>CM057459.1:445848000-447160000 GCA_016271365.2 Neoceratodus forsteri | reverse complement strand
GAGTGAAGTTTAACAATTGCTTTTTGGCCATTCTGGGACCCGATGTTTAACAGTGATGTGTGAAGAGAATAAAGTCTTGTGTTTTGTGCATATGAATAGGTTTAGTGCTTTGAAGTTAAAAGATATAGATATAAATATACATATACATGTATATATATATATATATATATATATATATATATATATATATATACACACACACACACACACACATATATACATACATACATACATACATACACACTGTATATACACACACACACACACACACAGTGTCATGGGCACCTGAAAAGGAAGTAGATACTACTGAAATAAATGCCATTCTGATGATTTATTTATTTATGTGTAGGATTTTAAGTGTAGTTCTGCCTAGGTCACAGACACATAGGCTCTAAAGAGTACATTTAAATATGAACGTATTAGTCAAAACTTGTAGCAAAATAGAGCAAGAAAAATAATATATATATATATATTTTTTTTTTCTTTCAATTGTTTAACCAGGAGTGGCACACTAAGCTGAAAACTTGTTTATAGGGGCAACCTGGGAGCACATGGAAGTTAAGTGACTTGCTCAGGGTCACCCAGTATGCAAGTGGGGGCTGTGGGGTTCAAACCCAGATCTCCAGTTCAGAGCCTTAAACCACTGTGCTGTACTGCTTCCCTAGTTATGGCAGTCATCAGTTTTATGGTTCATGATGTTGGTGTAGTAATCAGCAGTACATTGACTCTAAGGTGTCAAATGTCAATAAGTAGGTCATGCAATAGATGTGTTGAGCAGTTACTGAAGCAAGAAATGTATTTAGGATAGTAAAATACTCCTGTTAGAAAGCTGATAAATGTGTGACATTTGCATCTCAATTTCAAGGAGGTCCTTATGGGGTGTCAATGTACAGTATAAAGTAGTTATAGTTTTCAAGTTGTCCGAGTAATTGCTTTGTACTACTACTGTTACCAGAACTCTTTCTTCTGTGAAAGTACTGGGAATCGACCCCCTATCCAGAGTGCTTCTACTGACTGGATTAGGTACCTCCCCCATCTCTTCTTTTGTGGATACTGAGCAGTCATATTCGTTCAGTATCCCTGCTTTTTCACTGTCCCTCTCTACCCACCCACCATCCTCTTTATTCAGTCTCACTATCCCTCCCTTTGTCTTTCTACATCCCTAATGTACCTATGAAAGGTTTTATCCCCCTTCTTAACCGAGTTGGCTATCTTTTCCTCAGTTTGGGCCTTTGTTTTTATTCTGACTGCCTTCCCTGCTTCCTTCTGCTTTAACTGGTACAGTTCTCTGTCCTGCTCCTTCTGTGTTTCCTTATACTTCCTAAATGCTACCTTTTTCTTCCTAACCTTCTCCGCCACCTCTTTTGAGAACCATAGTGTTTTTTTTTTCTTTCATTTTGATTTATTTGCATCACACAAAGGCTTGTTGCCTCTGTGATGGCAGTTTTGATGTTTCCCCATTGTTGCTCCACCCCTCCCTTCTTGCAGGTTTGCTAGTGCTTTCTGAGGCACTCTCCCATTTTGACAAAGTCAGCCCTCCTGGTCCAGTACTCTCACTTTTGTATGGCTTGACTCTGCAGCTGAGTTTATCATGAACCACACTATTTGGTGGTCACTTGTTCCCAGATGGCTACCCACTTCTAGATCTGAGATCCTCTCTCCGTCCCTATTTGAGAGTACCAGGTCTAAGATTGCTCCCTCCCGAGTGGGTTTCAATGCTAGCTTTCTGAGGCATGCCCCATGTAGGGCATCAAGAATGGCCCTGCTCTTGGATGTGGCCGCAGCAAAGGTGCTCCAGTTAACATCTGGCATATTCAGGTCCCCATCAACAATATCTCCCCTTTCTCTGCCATCCTAAGGATGCCTTCCATCATTTCCTTGTCCATTACCTCCCCCTGAGATGGGGGGTCTGTATACAACCCCTGTGCGGATTGTGGTGCCATTTCCAGTCTCCAGGGTGACCCACAGTGCTTCCTCTCCTCCCTGTTTACCCTTTTGTTCCGTTGTTTTTATCCCCTGCCTTACATAGAGATCTACTCTTCCTCCTCTTCTACCCTCCCTGTCCCTCCTGTAGATTGCGTACCCTGGTATGTTGACATCCCAGTCATGGTTCTCTATGTACCTTGTTTCTATGACTGCTACGATATCCAGGTATCCCTCTTCCATCAAGGTCACCAGTTCAGGGAGCTTGTTACCTAGACTATGGGCATTGGTAGTCATTACCCTCCATTTTTTGATGGCCTTACCCCTTCTTGCCCCATCCCTGTCCTTACTGCCTTTTTCTCCATTTACCCCTGCCCTTCTCCCTATCAATGTCTCTATCTTGGTGTTTACCCCACTAACTACCCCAATTTTGTTTGGGGGGAGGGCTAGGATTTCCCTGCTGCTTTTCAGTGCCTCCCCCTTGGCTTGTTTAACTGCTTACCAATGAAGCATTTGAACCCATCACCTAGAATCCTGGTTCCCTTCCTGGACAGAAGCAGACCATCATGCCAGTATAGGCCTGCATCCCTCCCAGGTGGACCCCCAGTCCCCAGTGAAGCCAAACCAGTGAAGGTAATACTTCAGTATGTACATTCGGGCCAGCAATCGGCAGTGGTGGGGGGGCCCACTAGCCACCAGGGAGAATTGTTTCTTTTAGTCAGGCCAGTGATCGGGGGGGGCAGGGGAACGGCCACCAGCACCAGGGACATTCTTGCACTATAACCGGGCCAGTGATCTTGTTATTTATCCCCGTGCCAGTGACCACAGGGGGGGAGCCCACTATCATCATGTAAACTGCTTTTTTATACTCGGGCTGGTGATCAGTGTGTGGGGGGGGGAATCACTAGGTACCAGAGACACATGGCTGCCTCTGAGGCAGGGGCTGGGGGGGTGCTAAATTCTGGCAAAGCATATGCAAATGGCCCTCTAGTGCCTTGCATGCCCAATAGGCTCGTTTACATAGCTGTTTTTTGTGAATTGGGAATAGCGCACCTGCAATGTTGCACTGCAGGGATATACTCCTGGCTGCACATTGGGGCAGTGCTGGTGGGGTAATGCTAGCAGTACTGAGGCTACCGCTGATTCGACCTATCCCTATTCATAATCGGATAGCACAATGCACTATCCATCTGTGAATAGCATTTGTTAGCACCTGGGCAAATGCAAAGTGCAATGCAAAATCCTGCTCTGTGCTTTGCGATTTTTTTGTGAATCTAGCCCCTGGGATCAAAATACTGAAAATTACCAGTTACAAGCATGCATTGAAAGAAAATTCAACGTACACTCATAACTTTGTTGTTTATTAATATTTTTACCCCAAATTTTCAACATAGCCTTCTTATGACCTTCTCATGACCCCATCTCATGAACAAGGGTGGAAAAAAAAACTTCCAAATCATGCCTGAAAGGTGGTTTTTTGACACAAGTGTGAAAACACATTTTGGCCAGGATTTGAAAAATTACAGCTGTCACACTCGTGAGGTGGTGTGACTAAATGGTTCTGTTGAAACGTTGGAATCAAAATATTGAAAATTAGCACATTTACAAGCATGCATTGAAAAATGTCAATGTTGGCTCATAACTTTGTTGTTTTCTCATATTTTTACCCCAAATTTTCAACACAGCCTTCTTCTTATGACCTCACCTTATGAGCAAAGGGGGAGAACATTTTCAAATCCAGCCCAAATGGTGATTTTGTGCAGCAACTGGGAAATCAACTTTTGAGACAGAGTTGCCTAATTAAAACTGTCACTGTTCATGAGGTGGTATCCCAAAAAAGGCATGTTGACAATCTGAGGCAAAAATATTCAGAAATCGCCAAGTTATGGCAACAAGTTCAAAACCCATTGAAGTACACTGAACCGCATACCCGATTTCCTCAATTCGTGGTCCAGTTCTGAAGGGTAATGACATGTCTCCGGTCCAGGCACACAGAGTCCAGTGAAAAGGGGGACCAGAATCCCCACAAAGCTAGGGGGTCTGGGGCATATCTAATTATATTATAATTCAGTTGGAGATTTTTAACAGGGGGGCTCAGATAGGTGCTTCGCACCTATGTGTCTCCCAGTCCAGAGAGGATTATGGCGTTGGACCCCAGTATCTAAGTAAGGGCTTGGAGGGTGGGTGTCAAGTAATAGGGTTGGGTGAGGGGGGGCAATAATGCAGAGAAAACAGACAATAATGGTCAGATTTCATTTTTTATAGGGTGTATTTTTCATTACAAAAAAAAAAAACTACGAGGGACAGTTTTCTTTATTTCAGGTACCGACACTGGGGGTTATACACCTCAGTGTCTGGGCTAGGTTTGGCAGTATGGGAGTTGGGCTCCCCGGTGTTTCACAATTCGAATGTGCATGGTGGGGGTAGCAGCCAACACAGGAAATTATGCACCCCTTGCTGGAATTTTAACACAGAAGGGCCGGGAAAGCTTGAGCGAGGGTTTATGTTACATTTGCACTGGGGGTGAGCTCCCCAGTGTCGAACAATGAAAATGGAGGGGGTGAGTGGGTGGGGGTTGTAGACTCGAGGAAATCAGCAGGGTTGTAGCCAGCACCGAGGATGACGCCAGGGATTGCAGTAGGCAGATCATGACAGATCAGCTGTGCTTGCTGGGCAGCGTTATGTAGATCAAAGGAAAGAGCTGTGCTATGATTGGGTCAGCTCTCTCCTTTGAACTATAAGAAGTTTCTGCCCAGCAAGTCAGAACACTGTCATGATCAACCTGGTTGATGAATGGTGTGACACTGACATGCCCTTTGCAGAGTGCTCCACATTGGACTAACATTGTCACACCTCTCAAAACTCACTCATAAAATGTTCACTTGGCATGCGCACGGCAAACATAAAAAGCACACATATCACCCCAGATCATCAATGCTATAATTAGTAAAGACTCTAGCCGTTTGCTTACAGAATAACTGTACTCAAGTAGCCCAAGTATTTGCTAAACTATAAACGTAGTCATTAGTGCTCACTGGATAAGGAACGTTACTTAATATTGCAACTCTGCTGTTGTAAAACAGACTCTAAACCAGTACTTGCCATTGTCCTGGATACAGCACTGTTACATGGGATAGGAGGCACTGTAGACACAAGAAGAACAATAAAGTATGCTACGGTAGTGATCCCCAGGGGTCATAAAACTACCGTAAAACTAGCAGGCTAATTTAGGGAAAACTAGCACCAGACAAAGGGAAGGACACCCCAGGACAAAACATAACGAATCAAAACTTTCTGCACAACACATGTTTTTTGCAAATTCAGACCAGTACTCCTTTAAGGCATGGGTACAGTTCATAATAATTCTTGTTTCATCAATACACACTATCAGTCTAGTTTATCTCAATAACCATTTACATACTATTTAAGATTCTCTACATCTTCTTTTGTTTACAATTTTGACTTTGTGTGAAGATCATGATAAAGCAGAAGCGGGCGAATGTTTCTTTTTGCCAAACCAAAACCTCACTTCATAACTCACACTGCCCTCAAAGGCAGTACCAACCACGATACCTCTCAACCTTCTGTCCCCCAAATGTGGAACACTGCCTGTCAAAATGTGGAACAAATGGGCAAAATGTGGAACACTTAATCAAATCTTTACCTAAGAAGCTCAAAACACTATTGAAATGTTGCACTTATGTTCAGAAAGTCTGTTATTAATTCAATAATCCATTTTTGCATCATTCACTATGGATTTTTGCTTTCAAATGTTGACTTTGAATGTAGAACAAGTGCTCACAATGTGGAACAGGGAGCTTTGGTGAAGTAAAATGAGGAACGTTCCACCTAATGTGGTACAGTTGAGAGGTATGCCAACCACAGCCACTTAAGATCCTGCCCAAAGACCGAAGAGCACTGCCTGCATAGCGCAGAAACCAAAATAAGGGAGTGTAAAGCCAGTTACCTTTAAGGTCTCCCACTGTGTTAGGGGAAATAGAAAAAAAAAAACTGTTGTCATTTTCCACACAACTATCGAGTATCTCGATTCAAGGAGAGACCAGCAAAGCAATTAAGTGTGAACTCATGTAGAATTACAGTACGTTTTAAGTAAGATCTGAACAGGTGAAAAAGTAATCTAGGAAAAACAAAGTTCTAACTTCTCCCACTGATACAGAGTTGCACTTGCACAAACAATGCCTCCCTACCTCGTTCCTGTTTCTCATCATCACAGCCTATGGAGATATCAACATCCCCAGACCATGCTCCTTAAAGCATACTTGTTACACTAAAAACCTACGTTTACAGCTAATGTGGTACGTATATATCCACAGTAAGCTCGATTAACAAGCAAAATATGTTGAACAATTCGCTAATTTAACATGTAATCTTAATGTTTTCAATCGTGTACTGCCTCATAAAAAACTTTTAAAAGCAGAGAAGCATTTTCAATCCCGCAAAACAAGTTGCAAACGCAGTTAAACCCTGAAAACAACTACTTACAGCAGTAATATCCCAACACGAACGAGAGAAGGACCGTTTGAATTGTCGCCATTTTAAGTAGCCGCGGTAAGAGCTGTAAGAAGGCGGTGCGGGTAGTTCTCAGTCGCGGCACGGCTTGCCAGGCGCTTTATTGCACTCTAATCTGTATCTTGTTTGTCCCTCTCACCCAAGTTTTCAGGCGGCCGCTCCAGTCCGAGTATTCCTCCGGGCCCTAATGACCGCCGGCGGCGGTTAATCAATTTCTGAGTGGACCCTGCTGCAACCAGACATAGTTCACAATTTTTTGGGGGGCGGTATAAAGTATAATCAAATATCGAGGGATGAGACAACGAGCATGATATATCAACGAGATAGATGGGGAGGCAAAATCAGACCTGCTTGAATGAGAAGTTGAGGCATGTGGACACAACAAAATCAACCAGATTTGGATAGGGAGGCATGGCAGGTTGAACTAGATAGTTCGATAATATAAATGTGGGAGAGGTGTGGTACAGCATAGAATAGTTCCTAACGCTTTTAAAAACTGTGACATTACAAATAGCTTTAGAGTAGGAGCAATGGGAAGGACAGTAGCACATCTTAAAACGGCAGATGATATTTGTAACTACAGCTGGTCCACCATTACTGGTGTAGTTTATTTAGTTATTGCAAGAGTTTTACCAGAAAAGGCCACCTGTTCCAAAATAGCCAATTGTCAGAGGTGTCCTTGTAGTCACTCCATGTGTCAGCTAAGCTGTGTACACAGGATGGAAAGTCCCCTGAGCCCCATCTCTAACCCCACCAAATGTTAACACACACTGAAATTTAAAATATGTAAATCTAAATCGAACAAACCAAAAATGATAATCATGATGTACTTTAAAGAAGTTGTACACAATGCAGTATTGGCAGCAATTCTGAATAAATCAAGCGAATCAGAGTCCAAGCGATGCCCTCATAAGTCATAAAAGGGGCGGAGTTTGGGGGTGTGGTTTAGTATTCGGTTTTCATCTCATCCGAAGGTGGCAACCCTAGGTGTGGAAGTAGGGGTATTGGGTGCTACAGGGATTGATAGGTACTGGGTTTACTTATTTGAATGGGGCAGGATCAACCACATATTTTTGATATGGGACTGGGGGGGGGTCCTGGGCGCTTACTCGAGAAGGGCAGCTACGTGCCTGGCAGGATTAGGCACAACAGATTTTTCCTCATGGAACTTTTTCTGCCCAACCTCAGGCTGTCCTTATTTGGGCAGACAAAGGGTGTAGCACCACCACCACCCTGGCACCACCAGGGTAGTGAGGTTACTCCCTTTGTTCTCTGCTGTTCTTTTGGAGTATATATAGTTAGGGTTGAGTGCCCCATTTAAGGTTAAATTTTAAATTTTGCTCCTTGATAACTTTGGCACCGTACAACGGATTTGCCTGAAATGCACGGTCTGGTAGCAGAGATCTCTGGACCTGCCAAGTTTTGTTACGGTCGGATGTACAGTTGCAGAGCTACAGAGCGCCAACAAACACATAAATTACATGTTTTTGCGTGTTACTTTGCTCGTGCCTACAGCCCGAATGTGCGATCGGACCGAAAAACTTAAGGGAAGATGCAGCTAGGGTTCCCGATGTGCCTTTCGAAAATTTCGTGAAAAAATATTAAACGGTTCAAATGTTATTAAAAAACACTGAGTCCCATTATAGTCTATGGGAAAAGTTAACACACTATGCAAAAGTGTCGCAAATGGAGATTTTAGTTTTGCAAATTACCCTTTTACTTTCGTGATTCAGCCATTTTGTTTTTCAATTGGTGGTCAGAAAAATGCTTGGCATTTCAATTTGGGACCCTCTAGGACACAAGTCTTGTTGTGTTCACCTAGTCGAGTCCTGAGGATGCTAGCCATGTCTTTTTTGGGGGGTAAAATACCCCAGAAATATGTTTTTTAAATTTTTGCAAAAAGTAGTGTTGCAAAGTACTTTTGCATTACTTTCGTGATTTTTTTTTTGCGAAAGTGTCGTGATTTGCAAAAGTAATTTGCGACACTATGCCCAAAATAATAGGAACTCTGCCACCCTGCTGGAAAACAACAGGGTGGTCTTTTGGGCTGAAATTTGCAGGAAAGAAAGCCAACATCACACAGACGTGCCTTTTGGTGGTTTGGTGCACAAATATAATTGGGCTGCAAAGTTACGGCACTCCGAAGTTGATGATTTTTCCTATAAGATAACATTACGGCATCCGTAGCGCCTTTTAGGTCCCGTATCTCGAAAACGGTTCGAGATACAGACTTTTTGTTACAAAAATTCTTAGTTCCCCCTCCCATTGGGGGGGCTAAGTACAAAACTAGCCTGAAAAGTCATAAATAATATGAGATTTTAATTTTTTTCTCGTCGTACGGTTCCTGAAATATAAGCAATTTAGTATTCCAAGTGCTCATTTTCCTGTCTGAGGGCCACTATTATGCCCACATTCTTTGTATTCACTGTGCTTCTGAATGCACCTCTTTCGAACACAAAGTGTGTACGTGTTAGCATTACCGTTAGCATTGGCATTTGCATTCACATTTGTGCTTGCATTTCCGTTACTGTTAGCGTTTCTGTTTGCGTCACTGTTAGCATTACTGTTTGCGTTACCATTTTCATTTCCATTTATGTTTGGTAGACTGTTACCATTACTGTTTTCCTGTCCATTACCATTTGCTCTTCCATTACCATTTGCATTTGCGTTATCCTTACTGTTAGCTTTACTGTTACAGTTTGCGTCCGCTTTTACGATTGCATTTGCTTTACTGTTTGTGTTTACGTTTGCATTTGTGTCATTGTTACCGTTACCATTAGCGTTTGCGTTTATTTTTTATTAATTTAGTTGTTTAACCAGGTATGGCACACTAAGCTGAAAGCTTTTTTACAGGAGCGACCTGGGAGCACAAGGAGGTTAAGTGACTTGCTCAGGGTCACACAGTATGCAAGTGGAAGCTGTGGGATTCAAACTCAGGTCTGATGTGCTGGATATCACCAGATTTGCAGCTCAGCACCTTAGACCACTGCGCTATACTGCCTCTTATGCTACCATTACGTTTGTGTTTGCGTTTGCGCTTCCGTTTCTGTTTATGTTTCCATCACAGCTTGCGTTTGTGTTACCATTTGCGCTTGCATTACCGTTAGAGTTACCATTACCATTTGTGTTTCAGTTTGCGCTTGCATTACATTTGCATTTACATCAACGTTTGCATCATCGTTAGCGTTACAATTAGCGTTTGCGTTTATGTTATCATTTGCATTTGCGCTTACATTACCATTGCCATTTGCATTTTCGTTACCGTTCGCGCTTGCATTACCATTTGTGTTTCCATTTCTGTTACTGTAAATGTTACCGTTTGCATTTGCACTTGCGTTCATTCTTCCGTTTGTGTTACCATTTCTGTTTGCGTCACTGTTAGATTGTCATTATCATTGGCATTTTCATTTGCGTTACCATTTGCTTTTTTGTTTGCGTTACCATAACCATTAGCGTTTCCATTCACGTTTGCGTGAGCGTTACCGTTCCCATCAATGCTTGCGTTTCCATCGCCGTTACCATTAGTGTTTGCGTTTGCATTTACATTTCCATCACTGTTACCGTTACCATTTCTTTTTATGTTACCGTTACCTTTTGCGTTTCCGCTTGTGCTTTTGTTTGTGTTTACATTTGTGTCACCGTTACTCTTACTGTTTCTGTTTCCGCTTCTGTTTCTGTAAGCTTTAGCATTTGCATCTGTGTTCACATTTGCGTTACCATTACCATTATTGTTTGCATTTGCATCACTGTTACTGTTAGAGTTATCATTACTGTTAGCATTATCCTTACTGTTAGGGTTATTATGCACAAATGGCCAGCATTTTGGACCCACGCGCTCCCACCACCACATTCAGTTCACTATTTATATTGCACATTCTCAAAAAGAAGGGAAATTCTTGGCAAAAAAACTCAGTTCAATGCATCAGTTAGGGTTGTTCCACAGTGACAAAAGCGAGGAAATTACCCCACCACCACACACACACATACATGCAAGTAACTAAGACAACACAACTAATCCAAGAGATGGCTTCCACAGCCCCCCTTCTCCTCATTGGCTACATCCTCCTTCTGACAGTGGAGCCAATTTTGGACCTCAGGAAAGACTCATCCTGCCCGAAATACTCCCATAGGACTGGAAATAAACCCAATGGTGTCTGCCACCCAGTTAACTCCCTCAAAAGGCAGTAATCCTTACACATTTCCAACCCTTCTTACCTCCTACTGCCCAACATTCTCTAAGCAGACCCCCTCTTACCTTCTCTGCTAGGGTAGTATCATCTGCTCTGATCAACTTCTGCTGCCCACCAAACTCCCACACTGCTGCCCTTGTTAGTGTCCAAGGCAAACAACCAAACAGAGCCTTCCTAAGCAATGGGCAGAATCATACACTTGACTTACCCTTCTCCAAAATAATGTGGCATGCAATCCAACTTCCGGCCCCAACTACAAGGTGCTCTGAGACCACCTCTGACAATCCCACTATGCCACCCCTCTGCCATCCCACAAGAGCAGGGGACGCATTTAAACATACGTCCGCTATCCTGCCGGCTCAGCTGAATATGCTGATAGTCACCGCAAAAGGGAAGAAGAAAATAGCCAACTCCCACAGCAAGTCCTATCTTATGAAACATTTAAAGCTACAAGCTCTTAGAATTGCCTGGCTACTCCTTCTACTCTTGGGGAATGTTCACCCAAACCTTAGACCTAGTAATAGTGCCTCAATACCACCAACAGACCGCAAGGCTGGTGCGATAACTATTGCATCTCTCAACATATGCAACCTGTTAGCAAAATGTGATGCTCTCCAGGTATGGATGGCCCAACATAAACCAGATGTCATCTCAGTCGTGGAGACCTGGCTCACTCCTAGAACTCCTGACTCTGCTATCCAGCTTGAGGGCTACACAACTTTCAGGGTGGACAGGTGAGGGAAACGAGGGGGAGGATGTGTCATTTATGTTAATGACTCAGTTCAGTGCAGGGCACTCCCCATCCCACCCCAGGGTGGAAGATCACAAATTCTCTCTGTCCAGGTTCAACTTGGATCCCAGGGAAAGTGTTTAACTATAATCTTGGTGTACATATCCCCTAAAGATCAAGAGGTTGATTTCAAACTAGCACTTTATTATTTATCTAGTAATCACCATCAATCTGAAATCATAATATTAGGGAACTTTAATATAAATTGGTTATCCCCAGATGCTGCACCTTACCAGGATGCAATAGCGGCCATAGACATAGTCCAACTCATTCAATCCCCTACTCGTGTAAACTGTCACACCGGTTCAAGTACTCTCATAGACTGGGTACTAACCAATTTGCCACAAAGAATAACTAGAACCACTGTGCTAGCCGACTCTATCAGTGATCACTCGCCAGTCTTATGCTCCTGGACAAACAAGACCCTGAAACCCCCACTAAAAACAATAACCTCCAGAATTATAAAAGCTGGACATCTTGCCTCACTAAAATCCTACCTCTGCCAGCTAGACTGGGAGGGGGTCTACACTGCCGCTGACGTGAATGCTGCTCTTGAGTGCTTTATCAACAAGTTTAACTTGGCCTGCAATATCTTTTCCCCTCTAAAAGTGAGGAAAATCAAAGGAACCAGCAAATCATGGATGACACCACAGCTCCTTGAGCTAATGGGGGTCAGGGATAACCTGTGGCATAGGGCTAAGAGCACTGGGTCCCCCTCTGACATACATAAATACAAAGCGGTATGTAATAAGTGCACTCAAGCCATCCACCTTACAAAAAGATCTCACCTTAAAAATGAGCTAGACAACTCTTGGCACGACAGCTGCAGATTCTGGGACAATATAAAAACCATAACAGGCAGAGCAAGTAAATCACCACCATCGCAAATAAACTTTGAGGGTGCAATTACCCAGGATCCCAAAACTATCGCAGATGGCTTCAACAAAACCTTCACAGACCTTAGTGGGGTCCTTCCTCCAGACTATCTCTGACCTGTGCCTAACTCCGCCATTAGTTGTATCGAATTCACATATCTGGACTGCCTTGTATGGTATGGGCTGCACGCCCGTTGGCTCATGCTCTGGACCAATGGTGCAGCCCTACCAACTGTCAGTCGGCGGCGGGGTGGCAGGCGGGTGGGGTGCTGCCACCGCCGGCTGGACGAGGAGGGGGTGGTGGGGCTTCGTTGGCGGGAGGGGTGGGAGCCACTAGATCACCAGGAGTCTGGATGTGGGTGTGGATGCCGCCAGCGATCCGGGCTACTCGGGAGGGACCCTTTATATTATGCCCGCGATTGGGCTATTCGGGGTGGGGATGTTAACAGTGTGCCCACGATCGGGCTATTTGGGGGTGGGGGACATTTACGTTATGCCCGCAATCGGGCTATTCGGGGTGGGGACAGTAACATTATGCCCGCGATCGGCTATTCGGGGTGTGGGGATGTTAACAGTATGCCCATGATCGGGCTATTTGGGGTGAGGCGTTACGTTATGCCCGCGATCAGGCTGCTGGGGGAGGATACATTATGCCCACGATCGGGGCATGGGGGCACTGGGAACAGTGGAGGCCACCCACAGGTGGCAGCTGCTGTGTTGAGCCCTGTAATGCGGCAGCTCACCTGTGGGTGGCCCTCGACGATCCTTTTTTGGCGTGAAGTTGTGCAGGCGCGGGTGGGGTTGCATGCCGCCAACTCTGCAAACCCGGCTGAATATCGGGCTGTGCAGTTTGTGCATGGAACACGCCCCCACCTGTGCCTGACACATTACCGAAGTGCCTGTGCCTCAGACGGGATTTGTGCAGGCGACTTTTCCTTTTAAATATCGCACCGGGGCGCATCAGTGGGTTGTGCATGGCGCAACACTGTTTCGCCTTGCGCAACCCTTTTGAATATCTGGGCCACTGTGTTTCTTTATGCAGCTGTTGACCAAAACCAGGGTGTGCGCTTCCGTTACTGTTTCAGTTAGTGTTACCACTTGTGTTTCCGTACCCGTTTGCATTACCGTTCACGTGTATGCCACCGTGTGCGTTACCCTTTGTGTTCTCATTTGTGTACGAGCTTGCGTTCGCGTTTCTGTTTCTGTTTCCTTTGGCGTTATTTCTGCTGTTAACATTACCATTTGCATTTCCAATTGCCGTACCGTGACCGTGCGTGTCATGTTTGCTTTTCCCTACGCACTTGCGTCTCCTTTTGTGTCACTCTTCGCTTTGGCATCACTTTGCGCTTGCGTTTCTATTTACATTTGCTTTACCATTTACGTTTCTGTCACCATGTGCGCAACCATTAGTGGCTGTGTTTCCCTTGCACTTACTGTTACTATGTCACAAAACATTACATGGTGGGAGGGGCCCCGCGCTCCCACCACCACATTCTAGTCACTATTTCTACTGCGTATTCTCAAAAAGAAGGGAAGTCAGAGGCCAAAAAATCCATTTAATGCATCACTTGGGTTGTACCACAGCGACAAAGCGAGGACATTCGATTGTTGGGTTGTGCAGCCCCTTCCATCCCCAGCCCGCCACCCACTGTACGCAACGGGTGTGCATTGTTGTCAGGTCCCAACTCTCACCTCATTCTTCTATACCTCAGCTTGTTTACACATGTGATGGGGTGAGAGTTAGGGCCGACGACTCCAGTGCACACCCCATTGGCAGCTGGGGTGGTGGGCGGGGCAAGGTGCTGTCAACCCTAACACCAAATTTCCTCACTTTGTCACTGTGGTACAACCCTAACTGGTGCATTAAATTGAGTTTTTGCCTCTAGTATATATATATATATATAGTATATATTATGGTGGCATGGTAGTGCCACCATAGTTAGGGTTGAGTACCCCATTTAAGGTTAAATGGTGAAATATATATATTATAGTGGCACGGTGGTGCCACTATAGTTAGGGTTGACTACCCCATTTAAGGTTAAATGGTGAAATATACATATATATCTATATTTTGGTGGCAAGGTAGTGCCACTATAGTTAGGGTTGAGTACCTCATTTAAGGTTAAAATGTGAAAATTTGCAGCATAATAACTTTGCCACCGTATGGCAGATTTGCCTGAAATTTGGCAGGCACGGAGTGATACCATAGATCTCTGGATCTGCCAAGATTTGTAATGGTTGGATATATGTTTGCAGAGCTATAAAGCACAATAGAAAGTCGCATTTATGCTTTTTTGTGCATTCTTTGCTCACGCCTACAGGTCGCATGGTTTTCGCGACCAGTCCAAAACTTTCAGGGAACATGCGGCAGAGGTCCCCGATTTGCCTTTCGAAGATTTCGTGAAAAAATATTAAACGGTTCAAAAGTTATTCAAAAAACAAATTTCCCATTATAGTCAATGGGAAAAGTTAACAAAAAGTTTGACAGTGTCGCAAATGCAGTTTTTAGTGTCGCAAATGTAATGTCGTGAGTCAGCCATTTTTTTTCAGTTACTGGTCACAGAAATGCTTGGCATTTAAATTTGGGACCCTCTAGGGACACAATTCTTTTTGTGTTCACCTAGTCGAGCCCTGAGGAAGCTAGCCATGTCTTTTTTGGGGGGTTTAAACACCCAAGAAATATGTTTTTCAAATTTTTGTAAACTGTAGTGTTGCAAAGTAGTGTCGCACTTGCGACACTTTTGTGATTTTTTTTGCGAAAGTGTCGTGATTTCCGACGCTACTTTGCGACACTATGCCCAAAAGAATAGGAAATCTTTGCCACCCTGCTGCAAAAGAACAGTTTGGTCTTTTGGGCTAAAATGTGGAGGGAAGAAAGCCAAGATCCCACAGATGTGCCTTTTGGTGGTTTGGTGACAAAATATTAGAGGCCTGCAAAGTTAAGGTACTCTGAAGTTGACTATTTTTTCCCATAGACTAACATTACGGCATCCGCTGCGCCTTTCGGGGTCCATATCTCGGAAACGCTTCGAGATACAGACTTTTCATCAGAAAAATGCTTAGCCTCCTGGGGGCTAAGTACAAAACTAGCCAGGAAAGTCATAAATTATGTGAAATCTTAATTTTTTTTCTACATCATACCGTTCCTGAGATATAAGCCATTTAGTATTCCAAGTGCTCATTTTCTGCTCCGAGGCCCATTATTATGCATACATTCTTTGTATTCACTGTGTTTCTCTGTGCGGCTTTTGGGGGAAAAAAGGGTGTGTGCTTCTGTTACTGTTACAATTAGTGTTTCCACTTGCGTTTCCGTAACCGTTTGCGTTACCGTTCTCGTCCACGCCACCGTGTGCATTACCCTTTGCGTTTTCGTTTGCAACTTGCATTTACATTACTGTTACCATTTACTTTTCCTTTACCATTTCTGTTTATGTTTCGTTTTGCATCACCGTGTTGCTATTACTGTAACTGTTTGCATTTCCAATTGCGTTACTGTGTGCGTCTTCATCACCGTTTGCGTTTCTGTTGCTCTTAGCATTTGCATTTTCAGTTGTGTTTCCATTGGCAATTGCATTACTGTTTCCTTCTGCAGCGCCCTTGCCTTAACCATGTGCATTACTGTTTGCGTTTGTGTTACCGTTTGCATTTTTTCTTACTGTTTGCGTTTCTGCTGGTGTTACCATTTACGTTACTGTTTTCGTTAATGTTTGTGTTTCTGTTGCCGTTAGCATTTGTGTTACCATTTCTGTTTTCATTAACATTTGCACTTGTGTTTCTCTTACCGTTTGTGTTACCATTTACGTTTGCGTCACCATGTGCATTACCATTTGCGCTTGCGTTTGTTACTATGTGACAAAAAATCACATTCCATTCACTATTTATAGTGCTCATTCTCAAAAAGAAGGGAAATTCATGGCAAAAAAACTCAGTCTAATGCATCAGTTAGGGTTGTTCCACAGCGACAAAAGTGAGGAAATTCAGTGTTAGGGTTGCCACCCCTTGCACCCCAAGCCAACCCCGTCCCCACCAACAGGCATCAGGGTGTGCGTTTGGGTCATCGGTCCTAACTCTAACCCCATTCTCTCGGCTGCACCACCTCAGCTTATTTACACATGGGATGGGGGGGAGAGTTAGGACCGGCCGACCCAACGCACACCCCGATGCCTGTTGGTGGAATGGTGGGCTTAGTGTAAGGGTGGCAACCCTAACACCGAATTTCCTCACTTTTGTCACTGTGGAACAACCCTGACTGATGCATTAAACGGAGTTTTCATGAATATATATATATATATATATATATATATATATGCATTTTGTAATTATCACTTTAACACTTGTTTTAAATAAAAAGCTGCTGGTATGTCTGTTTGACTCCCAGTGACAGTATTTCAGTGTGTGTGGGTACCCAGTTTCTTCTAGGTCCAAACTGCAAAATCTGCAAAGATTGTCAATGGAAAACTGGGACACATTGAAGTCACAGCATATATTAACACCATGGTCACCGACTAGGTCCATCATCCAGTCGCAGTCTTCACCATCATCGACTGAGAGCCACCAGGTTTTGGGCAGCTCATCACTGGTGAGTCAGTGCTGCTCCCCCACCCAACAGTAATCTAGATCCCTGCACCCCCGGGGAATGGGATTATAAGTCCAAAGAATTGTCGGGTCTGCTAACAAAATAGGTGGGGTCAGAATTCCATCCTGTAAAAGGCACTGATCTGATGGCCAAGGTACTGCAGCAGCCCACTTGCACTGCTGGAACTACATCAACAAGCACCATCTCAGTGATGGCAATAATAGGAGCGGTCCTATCCCTGTGCAAGGTTTTGTCCATTGTCACCATTATGGATGAAGTTTTAGAAGAATTGTCTGATTTGATAAAAAGAATACTGTCTAGTGTACCACAGTCGATGGCACAAGTCACTCAGCCACCTCAGATACTGCCAGCTGGTCTTGCTTGCCTCCTTGAGCCCCTCCTTCATGGCCCGTGACTTTCCAACCTCCTCCCCAAGAGGAAGCGCAGGATAAGTACAAACATGATTCCACGGATAAGGTGGATGATTGGGGGCTGAAGTACCCTGACTTTTTCCTCTCATGGAGCAGGAAGATTCATCTGATTCCACAGTCCTCAGGAAGTGAAGATGAGGTCCTCTACAGGCCCCATTCTCTTCCTCAGGACCATTCCTTCCAAGCATTAATAAGGCAGATCCAGGAGATGCTGAATTTCTTCTTGTAGGAAGAAAATTTTTCTAAAATCAATCTGTTATTTCTTGAAGGAGGAAGGTGCCTCCTCAGTGGTTATACCTCCTATTCATGCTGCTCTGGAGGATGCTAACCTGATTGACTGGAACAGGTCCAGTACCTTGCCAGCTGTTTCTAGGAAGGCCGATAAGTAGTACCTAGCCCCTAGGGACACATTATTCTTTTTTTTTTTTTCAGTGAGAAACTGACTGAGTGGTAATCATGATTGCACATTACAGATCTTGGGGGGCAGAGGATGAACACCAGACCTCCTGATAAGGAGGCCAGAAAATGACATTTTGGACAAGTACACCTTCGCCTTGACCTCCCTCAGTCTGCGCATTGTTAATTGCCAAGCTTATTACACCAAGTATTAAAACTGCACGTGGTTGCATTGTCAGCAGTGCCTGATGGGTCTCAAAAAGCAGAAGCCTCTACTTATGTATCCCAGGGTTCTGATGCCAGCAAGCATCTCCTGAGATCTGTCTACAATGTCTCAGATTCTGCAGCCAGGGCAACCACTTTTAGCATTTGCTTAAGATACCATTCCTAGTTTTGGATTACAGGATTTGCTCTAGACATGCAGTATTCAGTATTAAATGGCCCCCTTCAAGGCAAAAAGCTCACTGGATCAGAGGTAGAAACGTTTCTCATAAGCTTGAGACCTCCTATTTTTATGCTCGCTGCTCCTTGCGGCTGCTGGTCTGCTGTTGGTACACTACTCCCCTGCGCCTGCTCCTGTTGCCCCTTTGGTTCTGGGGCTAACCTTGTTCTTTTCCCCTTCCTCTACTGGATTCCCCACTGCTAGAGGCTCTTTAGCTGATTGTTCCACTGTCCTTCCTCACGCCTGCTTTGAGCATCCTTCTGTCTTTTCTAATGCCTGCTGTTGGGGTCCCTCTTGGGCCATACTGCCCTTTTGCCTGGCTCCAGTTGCTGCTTCTCCCTTCCTCCACTGCGGACTCAGGGTTGTGCTGCGGGGCAGTGTTCTGCCACTCTTGCTGGCTGCCTCCTTGCTCCCTTCTCCATTGTTTTATGTGGGGGCTGCTTGCAGCGGCTAGCTCATTCCGTTCTGCCTGCATTTCAGTTCCTCCCAGCCATGGCTCTGTCATCTCCACTCCCATGCCACCATGACAACACTTGCTCCAGGTGTTCCATGGGCCTGTGCTCTGCTGCTCCATAATTTCCAACAGCCTGCTCAGGTGGCTGTCTGGTTCTGTCCTCAGGGCTCATCTGACCTCTTCCAATTCTACTACTGCTGTCATTCGTACTCTGCCTACATCTCTCAGGGAAATGCCTCTACAGTTAACAGGGGTAATATGTCCCAACACCTTACTGGCATATGCCTCACCATCAGTCAACAGTCATACACCCCCCCATCAGTGAGCATACACCCACTTTCTGCCCCTCAAGGGTCAGTACACTTTTGCCCTCTATGGCTTGATACTGCACCAAACAGTACGCTTTCGCCCTGATTTTGTACTGTAAGTGATACCCTTAATGGATCGGCTTGTATTTCCATTAGCCTTGAAAGAGGAGAGTCTTGGGCTGCCAGGCCTAAAGCAGCTGTATTCAGTCACCTCCTTTCAGTTGGGGTGTTACAAACTCCAACGTTCCTTAGCGTAACAGCACTATACTCCCAGAGGATATCCTTCAGCTCCTCTTTGGATGCAAGTCCTTCAGGTCAAAAGTTCATATGCTCCTTAGTCTGCTGCAGCATGTCGCAGGTTATACAACTTCACACTTGTGTCAGTAGTATTGCATTTGCCTGGAGGTCGTTTCACTGTTGGGTACCAGACAATATTCCTGGGCTCCTTCACTTGTCCTGTGCTGAGGGTGCTGAACTGCATCCTGTATCTGTCACAGTCAAGGTTGCAGAACTCCTCAGTGAAGGTTCACCTGTCAGCTGTTTTGGCCTTCCATGCCCCTACTGGGGACAAGACTGTGGCCCAGTTGGATGTGGTCCATAGGTCCCTGGGGAGCCAGTTGCATGTGTCCCCCTTAATTCTGCAAGCCTGTTCCAGTTTGGGACCTGAACCTTGTGCTCAAATCTCATTCTACAGCCACTTTCAAGCCTGCATCATTCTGTGACATGAAGTATCTATCCTGTAAGACTTTATTCCTTGTGGCTATTACCTCAGCCAGGACTGCGTCCGAACAGCAGGCCTTTTTTTGTGAACCCTTTTCCTGGTGTTTCACAGGGGTAGGTTGGCATTGCATGCTCACCCCAAATACTTGCCTAGGGTTCCATGTCTGAGTTCATGTTAAATCGGTCTATGGAGTTACCCATGTTCTTTCTTTCCCCTCAGAACTCAAACAAAGTGCTGTTGCACTCTTAGGACATCCACAGAATCCTTCAGTACAATCTGGACCTTTCCAAGGACCTTGCCCAGTCCTCCCAGCTGTTTGTTTCCTTTGACTTTGGCACAAGGGCAAACCTATTTCCAAACAGTTCCTCTGAAAATGGATCTCTTGTTCTGCTACAGGCAAGCAGAGCTGTTCCTACCAGGTACTTGCACAGCCACATGAGGCAATGCGGTCTCGGTGGCCTTATTTTGGTTTGTTTCAGTTTGCTGATATTTTCAGGGCTGTTACCTGGTACAGGATCCATACTTTTACTAAGCATTATAGTCTGCATCTGATATCCTGTAGGAGGGCGGGATTTTGCCATGCTGTTTTACAAGGCCTGATCTCCTGAGATGTTAGTCCGCTATTTTACCAACCACCCAGTTGGGGTTGATACCATTTGGCAATGATCCAATATATTATGGCTCTATGAAGAGAGCCTTGGAGAAGATAGGTTCATTGCTTACCAGTAACATTAAATCTCTGAGAGGATCTCCATACAGCCTTGTCTTTTCCAACACACCGCCCTCTGGTGTTGCGAACTCACTTTTTCCAGCGTCTTGGCCTTGCATTGCATAGTTCCCAGAAACGAGAATTAAATGCGCATAGTGGTGCTTCACCACAACATGATTCATGTGGTCAGCCCTAATTCTGCTGTTGGTGGATGTTTCAGAACTCTAGTCACCTACAGCTGGGAACTGAAGTGGATAGGGCCCACCTAATTGATATAGACCATGCTGTGTGCCAGTGATGTGCTCATAGGTATGTCAACATGGGCAGCTATCTTGCAAAAGCTTCCTGCAAGGTCCTGGTTCCGATGACTTACAGTCCAGTTATTATGGCTTAACTGAGAGTCTGTGGAAAATCTATCACTACTGATAAGTAACATATAGGATAGTGCATGACTAACAGTTAACAACAGGGCTATTCTTTCTCCGAGTTGGTACTATGACAACAGATTACCTTGAGAGTGCAGCTCGAGAGGTAATCCGTCGTCATAGTACCAACGAGGTGGAAGAACAGCCCTGCCGTTAAATGTTACACATGCACTGTTCTTTATAGTGTATTGTGGAATGTTCCCCCCAAAAAAAAAATTACCACATCTTTCTTTTTCAAATAATTTTTACTGAGGCCGTGTGTGCCCTGTCAATATGCCCTAACTGTCAGATTGCTCCTTGAGGACACAATGTGTGACATCCGCACTGCAGCAGAACAAAAAGACATTCTGCTGTCCTGCGGACGTCACTTTTTAGTTCTGCTGTACTGCGGACGTCACTTGTGCAGCAGAACAACATTCTGAGGGAGATGGATTTCAATGAACAATGACGTTCCACAATACACTATAAACCTTTTTTTAATGACGTTATCTTAACGTCTTTTAAATAGTTTTATTATTAGCAATCTCTATTGACATTTAGTATTCCCAGCAGTAGCTGATGGGCAAGGCTGTTTTCAAGAAGAGCAATGTGGGTGGCCATACCGGAAAACAGGATGGCAGCATAGAAGGAGAGCTCCGTGCAATCCAGCATTTACATTAAACATCCAGCTCCAAAATCATCAAAAAAACAGTGAATTCGACTAAGATCAGTTCGCTGTGCAAGTATATCCAAGTACAGCAAAGAAACAACTGCAACTTAACTTTAAATCGGCGATAGAGCACGGCCCAGATCCACCAACCACGCAAGCAGGTGCCAAAACCAGCACTGAAGAATGGGGGGACCCAAACCCGATGACCTCATCAAACACATCCTCTGCAACCCAGACGATGGAAAAGTTAATCAAGGAACTGAAACATGACCTTACGGCAAGAATGACATCTGGGTTCAATAATATGACTACACAAATATCTCACCTCCAGCAATCATTCAACACGCTGGGTGAAACAGTTGAGCAGCACTCAACACAAATTAACGTGTTGGAAATGTGAGGGGGGGCCCAGGAGAACACAGTGAAACAAATGGAGTCATCATTGCAACAAGCCTTAAGAGAAATAGAAGAACTTAAAACAATAATGGATGATCAAGAAAACAGGGAGTGCCGGTGTAATATCCGTGTACTCGGCATGCCAGAAGGCCTTGAGGGTAATGACTGTGCTTCCTACCTACAAAAATGGCTAAGATAACATTTACAAATTTCAGAGAATACTTCCCTCGAAATTCAGAGAGCCCATAGATCAGGGAGGAAGCCAGGCCCCAAAGAACGACCCAGGCACATAATAACAAAGTTCCTCTGATATCAAGACCATCAGTCGGTCTTAAAAGCAGTTCGGCACCAAGGGAATATCATGGTTCAAAGAAGCTGAATTAGTATCTTCCCGGACTACTCGCGGCATCTGCAAACTGAGCTACAGGCATTCCAGGATGTGAAAAGGAAGCTACACTCACTAAAATGGCCCTATGCGCTCATCTACCCGGCCAGGCTGCTCATTCGGCGGCAGGGCAGGGGAAGCCAGTTAAATGTTTCACCAGCCCAGCAGTGGCAATGAATTACATCGCTCAAGAAGCAGAGGTGGCCCAAGATGCAGAAAATTTAGAAGGCAATCACGGGGACACTTGAATTTAATTTAATAAGGTACTATAAATACTTCAGCTCTGAAGGTCCGGAGTTCCAGGGGTGGGTGGGGGGAAGAGAGGCTTACATGCTTTCGGGGATCGAAAACTTGGGAGGCAGTATAGTGCAGTGGTTTAAGACTCTGAGCTGCAAATCTGGAGTCCTGGGTTTGAATCCCACAGCCCCCACTTACATACTGTGTGACCCTGAGCAAGTCACTTAACTTCCCTGTGCTCCCAGGTCGCACTTGTAAACAAGCTTTCAGCTTAGTGTGTTACTCCTGGTAAAAACAACTGGAAAAAAAAACCTCCGCACATGTAGTATGGGACGCAATGAAAGCTTTCATACGAGGAGAGATTATTTCCTATGCAGCATTTAAGGGGAAGCAGGAAAAAAGGAGGAGGAGAAAATAGAGAAAGAGATAGTATGTGCAGAAAGGCAGTTGATGCAGGGGACACACAGAGTGGATAGGCATTTACTAACATGCCTAAAAGAGGAGCTGAACCAAAAAGCTTCTAAAAGAATATTGAGAGCCTTATTACAAACTCAATCTCGCAACTATTTTGAGGGGGATAAATCGGGTAAATGGCTTGCTGGGCAGCTAAAAAAACAGAGCACAGATTGAGCAATCCTGGAAATTGAGACATAATGCAACCTTCAAGGAATATTACCAATCTCTAAACACTTCTCAGGCCCCACAACAAAGTGGCCCTGAAATATTGTCAAGTAACGTCGACCTTCCCAACCTGAGTGATGAGAACCAACTGGACCTAGACCAACCAATTACTAAAGATGAGGTGAAAAAAACAGTGTGGTCCTCCAGGTCAAATAAAGCCCTGGGCCCAGACGGTCTACCGACTGAGTTTTGCAAGACATTCTGGCAAGTCCTGGGAGACTTCATAGACAATCAGTAGATAGTGAGCCACTCACCAAAGTGTATAAGCATAACATTTTTATTTTATTCTTGCATATAAGTTAGATTCATAAAGTGCAGGGATACAGCATCAATATATCTAAAACGTTTTGGACAATGTCCTTCCTCAGTAGGATTGTACTGTATCTAAAATAAATTATATTTATATTAATACATAAAACCATATAACATTTCTAGAAATGATACAACAATTAATAAATTCTGTTGTAGGCCTGTCTTCTCTTACCATGTGCACCACTTTAGGCTCATTTCTTTTTCAAATCATATTAAGTCCAAACAATTAAATTCCCTGTTGAAAACATTCCACAGATAATTAAGGGATTTGCCCAATACAAATAAACCAATAAATATTTATAATGAGTGAAAAACTCTAATTAAATAGTGCCACCAATAATGATATATTCAAACAAACTTACTCAATATATATCAGTTTATCAAGTGACAAAAACATCCTGCCAAACCTCTTGCCAAGCCTCATTTCACTGTAAACCCATCACCAAATTAATCATATGATAAACCATTCCTGGCTCTGTCCCTTGGCAGTTTGTAATAATTATTCTTATATATATATGAGCAAAATTTCTGTAGCTTCTTATGTGCTGCAAAAATGTGAGAGCAAGTCTCAAAAAAAGTTTTCAAAAAGAGTTTCAAGAAAGGCGACTGTTTAAATTTAAATGCTATCCAGTTAGTCCTGAAACATCTGTATATAACCTTATTCCCAACATTATAATTTTCAAGCACATTCAGTAATTCTCCCAACCATATATGTACTTCAAGAATAATTAGTAAAAATTCACTTTGTTATTGCATATCCATATGTGCAACTCCTATAAACAAGTTTACCAACCGTTTATATTTTGAAACATAACTATTTCAGCTTTACATTTCATACAGTGCCATGAATTCAAGCACAACTTTCTTGTTTCTCCACATAAACACATTTTTTAAACCTGTCTCCTACACGTAAGCTCGCTAGTCGGTTGCATTCTAAATCAAACTCTTTCAGCTTCTACAGTACGTCTAAAATACTGCTAGGTCTTATTTGCCCAACATGTAAATTCAGCTTTTTCAATTCCCCTCATAGAAACATTTCACAGCTTGGCCCCACGTAGGTTTTAACTTAAAATCGTACCTGACTGCTTCTTATTTGGGGTAATCCCTTAATAATCTGTGAAAACAGTTGAACTGGGTACTTTTACTAGGTTGCTTGTAAAGTAAATTCATCTTCCAAACACAATAGTCTGAGTAGCAGAGTCCATATAGAACGTATATACTTAAAAGTTCAAATGTTCCCTTACTTTATAGTGTAGGTAGACTTTTTAGAATGCATCTCACAGACGCACTGCCTCCCGCTGCTCTCTCTTGTAATGGAGGTTTAAGTTTGGCATCTGGCACAGCATTTAAAAGTGATACCTTCTTTCGTGGAGAGTCAGACGTGTAGGCATCAGCAATAGATCACATGATCTGTACCTGTAGCCCTACATGCCCGACCTGCTAATAGCAGTGCCCAGAACATAGAAACATAGAAACATAGAATTTGACGGCAGATAAGGACCGCTTGGCCCACCCAGTCTGCCCATTTCCCTGCCTACTGGATAAGCTGCAGATCCTAGTTAACCAGCAGCCTACTTCTTCCTACCCCCACCCCCTAGAATTGCCTTATGACTGTCCCATGCATACTTGAATTCCACCACTGTTTTTGACTCCATGACCTCTCCTCCGGAGGCCGCTCCATGCATCCACTACCTCTGTGAAAAAATACTTCCTTAAATTACCTCTGAGCCGCCTCTCTATCTTCAAATTGTGCCCCTGTTCTTGCACACTCTTTTTTGAAAGATGCTACCCTCTTGGACTTTGTTGATTCCCTGAGGTACTTGAAAGTTTCTATCATGTCCTCCCCTCCTCCTTTCCTCAGGCTATACATATTAAGCTCCTTAAGTCTCTCTTCATATGTCTTCCGGTGCAGACCCTGCACCATTTTAGTGTCCTCCTCTGACAGCTTCCATCCTGTCTATGTCTTCAGAAGACTGGGTCTCCAGAACTGCACGCAGTACTCCAGATGGGGTCTGACCAGCTGTCTGTACAGAGGGATAATAACTTCCTGTTTTCTACTGGTGATGCCTCTTCCTATGCATCCCAGTATCCCCCAGCCCTCCTTGCTGCCCTCTCACATTGCTTGCCCACCTTTAGGTCATCTGATATGACTACCCCCAGGTCCCTTTCCATTTTTGTTGTTGTTAGTATCTCACCTCCCCATTGTGTACTCTTCCCCTGGGTTTTTGTTTCCCAGGTGCAGTACCTTGCACTTCTTAGCATTGAATCTAAGCTGCCATACATTTGACCATTCCTCTAACCTTGCCAAAGCACAAAGTGCATTTCTAGGCATCTCCAAAAACATTTATTGTGTACTTCTCTTTTAAACAGGGTGGTAAAACCTTTCTGTGCGACTCGAAGATCCCACCTCAGTCATTATGTTTAGATAGGTTGCATTTCAACAGATTTGCCTTCCTGTGTACAGAACAATGTACAGGCTTATTCAGATTTCAATCTTTTTGTTAAACTATGGATGAGCCAGTTAGGGGGGGAAATTCTTGGTCAGTGTAAAAACAAACTGGGGCAGGAGCTTAACAGAAAATAGGGGTTAAATTGATAGATCAATTTATTAGGGTGTTTATAACCCTTTTAGATACAAGATATATTATTTTTCTACTGAATAACGCAATTCTTGTATAAGCAATCAACTAGGGTCACCCAAATGGACAGGAAGGGTAAACTACTAAATTCTCAAACCTCTTACTTACTCAGTAAACCGTTTTAGTTCCTCAGTACCTTAAATAATGGGCAACCATTCTATCGAGTCATTAAGCCCATATCTTGAGTTAGTGGAATCAAATCTATTAATGAAGTAAGCTTCCCTCCTTAGTATATAAATTCTGTAATCCTCCTTTCTTGGATTAGGATTCACTTTTTCCATACCAAAATGCCTTATATTTGTAATTTGATGTTTGTTTTCAACAAAGTGCCTAGCCACTGGGGATGATAAATCAGATCTTCTGATATCTGACTTATGTTCACCTGTCCTGCTTTTGAGTGCCCTTTCAGTTTTGCCAATATATATTTTGTCACGGGGCATTTAAAACAATAAATCACTCCCTCCATCAAGCAGTTAATGAAATCTCTAATCTCGATGTCCTCGTTCCTAGCAACATTCCAAATCTGTTTCATCCTATACATATTGTTGCAGTGGACACAATGTCCACATGAGTAATTCCCCTTAATATCTGAAGCTGACATAAAATGTACTGGTGTATTCTCTGGTACAGCACACCTCACATTACTTTTGATATATGAGAATCTGCAACAGCATTTATAAACTGCAGGAAGTTCTGCAGACCCCCTTGGAACTTAAGTGTTCACCCCTAGTGGAAATATTCAAGCGAGTTAAGGGGAATTGAGCTGGGAAGCCCCTAAGCAAGTGCTATAAGATACTAATAGGAGCCCTCCCAGACCCACAGGTATGCATAAAAGAAAGATGGGTGGAGGATCTCTCAGAGATGTTGACTGAGGGGGACTGGAGAGGGATATTTAGACATACTATGTCCTGCTCAGTTAACAAAAGGCTGCATGCTATACATTATAATATTTTATACCATACGTATTTCACACCAGATTTAGCCCAGAAGATAGACCCCAATTCTTCTAACATATGCCCAAAGTTTAAAAGGGCACTGGGTACCTTCTACCACTTAATCTGGTCCTGCCCAAGAATTTACCCCTCTTGGAGTGAGATTACTGCCCTATTATCAAGAGTACTAGGGGACAATGTTCCACTGGACCCAGTGGATATCTTTCTGGGTCTCCCAAGAGGGGGAAATTATGAAAAAATACAGTACCACCTGTGACATGGACAGCTAGTTCTGAGTGCTGTATGATCATTTTTTTTTGTAATATAAAAATGGGTTATGGACTGTCTCTCTTGAGAAATGCTGAAACAGCATGTGAGTATGGCACACACACACACACACACACACAGGTTTTAGATACAAGGTGTTACCTGGAAGGCCTGAAGCTTATTACAGACTTTTCTAAGTTAATTATAGCTGTAGTGGCTAAAGAGGAAAACCATAAACTTTTGTAATGCTTAGAGGAGGAAACCAGGTTTAGTACACTGGTGCGAAATCATTAAAAAGGCTTTGATGTCTGTGTGAGAGAGGATACTGCTTAAGATCAAAGAGAGTCATTGAAGAACATGAGTTATGCTGAGGTTGCAGAATTTAATACTTGGAAAAGACATCCTGTTTTTATATAGATATACATTTTTATATATTCTGACAGGGAGGAGCTAGGTGACCTCATGCAAATAGGTGGGGAAAACCAGCTTTTAAACATTATTCTGTTTTCCTTCAGAGACACTTCTATCTTGACTCTGACAAAGAAACATCTTTGGAGCACTTTAAGCAGGTATTTAGAGAGAGAGACAAATCTAAGTACTGTAGTAAGAATTGCACTGTTTAAAACCTTGTTCTTTTAATATATTTGTATGTCTTGTGATATAATAGTTCTGAATTTTATCTTTTACGTATTTTTATCTATTTTAGTAAAACTCTTTTTAGAGCTTACTTGGTCTGTCTTTGATTTCTTTCCTTTACAAGTAGAGTATATATGGCTATAGCTGACACTAGGCATAAGCTTGAATGGTAATACCAAACTAGAAAGATAAGTGTTTTAATCTGAGGTCTTATATTACGGTTTTTAAGGGTTCATTTCTGTACACCTGGTTAGGTGCCCGTAGACAAAAATATCTGGTCCCCCAAAGACAGAATTATCTGAGCCTGTACATTGGGTATGCTAACAAGAGGTTCACAGTTTGAATCCATCCAAGACTTGAGACCAAAGGTTGATTGAATCCACAAAAACAGACAAGAGGGTTACCTAGTTCTGTTAACTGTTCACAAGACTATGCTCAGAGGTTGGCACTTTGGGAGTGGAGGGCTGACCTACTGAGTGGGTTTGTGACACCACCCACTTAAGCATTTGGTCCTAGTAGTGGGAAAACAAGTCCTGGCACAAAACTGGATCTCTGACCATGCCCCATCAATCTCTCACTGGACTAGATCACTTGTATAAAATATGGAATTAGAACACACACAGTACCTGGCTAGAAGCCAGATTAGTAAATACCAAGAAATCAGGGGACCCCTAGAGAAGCCCCTTGATCAGCAGTGGTATCCCTTATTTTGAGGTCGTACTAAGTAACAGTCCTGGAAAATTATAATGGATGGTATGCCTAGGAGATACATTCCAGTGAACTCTCTTCCAGTGAACTCTCATCCAGTGAACTTTCTTCCCATTGCGAGAAGACAGTTCCCTGGGATAGTACTTGCTCGCAAGTACAAACATAAATGGGAACACACTATGCTAAACGGAGATGTAGGTGGGGCAAGGACAATAGTAGGTAGGAACACTGACAGAAAGGGAACATTTCTAATAGATGGTATCTAGATTACCTTAATTAATTTCTGTATACCCATACTGTGAGAAATTGTATAATGCTGTTGATGATAACACCTGCAGTGTATTTGATGTGTGTATACTGACTTTTTTAAATAAAGTTTCCAAAAAAAAAAAGAAGAGCAATGTGCGAGAGATTTATAAAGGATGGAGAGAAATAGCAGTAATTAAATTGGCAATGGTAGGAGACCTGACCTATTACATGAACCAAGACAGCATTAAGGAGATGTTTTACTGAAACAACAAAGTGGCTACTAGACACTGGCTGCACAAACATTCCTCTTTGCTGACTAATTGGTACTGCCTCTCAAATTATCTGTACATAACAGAAGATACAGCATACTCCCTCCTGCTCAGAGCCACATGATTTCAGTAAAATTTGACCCCCCCAGATTCTGTACATAATGAGAAACATCCTACTTTGTTATATAATATTCTCTGTTTTAGATGGCCTGCTTTTTATTCTGATATGTTCTCCACTTGTGTTGCCTCGCATTGTCAATGCTCAACTGGTATGTGATGTGTTGTCACTGTTGTACTACAGTACTTTTGTGACATTCAACAGGTTTTCGAATAAGTATGTAAAAATGGAAATAATATTTATCTTTATAGTTCTATTTGGAAATTGGTAACCAGAAGAGACACACTGAGTTAAGGCTTGTTTTCAGGTGTGACCCAGGGGAAAGGAGAAGGGGAGAAGCACAATAACAAATGAAATACAGCCAGTCAGGTGAAGTGGTTACAATGAGGATGACATAAAGAGCATAAGTTGAGTGCAGTACAGACAAAATGGCAAAACATTGCAGATTTTTTTTTGTTTTTATTTACACTTTATCTTTACTCTGGAGGACTCAGGCATCTCTCAGGAGTGCCCTCTCAGCCACTACCTCTACTCCCAGCCTGAAACCTCCGTGCCACTGGGAGACACATTGCTGAGCACTCCCCTCGGACCCATGGTCCCATCCAGCACTTTGGATCACCCCCTACCGGGGGAGGGCCCACCTCACCTACCTGGCAGTCTATCTGTAATTAGAAGAATGATCCTGGGTCTGAGTCCAGGGCTTGGGAGATCCAGTAGTCGGCAAGTCTGGCGATGGGTGTGAGTGGGCTACTGGGGCCTTTGTCGCTTCCCTTGGTCCTCCGGGGATTTTCCTTGAACTGTTTCCCCCATGGGATGTGGTGTGCAATGGCTCCTGCATGGTTGTTCCCCTGCGCCACTTGCAGCTGGACTCTGCTGTCACCCAGCCCCCTTCCACGTCTCATACGCATGTGCCACCTCCGGTCTCCACCAGAGGCTGCTACAGCGCCAGGAATCACCTACAACCCACCCCGGGAGAGGAGAGCAGTCCTCCGGATGCTCAATCCTCTCCCTCCCCTGCTGACCCCCAATGGCCTAGGTCCGTTCCCAAACTTGGGTCACTGGCATGGTGTGAGGTGCAGCGTCCCACACCTCAACCCATCAGCGCCATCGGGCTGGTATAAAACATTGCATATGGAGGACAAATAAATTAGCATATGTGACAAAACTCCCCTCACCAGGGACTTCTTGTTCACCGCAACCACCAGGTTTTTGCCAGAACAGGAACCAGGAAACCTGTGCTTTACCTTCTTCTTGCACAAGGTCAGGAAGGTCAACACAATAACTGTGGGTTGTGTGCCCTTCAGAGAAAGACTGCAAACAGAGTCCAGCAGAAATAGCAGAATTACCTTTTTAAGTAAAACAAGCAGTCACTGATTCTATAAGAATATGGATTCTTTACTAGTGACTACAAGTATTTACAAGCAGGCTATATTTACAGGACAACAAACGTTTTGCATATTACTGAAAAACAGAAAATAAAACAAGTTGAATGGACAGTTGATGTACAGCAAAACTGTGAGCTAAACTTACCTAAAGTCCTTCCTGCCCTAGCTACAGAAAGCACTGTCCTTCACTGTGCTATCTTACCAGTCAGCTAGTCTTTTTATGGCAGGGCCATGGTCTTCAGATGTTCCAAAAGAAAAAGCTGAACTTCAGTTTGCTGATTTATTCTCTTTGACTGTGGAAGGTGGTTTTGCCTCTTTGAATGACAGTTAATCCCTCACTCCCCCCTCCCCAGATGGGTGTGTGCATGGAGGGATGACATCATCCGGGCCAGCTGGCTTAGTACACACCCAGACATCCTCAGTCCAATTTTGTGATTCTGTTTACCAGGATGTCTGAGTTGTGCAACCCCACCCCTCTGCCTCCCAGGATGACTGAGGCAATCAAAATGGCACTTTTCCATCTGCCTTTCAGGATCTGTGGCTAAATGTTTCCAAGGGAACATTTCCCTGCAGCTGAGTTGGCTAATTATTTCCCATGAGGCCTGCTTGGACATGTGACCTTGAAACCTTGGAAGCCATGTTCTATGTCCACTTTGCAAATAGCAGAATTTACAACAGAAGTATGATTACATTAACAAAGGAAATAAAAAAAAGAAAGTAATAGATCAATCTGGTCACATCCCCCCCCCCCGAGAAATATAGGCATATCTCTTTTGGGCAACCCCAAGAGACACTTCAATTCATGTAGGGCCTGGAGAGCACCAAAAGGAACATGTCATGCACTCAGCCCTTCCTCAGCAGTCCATCTGCATTGGCATTCTGTGCCACAATTCGGTGCTGAATGATCATGTTAACGAGTGTAGTACCAAACTCCAGCGCAATATTTTGTGTTTTGCTCACTAGTCCTATGAAGCCATGTCAAGGGGTTATGATCTGTGACCACAGTGAAATTCCTCCCATGCAGATATGGCTGCAGCTTCTGAAGGGCCTACACTATTCCCAGACATTCCCTCTCAACTGCAACATATGCCTCTTCCCTGGGCAGAAGCTTCCGACTCAGATACACTGTTGGGTGCTGCTCCCTCCATGGTGCAACCTGTCTCAGGACAGCATCCAGCTCGTGGTCCAAGGCATCCACATGCACTACGAACTTTAGGTTGTAGTTGTGGCTTGCAAAATGGGTGGCCCACATAAGGCCTTCTTCAATTGTCAGAAGACAGATTCACAGTCCTCTGTCCAGAGAACTTTCTCAGGCATTTTCTTTTTAGTCAGGTCTGTCAGGGGTTTGGCTAAATCACTAGTGAGGGTCAGACCTCCTGTAGTACCCAGCTGTTCCCAGACATGCCCTTACCTGTTTCTTTGTGGCAGGGGTGGGCCAGGCCATGATGGCCTCAACCTTCGCAGGCTCTGGACGGATGCATCCACTGCCCACTCTGTGCCCAAGGTGAGACACTTCGGCCATGCCTATGTGGCATTTTTCTGCCTTAACTGTCAGCTCTGTGGTCTTCAGTCATCAGAACACCGCCCTCACGTGCCTGACGTGATCTTCTCAGGTCCGGCTATAAATGACTATGTCATCCATGTACACCAGTGCAAGTTCATCTACCCCAGCCAGAATATGATCCAGAAGCCACTGGAAGGTTGTGGGTGCATTCTTCATCCCAAATGATATTACTCAGAATTCGAATAAGTCACATGGGGTAAAAAAGCAGACCTCTCCATGGCTGCAGGGGTTAGCGGCATCTGCCAGTAGCCCTTTGTCAGGTCTGTCATGGTCAGGAACCAGGCTCCCCCCAGCCATTCCAAGGTCTCTTTTGTTCTGGGCAAGGGGTAGGCATCAGACTCCGTACAGCTGTTGAGCCTCCGGTAGTTGATACAGAGCCATGTGGTATCCTTCTTGGGGATCAGGACCACGGGCAAGGTCTAGGGACTACTGGACTCCTGAATCACTCCAATGGCCAGCATATCCCTGAGTTCCTCCAGCATGATCTTCTTAACCCCATTTATAATAATAAAATGTACTTATAAAGCGCAATTGAACAAGTATCAAAGTGCTGTACAGAGATTAAAACATGAAAAACATTAAATAACTAAAAAATCAATAAAATACAGTATTACAGCTTCAACAATCCCCAAAGGTGTGGCTAAATAAGTATGTTTTTATAGCCGTCTTGAAGCTCTCCATGGTCAGGCACACTCTAATCCGGCAAGGTAGAGAATTCCACAGGTCAGGGCTGCATACATAAATGCTCTTGCACCAGAAGTTTTCAGTCGAACCCTGGGAACCTCTAGCAATCCCTTGTTGGCTGAATGGAGGGGTTGGAGTGGGCAGTAAGGAACCAGGAGCTCTTGCAGGTAGCCAGCACCCAGTCCATGCAGGGCCTTATAGGTTTGTAAACTGACCTTGAAGGTGATTCGCCACTGAACAGGCAGCCAGTGCAGTTCCTGCAGCACAGGGGTGATGTGACTAATCTGGGAAACCCCAGTTAGTAACCTGGCCACAGCGTTCTACACCAGCTGCAAGTGGTGAATATCAACCTCCGGAAGCCCTAGGTATAAGGAGTCGCAGTAGTCAAGGCGGGAGGTCACAAAGGCGTGGATCAACGTTGGAAGGTCGCGAGATGGAACAAGGTGCTCAATCTGGGTGATATTCCTCAGATGGAAGAAAGAGGATTTGACTACAGCCGACACTTGCGAACAAAGTGTCAGCCCTTCGTCAAATATAATGCCCAGATTCCGCACCTGAACAGAGGACATGAGCTGGCGACGCCCGAGCCAAAGCCCTGAGTCAAGCCGTGCTCCTGTCCTCTCTATCCCACGACCTGGATCCACCACCAATTCCTCAGTCTTATCAGGGTTCAACCTTAGCCAAGTGGCCTGCATCCAGTCCTGGAGCTCTGCAAGGCAGCTATTAAAGACAGAGACCACACTATCCTGGTTGGGGCCAAAAGACAAGTAGAGCTGGGTGTCATCTGCATAACAGTGAAACCGCAGCCCATACCATCTTACAATGTCTCCCAACGGCAGTAAATACACCACGAACAACATAGGGGACAGCACAGAGCCCTGAGGAACCCCACATGGCAAAGAGAATGGAGCCAAGAAATAAATCCCTGACACCACTGTCTGAGTTCTGCCAGTGAGAAAAGCTCTAAACCAACTGAGGACTGTACCTGACAGGCCACAGATGTCTCTCAGGCACTCAAGCAGACCCCCATGTTCCACGGTGTCAGAGGCTGAAGAGAGATCGAGAAGGACCAAGACTGAATGACACTTCTGATCTCTAGCAATCAGCAGATCACTGAGCACCTGAACCAATGCGGTCTCTGTACTGTGCCTTTTCCGAAAACCAGACTGGTGGGAATCATAGGTGTCATGGATGGTCAAATGGTTATCCAACTGAAGGGCAACTACTTTCTCCCCAATAAAGGGAAGGTTAGAGATTGGCCTGTAGTTGGCAGGGCAGTTTGGGTCAAGAGAAGATTTTTTAAGGAGCGGTGTAACTACTGCCTCCTTTAGGGAGTTCGGAAACTCACCTAACTCTAAAGAACACCAAACTATCTCTGCCAGAACAGGGTCAATGACATCTACACACCCCAAAATGAGGTGTGTAGGGCCCGGGTCAAGACTACAGCAAGTAGGCTGCACACTTTGGACAATCCGCATAACATCATAGATTGCCGGCTAGTCAAAGCGATTCCAGGAAGACCGGGGTGTAGTAACCCTACACCGACCACTGCAAACCCCCATAGAGTGTGCTGAATGGATCTCAACCCTGATATCGGCCACTTTATTGGCAAAGAATTGAGCAAACTCATCACGCTTATCATTTGAAAATGCTCTCCTGACCTGAAGACAGGCTGGATTGCACAGTCTGTCCACGGTTCGGAAGAGCTGAGCCGGTCGATTCTGAACCACAGCAATCTCCCTGGACAGGAACGCTGCCTTCTTATGGAAGATTGTTGATTGATAGACTCGATAATGTTCCATCAATCTAAGGCGGTCGGCATCCAGGGTGGATCTCTACCAGCAGTGCTCTAGCCTTCGCCGCACACGCCTCAGCTCCCTCAAGGCCCCATCAATCCAAGGGGACCAAGGGCGAAGAGTAAAGGGGCAAACATGGACGGGAGCAATGGAATCCAGGGCGTCCCCCACAGTCTTATTATTGGCCTGGACTAGGTGCACCGGACCCTCACTGGCATCCGTACATCCTGATAGGTTAAGAACCACCGAGAGACCAATGGGAGTAACATCCCTCAAAGGGTGGTATTTGACCATCTCCACAGGGGCAGGCCTATAGGGGGGTGCTCGGAAATTGAATCTTACAGTGCAGTGGTCAGACCAACCAACCAGTTCCACCACCAAGTCAGTGGTTTCCATTCCCAGGAGGAAAACCAGATCAAGTGAGTGACCGTGAACATGGGTTGCAGAGGCAACAACCTGTGTGAGGCCCAACATATTCATAAGTTGGAGGAAGTCCTGTCAGTGCCAGCTGCCCTGAGAGGGTGAGGTTATCCATTGAGGATCCCTCTTGGGCTTCCCCAAGGAGGTCCACCAGGGGATCCGCCTCACTCCCCTCCTCCGGTATGCTCCACAAAGCGAGGACCATCTCCTCCCTATCATAGTAGGGCATCATCCTGGTCACATGACATACCCTCTGCCTGCACCTTATGTCAGGCAGCCCCACTACATAGTTAACATCACTCACCTTCCTGATTATGAAGAATGGGCCCTCCCTTGCTGCCTGCAGTTTATTGTATTGGACTGGGACAATTACCATCACTCGCTGTCAGACTTCGTACTTTCGGGCTCTGGCCCCATGGTCGTATCACTTATTCTGCTGCTGTTGAGCAGTGGCTAGGTGCTCCTGGGTGAGCCCCATGAGCTCCTTAAGCTGGGCCCTGAAATTCAGGACATACTCCACAACAGACTCCCCTTGGGAGGCATGGTTACCTTCCCATTCATCCCTGACTAAATCTAGGGCCACCTCACTCTGTGACCACACAGAAGCTCGAAGGGTGAGAATCTTGTGGACTCCTATGGGACTTCCCTGTACGCAAACAGGAAGTAGTAGTAGTAGTAGTAAGTAGTAAAGTAGTAAATCTTTTTTATTCATAAGAATAAAGGGAAACATTCAACTGAGCCAAAGCTCATTTTCAGTGAAGTCCCAGTCAAACATCTGAGTTTAAATAGATCAGTGAGTTAAATAGGAGTCTAATTTTTCCAAACTTTAAACACAAATTGGAGGAGATGCAAGTTTCTATGGACATGGGGTTTAGGCCAGTTTAAATTATTGTACAACAAGCATCTGTGGGTTCTGACAGGAACTTCTAGAATAAAGGAGATGGGGCATATATTTGTCCCAGTCCCTTTTGTGCTGGTTAGCAAATGCCCTGAGCATAGTTTTGAGGGTTCCACTAAACTGCTTGACCAGGCCACTTGTCTCAGGATGATAGGGTGAAGCATGGATCTGTTTCACGTCCCACTTCTCCCACAAACTGGTCATTAAGGACAACATGAAATTTGTCCCCTAGTCTGACAAAATCTCCTTGGAAAATCTCACTTAGTTGAAGATTCCCAGTACCTTTTTCAGCCTCAATGGAGGACATGGCCACTGCCTTGAGGTACCTGGTTACGTAATCCATGACGACCAGTATGTCTCATTTGCCCATGTGACTTGAGGTACTCAGGGGCCCCACTATGTTATGGCTACCCTTTTAAAGGGTTCCCCAATAATGAGCAGGGGCACCAAAGCTGCCTTAGCCTGGTCCCCTACCTTTCCAACCCTCTGGCACTGTGGACAAGTCTGACAGTAATTTGCTACATCAGTGTACATGTTCGACCAAAAGAAGTTGTTGACGAGCAGCTTTTTCATGTAGTTGACACCCAGGTGGCCTGAAAAAGGTATGTCATGGGCCAGGGCCAGAAGCTGCTTTCTGTAGTCCTAGGGGACTACCAGCTGCTGGACTACTTCTCCCTCTAGCCCCTTCTGTGGTGTACACTCCCTGTACAACAGCCCATTCTCCCAATAAAGTGACTTTTTACTCCTCTGAGAGTCCTCAGCACCATCTGCTATCTCACTCAGTTTTTGGAGGGTAGGATCAGCTCGCTGTGCCCTACCCAACTCCTCCCATCTGATCCTCCCAAATTCCCTTTCAGAAGGAAAGCTGCCCCTGGCAGCAACCTCTTCTGCTTGCAGCTGGGGCTCAGGACTGCTATTCCTACTAGCCGTTACCCACGTGATCTGCTTCTTCAGCTGCTGAGGAAGGAGTCTGCACGAGTTGTGTCGCCTCCTCCTCATCCTCAGAAGCTTTCCCCTTTACCTGGCTATAGGTAGTAACACATACTAGGTTTTCCCTCTGTTCAAAATCATTTCCCATGGTCACATCCACAGAGAGATCAGGTATGACTCCCACCTCCTGTACCCCATGGCTGCCCTCCCAGCTCAGGAAGACCCAAGCCATATGCACTTGGACCACTGGACCCGTGACTCCCCAAATCTTGGAGAACTGTGGCGGCATAATCTGCTCCACCTGGATCAGATCCTGCCTCACCATGGAGACAGAGGTGCCAGTGTTCCTCAATCCCTGTGTTACTGTCCCATTGACTAGAATGGGGTGCATGTGCATAGAGGAGTTTGGTGGCACGACAGTGTGCGCAGCCTACCAACTGCTGAGTACTGTCCTGGTCACCCCTCCCCATACTTTTGCCCTTTATTTTTGTTTTCAGAGCAGTCATAGGATAGATGCTCCACTTTCTGGCAAATCCAGCATTTCTTTGCCCCAGCTCCTTGTTCCCCTTAGAACCAGTGGGTTCTGTTTTGGGCTTACAGGTTGGTTCCCTTTAGGCTGCTCTCCCTGGGTCCCCTTAAAACCAAGTGCTCCTCCCCCATTGTTCTTATGCTGCGAATGTGGTCTGCTGACCACATACAAATCAGCACTTTCTGCTGCCCCCTTTCTGGAGCTGCACGCCTGGTCCAGCAGTCATATGCACAGGTCATCAGGTACAATTTTTAGAAATTGTTCCCTCACAATCAGATCTTTAGTTTTCTCTACAGCCCTCACTTTAGCCTCATCTATCCAACGGGATAGGTAAGCACACATCTGGACATGCATGTCAACATAGCTGTCTTGGGGCCTTTTTTTAATTCTCTGAATTTCCACCTATAAGCCTCAGGAGTCAGTTCAAAACATTCCAGTAACACTCATTTAACCTTCTCATAATCCATGTAGTCATTATTGTCTATTCTAGCAAATGCACGCAAAGCATGGCCAGTAAGCAATGGTGTTAGGTGGGTCATCCATGAAGCTCTTCCCAATTTAAACTGCATATACCCTCTCAAATGATTTTAAAAACAAGTCAAGATCATCTCCTTCCCAGTATTGTGGGAACATTTTTTAATTAATTTTGACTTTGTGGGTTAGACACCCTATGCCATTACTTACAGGTTGCTGCAGTGTCTGATGGCGCAGTTTCACCATATCTTTCTCATGCTGTTGTCTCTGAATCTCATGCTGTTGCTCTTTCACTGTTTCCTCTCGCATCAGGATCTCATGCTGGCAGACCTTCTCTTGTTCCTGTGCCTCTAGCCTTACTTTCTCCCTTTCAGTCTCCAGCCTTGCCCTCTGCAGTTCAGCATCCTTTGGTGCAAGCTCCACCTTCAGGATCTCCAGTTGATGTTGAGCAACTGCTGCACTGGCTCTCAGCTCTGGTTTGAGCTGCACAGCCCCCCCAGCTTATTCCATGAGTTGCCCCCCTGCACAACCACTGGAACCTGAGTCTCGCTACCTGGGTCACCATCCTCAGTGACTACCTGCTGCACAGGGATTGGGCCATGCCCCTCTGAGACTTTCTGTCCCTCTTGCATCTGGTCATGTGCCAGCAGGGCTTCCATGAGTCCATTCTTTGTCAGGCCCAGATGGACAATACCCTTTTCTATGCACAGCTCAAGAAGCTGTTGTACCTGAAATTTGGTATAGGTTGAGGAGCTCATATTCTCTAGCTATGTTGCACTAAGCTGTCTAGAAACAAACAAAAAAAAAACAGTAGTAAACAATGCAAACTTTGTATATCTTGTTTTGTGACTGTTAATGTATATTTCTGCTGTCACCCTGTCCCCAGTGTGCTAGGTGAAACTTCACCTCTCTCTCAAAGTTCCTGCCTCACAGGAAAGCACACTGTGCACAAATTCTGACTTTAAATCTGTGCACTGATCTGCACTGCACTGGTACCAGTTGCAGCCCTGATCCCACCCCTCTGCCAGCAATGTGACAAAAATTCCCCTCACCAGGAACTTCTAGTTCACTGCCACCATCAGGTTTTTGCCAGAACAGAAACCAAGAAATCTGCATTTTACCTCCTCCTCCTTGCACAAGGTCAGGAAGGTCAACACAATAACTGTGGGTAGAGTGCCCTTCAGAGATGGACTGCAAACAGAGTCCAGCAGAAATAATAGAATTACCTTTTTAAATAATACAAGCAGTCACTGATTCTATAAAAAATTGATTTTTTATTAGTGACTACAAGTATTTACAAATGGGTTGTATTTACAGGAAAACAAAAGGTTTGTATATTTGCTAAGAAACAGAAAATAAAACAAGTTGAACAGACAGTTGATGTACAGCAAAAATCTGAGCTATCCTTACCAAAAATCCTTCCTGCCATAGCTACAGAAAGTACTGTCCCTCACTGTGCTATCTTACCAGTCAGCTAGTCTTTTTATGGCAGGGCTCTGGTTTTCAGATATTTCAAGTCCATGAGAAAGAGCTGAACCTCAGCTAGTTGATTTATTCTCTTTGACTGTGGGAGGTGGTTTCACCACTTTGAGTGACAGTTACCCCTGCCTCCCCCCTCCCCAGATGGGTATGTGTATGGAGGGATGACATCATCTGGGCCAGCTGACTTAGGACACATCCAGACTTCCTCAGTCCAATTTTATGATTCTGTCTTCCGGGATGTCCAGGTGTGCAACCCCACACATCTGCCTCCCAGGATGATGGAGGAATTCAAAATGGCACTCTTCCATCTGCCTTTCAGGATCTGTGGCTAAATGTTCCCAATGGAACATTCCCCTTTAGCTGAGTTGGCTAATTATTTCCCATGAGGCCTGCTTGGACATGATACCTTGAAAGCCATGTTTTGCATCCACTTTGCAAATAGTAGAACTTATAACAGAAGTATGATTACATTAACAAAGGAAATAAAAAAAAGAAAGTAATAGATCAATCTGGTCACATGTCCGTCACAGCATACAAATCATCTGTAAATTGGCACCCTCAAAAAGTGCAGAGTGCCACAGTGAAGGTGGGCTGAGCTGGTGCTGAAAAGAGGAGTCAAAACTGGTTGATGTACTTCAACAAGGTTGCTGGAACTATGAGGTTAGTGGGGAGGGAAAAGTAAGGGGTGGTTAAAAGCCAGACAAGGGGAATGAAGGGTTCAAGGAAGAGGGTTGGCAGGAGCAGGGGGGAGGAGGAGTTTTAGCTGGTGTCCAATGGAGGGAAGGGAGAAGGAGAGACAGATGCAGGAGGGTAGCTGCCTCCAGAGGAAGGGGAGACAGTATACAAAAGCAGATTTCCTGGCTGAGGAGTGTGGGTGGGGAATGGAAAATGTGTATGGGTACCCTGACTGCAGAGAATAGGAGGAGGGGGGGATGGGGAGAGGAGATATGATAGGTATGAAAAGGGAGCCCAAACCAGTATTTAGGGATGAGGGAAGTGCAGTGGGACTGGTGACGTGAAGGGGATGGTGGATATGGAAGAGTAAAGGGAGCAGTGGTATGTGCGAGAGGGTGAGTTGGTAGCAAAGTGGCAGAAGGTGTTGCAGAGGGTGTGTAGTCTGGCGAGGGAATTGAAGGGGACTATGCAGTAAACCACATCCACATAGTTGAAAACTAGGAGAACCATACTGGTGACCAGCTCCCGGCAGACCTGGGGAGAAAAGCAGTCCTTATTGCAGTATGGGGTACCAAGCTTGGGCAGAGTTTGGCATGGTTGAATTAACATGGGCAGAAAAGTCAAACCTGCTGTCTAACCACACACCAAGGTACTTAAAAGTTGAGACTACTTCAAGCAGTGTGCCACTCACCATGAAGAATGGGAAGGGGTACAAACTGGGACCACTTCTAACTGGTACCAAATGTCATAGACACAGGTTTTTTTGTGTTGACCCAAAGTTGGCTGAACTAGATCAAGTGCAGAACACTGAAAGTCTTGCTGGAGTGAGACTTCCATGGATACAGTCCAGGGACTAGAGGTGTAGAGAACGGTGTCATCAGCATACATGTGAATATGCAAGATGGCACAGGTGGAGGGGAAGTTGTTTAGGAAGAAGAAGAAGAGGATTGGACCCTGAATGAAGGCCTGTGCGACCCTGGCCTGGATAGTGAAGAGTGAGGAAATGACACTCCCTACCACTACCGACTGTTAATGGTCCGAGAGGTAGGAATGGAACCAGTCGACAGCAGGGCCGAGAGGCCAGCAGAGCTCAGTTTATCTAGCAGGAGTGAGTGGGACATTGAATCAATGGCTGTGGCCAAATCAATGAAAATGGCCTCTTTAATGGCCCGGTGGCGCTGAGGGCTGAGGTGCTGGTCGCTTTACTTCACGCTATGCCAGCGACCCATGTTCGGGAATGAGCATGAGCTGCAGGGTGTCAGCAGGGGTGGAGAGGGACTGAGCATCTGAGGGGCTGCTGTCTCTCTCCGTGGAGGGAGAATCTCAGTGGTCGGTATACCTCTGACCCCTGGCGGCGGCTGGGGGGCAGAGCACTGACACTGCCACCAGGTACTGAATGGGGCAGGTGCTGGGAGGAACGCATGTGGACGTGTGCGCGGTCCCTCCCCAGACGTCACTGCACACCCCACTGTCTGGGAAGAAAACGAGAAAAATGGTCCCCAGTCGGCTAGATGAGGCAGCCACCCGCTGCAGGCCCTGACCCCAAATGGCATTCCCTGAACTGGATCCTGGTCGAGGTGAGTGGAGCTTGGGGGCTTCTCGCTGCCCTGCCATGGGGGTAAGCCATGGGGGAAGAGGGGTAGTAGCCTGATGGGGTGCGGGGCTGGATGGGTGGCTGGGATGGATGCTGACCTGGGACCCCAAGGGAGAAAAGAGAGTATAAAAAAAAAAAAAAGAAAATGGCCTCTTTAATGTTCCTCTGATCCATTCCTGAAAGGATGGAGTCAGTGACCCTAAGTAAGGAGGAGATGGTGGAATGATCCTTCCTAAACCGAGACTGGATGGAGGAGAGAAAGTGGGAGGAGTGGAGGAAGTCTGCAAACCATGAGTAGACTAGTGTCGCCTGCAGCTTTGCAAGAGAAGGGAGGAAGGAGCTAGGGCGGAAGTTGCTAGAGGTGAAGGGCTCACCCCCTTTGTGGAGAGGGAGAACCTTGCAATCTTTCAAGACTAAGGGACAGTACAAAGGGTGAATGAGTGATTTAGGAGGTGAGTAAGGGGGGAGGTGATGGCAGGAGCTAAGGTCCAGTCATCTGGGCTAGATGTGAAAGGATTGAGTGAGGAAAGGGTGAGCAGGGTATCCTGGGGAGGGGCGAAGTAAGGAGAAGTGGGGAGAGGAGAGAAGCTAGGAGGTGGGAGAGAGAGCACAAGTGGTAAAAACTCATTAAAGTGAGCAGCAACAGAGGAGGGTCAAACACTGGTGAGTCATTAACCATTAGGACTGCAGGAGAGGACTGGGATGGGGGGGTCGAAAAGGGAGTGAATCACCTTCCAGAATTTGGTTGGGGAATTAAGATTATTCTGGAGGTTGGCCTTGAAGTAGAGGGACTTGGCAGTACAAACAGCCTTGGTGTAAGAGTTCCTAAGAACCCTGTAAGAGAGGAGGTCTGACAGGGAGTGGGATAATTTATACCTGGCCAAGACTTGGTCACAGTCTTGCACAAGTTGATGAAATTGAAGGTGATTCAGGGGGCGGTGAGTGGATTTAAACCTGGATTTCCTGATGGGGGCATGCTTCTTCAGAAAGAAGTAAATATTGAGTAGAAGAGAGAGAGGGCCTTATCAATGTCTGGTGTGGTGAGCATGAGGGACCACTCTGATGCAGCCAGGTCAGTCAGTAGAGCATCTTTGTTCAGCAACCAAAGGTACCTGGACCAGCTATACTTTGGGAGGAGGGAGAGAGGCAGACATTCCTGACACAGAATGTCATGTGGTGGTCACTGAAGGCATCCAACAATATACCTATGGCAACAGTGCGGAGGGGTGTGAGGCAAGAACCCAGTCTAGGAGGGTGTGGTTTGATGAGTGGGGATTGAGTTGGGTGGGTTTTGTGATGAGCTGTGAAAGGTTAAGGGACTCAGTTCTGTTAGTGGTCAACCTGGAGGTCGGGTAAAATCAATTAATGTCGATGTTACCCCGGGGGAATGAACTCATCAGCAGAGGAGTATTAGGAGAGAGTGGAGAGTGAGTCCATCAGAGAAAAGGGGGAATTCGCGTTGAGGCATAGAAAACACCAGTAAAATAAGTAGTGAAGAGGGAAAGGAAAGTTTGGCTGCAGAAACTTGTGGGAGGTGGGTGCAGGCTCCCTGAGAGTAATACGAACTTACAAAATTGCCAGCAGATACAGGCCATAATGGTCTATCAAGTCTGCTCAAGTGTGCTGCTAGTTTTACTAATTAGCTGCCCCCCTACTCCTCCAGAAGTTGAACTCCATCCCCCTCTCCCCCTACAGTTTCCTTCCTCCCTCCCATATCCCTAGTTGGCCTAATCTTCTTCTTGGTCCTGTCCCAGCCTCTCTTAAAACTGGCTACTGTCTCAGCTGCCACCACCTCCTCTGGTAACTCATTCCACCCATTCACCACTCTCTCCGTAAAGAAGTGTCTCCTCATTTCCCTCTTGAATCTGCCTCCCCATAACTTCAGACCATGACCCCTTGTTGTACCCTCTTTCCTTAGCTGAAAGATGCACTCGATACTGGTCCTATTTATGCCCTTTAGATACTTGAAGGTCTCAATCATACCCCCTCTTTCTCTCCTGTCCTCCAGAGAGTATGTGTTCAGTATCTTCAGTCTCTTCTTGTATGTCCTATCTCCCATGCCCTGGATCAGTTTGGTTGCTCTCCGCTGTACTGCCTTCAGTAGTTTGATATCTTTCTTAAGGTAGGGGCATCAGAACTGGACACAGTACTCCAGGTGAGGCCTCACCAGCAACCTGTACAGTGGCAGAATAACCTCCTCCTTCCGTGAGGTGATTCCCCTGGCTATGCAACCCAGCATTCTGTTTGCTTTGGCTGCTGCCATGCGGCACTGGTCTGTGTCTTTCATGTCCTTCCTCACCATAACCCATAGGTCCTTCTCCTCTTCTAATACAGTCACCTGAACTCCCCCTAGTCAGTAACTGGTCTTTGGGTTTTTGGCTCCTATGTGCATCACTTTACACTTTTTAGCATTAAAACCCAACTGCCAGATGCCAGACCACTTCTCCAGTCTTGCCAGGTCCTCCCTTAGATCCTGTGTCCCTTCCTCTGTGTGTCCACCCTCCCACAGAGCTTAGTATCATCTGCAGAAAAACAGATTTTGCTCCTGATCCCTTCTGCTATGTCACCAGTAAATACATTGAACAACACAGGTCCCAGTGCTGAGCCCTGTGGAATGCCATTGGTCACAGGTCTAGGTTCAGACAGCTCCCCCATACCTTACACTCTGTGACCTATCCATCAGCCAGCTTTTTATTCACCTCAGCATTACCTCCCCAACCCACAGGTCCCTCAGCTTGCTGACCAACCTACCATGGGGCACCAAGTCAAATGCCTTGCTGAAGTCCAGGTAAAGTATGTCCACTGCCTGCCCCTTGTCCAAGGTCTTTGTGACCAAGTCGAAGAAGTTTACCATGTTGGTTTAACATGCCCTCCCCTTAACAAATCCATGCTGCCTGTCATCCTGGAGTCCGTTATCTTCTAGGAAGGACACAAGCCTTTTAAAGTGGCCTACATTAACTTACCCACTATGGAGGTCAGACTGACTGGCCTGTAGTTTCCTGGCTCATCTCTAGGGCCACTCTAATAGATAAGCACTACATGAGCTGTTCTCCAGTCTTGAGGGACATACCCCTCTTTGAGTGAGGTGTTAAATAGGTCCATCAGTGGAGCTGCCAACACCTCCGCCAGTTCCCTCAGAACCCTAAGGTGTACCCCATCTGGGCCAGGAGCTTTGTCCTCCCACAGTTCCTTAAGGCCTCTCAAGATGTTATCCACCTCTGTCTCCCCCTCATACTCCATCCCCTCCTTCAGGGGTGTCCCAGTCCTCCCCTGTGGCATGGGCCTAACAGCCTCCCTGGTGAAGACAGAGCAAAAGTACTCATTAAGTGCCTCCGCTTGCTCCACACCCTTCTCCACTCACCCTCCTTCTTGATCCTAATGATCCCGTCCTTCCTACTTCTTTCCTCCTTAATGTATCGGAAGAAGTCTTTTCTCCCCTTTCTTTATTCTCTGAGCCAGCCTTAATTCTTTCTCAGCCTTGACTGCCCGGGTCTTCCTGCCTGCCTCTCAAGATTTCTCTTTGTAAAGCACCTTATCCTCATCCCTTGCGGTATGCTTGTACTTCAGGAAGGCTTCCCTCTTCTCCCTGATCTTTCCTGTGTCATCAAGGCATTGATCAGAAAGCACAGGAAAACCAGGAGCAGGTATAAAATTCACAAGTTGCATTTTATTTTTTTCAATAACAGTAAAATAAAAAGAAATTGTTCAGTATAACTATTTGCAAAGGCAGTACAGAGAAAACAGAGTCCTCCTTCTGAGACTTTCTTCTCAGTTTCAAATCTCAGTCTCCCTCTAGCAAAAACATTGCTGCTCTTTTTATAACAAGTCTTTACCTCATTGACATCCTGCTTCTCACAGAATGCTCTTGTAAGTTTACATAATATTCTTGTCAGTTTCGATGCAGGAGCAGCAAAAAGAACACAGCGACTCAGAACTGACCTCTTGTTTACAGCTCTCAGAGAGTTTGTAAACCAGCTTCTCAGGTTAACCCCTTGAGTTCTAAGTAGCTTTTTGCAATCATTTCACCAGTGTAACTATACACAGTTTTAAACAAAGAGATACAGTTTCAAACAAAGGGATCCCAGTTTCACATAAATTCACATATATTGTCACAACCACAGATATGCAAGAGGGAAGCAAAAACAGAAACAGCAAGTGAAGGCAGAGAGATAGTGAGAGGTGGAAAATTGTGAAACCGTTGGAGTGATCAGTTCCTAGGTCTCACAAGAAAATTTGGTTGCACAACCAAACAGCCAAGAGACAGAAAAGGAGCAGAAAGAACAGATCCTTGCATTTAAACTCTTTCTGCATAACAAATGGGACAGGGCCTTATTCAACCCTATCACATCCTGCCACTTTGCTATTGAACCAGCTTGGCATCTCAGTTCCGGCACTCTTATTTCTAGCCTTTGTACAAGTGTTGGCGGCCACAATCAACCCAGTCTTGATGACAGTCCATTTTTCGTTCATATTTATCCTGGTTGGATGCTTGACACAGCCTTCTTCAGCATTTCCAGGCAGAAAGCAAAGTTCACTGTGCCCCAGACAAGAGCATCCATCTCAGCGTCCCCTGAAAATCAACAGTTTCCCCACTCAGTACAACTATCCCTAGATAAACAAAGATTCCCACCCGCACCACCGTGCAGCCCAATTAAGCTAGGAACTTAAATTAAAGCACTTCCTTGCAGCCTCCTAACAGTTCCTCCATGGCCAAAAGACTCCCTCTCCCATTGCGACTTCTGCCCTCTCTGGTCCCAACAGCTGCAGTCCCCGTTTGAGCTACTGTAACTTGCAGCTGGTGATGTAAAGCCCCTGTAATGGTGCAGGAGAGATTCTGACGGACATATAAGGTAATCCCAACCTCTCGTTTACCCCTATCTTGCATAAAGAGGTGGTAGTCTCTAATGGCCAAGCTAGAATCAGAAATCCTGGAAGAGTCAGGATTTTGTGATATTAAGGAGGTCTGGAGAGTGACGAGAGACCCATATAATGAGGAGATCCAGATTAGGGAAAAGACTCCTAGCACTAAGGTGGAAAACATTAAGGCCTCAATGAATGGGGAGGGGGGAGCAGCACTAAATTCCACATCACCAGCAAAGAGGAGGAGAAGCAGCAGGGTATGGAGGCAGAGAATGGGGTAGGACTTACATCCCCTTGGTCAGGAAATGTGGGGGGAATGGGAGAGAGAGACAGGATGGAATGGTGGAGGAACTCCAGGTTAAGGGAGAGGGAAGGAAGGAGACTAGGAGGGATGAGGAAGGAGGGGAGGTGGGAGGATGGGTAAAGGGGAAGGGAAGAGGAGGGTGGAGAGGGGAGGGGAGAGAGGTTGGGGAAGGAAAGGAAGTAGTAGAAAACAGAGGAGTAAGACAGGAAGCATAGTAAACAGACAGAGTGACAACTAAAATGGACAACCTGTTCAGACACTAGTAACAACAGCAGTACATAGGTGACCATTGACTATCAAGCAGGTAAAAACAGCATGTGAATGACATTAAAACCATACTGTGCAGATTTAACAGAGATGACAATGAGGCTGAACCCTCGAGTGGTGTAACAATTACAATTACCTGAGTTTAGTAAGGCATCAGAGTAGTGAACAATAAGCAAATGCAAACAGGCATGCAAATGGTGAAAACAGCTGAATAAGATGTGCACTGCAGAATCATTGAAGCAAAAATCAGAAATAAGGCTGTACCCTGATAGGGTATAGCTAGGATACCTGAGTTAGCAAGGCAGCAAACAGTCAGTGACTAAATGAGTTGAAGTTAGACAGTGTCCAGATTGGTGGGGGAGGAGGCTCTTCTTCCTCAGTAAGGCCTTCAATTCAGTACCCCATAGGAGGCTGATCAGGAAACTGGCAGATCTAGGGGTTGGGTAGAAAATGACCAGGTGGGTAGAAAGCTGACTGAGGGACAGAACCCAGAAAGTGGTGGTGGGGGGAGAGTTATCCAGCACCAGGGAGGTCTCCATCAGGGTCCTGCAGGGTGCAATGGTGGGGCCGGTGTTGTTCAATGTCTTCATAAATGACATTGGGGAGGGCATTAAGGGCAAGATGTGACAGTTTGCAAATGACACCAAACTCTGTGGGAAGGTGGACACAGAGGAAGGGATACAGGACCTCCTAGAAGACCTCAGAACACTTGAGAGATGGTCAGGAATCTGGTAGCTTGGCTTCAGTGGCGAGAAGTGCAAGGTTATGCACATTGGAGAGAGGAATCCTAGGAATGAGTGCTACCCAGGGGGTCTGGGTAGCAGCAACGAAGGAAGAAAAGGTTCTGAGAGTGGTGATTGCTAGCGACTTGAAGCACTCCTTGCAGTGCAAAAAGGCAGCAGTAAATGCAAACAGGATGTTGGGTGTATAGACAGAAAAATCAGCAGTAGGCAGAGCAAGATTATACTGCCCTTGTACAGGTTACTGATGAGCCCGCATCTAGAATATGGGATAAGATACTGGTGACCATACCTAAAGAAGGACATCAGCTTGCTAGAGAAAGTCCAAGGGAGAGTAACTAAGATGATCGTGTGTCAGCAGTGGAAGTGTTACAAGGAGAGGCTGGTGGGAGCCCCGAGAATGTATTCCCTGGAGGAAAGGAGAGAGAGAGAGAGAGAGAGAGAGAGGGAGTGACAGAAACCTTCAAATACTTGAAGGGGATAAATAGAGTGGATAGGGAAGGTCTCTTCAAGCTATGAGACAACCAAACCATGAGGGGGCACAGTTTAAGGCTGGTGGAGGAGGGGTTTAGGAGGGAATTTTGCAAGCATTTCTTTATGGAGAGAGTGGTGGCCACATAGAATGCACTGCCAGAAAAAGTGGTCTCAGAGAAGACAGTGGTCAGCTTAAGAGGGTCTGAGATAGGCATAAGGGGAACGCATGGGACCATGGGGTGGGGGGGCAGATATGGAGTATTGGAAGATGGGGGGAGGGTCAATGACATAAGCTATGGACCCTGCAATAATGAGCAGACTTGATAGACCAAATGGCCTTCTTTTGCTGGCTCGGTCATATGTTCTTCAGTGCCCTCATCCTTCAGGACTCCACTGCAGGAAGTCCAGGATGGAAAGTGTCGTCCCCCCCAAAAAAAATGACTGTGTACTGAAAAGCTTAAAGGGAATCTGTACAATTTGCTGTTTGAATGGCAGTATCAGTTATTTACCGGACAAAGTATGCTTTCGGGAGGTACCTCTGTATGTCAGCAAAGTGAAACCAGTATTTTATTTTTAATTTTAGCCCTGCAATTCCCAGACCACACACCACCATTTTTCCTGTCTCTTCCTCATGCACAGGCACGCACGGTCACTTCTGGTGATGTCTGTGCCTCACCAGAACAATAGTTGTTCTCCATGTCAGTGCGAGGGAGGAAGAAGCAGTCAGTCTGTTTTCATACATCCAGCAACTGCACTGCACTTTTGACAAATAGCAGGCTGTGTGTTTCTTTATGATTTCGCAATGAATCCTGCAGCATTTCAATGTGAAAGAGTTCACTGTGATGTTGGTATGGGTTACTTAGCACCACTGTGTTGCAGTTTATGACCTTTTGTATGCTGTGCAGTTGAAATGTATAAGTTGCCATTTGCCTCCTCGGAGTCCATTACTTGCTTTCTATTTTCCTCTTGCTGGAACCTAATGTCTTGCATTTAGGAAAGGGACTCAGCATTCAAAATAAAGCTGCCAGTAATCTGATACAGTATCCCATGTTTCCAAATAAAGGGTGCTATGCATGATTGGGGTAGAAGGTATGCACCAAAGGTGTGTACCCCACCCACATACCACTGCACTTGTGGACAGGTGTCCACGTGCTGGTATTCACAACCAGCGGCCACCCGTCGGCGGCCCTGCCCCTCTCGGCACACAGGGCTGCTCAAGGCAAACAGGGGCAGAGTTGTGGATCCAGGTGGGCATCCAATCGGATGCCCTTATCGGGTCCAGGACGGGATGCCATGTGTGGGGCGGCGCAGGTACGGGTGTGTGAATAGCACCTGCAAGCACCTGAACCCGCACGGTCATGCCCCCATGTGCTGCAGACTCATAGGAGCCCCCACACCACACAGCTGTGCTCCAACACAGTAACCCCCACCCACAAACAGCAATGCCCGATCCTCATATGCTAGAGGTTGATCCCCCCCACACAGCATAGCCCTGTCCCTATTGCTGCCCATGAACCCCACACACATGCAGGTGCCCAACAGTGACCACCCATGTCCCTGAACCTGGTACCCTCCTGGAACATCATATGCCAGTGGTCAGCAGTCCCCCTCACCCACCCACGGCACTGCCCACCAATCCACATACCTGCCAGGTGGTGCCGTGGGCAGAGGTGGCCAGTGGCACAGCCCTCCCCATACCTCCTTGGCCACTGGCTGTCTCACTGCTGCTGGGAGTGTGCCCCAAGACATAGTGTTGTGATGCGTTGGGGTGGTGGGTGTGTTCAGCCACAGTGGGGTTGGGCAGCCATGCATGGGGTGGAAGGTGTATGCGAGCAGTCCAGAATGGGATTGTCATGTAATGGTCTTGGTGGGGGTGTCTGGCTGGTGCTTCAGGATGCACCGGGGTTGTCTCACCACTAGCCCAACCAGCTGCCCCTGCCCTCTCCATCAGCCTAGACGGCTGGGGCAATGGGGAGGTTGTTTCCTGGTCCTGCTGCAACTGGCAGGTGAGGTCCATGGGGGAGCACAGTGGGTTACAGCAAGGTTCTGGCAGCCATAACCTGCTCCATCCACCACCCCCTGTGGATGGCACTACCTGCCTTGATGAATGGTGTGTAGTGCCTGCCTGCCCCCGGCATGCTCCCCTTCCCGGCTCGTTACTTTCTGCAAGGCTGGGGGATTGGGCATGCACCTGTCTTGCACCCCATTTGTGAATGCCACACAGGGTCCATGGGACCGCACTCTGCAGCATTCACGCATATCGATGCCAGTGCGCCCAGTTTCTGTGGCACATTGGCATCGTGCATAGGGCCCAATGTTATAATCATTATGGTATTAATGCATAGATAATTATTCTGCTTTTTAAAATGTTCATGTTCTGATATTGACACTGGTAGGGTTCTTGTTGCCTTCTCAAATCTTTCACAACGAATCAGTAGAGGGCTATAAAAAACTCTGGAGAGTAAAGTTTAGATATAATCTCATTAATTGTTTTTGTTAAATCGTGTAAAACATAAGCAATGATGCAATGGAACACTTCAGTGCTGTACCTGTTTCTGCTAATGTTCAAAAGTGGCATCTGACCTGTGGACTCCCATTACTGTCCTGCCTGTCCCACTCCCTCCTGAAGTAAAAGAAAGCAGAATGCTGAAAGAAGGCTAAAAGTCTTGCTCCCTCTAGTGCTGTTCGGTAAACCTGTGCAAAAAAAATATACTTCTGATCTCTGCTTTCTTGGTACTGCCTGCCAGTATGTCTCGCTCCCTCCGGTGTTGTGTGGTACACCTTTGGCAGGGAAAAAAATGCATCTGACTTTCCCTCTCCCATTAATGCCTGGTGGTAGATCCAGCTCTCCCCTGTGCTGACAAAACTGTCATTGCTGTCCCACTCCCTGAACTGACTGAATGGTGTGGCAAGTCATTGAAAAAAAAACATTTCTGTGCTTGGAGCTGGCTGAAGGCTGACACTGAATGCTACCCTGTTCCCTTTCCCAATTCTGCATATTATTAATCTGATCATACCCCACCATATGAACCCATTACTATTATGGAGCAGAAGAAGGTAACCTAAATGGGAGCCAAGTGTAACCCAATTACATGTGTAAACATGCTCTGTTAGACCCCATAAGTCTGTTCTGTGTTAGGTGGTGGGTACCAGAGGTGTGATGCAATAAACCACAGACCACCATAATCAGGAAAGACAAACAACATACAACTGTTTCCAGATGTCATATATGCAGTAGCACTGATGAGTTGCAGGTACATTTTCTAGGTGCCAGTAGTCATACCCCTGCTTGTTCCTTGTTGTTTTTTTTTGGGGGGGGACAGTGAACATGGGTACAACAGGCACTGCAGTTCATGTGTTGCGGGTGCATTGTGCAGATGCCACTAGTCATACCCCTACTGCTTCCTGGGTTGGGGGAGCAAACAGCAAACATGGGTGCAACAGGCACTGCAATCAATGTGTTGCGGGTGCATTGTGTAGGTGCCAGTAGTCACACCCCTGTTGCTTCCCTGGTTTTGTTGGGGCAAACAGTTAACATGGGTACAATAGGTACTGCAATCCATGTGTTGTGGGTGCATTGTGTAGGTACCACTAGTACTGCATCCTTGGTTTGGGGTAGCAAACAGTGAACATGGGTACAACAGACACTGCAATCCAAGTGCTGCGGGTGCATTGTGTAGGAGCCAGTAGTCACACCCTTGATGCTTCCTTGGTTTTGGGGGAGAAAAACTGTGAATATGGGTACAACAGGCACTGCAGTCAATGTGTTGTGGGTGCATTATGTAGGTGACAGTAGTCATACCCCTGCTGCTTTCTTGGTTTGGGGGGGCAAACTGCGAACATGAGTACAATAGGCACTGCAATCCATGTGTAGTGGGTGCATTGTCTAGGTGTCAGTAGTCACACCCCTGCTGCTTGTTTGGTTTTGGGGGGCAAACTGCGAATATGGGTACAACAGGCACTCCAATACATGTGTAGTGGGTGCATTGTGTAGGTACCAGTAGCCATGCACCTGCTGCAGCCTTGCTTTGGGGGGGGGTGGCAAACAGTGAACATGGATACGACAGGCAGTGCAATCCATGTGTTGCAGCCTTCCGGGTGCATTGTCTAGGTGCCAGTAGTCATACCCCTGCTGCTTTTTTAGGTTTGGGGGGGTGAGGCAAACGGCGAACATGGGTACAACAGCACTCCAATACGTGTGTAGTGGGTGCATTGTATAGGTGCCAGTAGTCATACCCCTGCTCTTTCTTGGTTTTGGGGGGGCACAGCAATCATTGGTACAACAGGCACTGCAATCCATGTGTTGTGGATGCACTGTGTGGTTTGCCAAGACCTGTTCTTAAGAAACTGATAAGTGGTGATGCATAGCAATAATTCAGATTTCAAAATCTGTTCATTGCATATTTTTTGGGAGTCATGGGATATCCATACTTCTGTTGTCATCAATGGTCACAGAACAAGTGCTTTGCAGGTCTGATCTCCATCCATACACCACAGTATCAGTTTTTCCTGTGTCTCAGGTAAAGATGAGTTTAACATATCACAGTACTACAAATATAAGTCCTCATGTGCAATACTTACAATTGCAGATCAATAACATATGAACCATTTGACATGTTAAAGGTAACAGTGCATACTATCTGCACGTGCCAAACTCTGCATGTCTGACTGCACTCCTACAACCTGCATTTATTGGCATGACACAAATGTATTCTTGTCACAGAGCTCTACACATACTTATAGAAATGAAACAGTACATGACCATTTCTGTATCATTGTGTCTTGTTTGACAGCATATACAGTAAGGACACAGCATGCACAGTACCAGAGGTGTGGATCATTGTTTGTTCCTCAGTTAAAAAACACCATTTTCAATTTATGCATTCAGCAGCTCCTTATTGTTTACGTACTGCTGTATTACTACATTGACAAAGCTAGGGAGGAATCATTGATATGTACATAGTACTGATGTTATGTGACAATTACCATTCCAGGTAAGTGTAGCATTATGCCATCAGCCTGAGAACGTTTATGCTGTCAGATGTGGGAAGTAATATCAGAGCACCTTGAAGATACTCGGGAGAGTATGTTGGATTTCAGGCGTACAGAAAGACAGTTCAGGAATTTTAGAATTCGAGTAAGTTAGAAAGTAAGGATATAGTTTGATTACGGCAGTATTACATTGAGGTAGTCTGTAATCATGGAGTAAGTTCTCATATGTCATCAGTAGTACCCATTCTTGCAATGTCACTGGAGTTTGCAGGTGGGGTGAGGTGGCAACACACCCACACACACACACACACACACACACACACACACACACACACACTGTACACTAGCCATGGGTACAACAGGCAGTTCAGTCCTTGTGTTGTTGCAACAGTCACAAGGTGCCAGTAGTCACACCACTACTCAGTACTCTCCTTTTTCAATGCAACAAAGTTTACAGTGATACAGAGACCAAGATGTGTTGTGAACTTGGCCATGTGGGCCTTTATAAAAACACATGTAGGGGCCACATATACAACTACTCCCCCCCCCAGCAAAGGGTGCAAAGAGACAGCAACATGTATCTGTAATATGGCTGATTGGGCATACTTGAGTATCAGTGTGTGTAGTCTGGGTAACAAGTACTGAACTAGTGTCCTTGATGGAAGAGGGACACCTGGACATTGTGGCAGTCACATAAACCAGAAACATTGTACACAGCGAACCATGAATGGGATGTCTGTCATGGGCAGACTAGTTGGGCCAAGCGGTCCTTATCTGCAATCAAATTCTATGTTTCTATACCACGGTACACAATCTACAGGAGGGACAGGGAGGGTAAAAGAGGAGGAGGAGGAAGAGGAGGAGGAGGAGGAGTAGCTCTCTGCATAAGGGAAGGGATCAAACCAATGGAACTAAAGGATTAACAGGGAGGAGAGGAGGCACTGTGGGTCACCTTGGAGACAGGCAATGGCACCACAATCTGAACGGGGGTGGTATACAGACCCCCATCTCAGGGGGAGGAAATGGACACAGAAATGATAGAAGGCATCCTTAGAATGGCAGAAAAAGGGGAGATATTGTTGATGGGAGACCTGAATATGCTAGATGTTAATTGGAGCACATTTGCTGCAGCCACATCCAAGAACGGTGTCATTCTTGATGCCCTGCAGGGGGCATGCCTCAGACAGCTAGTGTTGGAACCCACTTGAGAAGGAGCAATCTTAAACCTGATACTCTCAAATGGGGACAGAGAGAGGATCACAGATTTAGAAGTGGGTAGCCATCTGGGAACTAGCAACCACCAAACCGTGTGGTTCACAATAAACACAGCCGTAGAGTCAAGCCATACAATGACAAAGGTACTGGTCTTTAGGAGGGCTGATTTTGGCAAAATGGGTGAGTGCCTAATGAATGCACTAGCAAATGGGCAGGAAGGAGGGGTGGAAAAACAATGGGGAAAAATCAAAACTGCCATCACGGAGGCAACAGGACTTTGTGTGAAGCAAATAAATCAAAACAAAGGAAAAAACCACTATAATTCTCAAAAGAGGTGACGGGGAAGGTTAGGGAGAAAAAGATAGCATTCAGAAAGTATAAGGAGTCACAGAAGGTGCAGGACAGAGAACTGTATCAGTAAAAGCAGAAGGAAGCGGAGAAGGCAGTCAGAATAGCAAAGACCCAAACTGAGGAAAAGATAGCCAACTCAGTTAAGAAGGGGGATAAAACCTTTTATCGGTACATCAGAGAGTGAAGGAAAGCTTTCCTCAGTCACTGCAGAAACTCTCAAGTTAATGCTTTCAGACAGTAACAACTTTATTTAATGATTTAGAACAGCTACCCACAACTTCCACTTCCTGTTGCTGGCAGCAACCATTTCATGAGCAGCAGTGAGCTTCCTGAGCTCACTGTATGCTAATATGCCTGTTTGACCTTAGCTATTGGTTGACAGGATACATTAGCATAAAGTGAGCTCTAGAAGCTCTCTGCTACTATTGAAATGGTGACTGCCAGCAATAGAAGGTGAAAGTTGAAGGCCACTGTTTAAATCACTAAAAAAATCAATTAGAGTTAATTGTTAAAAAAATTTTTGTGTCTGAAAGCACTAATCAGGAATTTTTGTAGTGCCTGTGTAAAGCTGTGCCTTTTCCACTGTTTTCCTTTAATAAAGGGAAGGGAAGGTGGGCAGAGGGTGACAGTGAAAAGGCAGAGATTCTAAATGAGTACTTTTGCTCAGTATTTACAAAAGAAGAAGAGAGGGAGGTACCTAAACCAAACAATAGAAGCACTCTGGACAGGGGGGTTGACACCAGTCTATTCACAGAAGACAGGGTCCTGAAAGAACTTCTAAAACTCAAGGTGGACAAAGCAATGGGGCTTGATGGGATTCACTCCAGAATTCTGAAAGAACTATGGAGAGACCTAGTGACACCACTGACTATCCTTTTTAACAAATCATGGGAGGATGGTGTGGTACCTGAGGACTGGAGGAAGGCAGATGTGATTCCTCTTCACAAAAGTGGGAGCAAGACAGAGGCAGGAAACTACAGACCTGTTAGTTTGACCGCAGTGGTAGGGAAAATAATGGACTCACTTCTGAAAGAAAGAATTGTTGAGTACCTAGAGGCCAGCTGGGCACAGGACCCAAGGCAGCATGGATTCACAGCAGGAAGGTCATGTCAGACTAACAGGGGTTGACCTTAACTTTTTTTTGCACTAGCCAGCAGGACAAGTCAGTCTAAAATTGCACTAGCCCGCAGTGATTTGCACTAGTCCGCAGTCAGACTCATCATGTGCTTTATACTCACAACACAATGAATAAATGTCGTAATCAGTGCAGTTTAAAAATTGATTTACATTTATACAAAGATGAAGTAACACACCAAATGACCAAATGACCAATTGTTTCAAAATATAAGCATTCTGTGACTCATAAATATCAAGACAACTCCCCCAATGTTCTTTTCAAGGATTGACATGACATGACTCGAGGTTCAAATTAGTGCATCTTCATCTTGGGAGTCAGAGAGATACTCAGTCACACTACTAATGTCACTCACATCACTGTCACAGTCAGTGTTACAGTCACTTTGTGAGTCTGCTGAATAGTCATCCTGCTGTCGTGCCAACACTGTTCCAGTCTGTGCGCTCCTCCTTTGTCCCCCACTGTTCCAAAGGCAGATTGTTTTTGGGATTGAACTTGTCAATGTCTGGGGAATTCATTTGTACCACCATGAGGTCCGTCACTGAGTCCGACTGTAGCTTGGAACGCAGGTTGGACTTTGTCAGTTTCAACTGGCTGAAACCTCGCTCTGCCTCAGCTGAACTTGCAGGCAGTGTCAACAGAAGATCCATAAGAGCTAGGATGTTGGGATACTTCTGTTGGTACGCAGCATTCACCCTCTCCCAAGTCAGACTGTGAATCTGCTCAAATCTGGAAAATAAAAAGAAAGGCAATTAAGAAGCATTCAACACACTGACAACTTACACACATATTAACTTTCTTTCTCCATAAATAAGGCAATAAGTTCTTTAAACATGCATTCAACTCAGAATTGACAAAGAAACCTTCACATACCTTGCGTACAGTTCGGATTTCAACATAGTCCACTCTGTTTCGATCATGTCTGTTTTTACAGTAGCACCTTCTAGGACTGGTTCGTAGTGTTCTACAATCAAGGCCACTTCCTGATTTCCAAAATCTGAAACACCCCCCAAAATAAAAATGTTAGATTTTTTTTGTCCCTGCCATCCCATGCCATTCCCAGCACAGTTATCTAATTGCCCAATAAATTGGTTCTACCTTGCTGACTGTCCTTGTCTGCCATAGGGTGAAGCTTGCAACTGTCGCAGCACGTAAAGCTGTGGGCTTGCATCAAGGAAACGATCCTGCAGACTTTCCTCCAAACTTTTGAGTACCTTTTGCGGACAGCAGTGATATCAGAATTCCCTACCAGTGTTTGTCATGCACTTCTGTGACACCTCCACTTGTCGTTCCTTTTCCGCCTAAAGGAGAAAAAAAAAGGAAATACATTGAAAAATTAAATAATACTGGGCTAGCTGCTAGCAGATCATTGCATCCTCTTTAGCTCAAATATACAGTACTCACCTTGTATTATATGTTTTTAAAGTTTCCAGGGTTGACTGCATAGTTGCAAACACATCAGCTACAGTTGCATCCCTCTCCTGGGCCACACGGGATAGAACTGAAAGAACACCGACGACATCAAACATAAAGTGTGCGAATTTCATGACATCTGCCTGCCGAAGGATCTTCAGTATGCCTGCAACTTTGTTCATCTGCTCCAGATTCACACCCTGCCTTTGCTGCATCTGTAACACAAAACAAACATTAAAAATGCACAACAAAATGCACACAAATTAAAACCACAAACATGTCATATGTTTACAGAGAATCATGTAAAATAAATGTACCTGAGTCATGTGTAGAACTACAGCAGGACACCCCTTCAGCAGAATCTGCAGAGCCATCTGGAGGTGAGGAAGCCATCGTGTGCCACCAACTCTAGTCGGAAGTAAAGGACGCATCTGTAGTGCTTCATATGCTTCTTTTAGTTTGCTCCTATTCAGCGGTGAGTTGTGGTAGAAGCAGAACACATGCAGCAACAGATTGCTTAATCTGTTATAAATGGGAATGGTTTTCAAAGCTGCCTTGTAGGCCAACTCAAGGCGATGGGCATAGCAGTGTACGGATTGCACGCAAGGCTGCATTTGTTTCAGGAGGGTAGCTACCCCATTGGTCCTCCCGACCATCACAGCTGCTCCATCACTGCCAAAACCAACCAGTTTTCTTGTCCACCCCTCAGCTGGTATATTGAGCTTTGTTTCCACAACTTTTTGTATAGCCCCTTTTATTGACTGGGCATCAGCTTTTGCCACGGTCTGCAGGCCCACCAGCTGATTAAACACTTTGCCTGTGGTGGCAAACCGCACATAGACAATTTCAGCCTCTGTAACAGAAGAGTCAGTGGTGCCATCGCTGATGAGGGAAAGGAACTTTGTGCTGTTTATCTTCTCTCAGGAGATCTGTTCCACCTCTGCAATATAGTGAATGAAGCGGCGTGCATACTTGTCATTTCAGTATGTTGAGCGAGGTCCAGTCCCTTCATATCGTCCAGACTACATCCATGCAAAGTCTCTAAAGGACGCCCTTTCTTTTGCAATGGCGTGACAAGTCCGAATAGTTTTCCAGCGATCTAGAGTTGCCTGGTTCATAGTCTTCAGCATGCGCTCTGCAGTGCTCGTACCTGGGATGGGAGATGGCATACTCTTTTTTTGGCCCTAATGTGACATTCACTTATGCCATGTGAGTAACAGATTCCAGTTCTGAAGTTGTCAGTTCCATGGCGAAAATTATTTTTATTTCCCCTTGCCTGACTGCAGATCATCATGCTTCTGACACAAATTACAAAACATCACATCTTTACTGGCATTGTATCTGAGCCATTCATATTTTTCTAGCCAGGCTGTCTGAAAGCAACGGGTTCTCTTACTTCGATCATATTCCCGATCCCTAATTTTTTTTTCTTCTTCTGTTCGCTTTCTTTTATTATCAGCTGGATTGCTCACTTCCTTGAAGTATTTCCACATTGTACTAACTTGTTGTTATGTTATGGATGGCGCAGGTCTGTGTATTAAGTGTCTGTGTCTTTTTTGACTGACTTCCCAACCGCAGACCCCTGCCCACTCCACACTGACTTTGGTGAAGATTCTATGATGTACAAAAAATAAAAATTTATAAAATAAAAAAGTTCAACTATCACTGCTAGCTCTTGACTATAATGCTAACGATAATGATAATGATAGAACCTCACTACAAAAACACCGCCCCAAGCTCCGCAAAACAGATACCAGGATATGGTTACCACACTTTGTATTTGTAGCCAGAATGATTCAACTAAGCAGTACATTTTAGGTCTGAAATGAATTGCTCTGGCAGTGGCACCCCCCAAAGCATTAGCTCCACAACAGAAACTGCGGGAAGAAGCTGTAAGCAGAACACAATGTAACTAGCCAATGTGACATACTGGTTTGCAAAATGTAAAATATATTTAATATCAAATGAGAACAATGGCAAATCCAGACCAGAACACACTTTCAGAGAGTTCCCACTGCCCGTTCAAGCTAACCTCAGAAACAGCTGTGATTTAAAGAAACACACTTACCTGAGCTTGGCCTTGGCATAATTAGTTTGGAAGCTGCAAAGAAAGACTGGCGCACTGACAGGTTGCCCTCAGCCCCACCGCCCACACAGAACTTCAGAACACCACACCACCCCACTCCCCCACAACCACACACTCAAACATGAATGAACTAAGCTAAGCAGCACATTTTGTGTAGAAATAATTGTTCTCCTTCTGGCGGCCCCACAGTAAGCCACAGACATCTACTCAAGCCACATGCCAAGCTGCCCAACGACAAGCACGCTACAGATGGAATTCAGCCATAAATGGTAAAATTAAACACAGCACCCCGTTTGCAGGCAATGAACAAATTAGACATTTTAATACACACCCAGCACCCCACAGTTGCAGGCTTTAATCATTTTAATGGCAAGAAGTTAGCAATCGGAGGGATAGGCAGTAAAAAAAAAAAAAAAAGAGAAAATCACACAGTGAGCACACTAGCACAGCTATTCCTCTCCTGAAACCTGCCCACCACAACATTGTTGCTACCCAAAACCTCTGAAAATAAATGAATCAGTGTACCTGGCGTTCTTCAGTAGCAGTCGAGTGATCAAGCAAGCTCCCAATCTGTCCCCCCCCCCATTTGCAGGCAATGAACAAATTAGACATTTTAATACACACCCAGCACCCCACAGTTGCAGGCTTTAATCATTTTAATGGCAAGAAGTTAGCAATCGGAGGGATAGGCAGTAAAAAAAAAAAAAATCACACAGTGAGCACACTAGCACTGACAGCTATTCCTCTCCTGAAACCTGCCCACCACAACATTGTTGCCACCCAAAACCTCTGAAAATAAATGATCAGTGTACCTGGCGTTCTTTAGCAGTCCAGTGATCAAGCTCCCAATCTGCCCCTCTAATTTTGAGATCCACACCCACAGAGAAGATCCGAAAAGGAATACAGGCTCAGCAGTCCCAAAACTGTCACCATACGCTGCCGCAACCGCCGCGCCGTAGCTGAGCTTCCGTGCCATGAATCCCCGAGCTGAGATCCTTCCAGTCCGATGATGATGCAAAGAGTTCGGGTTCGCGATCGCGACGCTGACCGACTGTCCTCAAGTTTGCCACCAGCCTTCTCCTTCAGATCTTCTTCCAGTTTGGAGTTTCGGCGTCCCAAATGCCACCCTTTATTCCCCATTCCAGCACTTAGGCCCCTCCCCAGCCATGCTTGCTGCCAATGACAGCACTGTGCTGTGCAAATTGCCCAATCAATTATCAGCCTGCCCATCACGTCACCACGCTCTTCTCTTCTCCTGCCGCGACTCCCTGCGAAAGACAATTCTATTGGTAGCCTCTGCTCTGACGTCGGCTACCATTGCTGATTACTGGGATTATAATTGCTTCACCCTCCCTGCCGGCTTCTCAAGTAGTAACAGCATATTAGGAAATCGGGGAAGCTGACGTCAGATGCCAAAACCGCACTAGCCCACACGGACAGGTCGGGAGGCATCTGCACTAGTCCGAGGCAATCTGCACTATGCCCCGGACTAGTAATTCAATGTTAAGGTCAAACCCTGGACTAATCTAATCGATTTCTTTGACTAAGTGACCAAAGTAGTAGACCAGGGAGGGGCTGTGAATATGGCCTACCTAGACTTTAGCAAGGTATTTGACACAGTCCCACCAAAAGATTAATAAACAAGCTAGCCAGCCTTGGAGTGGGTCCAAGAGTGGTAGCCTTGGTAACAAATTGGCTGGACAACAGGACACAGAGTGTAATAGTAAATGGAGTCCACTCCAAAGAAAGGGGGTTACTAGTGGGGTGCCGCCGGGTTCAGTACTGGGACTGGTCCTCTTTAATGTCTTTATAGGAGACATTGTGGAGGGGCTGGAAGGAAAAGTATGCCTCTTTGCAGACTACACAAAGATCTGCAATAAGGATGATACACAAGGGGGGGGGTGGAAAGGATGGGAAGGGATTTGGCAAGGTTGGAGGAATGATCAAAAATATGGCAGCTTAGATTTAATGCAAAGAAGTGCAATGTAATGCACCTGGGAAACAAAAACCCAGGGGAAGAGTACACAAATGGGGAGGGGGTAGGGGAGGTACTAACAACAGCAAAAATGGGAAGGGACCTGGGGGTAGTCATATCAAACAACCTTAATGTAGGCAAGCAATGTTAGAAGGCAGTAAGGAGGGCTGGGGGATACTGGGATGCATAGGGAGAGGCATCACCAGTAGAAAACAAGAAGTTGTTATCCCTGTGTACAGATACATACAGTAAATGCATAGATACTGTTGGCAGACAAGGGCATATGGCTCACCCAGTCTGCCCATTTCAGGTTGTAAATTCACTTTATGTTTTTCTTGAAGTCTGTTGCCCCTTACCCCTGATCTCCAGAATTCCCTTAGGTCTTTCCCATGCATTCTTAAATTCTGTGATTGTTTCAGCCCCCACCACTTCCTCTGGCAGGGTGTTCCTCTTGTCCACCACCCTGTCTGTGAAGAAATTCTTCCTCACATTTCCTCTGAATCATCCTCCCTCCAATTTCATCCCATGCACTCTAGTCTTGGAACATCTTTTTCACTGGAAAATAGTGTATTTCTGCACCCTGTTCCTCCCTGTAAAGTACTTGTATGTTTCTATCATATCTCTTCTCTCCCTTCTCTCCTCCAGGGAGTACATATTCAAATCCTTCAGCCTGTCCTCATAGGACCTGTGATACAATCCCTGTACTATCTTTATTGCCCTCCTCTGAACCTTCTCTACCCTGTTTATGTCCTTATGTAGGTAAGGCCTCCAGAACTGTACACTGTACTCCAGGTGGGGCATCATTAGTGTCCTGTATAGTGGAATTATGACCTCCCTTTTCCTGCTGGTGTTGCCCCTGCCCATGCATCCCAACATCCTATTTGCTTTACCTGCTGCCTTGCTGCACTGTTTCCTTACGTTAAGATCATCAGAGATGACAACCCCAAGATCCCTTTCCTGCTTGGTGCATGCTATATCCTCACCCCCCCCAAACTGATATGTTGTTCCAGGGTTTTTGTGCCCCATATGCATTATCTTGCACTTCTTTTCATTGAATTTCAGCTGTCAAACCCTTGACCATTCTTCAAGCTTCTGAAGGTCCCTCCTCATTCTGCCTACACCCTCTGGTGTGTCCAGGTCTGTTACAGAGCTTCATGTCATCAGCAAACAGAAATTCTGCCTTCTAGACTCTGCACAATGTCTCTGATGAAGACATTGAATAGGACCGGTCCCAGCGCAGATCCCTGTGGTACCCCACTGGTCACTCTTTCTTCTGTTGAGTGACAGACATTTACCTCCACCCTCTGTGTCCTGCCGCCCAGTCAATTGGCTACCCACCGCACTACTGTCCTGCCCACTCCAATATTCCCCAGTTTGTTTAGTAGCTTTCTGTGTGGCACAGTGTCAAAGGCCTTGCTGAAGTCCAGATAGGCCACGTCCACTGCCCTCCCCTGATCCACCTCCCTTGTCACCCAGTCAAAAAATTCAATGACGTTGGTCTGGCATGACCTCCCCATGGTGAAACCATGCTGCCTTGGGTCCTGTAGTCCATTGGCAACCAAATGTTCCACCAATCTCTCCTTCAGTAGTGCTTCCATGATCTTCCCCACTACCGAGGTCAGGCTGACTAGTCTGTAGTTCCCCGCTTCCTCTTTGTTCCCACTTTTGTATAAGACAACTACATCTGCTGTCCTCCAGTCTTTGGGTACCTCCCCTCTTTCCGGTGATCAGCTAAACAGGATTGCCAGAGGTTCAGCCATCACCTCTCTTAGTTCTTTAGGACCCTGGGGTACACCCTATCTGGCCCCATTGCTTTATCGACTCTTATTCCTTCCAGTTGCTTTAGGACCCTTTACTGTGTAAAGGGGCTTGTGTCCATTTCTGCGCCGTTCCCACCCCTTGCACTCCCTTCAGGCCCATTACACTCCTCTTACTTAGTAAAGACTAAGCAGAACTATCTGTTCAGTATATCAGCTTTACTGTTGTCATGCTCCACACAGTTCCCATCCTCCCCTTCAGTCTCACTATCCTCCCTTTGCCCTTCTTTTTTCACTTATGTGCCTGTAAGAGGTTTTGTCCCCTCTACCCACTGATTTTGCGATGCGGTCTCCTGTCTGAGCTTTGGCTTGCCTTACTGACCTCCCTGCCTCCCTTTGCTTCTCCTGGTACTTCTCCCTATCCCCTTCTGCCTGCATCTTTTTGTATTGCCTGCAAGCAAACTTTTTGGCTTTCACTTTCTTGGCTACCTCCTTGGAAAACCGTAATGGCCTCCTCTTCCTTTTCCTCTTGCTAACCTGCTTAATGCATAATTCTGTTGCTCTTGTAATCTCCGTTTTAAATATTGCCCACTGTTCCTCAACCCCCAATTCCCTCCCCATTCCCATTAATTCCTCTTTCAAGCATCTCCCCATTTTCCCAAAGTCTGCCCCCCTAAAATCCAGGCTACGTGTTTTTGTGCGGTTTGGTTCTGCTCTTTCTGTGATTGCAAACCACAGTGATTGGTGGTCACTGCTCCCCAGATGCTCACCCACTGTTACCCCCATCTGTCACATGACCTCCTGTCACCTGTGCAGCATGGCTTTCGGAAAGGGCACAGCACATCCTCTGCCCTTGTCACAATCTCATCCTGGATCAGGGCAGCTATGGACCAGGGTAAACTCTCTGGGACAATCTTTATAGATCTCTCCAAGGCCTTTGATCTTGTTGAGCATGCCATGCTCTGCACTCAGCTTAGGTCCTATGGTTTATCACCTGGTGTGCTCCGTTGGTTCTCCAGCTACCTACATGGCAGAAAGCAGCTTGTCAAATATGGCAAGGAGCTCTCAGGCTCTACTTCTGTAACCATGGGTGTCCCCCAAGGCTCTGTCCTGGGGCGCCCCGCTCTTCTCCATTTTTGTTAACAATCTCCCCTCCATCTCTGTCCATTGTAGGCCCATCCTCTATGCAGATGACCTGGTCATCCTCACTCATTCTCCAGATATAGAGGTCATTAATTGTCACCTGAGTGAGGACCTTGGGAACATTCAGTCCTGGATTTCATCCCAAAAGTTGGTTCTTAATCTTAAGAAAACCCAGGCCATGCTGTTTGGGTCCTAGGCCAAGATTAAGGCCTCTCCTGCTCCTTTATGCATTACTGGTACCAACGGTGTCCCGATCCTTGTTACTGACAACTTTAAATACCTTGCGGTAACACTTGACCCGCAGCTTGACCTTGGCCTCCAGATTCAGAATATATGTGAGACTGTCAACTGCAAACTGGGTCTGGTATACAGAGCTAAGAGCAACCTTACTCCTGCAGCCCGTCTTGCTCTTGCCAGAGGTGTGTTCTTCCCTTCGCTTTGCTATGGGCTCCTTTTGTTTGCTCGCTCCTCCAAAGCTCACCATTCTAAGTGGTCTACTGCCTACAATAATGTCTACCATTTTGCTCTGGCTGCCCCTCATCTCACCCATCATTGTGACCTATACAGCAAGCTGAATTGGCTCTTCCTATCAAATCATATAGACTTTGTCCTGGGGTGTTTCACGGGCAAGGTGCTTGGTACTGGCACCTCTCCTGGACTGGCAAAATTCCTTCTTCAGGCTGCCTCCTCAACCTATTCTCTCAGGTCTCTGGGTCCCGCCATCCTTAAGATCCCTGCTACCCAGACTCTAATGGAGGATAGAGATTTTGCTGCATATGCTCCCAGGCTGTGGAACTCATTTCCTGCCCAGGTTCGCTCCTCCCACTCACATGTGCACCTTCGATTCTCCCTATGGAACCATCTCAAACTCTCCTCGGTGTGTGGTTGTCCCAAACCCCCATGATCTCACCTGATCCTTCACTGCACTCCTTTCTCTTGGATGTGTTCTGACAAGTATGGGTTGTTTGCTGGGTTTTTAATGTACCATAACCTGTGTTTTCGAGGTGTTGCCCTAACCAAGGCTCCACTTCCTGGGGCCTTAAGCTGTATATAGTGTTGTATCTGTTGCATCTCAATTTGTACTTTCTGTACTGCTCTTAGTTTCTACATGTGTTGTTCTATTGTGTATATACTGTATAAGATATGCCTTACCTGACCTGTAACCTGTCTCAATCTGTATCATGTTGTCCTTTGTACTTAACACTGTAATTCCTGTACTCTCCCAGGTCGTACCTGAAAATAGGCAATTGTCTTGTCTAGTGTACTTACCTGATCAACAAAAGCTAAATAAATAAATAAATTGCACTGTCTCCATTTGTGAGCACAAGGTCCAGTATTGCCTTCTGCCGAGTTGGTTCCATGACCAGTTGCTTGAGGAAGGCACCTTGAAGGGAGTCCAGGATAAATCTGCTCCTGGTTGATGCTGATGCTGGGAGGCTCCAGTCCACATCTGGAATATTGAAGTCTCCAACCAGCACCACCTCACCCTTGTCTGCCATCCTTTGGATGGCTAGCATCAGCTTCATATCTGTTCTTCCTCCTGGGCTGGTGGTCTGTAGACCACCCCTGTGTGGATGGCTGACACCATTTTCCTTTCCAGCTTAACCCTCAGTATCTCTCCCCCATTCTGTTCCTCCTGGATCTCTGTGGCCTTTATGCCATCTTTCACATAAAGTACCACTCCTCCTCCCTTCCTGCTTGCCTGCCCTGTCTCTTCTGAATATGTTGTAGCCGGGTATGACCATTTCCCAGTCATGGTTATTATTACTCCAGGTCTCTGTGATGGCCACAATGTCCAGGTCCGACTGCACCATGGCAGCATCCAGATCCTCCATCTTGTTGCTAAGGCAACAGACAGTTGGTGAGATCCCAGCTGGAGTACTGTGTGCAGTTCTGGAGACCCCATCTCCACAAGGTCATAGACAGGATGGAAGCAGTCCAGAGGACAGCAACTAAAATGGTGTGGGGTCTGCAACAGAAGCCATAAGAAGAGAGACTAAACGAGCCTAATATGTACACCCTTGAGAAAGGAGGGAGGGAGGGACATGATAGAAAATTTCAAGTACCTCGAGGGAATAAACAAAGTCCAAGGCAGGAGCATGTTGCAGAAAAAGAAATGTGCAAGAACAAGGGAGCACAATTTGAAGATAGAGGGGGGACAGCTCTGGGGCAAGGTGAGGAAGTGTTTTTTTCATGAAGAGGGTGGTGGACGTATGGAACCGCCTTCCTGAGGAAGTTGTGGGGTCAAAAACAGTGGGGGAATTCAAGAATGCATGGGACAGATATAAGGCAACTATAGTGGGGGGTAGGAGGAAGTAGGCTGTTGGTTAACTAGAATCTGCAGCTTATCCAATAGTAGGGAAATGGGCAGACTAGGTGGGCCAAGCGACCCTTATCTGCCGTCAAAGCTATGTTTCTGTGGTACTTCAAGACACATCTTTGATTTATTTAGTTATGTATTGAGATCTAGGATTACACCTTTGAACTGGAAGTTTGTTTATAAAGGTTCTACGTCACTAGAAAATAACAATTACAAACATTGCAAACAGACCACCATCACGAAGCCCTAATCCTGATTGTTGAGGCTGGGAGTTCAATTTCTCATTAGGAAGGCAACTGGCTCATTTCTCACTGTTAGAAGAACACATTTTTGTATCTATACATGGCAAAAAATATGAAAAATTTATGAAATTTGTTGTCAGGGATTTTCTAAACCCTAACTCTCCCATCCCCATGCACCATCCCTGTGAATTCTGTAAATTGAATGCCAAAGCACAATGCAGATCTATTCCAAAGGATCTTGCATGAGCCAAGGTAATAGCCTTAGTTTTTGAAAATGTAGAGGTGTAAATTGTTTTGCATAGGAGCCTTCAGTCTCTGTGCCAAGCAGGAAAGAGGCCTGCTTGAAATACACCCTGACTCCTAACCTGCTTCACACATATACTACCTTGCTTCATACAGGGCCCTTTGGGCCATGTTCAAAGCAGCAAATGCACCCTTTAAGCCTTGTGGGAAACTAAACCTGCCTACTAAGTTGTTAATATCTCTGATGGAGAGCTACCTCAGGAGAAGGGGTTGTGTGTTCTCACCCTAGAGAGGAACACAGAAGACCTGTAGAAGGAAGTGGTAGAGGCCGTTCCTACAAGTTATTCCTGTGCCCCATTCCTGGAAGGATGGGGGGGATTCCAGGAATTCAGCGGCAATCCCCTGATCCAGCCTGGAGAGAGAGAAGCTGCCTGAGAGTTGTTTTTTTTCTGTGAGTACCAGAGATTGTGTTGTGAGAAAAAAACCCTGGGGCACCTGTATACCATGGTGAGTTCTTCTCTGAAAAAGAGGCTATGTTCACCGAGATAGTGTTTCAAGTAAAAGTGTCTGCCTACTGTGGGGTCAAAGAGAGACTTGCCAAATACAGAACTTTTAGACTGTGTATGACTTAGAAGCATCTGTAACAGTGGGGTCCTAGGATAAAGACATAGTCACATACGGAACTTTTAAAGTCAGGACACCGCCTGTGAAAAGTAGAATGTTAAATGTGAAAAACATTTCAATAGAGCATCTACAAACAGTGTTTCAGAGAAAGGTGTTGTAACCAAATGAATGGCAGAGCATAGATTTGGGAGCAAAAGGTGGGAGACCCCCCATCTGGAGTAACCAGGTTCACCTCTCCAGGTTCAGTTTGGGCACCTATGTTTTCTCTCAGTGCATTTGGCCAATGCCTGAGGAAAGCACCCAGATGTGGGATTTTTGGATTTTCCCTGAGAGCCAGAAAGAGCTTGTTGGTGGTTTAGGGAGCCACCATCAACCTCCACGCTATATGGAAAAGTGTCCTAGTACTGGCCAGGGTGCCAAGTCAAGGAAAAGAAGAAAAGTGTACCAGTTCAGGCCATGTGTGCCCAGATCAGTTCAGAACCTGAGGGTTCATAGTGAGGAAGTGTGCTCTGTACCTCAGTAATCTGCATTACCAGTGAGAGTAGCCCTATGGGGGTCCATCTTTGCTTTGTTATTCTCTGTGTTATGTGAATAAAAGCCACACTCTAGAATCCCAACCTGGTTTGGATATTACAGTTATTGCTTCCAGTGTCTGGATTTACTTGGGTACCACTGACCAGATGTACAAACCTAGCATAATGCTGAGCAAACTTTTTCTCCCAGGAATCCAGGTTGATGACATGCTAAATGGTCCCCCAGGTGTGAGCCAGGTAGTTGCCACACTTGGTTTGCCTGTCTGAGAATGGCAGGCTCGGAAGTAGAAGTAATGGGTCCACAACGTAGCTGCAAGATATTTGTAGTGACTACCCCCCAACCCCTCTTGGTGGCACCTAGATGTGAGAGGAGCAGCCCTACTAGTAGAAAAAAAGGGGGGCTGGTGAGGGAAGGTTACATATGTATTATGGTGTAGTTGCAAAACATTATACATAGGAAGAACTATCAGAGCATTAAAGCTAAGGATGCAAGAACATGTTAGAAATATAAGTAACAACAAAAGGGATACACCTGTAGGATTACATGTTGCTCAGCATCATAATTCGGACCCCACTGCCCTTACATTCATGGGCATGGATTGGCAGCCACCTCTGAAATTTGGGGGTGATAGAGCAAATGAGTTATTACAGAGAGAAGAGTGAATGGATCTCATTAGCTATCTCCATTTCTCCTTTTCTCTTTCATTTTTAGGCCTGGACCCCTGGAGAAGATATGTTTTCTGTAGATCCCCAGGACCAGAGAAAATATTGAATAGGGTGACTTTATTATTGCAGTCCTCCTATTGTTTAGTGCTCCCCCTTTCCCTCTATCCCTCTCTTTCTCCATTTTGGCTACTGATTGGAGTATATTTTGCCTTTGACTCTGACTACTATATGAAATTCTAAATCCCCCCCCACGATGTTGGATGTCTTCAGTAACCCCCCAGCCCTTTCCACTTCAGACCAACTCCAGTACTTTTTCTCTTTTTTTTACTTTTCTTCTTTTTGTCTTGAATTTATTTTATTTATTTATTTATTTAGTTTTTGTTGACCGGGTAAGTGCACTGGACAAATCCTGCCTATTTTCAGGCATGACCCGGGGAAGGGGGATACAGAAGAATGCCAACTGACCTTGAACCAGATTAAGCTGTTGGTGGTATTTTTGGTGAATGAGGGAAATTTGGCCAGGACACCGAGGAAATTCCACTACTCTTGCTGCAGAAGGTGCTGTAGCACTGCAGGAGAGTGTGGAGAAGCTCAGTATGTCCCAGACCATGGATGAGGATGGTCAGGTTTTTGGAGCTCCAGAGGAAGTACGCACCCAGCTTGAAGAAAGCACTGTTTCAGCACAGAATTCGCTACCAGAAGTAATACCGGAGACATGTATGGAGCAACCTTTTCTGTTGGACGCTATTGATGATTTGAATTCTGAAGAAATTAAACTCCAAAAAGAACTGGAGGTAAAGAAGTCTCAACGATTGGCTCTTATTTCTACTGCAGAACAGGAATATAATCAAAGTAAAACCAGACTGGAGGAAGAAAGGAAAAAAAGGAAAAGGTCGGTAGCTAGTCCTCAATTAAGTACTAGCAAATGTCTACCTATAAGCACTGACGCTGTCCTTGAAGGAAATATGGATAGAAATGGTGTGGTTTCAGTGAATGAGAATGTGTTATCTGTAGCAAATACTGAATGGTCTCCGGAGGATGCTTTGCAAAGAGCAGGATAGTTATATACAGAGAATCGTTGGGTTCCAGATCCTTTGGTTCCAATTCCGGGTTGTCTGGATTGCTCTGGGAGAAGTCTTGGCAGTATAGTTGGACAAAAGACTATCTCTTCAAAAAGTTCTACTGTGCATTTTGATAAAGAGGCTTTGGATTTAGATGCTGTGACAGACGCGGTCACTCCTTTGTTGGATTGTCAAGACTCTGTAGTTCTAAACGTTTGTTCTTCACTACAGAACGTTCAAGGGAACTTTCTAACCACTACTAAGGAGAAGATAAGAGATGAAGGAGAAGGTTTACTGAAAATGACTGAATGGAAAACGGACATTAGTACTACTAGAGAAGCTCTTCCTGCTATGCAAGATCGGGGCAGTTCAAAGACTTATGCTGGGCTTTTTCGCAAGCCTGAAGAAGCAGTTAAAAGGAGATTTTTAGTTCGACTTCGGTATGTGGGGAAGGCTCCAATTGTTCCCGATAGATTCTGGGTGGGGAAAACCCTTATTAAAGATCGGATGGGTTTTACCCCTATGGATGCATATGCATTTATTCATGCACCAGGGGATAGGAATTATGATGTCAGCTTTTGTTCGATGGTACTATTAGATACATTTTGGAAGTTATATTATGAACAAAAAGATTTAGAAGACTGGAAAGATTTTTTGGCCATCCCCATAACTAAACCCATTATTAAAACTATAACGGTGTTGTTTAGGAATGAGGGGGTAGATGTAACTAATATTAAATTCTGATTAGAAAAAAAAATGTACTATTTTTAAACATCCTAGACCAATCATGGATGAGAACGGATTTTGGAATGGAGGATGGAACTTTCGGGTTCAATTAAAACAAACTGATAAGGGGATTCAACATCTGCCTAGCTCCTTTTTTGGGGGGAGGGACAGGGGTATATTGTTTTATGCAGGACAACTGAAAAGCTGTTATAAATGTGGTGATTTAACTCATTTAAACAATGACTGTGATAGTATCAAATGTTTTCATTGTGGGGTACTGGATCATTCTGCTGCCCAGTGCACAGCCCCCCAACCTGTAACCTTTGTGGGGATGAAAACCATGGTTTTCAGGAATGTCCATGGGCTGCCCACAATTCAGAGACATCTTCAGATCATGAGTTAATTCTTTCCCAAGCTCGAAGGCCTCAGAGGAATGAGGCAGACCAGTTAATGGTACATCCTCCTCTGCTTAGGCGTAGAGGAAGGGGTGGAAGGAGTGTTTCCTCCTCTAGAGGTAGTATGGAGGTTTTGCATATGGGTAAACAAGGTATGGTGATTCCCCCTTTACCTTTGATTAATAATAAAGACATGGAACCTTCCAGTATAGAGGTAGTAGAAACTCCCTTTGTAACCCCTCAAAGTTCTCCTAAGCGGGTTTTGGCTCAGCTATCTATTCCCCTTCAAGGTCACATGGAGGTAGTAGTCCTGCAGGAAGGGAGTCCAGGAATTCCCTCCACAACCTTACAAAGGGTGGAAGTTTTAAACCCTGGGCATGTACAGTTAACTTTGTCACCTTTACCTCTTTCTAATAGATTTTCAGCTTTTGCTTCATGGAGAGAGCAAGTGGATAGGGAAGATCCTCTGGAGGAAGTTTCACAGAGTTCAAGTTAAGTTCTCCCAGATTCAGTTTTTCAATCCTCACAAGAAAGGGTGGTACAAAAAAGGGTTACTAGGTCTAAAAAGAAAACTATAAATAAACCTCCTTGACACATTTAATTTACGAGTGGCATGTTTAAATGTCAACAGTATTAAGTCAGAATATAAACGTTAAATAACTTTTGGTATTCTACATAAGTTACATTTTGACGTATTTATGTTACAAGACATTAGACTTCATACTTTGTTTGAAACATCACAAGCATCTAGAGATTGGTGGTGGGGTTCTTCATTTTGGTCGATAGGAATGGATACATGTTGTGGGGTGGGTTTCTGTTTTCAGGTTTTACATTTAGTGGATATTGATCCTGGTAGGGCATTATTGTTAGATGTCATTATAAACTCTCTATCATGTAGATTAATTACGGTTTATGGTACTCAGTCAAAGGCTTTAAGAATCAAATTGTTAACCAAAATTCAGCCATACTTGTTTACTAGTAGACAGATCTTTTGGGGGGGTGATTTCAAGATAAATTTTCAAGTTCAGGAAAATAGAGTTAAACAATATTGTGATAAGACTTTTTGGAAAAATTTGATATTTCAAGCAGGACTGAAAGATTTTCAAAGGAATAAGTTTTGCTCTGCTAAAGCCACTTTTTTTAAAGGTAATCTTTCCTCTCGCATTGATTTTTTATTTTTGAAACAAACGTTAGAAATTATTAGAAGATGTAGTAATCTTGTCTGGCTTGAAAGAATTAATAAATGATAAGGTCTCTACGATATTTTTATATGAGGATGTAGGTTTATGGTGGGAAGATTTAAAAGTCCTTATTATCAAATTTTTTAAGTTTCAGGGGAAGTTTCAAGCTATATCAAAATATAAGGAATACTTAGTATTTAGACATACATTAGATGAGTTGTTATCTAGGCAATGTGAGGAAGGGGTGGATCTCAGAGAAGAGATTATCATAATTAAACAAAAGATGAGATCATACCAGTATGATCATTTATGTTCTCTCCAAAAAGAACAAACTTTCAGCACTCAAGGGAAAGCTGAAAGTGTTAATCCTTTTATCAGTTGTCAAAAGCGTAGGGAGAGGAAATTAATAACGGGCCTAAAAACACTGCAAGGTACTTTGGCAAAAGATAATGGATCTATTATGAGGATTATTGTGCAACATGTAAAAGAAATGTTCGATTCCCTAGTTAAATTTTCTCAGTTTACTTCACAAATATTACAGGCGGCAGCTTTACCCAAACTTGCTGCAGAACTTTGTGATATTCTGATATCTCCCTTTTCAAATTTAGAAATGGACAGGGTAATTAAGAGTCTCCGCAAAGGGATTTCACCAGGTTCTGATGGGTTACCTAATGAAATATATAAATTATTGTGGGAGATTATTCCAGTAGAAATGTTAGGTGTATATAGATTTTTTCAGGAAGAATGTTATTTACCTAACAAAATGTATGAGGGCTTATTATTTTTTTTGTTTAAATCAGGAGATTCTACAGACTTGGTTAACTGGCGGCCACTTACTTTGTTAAACATTGATTTTAAAATATTTACCAAACTATTAGGGAATAGATTAGCACTGGTTATGAATGACCTTATTAGTCCATCTCAATTTTGTTCCATTCCTGGACGAAGTATTACTGATGCTTTGTTGTTACTTTGGGAAGTAGTAGAAGGGGATGGAAGGAACAGTATAGGGGACAATTCAGGGTTATTAGTTAGCTTAGATCAGGCCAAAGCATTTGATAGGGTATCTCATTCCTTTTTATGGGAATGTTTACTGGCATATGGGTTTCCAACAGTGTTTGTAGATGGGTTAAAAGTTTTTTACGGGCTCGCTTATATAGTTCCTTTTGACAATGGTATTATGGGTCCAAATATTCAGGTGTTGAGAGGTGTATGTCAAGGTTGTCCCTTGAGCCCCCTCCTTTATGTATTTTTCATTGATTCCATTATGAGATTATTGCAGAACTCCCCTAAAATTCTAGGTTTATCTGGGGGATTTTTGTCTGTTTGTAAAGTACTAGCATATGCCGATGATATGTGTTTATTAATTCAGGATACTCAGTCTTTGATTATTGCGTTGAATTTAATTCAGGTGGTGGGAATAGCCTCAGGGGCTACTTTGAATCTGGGGAAAACGAAATGTATAGATTTAAAAGGTTTTCAGGAGGATCCAAGAGTAATTGGGGGTTGCGAGGTGGCCACAAATCCATGTAAAATTCTAGGAGTTTATTTTGGTGGTAAGGAAATGGCAGATTATAATTGGTCTAGATTATTATCAGTGGGGAATGAGATGGTGAGTAGGTGGAATAGATGGAAGGTTGGGAAAAAGAAAAGAGTTTTCCTGATCAAATCTTTTTTGACCCCAATTTTTATATATATTAGTGCTATTTTTATGTTACCAAAAAAATTTGAAGTTTCCTTATCTAGAATGTTTTTTACTTGTTTTTGGGGTAGTCGTTTAAACCCTATTAAAAGGAATGTATTATATAAACAAGTTAAAGATGGAGGGGTAAATATGTTGAACCCTATTTTATTTTCTTTTACGATATTCTTATATACAAATATAGTACCTTTAATAAAAGGTACTACTCAGTTATGGAGTATATGGATTTTTTCTATACTTAAAAGGATTTTGTTAGAATGGGAAAAGGGTATTTTTTTTCATAAAAATAAAAGGAGTCCTTGTTTAGTAAAAAGATGGGAGGGTTTTTTGATTGGGTTATTAAATGGGAAGTAAGATATACTATGGTACTAACTTTCTCTAGGAAGCTTTTATATGAAGAATTATTGGCGGTTCAGTTTCAGGAACACCCTTTTTCAAGTTTTTCTAGCTCCCAACATGAGTCAATATCTGTGTATGTTACAGACCCCCCGAATTCCTGAACAGATGTGGGACACAGTGTGGTTGGGAGTGCATCAGAAAATCAATGTTAAAGGAAATCAAAAACATAAAGCATTGTATGAAAGGTATTGTCCAAGAGAGGGCTGTGTAGAAGTTATAGAAACAATAGATCATTTATACTATTCCTGTCCTTATATTATTCAATTTTGGGACATTGTTAAAAATAGATGGAAAAATAGGATACCAATACCTCCAGCTTCTACATTATTGTTTTTTGGGATTCCTGATTCATGTTTTACTCAGTTGTATATCGGTACAGTTAGGATTTTGTTTGCTCATTTTGTATATTGGATCTGGATTTGTAAATGTCATTTAGTTTTGCAGCAACAAGATATTTCTGCTTTAGATTTGTATTTTATTATAATACGGGAAATTAAAAAAATGGAAGTGTGATGAATTATTAAAGGGGCACTCGAAGGACTTGGTGGAGAAGTGGGCCTATTTTGATTTTTTATAAAAATATAAAAAATAAAAAAATTCCCTACTCTTATAGTGGGGAGGGGGAAGGGGTGGGTTATGACAGTTTCCTTTTATGTTCAAGATAAGTATATAAATTCATACTTGTTTAGGTTTTGTTTTTGTGTTTCTTTCCTTTTTTTGGTTATGTATGATGTAATACTGATTTTGTATATATATTGTCATGATTTTGTTATGATTTCAATAAAAATTCCCCAACTCTTATAGTGGGGAGGGAGGGTGGGTTTACACTGTTTCTCTTATGTTTAGGGTATTTGTATGAATTAATACTTATTTATGTTTTTTGATTCTTTCTTTATTATGATTATGTATGATATAATATTGATTTGTATAACTTTGTTATGATTTGTTCAGATTTTAATAAAAATGCCCCTACTCTTTCCGATAAGTGCCATGGGATCTTTAACATCCACCTGAACTATCATCAATCCAGGCAGATGGGACCTTGGTTTAATGTCTCATCCAAAAGACGGCACCTCAGAAGTGCAGCACCCCTTTCATGCTGCACTACAGTATCAGTACTGGGATATTTAAATTCCCTAATATGTCCCTTATATAAGGGTGATGAATTATTATGTATATTCAAAATAATATATTGAAAGGAATCATTGATGTATTTCCAGTTTTGTATGTATTTTTCTACTTCTGTATGATGTTTGTATATTTAAAATTTGAATTGGTGTATCGCTATTAATATATTTTTTTGTATTAGAGCACTTGCTTGCCCATGTCTCAGCACAGGCCTTAAATACCGCTACACACAGAAGGCCTGTGCATGTGCTGTACGCCATGAAATGTATCACTGTGTGTTACCCTGGGTTAGAAACTTGTCGAGTGATACAAAACAGAGGGTGGTGAATGTTGCTCAATTTGATCACTAGTCACACCACACAGTACACTGTGCATAATCTGTCTTTGTTACTTCTCTTTACTGTGTAGATGTCTTCTGAGTCAGATTATGATGAATGTTTTACGTATGTTGCATCATCGGGCAGAATATAGCCGTACATGTTTCAGCCAGAGAAACTGGTAGTGGGGGATTATGACAGTGTGCACTACATTGGCAGCATGTCCTCCTCTGACACGGATGATGAGCCTCAGGATAGTCATTCTGGATCCACTTACGGGTGCTGTTGTGGTTACTGTGAAGTGATGCCCAGTGACAGAGTATTTGTTGTCATGAGATGGAGGTGATCTCTGACAAGCGTGGAGGTATGCCATGAGAAACTGACATGTACCACATTTTGTCCAAATAACTGTTTTCATTACTGTTCTACTTTCCCCATTTACTCCAACTGCTAACGTGTTGCCCTTCCACCTACATAGTAGTTATGCATGACCTTGTGCTCCATTTATGTAGTTCATGACCACCAACTGCCCTTGCTGCAAACCATTCATGTTTCTCCCAACTGCCACCCATGGTTTTTTAGCCACAGTCTGTGACAACTTGCTTGATCAAGCATTGTGCATTATATCTTTCACTACATTCATGTATAACCACCCCACTGGTACTTTGACTGGGCACCATAACTACTTTGGACAATAGGTACTATCCCTGACTTTGGGGATGTATACCAGGCTTGCTATTTCTAGAGGTTAGAAAGGGGTAGAGGTGTACAAAAGCAAAACTACAAGTGATCAAAATAAACCCAAGTCCAGAGGAGAGAACATTTTGCTAGGGCTATGCTAGGTCTGTACTTCTGGATGGGTACCCAGTAATTCCACACAGGAAGCAGTAACATGAATGTCCAAACCAGGTTGGGGTTCTAGAGTGTGACTTTATTCCAAAGATGGTACAGTAAAGCACAGGTGGACCCCCAAGGTTTACACATTGTGGCACAAGGCAATGGTAGAACAACAGAAATCTGTATCAGACAGACACTTCTAGATACTGTATCCCATAGTTCACAGGACCTCAAATATTCTCTTCAGTGGCAATGGCCTCAGCTGAAACACACATTTTCTTCTAGTGGCACTGGCCACAACTGGGCACATTTCCCATATGGCATAGGACTTAACATTTTGGCAATATGGCAACTGGCCACGATGGAGCACACTAATGCTCAAAATTAGCACAACCCACACCGGGGATAAACTTTTCTCTTCAGGCATTGGTCACCATGTTCTGAATAACCAGGCACCCTTAAGGAACCTGTAGTGCTGAACTGGCCACTCCAGATGGGGGTCTACCCACCTTTTGCTTCCACGTCCATACCCAGCCATTTTTTAAGAGTTACACCTCAAAACTTCTGTTAAAATAGTTAGAAATATGCTTCTTGGAATGACTTTCACATCCAGCATAAGAAAAACACTACTTCTGAGTGTAGAAGTAAAGTCCTGAACAATGTGCCAAGTCTCTCTGGGGATCCCACAATTGTCACCCAACTTTAAAACATGAGAACAGTCTCAACTTAGAACAGAACTGGTGTATATTTCCCTTTATCAGGGAGAACACCCCAAAAACAGGTACTTTGCTCTGGGATGCACAAAGTCAGATTACTCACAGTTGGAGAAAACAAACAGGCAGCTACAAAGTCCTTGATCAAAATGGGGGATTACCCCTCGCATCCATTCTGGCAGTCCTTCCCATCTGTCTGGGGATGAAAAATCAGGATTTCCTGCTCTAGACAATGATTTCTACCACTTCTCTTGGCAGGCAGATGTTTCTCAGCACTAGGGTGAGAAAATAGGCTCTCCTCACAGAGACCACACTGCAGCTCTCACTCCTCCAACTACTCACTACAGACTCCACTCAAAGACTAACTCAAGATTCTAAAACTCCCCACTCACAGTCAGCTGCCATGGCTTATGCTGATGCAAGAGTTCCAAATGACATCATCTCTCTCCTCTCAGCTGAAACCAAGTAAACAGAGAGTGAGCAGGTGAAAAAGCTAGTGAAAAACCTATTTAACCAGTTATTCACCAGCTGCCTTCCTTACCTAGCACTGACATTGATGGGATTCTAGTAACCCCAGGGGACTGGGTGATTACACATGCTATTTGCAAGGTGCTTGTGAGCTCCATGGGACCATGTGCCCACCATGTGGAGGTACAGTTGTGGTATGTTCTTCCAGGGGGCATGGCCTGATGATGTTGTCATGGAGAAGCTGTAGGATACACACCCACACCAAGGGAACATACGGTCCTCCATGCCCACATCATGTACCATCTGTGTTTCTCTCTGGATTTACTGGGAGAATAGACAAATAATGTAAAAGGTAGCTTTAAAGAAATTTATTTTGCCTGGACAGGGGGCAATAGAATTAGAGCACCCCTGCATACAGGCGTATGCATACTTTGTCATGTTTGTAATGCTAAAACATTGTTACTACATTGTACTTATTTCTTCTGCAGATTGCAACTGTGTCACATAGATGGAACATTTCAAAAATGTTTGGCTTCTGCAAGGTACCCTGTGGGTGACTCTTGTACATCTCCATGATGTCTGCCATGATGTGTTTGAAGACCCGGTGGCCAACAGGTTAGTCACTTATTGATTCATGCTCACTGTGAAACACTGGACTCATGCTTGGAACTATCAGCTTCACACATACCACATAACATAGTACCATACATGGGAACTTAGTAACTGACGGCAGAAATGGACTGCTAGCCCAACACAGTCCTGTTGTATTCCCTCCCTGTATCACAGGCTTTCACACATTGCGTGAGCATTGCCTATCGACGCTCTTACCCACTACTAGTGTTCCATTTAGCCTATCTTGATGTAGTCAACCAGGGTTTTAAATAATTGATTAGCAGTTTTTTTCTTGGGACAATGCTAACTGTACAGAAAGTATTTATATAGGTTTTCTAGAAGTGTTATGTTTGTTAAACACAATGAGGCAAGTGCTATGCATTTTCACAATGTTTTAGCACTTTTATGAGCAAAACGCTAATCAATGTTTGGAGGTAAACAAAACCCCATCAACTGTATTAGTTTTGGGCTCTGATCCTTCAGACTTCTGGACAAGACACAACGGAGATACCCTGGACCTTAAGTTCATCAGCATATCACTGGGGGAAGTCCTCGGCCCTCTCACTAAGATTATCAACCTCTCCCTCTGCCACTCCAAGTTCCCCCTGTGATGGAAATCAGCATCAGTAACCCCTGTGCATGAAGGAGGTGATCGGACTGTACACAACAACTACAGATCTATCTCCATACCCCCCTCCCAAAGCTCTGGAGTGGATTGTAGCAGACCAGCTTGTCGAGTATCTGAACCAGTACCAACTCCTCTGTCCTGAACAACATAGCTTTCGACCAGGACACAGTACCATCACAACATTACTGGAATTCACAGGTTACATCCACCACTCCATAGACCAAGGCCTTCAGATAGGAGCAGCATTTATTGACCTATCAAAAGCTTTTGATACGGTGCACCATGAGCTCCTTTTGAATCAGTCGTCTGCTATTGGGCTGTCTCCAGAATCCGTTTCATGTTTCAACAGCTACCTTCACAACTGATCACAAAAGGTCAGGCTAGGAGACACCACCTCTATTAGCAGACTTGTCAGCTTCGGGGTCCTGCAGTGGTCAATTCTGGGGTCCCTACTATTTAATCTTTTCCTAAACCAACTGCCAGCCTCCTGTTCGACCAGGATGCTCCTTTACACAAATGATGCAGTTATCTTCACCAGAAACCCCTATCTGGAACAACTAACAGCAGAGCTCCAAATGGGATTCTCATCTGCAGAGAAATGGTTTAAGAAGCATAGGCTAATCATGAACTGTAAAAAAGCAAAGACAATGCTGTACTTCAGCACCCAGAGTAAGTTCAAAGCATTACCCCTTGTGATCAGAAATGAAAGTGGTGTCACCCTGGAGTACGTCCAGTTTTTCAGATAACTGAGTATCACAATAGACTCCATTCTGTCTTATGTCCAAAACATTGATAACACTGTAAAGGCTGTCAATGCAAGAATAGGGATTCTTTACTGCCACAAGCACTGCTTAACCTATGTGGCATTGAATCTGGCTATCAACAGCTCAATAGTCTCCCTTGTCGATTATGGACTGGATATCTATGGATCGGCAACCAACACCGCCCTACAACACATTTCCATCACGCTTAGTAAGGCGTGTCACCTTTTCACAGGTGCAGCAACACTCACGCACACTTGTGACCTCTACCGGGTGGCTCCAGCTAAAGGAAAGACTAGGATACCAACCTTGCCTCCTTGCCAAGAAATGCTCTCTCAATCTACTACCGGCAGGGGTCCAGAAACTCCTAACCAAGCACTCAGGCTCCCGTTTCACAAGGAACTCAGCCACCCAGATCTACAAAATTCCTAGATGCCGCACTGCCTTGGCACAACACACATTCTATTACTGTGCTCCTCACTGGACCAATGTCTTACCACCTGACATTTCTGGTGCTGTATCTATTGGTGTTTTCAGATACAAACTACGATAGCACCTTATCTCAACCAGCAGCTGTGGCTGCCTCCACTAACACTCCTCCTGTGCCTCAAGGGCACCCTAGCACTATTATCTCACATCTAACCTACTCATCTGATGTGACCTATCCTTAGCAGTTCAGGTCACCACACTACCTCAGAAACGTTGCCACTTCTACCCCACACATTCTGTGTACTACCCTCCCTACCCACCCTCTAGCACCCTTACCACTATCTTCCTACTCTCATCTCCACTTATGCAACCCAGTAGGGTGCCCTAACTTTGACTCAGGCAAATTATTTTCTGTCTATGATCCTAGATTTGGTGTGTTCACTATACGAACTCTGTCTAAAAATGTACTACTGTATTACTGTATCTTACTGTTACCCTGTCTTAAACATGTGATGCTCACTCTGAATCCAGGGACCCACCGCGGAGGTCGTGAGGGCTGCGGTACCTGCCTTCCCCCACCCCCCCGAAGCCTGAAATCAAACGAAAAAGGTGCTAGCTCTGAATCCAGGGACCCGCCGCTGAGGTCGTGAGGGCTGTGGTACCTGCCCTCCCCACCCCCACCCCCAAAGCCTGCAATCAAATGAAAAGGTAATTTTACTGCAGGAAACAAACCTGGGGTGCTCTCTGTAGTGCCTCTGAAACAGACCACACGAGGCTTTTACCGCAATTCTGGACAATTTAAATAGAGGCAGAAAGGAGTTAAATCATTCCAGCAATGCCAGGCCTGCTCTCCACCACGCTGGTCGCTCCTCCGAAATGGTGCTGTGAGGAGGTTTTTGAACTTGGCGCCTTTCTGTCTGTGCAGATGTTTAGACTGTTTTTCAAATAAACTTAATCGTGGCTCTACTTACTGTTAGCAAGGCTCTATTTTGGTTTACTTTTAGGGTTTTTGTGCTACATGTTGATTTAAACGCCATTTAGTTTACTTAAAGGGGATTTTAGTTGCTACATACATTTTGGGACTGCACTGTTTATGCTGCTTTTAGGGGTTGTTACAGGTAAAATTATCGCTCTACATGCTATTTTAAAAAGCAAAATTAGGGTTACCTTAAAGGATTTCATGCATCTCAAGACTGCACTGTTAACACTTCTGAGCTTAGTCTTTTTATTGTTGTACTGTGCCTGATTTAGAACTATAGGACACTCCTTCAGTGCTGTTTTAGCTTAGTCTGTACCCTGCCTGTACTCTGCTGTACCTCCGCCCCCACCTCTCTGCTGTTGCCCTCTGCTCTCTCCCCGTTCTCTATCATCCCACCCCTCCTCCTCCTCTCCCTCTGCACTATATAAACGCCTCACCTCACCTTCTGTTCTTCCAGGTGCTCACTCTGAATCTGGGGGCCCGCCGCTGAGGTCATGAGGGCTGTGGTACCTGCCCTCCTCCACCCCCATCCCACCCCCCAAAGCCTGCAATCGAATGAAAAAGGTAATTTTACTGCAGGAAACAAACCTGGGGTGCTCTCTGTAGCACCTCTGAAATGGAACACACGAGGCTTTTACCGCAATTCTGGACAATTTAAATAGAGGCAGAAAGGAGTTAAATCATTTCAGCAATGCCAGACCTGCTCTCCACCACGCTGGTCGCTCCTCCAGATTGGTGCTACATGGAAGTTTGTCCCCGCTAGCTTCGCCGCCTGCCCCACCGCCCCCACCACCACCCATGGTCGTCACTGCAATTTATACGTTTGATCACGTGATGCTGTGGCGACGTGGCATGACGAAAACCTATCAGCCCACTTTACCATACGCAGGCTATACTGATTCTCCACTAGGGGGCATACTGAACTGAGCTACCCTTCAGAACTCACACAAGCCTTCACATAACTGCTGATCCTACTCCCCCCCTTTTTTTTCCCTCCCAGCTTCTTGCTTTTAAATTGACCTCTAAAATAGAACTACATTTCAGGCCCTAAAGCAAGCCTTGCCCCTCTAAAGTTCTGCTCCCTCTTCCCAACCCCCCATTCTTCACCCATTTAACTGCTAACCTTGCCTTCCTTCTCCTTTCAGACGTGATCATTCCTCCATTTCCTCCATTGGGAAACTCGCGCTCACTGGTGTGATTCGAAGAGCTTGGGCCATGGCCCCTCACACTCAGAATGGAAACCTTGTCTACTGCCAAGGATCCCTACCCACCTTGGCCTCTTTCAAGCCTCCCTCAACCTGGCAAACTGCCAAAGGTTTAAAAATTGCCCACCTCAACATCTGCAGCATCATCCATAACCTGGCGGAACTTACGGCCTGGGCTGCCTATTACAAACCTGACATTTTGGGCATCACGGAAACCTGGCTAAATCCCTGCACCCCTGACTCCACCTGTGCCCTCCGGGGTTACAGCCTTGTCAGGCAGGATAGGAGAGGCAATAAGCGTGGTAGGGGTGTGCTCCGATACTTTAAGGTGCACCTGAATGTGACGACAGTTGCACATGTACCCCCTGCATCCCCAGCCTATGAGCTCCTTCACACCCTCCTACTGCTCGGGAACACTAAGAAGGTGCATCCTGTCTGCGCCTACAACCCTCCTAAAGGGGGTGCTCTAGGGCTCTCCTCACTACTGGACCAGCTTAGAGATAAGGTTGGTTCAAACAAACTGATAATCCTTGGGGACCTCAACCTAAACTGGCTGGGGCCCAATGCTAAGCAACTCGAGCCTCTTCTCTCAGGTCTTGCCCTCAGTCAGATCATCATGGAACCCACAAGGCCTTCCTCCCAGGGGTACAAAGGATCACTCATCAACTGGGTTATGAGCAACAGACTGGATAAAATCATCCACTCTGGGATCCTCCTCGACGCTATATCAGATCACTCGCCAACGTATTGCATACGGGGTGACAACTCGCCCAAAGTCCCCAGCAGAGTGATCCAGATGAGGGACTATACCAAACTTATACCCAACGACTACCTTGAGGACCTATGACGTGTCGACTGGTCCAGGGTCATGTCCACAAATGACCCTGTAGCGGCCCTGGGTCATTTCCTAGCAGTACTTGTTCCCGTACAAAACAAGCATGCACCCCACATCAAAAACAGGGTGCGTGGCACAGTCACGAAATTGATCGACGGAGACCTTTTCTCCCACATGAAGCAGAGGGACAAATGCTGGGTTAAATACAAGATCTTCTGAGATGAATATGACCTCCTTGAATATCGGCAACTCAGAAATGCCTGCAAGCATGCTATATGTACCTCAAAAAGTGAGTACTGCAAATCTGCCCTAATTGCCACGGCTAACAACCCACGGTGTTTTTGGAAAAGCATCAATAACCTTGTTGGTGGGTCTGCTAAGGAGCAGTTCCCTGTCATGTGTATCGGGGAGACAAACTGCAATAACCCCCAAAGCATCGCCACCGCTTTTAACCACATGTTCTCAGATCTGCTGGTCCCCCCGACTCTCCGCCCCCGAACCACTGAGGGGGCACCCCCCCGCTCGTCCGCCCTTCTACCTCAAACGGATCACAGTCGGTGAGACTCAGGAACTCCTGGCTGGACTCTTCACCACACAGGCTGGATATGACTGCCTCAAACCAAGACTCCTTAGCCTTGGGGCTCCCTTCCTCGCCAGACCGGTCGCTCATATCTTTAACTCTTCCCTCATCTCGGGGATCATCCCTGATGTATGGAAGATTGCCAAGGTGGTCCCTGTTTACAAACAAGGTGACCCCAAAGATATCAATAACTATCGCCCCATTGCAATACTGTCCGCCACCAGCAAGCTACTTGAAAAGGCAGTTGCTTCCCAACTCTCTTACTACTTACAGGGTTACATTGTTCTCTCACCTGCCCAACATGGCTTCAGAAAAGGGCACAGTACATCGATGGCGCTTGCCGTGGTTACCTCTGCGATCAGATCCACAACTGACCAAGGTAACCTGACCGGGGCCATATTCATCGATCTTTCCAAGGCCTTCAATCGGGTTGACCACTCCCTCCTCCATACCACACTGCACTCCCTCGCTTTCTCCCACCGAGCCCTCGAATGGTTCTCCAACTACCTAGTGGGTAGGCAGCAATACACCTGCTTCAACTACACCATCTCAGCCCTCTCCCCAGTAAATTGCGGGGTCCCCCAGGGTTCCATCCTTGGTCCCATTCTGTTTTCTCTGTTCATTAATGAGCTGCCCTCCGCTATTATCCACGGGCTCCCAACTTTATACGCAGATGACCTCGTAGTCCTGGCCAGCTCCCGCGATATCAACATCATCAGTTCTAGGCTAAACTCCAATTTCGATCAAATCCAGAACTGGCTTGAGGGCCACAAGCTTATCGTCAACCTGAAGAAGACCCAGGCCATGCTATTCGGGTCGGTGGCTAATTCCTCTTCCTGCCCAGCACCCTTAAAAATCTATGGAGCAAATGGCTCCATCCTGCCAGTCATTGACTCGGCAAAGTATCTAGGGGTTACCCTAGATCCTCAACTTGATCCCACTACCCATATCCAGAACGTGTGTAAAGCCTCGAATGGCAAGCTTGGCCTTGCCTACAGAGCCAAGGACTGCCTCACCCCGACTGCCCGACTTGCCATAGCCAGGGGGATTCTCCTTCCCACACTTTGCTATGGGCTCATTGCCTTTGCTCCTGTACCATTCATAAGTCTTACGAAATGGGACACTGCCTACAACAATATATGCCGCTACGCACAATCAGCCTCCCGTCTTACTCATCGATGTGAGCTTTACTCATGACTGGAGTGTCTCGCCCCTGATAAGCACTGCGCCTTTGTCCTTGGCAACTTTGTCAATAACATAATCAGAACAGCCAGTCCCTTGGCACTCACCCTTCCCCTTAAACATGCAACCCCTGCCTACCATCTCAGATCTTGTACTACACAGGCCCGACTGGTTCCCAGGACCCGCACCCTCACAGGTGACTGGGCCTTCTCCATCCATGCACCAAAAATGTGGAACTCCCTTCCAACCCTAGTTCGTGCCTCTCCTGCCCACCACTGCTTTAAAACATCCCTATGGAGCTTCCTCAAGTCTGCTTCGGCCTGTCTCTGCTCCACATAGCCCCAACCGTCCCCCTCTTCGTATGGCGATCCTGTCCTATCAGTACCCTCCTCCTTCTGTGGGGTATTAACTATCTCCCATGTTGGGCGATTATATTTAAGGTTATTACTAACTAGTACTGAAACAATTTCTTGATGTTAACCTTGATGTGTTATTTCTCCAATTGTCTCTTGAGATGTGCTTAGTCTATAGCTATGATATTTATCTCTGACTCCCCAAGTTGTCTTTTGTATCCTATTGCTTGAGTTAACTGCTTGCCTTACCATGATTGAGCATGAGCTGTACCTCCCACCTGTTGGAGCCTGCGGCTCCGGTTTGTTACCTCAACTCTGTATTACATTTCCTGTGTGCTATGTAACTCTCCCGGGTCGTACGTGAAAATAGGCACTTGGTTGTCTAATGTGCTTACCTGGTTAACAAAAACAAATAAATAAATGTACTACTGTTTTGATGTGCCTTTGTCCTTGTAACTGACGTTGAACCCATAAATGAGCAACCGCTCATGGGTGTAATCCAAGAACTCAAGAAATAAATAATAAAAAAATAAACTGTTTTTGAATCCCACCCCACCCCTCAAGTGGAACACTGTGCGACCCTGGGCGTGTCAGTAACTTTCATGCAATCCGCGGCTGCAACAGTAAACAATTTGCTGCTTCATGTGCTATTCATGGTTAAACATTCCACTTTTTCTTGTGCCTATCCATTCCTGTTGGAATGCACCTACCTTGCACCGCAACGCCACCCACACTGTGCGACCTTCCTTGGGGAGACAATTTCATAATTACACGGTCCTTTTAGTGAAGACATGCTTCATGACACCACCCTTTTTATCCTATTTCCATCTAACACCCACCTCCTTCCCTCCACCCCAGTGTGTAGGACAAGCATACTAACCTGTCCATCTAGGTACCCTGCAGTCATGTCAAGCAGACTGAGACAATGAGTTCTGGTAAAAAATGTGAGGGTGGACAACTACACGCCATGTATTTTATGAGTAAGAAATCACTAGTTTTTAGATGGCAGCTGATGGATGGGGAAGTCTCCACTAGACAAAGGGATATATATATATATATATATATATATATATATATATATATATTTATATATATATATACACATGGCAAAAGCTCTGTTTAATGCATCGTTAGGTTGTTCCACAGCGACAAAAGTGAGGAAATTCGATGTTAGGGTTCCCACCCCCTTGCACCCCACCCCAGCCACACCAACAGGCATCGGGGTGTGCGTTGGGGTCATCTGTCCTAACTCTTACTACATCCCATGTGTAAACAAGCTGAGGTGGTGCAGTATAGGAGAATGGGGTGAGAGTTAATACCGACGACCCCAATGCACACCAGCATCGGTAGACCAGTCCAGTGAGGCTGGGTTCTCATCATGGAGAACTGACATGGCTGCTCCAGTATCCAGATGCATGGTGAGGTGGTGGCCCCCAACCATGGCCTTCACACAAGGCTGTCCATTTGTGTCAACAAGCAAGTCACTCACAATCCAGACTGGGGCCTGTAATTGTCAATCTGTACATTCAGAGTCATCTTCATCCTCCTGTTCCTGAAATCTAATGCCTGCAGGATCTTTCTGGGCCTCCTATATGTCTTGCATGGGATACAGATGTGCCTGTGATGTCACAGGCATGACAGTGGCCTACTCAGTCAATTCCTCCTTGATCATTGCATCAGCCTGGCTAGTAGTCGGTGCCATAAAAGGATTCTTTCCTCGGTTGCTTGGTTGTCCAGTAGCCAAGGGCAGGAACAGATTTCCCTGGCTGCATGGCTGTCCGCGGCTGGGGTGAGGGCAAGGGTGTAGCTACTGATACTCCAAGTAAGCCATGGTGTACCAAGTTTAGTAGCATGGGGTAGCAAACAAGCAAGCCAACATTCATTAGCTCTGCCCTCCCTAATCCACTGCATTTAAATTCCTTTGTTTGGCTTAACAGGCTTTTTATTTTCTGTTTCAGCTTTGCTTTGGGGGGGAGGGGCAGAGTAGACTTTGAAGGTGAAGGTCTCAATTAGGTCTGCATGGTCTGCCTGCATAGTGATTGGCTGTGGCATCTGATAGGGGATGTACCAAGTCTGGGGCGGTGAGTTGAAATGCCCCAGCAAAGTTAGGAGCCATACTATTAGTTCAGTTGTACTGGGAGCGAGAGAAGCGGTAGAAGAACTGAGGAGCAGCAGATGGAAGAACAGATTCAGAGCCAGCTAAAAGGATGAAGACTTCATGCGGAGTGGCAAGTGGAGTGAATCTGCCTACCTGCGGGGGAGAGAGAAAAGAAATGTCTGCCATGGTCATGGACTCGTGATGCAGTCAGTGGTGTTGGGCAACAGGCACCATACTAGCAGCACAGACAGAGAGCAGGTCTAGTGTGGGAATCATCTGAGTAGAACCAGGAACCTTGGACCAAGTCATGGGAGGGGCAGGCATGAACAACAGTGGAGGAGGGGGTAGCAGTGTGGCAGGTTGGTGTACAAATCTGAAATGCCTGGCTACACCCCTGGGTGAGGGCTGCTACGGTGCATGTAGACGTAGCCTCTATTTTGGCATGGGCCTCCTCCAGCAATTTTCGGAGGGTCTCGTTCTCATCTTTGAGGATCCAATAGATGGTGCTGTTATGGTACCTGCTTTCAGGCTGGGCATTTGGATTTTTCCAATTGCTCCTATCCTTGTTTCTATTGTTCTTCTAGTTCCGGCCCCCCCCCGTGCGACTGCTTGTTGTCAGAAGGGGTGTCGTTTTTCTCATTGTTACCTTTCACAGTATAGTGGATAGGTGGCTCGGAGGTAGGCTGCACTGCAGCTGCCTGAGCTGCCGGAGTTTGAATGGTGGCAGCTTTGTTGTTTTTACTGGAAGCCAAGTTACGGAGGTATACCTGGAAGGCATGTTCCATCTTGGTATGGATTTCTACAAAGGTGTCGGTCTCAGGGTAAATGTTGAGTTCAACCTTTTCCCGAAGGCCTAGAGTCATGTTCTGGATGTACAGATTCTTGTACTCAATTTGGTCTTTGTGTGCGATCTCGCCAGCTAGGCCTTTTCCAGCCTCATAAGTGAGCCACAACAGTTGATAGTAAGCCACGGGACTTTCTTTCACAATCTGCTTAACCTTGTAGGCCAAGCGGGCTCCAATGACACCTGGGGCATTGGCAGCAAGGAGTGCTACTGAGATGTCATTGTAAGCAAGCATTTCACAGTTGAGGACTGTGTCTGGAAGCTTGACCCAGAGGGTAGGTTCGATCGTCTGTTGCAAGACTTGAACCTGGTACTCAGGTTGGAGAGAAAGCTTCTCACAGAGGGAGTGCACCTTCTCCAAATGGCAACTGAGGTTGTTATTCGGGCCCATCTGTCCAGTGCTTTGGGCAATCTGCTGGACAGAATGAGCAACTTGCAAGGGATTAGATGTACGAGGAATTGTGTTCCACTCATAGTATTCCATATCATTGTGAAGGGCAGCTTCCAGCACCACATCAGCAACTGCTTTGAATGCATGGTCCTAGGTGACAGTGTCCTCAAACATTCTGTCAATTTGATCCTGGATGGCTGTCTGGCGGTCATCCAGTGCCATATGTTGATAATGGCGTCTTGAATTAGGCCACTCACCTCTGTATTGTCCTCCCTGGAGAAGGGGGCAAGCGGAGGTGCACCACGGAATACAGACCATCTGCCCATGTCATGGGGGTCACCGTCTTTGTATAATACATTGCTTCTGCCATGTTTGTGTAGATGTGGCAACGTAGAGGGTGTGCGGACATAGGTGCTATCTTGGGGATGGCTGGCGAAAATGACAGCCCTGTGGGGGTTGGACTTGGGTGTGATGTGGCATGCCTCATCATCAAAGTCAGAGTCATCATCGCTGGATGACACAATGTCAATGGGCGTGTACTGGAACCCATTCATAGCTTTAACATGGCCAGCGAGAACCCCCCACTGATGGCGCAATTTCGCCATCTTTGTTCTACATTTCTTGTGACAAACTTGTGCAGTGCCCTGCTCAATATCCTTCTCAACCTCACACTGCAATACTCAGTACATGGTGCCCAATTTGACATTTTTCCTAAGCTCGTTGTCTAACTCACGATTCACTCTCTCATTCTCCTCTTTCAGCTCAGCATTTTCTTCTGTCAAGCCTTCATTTGTATCACTCAAAATATCATTTAAGTATGTTAACTATTTCTTATCACATTTCAACCTTTCACAATCATCTCTCAACATGCAAATTTCATGCTCAGAGTCTTGAGCAGTACGATGCAACAGTCTGTTGTTGGCATCGTGGAGTGACTGGGTCTCCTCCACTAGTTTATGTTCACTTTTCTGTAACTCTGATGCCTGCAAGCCCATCTCTTTTTTTTAGTGACACATTTTGCAGTTCAAGGGAGGCACACTTCACTGTGAGAGTCTCAACAGTGGTATGTCAAGCAGCAACCAAGAGACCTTTAAGGTTGTATTTCTTGGCTTTTAGTTTGGATTGTAAGTAATGGTCAGAAATTAGCAGCAATAGGTTTTCAGCAGACTTCTTGTCCAGTGCGAAATCTGTCCATCCTCCATGGGAGGTGAGGTAGTTCGAGACATCCAGTCTTAATTCAGTGCAAAGTTCAGGCATGACAAACAAGGGGTAGACAAACAAACCAAGAAGCAGTCAGAAAACTGGATAAAATCCTTGATGCCATCACCCAATGGCTTTCCGGTCCCTCGTGGGCAAACGGTGGTGCTAAGGCAGTACGCTGCCACTCACAAAGGGAGTGTATCAGGGTCCGGTGTGGATGTGCCATGCCTGAGACCAGGATGGAGTGTGTCCATCACAATAACAACCACTGTAAGTACAAGTAGGTCCAAATAGGCAAGAAACGCACTACTCTACTTGACATTCAAAATTAATTGAATGGAATCTTCACTTTCACATTCCAACCTGCACACAGTCACCAAATTTAATTGGGTAATGGAATTACCTTTTTCAGATTCTTGTTGGAACTGCACAAAAGGAATGTTGGAACTGCACAAAAGGAAGAGACAACAGACAAATGGTGTCCAGATAATGTAATTTACTACTGATAAATAAAAATAATACAGGCTTACAACCAACAGTGTAATCACTGGGAGAGTATCCAGTTTCCTTTCCTATATGTGCAGTCAAGTCCCACTAAGAGAAAATACATGGTGCAAGGGGACTTATACCCTGATAATTACTATAGCAACAGCTAAAGAAGATACATTAAATGCATATAATTGGCCAAAAACAGATGGCCAGAGTAACTATCCTAACTAACATAAGAAGTTGCTTAGCAAACAGAAGATAAATTGAACAATAAGGTCTGTGATACTTCCAAGGTCACTTGCAGTTACAGTTGTGCACAAGCATTAAGTATGGCACTGTTGCCTAGCTAATAATTATACAATAAAATATAATGGAAAACATCTATGAGTGGTACAATATATTGTGAGAATATAGTAAAGCATACTATGCATTGCAAAAGTACAGTAGAACTCAGATCCTGGCACTAATGCTTATACAATACGTGCCTATGCCCTAAGATTAGTACATATACCTACATATGTGTTGCTGTCTGTGAGGTGGGGGTACAATCAGGGGTGCTGGTCCATGGATAACAAGTGAGATCAATAAAGACTGCACCAGTCAACTGTCCTTTATCCATGGCCCGCAGAATAGTGGTAGACAACCTGTCCAGGGCGGTGTCTGTCCCATGATGTTTCCTGAAATCATGCTGCCTGTCTGTCAGAAGCTGGTACTGTTCCAGATACTCCTGCTTTCTCTGTCTCTGACTTCATCACTTCGTAGTCTCCACCTTGTACACTCTGTTCATCCAAGTCTAGACTGCTATCTAGTGTCGATTCCTCATATCTCCCACACTCTGGAACAGCCTGCCTCCCACTCTCCATTTCATTAATTCCCCTTCACTCTTTGAATCCCAGCTCTTTCCCATTGTCTTTGACTCCTGAGCTCCCAATTAGTTATCTGTGATTGGTTTCTGTGTAATGGTTCCTTCAAAATGTCAACCCGCCATATCTCAGTTCAGGAGAGAGATACAGTGAAACAAAATTTATATTGATGTTTTTTTTTTCCAGAAAGTCATTATTACTACAAAAACACTACATGATGCATTTTTCAATGAAAAAATACTGCTGCCTTAAAGAATTGATAGGTTTACTGGCAAAATCCCTGTTTAAGGCTTTTGAGTTGTTAATTTTCTCAGTTATGCATTATCATAATTTTAGCACAACAATAGTATTGTTTATTCAAATTTCACTTTTTCTCCTCTCCAATTTTTTTCTCCATATTATATAACATATTACATAACTGTATATTTTCTTTCTAAGGTTTTTTTATCTTTCCCTAATTTGAAGAATTTTTAAATATTTTTTATGAAAACTGCTATGAAAAATCTGTTCTTCACAAGTTACATCTCATTGGCAGAGTCAACACAATTACACAGCTTAATTTATTGAAAGAGAGAATGTCAGCCCACATTCTGGGGCTATCCCCTACTGTTGTTTATAAATAGTGCATTGGGATCTTTTACTTCCCTCTTGATTTTGTGACACAGGAAGAAAGGACTTTGTTTTCACTAACCAATAACACATGCCAGGATGGGGGTTGTGCACTAATAACCCTTGAGATGAGTCCAAACAAACAATCCAATTCAATAACATGCTTTGAAAGAGCTAAATACTCAAATCTGTTTGCTGATACATTTCTGGAACTTTCTGGCAGTTTCTAACTGGGTCAGATTTCAGGTGATTGCTTTTAAATTGCAATACATAGGATACGTTACTATATTCTCACTTGAATATAGCTGCCTCAGCCATTTTGTTTTAGCAGAAGAAGGGGCTTCTAATTGCTAATTCACGTCTAGAACTTTCTGATAGTTTCTAACTGGGTCAGATTTTTTGTGATTGCCTTTAAATTGCTGTGTGTTTTCTTAACTTGAATTTAGTTGCTTCAGCCATTTTGTTGGAGCAGAAGTAGGGGCTTCTGTTTTCTGATCAATTTGTGGAACTTTTTGGCAGTTTCTAACTGAGCATGTCTGGTACCTTCAGCAGCAGTAACAGCAGGCATCAGATTTCAGGTGATTGCCTCTAAATTGCTGTGTGTGTCTGCTGAGTGGAGAGAAGTGGTTTACCCTGTTTTGTTTTTCTTTTGTTACCTACAGTTAGCTGATCATTTCTGGCACACAGCTACTGTCAAATACTCCTGCCCACCCTCCCCCATCTCACCCACCCTAGACTCATCCGCCTTTATGGACCTCCAGTATTTTACAACTTCCTGCCTGAAAGCAGGAATAGGTTAGCACAAATTTAAAACACAGCCTCTCTGTTATAGTTACTTACCAAAAAAAAAAAAAACACCTAGAGATAGAACTTGGATAGAGGACTAAGCAAGGCAGCAGAAGGTGCTAGTCTAGGAAAGGATCACCTTGATTTAGAGGGGCAATCTCCAGAGGGTAGAAGCAAGAAATACATCCGGGGTACAGGAGACAAGAACCAGGGTCACAAGATAAAGTTTGGCAGCAGGAGGGCTTAGGTAGGCGATAGGCTTACAAAGGACAAGGGTGAATGCAAAGTCAGTGCAAACAGGGAAGATGCAGGGAGTGGTGCAGTGCAGTGTAGTGTGTGTGGAGCTGCTGTGTTCAGGAGGACATTCTGAATCATGCGGTGCTGTCCCATCTGCAGGCACCTCTCTGGGTTGAGGGCAGACGTTGTCTCCGTGCAGAGTTGGCCAGGATGCAGGAGACTTCCACCCCCCTCAGAGGCCACGGTGTCCACAACCACTAACTCGAAGGTTTCCCAGGTGGAGGAATGAATGGACCACAGTGGGCTCAGGGAGGGTGCGTGAGGTGGGTTTGAAGTATATCCCCGATCGGGTCCAACTTAGAAACTCCTACACTGTTTTGGAGGAGTGGGAGAGTCCCACAAGGACACCTAGGGTTGAGACCAAGGAGCCCCAGGGGTGGCGAGGGTACAGAACCCCAAAGAAAGAGGAAGCTACTCCTGGTGGGGGACTCAATAGTCCAGAGAGTGGAACTGGGGACACATAGCAGGGGGGAGAATGAGATAAAGTGCCTTCCAGGAGGTACAGCTCGGAGGGATGGGGAGCAAATCCAGAGGATCACAAGGGCATTAGTAAAGAGGGAGGAGCTGGATGTTGTTGTCTACCTGGGGACAACTGACCTGGCAGGAGATAGGGTAGAGTTAGAGAGAATACAGGAGGAGTTCAAGGAGTTAGGAAGAGGTCTAAAGCAGGAAGCAAGCTCCATGTCTTTCTTGGAGGTACTGCCTGTCTACGGCAAGGGGGAGGCTAGGACACTCTGCATCTAGAAGTTCAAAGGAGAAGAGGGGTTTGGCTTATTGGGGGACTGGGGCCCCACCTGGAGGGATGTGGGCCTGTACAAAGGTGACAGCCTGCATCCATCCAGGAAGGGGACCATGGTCGGTAGTGAAAAGTTTCAGTGCTTCACTAGCAAGCATTTAATCTAGCTGGGGTGGGGGTGAAGGAAGAATAGGAGACATAATATGCCCACCCTGAGAGCACATAAACTACTGGGGAACTCAAAAAGAGAATAGAACAACAGAGGCCTCGGGCCAGCACAAAGATAGGAAACTGGGAGGGTCTGACAAGGATTGGGATCAGAAAAGGAAGAGGCATAACAGAACAAAGCAGAGGAGGGGGTTCCACATCCTGGAGAGCTATGTGTACAAATGCCAGAATTCTGAGTAACAAGTTAGGTGACCTCGAGGCTACCATAGCAGAATCTGGCCTGGACATTGTGGCCATCACGGAGTCCTGGTGTAATGAAAACCAGAGCCGGGAAGTGGTCATACTGGGTTACAATCTATTCAGGAAGGACAGAGTAGACAAGAAGGGGGGAGGAGTGGCTCTTTATGTGAGGGAAAATATAAAGGCCACAGAAATTCAAGGGGAATTAAGAGGAGGGGAAATTCTGTGGGTTACACTAGAAAGGAGTAAGGGGACAGCCACCTACACAGGGGCAATATACAGACCATCACCTCATGGGGATGAGGGAGATAAGGAGATGATGTTAGCAAATCAAATGATGACACACAAGGGAGAGGTGTTGCTGGTCGGTGATTTCAGTCCCCCAGACATGGAGTGGAGCCTCCTGGCAGCAGAAACAGCTAGGAGGAGGAACATCTTGGACTCCCTGTAGGGGGCATTCCTTAAACAGCTGGTCATAGAACCCACATGAGAGATGGCACAACTGGACCTAGTGCTGACAAATGGGGACAGTGTGACAGGGGTTACAGTAAGGGAACACCTGGGGAGCAGTGATCATCGAACAGTGTGGTCTGAAATAACAGAGGAGAAGGAACCAAGCCACACAAAGAGAAGATTCCTAGACTTTAGGAGGGCAGATTTCAGAAAGATGGGAAAATGCCTAGAAGAAGCATGGGCTGGAGTAGGGGAGCAGAAAGGGCAGAGGAAAGGTGGGCGACGATCAAAACAGGGATTGCATTGGCAACACAACTCTGACAAACAGGTCAGCAAGGGGAAGAGAAAGACAAGGCCACTATGGTTTTCTAAGGAGGTAGCAAAAAAATAACATTTAACAATACAAAAAGACACAGGGGGAGGCCAATAGGGAGAGGTACCAGGAAAAGCAAAGGGAGGTGGGTAAGGCAGTTAGGAAAGCCAAGGCAAACAGAACAACTCATAGCAAACTCAGTGGTAAGGGGGGACAAAACCTTTTACAGGTACAGTAGTGAAAAAAAGGAAGGTAAATGGAGGGATTGTAAGATTTAAAAGGGAGAATGGGGGTAGTGTAGAGGATGGCCACTAGAAATCGGATATTCTGAACAAATACTTCTGCTCAGTTTTTACAAAGGAGGGGGCTGGAAATGGACCAGCAATAAGTGATAAGGGTCAGAAGGGCATGGAAATGGACAGAGGTACCTTTCCAAAGGAAAGGGTCCTCAGGGAATTGGAGACAATAAGAGTTGATAAGGCTATGGGACCAGATGGGGTGCACCCCAGGAGATTGAAAGAGCTAAGAGAAGAGTTGGCAGAACCTCTGACTACCCTGTTTAACCTCTCATTGGAAACAGAGGAGATACCCAAGGACTGGAGGAGAGCTGATGTGGTCCTGCTGTACGAAACTGGAAACAGGGAGCAAGCAGGGAACTACAGGCCAGTCAGCCTGACCTCAGTAGTGGGAAAGGTCATGGAAACACTACTAAAGGAAAGAATAGTGGAACATCTGGTTGTCAACAGTCTACAGGACCCAAGGCAGCATGGCTTTACGGGAGGGCAGTTGTACCAGACTAACCTCATTGAGTTCTTCGACTGGGTAATCAGGGCGGTGGAATGGGGAGGGGCAGTGCATGTTACCTACCTGGATTTCAGCAAGGCCTATGACACCGTGCCACACAGAAGGCTGTTAAACAAGCTGGGGAGCACGGGGTGGGAAGAAGGTAGTGAAGTGGGTGGAGAATTGGGTGGATAATAGGACCCAGAGGGTGGTGGTAACTGGCATTCACTCTGCAGAAGGTAAAGTGACCAGTGGGGTACCACAGGGGTCAGTGATGGGTCCAGTCCTCTTCAATGTCTTTATCAGTGATATTGCAGAGGATATGGAAGGGACAATTTGCCTGTTCACTGATGACACTAAGCTCTGCAACAGAGTGGACACACTAGGGGAAGTGGGTAGAATGAGGGGAGATCTAGGAAGTTGGAGGATTGGTCAAGGGATTGGAAGACAGGTTTCAATGCAAAAAAGTGCAGGATAATGCACATGGGGCACAAAAACCCAGGAGCTACATATCAATTGGGGGGGGGGGATAGCATGTTCCATGCAAGAAAGAGACTTGGAAGTAAGCATCTCTGATGACCTCAGGGTAGGTAGGTAGGTAGTGAGACAAGGCAGTAGGAAAGGTAAACAGGATACTGGGATGCATATGCAGGGGAATCACCAGCAGAAAAAGGGAGGTAATAATTCCACTATGCAGGGCATTAGTGACGCTGCACCTCAAATACTGTGTCCAGTTCTGGAGGCCTCATCTATATAAGGACATAGAATGGGTGGGGGCAGTTCAGAGGAGGGAAACAGTGCTGTACTGAGTCCACAAATGATGGCGTATGCTCACCCCTCTTGGACGCTGCTACTGAAGTGGCTGAGCAATGCCATTGCTGCTATCGGTGCCGGAGCCACATCTAAACAGTTTTTTGGGCAGAGGATGGTGAGGGTTAGGGAATGGTGAGTGGGAGTTGCTGCTTGTTATTTGGCTATTTTTCTATGACACAAATCTTTTTTTATAGTTGTACTTCATTTTCATTTTTAAAAGGAAACATTCTATAGAGGATCCACTTTTACCTTATTTGTATGTGTGAGCTGCACTTTGACATCTGTCCTCCTGTTTCCCTCCATTACAGGGTCAAATAGGGATACAGGGGGCTCACCTGGAAAGCTAATAGAGGTGTCCACCTGTAAAATCAATAAGGGAGGGCCCTGGGTGACACATTTTTAACAGTACTTCACTTAGGATTGTATTCCAAACATGTCTCCTTGGAAAAAAGGCGCTAATGGGTAAAAAGCGCCCCATGCATTTCTAGCATCCTAACACCAAGTGCTACCAGCTATACCACCAGAGGCAGGATGAGGGGGCCCTATCAGCACCTTTCCGTCGAACTGTGCAGGGACAGCGTGCTTTCAGCTATATGGCCCCCAAATGGCTCAATGAAATCCAGTGTACATTCTGAACTTCCAATGCATCTCGCAATTCAAAAATGGCCTAAGACAACACCGTCTTACTAGGACAGTTTGTGACTGCCACTAGGACTCTAACACCCATAATGCCCACTTATCCACATTCTCCTTCTCCTTCTTCTTCCCCATCCTTTTACCCCCATTCTTCCCTCTTGCCCTATCCCTCTGTCTTCCTCTTCCCCCTGTGCCTTTTCTCCCACTGGATCAACCTTAAAACCAACCTACTACCACTACCTCCCAACCTCCTAGACAAAGCCACTTCTTTTGGCCGCCCACTCTCCCCCCACAGTCTCCCCTCCCCCTCACCTTGCCTCCTCCTCAGACTCTCACACTAGGTATCACACCTCTTTATCTCCTTCGCTACATACAAACACTGTCCTTTGCCCAAGTTGAATGCTCTTGACATTGTGCTATCACCATTGGTACTATGAATGACATTGTAACCTTATTGCATACTAGCTACCTACTATTCGAGTATTGTATGTAAACTGTTTGTTATTGCTGTCATTGTCACTGTTTAACGTGGAACCTTTGTAAAAGAGCTCTGAGCTCAAAGGTATGATCTGAATCCCTAAATAAATGAATAAAACATTTGATGCACTTGTTCTATGTTTGCATCTTAACCCTTCTATTTTCTGCCTGAACTGGGTGGAGGAGGAGCTTAGTAGTAGTTGTTTTGTGGGGTTATGTTTTATTTGGGGAGGTGGGGTACTGAAGTTTTTATTAATTCTTGAGTTTAAGTTTAGTTGGGGGAAGTGGGATTTTATTATTTATTTTTTGGTGGTGGAGTGGGAGTGTGTAAGGTTTATTTTAGGAACTGTGAACTGGAGCTTTAGCTTGTTCCAGCATATGTTTGCAGGTTGCTCTCCCTGTCAGGAGCTACCCCCTCTAAGCTACAAGACCTCCCCCCTTTTAGTTGTCCTCCACTGCCCGCAGCAGTTTATGGTTGTTGTAGGGCATTGGGGATAGTGGGTAGAAGGCGGAGGGGTGGGGGTCCTGTGGACCTGGGAGAGGGGGAGAGCATAGTAGCCAGATTGAGGTAGTGAGGACCGGGAGATGCCCTGGGGCAAAATGGAATCTGGATTGAGGTTCGCCTTGCCTGGTGCCCATACCCAAGGGCTCCATGTTAACTGGGCTGGTCGCTCGGTCGGCCCTGGTGTCTCATCCAACTCGCACAGTGTTGTGCAATGCCAGATCTATTAAAAACAAGATGGCTATCATATCTGATCTTGTTGGGTCAGCTGATCTGGCATGCAGCACCTAGACCTGGCTGGATGAGAATGCTGGCCCCATTTTGGCGGCAGCGATTCTGGCCATGATATACCATGCGAGATCGGATCACAGGGGTGGGGGTGTAGCAATTTGTTTTAAATAGGAATTGGACCTTGTAGATGTGCCAGTTGAGGGAGTCAGATCCTTTGAGTGTACTGTGGTCACAGGTGTGGGGTGCAGGATCATTCTTGTCTACCGTGCACCTGGAGCCGAGAAGTTGTTCCTGCAGGACATCATGGATTTTGTTGTCGATATGGTGTTGCAGTCTCCCAGATTGATGGTTCTGGGTGAATTCAATGCCTGGGTCAACAATGACTTCTCGCAATTTGGTCAGGACTTCCTCTGACTTATGATTTTGTTGGGCTTCACACAGGTGGTTGCCTCTGCGACTGACAATGATGGTCACTCATTGGACCTGATTTTACCCCTGGGGATGGAGACTGCAGACTTGGTGGTGGAACCGGTTGGATGGCCTGATCATCACACTATAAGGTTCAATCTCCTGGCTCCCTCTGTGGGACTGCCCCTGTGGAGATGGTCCGATACCACCCTCTGTGAGGAATGACCCCAGAAGGTCTTCTGGCTGAGTTGGACCAATTGGGATTACCAGATGCAAGTGAGGGTCCTGAGAACCTGTTATAGGCCTATAATTGGGCAGTGGCAGTGGCTCTGGATACCCTGGCTCCAGTCCGCATTTGCCCTCTCACCCTTCACCCTCGGTCCCCTTGGTTCGATGGGGATTTGAGGGATATGAGGCGAGTAGGGCGAAGGTTAAAATGTTGCTGGCACAGATCCGGCCGGCATGCCGACAAACTTAGACTGATGGAACATTATAGAGACTATCAGTTGGCAATCTCCCATAAGAAGGCAGAATTCCTGTCCGGGGAGACTGCTGCAGCTCAGAACCGACCAGCTCAGTTCTTTCGAACTGTGGACAGACTGTACAATCCAGCCTGTCTGCAAGTTCGAAGAGCGTTTTCTTAGGATAAGTTTGAGGAGTTTACTTGCTTCTTTGCTGATAAGGTTGCTGACATCAGGTCTGAGATCTGCTCAGCAAGCTCTATGGGGGGGGGGATGGTGGTTGGTGTGGGGTCACTGCTCCTTGGTTCTGCTGGATGGAGTTTGAGCAGCCGGAGATCATGGATGTCATACGGATTCTCCAGGGTATGTGCCCGACTTGCTGTAGTTTGGACCTAGGCCCTGCTCGCCTTTTGTTAGGTTGTATTGATGTCATTGGCCCAATCCTTGTGGAGATAGTCTGGTGTTCACTGGAGTCGGGTGAGTTTCCATGCTCCCTGAAGGAAGCAGTGGTAACTCCCCTTCTCAAGAAATCTTCACTTGACCCAGACTGCCTGGCTAACTATAGACCAGTCTCTAACCTTCCCTTTGTGGGAAAGGTTATTGAGAAAGTTGTGGCGCTACAACTGGAGAGCCATCTTACCATCCATGACATCTACAACTCTTTCTAGTCTGGTTTTCGTAAAAGGCATAGCATGGAGACTGCTTTGGTTCGAGTACTCAATGATCTCTTGATTGTGGGGGATCGGAAGCACCATTCCATCTTGGTACTTCTAGATCTCTCTTCAGCTTTTGACACCGTGGACTATGGAGTACTGCTGGAATGTCTACGAGTCATCTATGGCCTGCCTGGTACGGTCCTCAGATGGTTCCATTCTTTCCTCACTGGCAAATCTCAGAGTGATGTTGGGGATTTATTCCTGAGTCATTGTCTCTGCCATGTGGGGTGCTGCAGGGTTCCATGCTGTCCCCCATGTTGTTCGCGGTGTACATGCTGCCATTAGGAGACATTGTGAGGCAGTATGGGCTGGGTTTTCACTGATATGCAGATGATACACAGCTGTACTTGTCCTTTGTGCCTAATCAGGATAGTGCACTCTCAGTGTTTAACAACTGTCTTGTAGAAATCCAGGAGTGGATGAATACTAGCTGGCTGAAACTGAATTCAGACAAAACTGAGGTGTTGGTAGTGGATCCTGGTCACTGGATATAGGGGTCTTCAGTGGGATGACCCTCAGGGCTTTGGCTTGGGGGTGCACAGTAGCAGACCTCTGAACGGGCGCGAAATCTGACAGTAATACTTGATGATGGGTTCACACTTCATTTTCAGGTGTCAGCCGTGGTTAAGTCCTCTTTTTATCATCTGAGGAATATCACCCGGATTAAGCACCTAGTTCCATCTGGTGACCTTCCAACTCTGATATATGCCTTCATGACCTCTCGCCTGGACTACTGTAAGTCCCCTTATCTAGGGCTTCCAGGGGTTGATGTCTGCCTCTTGCAACTGGTGCAGAATGCTGTGGCCAGGTTGTTGTCTGGATTATCTCGATCCAGTCATATTACACCTGTGCTGCGCAAACTGCACTGGCTGCCAGTTCAGTGGCGGATCACTTTCAAGATTGGTTTGCTGACCTACAAAGTCCTACATGGACTGGGGCTAAACTACCTGCAAGATCTCCCTTACTGCCCCCTCTGACCACTCTGCTCGGCCAACGAGGGATTGCTGGAGATTCCAGGTGTACGGTTAAAACCTCTGGATCACAGGCATTTTCATTCACAGCCTAGACCCTGTGGAATTCTCTGCCTTGTCAGATACAAGAGTGCCTGACAGTGGAGAGCTTCAAAACTGCTTTAAAAACGTATCTGTTTGGGCTCACTTTTTGTGATACTATTACCTAGTGTTTGTTGGATTACTGTAATTATGTTTTTAAATAACTGAGTGGATGGCTGTTTTTTGAATTTTAATATTTTTAAGAATTTTGTATGTACTATACAGTGCTTTGATACTTTATGAATAGCGCTTTAAAAATAAAGTTATTATTATTAAATTTACTTGCAGTGCCCAGACTGCCCCATTTAATTAGAAAATGGATGACAAATGCAAAGATTTACTGAGTTCAGAAGGTGGTCAGGTACCCAATATAGGGGGGCCCACCTGGAAATTTCCAGGTGTCTGGGTGGGCCAGTCAGACATCGCTCCTTTAGTTTGTCATTTTTCACATAGACCAGGTTTGAAACATGGGTAATTCACTGCCCATTATGCAAGTGTCACACTAAAAAGAATGGGGCCTTGCCACTTTACTTGTCTTTAGTGATAGTACTGAACGATGGAGGCACTTTGCCCCTGCTGCAGCTGCGACCTGGTGTCATACAGATAAACCCCACATTAAACGGGGGAAGCCTGACTGCAGCAATGCTTGGGCTTGCCTGTCTAGGAATGGAAACAGAATAACTAATGTAAGCATACTTTCTGTTTGTGTGTCCTGGCCCCTGACCATTTAAGAGCTTTTTGGTCTGTCGGGATAAGCAGGGGTAAGGCCGAGAGCCTGCTTATCTGAATCAAGGAGTAAAAAGCTTTATGGAAAAAAGAACATTTTGGTCTGGATGACTTATTTAATTTATTTACCTTTTGCATTATAGAGGGAGGTATCGCATGATGTTTTTCACTTTGCTGTCAGGTCAGGAAAAGAGGTTGACCACTAGCTCCCTCCTTCTCTAATTCGTTACCACCTTGGAACCTGATCCTATCAAATCTCAGAAGCCAAGCAGCACTGGGCCTGATCAGTAGTAAGACAGGACATGTCCAACGAACAGCAGGTGCTGCAGGAAGTGTTACTGGGAGCTGTGCAGGGGACACACTCCTCTTGGTTAAAAGTAACCATACTGATGCTGCAGTATGGTGTTTGGGGGACACTGTGCTGTCAGAGATGCTGTCTTTCAGATAAGATGTTAAACTGAGGTCTTGTCTGCCTGTTCTAGTGATTCTTAAGGTGAAACTTAAATATTCCATGGCACTTCTCAAAAAGAGTGGGAGAGTTTTCCCAGTGTTCTGCCAAAATTAATCCCTTGCGCAGGGCTGGGGATCCTCCAGGGTGAGGCAGTAGCTGTAGGTAAGGTCCTGGAGTGGATAATGAGGAGCGAGGATCAGAAGGTAAGGACACGGAGACACTCTGGAAGAAACTGGAAAAGGGACAGGTGTCTTCTCTGTCTAGTTGCAATATCCAGGGTTTTGCCAGTTGTCAACAGGCAGGTAGCAATCAGACCTGCTAACTCTGCTCATTCCCTTTGGGCCTTTCTATGTAACACAATGTCAATGGGGAATAAGCCAGCGGTGATGGAGTGATTCATCCCTGATTCCTCAGCCAACCTTGTATGTATCCTGGAGACCTGACTGGATGATGATTCCAGCCTGTGCTGGGGTCATCAATACTTTCCAGATACTCTGTAGTGCATGGCCTGAGGTGGAAGCACAGCTGGGGCAGGGTGACCATCTGTTTTAGATCCACATTGGGATTCACAGCATACCCCATGGGAATTACCATGTTGTTTGAATGTGTAGCTGTTAGGGCTGGGCCAGGTGTAGTGTGCAGGATCATTCTCAAGTAACAGCCACCAGGTCTTGATGGTGACTTCCTGCAGGAACTAACAGACTTCATGGTGAGCCAGGTGTTGGATGCCCCCAGACTGCTTGTTCTGGGGGATTTCAATGCCTAGGTTAAATGATAAGGTTTTGCCCTTTGGTCAGCAGTTCCCCCAGTTGATGCCATCACTTAGCCTTACATAGGCAGGTACCTCTGTTACCCACCTTCACAGCCACACCTTGGACCGTGTCTCCTACTTGGGTCATGACATTAGCAAGGTCAAGGTTAATCCAGTCATTTGGTGGGATCATAATGCCATGTTGTTCCTTTGCTGCCCCCATATTAATACCCAATGAGGAGATGGTCTGATACTGCCCAAAACATAATCTGCAGCCTTGCAAACCCCAGCTAGTAATGGACATCTTGGGCATGAAGATGTCTGGTGCATAGGGAGCCATGAAGATGCATGGAGTGTTACAATATGGCTCTTGCGGGTTGCCTTGGACTCTCTGGCACCCTACCATGTCTGTCCCTTGAGATCCTGCTGCAGCTCACCATGGTATGTGATGTGATGAGCTGAGGCAGTCAAAGACTAAGGGATGGAAGTTGGACTGGTCTTGGAAGATGTCTCACTCTGGAGACTCGTGCCTCACTATGTCCCTGACCGTGGGGTAAACCTAGTAACAACTCCCCATCATGCCTTATTGCTCAAGTGGTTAAACTTCTCCTGAAGAAGACATCTTTGGAACCTGACAATCTTGTGAATTACAGGCCTGTCTTGACCCTTCCTTTTCTGGAAAATGTAATCAAAAAGGTGGTGGTGGCTCAGCTTGAGGCTCACCTGGAGCAATATGATATCTACAAATCTCCCCAGTTGGGAATTAAGCCCCACCACAGCACTAAGTCCTATGAAATCTACAAATCTCTCCAGTTGGGAATTAAGCCCCACCACAGCACTGAGACCTATGATATCTACAAATCTCCCCAGTTGGGAATTAAGCCCCACCACAGCACTGAGACCTATGATATCTACAAATCTCCTCAGTTGGGAATTAAGCCCCACCACAGCACTGAGACCACTTTCATCACAGAGTTCCATGACCTTCTCATTGTGAGGGATCAAGGGTAGCAGTCCATCTTGGTCCTTCTAGATCTCTTGTTGGTTTTTGATATGGTGGACTATACAGTGCTGGTGGATCACCTGAGGCACCATGAAGGGCTCACCACCATGGTTTTGTGCTGATCTAGGTCCTACATCACCGGGAGAGAGCAGCGCATGATTCTGAGTAATTTATCTCCCTAACTGCTGTAGTTAACTGTGGTGTGCCTCAAGGTTCACTCCTTGCACCCATGTTGTTCACCATGTAAGTGCTGTCACTGGGTGAGATCATAACACAGTGTGGTGTTGAGATTCACTGCTATGCAGATGACACTTGGCTATACTTGCCTTGTGTTCCTGATAGGAGTAATACAGCCTCTGTGTTGTAGCAGTGTCTTCAGGAGATCAACAACTGGATGGCCTCAAACTGGCTGAGTCTCAGCTCTGGTAAGACAGAGCTAATGATTGTTGAATTGGGTCTGAGTGGGCCAGCAATGAGAAGTGCAGATGCCACATTGCCATCTTTAAATGGTAATACACTTTGAGCTGTGGACGTGGCAAAGGATCTGGGGTCATTGTGGACTGCAAGCTGCCGCTGGAATGGCAGTTGTCAGCTGTAGTCCACAATGGCTTTTTCCATCTGTGTAATATTGTCTGAATCAAATTGTATCTTGCACCAGTGGACATGGTGATGATAGTCCATGCCTTTGTCACTTTGAGACTGGACTACAGTAGTGCTCTGTACTAAGGGTTATTTGGAGGTTTGATTCATTGCCTGTAGTTGGTCCTCACTGCTGTGGCCCAACTGGTGGCTGGAACCTCTCAAAGGGAACACATCACACTGGTCCTGTGCACTTTGCATTGGCTGCTTCTTCAGTGGTGCATCACCTTCAAGATATGCTCAATGAAGTGCATGGCTTTACATGGGTTGGATCTTGATTACCTTAAAGATCTGCTGTCTCACTGCACCACTATTGACCCTCTCTGCTCCACCAGTGCAGGCCTGTTACCAGTGCCCTCTGTCACAAACGCACTCTGCAGGTCAGGCCCTCTGCTCCCACAGTGCCAACCTCTGAGTGCAATAGTGTGAACAGGTAACAGACAGGGTAACCCTCCCATCTGCTTTGGGTCCGAATCACCTTTTAGCCTCAAATTCTGGGGGGACTCAATCTGTGAACGTTATGCTAGCATACCCAATTACAGGCTCAGATATGTACCCTCTTTGGGACTGCAGTACAATCTTTCACCAGGGGCACCAAGCCAGGTTTCCAAAATGAATCCTTTAAACTCTGTAAGAGATGTTAGGTATATTCTTACCTTAGCCAAGCTCAGTAACACCATCAAGCCTTTTAAACCGTGTCAAACTTAAAAATTCAGGCACTTCACATGAAAAAAAAAAATGGGAAGACACAGGCAGTATTTTAAGAAAATGGTTATTTACTAAAAATTGTAAATAAGTAAAATAAAATACAGAACAATATATCATACAGCTTACAATCTTATAAACAAAAAGGAGGTTTCAGAAGAACACTCCTACCACAAAAGATGTAATTGCTTTCTAACTATTACCTTTCTAAGTGCTCTTCTACTTAGAGAGAGAACTTTGTTTCTTCAGAGCCTAAAATTACATCCCACATTTCAGATACACTGATACATTTTCAACTCTTATCTCTGCACCTCCTTGGTGAGTCACCTAGCTCCTCCTTTTTGAATAAATTCTTCCAAACATAATTTCCTACCAGAAGGTATTTTAAAATTAATGGTAACATCAGAAGAAAAAAAAAATGTCCTAAATATGGCATCCTTTAATTAAACATTTTCTTTGATCTGGCCACTGTCACCAAGGTATTAAAAAGCCAACAGGAATCAACTTAATGACATCCTGTTTCTGTTGTCATAAAGTCATATTTGGTTTCAACTTCAAAAGCCTGGGTAAATCATGAAAAGGTAATAGAAGAAGAAGAAGAATCAGCATTTATATAGCGCTTTTCATACATCCAAAGCACTTTACAAGCAATGCTAGACTGGTAGTGAAGTGACTGAATGTGTGGTGGTGTTCATATTGCACATCATCACCCACACACAGTCTGGATAATTGCATGAACTGTTTTTTGGGAAGGGGAATGTTGGTCAGGACACTGGGAATGTTCCCTACTCTTTGCGAAGAGTGCCCTGGGTTCTTTTACTTCCACCTGGACACCCACCAGGACAACACCAGGATGGGCAGAAGGGACCTCGGTTTAATGTCTCATCCGAAGGATGGCACACCCCAGCAGTACAGCACCCCCAAATACTGCACTGGGATGCCAGTGATTTTTAGGTGCAAGTCCAATCCCGGTGTGGGACGAGAACCCACAACCGTCTGGTCTAGAGGCGGATGTGCTACCAACTGAGCCACACTGACACCTAATAAAATGCCATTTTGCAAGGAAATCAATTAAATGGTTCTTCTGGTCTGTTTTACAATATCCTGTGGTTTTTAGCCACTGACACCTTGTAGCCACAGGCCAAATTCCTCACACACTGAAATGTCATACACAAATCATGTATTTATAGTACCAATATCATACAATAATCATAAGCATGGGGTAGAGCGTCACACCCTGATTCCCATCTCAAGCTGTTAGGGGACAGAGCATTTTGGGTGGCTGCACCATTCCTATAGAATTCCTTGCCCCTAGAGCCCATGCTGCTGACCACATGGCGGTGGCCTTTTTTAGGGTGCTTTAAAAACTTATCTATTCAGTGAAGCCATTCTTTTAGCTAGTTTATTATATTTATACTGTATTTACCATTCATTTACTAATGATGCCTTCATATTTCTTCTGTCTTACTTTAAACAATGCATTGAGACTGCTGGAAAGAGTGCATTAGAAAACACATTGATTTGCCATTTTCTAAACCCCTAATAACTTAAATTGGTTCAATATCAATCAGTTTGCATCTGTCTCCCTTCCCCCTGAACAAGGCTGGAAATAAAAAAGTATTTATTTGCCCTCCTTTCCCAGTCACAAAAACTAAATTATACAGGCACAGTAGCCTGTATGTTAGGATTCCACTGAGGCCATCTTCCGAGCCATTTTCAGAGCCTTATATTTTTGCTCTCTTAGACCCTAGGGCTGTAAAATATGGTATATCCCTTGTCAGTCCTAGGGTCTCTTAATCACCGAAAATTTATAAAGATTGCTTTTGTAGATTTGGGGTATGAGGGCTGAAATTATGTAAATACAAAATCACACATGCCCCCACAATGCAAAGCATCATGGGCTACATATGCAAATCACCACAGAATGTTATGCTGGTCCAACTTTAAGCAGGATTGCATGGTGCCGAAGGCCTTTCGGCACCATGCAATCCTGCTAAAGTGGACCACTCTTTTCTGTGGTATTTATATGTAATGATGCTTATGATGTGGGGTCATGTGTGATTTTGTATTTTCTTGAAACTTGGCTTCCCAGCCAAATGCCCTTTGGGGTAACCCTTGCCTCAGTGTTTGCGCACAGAGGTTCTTTGTCTCTGAAATTATGTAGTTTTGCCAGATTTGCTACCTCAATTTCTGCGCTCACATAGCTAAAAAATGGTAAAGAGTTGAGGCATGAAGCTTACAGGTGTTTGTAAGTAACATATGGGAATAGGTCCTTTGGGGTTTTGGGTGAAAAAAATTCGTTTTTAAGTTAATTACAATTAATTGTTCATGCATGTGCAATAAAAAAACTATCCATGAAAAATAGCTAGAACTACGTGTAAACATCTTTTCATGTTAAAGTTCAACATGAGCGGAGAGTATAAGGTAAGATAACTTTTTAATTTGGTAGGATGACAGCGTAATGTTCTGTGAGGGACAATTTCTATGAGTTTCAGAATATATTTTTCTTAATATAATTAACAGCAATTAGTTATATTTGATTAAAATGAAACTGTTCATAAAGCAATCTTTCACAACTTTTTTTCTGTTAAATCTTTGTGTTGAAAATTGAAAACTGTTTTTTAAAAATATTCATGCTGAATGATGGTTTTTGTTCTGTGAACATCTTCAGACCGATCGTGAGGTTATAAAATGTTTCTCATCATATTTGTACTGCAAGATGGTTTATGTGCTTTGTGCCAATTTATAAAATACAAAATCTTCATGCAGTAAAAAGTTATTTGTGAAAAATATCTGTGCTGATGATGGTTCTGTGTTTAAATGTATGAGCTTTACATATTAATTTAGAAAATTGACACGCTTTGCAAAGTAATTGAGTTAATGTTTTTGTGTTTTGTGAATACTTTTAGTAAAATGTATTTTTATGTTTATAAAACTTGATTTTAATCTCCCTCTTGAACCACAACTTAACACTCATTTATGTGTAACCGGGTCACAGTGTATACTTCAGTTACTACCCCTGCCTTGCAGGCTCAGACAAGGTTAGGGGGCCCTGGCTCTGTTTGTACCAATTGGGGGGTTCTTTATCAACAACAGGGTTAAACAGTGTGGTGCCTCCACCCAGAGATATATTTAAGTGGGTCTGATGATGGACTGGTACAACCCCCTGGAATGCTGTACCTACCCACCTCCCCTCACAGTCACCCCACACATGGAAAACCAACAACCAGTGCAATATTCCACTATGCATACAGTTTTTGACTGTAGCTAATAATATGCTCATGCAAGATGTGCTCACAAGACAGGTTAACAATAACACCAAACCATTTATTAAACAGGGTAAGGGGGAAAGTGATGCAAAGATAAATAATTGGCTTCAGGATTTGATATAACTGGTAAAAACATTAACAATAAACAATGACAGTGCCAACCCTAGAACAGCAACACATTCAGAAATGTCCCACCTGCCGGCCTAGTGGTGCTGAGGGTTGAGGCGTTGGATGTCACACCTTGCGCCACGCTGGCAACCCAGGTTCGGACTCAAGCCCAGGCCGCCAGGGGCTGGCAGGGAAGGGATGGGATTGAGCATCTGGAGGACTGCTCTCATATCCCAGGGAGGGATCCAGGGATGCACCACTCTGTAGTGGCCCCTGGTGATGACCAAGGGCACTGCTGGAGTGGTGACAGCAGGGGGCAGAGTGCGGCAGATGTCAGCATGCTATGCCTGGATGTCATTGCACGCTCACACTCTGAGGGGAAAATCAAAGGAGGAAAATCACCGGGGGGTGATCTCTGTGGCTGATGGCCATGCCCCAGACCCCTGGACCTGAGAGAGGTGCCTGTCCAGGGTATGGTGTGATGTTGACCCGACCCTGTGTTCTGTGGGTTCGTGTGGCCCGTGTGCATGACCGGGTCCAGGGGTGCAGGTGATGGCGGCCGGAGATTGCGGGGGTCTGCTCCGTTGAGGTGGGGAAAAATAAATAAATGATAAAAAAATAAATGTCCCACCTTCCCATCGGTACCAGTTTTTTTCCAGTCTTCCTTCTGGGTACCCAGGACATGGAGTCAGTGCAGGCTCAATGAGGTGCAGCTGGCTGGCCGGTGTTGGTGCACTTTTAAATAAAACAGAAGCTTTGCTGGCAAACTAGTAACAAATCCCCAGAGTTTACTCATGGTCTTGGAGAAACCAGTCTTTGAGGTCTTCAGTTTGTAGCTCTTTCTACTGCAGCTCTGTGGAGCTCTGTACCTGTATTCTGATTGGGTCAGTCTCTGCTGTCTTGCAGCTCTCTGCTTCTGCTTTCTGTTGCCATCTGCTTCTCTGGCGCTCTGGATGGACCAGCCAAGGGGCCAGGGCCACACATCTCACCCACCTGCCAAGGCATCCAGCCCTCAGGATGAGGTGACAGATAATGCCTGGCTGTGACATTGTATGGCTGATTCCCCAAGCTGTCCATTGGCAGGAATCTCATGGCTCTCAGGAACACAAACCTCCAATTTTGAGCCATACAGCAGGCTTGCAGTTGTGGCACAAAAGTCCAGCAGAAACACAGTCTCTCAGGATCTGCAGGTTAACCTACTGAAATCACCTCCATCAACAGATCTAGATTACCTATCAGGGCTGTATCACTAGTCTCTCAGAATCTCAAAGGTTCAGGTTTTGAATCACAGGAACAACACTTAGAGGCCTCCTGAATGGTGACTGAGGAAACCTCAGGAAATCCTCCAAACTTTTGCAAACACTCAGTCTGAGCCTCCTCAACCTCTTGAAGCTTCCAGCAGACTGCTTCAAGCTGAAACTGCCCACCAGGTTTCAGGTGATCAGATGCATAGTCCCATTTGTTAATCAGGCTGTCAATCCATCACATTAGTATGTAGAATGTTCATTCGATGCCTGATTGACTGGGGGAAAGGCACCAATACACAGACCTTACATTTTCCCAAGAGCCCCCTTTCTGTAGTCTTTGGGCTCCTTGGATTCCCTTAGGCTGCAGTGCAGGTCAAAGGTGACAAAGATGACTGAAGTACAATCTGGCAGTCTGGTTTTAAGCAAAATCACAACTTTAAAGTCTTTTTGCAAGCAAACTGTCCAATGTTAGGAAATTACTGCCTCATGGTTTGGTAGTTGCGCCTCTATCATATTGTCCAGCGGCAGAGTGGTTTAAAACAGGGACTCCCCCTGCTCATTGCTAGCGCTGCAGCACTGGCTTCCCAGGCAGCAGGCAGAGCTTTATTTATTCATAGAAGCCTCAGCTGCTCTCAAAGCTATAATGTTTATAAGCACTTAAAAAACGTTTATTTTTCTTTTCCCCCAGTGTGTGCCTCCATACTCACCATATGCTCTTGTAGTCCAGGGGTCAGAGCACACAAAGCAGACGCTAGAAGAGCCGCCAAGTGGCTTTTACACTTAGGCATCATAGTGCTAGAGGGAATGCAAGCAGACTACTGGAGTTCTCACGTTTGATCATGCGCCAGCTCAAGCATGTGCACACAGAGCTGTGCGGCACTCTAATGGCTTGCTCAGCGCTAACTGTGCTGTACTGCTGGGCTGGTAGTTTTAACTTTAATACCACACTCCTCCAGTCCCCCCAAAGCAAGGTAGGCACACAGGGGGCCAGCAAAAGCAACTAAAAGGGGCAGCATGGACCAGGACTCGTTGGCCAGGAGGCAGAAACAAGGTAAGCCCCTCCCTGGGGTGGCAGGGGGGGATTACATATGTATCACACTTAAGTATAATGTTTGAATTTTTGGAAGGACAACTATTACAATGATATATGATTTTGAAATAATACTTTACTTATAAAAAGGTATGTCTTAACTAAAATAAAAATATAAAAAAATAATACAGGGATGAGTAAATTAAGTTGCTGTGCAACTTTCTTAGAAAATAGGAATTTATGCCAAAAACCTGCATTATTGCTCATTAGGATTCCTATTGCACAAAATGCCAACTGCACAAATGTTGGAAATAAACCATTAGGGTTGCAAACACAATGCCCACAAAGTTTCAAAATGTCCTGTGAGGGTTCTCATGTCTAACTCCCACCCACCCTTCAATGTCCCTTACCCTCATGACTCAGATAGTCTACAGCTACAAGGCTATGAAGCAAGCGTATGGCACCTTATACAGGGTCCACATATTAAAACTGGTATACAGCAACCCTAGTCCCCCATACCCTGTAGCCAGGGCAAGACAAATCAGTTAGTCATACTACCCAACTGAGTATCTGCCCATGAAGTGATCTGTGAGCCCTATAAAAACTAACAACTATGCAATGTGTACAGTACTTTCAAATTTGTATTGATTCTGTTGCTTTGTGGAGGATGTACTACGCTGTGTACCAAGTAAGGCACAGATTATAACAGATGTAAACCTTCACAGGTATGCACCCCAAAAGCATTCTAATTATAGATGTACACTGCATATGAAATACCAGATCTGTGTGTCATGTACTTTGCCCATCGGTCCTGAGGGTGGGAAGGGGATTAGGGTTGATACCTTTTTAATATATGGACCCTGTATGAGGTACCATACCACAGATCTATAGCCTTGTGTCTATAGACTGTTCTTTGGTCATGAGGGTAGGGAATGTGGTAGGATAGGTGGAATTTAGACAAATGAACCCTAATAGGACACTTCCAAACTGTGTGGGCATTGTGTCTACAACCCGAATAGTTTATTTCCAGCCTTTGTGTGGTTTGCATGTTGTGCAGTAGCAACCCTAATGAATATTAATGTAGGTTTCAGTCATAAATAAATAAATAAATCTGTTCTTAGAACAGAAGGGAGTTGGACACAGGAGCTAACACCATTGCTCAATCAGGAATGGCAGTCTGTGCCTTTGACTCACCTGAAACAGCAGGTCTTGCTGCAGTACCATGAAGAGATAAGACAAGCAGAGGACATCAGCCAAGGCCGAATGTAGTACTTCTTAGTAAAGTCACCGTGGTATCTTCACAGCTCAGTGCTGCTAATCTTAAACTTTGCCCAAATTTGCCATGTACAGGTAAAAGTAAAACTAAATTTCTCTGGCAACTCTGAATGACTAAGAATGGTACATACATTCTCTGTGCGTTGGGTGGGTTCTCATGGGAGTGGCTGGGGGGATTCTTGTGTTTTGGGGAGCAAGCTGACATGGATGCTGTATTTATAAAAATTGCTTGTGTGTCTGTGTGTAGTGGAGTGTCAAGCTAGTGATTGTGTCCAGTGGTGTATGTATGTATGTATGAGTGTGAGTTTCTGTGTGTAGCAATGTGTGGCAGACTGTGTGTGTATAATCGGGTGTGGGAGTGATTGTGTGTGTGTGTGTGTATGTGATATGATGTGAAAGTGCCTGCCTGTGTGTGTGGTGGGAGAGTTTGTGTGTTTCATGGGTTCCGGGGGCATCTGTCTGTGTGTATAAAATGGGATGTGGGTTTAAAGCATATTTCTATGCTTCTAATGGGACTCCTAAGGTAAATAATATAGTTTGGTGCTGCTAGCATAGCCTAGAGGTTAGAGCAATGAGCTATGAATGAGGTTGGTACATCCAGTAGACCTGGGGTTAATTCCCACAACCTCCTCTTGCACACTGTGTGACCCTGAGCAAGTCATGGAACCGCCTTATGTTTCCAGGACACACTTGGAAACAAGTGTTGGCTCAGTGTGCCTTTCCCAGCCAAAAATTGTAAAACAAAAATAAATAAAATAAGATATTTAAGTAAAATATCACCTTATGTAAGAGTTTCTCCAATTAGACCAGACGAGACACTGATTTTTTTTTTCTGATGATGTCCTGGTAGCTGATCCATGAACAGCCACCCCAGGACACTGCCAGTGTTGTCATATCAGTAGGAGGGGCTGCCAACCAGAAGAGAGAGCAGCTGCTACAGTTGCCCTGATGTCATGCTCTGGGCTGGCTGGAGGGACTGGGATCCATCACAGTTGAAGTAAAACAAACTATTTGCCTTTTTCTCCTGCCATGTTCACCGGCTTCTAGCAGCATCCCCTACCTCTCCCAGACCTATCATAGAGTTTACTGGCCTCTAGCAGCTCCCCAACCTGTTAAAAGTAATCCCTGGCATCTAGCCGTTCCCTTCCCACTCCTTGGTTCCTTTCTAAGTAGTCACTGGCATTCAACAGCACCTGTCCCTCTTCCCAGTCCTGTTCCTACTAATCTCTGGTGCCCAGAGGTTACCTTCCCCACAATCCATTCCAAATAATCATTGGCATACAGAGGCTTCCCCTCCTGCTCCCCGATACCATTTCTTGCAGTTGCTGGTGCCTAGTGACTCTCTCCAGTCCCATTCAGTACGTGGCAACAATGGTATTCCATCCCTGGTAATAATAATAATAATAAAATAATAATAATAAATAATAATAACAATAATAATAATACACAATAATAATAAATAATAATAACACATTTATTTATAAAGCTCCTTTCAACATACCAAGGCGCTGAACACATTAAAACCATAACATCAAGTGTAAATCAGTAATACATATAAATAAAATCATATCATAATAACATCAAATATTAAAATCAGTTAATAAAATATAAAATAAGATCTGAGCACAATAAAATTAACTTAACCATCCAAGAAGGCCATTTGCCACAGATGAGTCTTCAAATTATTCTTGAATTCCTCCACGGAGGTGCACTTCCGTAACCGGCGTGGTAGAGAATTCCAAAGAGTGGGTGCAGCATAAGAAAATGCTCTGCTGCCAGAAGATTTTAAACTCACTCTTGGAATCTCTAACAACCCCTCGTCGGCTGAGTGGAGTGATCAGCCGGGGTAGTAAGGCACCAGGAGTTCTTTCAGATAGGCCGGACCCTGATCGTGAAGGGCTTTAAAAGTCAATAAAATGACTTTAAAGGTGATCTGCCACCATATAGGAAGCCAGTGCAGTTTGCGCAGCACTGGGGTAATATGACAGGGCCTACTTGTCCCAGTCAAAACCTGGGCTGCAGCATTCTGCGCCATCTGTAGGCGATGGAGTTCAACCCCAGAAAGCCCAAAGTATAGGGCATTGCAGTAGTCCAAACGCAAGGACACAAAGGCGTGGACCAACGTTGGCAAAGAGTCAGACAGAGCAAGGTGCCTAACCCTGGTGATATTCCTAAGATGGTAGAAGGAAGTCCTGACAATGGCCGACACTTGAGACTGTAAGGTCAGCCTGTTGTCTAGGACAATCTCAAGGCTACGCACCCATTCAGAGGTCAGAAGTGACACGCCACCAAGAAAAATTCCAGAGGGCGTGCCACCACATGACCTCTCTATCTGACCAGAATGGAACATCTCTTCTGATCTCTCGCCCTCAGAAGATCATTAAGCACCCAAATCAGCGCAGTCTCGGTGCTATGTCTTTTATGAAAACCAGATTAGACGGATTCGTCGATATTATGGATGGTTAAATGGTCGTCCAATTGGGCTGCCACTACCTTCTCAATAACCTTCCCAACAAAGGGAAGGTTAGAGATAGGTCTGTAGTTTGAGAAACAGTCTGGGTCCAAGGTAGCTTTCTTCAAGAGCGGTGTCACCATCGCCTCTTTCCGGGAGCTAGGAAACTCACCTGACTCCAGGGAGCACCAGACTATTTGCACCAGGACTGGACAGATGATATCAGTACAACCCAAAATTAGGGGAGTCGGTCCAGGATCCAAAGTACAGCTTGTGGGATGCACACTATGGATGATCCTCATAATATCCACAAACTCAGGTCGATCAAAGGAACTCCAAGAGAGCTGGGGTACTGTGAACTCACATTGTTTCACGACATCACCCTTAGAGATTGCCGGGCACAAGTCCGCCCTGATGTCGGACACTTTAGTTGCAAAGTGACGAGTGAGCTTCTCACACTCTAATTGCGAAAAGGCTTTTTGAACTTGCAGCAAACAAAACATTGTTACTGCTGAAGAACAACCCCCTCCTGTCAGATGGCAGTGGCTCAGAACCTCCTCTCATCTTCTAAGCCAGCCAACAGGCTAGTAACAAAAATGTATAGTGATATACTAGAGGGTATCTTGATGTGGTAGCTGTGAGTGATCTTACTGAAATCATACATATTACTACAATACGGCAGTTTGTGATATCTCAGTAAGATATCTCACAATCAGTAGTGTCTATCCATGTACTCTCTGGTATATATCACTATACCAGTTTGTGTTACATGGCGTCTTGTGGAGGAGTTGAGAGGAGGTTTTGTGCTGGCTGCTATCTGGGGGAGAGAGCTGACACTTAATGCCTGTGATTAGTGTGTGACAGGGGCAGGCTATGGGAGGGGTGCCACTGGACACCAGGGATTTGCTTGGAACTGGGGCAGGATAAGTGAGTGGGATACCACTGGATGACAGGAATTAGCTTGGAACTAGGGCAGGGTGATGGATGGGGTGCCACAAGATGTCAGGGACTGACATGGAACTGGGGCAGGTGAAGGAGGAGTGGTGCCACTAGATGTCAGGGATGAAGCAGCCTCCGCACAGCAACACAGTTGCAGCTGGCCCCAGCACAGGAAGTACAGAACTGTAGTGCAAATATTTATTTGGTCGAATTAGTTTCCTGGTTTGTTCGTGGTGGTGGTGGTGGTGGGCTCCTGTCCACTACAGCATAGTACCATCTCAGCCATAGGAGAGATGAACATTAATATTAGTTTACACAAATGTACAAGCGCCAAGTACAGGTACTGAAGATAATCTAATGCAAAGTGAGTGCCCAAAGGTTAACGGAACAATGTTTTATTTGCTGCATGAATGGACTTCTAGTTCTTTAGGTCTGCTCTAATGTATTGTATCAGTGCCCGATTGACTTGTCTGCAAAGGACTGCCAAGGTTTTAAACTAAAACTGCTTTAATTAATAGTCTGCCAAAGACTGCCTATTTGTTAATGTAACAATGCTTCACTGAAACTGCATAATACACACTGTCTAAGCAATAGTATCCCATTGAACTGCCTGATAAAACTGCCTACTTAATAAACTAACTGCATGATTTTAAGAGACAGTACCTTTACCTTTATGACCTGCAAACAGACTTTCCTGAATTGAATTGCATGTTCTTCCAGAAATCCATTGCATGTTCCACAGGCAGGAACATTTAATTGCATGAACCAAGTCATTTTGCATGCTGGACTGTGTAGCAATGGAAATTGCATGCTTGAGAGACTGAAAGGTCCACATGTTTAGCAACCATAGGGTTTTAGTGAGGTCCCACTTGCATTAACCTCAGTACTCCTTTCTCACCTTCCCCAGTATTTTGTAAGTCTAGGAACCACTCTGGTTCATTACTGAGGGCTTTTTGGACATAAAATGGGCTGGGGTTCTTCTTCCACAGGTGTCTGTTCTTCATTTCCCAGGACCACAGTAGCTTAGAGGTTCTGCATTTCAAAAGTTCTTTAGTAATTCTTCTTCATTTCCTGGGATCCACAGTGGCTCAGAGGTTCTGCATTCCAAAGGTTCTTTAGCAAATTTCCTTCATTTTCCGAGATCCATCGCAGCTTCAGGGTTCTGCATTCCAAGGGTTCATCAGCAAATCTTCTTAAGCTGTCTTCTAAACTGACCCATAAGTTCCTTTTCATCTCCTTTTCTCTTCATGTCTACATGTGCAATTAAGCTGGCCAACGTTTCCATCTGTGTTTCTCACATTGTCCTTTCATGCTGCCTGTGCACTATGTTACAACCAACTTTACTTCAAATGGCTAGAAATTATAGGAAGTCAGATAATTTCTCAGATCTGTTCAAGGTTAGAACTCTTACAGAAGCTTAGACATTTTCAGAGCATCGAAAACCTTGGACTCCCAAGTTGGTTTCCTCAGCTCTTCTGAAACGTGGTTACGAAAAACAATATTATTCTGGGAAACTGCTGGACAATCGGAGGATGGGTTTAGCAAGGAAAAGTCTGACTGAATACTTCACACTTCAGCAGCCTGTGAAAAATGTAGCACAAACTTCTGAAAAGAGAAAAGGCTACAGGATTACATATTTGCACAGTTTATAGGCAATGAAAGGTACTGTGTAGATGTTGGGAGCTCGATTTCCAAAGGCTGTCACAGGGCTTGAATAAAAGTCATTTTGTGGTGCAGCTGTACCAAACTCCTTTGCTACAGCTGCATCCGATTCTCTATTGTTGGGCACAGTTGTGACAGTTTCCTCAGTTTACTCTAACTTTGGTACAAGCCCTATAAAAAGGGTACCCTGAATGGTGCAAGTTAAACCAGGGAAAAGTTGGTCGAACTTGCTGCAGTTGGTGCTTAGGACTGAAAATCTCAATCGCCGGCTGGGAGAATGCTGCAAACCCCTTCACTACAAGGGGTATTCATGCAACAGCTGGTCAGAGAGCACACTAGGGGAGATAATCTGCTGGACATGGTCCTCACAAATGGGGAGAGTGTGGAAGAAGTGGAGGTGGGTTACGGACTAGGTACTAGTACTCACAGGACTGAGAGGTTCAGGGTAAAAGTAGGAAGGGAGACAAATCAGTCTAGAACCCAGGAGATGGACTTCAAAAAGATAGACTTTAACAAAATTAGGAGGATATTTGAGGAAGAAATGGCAGGGAAGGGGAATATAGGAGATGTTGAGGAGTTATGGGGAGCTATCAAAGCAGGGGTATTGAAGGACACTGAAATTTGCATTAAGAAGGTGAAGAAGGACAAACAAAGGAGGTGACCACTCTGGTTTACAAGGGAGGTAGTAGGAGTGGTCAGGAAAAGGAAAAGAGCATTCAGGGAATATAGGAAGACACAAAGGGGGGTGGTCAGGGAGTCTTATAGAGAGAAGAAGAGGGCATCACGGCACAAGATAAGGAGGGTTAAAGTGGATACTGAGGAGAAAATAGCTAAGCCAGCCAAAAGGAAGGATAAAACTTTTTTTAGGTATGTGGGGGAAAGAAGGAAGGCGAGGCAGGGGATAGTAAGGTTGTGGGAGGAGGGAAGAATACAACTAGAATGGACTTTGAGAAAGCAGAGGTGTCAAATAACTGCATCTGCTCAGTCTTCATGGAGGGGGGAGACGGTAGGGGACCAGAGCTGGGGGGGAGGGTCAAGGAAGGCAAAAAGTATATTCAGCATAGACAGGGTAAGGGAGGAACTGGGCAGGTTAAAGGTGGACAAGGCAATGGGGCCAGACGGCTTGCACCCGAAGGTACTCAGGGAACTGAAAGAGGAGCTGGCAGCCCCACTGATGAGACTGTTTAAGTTGTCCATGGATATAGGGTGTCTGCCAAGAGACTGGAGGAGGGCGGATGTGGTGCCACTGCACAAGGGGGGCAGTAAAGAGGTGGCAGAAAATTATCGCCCAGTCAGCCTCACCTTGATGGTGGGCAAGGTGATGGAGGCACTAATAAAACAAATGGTGGTGGACTACCTGGTGGACAGCGGACTGCAGGACAAAAGGCAGCATGGATTCACAAATGGGAGGTCCTGCCAGATGAACCTGATAGAGTTCTTCAATTGGGTGATGAGAGCAAGCTAACTGGGGTTTCTGTAAGACAACAGCTACTAAATAGCTCTAATTCATTATTTGTATTTTTGATGTTACAACACTCCTGCTAGCTAGACCTGATGCACAGAGAAGACAAAAATAGTGAATTAGAGCTATTTAGTAGCTGTTGTCTTATAGAAACCCCAGTTAGCTTGCTTTCAGGTATCTGCTAAACTAACTGTTGCCATTTGTGCTCCCTGGATAAGAAGTTACAAGGCTCTGCTGTTGCTAAACTAATTTTAAAGCAATACACATGCTAAATCTAAGGGCATGGCTACATCACTGTCACAGGACACAGGGGTCATCCTGGGAGAAAGAAAGCTAATAAAACTATTTGTTATGGAGATCCCCAGGGGTCGTAAAACTACCATACAGCTAACAGGCAATTTAGGAAAAACTCCAAATAGCAGACAGCAGGAAGGACACACCAGGATTTAACATACATATCAAAACACTCTACATAGCAAATGTTTTTGCAGATTCAGGGTGTACTACTCCTTTAAGGTAGGTAGCTAGTGTAGCAAAGCAGTGGGGAAGGCAAATGGAATGTTGACATGCATTGGGATGGGCATAACTAGCAGAAGGAGGGAGGTGCTGATGCCTCTTTACAAGGCCATGGTGAGACCACACCTGGAGTCCAGGGTCCAGTTCTGGATACCGCACCTATGCAAGGACATTGATGGGATGGAAAGGTTTCAGAGAAGAGCAACCAAGATGGTGCTCAGTATGCAGGGGAATCCATATGAAAAGAGGTGTAGAGAATTGGATCTGTACCCAATGGAGACTATAAGGGAGAGGGGGGACATGATAGAAACTTTTAAATATGTGAAGGGGATCAATAAGGTGAAGGAGGGGAGGTTGTTCAGAAGGAAGGACGGGGCTAAAACCAGAGGGCATAGCCTAAGATTGGAAGGTGGAAGATATAGAGGCAATGTGAGGGGGCGATTCTTCAAAGAGAGAGTGGTGGAGGTGTGGAATAAACTACCAGAAGAGGTGGTGGAGGCCGAAACGGTGGAGGGATTTAAGAGGGCATGGGACAGACATATGGGATTGGGAAGTGAAGGGAAGGGGAAGGTCCGTAAGAGTGAAGATGAGTAGGGGAGGGGGGTTAGGGCAGATTCGATGGGCTGATGAGTTCCTTTTCTGCTGTCAGATTTCTGTGATTCTGTGATTCTGTTCCTATGCCCAGACCTTAGCGGCCACCCTGCAACCCCCAGACACAGCTCACTCAAGCCCTGCAATGGTCTGGAAGTACCCCCACACACACACCTTTCCTACCCCAGTTATAGGGTTGCTCATTGCTACTGTTCAAGTGCAGTATTACCTACTTTAGGCACCTTGTTTGTACTGTATTACTTTGCGCTGAATATTGTTGTTTGCACATCTGTTGATGTATTGTACTTTTGTACCTGATTTTGTTTGCACTGTATTTATTACTTGTGACACAATATAGCTACTGCACAACTGTTAATGCATGTTTATTCTTGTACCTTTTGGTATTATCTACTGTACCTCCCCCCCCCCCCGAACACATCTATAAAGTGAGCTGTTAGCAGCTCAGTATGTCTTTCCTGGTAAAACATGTGAAATCAATCAATACCGAAATAAGTAACCACCCGTACATTACATACAACAGTTACATTAATTAATTGACTTGCCTTCTTCCTCTTTGTTGTATGGCACCTAATAAATCTTCCTCTTCATTCTCACAAATGTGTCTCCTTCCTCTCCTTTTGGTGAGGCTGACCACTGCAGAATTACTATCAGATGACTTAGACCAACAAAACTGACACCCCTCAGGTTTCTGCCCACTGCACCAGGAATAAGCTTGGAACTGAGGCAGGGTGTGGAAGGGGTGTCAGGGCTAGCCTGAAGAATATGCAAATTAGGTGGTTGCCTACGGCATCCATCAGTAGAGAGCACTGAATTGCTGATAATATATTGCCATTAAAAAAAAATAATAATTTACATTGACATTTTTTTAATATAATTTGTACAAAAAATATATAAGTCCCCTGTAATTTGTATGGTGGTGAGGGTGAGCCTGAACCTGAACCAATGACTACTAAACCTGAGTCACCAGGGAAATCTTTGGAAAAAGAAATGCCACCACGTTCCACAATGGTGACAGAAAGTCTGCAGAGGGTGACCCATGGCAGGAGGTCCAGAGAGTAACCAAGACAGAAAATAACAAAGAGGAAAGCAATCCCTGTGTGAAATGAGTCAGCAGTATTGCAGCACTGGACAGAGTAGGAAGGGACTGAAAAGGACTCTGATGTTTCCTCTGTTGCATCTTCCCAGCCAGACCCTGCTCAAGAAATGGAGGGTGGGATCAACAGACCCTACTGGGGTGGTGGTGGTGGTGGTGGTGGTGGTGGTGGGGGAACTCAACAGACACTCAAACTTTAAAAAAACAAAAACAAAAAAAGGAAATCAAGGAAGAGGGGAATGGTGTATGGGAAGAAAAAATGATGTCTTGTTTTGTTTTGCTGTGTTTTCTTTTCCTCATCACTGGGAAGCTAGACAAACACATTTAGAACAACTAGCTTAGATACTTACAGTATTAAGAACTTCTAAAGGTGACTGATCCAGTGGAGGAGTGGTTGTGCTTCCACCCCCATGCCTGCGACCCAGCTTTAGCAATGGACAGGGTTGCTCAGTGGACCAGCAGGGTGAGGGAGGCTTGAGTGCCCAAGAGCAGCTCTCCTCTCTTGAGGAGGAGGGACACCAGTTCCTGCTGCAGAGACTCCCACCTGGCAGGGGCTGGCTGGCAGCATAGTGGTAAAGTATACTGAGGGAACAGCTGGAGCATGACGTGCTGGCACACACGTCCTTCTGCTCCAGCTCAGGAGAAAAACTAGAAGGAATATTGACCAGCTACTACATGCCTCACCTGGTAAGGAAAAGGTCTGGCCCTGATACAATGCAGAGGGAAAAAATGACCTCGCCAACAACTAACGCACGAATCTGGCCAATGGAAAATCATGTACACAAATGCCTGCAGTCTAGTACACAAGATCCCAGACCTGCAGGCAACAATGACAGAGGCTAAACTGGACATAGTAGCCATTAGTGAGACATGGTTCACCAGTAACCACACTTGGAAGACTTCAGTAACCGGCTATGTACTGTTCAGAAGAGACCGAGGTGCAAAAAGTGGAGGGGGGAGTAGCCCTTTATGTCAATGAAAATATCAAAGCTACAGAAATTCAGAATACACATCGGGAGCCAAAAGAACTGTGGGTCACCCTGGAAACAGGAAATGGGACAGCCATACGAACTGGGGTTGTCTACAGGCCTCCAGACCAGGGGGAGGACATTGACACATTACTGTTAGAAGATATACAAAACATGACAGCTAAAGGGGAGGTTCTGATGATGGGAGACTTCAACATGCCAGATACAGATTGGTCAATACCAGCAGGAACATCCGCCAGACCTAGACACATAGTGGATTCCCTGCGGGGGAGGGCCTCAGACAACTGGAACAACAACCCACAAGAGACAGGGCTATTCTAAATCTAGTACTGACTAACAGGGAAAGGATCACAGATCTCCAGGTAGAAGGTCACCTGGGAGCCAGTGACCATCACATGGTATGGTTCAATTTAACCACTAGAACTGAATCATCCCATTCCAAGGCAAAAATATGGGACTTCAGAGGAGCTGACTTTGATAAGATGGCAAACAGAGTTAAGTTAGCCCTGGCAAGAAGAAATACAAGTAAGGGGGTACAGGCAAAGTTGGCAAGCATTAAGGATGCAATACTTGAAGCAACATGCCATTGAGTTAGGGAGAAAAACAAGAGCAAAAGGAGGAGGAAACCACTTTGGTTCTCAAAAACAGTAGCAGAAAAGATCAGAGCCAAAAGGTTTGCCTTCTGGAAATATAAGCAAATCCAGCGGGACAAAGATAGGGAGGCATACCAAACTTCCCTAAGAGAAACAGGGAAGGCAGCAAGACAGGCAAAGGCCCAAACCGGGGAAACACTAGCACGGACAGTAAAAGAAGGGGACAAGACGTTCTATAGATACATTAGAGAAAGGAGAATATCCAGAGGGGGTATTGATAAGATCAAAGGGGATAAGGGGGAGTGTGTGGAGGAGGACCAAGGAAAAGCATATATCCTAAATAGATACTTCTGCTCAGTATTTACTGAGGAGAAGGTAAGACAGGGCCCACAGCTCAGCACCATGGACACAGGGGGGAGGAAGGAGTGCACAAGTCCCTTCACAAAAGAAAGAGTCCAACAAGAGCTCACTAAGCTCAGGGTGGACAAGGCAATAGGACCTGATGGCATACATCCCAGGGTACTAAAGGACCTAAGGATGAAACTAGCAGAGCCATTATCAGAACTGTTTAGTGAGTCTCTGAGCACAGGAGAGGTCCCAGAAGACTGGAGAAGGGCTCATGTGATCCCTCTCCACAAGAGTGGTAGCAGGGAGGAGACAGGGAACTACAGACCAGTCAGTCTTACCTCAGTAGTGGGCAAGATTATGGAGGCAGTCCTTAAGGAAGGGACAGTGCAACACCTAGAATCCATAGGAGCACAGGATCCAAGACAGCATGGGTTTACAACAGGAAGGTCCTGTCAAACAAATCTCATAGATTTCTTTGACTGGGTAACCAGAGTGGTGGACCAAGGGGGTGCAGTTGATGTCACCTACCTAGACTTCAGCAAAGCTTTCTATACCGTTCCACATAGAAGATTGATTAATAAGCTGGGTAGGTTTGGGGTGAGTCAGAAGTTGGTCAGCTGGGAGGCAAACTGGCTGGTGGGCACAAAAGAGAGAGTGGTGGTAAACAGTCTGAAGAGATGCAAGTCACAAGTGAGGTACCTCAGGGATCAGTCCTGGGGTCAGTCCCCTTCACTATCTTCATCAGTGACATTGCAGATGGACTGGAGGGTAAGGTTTGTCTGTTTGCAGATGACACCAAGATCTGCAACAGAGTAGATGATCCAGATGGGGTGGGTAGAATGAGAAGAGCTCTGGATAAACTGGCAAAATGGTCAGAAGAGTGGCAACTGGGGTTTAACGCAAAGAAGTGCAAGATTATGCACATAGGGAAGAGAAACCCTGAAGCCACCTATAGGTTGGGAGGGGAGTTGCTGGCAATCACAAGGGAAGAAAGAGACTTGGGCATCATCATCACAGATGACCTGAAATCATCCAAGCAGACCACTAAAGCAGTAGGTAAGGCTAGAGGGATGTTGGAGTGTGTTACTAGGGGTATCACAAGTCGTAAGAGGGAGGTAAAATCCTCTTTACAAGACACTGGTTAGGCCCCATCTGGAGTACTGTGTGCAGTACTGGAGGACACACCTGCACAAGGACATTAACAAAATGGAGGCAGTCCAGTCAAGGGCAACCAAAATGGTGCAGGGACTGCATCAGAAAACATGTGAGGGCAGATTAACGGAGCTCAATATGTATATCCTAGAGCAAAGGTGGGAGAGAAGTGATATGATCGAAACAGTCAGTCATCTAAAGGGCATTAACAAGGTGAAAGAGTCTAACATGTTTCAATAGCTGGACACCAATCGACTCTGCCATTGATGTAAACCAAGCCTTAGACCTTTTCATCAGCCACTTCACTGCAGCCTGCAGTATCTTTGCACCTCTCAAAAAGCTGAAGGTCAGGGGCAGAGCTAACCCTTGGATAACCCCCGATCTAATCACTTTACTCAAACATAGGGATCATCTCTGGCACTGTGCCCTTGCAACATCCAAACCTGGGGATATTCATAAATATAAAGCTGCCAGAAATTAGTGCACGCGGGCAGTTAGGAGTGCCAAATGCAAATACTTCAAGGAAGCTCTGTCCAACTCCTGGGGTGATGGAAAAAAAATTTGGAGTAACCTGAAAGACCTTACAGGCAAGGACCCTAAGTCACCACCCACCATGCTCAACATAAATGGAACACCAACATCTGACCTGTTCACAATCACCAACACCTTTAACAATGTGTTCTCCAACTTGGATAGTGTCCTCCCTTCTAACTTCTTTGATGCTCCCTCTGGTAGTAACCCTCCTGCAACTATTCCTCTCCTACACCCTGCCCCACACTTCTACTTCAAGGAGATCCCAGTGCATGAAGCTAGAACCTGTGTTCGGAAGGCCATTCACAATGCAGGCTACAGCAGTGACTCTCTGGACCTGAAGTTACTTGTCCTTGAACCCCTGACGAAGGTCCTCAACCTATCACTAAGGATGTCCCAGTTCCTATCTCGCTGGAAACAGGTGACCATCACACTGGTACACAAAAGTGGAGACAAATGACTGCATTCCAACTACAGACCTATCTCCATCCTCCCTCCATTGTCTAAGACCCTGGAGCGCATTGCCTCAGACCAACTAGTCAAGTACCCGGAAAAATACAACATCCAGTGTCCTGAGCAACATGGTTTCTGAAAAGGGCACAGTACCACCACTGCACTATTAGAATTCACTGGCTTCATCCATACCACGCTTGATCAAGGAAACTGTGTAGGGGCAGTATTCATCAACCTTACAAAAGCCTTTGATACTGTGAACCACCCACTCCTACTCAAGCAATTATCAAACATTGGGCTCTCCAATGAAGCGCTGCTCTGGTTTTCAAGCTGCCTTGGGGAGAGGGTCCAGTGGATTAGGATTGCCAGTGTCACCTCAGAAGAAAAGCCAGTCCTTTCAGGGGTCCCACAGGGGTCCATCCTGGGGCCACTAATCTTCAGTCTCTTCCTCAATGACCTTCCCAGTGTCTGCCACCAGAAATTACTGCTCTACGCAGATGATGCAGTCATGTTCACCAACCACCAAAATGCAGCACTCCTTGAGAAACAATTACAGCTTGAATTCATGTGCATTGAAGAATGGTTCAAGTCACACAAACTGGTCATGAACTACAGCAAAACAAAGGTTATGACCTTCTACAACTCCAGGAGCAAGTACAAATCCCATGACCTCACCATCCTAAACCAAACAGGAACCTTACTTGAACACGTTCCTGATTTTAAATACCTAGGTGTCACATTGGACAGCTCACTCTCCTACCATCGGCACATAAATTCTGTCACCAAAGCCACCAACATCCGTATAGGCCTGCTCTGCAGGCACAAACACTGCATGACTCCTGACACTCTCCGGTTGGCTATCAACAGCTCTGTCACCTCCATCATCGATTATGGGCTAGCAATTTATGGCTCTGCCTCCGCCTCTGCCCTCTGCAGAATTACAGTTGCACTCAACAAAGCATGCAAGCTGCTAACTGGGGCTGACCGACTTACACACACTTGTGACCTGTACACTCAGGCAGGATGGCTTCCTCTCTTCAGTCGGATACAGTATCATCACAACAACTAACCTTCCTTGTCCCCAGATGCTGGACTACCACGGGTCAGAGGGCCTTTGCTCACAGAGCACCACAGTGGTACAATACTCTCAACAAAGAAACTCTTACTGCTGCTGCTCTTGGCCCTTTTAAGAGACAACTCCGACTTCATCTCATTTCAACTAGTAGTTATGACTGCCTCACCTAATCAGGGGCCCACTGTTCACTGCCCTCCACTTCAGTCTTGACAGATACCTCTCCCCACCTTGCCCCCTTCTATCTGCCTACCCCCTTGCCCCCTCTCCCTTCCCCCCCTGGGCATTTTCTGACTTTTATCCTTCCCCGCTCCCCTTTAGAGCTCTTACCCTCACCCTCTACCCTCCGACAATGGCCTTCCTGCCTGCATAACCCCTTCCCTCTCACCTCCAGTGCTTATTTCTAAGATTGCGCTTGGCTGGTATGTCATGCTACCTAACATTTGGCACATTTTGAATTACTGGAATTTCCTAAGCCTCAGTCTCTTACTTCTTTTATTGTGTAACTATGTATTATTATGTTGACCTTTGTATGTATGTATACCCCCCATTTCTTCAACGTGGAACCTTTGTAAATGAGCAGTTCCTGTTCAAAGGTATTTGTAATCCTAGATTTCAATAAAATAAAATAAAAATTAAATATAGGAAAAATAGCAGGACAAGAGGACACAGCATGGGATTAGAGGGAGGCTGATTAAGGGGTAACGTGAGGAAGTTATTTTTCACAGAAAGGGTGGTGGATGCATGGAACAGCCTACCTCAGGAAGTGGTGGATATGAATACAGTGCAGGTCTTCAAACAGGCATGGGATAGGCATAAGTGAGCAACACAGATGAGTATGAATAGATAGGTCATTGACAGAGTAAAGGCCTATGGTACATTCATAAGGTAGAATAAAATGGGCAGACTGGATGGGCCTTGTGGTCCTTATCTGCCATCAACTTCTATGTTTCTATGTTTTATGCCAGCAATCCCACTGGTTCACACACAATCATGCGGCTGGCCACCCATCAAATGATGGTCCTGTTCAAGTGGTGGTAACCAGTAAGTCCACGAGGAGGTTGGTGATGGGGCTGGAGGGGTGCCTTCAGGGAAACCCGGGGCAGGAAAACAAAATACTGATTAAAAAAAGGGGATTGACTACGCTTAAAAATCTTGGACAAGGGGACCTTCCTTTTGGTCCATTGGTGAAGACTAATTTTCTGGGGTAGGCACTCTATTCTTCAGCAGACAAGTGGAGGCTATTAAGTTAGTGGACATCCACCCCAGGAGAATATTATTGCTACATATAAAATATAAAGCTTTATTACTAAGGATGATCAATATATATGCCTCTCAGACTAATGCTGAAAGGGTGGCAGATTTTAAAACAACCCAGCCCTATTTATGTACAGCTGAAGGGTCTTATTAAGCTAGGGCTTTTACTGTGGTCTGGATCCTCAGATGGGGGCACAACAGGAAATATTTTTTCTGCCATGTCCTTTCTAGGTCAGAAACTAAATCTGCAAGATTATGTAATGCCTCCTGTAAATCCAGCGTGGCAGCAGAACATACAGTACCTTTTTCAGAGGGGCATTATCTACAAGACTGTTGCTCTGAGTATTCATGTGCAACTTATGCATGACTCAAGATCCTTTGAAAATAGGGTATTGCCTAAAACATTTTCCATGCAATAGAAACTAAATTTAATTTTACATTTTTTAAAACTTTATTTTTATTATTGAATCAATTTTGGGGTTCATTTCCACCTGGTTACTGTTAACCACTATCAACACTGGTGTGCCACAAGGCTCAATTCTTGGACCACTACTTTTTATCCATATTCATCAATGATGCTCCATCTCGCTGCTGCTCCCTCCATTATGCAGATGATACGGTACTCTACGCCAGCTCCAACAGTACAGCAGAGATAAACTTACAACTGAATGACGATTTTGATAGATTGCGATCTTGACTAATACATAACAGCCTCATTCTAAATGCCAGCAAAACTCAGTCAATGCTATTTGGATCCTCCCCTAAGCTCAGGTCCTGCCCTACTGACCTAACCATTCACTGCTCTGATGGTTCTCTTGCATCCACCACAAACTCCTTCAAATACCTTGGTATTACCCAGGACCCTGCCCTTGACTTCAACCAACATATATATCAAACATCTGTAAGACTGTCAACATAAAAACAGGGCTTGCCTATAAAATAAGGTACACTCACTTCTTCTGCCAGACTTGCTATAGCCTACAGAATCCTATTCACCAGCCTCACTTACGGTCTCACTTTATTCTATCAGACTAGTGCCTCCAACCTGGACAAATGGAACGTGCCCTACAACAACATCTGTTGCTTTGCCCTCTCCTCTCCCAGAACGACTCATCACTACTCACTGGACTCAAACCTAGGTTGGCTACCCCCTCCCTCTCGCCATCTGCTGACAATTGGCTATCTAACAGACAATAGAATTAGATCCACCAAACCAGTTGCCCTTGCAACCATGATGATCCCCCTCGAAACATTTGTACCCACTGCTCTCCTCCGACATATCTCTCCTCACAGTCCCCAGATACTCCACCAAGATGGGTGAACAAGCCTTTTCCTCCTTGGCCCCCAGAATCTGGAATGCCCTCCCACTCCAAGTCAGAGCTGCAGAGTCTAACTACTGTTTCAAGCAAGCACTTTACAAGTTCCTTAGCAACTCTGACACCCGCATCTGTAACTGACCAACAGTCTTTATGTGTCTCACCCCACTGTCTTTTCTTTGACTCCAGCACTAAACCCCTTTGCTTCTCAGTGTTCCCTTCAGTATCTCTACTATGTACTTGCCCTTAGCCTTCAAACTGCTATCATCTAAACTCTTTTTTCTGTCCATGCTAGCAATGTCATGTTGATTACCTACTTCCTCCTGAAAATGTATGTATTGCTCAAAACATGTGTTTTGTAAAATTGTATAATTTACTGCTGTCTGTTGCTTGTTCTGCTATTGTACCATTGTTTCTGTAACCTCCTGGGTCATGCCCGAAACTAGGCAATGTCTTGTCTAGAGCACTTGCCCATTCAACAAAAACGAAATAAATAAATAAAGTATGACTGAAGTTTTGCCCATTGAAATTACAGATGACAAACTATTACGAAAAGGATTGGTTCCCTAGTGCAGCAACAAACAGGACTGAGCACTTGGAAACTTAATGTTTCCTTGTTAGAAAATGAGAAAATACAGAAAGGATTGAAAGAGTGTCTGCCAAACAATCTGTGGCAATCGTGTACGACTCCCCTGTAAAGTGGTGGGAGGAAATACTGGAATGGGATCAAAAATGTGTGTGAAGAGATATTACAGAAAATAATTCCCTGGAGCCCAAATTAGGCATACAAGGTGATGCCAGCAAAGTCAAAATTATTGGGGCCAGAAACCTAAAGTGGCTACAGGGGAACATCCTGAGTAGCAAAAGATTGATTCCGTCCAGAGGGAGGCAATCTTTATCCTTCAAGTCTTGAACAACGGATTAGAAACATGGCCAAACTGGTAGCAGATGAGAGTTTGTTCTATTGTGCATGCAACAGGCTGGAAATATTTTACTAAATTTGGGAACCTTTCCTGAGAAATCCTTCAGTGCAACTGGAGGTACTGAAACAATTCATCCCAGAGTCAGATACATATAACCTAACCTACCCTCCCTGTGACAGAGGACCTCATAGGGAATACAACTCCATCTCCCATACAGTAATGTTATGGCTGAAATGATCCCCAGTAATGTAAGACACATAAGTCTGAAGGTGTAATTCAGTATATATCGCATTTGAATTTGTACTGTCAGCAAGAATGATGACTGGCTAATGTTTATTAATTGTTGTCTTTCTTCTTCCTTCAGACTCCTTGCTCTTCTCTGTATCTAGCTGCCCTCAGAAACATAGAAACATAGACTTTGATGGCAGATAAGGACCGCTTGGCCTACCCAGTCTGCCCATTTCCTTACCTATTGGATAAGCGGCTGATCCTAGTTAACCAACAGTCTACTTCCTCAGAATGAACACAGCACTACCCACAGATCTCTCATCCTGGTAGAAGGGCAGTTTTCATCTCTGTCTTCATCTGGGGACTCAGTGTAAGTGCCTTACCATTTCACTACCTAATGAAATATGTACAAAGCACAATTATAATTACTGATGTTGGAACTCTTATTGATTATGAATTTTTATGAGACACCCCCTTGTTGTAAAACAAAGTTGTTTTTTTTATAAATAAAATACTGTGAAAAAAAAAAGAATGGTGAGAGGATTTCATGGTGGAAATGAAAGCATTTTCCAACACCAGAGGAAAAAACTGAGGCAGACTCAATATTTCAGGTATTTACATTTGCACAACCACTTTCATAAACTTCTGTCTCTGTCTGTGGTGACAATGGGTGATTTTTCCTCACAAATAAAAAAAAAACATTAAAGGAAAACATTCATGTACAGCGGCTGACACAGTCTGAAAGCCCATGAAAAAACCTTTCAAGCAAGGTATTGGGCTCATCTGTAGCTGGACATTCTCCAGAGATATAGATGACTGAGTCTGTTCAATATCACTAGTACATTGCAGCCATTTGTAGAACCTTGTGATGTCATTGAGGGACAAGCTGTGCTTGACTCAATGTAGTTAGGCACAGCTTGCTCCTCAGTGACATCACAATTAGTCTGGGGGCTCAGGCCTGACATTTTTAGTGATGTAGCACCCCCCCATAGAAAGCAACAACTATATGATTTTAATAGAAGTGTCCTTTAGGTACTTATCTAGGGTGGATGTGGTCTTGTAAAGTGGTAGCAAGGTATGCCAATGCAAGATTTTTGTACTCATGTCAAAACAACGTTTTGCGCAAGTGAAAAAGCCACATAAATGTACTAAAGTTGTCAAGACAAGTTTGAAAGTAAAAATGACCAATACAAAAGGATTTAAACAATTCATTTTAAAAGACAAAAACAAATTTTAGTCATGCAAATGGTTTCTTTCACTGAAATTATTGCTAATTTATTTTAAAAGACAAAAACAAATTTTAGTCATACAAAATATTTCTTTGACACAAATTATTAGTAAAGTTCATTACTTAAAGAATGCTGGCCTTGTAGTTTGTACTGATAAATGCACAGATTATTCATTGACACAAAAGTTTCAAATACCATATTCATTATAATAGAAGCCAGGTATTCTATTGCACATCATGATGCTAGCAAAACATTAATATCCTATGGACTCCCTCAGCGATGGACAATATGACAATATATATGTGAGTCTAGCCTTTTTCAATATATTTGTCATATGCTACATGTCTAAGTCTGAATCGTCTGTAGTATCAGACTCATCTGGATCCACACTGGCAACTTTATGAGGATTATAATAGTCCTCACCACAAGTACACAAGCAAGCCTGTGTGCATGCCATGCTCTGCCTGGGACAGCTGTAGTTGCGGTCACACTTTGTTTTTTACACCCACATGTAATGAGTTACAGAAGTGCTTCAGGGGCAGGTGTCTGTGTCATTAGTGTTGGAGAAATGTGTCCATCCTTGTCATGATGCCAGCCATTTCCAATTGGGGATGGGATGTCAGGCTGAGCCTCTACGGCATGGTTCTAGATAAGGGTCTGGTAATTTGCACACTTGGTATGTTGCAGAAGACTATCAGAAGTTAGGGGGAGGGCTTCATTCTGGGTCTGTTTGTGACAAAAAAGCTTTTATCGCACACCTTTTACATCGACTGAGTTAGCCGTTGGGTCATAGAAAAGGGTTATCAAAAGTTCTATTGATTTCAACTATGCAACTATCCACCATAGTGCTAAACTTGGTAAGGCTTCCAAATGTGTGTGGATTCTTTCTGACAAGCTTCCATGGCTTTAGTTTGCCAACCCTTGAAAGACTGTTGCTTGAATCACACCCAGTCAGTGTATGTGCTGCTAGCAACAATCTGCATACTTGTTGGCCAAGTTCGGCTGCTACGGTATGGATTGGCATAAACCTGGCTTTATCCTTCACACCAGTACAAAACCAAAACTCTTGAGTTGCTTCCAACTTGTGAATAAGATGTACACAGAGAACTGCAACGTCAGTGTCTGGAGACTACACTGCTACACGAGCGTATTCTTGTGAAGCATGTGCAACATGAAATAGAAGCTAAATATCTGCTTCTTCATGCAATAAGAATAGATCTTCTTGGTCTACAACTCCATCTGAAGTGACCATGTAAGCAATGAGGCTGTCCTTGAATCCACCTCCAATAACCATTTTCTGATCTGGGCCAAGTAAGGTTTCTGCCATATCACACCATAATTCTGATAGGAATTTTACCAGATGTTCTTTACTCTTGGGATTTCCAATGAACAAACTCCACTGCGTTGGAATGGGTGTTTTGAGTCCATGGATTCTGACTTCATTACTTTGTGAGGATTGCTTTCATGCATGCTAAAAAGCTTAAACTGAATCACTGACATCATATCGATCAAAGACGATATCTACTCTTTTGCAGCTCTCATAACTCTGTAGAGGCTGATGTACTATTCTAAAGACCAATTCAACAATTTTTCCAAAGCTAGTTGCACCTCCTTGCTCGACCATTTGTATGACAGCCATGCCATCCACTATCCAAGCTGTGGGCATGTTGGATGTTGGCAGTTGATACACTAACTCTTTTTTTAAGTCAGGCAATAGCTTACTCTTTGCAGTTTTGTTCGGGGTACCATCAGAGTGTGCTAGAGCATATGGAACTGTGGAAAGCTCATGTGTGAAACTTCCTTCAGATCAATCTCTCTTGTTTGTGCAGCTACTACAAGACAACTAAACAACTCCCTGTCTGCATTGATAGTCACTGTCTTATCACTACTAAATTTTGATTTGATCTTCTTGCTTAGAGATGCAAATGTCCTGATGTTGAGCTTGTGCTGTGGTTCAAAGAATTTGGTGGTATTTTAGTTTAGTCTGTCTTCCACAAAATGTTTAATTGTTTTGATTCCTGTATCATTTGCAGTAATAAGCTTGGTGGCAACCTCTGGGGGTGCAACAATGCCAGTTGCAATGTTGATGAGTGCTATCAAGTCAGCATTCAAATCAAATGAGTTTGTCATGGAGTTGATGATTGCATTAACATTCCTATTTACATCTCCTTCATCTCATTGCATGCAACGTGGTGCAGCCTCCTTGTGTTTTCCTTATGAAATGTCTGAGTCTACCATATCACACATTACCTTCATGAAAGTTGTGATAGCTAAGCGCTCATGAGCAGTGATGAACCATCTAGCCAAGGTTCCTGGTTTCAAAGTGAAACCCACTATACCCCCTTTTACTGTACTATCACAGTTTACTGTTTGTTCAAGTACCATGTCTGTCCAGACTTTGCTGAATTTATTTCTAGACTGAGATGTAGCATGATTTTCTTGCACAAACCACTCATGAACTTGGGGGGCACAATCTGGCAGAAGCTTCATATTACCGATGCACATAGATACCCAGCGGGCATAGTTGGTGTGGTCAAAGGCCAAAAATAATGGTACCATCTCTACAACTGCCACAAGATGCGGGTCCCAGTTTCTTTCATGTTCTGATCTAATGAACCGCATTGGGATGTCAACCATTTTGATGTAATCATCCCAGAGTGCAAATGTTTGGGAAGTTGCTTTTCCAAAACTGCGGAATCTGTGCAATGCATCCTGTACATTCTTGAGGTCATCACTGAGCTGGGAAATGTTGCTGTTGGGCTTGTTGCATCATTGTTTGATACCACGTTTTGACATTCCTGGAAGTTGCTGTTGATGAGGTGTACATCACAGTCAATCTCATTGTCTTGTATCCAATTACAAAATGCTTGCCATCTCAGTCTGGGCAGAGCCTTCATTACAAACTTGGGGGCCCTCACTCCATGGTTATAGGATTTGCCTTTAAGTAGATTGCTTACTGTGTTGATACCATACACCTGCTGTTCTATGAGGATGTCTTCCAGACCACTGTCTTCATACTTCTTTTCAATTACAGCCAGAAATGTCTGTGCTATGTGGAAACCACCCATTCTCAAGACTGTTTTCTGAAATTCCATCGGGCACCTCCACTGAGTCTCTTTGGCCTTACAATGTATAGCCTCGTCAAATGTCAAGACACTGAAGTTATGGCCAGGTGTCCTAGACATTTTGGAGCCACTCTTCATTACAGTGAAAACTCTGCTCCATTTAGTAGGTGATGCTGGCAGCATTGGACATTACCCAATAGATGTTACTATGATTCATTCACATATTTGGGACTGTCTAGTACAGTACGCCCTGCAAGCCCATTGGTCCACACAGGGGACCATTGGGCTTACAGCCCATACTGTACCTGTCATTCGGCGGGTGGTTGGGCAGTATGCGGGCTGGTTGCAGCCGCCTGCTGATGATGGGGGGGAGCAGGGTGGGCATGGGGTTCTGTGTGGGTGTGAGGGTTGGTAGGTGCCACTGGATCACCAGGGATGTGTTTTATGGAACCGTACCATAATTGTGGCAATGGGCGGGGGGGACCACTAGACTACCAGGGCTTAAATAAATCTACATTTACCGCCGATTGGGGACATGGGAGGGAGGGAGTACCACTAGACTACCAGGGCTTAAAGACTTCTACATTTACTGTTGATCAGGGACATGGGAGGAAGGGGATTACCACTAGACTACCAGGGTTCTCTGGGTGCTTCATGACGGTGTTCTGGATGGGTGGGCAGCCACCCACAGCTGACAACTGCTGTCTTGTGCCCTGCAATACAGCGGCCCACCTGTGGGTGGCTGGGAGTTGTTCCACCATTTCATGGGCTCAACTCTGAGACCCCCATGCAGTACAACGCAGGGGTGTACTGGCATATGTGCCGCACATCCCGGGCTGAATATTGGGATGTGCTGCATATGCATGGGCATGCCCCCTGCATCTGCGCTGCATGCAATTACATTGCACCCCAGTGCATTGTGATTTGCACTGCACCTGGCAGCCTTTCCAATATTATGCCAGGGCACATTGTGGGGTTGCACCTCGCACAACCCCGTTGTGCCAGGCACAGCCCCTTTGAATATCCCGGCCCCTTTGTCCATGTTTTACAGCTGCAAAACATGATGTTGAAATAAGCAATTTTATTTTTATAAATTATATAGTGTAAGCGGTTCAAAAATTACATATACAGACAAAACAACAAGCAGAGAACGAATTTAAAGTATATTTGCCATAATGAAATCAAAATAGGATGAAAACATTGTAAAATTATGCACATGTTAAAGGAGAGTCATTATTATGTTGACTTTTTCAAGAAAAGTGTGAAGGCACTCTGACATGATTTAGAAAAGCATCCATATTTCTCAAACTTAATACTGCATAATACCTCATCCCCCTTAAAATCACTCTTGGGGGTTCATCCATTCATAAAAAATTGTTAAACCTTTTCTGTGTGTGTGTGTGTGTGTGTGTGTATATGTGTGTGTGTGTGTGGGGGGGTGTGTGTGGGGGTGTGCTACCAGTTTCAAATTTAGGCGGGGTTTTCCATTTGCGCCCCCAGACTAAATGTCCTAAAATAGGTTGCAGTGTACTACTACTAATGTTAAACAAACTCAGTCATCTAAATTGCTGGAATTGCTTCCAACTACAGGTGAGCCCAGTACCTTATTTGAAAGAGCTTTTCATGGACTTTCAAACTGCGATGGTCATTAGGCATGAATGTATCCCCTGAAATCAATTATGTTTGCCTATCATAGATACATAAACAGTGTCAGCAGATAAGGGCCAACGGCCCACCCAGTCTGCCCATTTGAGCTTGTAAGTTCACTTTATGTTTTTCTAGAAGTCTGTTGCCCCTTACCCCTGACCTCCAGAATTCCTTTATGTCTATCCCATGCATTCTTAAATCCCGTGTTTGTTTCAGCCCCCACCACTTCCTCTGGCAGGGTGTTCCAATTATCCACCACCCATTCTGTGAAGAAATTCTTTCACACATTTCCTCTGAATCATCCTCCTCTATCAATACCAGAGAATAGAGTCCTTATTCATTGAACAGTTGTATACCAAGCGAGGTAAGAAATCTCATGTGAATCCAGTTGAGGAATGCAAACAGAGGGTACAATCAAAGATTTTCTCAATGACTGAGAACGAGGAAGCTTTATTTTCTTGGCTGTTGCACTTTTAAGCTATGTTAACAGATGTGTGTAGCAACTTTAGCACTCAGGCTCCAGAAGCACATAGTCTGAGTAAGTTTTTGAAGGGTATGACTATCCTTAACTTGACCTGCCAAAAGCAAGAAGGAGAGGTCACAGTAGACAAAGTTCGGATTGCTATCAAGACCCTACCATCGAGCTCTGTGTCAGGGTATGACAGCCTTCCAGCAGAGTTGTATATGTTAATTGGTAGCAGTACTAGATTAACAAATTGGATCTTTTGCAACAGTTTGTTTCCTGTGTTCTGTTGAGCACTTACCTGGTAATCATTCCTGTTTTTGCTGTACTATCACTCCGTAATTTGCTCTATTTTTCTTTGTTTTTGTTTACATTTCTCCCACCCACCATACTGAATTGGAACCCTCTGCTGCCAACAGCTAATGCACATGGCTCGCAGCACTACACAGGGACAGCAGGAATATGCAGCACAGGGGCCCATGGAAGTAAACAAAAGATGTGATATGATGTGAGGGGGGGAGTTCGGCTGCCCATTAGGCAGCTGTCATATTTACTGGGGATCCACAACATTGAAAGTAAATTTTAAATATCTATAAAACTAAAGATCACTAGAAAAAATATTTACAGATATGGAAACCCAAACTATGCCTCCATGCTTCCAGCCAGAAAAATGGAATTTTGATAATCACTTCCTGATTATCTAATACTGCTGCTTTAAAGGAGGTCATTAATTATATCATTGACTAAATGACACATCCGTTGCACTTATACATGTTGTATTAGGTGGTAATGCACTGCCTGCCTTCTGCATTGTTTGATTATCTATTGTTTAATTTTTAACACAGTTGTGCTTATTGTTACCTTCTCCTTTATGTAAAAAGTGTATGATGTTTGTACTTCTCCTGGGTCGTGCCTGAAAATAGGCACTGTATTGTCTAGTGCACCTAGCTGATAAACAAAAATATGGGGGCTAATATAAAACAAGGGGTACAATTTTTTTTACAAGAATGGAGACAGGTCATAAAGTTTGAATTGAAGGCCAATCAGTCTTCTGATCTCTGATTTAAAAATTCCTATAGTGTAGTGATTAAGGCCTCTGAGCTGCAAACCTGGAGACCTGGATTTCAATCCCATCAGCTCTCACTTGCATACTGTGTGACCCTGAGCATGTCACTTAATTTCCTTGTGCTCTGGAAACAAGCTGTGGTTTAGTGTGCTTTTTCTGGGTAAACAATTTCCTCTTCCCTTCCCTTATAAAAATTTGGGGGGCACATCTGGTAAGTACAGTATCACAGTTAATCGACACCTCTCAAACCTGCTGTATTCCAGGGTGTCAGATGCAAGATAATGTAACCCTGCTAAGAGAATAGTAGAAAGATTGAACAGTAGTGTGGTTAAAGGCCTTCTCCTGGTGCTTCATCAGAAGAAAGCTTTTGACTGATTAGCTCATTATTTTTTTTTTTAGCAGACCCTTACTCACAATGGGATTCCAGAGGCCTTCATTTTATGGTTGTGACTGTTGTATAATACTGCAGTAGTCATGCCTTTGGTTAATGGGTGACGGGGAAGATGATCCCAGTTCAAAGAGGGGTGCATCAGGACTTCCCTTTAAGCCCCACATTATGCATTTTTGGATTAGATCCTATTTACATATACTTGAGGGACACAAAAACATGCATGGGATTAAAACTCCAGCAGGCCCCATGTCTAGGAAGGCTTTAACCTATGCAGACAATGACTGCTTGTTGGTGCAGAATGTAAGTTCTCTGCTGTTGAATGCCTGCAACAGCATGCCAGAAGAGGTGGTGGAGGTGAAAACTGCGGGGAGCTTCAAGCATGCATGGGATAGATATTGAAGTATGGTAAGTAGAGAATAGGGAGACGGGAGGGACATTGGTGACCAAATAGGGTCCTAGGTGTCAGAATAGGAAAGGAAAAATAGGGCAGACTGGATGGGCCTACTGGTCCTTTTCTGTTGACAAATTCTATGTTTCTGTGGTGGCCTACGATGTTTATAACAGCTGTTCAGTCATTGCAGGTGTAAATTTGAATATACAAAAAATCAAGAGAATGTTCTTGGGGTCCCAGGAGCAGGTTGTCCCAATGTGCTTAGCAGGTGTGGAAATTGGTAAAGAACGGATAACAATACTGTGAATACAATTTGGAACTGGAAATCTGCCTTTAAATAATTGGAAAGAGAAACTGGATCAGGCAGAACAAAAAGTAAATATCTGTAACATGTGGCCCATGTCTAAGAAAGCAAGCATTTGTCAATGCCGAATGTTTTCTTGCATGGTTTATGTGGCAGGTATGTATTGTGTTTGTTGAACTTTTGGTGGGAGGAAAAGCCTGCCTGAACTATGTTTTGACAAGCTGTCATATTTTGGACAGCATATGAATACAGAAGCTCAGGTAATAAGAAGGCTATGTTGAAAATGTGGGGTGCATCGCCAGGCCGGTGGAGCTGAAGGTTGAGGTGCTGGACGTCACACCTCGCGCCATGCTGTTGACCCGTGTTTGGGAGTGAGCACAGGCCACTGGGGGTTGGCAGGGGAGGAGAAGGATCGAGCATCCAAGGTACAGCTCTCCTTTTCTGGGGAGAGGGGCAACCAGTTTTTGGTGCATGCCTGGTCCCTAGCGGCAGCCAGGGGCTGGCCCACCGATGCTGCAGACATTGGGTCCAAGGTGGGGCAGACGCCTGATGGGGTATGCACATGGGAATGTGTGTGGCACCATTGCTGGCGTCCTTGCACACTCCACCCCTGAAGGGGAGAAACCAGGAGGAAAAAAAAGCTCATGGCTGATGATGGAGATCCTGCCCTCGAATAGTCATGGCACTGACCCCTGTTCTGGATCTGGTCTTGGTGGGGGTGGGCCCCCCCACCTGATTTGCCTGCAGTGATCTCCAATGAGACTTTGACCATTTACAGAAAAATCTACTTCAATTAAAGCTCCTCCTAAATGCAAAAAAGACCAAGGCTATGCTAATTGCTCCCTCTACCCTTGCAACTAAACACAGTCTCCCTGGTTCTGCTCCCTTCATATCCACACTACTGGGTGAGCTGCTGGAGTGCGTGGAGAAATTTAAGTATCTTGGGTTTTGGATAGACCACAAATTGTCCTTTGTCCATCATATTGATGAACTCTCAAAAAAATTGAAACAGAGACTTGGTCTCTTCTTCCGTATTAAAAATCTACTTATGCTAGAAGCTAAAACTAGGTTGGTCCAGACTACATTCTTGCCTCTTTTAGATTATGCTGATTTTCTGTATGGCCAAGGCCCAAAGTTCTCCCTCTCTAATCAGGATGTACTCTACCATCGAGCTATTCGATTCATAACTGGTCTCCGTTATGCCACCCACCACTGTGAGCTCTATGCCAAGGTAGGATGGAGCTCAGTAAGATTCAGATGACAAAAGAACGCAGTGCTCTGGACCTACAGAGCCATCACTAATATGCTTCCGCATTATATTGTGAGTTGTCTGCCAACCTGTAGTGCTGGAAATCACACCTTGAGAAGCCTCTCTTATAGCTCACTATTCATCCCTAAGGTGAGAATCAGATATGGCAAATCTGCAGTAAGTCATGCTCTCCCTGTCATTTGGAACACAATACAGAAAACTCTAAAGTTGGCAGTCCCTGTGAAACTGAGCTTCTTTAAATCCCTATACCAGCGTTCTTTTACAGAAGCCTGTAGTTGCTTTCGTTAATGACACTTTTCCCACACCTATCCTAGGATTAGGACCTCACTATTTAAGCTCCTCTCCCCTATGTCTTTTCCATGCTCTGCTTCACTATGCATCATAGCTTTACCTTGACTCATTCCCTAAACTATGTAACGCCCTCCCCAAACTTACCCCTCTTACCGCCCTCTCTCATCTCCTGGTTACTCCCTGCCCTCTGACATTGCCGCCTGCCTCTTTATATTCCTCCTCCTCCTCCCAACCCTATCTTGCTGCATAGGTTCCTGTTGCAGCTAATGTACGTAGGTTTCTTGTTTCCTAATATGCATTTACTTTCTCCCAAAGATATATGCACTCTCCCATTGTTTACGCTTGAATTACTGTATTGTATGTACTCCTATTGGGTGTAACACTGTAAATATTTCTGCCTTGTACCTATTATTTATTCTTGCATTACTGTATTGTTTGTACTCCCATTTGTTGTAACACTGTATATATTGCTGCCTTTTACCCATATATGTGAATGCTCAGGCCCATCTTGTAAATGAGTTCTTCTCAATGATGCTCAGCTGGTTAAATAAAGATTGATTGATTTGCATAGACACAGAAGAGGTGACACTGTAATGGTTTTTCCTGCTGCTGCCTATAGGGTGGGGGGTGGGGTGTTAGCCCTGGGAACCCTAACACCACATTTCCCTACTTTTGTCTCTTTAACCATAACTAACACATTAGCAAAAATTTTTTTTTGCAATGAATTCCCTTACTTTTTGAGACAGAATAATTGTATCCTCATTTGCCTGTGGAAGTGCAGGGCCATTTGGGCCCTGCACTTCTGTTTCTGCCAAAACAGCAATTTCTTTCCTTCATTATATGGCTTGTTAAAGTTCCAATGTTATCCTATTGGAATGTGCATTTTAATTTTTTATACTTTTTTTATATTGCCCCTAAATGTTTAGGAGGGTAGTATGTATCATTACTGTAGTACTCATTGAGATCTTTGTTTTGATATATAGATTGTCCCTGAAGGTCAAATATTGAGGGAGTTATAACTTGTTGAACTTTCAATGTTATCCTATGGGAATTATCATTTTTTAATGTTTTTATCCTTTTTTATATTGCCCCTAAATGTTTTTTTTGAGGGGGTGTACTATTCTTGCAGTACTTATTAAAACCTGTGTTTTGATATAAAGATTGTCCCTAAAGTCCAAATACTGAGGGAGTTATGGATTGTTGAATTTCCAATGTTATCCTACGGCAATTTGCATTTTTAATTTTTCATGCTTTTTTATACTGCCCCTAAATGGTTTGGGGCATGAATCTGTGTTATTTTTGTAGTACTCATTAAGACCTTTGCTATGATATATAGATTGTCCCTTAAGTCCAAATACTGAGGGAGTTATGGCTTGTTGAAATTCCAGTGTTATCCTATGGGAGTTTGCATTTTAATTTTTGTATGCTTTTTTTATACTGCCCCTAAATGTTTAGGATAGAATATGTGTTTTTCTTGTAATATTCATTAATACTTTTGTTTTGATGTATAGATTGTCCCTTAAGTCCAAATATTGTCCCTTAAGTCCAAATATTAAAGGAAGTTATGGCTTGCTGATGTTCAAATGTGGGGAAAAAAACTAAGTCCAAAATCTTTTTTCATGTGAAGGAATCCATTTTTGTATCAAACAAAAAACTCATATGCAAAAGGATGCCTTCATACAAAAATAGAATTGGGGGCCAAAAAATAAGTCCAAATAGTTTTTTGGTATGAGGGCATCTTTTTTGTATGAATGAAAAAAAAAAAACGTATGAAAAAGGATTCTTTCATATGAAAAAGAATTGGTGGAAAAAGTCCAAAATCTGTCTTCGTATGAGGGCATCCTTTTTGCTATGAATGAAAAAAGCATAAAAGAAAGGGTCCCTTCATATGAAAAAAGAACTGGGGCCTAGTTTTTTCCAGATTCTTTTTTCATATGGCTGAATTCGTTTTTTGTATGGCCACATGAAAAAATGGAACCTAGTCACAAAAAATATTTTAAAATTTAAAAACAACACATTTGGGGGCATTTTCCAACAGTTAAGTGCGGAATCCACCTAATGGGGTCCCGGTGACCAAGATACATGTGTTGGTGACTGTCTAGGATGTAATTTTTGTGGGTTTTGAACATTTATTATTTGAAAAAATAGAAACATGATGGCGGTTGCATGAAAAAGGATTTTTCCTCATGAAAAGAGAAAACCCTAACTAAACCCCAGCAAAAAACACAGATTTTTAAACTTTTTTCACTATCTGCATCTCAGAATGTGCACATCCAACCAGAATTAAACTTGACACATCAAGAGACCTACCCCCCCAAGACTGTGCATGCCAAATTTTTTATGCAAATCCATTGAATGGCTGCAAAGTTATTAAAGTGCAAAGTCTGAGGTTTAACATAGAAATCCCTGCTCAATGCTAACTATAGTGGTTCCACTAGGCATGGGGTCATAATGTCTCAAGACATTATGCCGCATGGCAAAATTGTACTGCCAATGCAGTGTGATATTGCTATGTGGCATAATTCTTTTTTCTGTGGGGAGCGCTACCCCAACCCCGTTCGGGGCTGCGCCTCTGGATACCACCGCTAAAGATCCTCAATTCTGGGGGGGGGAGTCCAACTCAGGGAGTGCACAAAATGTGAAGAAAAATAAAATGTCTGGGACTGGGAAGCAAATCCGTCCCATACGCAGCACCTGGGTTCCTGCTGCTGTGGCTCAGTCCAGTGAGCCATGGCAGCTGCTTGGCAGAACCCACTCCCAGCAGAAGTCTTATTCTCTGAATGGGAATGTGTGAATGGTGCAATACCACATACAGCAGTATACGTGGTATTGTACCATTCGTTGTCCTGGACAGCGCTCTTTAGGGTTCGCTATAATGTCATGCGCTATTAAACGTACAACACTATCACCTGGTAGGGCACCACTATAATATATATCACATATGTAAGCAATAATACCCTCCAGGGCAGGTGGTATTGGGCAATACAGGACTGCCCAGAATTGTAAAGAGGCCCCGATGCTGCGGAGGGCCTTATATGCCCTTGAAGGTCCTGGAGATCACCTTAATACCCAACCCTGAGGGTATTATTGAATTTAGAAATGGGCCACTGTAATATATATGTTTGACAAAAATGTCATGTTAAAATGTTAAAACTGCTGGCCCCAGTGGTGCTGAGGCGTGAGGCGCTGGACACCACCTTGCGCTATGCCGGTGACCTGGGTTCGGGAATGAGCTTGGATCACTTCCAGGACTAACAGGAGAGAGGAGGATTGAGTGTCCATAGACTGCTGTCCTCTCTCTGGGGAGGGAACCAGGGATTGCCCAGTGCAACAGTGGCCCCCGGTGGAAGCCAGAGGGATATGCGCATGTCTGGGCACAAAGTAGAGGGGCGGAGATGTGGCAGATGTCACGAGATGCCATTGCATGACTGAACTCTGGGGGGGGTGGGATGAGAGATGTAAAATGGAACCCCCCCTCTGGAGGATATGCTATGGCACCACCGCCTGCACCACACTCCCAATGCTGGACACCTCACTCTCACCATGGCTGACAGTCCAACTGACACTCTATACTGTAGATAGAGTGCCCTGGGAGGATAGGGTGACCCTTCCCTGTGGGGGGTTCAGATCCAGGGATGTAGCTGGTCAGAGTAAAGGGAGTAGCTGAGGCTGTCACAGTGGGAGGTAGAGAGCAGGTTAGGTGACTGCCAGAGAGAGAGTTACTCCAGTAAAGGTGCAGAAACAGAGTCAACAAAAAAAAATGTTAAAAACTCTTAGGTGTTTTATTTATTTTGTAAAAAAAAATAGTTCCTCTGCCTGCATTTTTTTTTAGCTGGAGAGTTTTGTCCTATGTGAGCCTCTGTAGTTATTAGTTTTGGAGTTGGTTGTCATGGTCCCATTCCCCCCCTTAGAACTGGTAGGTAGGAATAACTAGTCAGGTAACTAAATGTTTTTATTTGACTGCCTGCTGTCATCCTACCTACCACAAGCCTGTCGGTAGATAGACTGAGTGCTCCATGGCTGAGTGTGTGATGGCCGATTTATAGAATTATGAGGCTATTTTTCCTTTTTGGAACTCTTTCACTGTGCTATGAATTGTGTTGGTTGTTGCTGGGAGCAGAATTTGGTGGGAAAAAAGGCAGTTTGTTGGTTTTGTTCCTTCCCCCCCAATAGAGGTTCCTGAGATTGTCAAAAAACGGAACTGAGAGAAACTCAAGTTGGTAGCAGGGCAGGTGGTCCGCTCACTGAGAATCACAATGGACCAGCATCGAGAGAAGTGGGTTTGAGATCGTGATTAGAGATTGTTGTTGGAAGTGAGCACGGTGGGAGAATTGTGTGTCTCCCTAAATGCAATAAAAACTCAAGTGTTTTTTTTTATGCTTGTCACAGTATTAGTTGAACTGGGGGGGGGAGGTTGTGAAGCAGTCCTTGATTCACTGCCCGATCCCCCTTCCTCGACTTGCGTTGCCATATTTTTTTTTTTTTCACGTTACTGTGATTGGGAGATGTATACCTCAGTGCAGTTGGTAGATGCAGCAGAAGAGGGGAGTCAGGGGACAGTGAGCAGGGGAAATAATGATAGTTGCAGTGGAGTCTGCAATCTAACTGCTGGCTGTTTGCAATCAGAGGTAAGCATGCTTTGTGCTACCGATAGCATAATGATATTTAAAAATATCCCCTGGTGTGGTTAAACAATTGGGAAAAATGGGAACGTGGCACAGGTTGTGACAGTATGGGAGGACCATATCTTTCGCTAAATGAGAGGAAAATTGGGGGCTATTTAAAGCTGAAAATTCCATGGGCACTTATATTGGTCATCAAGCTGGTTGATACTGGCACTTTTAATACCTGGGCTCTGTTGTCTGATAGACGGCCACCTTGGCAGAGCTATCAGCCAATCAGAGCCCGGAGATTTCGTAGCCCATTTTCTAATGAACTATAAAACTATATATTTAACCATGACAGCAAATGCATGTCTTCAACAAAACTTGGTCTGGGGAAGACTGTGGATTGGTTGCACTAAAAGCCAGGTCTTGGAAGGTGTCGAACAGAATGGGTTGGGGAGGTTTAGTTGGCCGATAACTCATGAAGAATATGGGTAGATGGTCTATTTGCAATGTTGAGATCACAGTTGATGGACTGAATTCTGTTCTTTATATATTTTTGCCCCAATAAAAATTTCTCTACTCTTTCCATGAAGTTCCAATGGATCTTTAACATTTACCTGTACAACCAGCAGAAAAAGCAGACAGAACTTCAGCTTAATGTCTCAGCTGAATGATAACACACTCCAACAGTACAACAGACACTTAGTACTGCATTCAGGTGCAAGCTTTTATGGAATGAGACCATTGTAGGGGTGGTACTAAAACCCATGACCCTCTGGCCCAGAGGTGGATGTGCATCCAACTTAGCCACAATGACAACTAATTTACAGGTATATAGTCCTCGAAGAGGTTTTAAATGTACATACTCCTTCTTTTGTACTGCTGTATTAAGCACTTGGAGCCCTGGAAATGTCTGTCTGTCTGTCTATCTATATATCTATCTATCTCTCTCTCTCTCTATACCTGTCTATCTATCTCTTTATGTTCATCTCTCTATCTATGTCTGTCTGCCTGTCTATTCCTCTATCCTTCTCTTCATCCATTCATTTGTCTGTCCATCCATCCATCCATCTGCCCCAAAAGGTGTGCAGCTTACCTTGGCTCCACAGATCCCATTCTTGTCAGATTCTACAGTACACATAACCATGAATGCCTGCCAGATGGCCGCTGGCTGAGTTGATTAGTGGAGGGCTGGGCTATCGCCATCTTGAATGCTATAGAATGGCATCAGTGACCTGAGCATTGGGGTTGGGGAGAGGGTCCTTAATGGGGAGTCTGAATGGGGTAGTTGACCTTTGGGGGCTGGGGAGCCACTAGACAACCATAGTAGGGAGATGTACTTATAACTAGGACAGTTGAAAGATCAGGTGGTGTGACCACTAGACTACCTGGATAGTGGGAAATGTATGTATAACTAGGACAGTTGGGTGATCAGAAGGGTGGGGGTGGGGGTACCAGTAGACCACCAGGATAAGGGGAAATGTATGTATAACTAGGACGGCTGGGCTATTGGGAGGTGGAGGGGACTACTAGACCACCAGGATAGTGAGAGATGTGTTTTTCCCACGGCCAGGATGAGCAATTGGGGGTAAGGGGGGCACGTACATGGGTATAAGGGCAGGGTTTTGTCAGTATTACACAGCACTGCAAACAGAGGCTGTTTAGTGCTGCTGAAACCGTTGAATGTACCAATGCACCCAGTATGCAAGGGGGTTCCCTCATTTGAATGGGCACATGGTACCTTTTGCACAGTTATGATATTGAATCAGAATGGCACATGGGGGCCTTTGAATATAGCCCCTGCCCCATTGGCTGGGGTTGTTCATGGTTAGTATGATGCTAAGCCAGTTTGTGCTGTGCTAACCGTTTGTTATGGAGGCCCCAGTATATTTTCAGTTAACACACATAAAGTCCCCCTTTCTTTACAAATCTATTACTTGTGTATGTGGGACAGAGGGGCTTTGAGCTGGAGCTGATTCAAACATATTTGCCAGGTTGTCAAAAAATTCAAGTCTTAATCTTTAGCAATTTGTATTTACTTGCACCATAACATGGACTGCAATATCACATGCTAAAATGCATGACGGTTTTTCAAAATGGCAGTGATGTGAAACTACATCAGTCTTTTACAGGTAAAAAGGCCGTGGTCTGTCAGTGTTGTTACTTAATTACTCGGTGCATCTGAGGGAAATCGGGGTGCTCTAGACCAGCTGAGCAAGTTAGTTAGTAGGCATTACTTTATTCTCTAAGTTGCAGGGTCATGTAGACCCTGCAAATGTGAAAAAAGCTGGATAAACTCTAAGGTATATCCAATAAACATTTTTAATTTTTATTTAGATCCAGAAACAAATGATTTGATACCTTTTATTGGACCAACATGGATGTTACACAAAAGAACAAAGTGCTCTAGCTTTCGAACCAACCAGGTCCTTCTTCAGAAGCTTTATGGCAGTTATTTTGAAAATCCCATACTATTAACACCAGATAATGTTGAAAAACCGGAAATAATTCTCATTGGTTTAACGTATACATTTAAAACATAACAGAAGATCATGTCAGAGAAGCTAATTAATACCAGTATGCTTTTAACTGAGAAGCTTCAAAAAGGGCAAAGGTTATCAAGAATTATCAACAACCAGAGAGTTCTTCTCACATACATTTTAAAATGTCTCAGTATGCTTCAAGAAAGCATTCTAGTGATAAAAAACCTTGGGCTAGCATTTTCTCTAATACATGTAAGATCAGCTTACAACTTACATTGCGAGTGTCCTTGTGTTTTAAAGAACAGACAATGAGAGACAAAAACCTGAAATTAGGTATAACTGCAAGTTGAAAACAAGCCCCAAATTAAACATACATACATATACATGATGCATGATAGTATCACTCATAAAGTATAAGTGCCAAATAAAAATACTTGTCAAGGACCCCCAAGAAAACGAGACCATGTGCCTGATAAGTGCAGATTTCAACACAGAGTCAGTTTATAACAAAAATGCACAGAATCAGTCTAAGGAATCTAAATGAAATCCTCCAGGCACCCCTCCTTCTTTTTCTTCTCTCTCTCTTTTCCCCCCCTTGGGAAAGATACTGTAACTAGTAGGAATGAGATATATTGTATGTACAAGAGTCATAATACAGCATCATTTACACCCATCGTAATATTTACCCAAAGGAATTACACTTTTTATGAACCCCCAAGTAAATGAGATATGCATCTTAATATGAGCAGATTTAAAAATGTGACAGTGTGTAATGCAACCACTGACAACTAGTAGAAGGAAGTAAATGGACACTATATATGAAAACTAAGTGTCCTAGCCACATAACAGTTGCCCCATGCCACACTCCCCCCACATATATGTGTGTACATACACCACACCACACACACACCAGCACACCCCACACAACCACAACACACAACAAATATAACACAACCCACACACACCACACCACACTGTGCACACAAAAACAAAACACACACACAAAACATACCCACAACCCCCGCAACACACAAAAACACAACATATAAAAGCACACACACATACATGTATACATCAATACACACGCAAAATACACATACACACTCACCACAGTGTTAAGGTGAGAAGTCAACATGTAGATAACCATAAACTTACAAAATCAAAGGCACGCTGAAGAACTAAAGTGTTTATGTCCATCTTTTAAAGTAAAGGTCTGTGTAAGTTTAAGTGGAATAATGTGTCATATAACCAACATCAATGTTCATTCCATCCACCACCATATTGAGAAGTAAAATAAGTCTAATTTCAGAAGCCCGTCTCTTTTGTGTACTGTTGAAATGTCCTTTTAAGACTATCACAGACATATCTGCGATTGAGTGGCCATCCTGGGAGAAGTGCTGGGCTACTGGTTTGTCAGTCATCTTCATATTAATAGAATGTCTGTGTGAATTCATTCTAGTGCAGAGTTGTTGCCTTGTCTCCCTCACATAACCTGTGTGAGGACATTTCTTGCATTGGATAAAATAGACCACATTACTTGATGTACATGTATAATTCCCCTGTATCCTGAATAGTCTGTTTTGTGATGTAACCACACAATCTGAAGTGGAGATGAGGTTACACGTCTTACATCTGCATTGATGACAGGGTTGTGTACCATATGATGTCATGGTATTCTGTTCTGGTTTAAGTTGACTCCTAATAATCAGGTTGGCTAAATTAGGTGGTTGTTTAAAAGATAGTGGTAGTTCTTGAAAAACACAATTAAAGGTTTCATCCTCGCTAATTATTGGATGGAGGTTCTTAATAATCTTACGTAGAAGTTCAAGGTCAGGATGGTATGTGACTACTAAGGGTATTCTGTTGGTAGTGGTCCGTTCCTTATTTTACAGTAGTTGTTCTCTTGGGACCTGTGTTGCACGTTCCACTGCTCTGTCAATTTCTCTGGACAAGTGTCCCTGCTCAATAAAGGTGTTTTTCAACATCACCGGATGTGTGTCTCTGTCTTCCTCATTTGAACAGAGGCGGTGATACCAAAGTGCTTGACTATATATGACAGATTTCTTTGTGTGGCTCAGGTGATTACTTTTTTTGTGTAAGTATCTCTGTCTGTCTGTTGGTTTCCTGTAAATACAGGCATGTAGGGTTCCATCCTTAATAGTGACAGTAGTATCCAGAAAATGTACACTGGTGGCAGAATATTCCAGGGAAAGCTTTATAGTTGGGTGGAGGTTATTAAGTTCCCGATGAAAATCCTTAAGTGTGTCAGTGCCCTCTGTCCAAAATATAAACAAGTCATCAATGCAACGGAAATAAGCGAATGGTTTATGTGTACAGTGCCTTAGAAAATCCTCCTCCAAATTCACCATAAAAAGATTAGCATACTGTGGAGCCATCCTGGTTCCCATTGCTGTTCCCAGAGTTTGAACATAATGTTTACCATTGAAGCTGAAGCTGTTATGTATCAGAATTAATTTGTGAGTTTACCTACAACTCCAGGGTCAATGTTGGGGTTCAGTTCTTTGTTATGCAGGTATTTTAGGCAGGCTGAAATGCCATTAATTTTTATTTAGTCTTTTTTAAGTTTCAGGTTTTCAAGTTTAGTATACAAGTACATAACACATAACTGTATGACACAGAATTATTTAAAATCATTAAAAATCATATAAAATTTACATTTCATATTCATTCCACCATACATTTGATTTTATTTTTTCTGTTCTCTATAATTTATTGCTGCTATTATAAATCATGCAGTTCTATGTAATACCTAGATTATCGGACTTTAGAAAATATTTAAATTTCTCTACATGTTATCTTAGGTGACTAGCATTCAATCATTTTCCCAACCAGAAATCTCGTATTGGTTTTAACTGTTCACATTCAAACAGTATATGTATAGATGACCAATTCCCTGAGCAATTGATGTTGCACTCTACCCCTTGCTGATATTGTTTCCGTGATATGTGCATACAGTTTACATCCCTGTTTGCATTGAAGTGCAATCTAGATATTGTTTTAACGTTTAATCCATTTTCTCATTTATATACGTAAGGTTCCATTCCATGAGTTTGTTTAAGTTTTGAATAAAACTTAAAGTTCTGAGTTAACTGTAATCTCTCCATATCCTTCTGTTTGCCTAAATCAAGTATTCTAGTCTTAGCCAATTTAGAGTAATCATTCACATTTGCAATATTCCAGTTCTTATGTATGGATTCCAATCCCTTTGATTTAAGTTGTATACCCAGCTCATGGAACCATGTTCATGACTTAATATATTCCATAGATCCTTCTTCATGATTAGCTATTCTGTCCTGCTGGCAGTTGCACAGTATGGGATTATCCTCCCTATTCTTGATAACGTTAGCAAAATAATTAACTTGTCTCCATTCTGCTGTAACTGATGAGGAGGATATTCCAGTCTCTGCTCTCTGAAATTCTGGCGGTATATACTGTGGTAATCCTAGTGTCAATCTTATACATAGGCTTTGAATTAGTTCTAAATGTATTATACAACTTGGGCCACCCCAAATTTCAGACCCATATAAGATAGCAGAGTTTACTTTTGCCTGATGTATTTTTAATACGGATATGGCACAGTTATTGATGAACTGTTTTGAGAATTTATTAATCTCTAGTACAGCTTATCTTGCTTGCTTTTTACAATTTTTCACATTCAATTCTCATATATTATTTTTTGTACTTATTGTTACACCTAGATATCAAAAGTTATTTGTTTCGAGGGGTGCCAGAGAGCCATCTTCTTGGTAGGAAGCACCTCATCAGAGCTCTTGCACTTACAGTATAAACAAATAATGCCTAAAAACAGCAATAAATACATTTCTAATCATCAAACTGCTACCAGAAATCGATTCCTGAAAAGCCCGAGAATCGAATGAGCTAAATATCAAGATGGTTTGGCAAAAAATGCAGCATCAGGGACCACCAAAAGATTCGCAGCAACAGGACATGAGCAAGGCCACTGGATCAGCGAGTAGTGGGAAAACGGGTGCTACAGCCTTATCGGAACCCCCTTGGAAAGCAATTCTCAAATCAATGCTATGGATTCTAAAATAGAGAAAACTTTACAAAAGTTAGAATCCCACAATGCTGCAATTCAATCTCTAACAGGATTGGTAACTGAGACTGAAAAAAGAGCTGTATCTACAATGGCTATGGTGGCTAACCTTACCTGGGAAAACACTCAGCTAAGAAGCTGCATGGAGGCAGTGGAAAATGAACTCCACTCTGGAAATGTGTGGATGGTTGGAGTCCCTGAAGGCACCAAGGGCACGGACTTACTGCAATTCCTTAAAGAACGGCTGTAAGAGAACTTAAGGGCACCCTCAGACTTTGAGTGGTCCACACTAAAATGGGCATACAGTGTTAATCCTAGGGTACGACCTGCTGGAGTGAACCAGACCAGGACTATTCTTATGCGTACTTCTGGGCCCAAGGTTCAAGATCTCCTTATCGTGGCTACTAGAGCTACATACCCCTGGATATTAATGGGTCAGATATAAAGATGTACCCAGACCTCTCTTTCCAGACGAGAGCGCATCGGAAGAGTTTCCATGCAGTTCACCATCGTCTAAGGACATTAGGCATCATCCATTCATTTTTACTTCCAGCTCATTTAAGGATCATATATGGGGGAAAGACTTAGAGTTTTAACAACCCACAAGATGCTGGTCGATGGATTGAGAAGGTGGAGGCTGAGTTTGCAGGCCATAGAGAAGTCTCGGAGCACCAGCATTCCGGCTCAGACACTGATGATTGAGCCTGGGTCTTGTTGGCCTGTGCAGTAAGTTTTGTTTGCAGTGATGCCCAGAAATGACTCTTTAAGGGAAGACATTAACTTTTGAGAAGATGACAATTTATGCTCTTGGGATGAAAGGAAAAATTGGGATTCATTTGTTTATTTTGATTGTTTTGTGAGAAAATATATGTATATGTATATTTGTGGTTTGAGCTCTTGTTGTGGGAGTGCAGGAAGAATATCCATGTTATTTCCTCTTGCATACAAAGCTGAACATGTTCTCGAGCATTCTGCTTTTGTAGGGTTATAGCATAAAGCTATCCTTATATTTTCTAATATATACCTGTTGTATAACATTTGATAGCATTTTGATAAGTTGGCTAACATGATGTACCTTGTTAACTAAATTGCTGTTTATTCTATCTTATCTTACTATATAATATAGATGAGAGGAGTTTAAATGAGGTCCATTGTATTGTTTTTCTTTCCTATCACCAGGTTCAATAGCAATCGTTTGATTGCATTATAATCCCTTAGTTTAAGTACTCCCTATAGGAAGCACCTTTATCCGCTGAAGAGGCTGGCAATTTATTGGAGATTATGGGACTTGGTTTATGAGATATGAGGAGACTCCAATTCCCTATTGTAAAAGATTATGGGGTTTCTGATTTACTGTTTTACCTCTCTGTGCCTATTGTATATCATACCTACTCCCTGTATGAGCACTGTACCTGTAAATTATTTATTAGCAGAAAATTAATAAACATAAAGTACAAAAAAGTTATTTGTTTCCTCTAATTGTTTTCTTTCAGTTGTCCAATTATGATGTAAATTGTTTGGTTTGTTAATTATCATCATTTCAGACTTATCTACATTAATCTTTAGTTTTAGTTTTTAAAGAATTTGTCATACTATCAAATGCTTGTTGTAATCCTACAGCTGTTTTTGATATAATTATGGCATCATCTGCATAACAAATAATATTCATTTTGTTTCCAGATAAACTTAGCACATCTGTATTACATATATTCATTTTGTAAACTACTTGATCTATATAGATATTGAACAACAAGGGGGCTAACAGGCAACACTGTTTAGCCCCTCCTGGGTTTGTATAGTCTCAGTCAGTCTACTGTTCACGCTATATCTAACCTGGAAATTAGTGTCAGAATAAAGACTTTGTATCAAAAGAAGCAATTTAGAGTCTATTTTCCATTCTACCAATATTTGCCATAATCGTTCTACATGTATTATACGACATGGGTCACCCCAAATTTCAGACCCATATAAGACAGCAGAGTTTTCTTTTGTCTGATATATTCAGGATGCAATAATTTTCCTACCCATCTTATAAGAATGTACAGCACTCAGAGGGGAGGGCTGGCACCAGCGGAGTGCCTCAGGGATCAGCCATGAGGCAAATCCTACTTAACATGTTCATCTGTGAGCTAGGCAATGGAATACTGGGCAAGAGCAGTCTGTTCACACATGACACTAAGCTATGCGGGAGGGTTGACACTGAGGAGGGTGTTGGATATATGATGAGAAACCTGAGTAGGTTACAGCAGTGGTCAGGATCTGGCAGTTTAAGTTCAGTGGCAAAAATGCAAAGCCAAGCATATCGGCAAGAACAATCCAAGATTAGAGTACTGGCTTAGGAGTATCACAATAACTCAGATGTCAGAGGAAGGAGACCTGGGCTTGATCATGATGGATAGCTTAAAGGTTACAGCACAGTGCATTAAAGCATATAGTAATGCAAACCGAAACCCTGGATGTGTAGGGAGAGAGTTCTTCAGTAGGAGCTGGAGATTAATATTGCCCCTGCACAGATCACTGGTGCTACTGCACTTGGAGTACTATGCACAGTTGTGAGAATCATTTGTAAAGTCCAAACAAAATCCATTTTAGTAAAAGTAAAAGCTCATGAGCATGTTATTATAAGGCTAAAATTATAAATCACGGACAGGATGATTTCAGGCTGTAAATATACCATAATGCCTTTGTGTGAAATCCATTATCCCATTAGGGAGACACTTTTTTAGGGCACTGGACCTTTAATCTGCATCTTTAGGACTCTCTGGGGCTGTGTACAGCCCTGGGGCAAAAGCAAGTTGACTGTACCTGTGGGTTTCACACCAAAATTACTAAACATGAACCAGCCTGAAGAACATTTAAACAGAATCTAGTTCTGTTGGATTTTAACAGTATCATCAATGAAATATGGATATAGCTATGGGTCTTTTTATTTAACGGAGCAGCTTTGATTGGGGGCCCCAGTTTGTTCCTTCACTGGGTTCTCTTGTAGTTTCCCTGACCAAATTTTTCTTACAATAGCAATCTCACCACCTTTAGAGAATTTTCCACTTTGTTACATTGTGGTTCGGAGTGTCCCTCTTCCTCACAATGGAAACAAAAGCGACCTGCCTTGGGTGGGGGTATGTTTCCTGCCATTGCCTGAGGTGTAGTAAAATGTCCTGGAGGTCTCCACTGACCTCAAGGTCCTGACTCACCCCAGAACATGCTGTCCCACAGAAATGGTCTTTTGGAGGTTCGGGCACTCACCTGCCATGTAGAAAAAGACTCTACCACTTTTGTGGAGGCAGTATAGTGCAGTGGTTTAAGGCTCTGAGCTGCAAATCTGGAGACCTGGGTTTGAATCCCACAGCTCCCACTCGCATACTGTGTGACCGTGAGCAAGTCACTTAACTTCCCTGTGCTCCCAGGTAGCACCTGTAAACAAGCTTTCAACTTAGTGTGCTACTTCTGGTTAAACAATTGGGAAAAAAAATTCCCTAATTTTTTTTGTAATAAAAAATAAGTGTATACACAGACCTTGTGGTCAGTCTTTGTTATTTTTTATTACAATAAAATGAGTAAAGTTAACAAAACTGGCAGAGTCCTTTTCTACATGGCTGGTGAGTACCCAAACTTCCAAGTGTTTGCAAATTTTCGAGAGCACCACATTCCCCGTGCACACTTTCTTACTGTGGAACTCTCTCATAGAAATATTGTGATGGGATTCAATCATAGGGGCATTACATTTGTAGCAGGACCAATGGTTCTCATGGGGTCCAGCAAAAACCCACCTGTTTCCCACAGCTGTGGTCACCATATTGACCATGCAACTGCTGTCACAGGGACCCTCAAGTATATTCTTCAGACTCAGCATGTCAATAGAGTATACACACATATCCCATGTCCTATATCAATCCCCTACAGCTGCTAAGGTGTACAGGAGCTACTGTACTAACTTCCAGAATAAGTATGACTATTGAGGCTTTCCCACCAGGAAACCAATAGCCCAGTTACTTGCAAAGGTGTTCCAGATGGCATACATCCAAGGATAATAAGTGAGATGCTATGGGAGCTATTGGCACCCCTGTCAGCCATGTTCACCTAGGCACTAAAATCAGAATGTGTCATAGCAGAATGGAGTAAGGAACATATGTCATAAACAAGTTGCATGGTGTAGATCCCGCCTAGCATAAGCTCAGTACAAGAACAAGGTGGTGACGATATGCAGTTTAGAGGTGGAAGGTAAAGGAAGATGTGAGGAAAGATTTCTTCAATGAAACGGTTGTGGACATGTTGATTTGCCAGCCAAAGGAGGTGGTATTACTGTAGCAAACACTCGAGGCATATAATCATGCTTGTGACTGGCATAAAGGAATATTGCAGGTTTGAAAGATGGGCAGAAATCTAATGGTCTAATGGAAGATTTGAGGGGGTAAGAGGCGATTTATGGATAGGCGAAGGATAGATGGAAAAAGAGCAAGGGGGGTGCCTTTAAGTAAAAGAGGGAGGTGTAAGGATGGTGAGGAAGAACAAAAGAACGAGTAGTCTGCCAAGGTTCAATAGGGAAGTCAAGTGGGCAATGGGGAGAAGAAAAGGGCATTCTTGGAATTTAAGAGGCCACAGTGGAAGGAGGAAAGGGAAACTTACAAAGGGAAGATGAGGGTACCAGGGCAGAGGATTAGGAATGCTAAAGCTGAAAATTAGGAGAGAATTGAGAGGCAGGCTAAATGAGGGGATAAGGCATTCTTTCATTACATCGGGAAATGTAGGAAGATAAGGCGGATAATTGTAAGGATCAAGGGGAATGTGTGCTTGCAGGTGGAATGGGATCTTGAAAAATCAGAAGCGCGCAATTGATACATCAGCTTGTTATTCTCAGCAGAGGTTGAAAAAGGATCAACTCAAAGTGTGATGGGAAAGTGGAGATGGGGTGGGGTGGGTGGGTTCCAAGATGACTCACTGTGGAAGAGGTAAGGAAAGTGTTAGGTAAGGTGAGGGTGAGCAAGGCCAAGGGCCCAGAAGGCCTACGGCCTAGGCTGCTCCTGGAATTAAGGGTGGTACTGACATATCCACTGATGGGCATATTTCACTTGCCCGTGGATACAGGGTGGTTAATGGAGGACCAGAGGAAGGCCGATGTGTTGCTACTTCATAATCGTGGCAGCAGGGATGGGGGGGGTTCATTATTGCCAAGTCAGTCACGCAGAAGTTATGGAGGTAGTATTGAAACAAAGGGTGGTTAGCAAATTTGAAGCAGGGCTGCTGCAAGACATGCATCAGCATGGCTGCACTTGGGTACAGTCATGTCAGATGAGCCTGATCCAATTCTTCAGTGCATTGAAGAGTGCGGTTGATCAGGCATGGGCAATGGATGAGACCTACCTAGACTTCAGAAAGGCCATCAACATGGTGTCCCACAGAAGGCTGGTTAATAAACTGTGAACTTTAAGGGTTGGGGCAGAAAAAAAAGATGGGTGGTGAGAAGAATGATGGATAAAAGGCAGAGGTTGGTGGTCAGTGGCGTGCAATCAGTGGAGACAGGGGTGCCTAGTGTTGTCACCCCTGGGCTCAGTGCAGGGGCACAGTCTGTTTCACATCAATGTCACCAACATAGGTGAGGGGTTTCAGGTGGAGGTCTGCCAGTGTGCACACAACACCAAACTCAGAAATAGGGTGGAAAGCATTGGTGAGTGTGGGGTGTGGAGGCAATGCATAATAATCTAAGGTTACTGGAAGAGTGGTAAGAAACATTGCAGGTGACATGGCATTACTGAGGCCACTCTACCATTCAATGTTGAGTCAACACCCACAGTAAGGGTTACCAGTCTTGAGGACCCATCTACAAAAAGACATAGATGACTTGGAAATGGTTTAGAGGAGAGGCGCTTAAATGAGTGTTGGTGGTGCAACAGGTAGCACACTCGTCTCTGACTCCACTAGATCAGAAAGCTGTGGGTTCTATCCACACACCAGACACTTGGGTTCAATCCAAATACTGACATTGCAGTGCAGTAGGAAGGGGTTGGGGGTGCAGCACTTGTGATGTGTCATTTTAGGATGAGACGTTAAACAAAGGTCATAGCTGCCTGTTTTGGTGGATGTTAAAGATCCCATGGCACTTCTTGTGAAAGAGTAGCAGAATTACCTGGCTACATTTACTCCGATTCACTAAACAAAAATACCACCAACAGCTTAAATATGGTTCAATGTCAGTTGGCTTTCATCTGTATTCCCCTTTCCCGCTGTAAGGCTGAAAATAGGCATAATTTGTCAAGTACACTTAACGGGGCAACAAACTAAAAATATAAATAAATAACACAGTGCAAGGGATAAATGAGAGGACATATGAGGAGAGGGTGACAGAGAAAGATTTGTTTCCTAGAGAGACAACATGGGAGAGAGGGGACATGAGATAAACATTCAAGCCTGTGAAGGTGATCAGTAATATGTGGGAAAGCTTATTTCCAGTGACAGTTGACACAAGAAGTATGGTGCATAGACTGAAGGTGGAGGGAGGAAAGGTTTAGGGGAAACATTACAAAGTATCAGTTCATGGAGAGAGAGAGAGAGAGGGAGGGAGAGAGAGAGAGAGAGAGAGAGAGAGAGAGAGAGGGAGAGAGAGAGAGAGAGAGAGAGAGAGAGAGAGAGAGAGTACAATCATAGGTTTCAAGAAGGCCTGTGAGTAGCACAAGGTATTGTCAAGGAGGAAAGGGAAATCTTGGATGGGGGGAATAGTTGAAGGGGGTGAAATGGTGAGACATGACAGAAACAGAAGGTCCTTTTCTGCACTCACATGTCCATGAATCTATGAAACTACATACGATATATAACCTACACCCTATGGAGGAAAATTATGTTATGCATGACTGGTGGGTTCAGCCAGATTAGGTTTATCGTTCTCTAAAACCACTGGAGTGCTTTCAACAGCCCAGCAAAGCAGCAGCGATTGGCATACATAAGTAGCAGTACATCATTCTCAACCTAATGCACTGTTCTGTTTCTGCTCTGTATGCACATGTGATGTGACCACAAGATTCACATCAAATTATGAGAACAATAAAAAATGGCCGTAGCCATTTGGTGTTCCAACCAATATTGGCAATGTATGTAACATAGTATATAAACTGCACTGATGTAATGTCCAATACAAAAATTTGATTCTAAATGCAGCTAAACATTTCTTTTTGTGTATTATCTATTAGAAGTCACAGCTGTATGGCGAAGACCTTAGGGTCATATTGCGAAGCAATGTATAGTAAAACACTGGGCAGTTGTGAGGGAAAATGTGTTGGTTCCAGTTGGGGACACTATATCATCACACATAGACTGAAAAGAATTTGTAATGGATATCCGTCGGTGTGATGCATGGAAAAGCTCATAGCCTTGCAGAAAACATATCTAGCTGTAAAGCACCACATGACATGATTAGGACTGTGCACGCACTAACTTTAAGATCCCTGCCACCTAGGAAAAACCAGTGGCAGACTGGCAGCTCATGTAATGTGTGATGCCAGTGGCATTAAGATGACAATGATGATGATGCAGGGGCAGCTCACGTTAATAATTAATTGATAAATTTGTGTGGTGAGCACGGATCACATTCCTTCAATGTTTTACCAAAAGTTTATCTTTGATTTATAATAGCAATGGCCACCTATTTCACAAAGCAGCTAATGGTGCATAGCCCTGGGGTCACTTCCTTAGGGCCCAAAGTGATCTGTGTGGTCAGTTTTCTATTGATCTACTCTATACTCTATAGAACTATGGCGTCCTCACCGAGCAGGGAGTAGCACCTTATTGGATGTCTTGAAGGATGCCTTCATTGCCCAGGTGATGACTGAGTCCACAAGGGAGGGGCACGTCCTGGATGTGGTCCTGACAGATGGGGAGATCATCAGGGATCTAGTTGTTGGGGACCCATAGGCGGGAAGCGAACATGCCATGGTTTGATTCACCCTAGAACTAGGGGGTGGGGTAGAACACACAAGAATGACAGTGGTTGATTTTAGAGGGGCTGACTTTGGGGGGATGGAGCGGATCCTTAGGGGCTACCTAGATGAGATCAGGCCAAGCATTGACATAGAGGCCCAATGATAAATTATAAAAAAGGGACTCCTGGAGGCTACCATAGCCTGCACGAGGGAAAGACGCAAGTGGGGCAAAGCTACGAAACCGAGTTGGTGGCCGAGGGAGGTCCAGGATGTGGTGAGGGAAAAAAATGCTGCTTATAGCCGATATAAATGTTCTCAGGGAGCTATATCCAAGGAGGAGTATGATAAAGCAGCCAGGAAGGTCATCAGGGTGGTGAGATCGGCCAAGGTGGGGGCGGAGCAGAGACTGGCACAGGGGATTAGAATGGGTGAAAAAGGGTTCTTCAGGTATATCAAGGAAAGACGGAAAGCAAAGGGCCAGATTAGTCAGCTTAGGATAGGTAGTGGGTGGGAGGAGAAGGTGGGGGAGAAGGCAGAGGTATTAAATTACTTCTTTGCCTTGGTCTTTACTAAAGAGAATGGGGAGGTGGCATGGCTGGGGGGGGGGCCGGTAGAAGAATTGGGGGTAATGGATGCTAAAATACACAGGGGATAGTGTGGGAAGCCCTCAAGGCCCTGAGAGGGGACAAGGCACAGGCCCAGATGGGATTCATCCCCGAGTGCTCAAGGAACAGGCAGATACCCTGGCCGCTCCCCTAGCAGACCTTTCTAACTGCTCCCTGCCATCAGGGAGGGTACCTCAGGACTGGATGATGGCTCATGCTGTGCCTATTCACAAGGGTGGCGTGCGTGAGGACCTGGGTAACTATAGGCCTGTTAGCCTGACATCAGTAGTGGGAAGAGTGAAGGAGGTCATCCTGAAGGAGAGGATGGAGGGGGTTCTGAGTGAACAGGGTCACCAAGATGATCACCAGCATGGCTTGGTTAAGGGCAGATCATGTCAGACCAGTCTGATGGAATTCTATGAAGGGGTGATGAGGGCGCTGGATCAGGGTAGCTAAGTGGATGTCCTCTTTCTGGACTTCAGCAGGGCATGTGACTGCGCCACATCATGGGCTACTGGGGAAGCTGGAGAATATGGGGTGGGGGGGCAGATAGTATGGTGGATATGAAACTGGATAGCGGGCAGGTACAGAGGGTGGGGGAGGGTCTCATCCTCCGGGTTTGTCACAAGCAGGGTCCTCCAGTGGTCAGTGCAGAGCCCACTCCTGTTTAATGCCTATATCTTGGACAATAGTAGTGGTATCAGGAGTGGGATGAGCCTCTTTGAGAATGACTTGAAACTGTGGGCAGTGGTGGATGGGGCGGAGGGAAAGATGGATCTCCTGGAAGACCTGGAGACTCTAGGGAGATGTTCACGAGCCTGGAAACTAAAGTTTAATGCTGGAAAATGCAGGGTTCTGCACCTGGGGGCCAAAAATCTGACTCATGTATACACCTTGTGAGGAGAGACACTGCAGGTATCTGGGGGGGAGAAAGACCTCGGGTGGTGGCGGAAGCCAAAATGAATAACTCAGAGCAGTGTAGAAGGGTGGTGGCCCAAGCAAATAAAATGCAGGGGTGCATAGCCGGGGGATAACCTCAAGGAGTCGTGAGGTGCTCCTTCCACTGTACAACTGCCTGGTTAGATCACACTTTGAATACTGTGTGTAGTTCTGGCATCCCTACTTAAAAAGAGACATTGCATTACTGGAGAGTGTGCAGAGGAGAGTGACCAGGATGGTGCTGGGGCTAGGGGAAAGGCCCTATGAGGAGATGCTGGGGAGCTCAACCTGTACTCGTTGGAGGAGAGAAGAAACAGGGGGGATATGACAGAGGTCTTCAAGTATCTCAAGGAATGACTAGGGTAAGCCCTGTGGGGGTCTTACAGCTGAGGGAGCCGGGGGCCTCCAGGGGACACTCAATGAAGCTAGATGGGGGAGCTTGGGGGGAAACAAGGAAGTGCTACTTCACTGAGAGGGTGGTGAAGCCATGGAATGTGCTGCCCAGAGAGCTGGTGGTTGCTACTACTGTGGAGGAGTTCAAGAAGGGCTGGGATAGATATAGGGGGAGGGTGCATCCAGAAGCACTGCTGGGAAAGGGGGAACCTTGTAGGGAGGGAGGGGCTACAAATGGTGCCCTGAGAAGGCACTAACCATCGAGCAGACTCGATAGACCATTGGGCCTAATCTGCTGGATTCATAGTATGTTAGTATGTTATATATGGAGGTTCAAACTGTCTCCTTCCATGACGTTTCCTTAAATGGGGTTGAGTGGGGGTGGGGCTCAGCCACGTCATTCACTCCCCTACTAATAACTGGGACATACTGTATGATCCTCTGCAGTTCGCAGGGTTTGTGATGGCTTGTTCACTCCTGTGCCATTATTTACAAATAAATGTAAATGAAAACATTTGCGTAGTTTAGGTCTTTTTTTACCACACAAAGATTTTTCCATATCATAGCCCATGACATTTCGGAAATATGATTACCTGCATCTGCTTCCCATTGTGGTTTTACTGGTATCCTGAGGTCTTTATTTTCTATCAGTGTTGTTCTGTAAGCCCTTCCTGCAGTTTGCTTCTCTGGTGTTAATTTTAGGATGGATTCCCAGCTTGGTTTTTTTGAGATTTGATAATTAAGAACCATTATTGGTCCTAAGACTTCTCAGAGGTACTCATGGCATTGTATAAAAGGTACTCCGCATTACATTTTCATTTCTGAGAAAGAATACAACATCTCTGTCCTGGGGTCAATTTTATCTTTTGTTGTTCTAATACCCCTTTCCAGTAATCAGTTGTTAGTGTATGCACTTCACATTTTATATTTGTGTTATACCACAATGACTGAAACGCTTTTGGTGGTTCCAGAATCCCCATGCTCATGATTAGAGGACCCCGTGGATGACCTGTAGAGCAACTGTCGCCAGGATAGTAAAGAGCACAGATTCATGACAGGAAGGACTTGTCAGACTTACTTTATAGATTTCTTTGACTGGGCGATGATGTAACTAGAAAGGGGCCATGCTGTGGATTTGCTCTGCTTTGACTTCAGGAAGACTTTTGACTCGGTGCCTCACAGACACTTCCTGAAGATGATGGAGGATCTGGAAGCAGATAAGGTCATAGTAAACTGGTTAGGCAACTGGTGGTAATGGGTTAATATATCGCAGACACAACCACGCATGGATTAACATGCATGGAGTAGTGCAAATGGTTGTACAGTGATAGTGGTTATTTTAGCATGTGTTAAGAACCGCTACCCTGCCACTGTATGCTGCCATGCAGGAACATGAAGGACACTGGGGGGGCGGTGCCTGGAAGAGTCACTCCCGAGGTGTAGTGGCTAGAGCACCTGCCTCCAGCAGCGGCGGGGACCCATGGATGTGGTTTGGCAACCATATCACAATGATATTTTTTGGGGGTAACAATTACAGTGTGCACCCATTAGAGTTTGTTGGTGTCCACAAAGTACACTATCCACCAGAGTTGATCATATTAACTCCTGTGGGGGTGTGGGTTAAAGCACTCTATGTCTAGGGGAACGATAGGCATAGCCCCATTCAAAATCAATGATATTCCATCACTGGGCACTATTGTTGTTTGGTTGGCGTGTTCTACCAATGATATATGGATGTATGCTGTATTGCTTGCGGCATTTTTGATGTGTGCAGTTTTCACAGCGACATTATGACCCTGTGCCATAACTGGCTAAAGGGGATGCAGCTGGGGGCAGTGGATAAGGGGGTTAAATTAGAAAAGAGGGAGGTAACAAGTGAGGTTCCACATGGATCTGTCCTGAGTTAAGTCCTCTTCATGTTTGTCAGCGACATTGGTGAGGCAATTTGTGGCAAGTTATGTCTCTTTGCCGATGGCACTAAGCTCTGAGGGATGGTGGATAGTGAAAAGGGGACAGAGGAAATGCAGAGAAATTTGCAAAAGCCTGAGAGTCGGTCTTGGATTTGATATTTAAAATTCAATGCAAAAAAGTATAAGGTAATGCACCTTTGGAACAAGGACCCAAAGACAGAGTACTGGATGGGTGCGGTGAGGCCTAATTCTACAGCTGAGGAACGAGGGCTTTGGAGTCATCAGTAGTGACACTCTAAAGAAATCTAGTCAGTGTAACAAGACATATAGCAAGGCAAGTAGGATACTGGGGTGTACTGGGAAGGGTATTGACAGCAGAAGAAAAGAGGTAATACTATCCCTTTAAAGATCTTTGGTGAGGCTGCACATAGAGTACTGTGCCCAGTTCTGGAGTTCTTACCTCAGGAAGAACAGGGACAGACTGGAGATGGTGCTGCACTGATTTGGGGCTAACATTGCAGGTCCTAGGAAAAGCGCCTTAAGACTCTTTACAAGTACTCATTTGAGAATAGAAGCGAGAGGGAGAGGGGAGATATGATATAGAGACCTTTAAATTTCTAAAAGGAATTAAAAAGGCGAACAACAGTGAACTATTTAGCTTGAGTATGAGCTTGTGATCATGAGGGCACAAGTGGAGGCTAACAAGAGGGGGATTCAGGAGGGACATGGGGAAGAGTTATTTTGAAGGGATGGTGATGGAGCCATGGAACAATCAATCATTTGAGGTGGTGGGGTGAATTTGAAAAGTGTTGTTGATTACAAGCATGGCTTGGACAAATGGAAGGGCATAGTGGTTGATTGGGGCAGCAGCATCAGGGTGGAGAATATGATAAAGAAGGGGGAGGGATTGGACCCTGGAGAGAATTTAGGTCACAGGGCTAAATTGAGCTATATAGATAATATGTTCCACTATACAATACAGTTCATTTGCAAGGTCACTGAGACCTCGTGTAGTATGAAGTCACCCACAATCTGTTCTCCCAGTGAATCTGCCTTCTCAGCCCTCCCTCCCTCCACCCAGCACACCACCACACCTGAAAAGCACAGACCAACTCTGCAGCATCGTTCATTGTACTGATGATTTTCAGGAGTTTGCTGTGGACATGAGGTCCTTCTCTCAACACAGACCTTGGTAATTCACTACTAAAAGGTCACCCTGTAACAGCACTGACCACGTGAAACCATGTGTGGTACAAACCGTTGACTCAGTGCTGTCCAGGGGGACATTCCTGTTCAGGGTATAATACTCTCCACTGCTGGAGATCTGATTTATTGCATTGCACAGTGCATGATCTGTGTCAGTCTTTGTGCTTCTTGCGAGCTCTGTGGTCACGCAGAAGCCAATGACACCTGCTTCAATGTTATTATTGCGAGCAATGATCAGTGGTTTGCCCACTGACCTGCCTTGACTTATATTTGTGAAAACAGACAAACTACGCTAATGTTACATTGCTGACAATATTTGTCGTTTGCTTGGAGACTCTTTGAAAGATGCTGATCCACTGGCAGTTACATAACTTCATGTTTCAGTTGTGATCCCCACTCTTGTTTTGCATAGATCTGATTATTTTACCTGCCACAGCTAGTCAATCCTTGAGGCTGGCTTAGGTCCATGCCATGGATATAACACTAGACATGAAATGGTTTTGTGTGGGTGTGTGTGTGACATTTGAAATACTGACTGGTTTTAGACTCGTGGAGGAGTTGGTCAGGGACACAAAGGGATAGTGGTGTTTATGTGACCACCCTGTTCCCAAACCACAGATGTGATCAATCCCTTCTTATGTGGAAATCCCCTATAGGAATTGGTGACAGTTGGTTCTAAAGCATAACGCAGCAGCAAATTTTGTCAAACACCATCCATTTCACCACACACCACTATGTCTGGGAAAACAACATCTTTTTATGATTTGGAAAGTGTCACACAGTTAGCCAAAAATAAAACCAAAAATAGCAAAATTTCAGTTGGACCAGAGCTATGCCAATATCCGGGCGAGCAGAGAATGTCCTGTTTTTATTCAGGTGCTTGCACAATTGCATTTTTATCACCAGTAAGGCATTCCTGCATATTTAGAAAATTGTCCCCCAAAATAAAAAAATGAATAAAAAAACAGAGTGCGTGTGTTGCAACCATTCTACCAGAATATCTTAGGCACTCATGATTTATCTTCTGGCTAGAACAATGCCTACGCATTTTTTACTTGCTACAAATGTCAGAATGTAAGGTTTGCGTCATGCTATGGTGGTATGCTGCAAGAGTGCTCTGTCTGTCTATCTATCTATCTATCTATCTATCTATCTATCTATCTATCTATCTATCTATCTATCTATCTAATTATCGATCTAATTATCTATCTACATCTATATCTATACCAATATCAACAGATATTAAGGGAAAAAAGATATATTTAGATCTATAAACAGATATACCTATACACCACATAGTGGTAGTGGTCACGATTTTTTAACAAAATATGCTGTCAGCAGCATATGCTTATGGCCAGCAGATAATGGTGACTACTCACATGAGCACTGTATATAGTTTGTCCAGTGAAGTTGTACAAGTGGCCATACTGTACAACGGATGCAACAGCGTACATATCAATATATGTAAAATAGAGCATTCAAATGGTGTGAGTAGTTCTTTGATGGGGCAGCACTGAGGTAGGAGTGATAGTATATGTGTGGTTAAACTGGGGCTGGCGTTTGTTACACCAACCTCCACAATTAAACTGAAGACCCATTGGACTGAGTTTTTAGTTTGATGTCGCCTAATACCCATCTTATTCCACTTTTAAATGTGTGACATTGCTGTTTCTTTCTGGTGTAATAATGTGCTTCACAAGTGGATCTACCCTGCATTGCTAATTATGTGTTGCCAGACATTGATGTACTGATTTCCAAAGTATGAAAGTTTGGAAATACATGGCTATAACTGGCACGATCATTTCATAAACCGTCAGGGGCATTAGATGCCAATGTCATGCATATGGGACAATGTGGCACTGCTCCATCAGCTGATACATGGGAGAAATAATGGGTAGTATTCGACTCACTGCTGTACCGTGCTGTGTAATTCCAGCTCCAAGTTCTGGGACCAGTCCCTAGTTGGGGATTAAAGCACTAATGATACAATCCAGCCGATGACAGTATTGGTTTTGTATGTATTATCAGCGAACAAATACACACCATCAGATATTAGTGACCATTTTGAGTTAGAGTACTGTGGGTGATATGGCGGCATGTTGAGCAGCTGACAAGCTACATAAACTAATTCTTCTTCCACATCTTCTTCAGCAGCACTCAGAAATCATGGCTGTGCTTATTTTTTCTTAACTGTAATGGCCACATTGGCACACCAAATGACCATCCTGATATGTGTGCTAAAACCTGGGGATTGACAACCACAGCTTTGTGGTGAGCGATGGGCCGACAGAAACAAGGACTATCTATATATATGCCGATTATGACCTCCACTGCAGCTTCGTCTCTGGAAATGGTGTGGGCTGATTGCAGAGGTGGTGGGGGCGGGGGGAAAGTGATTCACATGATTTGTGAAGCTAATACAGTGTTCTACAGTGTTCAGTGTGAGATGTTTTAAAATAGGATTGAGCTTAGGCACAACCTGGAAAAATTAAGTGTCAGTGCATGACAACGTCTTAGGGACTGGTGTGCTGCACACTTGAGCAGACTATAGACCACAAGGCCTGTATCTGCTGGCAAATTCATATAATCACACAATTGCAAGTCACTAACATCAAGCTAGGAAAGCACAATGCATGAGATACGATATGGTCCACAGTCATGAACATATGTGTATAGCAGGAACAGAAAAATTACTGGACAAAATGTCATGAGACTAAAGTGTATGTGCAGACACAGTAAGACATCTAGGCAATGAGAAAGACACACCAGGGAAACACTGGGTGCAGGTTGGGTGGGGTGGGGAGGGTCATTCTAAGCAGACCGTGGAAAAAATGCCTCTGAATTGTATTCCACCACACCATACAACCAATAACACTATGTGGCCATAGCACAGGGCCGAGACAATTAGGTCCATATGCAGAGGTGATGTTATATAGGGTATGAATTGATAGAGTTGCCTTATGTGGTGAACACTACCGATTTAGCCATCCCATTCATGACTAACAGTTTGGGCAGTGTTTCTGAGTGCCACTGCCTGCTAGTAGTAATGCAAACTGTGCTGCCATTGCAAATGGTCAATTATGTGCACAGAGTGTAAACTGTGTCAAACATTGACTATCTGGGATATAAAATATTAACATAGTCCAATTTGGGGACAAGCAGTCATTGGGACTGTACAGTAATGATCAATGTCACTAAGGTAGGCACAGTCACAGTGCACTGTACAATACTGACATTAGTGGACCGGCATTGAACATAGCATAACTAGCAAGTTGCTCAACTGCTAAATGGATATCAAATCAAAATCTTTATTTAACCAGGCGAACACTGTTGAGCGAAGCTCATTTTTGAGATGGACCTGGGGTGTACAAGTACAAGAAAAGTTAAAAAAAAAACAACAGTTACAATACAGTGACATGAACAGCAAAAAGGCATAAGCAATACAGATGCGAACATATGTGCAGGTTAATATACAACAGCATTATACAATCAATCAATATGTACAAAACAAACAGTGTTGGAGATATATACAAAGCAAACAGAGTTGCAGATAAGGGACAAGCACAGGGTGTTCCATCCGGACCTCACAGTGGAACATAATCAGAAGATGAACTAAGTGCAGGAGAGAGGATTGAAGTAAGGAGGGGGAAGAGGAGGATGGAGAAAGGAAGGGATAATGGATAGGGATCAAGACGCGGCAGAGTGCAAGGTTGTGTGGTATAAACTATTAGGGGGAACAGTACAGTGAGGGCAGGGAGTAGGGGATGACAGGTACAATGTCAGGTCCAGATTTCAGGGGTTGAAGTAGTGAGAAGGATGCAAAGAACTGGGGGGGGGGGGTAGGGTGCCATGTGGTAGATGAGACCTAAGACCAGGAGGAGGCAGAGGCAGAGAGATTTTCACGGTGCTCCATAGCAATAGGGGTCCCTAGAGTCAGGGGTAGCAAACACAAGATTCCTTATTATGATGCAAATATATTGTTTTGAAAGCTGATAAGCTAATGGTGTGATTTATTTTCAGGGTTCAGCTTATTCCACATTTGAGGCAGCACATGACTTGTAGATGCCCAGCCAAAGTGAGATCTGGCCTTGAAAACCTTCACTTCTCAGGGCATACTGACTTAGTGGACATAACGGTAAGCAGTCAGAGATGTAATCGGGCAGTTTGTTTAAGATGACTTTGTAGGTCCAGATTGCGGTGTTTCTCTGTCGTCTCCAGCTGCGGGATGACCAACCCACTGCTGTATACAAAGAACAATGGTAGGTGGAGTAGGGGGGAGACTTGTTATGAACCTTAGAGCTCTGTGGTAGAGTGTATCAAGTTTGATGTGTGCACCGGTAGGGCCCTGACTGTAAAGGAAGTCAGCATAGTCTAATAAGGAAAGAAAGGCAGTTTGGACTAGTCTCATCTTGGCATCCCTGGGGAGGAGGTTATTTATCCTAAAGAAGAGGCCAAGTCTCTGTCTAAGTTTCTCTAAATGTTCTTCTATATGTCCCAGGAAGGAGAGTCTATTGTCAAGCCAAACCCCCAGATATTTGAATTTAATTACGCACTCCAGCTGTTTGCCAAGGATAGTGGTAATCAAGGGAAGTGTCCCAGCCGTGGCCAGGTTTGGTGAGTTGGGAAAACGCGAAAAGAAGATTGCTTTTGTTTTTTTGGCATTTAGGAGCAACTTCTAGTTTAGGAGTTGAAGCTGCGGCAGACTGAACTCATCCTGGAGATCTGTACAGCCACATCAGGGGAAGGTCCACTGATATAGAGCACTGCGTCATCCGCAAATAGATGTATCTGGGCATTTTTGATGGTGGCATCGAGTCTATTAATACAGATTGCGAATAGCAGGGTACCCAGAATACAGCCTTGTGGTATGCCCCTCAGAAGGGGTTTAAGTGGTGAGACTTCACCTTCAGCCTTTACTTGCTGTGAATGGCCTGAGAGATAGTGATCGAACCATCTAAGCGATAGAGCATCCAAGCCGATATTTCAGAGGGATGAGAGGAGCAGACTGTGATCGGTGGTATCAAAGGCCTTACTTAGGTCCAAAAATACTATGCAGACAAAGTTCTTATTATCCAGCTCACACTGCCAATCATTAGTTACCTTAGCTAGTGCAGAGATTGTGCTGTGTTGTGCTCTGAAGCCTGATTGTGATGGGCTGAGCAGCTTCACCGATTCCAGGTGATTCCTAAGCTGAGTATTCACAATTTTTTCCAGCAACTTGGACAGGATTGGGAGAAGGGAAACTGACCTGTAATTGTTAAGGTCACTGGGATATTATGGAATATTGCATTGGAACAAGTACACACTGAGGGTATCGCTAAGCAAAGTCAATTACTTTACCCGGGAGAGTGTGACTGCCAATTCAAGGTCCAATGCGGCAAAAGATTTTTGACACATAATTTCTTTTGATTTCCTATATGAAGTTTTCCATCACAGGTTATTACACTGTGATCTTAGCAGGATGTGATAAGACATTAACAGCAATGGATAGGACCGATGCTGTAGACTACTCTGTGTAAAGTGCCCAGACAGGATAAATAAACACATACTCAGTAGGCTAACTTCATTATTTGTGCTGCAGTTAACTCCGTTAGTTCTGGCAAAACTAATTCGATAAAATATCAATGAACTCACACAGCACAACACACATTCACATATAAATTACCTAGACAACACCAAGCTGCAATTGATCCTAAAGTGAGCTGCAGTCAGTCTGAGCGCTGGGAACTAATTTGTTCCTGACTTTGTATGAGTCGTCAACAAAAGAAGTTTGGAATGTGCCGTCCATCACAAAAGAGCGTGTGGGTGCATGCCCCGTGGGTAATTAGGACAGGTTCACAGCGTGGTGGGTGGGCTACATTCAACTTAGATTTCACTCATCCCGAATGAAAAGAAAAAATATGTGAAAACTCAATAAATGTTGAATTTTCAGGAGAAACAAATGTGAGGGGTTAAACAGTGGCCACTTTACCATTTCTTACCACCAAAATTTCTATAAATGCAAACTGTGTACAACAAAGATCACAGTTCACCTTTAAATAATTATTTCAGTTTTAACAGTTTAACATTTCTTTCCTCTGAAGCTGCAGTCATCTGACTGTGAAACAAAAGAATTCCCCTCGAGGATCAGCATGCTGTGGGGATTCACCTTACAGGGGTCTCGAAGAGACTGCCTCTGCCAAGATCGCAAGGTTTGGTGGGGTTCATCTTCCAACTAGGTCTGTCAGCTACTTAAACTGCCTGCAGGCAGTCTCTTCAATGCCTTCCAGCAAACTTGAATGAGTAAACAACCAAACTCAATAACCCACCGGTCACTAGGAGCTGGCCACATTCCCTGGATAAACTCCAATCCAGCCCAATTAGCAGGACGTTTCCCAGGCTGGCTAGACTTAACCCTTAGAGGTCCGTAGACCTATAGGGAAGTGATAGGTTTCCGGAGGTTACATTTAGATACGGGTAGTGTTTGCTCTACAAAGGTTAGCTTTTATCACTGCTTCTCCCTATGCCAAACCAGGAGAATCTTGTGCAGGCTTTAGCAAATTATTTTCTTTATTTTTCCTAGCAGCTACTTGCAGGATGCATTTGGATCACTGTAAAGATAGGAACATAGGAAATTCTAGAGAAAAAAGATCATTCAAGGGATCATCGTGTTTGTTTCTTGCCATCCTGGCAGCTGCAGTACCCAATATTGTGTGGCTCAGCTGCACAGGCGGTGTGGAAGAGAGATGGGGGGTAATAAAGGGGGCCATTCTCAAGGCATCTAAATTTTGCATGAGAATGGTAACCAATGGGTAGGTAACTGGCTAAAGGGGAGGCAGCTGAGGTTTGTGGTTAATGGGGCCAAATCAGAAGAGACAATGGCCATGAGTGGGGTATCACAAGGATCTGTCCTGGGCCTGATCCTCTTCAATACATTCCTCAGCATCATCGGAGGAGGAATCTGGGGCAGGATATGTCTCTTCACAGATGGCACTAAGCTCTGTTGGAGGGTGGATAGCAAATAGGTAATCAGGGAAATACTGAACGAACTGCAAAGGCTAATGAGGTGGCCTAATGTTTGGCAATTGAAGTTCAACACCACAAATGCAATGTGATGCATCTAGGGAACAAGATCTCCACGGCAGAGTGCTTGATGGGTGGGGGTAAAACTTAGAACTATGGTTGAGGAACAGGACCTAGGAGTTATCTTCAGTGACACCCTCAAACAATTTAGCCAAAGCAACAAAGCCTACACTAAGGCAAATATGATGCTGGGGTGTATCTGAAGGGGTACTGACAGCAGAAGGATAGAGGTAATACTACCTCTTTATAGATCCTTAATGAAGCCACAACTGGAGTACTGTGCCCAGTTCTGGAGTCCTCACCTCAGGAAAGAAAAGGGCAGGCTGGAGACGTGCAGCATAGGGTGACAAAGATGAGTCAGAGCCAACAGAGCAGGTCCTATGAGGAGCGCCTCAAGGCACTGAACAAGTAATTGCTGGAGACCAGAAGAGAGAGGGGAGATATAACAGAGATTGTTAAGTTCCTGAAAGGAATAAACAAGGTGAACTGTGGGGAATTATTTAGCATGAGTACCAGTTTAAGGTCTTGAGGGCATGAGTGGAAATTTACAGGAGGGAGGCTCACGAGGGATATGAGGAAGTATTATTTTATAGAAAGGGTGGTGGATATGTGGAACAGTCTACCAGCCAATGTGGTGAGTGCCAAAACCATTAATGGCTTCAGGCATGGTTGGGACAGAGTGAAGGGCATAGTTGTTACTAAGGGTGACAGAAATTGGGAGGGGAACAGGGGGGTGGACGGGAAGGGTTAGAATGCTGGATGGATATTAGGTACCTGGGTTAGATTGGGAAACACAGGCAGACTGGATGGACCATTGTTCTTTTTCTGCTGTCATTGTTCATGTTTCTACATTTCTATGTATTGCTCTGTGGGAAGTGCTACTAATAAATCTTATGGACTATGCCACTAGGCAGGACCTACACACTGTGTCAGTCTCCTCTTGTTGCTGTGGAGGAGGAAAAGAACCTGAGCATCTTAACAGACAAGGAGATAACTGGCCTTGTAGCAGAGAGGTAGTGCTACCATCTGCTATGCTGGTGACCAGGGTTTCGGAACAGACTCTGGTCATTGGGAGGGATGGTCAGGGAGGGAGGGAGGAGGATCAAGCCTTCCACGGACAGCTCTCCCCCATCTCAAGGGGGGGTCACTGTGTCTTCCTGCTCAACTGCCACCTGGTGAAGGGCAGATGGCAGCACAGTGGAAACAGAAGGGGGGGGCAGCAGCTGGATGCCAAGCTGCAGGTGTGCATATTGCTGCACACTGGCACCCTTGGGGAGAAAACCAGGAGCTGGGGGAAAAAGCCTTGAGCTGCAGTTGCATTGGTGCTCCCTCCCCCTGCAAGCCCATGCATGAATGGCATGGCAGGCTACTCACCATTACCATGGTCCTGGGTAAGTGGAGAATAACCAATATGTCCATGAGAAGATTGGTGATGGGTAGGGGGAGTGCTGTTGGGAGAGCCTGGGGGCAAGAAAAAACTAATAAAAAAATAACAGACACGGGGATGGAGCATGGGAAGCAGTATGCTACTATTGTTACAAGGGTCAGCAGAATGCTGTGGTTCAAGGATGTGACTAGCAAGGGAAGCAGTTCTGACACTTAACAAGTTCTTGGTCAGCCCCCACCTGGAGTACTGTGTGCATTTCTGGGCTCCTCTATGCATAAAGGACATTGAAGAGAAGCCACTCATGACCACCAAAATAAACAGGGAGATGGGGTGGGGTGGGCGGGCAAAAGCTACATGTTCAATCATCTTTGGAAAGGCGAATGAGACAGGACATGATCTCAGTATTTTTTATACTTCTCAAGATTGAACAGAGGTGCTTGATCTGCTGAGCTTCTGCAGAATGCAGGGACATACCCTGAGGTATGGAGGTGGTATGTTCAAGGGTAATTTTTGGGAGCTACCCTCCCTAATACACAGGGCACCAGAAGGGGTTGTGAGATCCCTTTCTTCACAGCATGTATTCTAATTCTCTGATCTGATCATTCTTTATAACTTTATTTGTGTAGCCGGAAGCCATGTGACTATGCAGTCTTGGTCTTACAGGACTTTTTGACTTCTTAGTGCATCCATTAGTCCTTGTGTCAGCTCCTACATTAAATACAAACACTCTTTAATCTCATTTGATTGCTGGACCTAGAGATCAATACCAAGATACTGTATACATTTCTGTTTCTGTTTTAATCCACTCCTTGTTTTGCTAAACCCCTTATGCCACAATGGTGTTCACATGAAGATACTGTTCTGAACTGTTAACAAAGAAGAAGAATCTGCATTTATATAGTGCCTTTTGTACACATTGTATCCCAAAGGACTTTACAACCAATTAGAGAGACTGGTAATGAAGTGACTGTAAACATGTAGAGACAGCCATTCTGCTCATCAACACTCACACACATTCTTGGACAACTGCAGGAACCAGTTTTATGGGAAGTGGAATATTGGCCAAGACACAAGGGAAAATCCCCTTCAATTCCTGCAGGGGACTATTTTGCTTCCTGTTAAGGGGGGAGGATCAGAGATGAAGGAGATGGCTGTGGAGCCACACAAGTCCTAACAGCAGTGCCCGACCAAGGGGACACCCATTCAAATGACTAACAGATTCACACCCTTAGGCATGGAGATGGTCAAGGATAGCACTACAGGACTGAGACATCACCAGTTACATCACCTAACAGTGAAGGGCAAGGGTGGCGAAACCAGGGTGCCAGATACCAGGAGTAACAGGAAAATACTCATCAAAGGAGATTCCATGATTAGAGGAATGGAATCTCAACTAAGTCCGGACACTGGTACAAATGTGGTGGTCAGGTGCCTACCTGGAGCTCCTGCAAAAACGGGATACAAACCGTATCACAAGGATTCTACAAAAGGAAGGAGAGTGTGAAAGTGTTTTTGTCCATCTAGGTACACATGATCTTGCAGGTCAAATAGCTGAGGAGACCAAACATCATCTAATGTGCTTAAGTGACACATTGGCACCCCATTCACTCGTCATTGCCTTCTCTGTGGTCCTCCCAGTATGGGAGAGAGGGGAGGCATGCAAAGAATCAGCAAAAATGAAATAAAGGAACTAAACACATGGCTTCAGGGCTGGTGCCTGGAGAGGGGCTACCTTTTTATCAGGAACTGGATAGACTTCTGGGACAGAGGTCTCTTCAGGCATGTTGGACTGCACCTAACCAAGGAAGGTGTAAGAGCACTAGGACAGAAGTTTGATGTCTTCGTAGGTTGTTTAAACTAGGTAACAGGGAGAGGGTGGCAGCACCACATGGCCCTGTTACCTCTCACCCAAAACACATACTTTTCTGCAACAAAAATGCAACACAGAGGGGGCACTTACGAAGGGAGGGATCAGATGATACTGTAAAAAAGGGTTCAGTTGTAAGACATGAAGCTAAAAATAGCACAAGTTAGGTTTGGAAAGCCATGTACACCAATTCATGGAGTCTCACAAACAAGGTAACTGACCTTGCTGAAATCATCAGGCAGACCTGGACTGGGTCGCCATCACTGAATCTGGTACAATGAAAACCATGACTGGAAAACGGTGATCAACCTCTTCTGGAGGGACAGGAAGGGGAGAAAAGGTGGGGGGGGTGGCAATGTATGTGAGGGAGGGTCTCAATGCAACAGTGGTGCAAAATGCTCATACGGAATCTGAAGTGCTCTGGGTTACACTGGAGGCAGAAATTGGCGTGGTGACTCGGGTAGAAGTTATTTACAAACCCCACATGCAGGACCTGGAAGGTGACAAAGAGATCATCGAAACCATACACAGGATGACTGACAAGGGGGAAGTGATAGTGGTGGGTGACTTCAATCTGCCAGATATAAATTGGAGTACCTACACAGCAGTATCATCAGGGAGCAAAGACTTCCTGGAAGTTCTGCAGGGAGTGGGCCTTAGGCAGCTTGTGAGAGACCCAGAAAGAGGGGGAAGCTGTCCTTAACCTATTACTCACCAATGGTAAAAATGTATCAGAAGTAAAAGCTGAGTGCCACCTGGGATCCAGTGACTACCGTATGCTATGGTTCCAGGCAAATATGGCAGGGGAAATTAGACACACAAAAACTAAAGTACTAGACTTTAGAAGAGCAGATTTTACTAAAATGAAGGAATTTCTTAAAAATAACCTTGTATATAATGGGGGGGTAGGAGTACTGGGCATGTCTAAAAAGGGCTATAACAGAAGCCTCAAACCAATGTCTAAAGAAGGAGAGTAAAGTGAAAAAGAGAAAAAAACTGCTCTGGTTTTCTAAGGGTTAGGGAGAAAAAAAATTGCTTTCAGAAGATACAAGAGAACTGGATGAGACAAAGACAGAAACACATACAAGAAGAAACTAAAAGAGGTAAGCAAGACAAATAGGGCAGCAAAGGCATCAACTGAAGAGAAGCTAGCTAGAGAGGTCAAAAAGGGGGACAAGACCTTCTTTAGATATATCAGAAAAAAGAAGAAGACGAATGGAGGTATATACACAATCACAAGGGAGGAAGGGGGGCACGCAGAGCATAACAAGGACAGAGCAGAGATCCTCAACAGATACTTCTGCTCCATTTTTACCAAGGAGGAGGATGGTTGTGGACCCACCCTGAGTTTCAAGGTTTCAAGTTTATTGCAGGAGAGACTCCCTTGAGCAAGCTCATTCACAAGGAGGTCCTGATAAGCAGTGACATAATACACAAAACAGTAATACAGGTAGAGAAGATATATCATAGTGCAAAAGTTGCAAGGTGCAAAGGTTGATACAATCTGGAGTAATACATCAGATACACAAAATTCAGAAGACATGCCATTGAATACAGTGTTAGGTCAGTGGTGAAGTAGATTCAAGACCACTTAGAAGGGAAAGAGCCCATGAAGAACTGGGGAAATTCAAAGTAGACAAGGCAGTGGGCCCAGATGAAATTCACCCTAGGATTCTTAAGGAGCTGAGAGAGGAGTTTGTGGCACCTCTGACTGAACTATTTAACCTATTGCTTGAATTAGGAGTGGTCCCAAGGGACTGGAGAAAGGCCAGTGTTGTTCCTCTCCAAAAAATTGAGAGTAGGGACGTTGTGGGCAACTATCACCCAGTCAGTCTCACATCAATTGTAGGCAAAACAATGGAAGCCCTACACAAAGAAATAATTTAAAACTCTCTAGAGGAGAGCAGTAACTTGGACTCTAAACAACACAGTTTTACCATAGGAAGATCATGTCAGACAAATCCAATAGACTTCTTCAACTGGGTTACTAAAATGGTGGATCAAGGCAGCACTGTGGATGTGGTAACTCTGGACTTCATCCAAGCCTTTGACTCTGTTCTGCACAGAAGGCTACTAAACAAACTTGACAGCATGGGAGTAGGTCAGAAGGTGATAAACTGGATAAGGAGCTGGCTGAGTGGCAGGACACAGAGGGTATTGGTAAATGGTATATCAGAAGAAAGAAAGGTGACTAGTGGTGTGCCACAGGGGTTGATGTTGGGGTCCATCCTCTTTAATATCTTCATTAGGGACATATCTAAAGGTTTGGAGGGCAAGGTAAGCCTGTTTGTGGATGGCACAAAGATATGCAATCGGGTTGACATTCCTGGTGGGATGGATAGAATGAGGGGAGATCTCAGAAAGTTGGAATTGTGGTCAAAAACATGGCAGCTAAACTTTAACACAAAGAAGTGCAAGGTCATGCACCTAGGGAAGGGAAACATTGGAGAGGAATACCACATGGGGGTATGAATTTGGAGGTCACAAAGCAGCAGAGAGATCTGGGAGTGACTATAGTGGATGATCTAAAAAAGACCAAGCAGTGCGAGAAGGCTGCATTAAAGGTAAATGGGGTGCTGGGATGCATAGCAAGGGGGAATTACCAGTAGAACAAGTTCTGGCCAAAAAGCCGAAAGGGCTGCAGGAGAGGAATCTGGGTTAAAAATATTCAAAATTATTTTATTTTTTTGCAAATATTTTTACACCTGATTTTCAACACAGCCTTGTAATGGACCTGCCTCATAAAGAAGGGCAGAGAAAATGTTCAACTTGTGGCCTAATGGTAATGTCATGCAGGGACTGCAAAATCAACTTTTGGGCTGCAAACGTACATTTTGGGCAGGAGTTGAAAAATGACAGCTGTCATACTAATGAGTCGCTGTACCAAAATGGCTATGTTGAAATGTTGTAGTAAAAATACTGAATATTACCAAAGTTATGAGACCGCATTTGAAAATTCAACATAGCCTCATAAGTTAAAGCAACAATGCAACAATCTGGTGAAAATTTTGACCTATACATTTTTATGCTATTTTAAATTGCTACTTTCCTCCTGACTTGTATGATACCCTTCTTTCCACAATATGAGTCTGTGTGAGTACTTTTTTTCATGTCTGAAATAATGAAAGGAGCAATCCTTTCAATATGGCTTGCACCAGGTTTTCAGCAGTATTTGTAGCTGTTTTTGAACAACTATTATTCTGTAAGGTCAGAGAGCACTGCCTGCTGTATAATAGTTAATTTTAGTCACAACAGAAGTAATATATTTATTTATTTTTTGTTGACTGAGTAAGTGCACTAGACAAATCCTGCCTATTTTCAGGCACAACCCGGGGGAGGGGGATACAGATAAATGCCAACTGACCTTGAACCAGATTAACCTGTTGATGGTATTTTTAGTGAATGAGGGAAATTTGGCCAGGACACCAGGAAAATTCCCCTACTCTTTTCGATAAGTGCCATGGGATCTTTAACATCCACCTGAACTACCACCAATCCAGGCAGATGGGACCTCGGTTTAACGTCTCATCCAAAAGTTGGCACCTCAGAAGTGCAGCACCCCTCTCACTACAGTGTCAGTACTGGGATATTAACCCAAGTGCCAGATGTGGGAACTGAACCCACAGCCCTCTGATATCCCGGCCTCAGAGGCGAGTGTGCTACCTACTGAGCCACTGACACTAACGGTATATAAACAACAGATGGACAAAAACAGCTGAAAATACTGATGAAGACCTGGTCTGCACCGTACTTACCCTTAGGCTGCTGAAATAATTAGAATGTATAGGAATTTTGGACTGATATATTAGTCCGTGGCATAGCAAGGGTCAAAAGAAGTGCTCCTTTTATTATTTCAGATGTTGCACTGCTGTTTTAATAGATGAACATACTAGAATCATAGAACACAAGATTGTGCAAGGCATAATACCACCCCATACTAAATGTATTCAAAGCCAGGGAATCCATGCCAGTCTTTTTTTGGCATTGAAAATGTCATTGAAATTGAAGGAACTAGAAGGGGGACAAGATCAGATCTACAGTACAGTAGCTTCTTGTTGTTTTACATTGTTTCTTGTGGATTCTACTTGGTAGAAGGTTATTTCTTTTCTTTCTTACTACTAAGGGGCTAGCAGGGTATTGTTTGGGGCTGTTGGAATTTTGAAACCTGTTTTGGTAGCTATATGTGGGCTCATTTGTTTGATTCACTGTGTGGCAGGCTGCATTTGTAGAGGCCTATTTCTTCTGTTTTGAAACATAATTGGTGTGATTTAACTGGGTCTGTTTCTTTGAATTGGAGACATATATCTTCTAATTCCAAGCCTATTTTGATGTGTTGTTGGTGAAGCTGTTTGAATTGGAGTCCTGTTTCTTTGGGTAGCAAACCTATTTTGGGGGCTTTGAGTAGAATTGTGATTCATTGTTGCTGTCTTCACTAGCTGCAAAGTTTGAGTGCAGAGTGGGGGAAGGGTGCTAATGGTCTGACCAGAGGCCTCAGCTACCTGATTGTTTCTGGAAGACTTGGGCTGGTCCCACCCTTGGTCCATTATTTCCTTTACACCAGGGGTTCTGACATCACTTCCTTAAACAGGCAAAGGATATGCACCTGTCATAGCAAAAGCAGACATCCAGGAAAGGAACAGCAGCAAGTGAAGAGGTGACTGCTCTCTCAGTGGAAGGGAAGTAAATGCAAATCTAGGAGCTTTCATTATTACTTCTTCGCATTGATATTGCATTGGGGAAAGGAGGAGTAGGAGTTTGAAGAAGGTTGTGCAATGGCTACTTACACTTGTTTTTGAGTGTGGATAGGAAGGATAGGAATATAAAAAGCAGTTGCTCAATATATCTAAACGTGTGCAACAAAGGAGGTAAGGGAAATAAAGAAAATGCTTTGCACTGATAGAGGTGGGAGGGGAGACTTAGGGAGTGTTGGTATCCTGCATCTGAAGGGTGGGGGTCGCCAGGGCAACGACAGCAATGGGTAGGGTGGTAGGCTGCAACAACTGTGCACCAATCTTTCTAAAATTGCCTGGAGTGTGGAGGATGTTTAGTGTGCAATCACATAGAAAACTTAGAAAGGAGATTGAGGGTCTGCAGGAGGAACTAAGACAGGCAAGGCAGATTGGGGTGGGTTTAGCCCAATACTGGAGGGAGAAAGAAGGGAGATGAAGGAGGGTGATTTAAGCCAACAGTGGTGAGGAGAGGGGTCAGAAGAAGGCAGCAGAGACAAAGGGGCCCAGGCCAGGAAGAACAATTGCCGGGGAAACCAGGTCAGGAGACAAAAGACAAATGGAAGGAGGAGATAGGGACTTGTGAGGGGAGGTGAAGAAGTGGCAAAAGTCATGGAGTGGAAAGGAGAGAACAGGTTACTATGAAGAGAGAGGGAGCGGGCATTTGTGAAGAGCCTTCAGAAAATAGTTGTGCACTGCTAGAGAGGAAGAAGGTGGAGGAGGGAAATGATGAAATTAGAGGAGTAATTGATAAATGCCTGGACCAAACTGGAGCGGGGGGAAGTTCTGCTGGGAGAATTGCAACAGGGGTAAAAGGGGGAAATAATGTGCAGGAGGAAGAAGAGGAGCTGGAAATGAGAGAGGGAAGATGAATGGAAGCAAGCAGGGAGTAAGAGGGGTGGAATTTTAGTGCTGGGGGACGCAATACTAAGAGGAGTTAGGTGGGGTAGCAAGGGAGAGAGGCATAGTCGCATTTGGGTGGAGGCCATGCCAGGAATGACAGTGGAAAGGGTGGGGCAGTCTGTTCTGAAATATGCTAGAAGAGGTAGGGATAAGCCTCATTTAATTATACATCTTGGGACAAACAACCTGGCTGACAAGACAGTAGATATAGTCCAGAGGAGGTTTGAGGAACTAGCACAATTATGTGAGGGGGCAGGAAGATCAGTAACTTTTTCAGAGATACTTCCCGTGCCAAAGGCAAGCACAACAAGAAAGCTGAGAATGGAGGAATTTAACGGATGACTAAGAACCTGGTGTTGTGCTAAAGGGTATGGGCTGTTGGGGGTTGGGGAGGGACCTGGGAGGACAGTAGTCTCTATGACAAGGACAGACTACACTTGAGTGAGGAGGGAAAGAAAGTGTTGAAACAGAGGATGGAGGAGTACATAGAGGAACTTGGTAATTTAAACTAGGAGTGGGGGGTGGCAGTTGGGGAAGAGATATGCAGAGACCACAGGTTAGGAAACCATATGAGCTTACCCCCCATAACAGTGACAAAGGACAAATGGCAAGTACTGTTGGTGATGCTAGGAAAGGAGGGCAGGATGGGGGGAGGAGGGTGGAAGGTGGTTACCCTTAATGCTAGTTGCCTTGGGAGGAAAACTGCAGAGTTACAGGTTCTCATGGCAGAGGGAGAGGTGGACATTGCAGTCATCACGGAAACATAGGCCACCCAATACAATGACTGGGATCTGTCTGTACCAGGGTACAGATTATTTCGTAGGGACAGGGTGATTGGAAAAGGAGGGGGGTGGCACTATATGTGAAGGAAGGACTGAAGTGTGTAAGGGAGGAAGGGAAGGAGGGTAGTACGGAGTCACTTTGGATGCAAATCCAGGATTCCAAGAATAGGATTCTTAGAATGGGAGTGGTGTACAGGCCACCATCTCAGATGGAGGAGTTAGACAGGGAACTAGCGGGATCGATCAGGAGGATCTGTGAGAAGGGTAGAGTGGTGATTGTGGGGGACTTCAACATGCCAGGAGTGGACTGGAGCACCCCAACAACCAGGAACAGAAGGGAGCAGGTACTGCTGGATGCCTTCCAGGACAGCTTCCTGCTGCAAATGGTCAGTGACCCAACCAGGTTAGGAAATACCCTTGACCTTGTGCTGACAAATGGGGACTTTGTGAGAGAACTTACAGTGGAGGAACCGCTGTCAGGGAGTGACCACCGCTCAGTATGGCTCACATTGGATATGGGCAAGGAAGGAGTGGAATCTGGCACAATAGTGCTGAACTTCAGGAGGGCTGACTTTGGGAGGATGGGGGAAGTGGTAAAAGGGTACCTGGCCAGAATTCAATCTAGTATGGACACTAATCAGAGGTGGGAACTCATAAAGCTGGGGATAGTGGAGGCAACCAAAACCTGCTGCAAAGCCCAGAGCAAGAAGGCTAGGGCTAAGAAACCAATCTGGTTGAGCAAAGAGGTCATGGAAAAGGTAAGGAGGAAAAGAGCTGCCTTTAGGAAGTACAAGAAAACAGGAGGGGGAGGACAGGGAGGAGTACTTGACAGAATCGAAGCAGGTGACAAGGGCAGTAAGGGGAGCCAAAGCATCTACGGAACTCAGGCTTGCACAAGGCATTAAGAAGGGGGGAGAAGGACTTCTTTAAGTACATCAGGGAGAAAAGGAGCTGTAAGGACCACATAGTAAGGATTAGGAAGGAGGGGGGTTGGGTGGAAGCAGGGTGCGATAAGGCGGAAGCACTAAATGAGTACTTCTGCTCAGTATTTACTAAAGAGAAGAGGGGGGTGACACCCAAGGTGGGAGAAATGGCAGAAGCAGGGTGGGAAGTGGTGACAGATGGGGAAATCATGGACAGCAGAGTTCGAGAGGGTTTGAAGGCACTGAGGGTGGACAAGGCGCCAGGCCCAGATGGCATCCACCCCAGGGTACTGAAGGAGCTGGCAGAGGTCCTTGCAGGACCCTTGGCAGACCTATTTAATGCCTCACTACATTCGGGGTGTGTACCTCAGGACTGGAGGATGGCTCATGTGGTGCCCTCCACAAGAGTGGCCCCAAGGATGAACCGGAAACTACAGAACAGTGAGCCTCACATCCATCGTGGGTAAGCTAATGGAGACTATCCTGAAGGAGAGCTGGTGGCCTCCCTAGAGGCCAAAGGACTACAGGACAGCAGACAGCATGGCTTCATACATGGCAGATCCTGCCAAACCAACCTGGTCGAGTTCTATGACTGGGTAACTAGGCAACTGGACAGGGGCCATGCAGTGGATGTCCTGTATCTGGACTTCAGTAAGGCATTCGACTCCAGTGCCACATGGAAGGCTAGGAAGGAAGTTAGTAGACACAGGGGTGGGTGCAAAGCTGGTGAGATGGGTAGGAAACTGGCTGCAGGGAAGGCAACAGAGGGTGGTGGTGGGTGGGGAGCTCTCACACCCAAAGCCAGTGATGAGCGGTGTTCCACAGGGCTCAGTGTTGGGACCAGTGTTGTTTGGGATATTCATTGCAGACATATCATGGGACATCAAGAGCAAGGTCAGTCTGTTTGCTGATGATACCAAGGTAGGCACGGTGGTGGATGACCTAGGGGGATGGCAGGGGTTGCAGGATGATCTGGCAAAACCTGAAACCTGGTCAGACACCTGGCAACTGGGCTTTAATGCCAAAAAGTGCAAGGTGCTGCATTTTGGGATGAAGAACCCAAGGAGGAGTTACCAGCTAGGGGGAGTGCAGCTAGCCCAGACAGAGGAGGAGAAGGATCTGGGTGTGCTCATTACAGGGTCAATGAACAACTCGGCACAATGTAGGAAGGCAGTTGCAAAGGCCAACAAAATGCTGGGTTGTATTGCAAGGGGTATATCCTCGAGGAGGGAGGAGGTGATTCTGCCACTGTATAGGTCATTAGTTAGACCACACCTGGAGTACTGCATGCAGTACTGGCATCCGTATCTGAAGAGGGACATTAGGTTACTGGAGAAGGTGCAGCACAGAGCGACAAAGATGATCAAGGGGCTGGGGGGACTTATCATATGAGAGGAGGTTGAAGGAGTTGAACATGTACTCACTGGAGGAGAGGAGAGACAGGGTGACATGATTGAAACCTTTAAATGAAAGGAATAAACAAGACAGGTACAGAGGGGCTGTTCAAAGTAAGGGAGGGGAGGGCCACCAGGGGCCATGATATGAGACTGGAGCGAGGAAGGTTCAGGAGGGAGATGAGGAGACACTTTTTTACAGAGAGGGTGGTGGCTGGGTGGAATGCGTTACCTGCTGAAGTGGTATGCAGTAGAACAGTGGACTGCTTCAAACGAGGATGGGACAGGACAAGGCGGAAGGTTAATGAAGGGGAAGGGTGGAAGGGAGGGGCAGCTGCAGAATAAGGGGTGCTAGCTGCACATTCGAGCAGACTTGATAGACCTCTAGGCCTTTATCTGCTGGCAAATTTCGTATGTTCGTATGTTCATAAGTTTAACTTGGTCCACAGGGAGGAAATTTGGATACAGCTTTACTTAAGCCCTAAATATCATGACATCAGGGCAGAGAGGGGGTTAGGATGCATTTAGATGGAAGTGAGGATAATGTGAAGAAAATTTGTTTTGGTACTATACTGTGTAAAGATCATGCCGAAAGAATGTAACACATATGTCCTTAAGACGTACACTATGTACAAAAACGGTTGAGGTGTGTCCAACCTTCGGGGCAACTGCTTGCTTTGAATTTGAGCACTGGAGCACTTTTTGAAAAAGATTAAAGGATTTCTTGCACAGTGATTACAAGGTGCCAAGATTTTGTTTGCAAACACATATGTCAAGCTGAGAAACACCAGCTTGGCACTGATGCTGAATTCTTTTGTGCGGTCTTATAGTGCAGCAAGTTAAATTGTGTCCGTATTCATTTTTGAGTGAGGGATTGTGAAAAATGTCAGATGGTAGTCAATTCCGACCCACCTTTTTTCTTCGTTGATGACAAAACTGCCGTTTTAAGAAAATGGGCTATGTAGACCATTATGATCAATCATATTTTCAATAACCCCAACATTTTATACCCTGTGGGTTACTATTCCACATAGGAAAACTGACTTTCTCACTTCTCTCTGAGTGCAAACCAAGCCCCCTTTTTGTGTTGACAAATCCCCCCCATCTGCCACTTGCTTAGTCGCAGTGAATTTATGTAGCATTTAGTTCTGCATATTTATACAGTCACATAAAATGCCAACTAACATCCTTTGCAAGCTTCCCTCTGTCAGTTTCTTCATATTTCCTCGTGTTTACATTTATTGTAGCAGTAAAGAGAGTGTGTTTAGTACTAAAAATAAAAAGAAATTTGCTGGTCGGGCTTTCTGTTTAGATGCCACTATTAAGGGGAAGCTGCATTTTCAAAACAGAAATACCTGGAAGGATCTAACAGATAATATCCACATTTATGTTTACTAGTAGTTGTTACTGTCTTCTCTCTGTGGAACAAAGCAAAATGGATTCAGAGTGGCAGGAACAAGTAATGTGGTGCTCAGCAATGAAAAAACTGAAACAGGCAAAAGGATGAGGAGCACCCACATATGCAGAAAGCACCAGGACTGCAAAAGTATTATTCAAAGTTCTTTATTTAACTACAGTGCATAGTGCACCCACACATAGTGAGCATATAAAAGTGACGACTAAGCCGCTCTGAAAGTTATGCTTCTCCCGGCCCCTGCCAGGCATCATGAGAGTGAATCACTGTGATGATGCCTGGCAGGGATCAGGAGAAATGTTAGCTGCAGAAAGGCTCAGCCGTCACTTTTTTATGCTCACTATGTGTGGGTACACTATGCACTGTAGTTAAATAAAGAACTCTGAATAATATTTTTGTGGTCCTGGTGCTTTCTGCATATGTGGTTGCTCCTCATTCTTTTGCTTGTCCCTGTGGAACAGCAGACTGAGATAGGACATGAGCTCAGCCTTACCATTCTCAGAGGTATTGACAGGATTGAACATATGGATATGTTCTCCAGCAGGACACAGGGACATGCTCTGAAGGTCACTGAAGGCAAGTTAGGGGTAACATTAGAAAGCATATTTTGTCCCAGAAGGTGATGGCCTTCTAAACTGACCTGCCAATAGAGACTGTGGACATGAAGACAGTAGAGTGGTCCCCAGTATTGCCCATCCCTTGGCTTTTGCCAGCACTGAGCCGATATGGCTGTGGAGAGCTTTAAGGGGTGGCAAGAGCATGGAAAAGAATATGTGGTGCTCTCACCACACCAGAGCCAGATGTAACTGATACTGCTGCTATTACAGAACTGTGCATGTGTGATACTCGTGCATGCGCAGTTTGCTTCATAGTCAGCCATAATATGGCAGCACTGACATGACTACATATGCACCATACTCACATATGCATAGTTTAAGTCAGCACTGGTAAAAGTAAGATCCCACTGAAAATGAGATACTGCATCTTAGCCAGGCTAACCTGTATCAGTACATTGTAGAAGTGGGTAAAATTAGGACCCCTCTGAAAATGAGATCCTGCATCTCAAAGCTATCCTGTGTCAGTACATTGCCAAAATAGATAAAAGTATGACCTTACTGAATATGACACACTGCATCTCAGCCATGCTATCATGCTGTGTCAGTACATTGTACCAGTGCTATAATACCATCAAGAGGTTCTGGAGACATGTGAACATTGAGAGTAAAGCTTGAGAGATTTCAACATTTTTCCAGAACCTCTGTGATATGTTGAATGTGAGTTTTACCATTTAAAATAAATAAAAACAGCCTCAACATTTGTTATGGTGATTTTACTGACAGGCATAATGAAGTCAGTTGCGTACACATATTGATTTGAACATACAGGAAAATGTAGAGGAGTTTTGTCCCAGTTTTACATGGAAAATACAGGGAAAAGGAGGGTACCCTACAGGGAAATGCTTTGTTCAATCTGGGAACACTGCAGTTGACACTGCCGTCATTCTGTGTAATTCCTTAGGATGCCCCTTGCAACCTCTGAAAACCCCTAAAACATTAGCTGCCTAGCATTTTTTTTTCCTTCCTACAAGTATAAAACCATGAGAGTTCCAATGCCACTAAATAGGTCCAGAAAGGGTTAACATAAGTCAACTCTTCAGAGGAAAAACTGTAAATCATTGCTACACACACACACACACACATTGGAAGAGATGATGGTAATTTGAAACTACTTTGTAGTTAGATGCTGCTATCTGTTGAAAGTCATGTCAGTAAATTATTAGTCTCCAAAGATAGCAAGTCACATTGCAATAAAAAAAAGCTGAGAAAATAATTTTGCAATTAGTGTACTCAAGAGACAACAACAACAATACTTTATTTTTAAGGCGCCTTTCAAAAACCAAAGCGCCGCACAAATCAACATACAATAAAACACAGTCTCATTAAGAAAATAAATACAGAATCAATTATAAAACCACTACTAAAATCAGGAAGACTTCAATTGCCAAAAGCTTGTCTCCACAAGTAACTTTTCTATGCCTGTTTAAAACCCTCCATGGTCGGGCACTCCCGTAACTGACAGGGTAGAGAATTCCAGAGGGTAGGAGCCACAAACATAAATGCCTTGGCCACAGCAGATCTTAAATGCACCCTCGGAATCTCCAGCAACCCCTTGTCAGCTGAGCGAAGCAATCACCCGGGGCGGTAAGGAATGAGGAGCTCTTTCAGACAGTTCGGTTCCTGTCCATGTAGGGCTTTGGAAGTCAATAAAATGACTTTAAAGGTAATCCGCCACTGTACAGGCAGCCAGTGAAGTTCACGCAGCACCGCCGAAATATGACTAAATCGAGATGTTCCAGTCAAAAACTGGGCCGCAGCATTCTGCACCAGCTGCAGGCAGTGGATTTCTGCCCCAGATAGCCCTAGGTATAAGGAATTGCAATAGTCCAAGCGTGTGGACATGAAGGCGTGGACCAGCATAGGGAAATCGCCAGGAGGAACATGGTGACTGATCCTGGAGATATTCCTCAGATGATAAAAAGAGGATTGGATGATGGCAGACACCTGCGAATGCAGCGTAAGCCCATCATCAAATATTACCCTCAGGTTCCGCACCTGTTCGGAGGTCGGGAGAGGCACGCTCTCAAGGAATAACCCAGAGGGTGAACCTACTCCGAACCCCCCAGTCCGACATGCTGGATCCACAACCAACACCTCAGTCTTATCAGAGTTGAACTTCAACCAACTCGCATCCATCCACTCCTGGATTTCACTGAGGCAGTTATTAAAGACCGAGAGAGCTCCATCCTGGTCAGGTGCAAAAGAAAGGTAGAGCTGGGTATCATCAGCATAGCAGTAAAACCTCAGTCCATACCTTCTTACAATGTCTCCGATGGGCAGCATGTACACTGCGACAAGAGAGTATTTTATTTAACTGGCAAGTTGGAGAAGGATACACAGAAAATTCCCAAAATGTGTACCATGGTACTCCATTTTCCCAGCTACAGACAGCAAGATGACTGTATGCAGCCCTCTTGCATTAGCTCTAAAAATGCTGTTTACCAAGTTGGATTCAAAAGAAAATGTGTTTCTTGTACTCACTGAAGCACTACAAAGTTGGGGAGGATAGGTGATTCTCCAGAACATTTGTTTCTTAATCCCTAGGTTGCAAAAAAAAACTAGAATTAATCTATTAGATTGGATAGATGTTCAATCTACAGCACTGCAAGGGTTAAATTGAAGGGCTGCAAAGAGGTAGAAGGATCTTTCAAAAACTCCAAAGGAAATGTTCCATGGTCTAGATCCGGTAGCTTATTTTTAGAGCTGATGCAATAGGGCTCCAGGCTCTGCCTACCTGCAGCCCTAAAAAGGGAAGTAATATTACCACTATATAGATCACTGGTAAGACCACACCTAGAATACTGCGTACAGTTCTGGAGACCACACCTTAGAAAAGACATAGATAGATTGGAGACGGTTCAAAGGAGAGCTATGAAGATGGTACAGGGACTGCATCAGAAATCATATGATGAAAGGTTGAAGGATCGCAACATGTATTCCTTGGAAAAACAGAGGGAAAGGGGAGACATGATAGAAACCTTCAGATACATGAAGGGAATGAGTAGGGCACAGGCTCAGGACCTATTCCAGGTCAAGAGTTACACAAGAACTAGAGGTCATGACATGAAGCTGGATGGGGGCAAGTTCGGGAGCAACACACATAGGTTCTTTTTTACGGAGAAGGTGGTCAACGCATGTAATAGCCTCCCGCAAGAAGTAGTGGCGACAAAGACAGTCGGAGCTTTCAAGAACACTTTGGATAAGTACAAATGAATTGTAACACTATGTAGCAGTTAAGGGGGGGGTAGGGTCTTGGGTAGACTAGATGGGTCTTGTGGTCCCCTTCTGCCGGCACCTTCTATGTTTCTATGAGTCCTGGGTGGTGGAGTATGCTTCCTTCCCCACCCAGAGTAGTGAAGAAGCCTTTGCCTCAGAAATGTCAGCACAACAGGCTGTGTTGACAAGTAATGACATGGCGGTCCCGGTGCCCGGACAGAGTGAGGTGTTAGCAGTTCCGAACAAAGGCAATGCTGGGTGCATGCCAGAGAAAAGCATGGAAATACCATGTGGGGAAACAGAAACCGCCATACATGACCTGAGCCAAAGGTATGGAAAGCTGCTGAATGTAAGTTGCTGACTGAACACTGTTCTGCTGCTGAGGGAATTGAGGGAGAGATGCTCCGAAAATAAGACAGCCCACATCTGGAGGATTTGGAAGCTGCAAATGTTTGTAGCGTGGTGCCAAAAGCAGGATTACTACAGCTGATGACAAGCATGGAGTTATTCAGGGAAGAACTGTGTTTGGATGTAGAGCTACAGAAAAAAAAGCCCTGCTACAGCTGATTTAAATGGAGGAAGAATGCTGTGTACAGCAAAAGGCTGAAATAAGGAAGCAGCTGGATGCTTCAGGTGCTGTTTTTGACCATAACATTACCACTGAGTAAAATCTTATGATTAGGTCCTCTGGGCAGTTTTGGACTGAATCAGATAGTAAACAAACTGAAACAGAATTAATAGATACAACCACAGAATAGAGTAGCGCAGGGCAGCCTGTAGTTACACCAGCTTCTGCATGTTTTAAAACTCGAAAAACTGCGGTTAGTGAAAAAAGGGTAGATTCTTACAGCCTGGACCATAATGACACAGGTCACCTTAACGGTAAAACATCACTGTGTGAAGCTGTCACCATGGAAAACAAATCTGACAATGTGGCTATTGTTAGTCCCGCATCAGGAGTTCTTCCTGATAATGCTCAGGAAGAATTACAAGTAGAATATATTGCACAAGTAAAAACAAGTTTGGCTATAGTACCAAATTTCTCTATTGACAGCCACAACTAAGCTCACTCCCAAAATGAAAAGGGGTGGAATATCACTGGCTAAAATGAAGCACTCCTGTCTTCTGCTTGTATCAAAAATAAAGAGCAGCAGGCTGGGAAAAAATGAAGGTGAGGGCTGGAGCCCTGGCTTTTCACCTATCCAGTGTGGTCCAGTATATGTCCCAATGCATGTAATGAGAATTCCTAAAGACCCATCTGATTAACTGGGTTCCCCAGTAGCATATTTGGATACTCAGCAAGAGGTGACTCAGTCACCAGGATCGAGGGCTACTGCGTTGCAACCTATCTCTTCAGGACAGGAATTGTAGACAGGGAGTCAGGATAACTCTACAGCTGCCAGAGTGTTTGCCTTAGAAGTACGCAATTCATGTAATTTCTCCACAGAACCTGCTCTATTTAATAAAAGAGAGACTTGTGGCCCATTGGTGTATGAAGTGCCCCCAGTCATTGTGGCTACTACGTGTTACAAAGTTCAGCTGGAACTGTGTCTGCCCATCAACCAGATGAAGGCCAAGCTGGCCCAATGATAATAAAATCTTTAGGAGAGACTCAAAAGACTATTACCACACAACAATTGAGCAATATGCTTAGGAGCTCTTGGTCCATGTTAAGTACAAAATTACAGGTCCAAGAAAATCTTCCTTCCACAGACCCAAACCAGTCTCTCCTGTTAGAGGTAGATCAGCAGTCCACTACATCATGAGGGGAACCAGACATGTCTGGGGAAATCCCTAGGCCAAATACATAAAGTCCTGCAGTGGACCCATGTTCCCCCACTAAAGAACAAAAAAGATACTCTGATTTTTTTAAACCACCAGTAGAACCTGCTAGAAGAAGAAATTCAGTTTGCATACATCATAAAGGTAGTCTAGCAGAAATTCCTGATCGGGTGTTTATAGCCAGAACTCTGCTAAAATCTGAAATGGGCTTTATGGCCTCTGAAATTTCTGCTTTGATTCATTCTGTGGGAGATACTTATTATGATATAAGTTTTAAACTTCCTGTTAGTTTGGAGCAGTTCTGGACAAAGTATGTAAAACTGTGGTCACCTTTCTGAGTGGTTCCACTTACAAAACCAGCGATCAAGACAGTAACAATTTTATTCAAGAATGAAGGGGTTAGTATAGTCGATATCCTGTATTGGCTAAAGCAACTGAGCACTGTATTGGGGAACATATATTGGGGAACCCGGAACCCATTATTGACTCTGAATATATATGGACAAGGGGTTGGTGGATTAAAGTTTGGTTGCTGCATTCTGTGTCTGGGATTTCTCACTTGCCAAACTGCTTTTTCCCAGGGAGAGACAGAGGAGTCCTCTTACCAAGGACAATCAAAAGCTTGTTTTTGATGTGGACCACAATGACATTTAAACAGTGTGTGTGATAAAATCCAGTGTGGATTATATATGGAATTAGAACACAAGAGCTCCCAGTGTACTGCATCCATGAAATACAATTTATGTGATGAATTGGGCCACTCCTACAGAAAGTGTCTGTTGGCATCTCACAATCAAGGAGACCTTATGGACCAGGCAGAGCATAACTTTTATGTAAATCAGGTTCAGAGGGATGGGCTCCAACAGGAGGAAAGAAAACAACAAAAGTTCACATGCCCACCACCCTTGGATAAAATGCAGTTAGAAAGTTTTGAAGAGGCCTCAGGTCTAGGAGTGGAACTTGAACCAGCTTCACTGGAGGAGGCTGAACCTTAACAAGCAGATAAGGAAATACCTCTTTTACCACTGGTTGAATCTCCCCCAAAAGATGAGTCGAGTTCATGAAGATAGTTTGGAGGAGATGCAAGACAACATTGATACTGATGGTAAACAGGAGACGGCATGTCTGGGAGAACAGGAACCATCAACATCTTCAAAAACCATCATTGAGAGTCTACCAAAGGGAGAAGACCCTCATCTAGAACAAATAATAGTGACCCTAGAAAAAGCTGTTATTATTGCCATGCTCCAGTTATAAAGTCTTTGCACATTGTAACTCAAAGAAGAACTTTGATAGGTCAACCAAAGCCAGAGGTTGTAAGACAGGACATCCTGTCTCTATTGAATAAATTTAAAATTCTAAGAAAAAGAATGGACTGGGGAGATACAGAGGACACATCTGACAAATCATTGTCTCTTCCTCGCAGAAGGACTCTTCCTCTGAGGCTGAAGAGGGCACCTCTGAGTCACATGATTCAATGAAAAGGAAATCAAAAAGAAAATGGGGTGAAAGGAAGTCTCAGTGATGTTTTGTTATCTTTCCATATTTATGCAGATGAGGTGATTAGTCCATATCTAGCTTGACATGATATACCATAGAAAGAAATATGGGATCTACAAGACTTATCCTTTGGATATGAAGAAGGCATTCCAGACCAACAGTTGGTTAAGAAAAGTTTACCTGAAAGGAAGGGGAAGGGAACATGGTCTTAGGTAATGTATATTTGGTGGATTTTTTTACATTTTTCTTGATCGTATGGTGGGATCTGTCTACAATTTTTTAGTAGGTTCAGGTAATACTAATAGTATGAAGAATACTATAAGATTATTGGCCACTATGGCATTGCTACAAGATAACCCTATGTGATATTCTGTTTGAACAAGACACAGGTTGAATACATGTATGGACATGCATAATGCTAAAAAATTATGGGCATATGGCCCTTCCTTCTAGTCGATGGGGAGGATAGATGCTCTGGGGTGGGAGTATTGTTTCATAGCCAAGAAGATGAATTAATTAAATTGGTGGATATCATTCTAGGTTAGATTTTGCTGCTAGATGTCATATGCCAGGAATTACACCTTTGTTTAATAAATATATATGCTCCACAAACAAAGGCTGAGAAAGTGGAATATTTTAAATTAGTCAAGTCAAATTTATTTATATCCCTTGGGTTATTTGGTGTGGAGATTTTTTCCCATATTGGTGTTTATTCCTCCTTTGGTGGGCTGCAAATGCTCATCTGCCAACCACAATGGACTCTGGGGCCATTTGGGATCTTGATACGCTATGCGTGTCATGGCAGTGCACCTGGAGCCAGCCTGGAGGCTTCATCCTACAACAGCCCTGATGTTTCCATATTTTCTCCCCAGTTACCCAGGGCCACATACAGAGAGGTACATGTGTGTGAAGGTAGGCATGCACCCTCTTGCTCCGTGACAGCCCCTTCCTCCCACACTCTTGGCCTAGCTCCCTGGCTCCCACAGTTCACACTGCCCCCTGGCCTCCAGCGTGAGGCAGTGAAGAACCAAGGGAGCACAGATCCCTCCCCAGAGAGCAGAGCTGCCTGTCATCAGCTCTGTCCTGCACTGCTCCCTCCCCTCCATGCCGACCACTGATGGCCCATGCTCATTCCCAAACATGGGTCGCCGGCATGGTGAGAGGTAAGGCGACCAGCACCTCAGCCCTCTACAGTGTAGAGTCGACACCACCAGGCTGGCTGGTGTGGAAATTTTTATTGTGGACTGGCTCCCTCAGATATAAGGACTAGAATGTCAAAACTATATTGTAATATGAATTGTCTTAAAGAAGTTATAGTAAAATCAGGTTTGATAGGTACTGCGTGTAAAACTGGAAGGTCAGGGGAACATAAATTTTTAAAGGAAAATTACCCATAAGAACTGATTACATATTTTGTTCTCCATGCTTGGATAGTTCACGATCTCTTACAGTACCTTTGATCATAGAAAGGTTCAAGTTCAGATAGATCAGTGCAAGCCATACTTTGGGATGGGTGTTATGGAAACTAAATGCATCTCTGTTGACACATGATACAATTTTCCGTAAATTGCATTATTTAATAAAGGCAAAAAAAATCCACCTAATTTTTTATGATTCACTGCTAGAATGGTGGGAAGAGGTTAAGGTTGATTTGGCATATTTCTTCAAATCACTGAGTAAAAAACTGGCAAAAGATAAGTATAGAAAATACTTAGATTGCAGAAGGCAGTACCAGAAACCGCTGTCTATTTCAGCAAAAACTGGACATGACTTCTTTCCTCAGACTGTGGTCCTTAAAGAGGAAATTACTGAATTCCAATATCAGAGAGTGACATTACTTAAGGAGCAGAAATATAATACTAAATGATGAAAGTTCTATGCAAATCCTTTTGATGATTGTGAAGGTAGATTGAAAAATATGACTTATTTACAGTTAGCGGATCAGGATGGTAAGCTATTATCTAGAACAACGGAACAATTAGGCTTCCTGAATTCACATGTCCATGCCACTTTTGGATCCCCCACTGAACCTGTAAATGGCTTGTCTGACTTTTTTTGGATATAACAGTTCCAGATTTGTCTTCAGAAGAGCAGAACAAACTACTAATGGATACTTCTCCAGGTGAGGTCATGGCAGATATCAAATCCCTTTCTACAGGGTCAGCCCTGGGGTTCAGATGGTCTTCCTGGAGCTTAAGCTTATTGGGGAAGAACTCCTGACTGAACTTGATTCTAGTTTTCAGTTTTCTATTGACTTCTGGTGGGATGGGGGATAGTTTATGACACGGGGTACTAGTCTACCATATAAAAAAACAACGAAATGGATTATTTCTAACTCGAGGCTGATTATTCTTCTAAATTTGGAATTAAAGTTCCTAATTAAAATAATGACCTCCAGATTATCACAAGTAGCACCTTTGCTGATTGACATCTTTTAGTCTTGTGGGATACATGGTTGAAAGATTCAGGACAATATTCATGTTTTATGTGAAATAGTTGAGTGTGGGAACTAGGGTGAGATTCTAGCCTTCTTATGACTCTCGATCAGGAGAAGGCTTTGATAATGTCTCGCATTCCTTACTGTTAAAGGTTCTTCAATATTATGGAATCCAGGAGAAAGTTGCTGTATGACTTTGGGTATTATATACAATGGTATGTGTGAGCCTTACTTTAAATGGTTGGTTAGGAGACTCGAAGTAGGTCAAGAAATGGATGTGACAAAGGTGCCCCCTTAGTACACTCTAATATGTCTTTTGAATAGACCTGTTAATTAGAAAAATGAATGTCATATAAGACATTAAATAATAATAATAATAATAAACTTTATTTAATTGGAAGTACCAGTCATAGGCCTGGCTGCCGCATTCTGCACCAGCTACAAGCAGTGGATATCAACCCCCAGTAGCCCTAGGTACAGGGCATTGCAGTAGTCAAGGCAGGTGGTCACAAAGACATGGACCAAGGTAACGAGATCATCGGGAAGAACCAGGTGCTTCAGCCAGGTGATAATCCTCAGATAAAAAAATGAGGTCTTGACAACTGCTGACACCTGAGATTTCAGGGTCAGCTCATTGTCAAAAATAATGCCCAGATTACGCACCTGATGTGAGGCAGCCAGCTGAGCATCCCCAAGCCAAAGCCCAGATGGGTGTCCAGCCAACATACCCACTGCCCAATGATCTGGGTCCACCACCAACATCTCAGTCTTATCTGGATTAAGCCTCAGCCAGCTAGTACTCATCCAGTCCTGAATCTCGGAGAGACAGTTGTTAAATACCGAGATTGCATCCTCCTGCCTGGAAACAAAGGACAGGTACAGCTGAGTATCATCTGCATAACAGTGAAAACTCAAACCATACCGCCTAACAATGTCTCCCAATGGCAACATATACACCGTGAACAACATGGGTGCTAAAATGGAGCCCTGTGGAACCCCACAGGATAGAGGGAGAGCATCAGAGGAATAAATCCTTGTGACCACTCTCTGAGTCCTACCCTGAAGGAAAGATCTAAACCACCTGAGGTCCATGCCAGATAGTCCACAGATGAACCACAGGTGCTCCAATAGCACACCATGGTCCACAGTGTCAAATACCACAGAGAGATCAAGGAGGACCAAGATGGAGTGAGTCCTCCGATCTCTTGCCATTAGGAGATCATTTAGCACTCGGACAAGAGCCGTCTCAGTACTATGTCTCTTCCTAAATCCGGACAGGAGAGAATCATAGACATCGTGGGTGGTAAAATGGTCATCCAGCTGCAGCACAACCACCTTCTCAATAACCTTCCCCACAAAGGGCAGGTTAGAGACAGGTCTGTAGTTGGCAGGACAATCTGGGTTAAGGGAGGGTTTTTTTCAGGAGCGGTCAGATGAACGCCTCCTTTAGGGGATCGAGAAAGATCCCCCTCTCCAATGAACTCCAGACTATCTCTACAAGGATCAGGCTGATCTCATCCACACAACCCATTAGGAGTGGCGTGGGGCCTGGATACAAACTACAGCTGGTTGGCCACAAAGTCTGGATGACCCTCATGATATTGATGAGTTCCAGCCAGCTAAAGTCCGTCCAAATAAACCGGGCATTTGCAACCTCCTGCTGACCACAGCAACACCCCTTAGAGGTGTTCTGGCCAATCTCGGACCTGATGGCAGCAACCTTATCTGCAAAAAATTGAGCAAACTCATCACACTTCTCTTGTGAAAAAGCTTCAAAAGACTGGAGACAGATTGGATTGCACAATCTGTCCACAGTCCAGAAAAGCTGAGCTGGTCTATTTTGTGCAACAGCAATCTCCCAGGACAGGAATTCTGCCTTCTTACACATGATTGTCAATTGATAGATTGTATAATGTTCCATTAATCCAGGCCCTCTCCAGCCTTCGCCCCACTCTCCTTAACTCCTTCAAGGTCCCATCAAACCATGGAGACCTTGGACGGAGGGTGAGGGGGCAAAAGCAAACAGGATCAACAGAATCCAGGGCCTCTGTTTACCGCCATATTATAGGGAAGCACCAGGTCCCCTGGATCCGTGCACTCCCATGGCACACTGTATAGATCCAGCACTGCCATTAGGCCATCTGGGGTCACACCCGCAAAGGGCAGTACTGGACCATCTCCGTAGGGGCAGGCCTATTGAGGGGAGCCACAAAACTGAACCCTATGATGTGATGGTCAGACCATCAGACTGTTTCCACCACCAAGTCAGATATCTCCATCTCCAGGAGGAACACCAGGTCCAATTAGTGACCTCTAATGTGGGTTGTGGAGGTAACAACCTGTATGAGGCCCAACGAAGTCATTAGTTGGAGGAAGTCACAACCAAATTGGGAGAGTTCATCATTGACCCAGGCATTGAACTCTCCCAGAATCAAGCATCTGGGGGATCCCAATACCACATCGACAATGAAGTCCGCAACTTCTTGCAGGAACTCTTTCCCATCTCTGGGTGGACGGTAGATGAGGAGTATCCTACATCCCACACCCGCACCTATGATACACTCAAAGGATCTGGTGGACCCCACAGGCACCTCCATAAGTCCCAGTTCTGATCTAAAACAGATGGCTACACCCCCGCCCCTATGATCCATTCTCAGATGATGTATCACCGAGTACCTGGATGGAATGGCTAATGCCAATACTGGGCCAGCATTCTCATCCAGCCAGGTCTCAGTGATGCACGTCAGGTCAGATGTCGCAACAAGATGTATAATAGCAGTCTTGTTTTGAATGGGCCTAGCATTGCATAACACCATACAAGTAGGATGAGCGGTCGAGGAAGACCATGCCACCTGCCTGCATTCAACAGAACCCTTGGGTATGGGAATCAGATTGGGAGGACACCTATTCTGATCCCATTTTGCCCCAGGGCATCTTCTTGTCCCCACTACCTCTATCCGACCGCTCCTATCCATTCCCCCCCAAGGCCCAGCTCCTCCCTTCTCCTAACTATCCCCAGGGCATGACATCTACTGTATGCCTCAGCTGATAAAGGGGGACAGTCAAAGGGGCGAAGGTCCCTGAGTCTTGAGGGTGAATAGCACCTGACTGTCTTACTACCCTCCCAACACATTTCATATAGCAGTGACAGTAACACAATCAATCAGAATCACATGCACACTCAAACAATACTCCAGCACTATAACCACTTACCCACTCAATCCTTACACCATCAAAAAACAACCAATAACCACTGATACAATTCTCAAACGCACTCTTAAATACTCTCAAACAACACAATTACACACCATACATCAAAAATAATCAATACTCAAAAAAGACAATACTAATCTCCACCACTCACAATTAACAATATAAAATGACAAATGTTTATAGCAGCATCAACACAATCAAATTTGAGATTAAAAGGAATATATTTGGATCAAACTCAGTCCAGCAATAGTTTTTAGAGAACAGACCTTGGAGATTCCAGCTCCTTGTGCTAATAAATGTCCATATTCAGTCTTTTAGGACTCTCGCTCCACAAAAGTTCAAGAATTCGGTTACTTATAAGCAAAACAAAAACTTAGCAGCTGAACCTAGGAGCTCCCACCTTCTAGGACTTATAGATGTTAGTCTCCAGTTCTTTAAGGACTCTCACTCCATAAAGTTCAGAGAGTAGATTTTAGCACCGCCCCACATTAGAAATTAACTGATTTATTACTCTTTTGATTTTGATGCAGATGCCAACTACAGTTACTTGCAGGATGTTAAAGATGGTTTACCAGATTAGACAGTCTGTGGTGAGCCCAAATCATGTAAAGTATTCTGCCAGAGCATTCAAACCTGATCCTTCCTTTACCCCACAGAGGCCTGTGGGTCAAATTGAGTCCCCGGTGGTCCTGACCAAAGCCAAGAGCACGGAGGTAACTCACCCACTTGACCCTGCAGGATCACCAAATCAATGACCAGTAGTATTCCCCGCAGAGCTCTTTAACATCCTCAAACAGAGGAAGACCCCCAGAACCCCAGCCCTATCTCCGGACCTGACTGCTGTAGCAGCTGCCTACCGACCGCCGCGCAGTGGAATGGAGCAATGCCACCGCAGCTGCCCTCCGGCGGCTACACTGCAGAGCACAACCGGGTCAAGGACCAGAACCAGGAAGGAGATCCCCAAACCACTTCTCAACCAAAAGAGCTTGCAACCCAGTCTCCATATGTAATCTCCAGTCCTCTATCTTCAATTTCCAGCTGTAGGCTCCAACCTCTGGATTCAGTCCAAAGAACTCCACTGACAAGACTCTTCCCTGGTTCCCTCATGTAAGCAAGAATCAGTTCAAAAAACGATGATAGTTCTGTACAGCAGGCAAGTGGGCAAATAATCAGACAGAAAGAAACTATAAGCAGACAACTTCTGCTTATACTTGAGATTTCGCTGATTTCAGTCAGCTCCAAACACTGGGTTGAGTCCAAAAAACTGGTGGTAGCAGACAGCAAACAAATAATTTGAATGACAATATAATACAACTACTACTGATGCTAAATTATTTACTTTACAAATGCTGACTAAAATAAAACACATAAAAACAAATTAAAATGCTACTCTCGCTTTGCTCTGGCTCTGCCCTCTCGATGGTCAGCCCAGCATGGCCGCCATCTTCATTTCCACAGATCAGTCCTTATAACAAGGACCAATTAAACTTATAACAACTAGTGTAAATTTAACACCCCCCTCCTCCTGTTTTGGCATATGCAGATGATGTCTGCCTATTAATCCAGAATTTGGAATCCTTGTAAAGGGAATAGATTCCTATGTTAAGGCAGCAGGGGCCAAGGTAAACTGTGTGAAAAGTAAAGGTATGACTTTGGGTCCTTTAAAGGAAGACTGTGCAAGTCAAATTTTAGGAATCCCTATTAAAAATGGTCCTCTCACAATCTTGGGCATAACATTTGGACCAGGAAATATGGCTAAAATAAACTGGGAGGAGAAATTAGCAATCACAGAAAATACATTTTTAGAATCAGTGGCCAGAGACCATTGCAAAACGTGTTCATATGATCAAGACATTCCTAGTTCCTGTTTTCTTATATATAAGTTTTGCTTTCCTTCCCCCAAAGGAATTGGAAACAAAATTGTATGGTGTTTTTTTTTAGGCTGTTGTGGGGCAGTCGCCTCATCCCAGTCCAGAGGGTGCATGCATATAGAGATTTAAAGGGAGGTGGACATGGGATGATAAACCCAGGTTTTTTTTTCATTGTATCTTTTTTACTAATTTTTTTAAAACCAGTTTTAGTTAAATCAGAAAAGATTTGGGTACCATGTTTATGGGCTTGGTGCTTGACTCTTCTAAGCATAGGGGAAAAGGGGGGGGGTAAATTTGTTAGTCGATCCCTTCCCCATTTTCTGGTTTTTCTGGGATCTTGTTTTCAAAAAATTAAAATGTGAAATCTCTCTTTTTTAATAATTTCTTCTTTAAGGGAGAAGCTTCGGATCCCACACAAAAGCACTACAGGACTCTTGCAGTCTAGAGGAAGAAACCATGGAACACTTATTCTTTACATAACCATATATAGAAGACTTTTGCCACTCCTGGGGGACACCTGGAAAACTTTAACCTTTGTAACAACATCTTATGATGAGCTGGTTTATTGTTACTTTTCAGAGAAGTGGTGTAGATGGAATTGCAGTACACTGTGGGTGGGATATTCAGAAATGCACCAGGCATAGGCTCAAGCCTGGGCGCAGCGCAACTGGGCTGCACCAGGGCATGGACCAGGCAATATGCAAGGTGCAAATGGGTCTATTTGCATGTCATTATGGCCCCATTTGTATGCGGGTGCGCCGATCCCAGGCGACTTGTGCCTGGCGCCCTGCCAGGCTGCAGCCATCAGGGACCGATGCCCCCTGCCCCTTGTCTGATCGCGGGCTGTGGTTAGATATTAATTCCCTGGTGGTCCAGTGGACCTGCTCTCCTGCCCGATCGTGGGCAAATATAGAAATGTACTCCCTGGTGGTCCAGTGGACCCGATCCCGAGCCTGATCGCAGGCAAATGTATATTTAATTTCCCACGATCCAGCGGCCCGATTGCGAGGCTTGATTGTAAATCCAGGTGCGCCGGTACCCCCTCCCACCCGCCCTCAGACCCACCACCCGCTCCCCCAGTCAGCGGTGGGTGGCAGCTCCCCATCCATAAGCTGCCCAGCCGCCTCCGACTGACAGCGTGCAATCTGGCTGTCGCCCATTGAATCCACTGCGTACTGTACTACACAATCCCGAAATGTGAATGGGGAGTGGGGTGGCAGGTCTGAGTAGGCGGGTGGGAAGGGGGGTTCCGATGGCCCAGCTGGGCATTCATTTACAACTGAAGCCTGCGATTGGGCTGGGGATAAGGGGAAATTAAATTATACATTTGCCCGCAATCGGGTTGGGGATTGGGGGAAATTAAATATACATTTGCTCACGATCAGGCTAGGGATCGGGGGAAATTAAATATATATTTGCCCACAATTGGACTTGGGATCGGGTCCACTGGACCACCAGGGAGTACATTTCTATATTTGCCCGCAATCAGGCAGGGAAGTAGGTCTACTGGACCACCAGGGAATTAACATCTTTTTTGCCCATGATCGGGCTAGGGGGTAGGCTCCACTGGACCACCAGGGATATTGATTCATTACGCCCATGTCCGGGCGAGGGGGGGGGCACAACTCCCGAACTGTGTCTAGGGTGGTCCGGTGGCCACCCATAGCTAGCGACTGCCGTGTTGCGTCCTGCAACACGGCAGCTCCTGTCGGTGGCAGGACTTGCTCTTGCTTTTCGGGAAGTGATTTTTGCGCCCCGTGCAGTGCAGTGCAAGGTGGGTTTGTGCCATATCGCCGCACATCCCGGGCTGAATATCGGGATGTACCGCATATCGATAGACATCTCCCCAGCACTTGCACCGCATACGTACTGGTGCGCCCGGGCGCATCGGGGATTGCGCAGCACAACATCCCCTTTTGAATATCGTGCTGGGGCGCATCAGTGGGTTGTGCATGGCGCAATACTGTTGCGCTATTGTGCAACCCCTTTGAATATCCCACCCTGTGTGTAATCATGAGTTGTATAAAATGGTGCATATGGCAGGCCAGATGCTCTTTTATTTTTCAGCAGAAAGTAATTCCATTACCATTTCTGGTGAGGAATATTACGAAAGAAATAAGAGCTGTTTATTGCAATGAATATAATGCAATGCTTAACACCACTGGACTGAGCTTTGGAAAAATGTAACATGGGTACAATAACTGCATCTGCATACTCAGTATTTAATTGTCATTGTAGTATAGTATTGACTTGAGAGGTATCAGCAGTTTCCGGTTATAGTTTAATTAATTTTCTATATTTTCTCTTTAAGGCACTTACATTGGAATGCATGAATTATGGTGTTGAATTTCTTTCTTATTTTTATGTGTACAAAATATTTTTATTAATAAAAACACCCCATCTCTTGTGAAAGTGCCCTGGGTTCTTTTACTTTCACTTGGACACCCACCAAGGATGGGACCAGAGAAAACAGCGATGGGCAGAAGGGACCTTGGTTTGGCATTTCACCTCAGCAGTACAGCACTCGTGTAGTACTGCACTGGAGTGCCAACACTGTGGGGTATTATGAGCGCAAGTCTTGGTGTAGGACTACAACATGTCTTTGGTTTGTAGTTTTAGCCTTTACAGACAGTTTAGAGATTCAGTTTCCCAGCTTAAATTCCTGCTTAAATAGAAATACAGAAGGAATGTTGATCAGCACTGGAACAAAACCAGAATCTTCCAATGTAAGCTGCGTTTCCAAAATTCTCATAACAGCTTTATTACTACACATTTTGCATCCTATCATTTGAAGCAACAAAATATTCCACAGCTAAAACTTAATTCAAAATGACTGCCATGGTAAGCATGAACAACGTGATCAATTCACTTGTGGGTTCACATGCCATTTTAATTTACAAACAGCATTATTTTCCTTTTATCTCTACAATTAATGCTGATTTAATTTTATTATTATCATTTACCCATGCAATAAAGCGTGTGTTTATCTGCAGAATTTAAACTCCAACTTAAAACTGTAGGTGTCTATTTCCTTCAGGTCCCTTAGCACACATCTCCATTGCCCACATCCTCTCTCTGGAGCACGGCCATGTGTCAACTGACTTCTCAGGGTGTCCATGGCCTCTTAGTTTTGGGCTAATCTGTCACTTTAAGGACCCCCCTCTCTCTTGTTGTTACCAAAAGGGGAAGATAACAGTCTGTCATGAAAAAACATAGCTGGGGGAGTGTGCATGTGTCACCACAAAGGGTAGGATGGCATGGCAAAGCATGTATGGAGACCATCATCGTGGGTACTCAGCCAGTTTTTTTTTCAGTCCTGCCCCTAATATGCATGTGCATAGCTAGCCTGGCGAGGTGGTACCCAGTGATGCGTGCTCACCCATGCTGTTAACGGTACCTCCACTACACCACCACTGCCAGGAGCAGCCACAACAGCACGGTAATGTCCTCCCCCAAGGAGGGCATCTGAGTGGATGCCCTAAACCCTCACTGATGCCTCTAGTACTGACATCCCCAGCTCACAGTGACAACTCGGGAGACCAGCATTCTGAGTCAATGCCCCATTGCTCAGCACTAGAGTCTTCTATGCATGGCAACTTTAAAAAAATATATTTTATGCAAACCATCTGTTTAGACCTCAAAGTAATTGACAACCAGAAATGTCTTTTCCCAAACATGCCTGATTTGGTACCAGCCAAGTAGTTGCATTTCTGTTCCTTATTCTTGTTTCTTTTTAATCTTTTTAGCTGCTAGAGAATGAGTGCTGGTCAGCTGTGGGAGGTTTAAGAAAGCTGACTGGGGAACAAGAGGACATTCCACTTGAAGTGTTGTTTGGCATTCAAGATTCTACACTGAGGTCCTGATGTACTGTACTGTATACACAAACTGATTTTAATTGGAGTCTCTGAGAAAGGTCACTACGCAGCCAAAGAAAAATATATGCAAAAAGGACTCATTATTTTTGATGCATTTATGAATCTAAATAGTTACATAGACTTCATCGTGTGTATTCTTCCAGTCACGTTATTTAGTTATTACTTTTGCATTATTTAGTTTACAACTGAGGCAAATTTACAAATGAAATCCTTAGATGGATAGCAAACAAGTACATACCATATTAACAATATGCCTAGGACTTACAGCAGACACCTCCTGATTAGTACAGCTTTGGGGATAAATACTAGTATTTTAGTAAGGGTTGAGAAAGCACTTCTATGCAAATCCCTGTCTTCCATTCTGTATAGTTCAGCTGTCTTTTCATCTGGGAACATGATAACTAGTGTGCACCATATTTGCACCAGGATCTTAGAGTCCTGAAACACTGGTTAACAGCTGTTCAGTTGTTTTACAATTCCAGAATGTTAAAAACACTATAAAACAAGGGGCCAGATTCTCAAAGCCAGTGAAAATCCCGCAGCTGTGGGAAAACTTGGCGCAAGTGGGTTGCCAAATGAGGAAATGCAGTTTCTCCCGCAGCTATGGTATTCTCAAAAGTGTAGCCGGTTTATGACCAGCTCCATGATTTACAGTAGCTTGTGGGTGGTTTTTGCCTGCAGCTGCGAAAACATTTATGGCTCGTGAGACTAGGTGTGACATCTCCTGCAGCTGCGGCAGACTGGGAATACCAATCTCCACAGCTGTGGTGTGGGACTTAGTCCCACATTGTTTTGAGAATCCAGCCCAAGGTTTTTAAGACTTTATTTTTGCTCACTTACAATAACTGAGATTTAAAACCTGAATGTAACCCTCTATGGCAAATGTGAGGGTTTACTCCATTTTCACCAGAACTATGCCAGTCCAGTATTGCCTATTTTTGCACTAAGTTTCTTTTTTTCTACAAAGCTGTTTCTCCCTTGGGTGAGCCAGAAGCTATCAGCCCTGTTTCCGTCTCCCTTGACCAGTCACAATCTCTCTCGAGTCTTATCTGATCTGTGGTTCCCCCACAGATTGCCCCTGTGGTGGGACCAGGAAGGGGAGGGTCATCCTCCACAAAACAGATACATATCCAGAAGACAGGGCCAGAGTCCTGGGAGATGGCATGTCCCTGGGGCAGGCAGACAAGGCTTCATTAAACCTACTCACCCATCTTCCATGTTCTCCCCCTTGCTGCTGCTGAGATGCCCACATGCACCATGTGGAGGCACACACATGCTGTGTCAAGTGATAGCCCCTCCCTTCGTGCCACTCCTACTTGTACTACCACCACCACCAGATTTTCACCTGCTGACAGTCATAAAGCTGGGTGACAGGCCTTCCTTCCCCTGGAGAGGAGAGCTGTTCCTTGGATGCTCAATCCTCCTCCTCCCCCACAGCTGACCCCTTGCAACCTGGGTCCACTCCCAACCTTGGGGCGCCAGCGTGGTGGGCAGTAGCACTGCCACTGAGCCACTGGGCTGGCTCAGGGTTAAGTTGCTAAGCCTATTAAAAATATATTCAAGTATTCTTTCCTGTTTACTGGTTTCAGCCCTCAGCAACAGGGAGCTATCAATTTCATGAGTACAGCCTGTAATCGCTGGCTCCTGTACTTCTCTGGGCTTTGTTGGTTGCCCCCCCCCGGGTGGAGCCCCAGCCCTCTGGAAGGGGTGGAGCTGTGTTGGTGGTTTGGGAACTCCAGAGTTCGGTCACCTATGGGGTGTGAAGTGCCCTGGATGTAACTCGCCAGAGGGGGCTCACAGGCTCAAGATGGTGATGGGTCCCAGGTCTGGATTTGCCACTGGCTCCCTCTGGGTGCATCTCTTGAGGCAGGAGCCAGGTGAGGATCTGAACTGGGACAGCGAGGGTTTGTTGGATGTTCATCCTTAAGGAGAGTGGTTTGATGGAAATTGCAGCTGAAGTTCCAGGCTTTAGAAAGGTAACCTGAAGTCTCTCTGTCAATTTCCAGACCCCCAAGGTGGGAGGGAATGCTATCCTCTAATTGTCTGAAACAGAGGGGCACCACTGGGACACTGAGGACAGAGGAAAGGGTAAAATGCAGTGAGTTCCTTCTACTTCATGTTGGTGCCCTTGCCTGGGTATTTATCCTTCACCTTCAATTCAAAATCAAAAGGACAGGCTATCCGAAGTCTAAAGGTGCCTCTGTTATTTCACCTATGGCACAAATAGTTGAAATGGTGAAAAAAGACAGAGCACACAAGATCTTTTCTGCTTGAAAACATTTATTTGTGCAAAAAGACTTAAAGTGCTGAGAGAGGGCTCAAAAACTATAGATGAATGTCACAACCTGTCTGCACCCAGGATGCAGTCTGGACAGGTTGCCAAGTTTCTCAACCTCAATACCTGTAAGGGTACCTTGGTAGCTGCCACCACTCATAAGTGATTCTCTTACCTTGGGACTTTCTTGTTTCAGAAGTTTCCCATGTACAATGTGACTGCGATTGAGCACTTTCAAAAAGGGCAACTCAGTCACATCGTCTGTGCACAGAGCTATCTGGTAGGGTAGTGACCGGATACGGGGGGGTAGGCAAATATAGTGATGGGATGTCACTATGTATACACACATGGGGGGGAGGAGGGACCATGCCCTGTGATGGGTGAAAGGGGAGGGAGGGTTTGTGGGGTGTAGTGCAGCACTGGGCTGCCGAGCTCGCTGTGTGGCTTGGTGGGTAGGTGGCAGGCTGGGGTTGGGAGGGTGCTGGGTTCAGTTCTGGGCACGATCGTGTTTTTGAACCAGGTCGGGGTTTTTAATTTTTTTTTAAGTTTTGTACCCCCCCGACATGCATCCCCCGGAGTTGGGAATCCTTTAGTAGGGGGTTTTGGGGGTCACAGCCCCCCACATAACATAGCTATCAGGTGCCCTCTTGCAGTTCGCCGTGAATGTACATCGTCAAAATTAATTTTGGGTGATGTACACTCGCCCAAACATTAATCGCTGTTCCACGATCACCTTTATCACATGGAATCATTTCAGATCCCACCAGCACCACTACCCACACAGTACGGTGGTCCTTTGGCTAAGGTCAAATGGTCTTCCCCATCACTCACTCCTAAGAAGCACTTTGTGTCTAGAATATGGTAACTGTAGTCATCTTCTCCTTCTTCACAGACATAGCATGGATTTGTCAATACCAACAGTTAACTATTCCTCCAAGAGATTCAGTCATAGAGGCATGCATTTACTATTTCACAATGTTTACACAATCCACTATCTCGAGATATTACAATGCACAAGACTACGGGAATTACAGGGTTACTATAAAAATTAAAAGGAAATGGTTTGCATGCAGGAGAAGAAACAAATAGAAAAACCTTCCTATAGCTTCTTAAAACTAATAGAGTGGAAAGTTTCTTACCACACAGGATACCTTTAGTGATCTGTGGCAGGCGCTATCTCTTAGATGTTATAAATCTAGATTTCTAGCACTGACTGACCTGCTAGGGCATGGCACAGACCTCAAAAACCTTCAGCTGCCAGCCCCCATGCTGCATCATCAAATATGTCACTCTTGCATCATGGATTTGACACTTTTTTGTTTCCTGGGGGTACCAACTATCTGGAAAGCTGGCCTAAACTGCAACCTTGGATTTTGTGGCCTCAGGGCACCTCTCATTATTCTGAGCCATGTTTGCCTCTGAGTGCGCGTGTGTGTGTGTGTGTGAGGGGGGGGGAATGGGGGTTGCTGCATGGCCAGGACACTTTTCTGACATGAAAGACCTTGGGCTCTTTAAAGCTCCCCAGTTAACTGACCAGGGATCCAATTGTTTACAGGACCAAAAAAGGCTAACATGGCAATTAAAACCAATACAAACTATGATAAAAACAAAAATACTAGTACTCAAAATATAACCAACAACAATACCACAACCAAATGCAATAACAACAAAAATACTAAAACTCAAAATAAAAACAACACAAATATAAACAAAAGCAAAATTCTCATAATTGGGAATTCCATGATCCGAGAAGTGGAACACCACCTAACACAAAATGTTAAAAGCGACATTGTGGCAAAGTGTCTACCAGGAGCCTCTGCAAGCAGGGACACTAACCGTACAAAGGCAATTGTGCAGGAACCAGGGGATGTTACACATATAACAATACACCTCGGTACCAATGACTTGGCAAATCACACAGTTCAGGAAGCCAAGAAACACTCTGAGGACCTGGCCGACAAACTTTCTTCCTTTCCATCCAAAGTAGCCTCCTCAGAAGTGCTGCCTGTGTGGGAAAAAGGAAAAAGTACCAAGCGAGTCAGAGAGAGATTGAAGTAGGTGAATTCAACTCATGGCTGTGTGATTGGTGCCAAGACAAGGGATACCACTACGTAGGGAATTGGCACAACTTTTGGGAAAGAGCATTTTTTAAATATGGCAGATTGCACCTAAACAGGGAAGGTGTGCAAGCACTTGGACAAAAATTCGATGTCTATACAGGTAGTTTAAAGAAAGGGGAGTATGATGCAGCTCACACCCCTGCCATCAGTGGGCTGGTCATCACTCCTCAAAATGCCAAATGCGTGCATACATCGTCAGAAAACAAATCAGAGCCAACATCCACCCGAACCAACAACCTCTATAATCTCTTGGCCAGAAAGGGCAAACTGGAGCAGTCCAGGAAGAGGGAACAACCTCACACCAAAGAGGATGTACATTCCTGAAAGGCAATGGTTGCAAGTACTAGGAGCCTAACCAACAAACTTCCCGAACTAACAGCCATCTTGGAAACAGAAAGGTTGGACTTGGTGGCTGTAACAGAAACATGGTTCGTGGAAAACCATGGATGGGATATGGCCATTCCCTGTTACAATCTGTTCAGAAAAGATAGGCAGGGCAAAAAAAGGGGGGAGGGGTAGCCATTTACATTTGGGAGGAAATAAAAGCCACAGAAGTAAAAGGGCAACCTGGGGACTTCGAGTCACTGTGGCTAACAGTAGACACAGGCAAGGGAAAACCTTTCAGAATCTGCATCGTGTACATGCCCCCAAATCAAAGAGATAAAGGAGACAAAGATCTAATAGAGGGTATCCAGAAAATGTCTGATAAAGGTGAAATAATACTGGTGGGGGACTTCAACCTACCAGATCTTAACTGGAGCACACTAATGGCAGCAACAAGAAGAAGTAGGGACTTCTTATTGTCATTACAAGGTGTGAGACTGTGCCAACTAGTTAAAACCCTGACAAGGGGAGATGCCATTCGCAATCTTGTCCTCACAAACTTGGAAAGGATCAAGGGCATTGAAATGGGATGTCATATGGGCAACAGCAACCATTGCATGGTAAGCTTTAAGGTAAACATAACACAGGACACCAGCCACTCACAGATATAGGTGCTAGATTTCAGAAAGGCTGACTTCCAAAAACGAGGAACAACATAAGTGGCCAGTTAATGGAAATAGAGGTTGAGGAGGTGGAGGTTATGTGGGGGAGACTCAAGAGAGCAATAAAGACTACCACAGATCAATGTGTCAGCTGGGTCAGCAAAGCAAAAAGAAATCATCTATAGTTTTCCAAGGAAGTGGCTACCACAGTCAAAGAAAAAAAGGCATACAGCACATACCAGGAAACCAAACTGAGAAAGACTGGGAGTCGTACAAGATAAAAATGAGAGAGTCAAGCAAACAAATTAGAAAGGCAAAAGACCAGACAGAGAAAAAGGTAGCAAAAGGGGCAAAGAGAAGAGACAAATCATTTGTTAGATACATTAGGGAAAGTAGGAAGACAAAAGGGTGGATAGTAAAGATTGCTACTGAGGAAGGGAAATGCACCAAACATGACCCAGAGAAAGCCGAAATCCTCAACAAATAGTTCTGCTCAGTGTTTAACAAAGAGGACCCAGGGGATGGCCCAGCCCTGAAAAAACACAACACCCCAGGACCATGGGTAGACACGAGTCCCTTTACAGAAGCTAAAGTATGGGAGGTGCTAAATAAACTAAAAGCAGACAAAGCCATGGAGCTAGACGAGATGCACCCCAGAATCCTTATGGAACTGGGGCCAGAATTTGCAGCCCCTCTGGCACTTCTATTCACAAAATCCTCGAAGAGCGGTGTGGTACCCAAAGAGTGGAAAAGGGCAATAGTAGTTCCACTTCACAAATCAGACAGTTGTGAAGAGGCTAGTAATTACAGACCGGTGAGCCTTACGTCTATAGTAGGGAAACTAATGGAGACACTACTAAGAGGATCATAGCATTCCCCAAAACTAGCAGCCAACAAGACCCTAAACAGCATGGTTTCACAGCAGATAGGTCATGCAGACAAATCTGCTTGAGTTTTTTGACTATGCTACAAAAATAGTGGATGACGGTGGGGCAGTAGATGTGGTCTACCTACACTATAGTAAGACCTTCGACTCAGTTCCACACAGAAGGCTGGTAAAGAAGCTTGACCACACAGGGATTGGTTCTGAAGTAGTCAGATGGGTACAAAACTGGTTACAAGGCAGTACCCAGAGGGTGCAGGTTAATGGAGCACAAAGGACGGAAGGCAAGGTGACCAGGGTGCCCCAAAGATCAGTGCTGGGGCCTGTGCTCTTCAATGTTTTTATAGTAGACATCACTGATGGACTGGAAGGGAAGGTGTGTCTGTTTGCAGATGATGCCAAGATATGTAGCAGGGTGGACACCCCAGAAGGAGTGAACAAGATGAAAGCTGGCCTCAAGAAGCTAGAAGAATGGTCTGGAGTGTGGCAGCTGAGATTTAATGCCTAAAAGTGCAAGGTCATGCATATAGGAAAGAAAAATCCAAGAAAGGAGTATTACCTAGGAGGCAAAAGACTGGCAGTATCAAACCAGGAATGAGATCTGGGATCATAATCTCAGATGACTTAAAGGTTAGTAAGCAGTGTGTGAGAAGGCAACAATGAAGGCCAACAGAATGCTGGACTGCAATGGGAGGGGAATCACGAGCAGGAAGAGAGAGGTGGTACTACCACTGTATAGATCACTGGTCAGGCCTCACCTGGAATATGGAGTCCAATTTTGGAGGCTTCACCTCAGGAAGGACATTGACCAGCTGGAAATAGTACAGAGAAAGGCGAGAAAACTGATTCAGGGTCTACAGTACATGTTCTATGAGGAAAGACTTAGGGAACTAAATATATACTCCCTGTAATGAGTGGACCTACTCCATGATAGAAGTTTACAATTATCTTTATTGAACACTCTGAGAGTACTACAGCCAGAACATTGTTTTCTCAAACCTCCTGGGGCTCTAGTGCCCCCTAGCTGTCTGGACCCCTCATGACAGTGGTTACATCCATATCATTACATCTCCCCTTTTTTAACCAAAGGATTGTTTTTTATTTTTATCACTTTTAATTTCTCAGTGTTATAAGTCCAGTTTTATGTTGGGTTTGCGATTTCTGCTTGGATAACGTCTTTCAGTAGTTGCCTGCGGTGCCGTTTCCTGTGGAGCGGTCACCTGTGGTGCCGTTATCTGCGGGGTTGTCACCACCTCCCGTTCTGGTGGCGTTGGACCTTCAGGTACAGGGTCTTCCTGTGTGTTTGTTATGATGTCTGCTTTTGTTTTGATGATTTCTCTTCTATTTCTTCTGAATTGTTGTCCTCCAGTTTCCACTATGTATGAACATGGCTCTGGGCTCATTCCAACTATAGTCTCCAGTTTCCACAGGGTGTTCTCCCTCAGTCTCACCATGTCACCTGGGTTCAATTCTGACAGGACTCTTGATTCTCTGTCATAGTATTTTTTCTCTCTGTCTTGATTTCTTTTTAGCTGTGTTTGTATGTCGTCCTGGCTCTCTGGCTTAAGCAGCTTTTGTGCGGTAGGAAGTCTGGTTTTTGTTCTACTTCCCATCAACATCTGTGCTGGTGATGGCAGTCCATCCAGCGGCATGTTGCGATAATCCAGCAATGCAAGATGGGGGTCTTGTTTGTCTGCTTTGGCTTTGTTCAGGAGGTTCTTTGCTATTTGGACTGCCTTTTCAGCTTTCCCATTGGATTGCAGATATTTTGGTGAGGATGTGGTATGCTTGAATCCGTAATCTGCACTGAACTTCCTGAATTTGTTCGATGCATAGGCTGGTCCATTGTCTGACACTAATTCATCCACAATTCCATGTCTGGCGAATTGTTGCTTGCAGATCTGAATGATGGTTTGGCTCTTTATGTTGCTTACTTTGTTGATCTCAATGAAGCTTGAGAAGTAGTCAACTAGCAGTAGGTATTGCTCTCCCTCAAACTCAAAAATGTCTATGCCGACCTTTTGCCATGGTCTCTCTGGCAACTCATGCCCTATCATGGGCTCCTTACGGTTTGTCTCCTGTATGTGTTGCATGTGGGGTACCTGGAAATAATGTCTGCAATTTGGGCAGACATTCCTGGCCAGAACATTATGTCCCTCGCTAGCCTTTTTGTTTTTTCTATCCCTTGATGACTGGCATGCAGTTTTGTCAGCATCATCTTTTGTAGGCTGTTTGGAATCACTATTAGGTTGCATTTGAATATTAGGCCGTCTTCAATAGTCAATTCACTTTTGTAGTCCCAATACAATCTTGCTTCGTCCGGTGTGTCCCGTCATTTCTCTGGCCAACCTTGAGTGATTAGCAGTTTCACAGTTTCGAGTGTTTGGTCCTTTTCCGTTTCTGTTAGTATTTCCTGTAGCCTGTGGGTTGCTATGGGTAGGCACATTACAGCACACACCTGAATGTCGTCCTTTGTGTCATCAATTTCTGTGTTTTTCAAATAGTTTCAGCTTAGGGCATCTGCCACATACAGTTCCTTTCCTTTTTTGTATTTCACAGTCATGTTGAATTTTTAGAGCTTAAGAAGCATCTTTTGTAGTCTGAGTGATGTCTCGGCCAAAGGTTTTTTAAAGATCGCTTCCAAGGGTTTGTGGTCTGTTTCAACCTTAAATTCTCTGCCAAAAATGTACTGGTAGAATTTTTCACAGCCAAATACAATGGCGGCCAGCTCCTTTTCAATTTGTGCGTATCATTTTTGAGTGTCTGTGAATGCTTTTGATGCAAATGCTATTGGGCACTCTTCTTGAAGTAACACTGCTCCCATGCCACAGCTGGAAGCGTCCACACTTAGTTTGACCGGCTTTGAAGCATCAAAGAATTTTAGGACAGGAGTTTCTGTAATCATCTTTTGTAGCTTGTCAAAGCTTTGGTCTTGTTGCTCGTTCCAGCTCCATTTTGCTGTCTTTTAAGTATTAAGTGGCGGTGATGGTGGACAGATGTGGAATGAATTTTCCAAGATGCGTAATCATTCCTAGGTACTGCTGTAGTTCTGTCTTGTTGCTGGGTTTGTGCATTTTCCTTACCCTCTACTTTTCTGGGTCTGGCTTAAGTCCCTTGGCAGTTAGGATGTGTCCCATGTAGCTCACTTCTCTTGACTTGAATTTGCATTTCAGTGGGTTCAGCTTGATGTTCTTCTCCCTTATTCTTTTCATCACTTTTTCCAGTCTCTGATCATGTTGTTCTTCATTTTTGCCCCATATCAGTATATCATCGACTATCACTTCCACGCCTTCCATGTCCTCAAACATTTATGTCATAAACCTTTGGAATATTTCTCCCTCACAATTGATCCCAAATGGCAGCCTTTATAAGCAAACCAGCCAAAGGGACTGTTGAATGTGCATAACTTTGAGCTCTCTTTGTCCAATTTTACCTGCCAATATCCGCACTGTGCATCCAGCGTTGTGAATACTGCTGCTCTTGGCATTCTTGCCACCACCTCTTCAATTGTTCTCATTGGGTAATGTTCTCTTTCAATGGCTGCATTTAAATCCTTTGGATCCATGCATATCCTCACCTTCTTGTTTTCAGGCTTCCATATTGTGACCATGCTGTTCACCCAGGCTCTTGGCTCCTCCACTTTTTCTATCACCTCCTATTTTTCCATTCTCCTCAGCTCTTCCTTCACTTTATCTCTGAGAGCCACTGGTACCTTACGGGGGGCGTGTACCACTGGCTGTGCATCCTGTCTGACTTTAATGTGTTGTTCTCCATCGATGCATCCAAGTCCTTCAAATACATCAGCGAACTGTTCCTGGAAGTCTTTGCTTTGTAGGTTTTTTACCTCTCCAATCCTCTTAATGAGCCCCATTTGTATACATGTTTTTAGCCCCAGCAATGGCTGTACATTCTCCTCCAGTATTTGGCATTCAATGTTGTGCTATTTCCCCTTGTATTCTCCTAATAGTTTGCATTTCCCTTTAGGCTTCAAATACTGCCCTGCATAGGTGATCAGTTTTGCCTTTGACTTCTCTAACTTGGTACAAAAATGACTGTGCACTGATTGGGGAATCACATTGCATTGTGCTCCAGTATCAATTTTAAATCTTACTTTCCATCTATTCATCAAGATGTCCACATCCCAGTCATCCCCACCATTTGATTTCACCATGTTCACATAGAACTCAGTTTCTGAATCTGACTGTTCTTCCACTCTGTGTACTTGTTTTCGGTATGACTGCTGTTTTGACATGCATTTATTTGCAAAATGATTCTTTTTTTCTGCAATTTTTGCATTTCTCTCCATATGCTGGACAATTACCTTTGTTATGTTCTCTGCCACAGTAGCTACAGTCTTGTATTGTTTCTTGGAGTGCCATTTTTGGCCGTGTTCCATGCTTGGACCCCTTAATTGCTCTAATCTCGCACACCGTGGGCTCCACCTGTGCTCTCTGCGTCTGATCTATCTGTGCATGGCTCACCTGTGCTGCGCGGCAAATTTGTACAGCTTTTGGTAAGTCTAAGTCTTTTTCCTTAAGTAGCCTTGCTCTTAATTGGTCATCCCAAATTCCAACTACTATTCGGTCTTTTATTAGGCTGTACTTTGTGTCCATATTCACATGACTTGGCTTTAGTCTTAAGATCCGTGACATATTGATCAATTGTCTCCCTTGGTGCCTGCATTCGTGTGTTGAATATATGCCTCTCAAACGTAACATTTCTTTGTGGGGTAAAGTGTTGGTTGAACTTTTCAATAAGTACCTTTACATCTTCTTTGTCTTCCGCTTCTTCAAAATTGAACGTGTTGTATATTTCCAGGGCTTCATCACCGATAACGTGTAGCAACGTGCAGCTTTGCATTTTTTTAGATTTTGTTTTGATACCTGATGCAGTCATATACAATTCAAACTTCTGTCTCCATTTCGTCCAGTTATCTGTGATATTTCCCTCCACTATTAGTGGATTAGATGGCCTTAGTCTTTCCACGTTAGGCTAGAATTCTTCTGTTTCTCTGACACCATGTAATGAGTGGACCTACTCCGTGATAGAAGTTCACAATTATCTTTATTGAACACTCTGAGAGTATTACAGCCAGAGCCTTGTTTCCCTAAACCTCCTGGGGCTCTATTGCCCCCTACCTGTTGGACCCCTCATGACATTGGTTACATCCATATCATTACACTCCCTAAAGCAGAGAAGAGAGAGAGAGGGGACATGATTGAAACATTCAAGTACATAAAAGGCATTAACAAGGTACAGGCACAGGAACTTTTTCACTTCAAGAAGAGCTCCAGAAGCAGGGGACATGACCTCAGGCTGCAAGGAGGTAGGTTCTCTACCAACACCAGGAAGGTTTTCTTCACAGAAAGAGTGGTGGATGCTTGGAACAGCCTGCCCTAAGAGGTTGTGGGGGTCAACACTGTGGGGGGGGTTCAAGAATGCATGGGATAGACACAAGGGAGCCCTAACTACAAAGGGCAACTAGAGTGTTAAAATAGGTCTAAAACAAATGGGCAGACTAGATGGACCTAGCGGTCTCCTTCTGCCATCAACTTCTATGTTTCTATGTTTATTTGTTAAAGGATTGTAATTACCTGCTAGGGGTTGCTGTTCTGCCTCTGGCAACGATTTTAATCTAATTTCCTCAGCTCATCTCTGTCCTCTTAACTGCTTAAATTCTACTGTTATCAATGTAGATAGAGTTAAGTAAAAAAAGTATAAAATTAAATAGCAAGTTGTTACATCCCCCTTCTGATACATGAGAAACACATTCCTTTAGCACCCCTGAAGGATGTTGTTTTTTTCATGCGAGACAACTGGCTCCACTTCCTAAGCCCTCAGTTCACTCTCTCAGTGAACCCCACACTAGTTTCTCACAGCACCTCTCATCCTTTTTATCTGTCCTAGCTACTGTCTAGACAATCCATCAGTGTCTCCATGCTGTGACCCACTTCAGTGCCTAATGACCAAATTATAAGACTGCAGCATCAGGCTCTACCTTAACAACTTGGAGTTTTGCCTGCTGGTCCTATGCAGCCATGTGAGGGGGCTGTGGTTAGTGATGAACTCCCTTCCTTACAGATAAAGTTGTAGCTTCTGTGAAGCCCAGAAAATACCTAGACACTCCTTTTTGATTGTGCAATAGGCCTCCTCTTTGGACAACTGCTTCCTGCTCTGGTACGTGATGGGTGTTCCTCTCCTGAGTGCATAACCTGACTCGGTCAGAACCATGTCTCTAGCCCATGATCAGATGCATCTATGTATACAATGAACCTTACAGAATAGTCTAGACTGGTGAGCACAGGTGCCCAACTCAACACCTCCTTCAGCTGGTGCAAAAGATCATGCCCCATTCAGAATGCAGTCTTCAATCTATTGAAAGGTGACTGGTGCATTCTTCATCTCAAATGGCATTACTCTGAACTTGAATAACCCAAACCATGTGAGGAAGGCTGACCTTTCTCTGGCTTTAGGGGTCATGGGCACCTGCCAGTAGCCTTTTGTCAGGTTTGTGGTGCCCCTAAACCTCTCTAAGACCTCATCTGTCCTAAGCATGGGGTATGCATATGACTTCACAACTATTAAACTTGTGGTAGTCAACTCAGAACCTTGTGATCCCACCCATTTTGGGGATCAGTACCACTGGGGAGGCCCAGGGACTACTGGACTCCTGGATCACCTGGAGAGCCAGCATCTCCTTTATCGTCCCCTCTATGGCATGACATTGAGACTTTCTTTGTTTCCTGGGGAACCATCTCTCTGCAAAGCTGGCTCTAAACCAGAACCTTTGATTTTGTGGACTCATGACACCTCTTATTGCCCTGAGACATGTCTACTCCTGCAGGGGGTGGCTACATGGCCAGGACAGTTTCTTGACACGAAAGACCTCGGGCTCTTTAAAACTCCCTCATTGACTGACCAGGGCATTTACAGGACAAAGGGAATGTAATTATATACCAGGGACAGCTGGTCTGCCTCTGGCAACAATTTTAATCTAATTTCCCCAGTTCATCTCTGTCCTCTTAGCTGATTAGAGCCTGCTATTATCAATGCAGATGGAGTTGAATAAAAAAAGTACAAAATTAAATAGCAAGTTGTTACACTAATACAAACCAGAATATAGCCCAGTCACGTGGAGCAAAAATAGTCAGCTCTAATAACAAAATAACACCTGCATGTATTGGGTCTCCCTGACCCTTCCTCAGAGGGTTACATCTCACTCGGTCTCTTTCCCTTTTATGTGCCACTCATTAAACTACGCCGACGTGGTGTATTGCACTGCCTCACAGTCGTCCTTAGGCAAGCTTGACACCCTGCTAAACTCCTTCTGCCATTTTGCTTCTGCTTCTCTACCTCTCACTCACCACTGTCTTCTTTATTCTGCCCTATCTCTTGCTCCTCTGTCTCACAGGAGACTGCTACACTGTGCTACATTCATTGCCAAGTTCTGGTTTGGTTCCTTCCCTTCCTATCTCTCCTCCCGCCTCTTCTAAGCTGCCTCCTCAAACTACTCCCTTCGCCATAAAGACTCTTGGACCTTCTCTATCCCCCATCCTCATTTTGCCTCTGATCAAATTGCCTTTTCCTTCTGTTTCCCTTCTCTTTGGAACAAGATTCCCTCTGATATCCACTCATGCTCCTCCCTCTTCTCTCTCAAAAGGCTGCTCAGACTCCTTCTCCATCAGTCTTGCTCCCACTGTCCTCAACCCTGACTGTCTCATTTCACTTTTTGGTAATCAGCCTAGTCTTGCCTTTGATTGGCCAAACCTGCAATTGTGTTCATTTTTGTGGGGGCATGTATAATGTATCCCTCATTTTAAGCCGATTCTTGTGCTAATTGCCTCTTGATTATGCTCTTCTTATTGCTGTACTGTGCTGGCTCAACTTTTGTAGTGGGTCTTGTAACCCTGACCCTTGTTACATGTTCTGTAATTTGTGCTTATGCCTGCCTCTTGTGTTATTACCTCCTTGTTCCCCTTCCCGGGTCGCATCTGGAAATGAGCCTCAGCTCATGTTGCTTTTCCTGGTTATCAATTTTTAAATAAATAAATTAATTAAGTAATTAAAGAAACATCATCATGATTACCTACATTTCTAAGTAGAACCTTGTACATTAATTGAATGCAATACAAACAGCTTACCAAATGGAATCAGGATTACAGCTTCAGAACAGTACTAGTGAACAGAGTGCTGAGTGGAATTAAAAAAACAATATTGCAGCTACCATAAATTCTTGTATCCCTACAGTTAGCAGTAAATCAGATATATGTATTGGATACCTGCAACCATAATCTAGACCTTACAATTATAAACATTTATTCATTGAAGACACCTGATAGTCAAATAGAAGTAGTGACTCAAGTAGAAGGAGTGATTGTTGCATATAATTAATAAGTTTAACATGTAAAAATAACTTCAATACTTTTTTTTATCATATTTAGTGCATAATAATCAAAACTATTCCGTATCTACAAATTACCTATCCTTCTTCCTATCTGATAAGAGACCAGTCTGTCTATGTAAATATGCATTTGGGGTGTGGGTTAATTCTGTGGTATCCCTGATTTCCTTGCAGCTGCAATGGGGGTTGTGTACTGTATATCATATGTTTGTATGGCTGATAAATTTGGCTCCTGCTGCTTACAGGCTTGGGACACATAAAATACAAATTTATTTGGGCCCTCAGTAGGGGTAGCAGGAGGGGATCCATCTGCTTAAATCCTCTGTTTGACTGGCACTGTGCACGGTGCTGTGTAAATAAATTGCTTGTGTTTCAAAGCAAACTTCCATTTCAAGTTTGGTGCCCTGAATCCTGGTGTCATTAGCTGTTAATAAATTACCGTACCAGGGAGTGTTTCAATTCAAAGTGGAACCCTGTGCTGCTAAGTTTAACTACCTTGGTGCTTCTTTGTTTGCCCCACCAGGGATCAGTATTTGTACAGTAAATGTACATAAAACCTATTTTTTGAAACTAGAAAGGTGTAGGTCCTAATAGCCATGGCTATAGCAGCCTGTTGCTGTAAAAGCAAAGTTCTTCAACAGGGAATGTGAAAAATGATTACGTCTACTAGGGCGGTGCACTATGTCGGGTCCCATGACTGAAAGAAGAGGCAGCTGGTAGTGAAATGTTTGCAAGGGGATGTTCCCAGGGAGTAATATCATCAGCTAAATCCCTAAACATGGAAGCTGCCCCTGGTCTATGGCCCAACCCCCATCTAGGGCATAGAGACAGACCGATTGGTGCAACAGGGGGTTGCATGAACCTTTCAGGTTGGTTAGAGTCCAGTGCACAGTTGTACTGTATGTATTTGTATAATATATACAGTGAAGCCCACCAGGATGAAACGCAGTGTCACAGGTTTCCTGCATGACCAAAGGAATTACCTCCCATTGAAATTGCATTGTTTGCTGCAGTAACTCTACTGTAGCATTCTGCAGAACTGGGATTAATCCTGGTGGGCTTTACTGTACTTTGTATAAACATTTTTGCACTTGTCAGATCCCCAGGTCTCATTTGAAAATAGGTACAAGGCTTAGTTAAGCTTACCTGGTTAAAACAAACTTAAAATAAAGGGCCTACCTTTCATTGTTTTTACAATCAAAAAATGTAAAAAACTAAAGTTATAAACAAAAAGCCTCACTGTCTGTGCATGTTCAGTACTGTTTTACAGGGCTTTTCTGCTAGGGGATTTTCTGACACCAGTCAGAACATGTGGTCATGAGTAGCAATGTGGTCATGAAATTGAGTGTCTGCTGTTATCCCTGGGAAACAATGGACCTCCCTTGCCATGCCTTGTGAAGAGAGCATCATTCTGCCTTTGCCCCTGACAATTAAATCCCCTATTACCATAGCCCTTATGCTACCTCCCTTAGGGTTCCTACTATTCCCTGGCTAATGCACTGTGGCTGGATTCCATACCCAAGGGCTCCATAGATAGTGGGCAGGTCTCGGGATCTTCTTTGATGACCCATCCAACCCAGGCGGTGTTATGCAATGCCAGATTGATTAGGAACAATACCGCTATTATGGCTGATCTTGTCGGGACATCTGATCTGGCATTCATTACAGAGACTTGGCTGGATGAAAATGCAGGCCCTATTTTGGCATCTGCTGTTCCATCTGGGTTTTCGGGGATACACCGCCTGAGATTGGATCGTAGGGGCGGGGGTGTAGCCATTATGTTTAAAATGGAAATGAGTCTTGTGGATGTGCCAGTGGGGTGCACTCAATCCTTTGAGTGTATCCTGGGAGCAGGTGTCAGATTCAGGATACTCCTCATCTACCGTTCACCTGGTGATGGGGGAGAATTCCTGAAGGAGTTTGCGGACTTCATTGTCGATGTGGCTTTGGAGTCACCCAGATGGTTAATTCTGGGCAATTTCAATGCCTGGGTCAATGATAAACTCTCGCAATTTGGAAATAATCTCCTCCAGTTTATGACTATGCTGGGCCTTACACAGGTGGTTACCTCTGCTACCCATATAGGGGGTCACTCTTTGGATCTTGTGTTCCTCCTGGGAATGGAGATCGCATACCTGGGGGTAGAACCAGCCAGTTGGTCTGACCACCACACCATAAGATTCAGTTTCAGGGCACCCTCAAAATTGGTCTTCCCCCATGGAGATGGTCCGGTACCGCCCTTTAAGGGCAGTTACTCCAGAGGGCCTATAGGCAGCGCTAGATCTATCGGGTTTATGGAGTGAATGCATGAGTTCAGGGGATCTCATATGTGCCTATAATAAGGCAGTGGGAGATGCCCTGGACTCAGTTGCTCCTGTTCATGTTCGCCCACTCACTCTGCACCCAAGGACTCCTTGGTTTGATGGGTCTCTGAAGGAGCTGAGGAGAGTGGGTCGAAGGCTAGAGAGAGTCTGGTGGAAATCTGGCCTTAATGTTGACAGGCTTAGATTGATGGAGCATTATAAAGGCTATCTATCAGCAATCATCTGTAAGAAGGCAGAATTCCTGCCCGGGGAGATTGCTGCTGCACGGAATCGACCAACTCATCTCTTGCGGACTGTGGACAGACTGTGTAATCCAGTCTGTCTTCAGTCTGGAAGAGATTTTTCACAAATTAAGTGTGATGAGTTTGCTCGATTCTTTGCAGATAAGGTTGCCAGCATCAGGTCGGGTATCGGACCAACTCCCTCTATGAGGAATTGTGGAGATTGGTCGGAGAGGGCGAGCACCCACTCTGTCTGGTCTGACTTTAGGAGGCTGGAATTCATAGACATTGTGAGGATTGTCCAGACTTTGTGACCAACCAGCTGTAGTTTGGATCTTGGCCCTACGCCACTATTGGCAGGTTGTGTAGACGTTATCAACCCAATCTTTGCTGAAATTGTCTGGAGTTCCTTGGAGAAAGGGGTCTTTCCTGATCCCCTCAAGGAGGCGGTCATTCAACCACTCCTTAAAAAACCCTCCTTGGACCCAGACTGTCTAGCTAACTACAGACCTGTCTCTAACCTACCCTTTGTGGGTAAGGTTATTGAGAAGGTGGTTATGTTGCAGCTGGATGACCATCTTACAACTCACAATGTTTATGATGCTCTCCAATCTGGGTTTAGGAAGAGACATAGCACTGAGACTGCCCTTGTTTCAGTTTTAAATTATCTCCTAATTGTGAGAGATCGAAAGGTTCATACTATCTTAGTCCTTCTTGATCTCAAGGCGGCATTTGACACTGTAGACCATGGTGTGCTTTTGGAGTGCCTGTGGCTTCTCTGTGGACTGTCTGCAAGAGTCCTAAGTTGGTTTCGATCTTTCCTCATGGGCAGGTCTCAGAGGGTTGTCACTGGAATTTATTCCTCTGATGCCCTCCCCTTGTCCTGTGCAGTGCCGCAGGGCTCCATATTGGCACCCATGTTGTTTGCAGTGTATATGCTGATATTAGGAGATATCATTAGGTGATATAGTTTGGGTTTTCCACTGTTATGCAGATGATACCCAACTGTATATGTCCTTTATTCCCGGACAGGATGATGCAGGGGTGTAGCCAGAAATTTCTGTTTTGTGCACACCGTCTTCAACTGCTGCCCCCTCTCCCCCATTAAGAAATGTACACATCTTCTCAAAATGCTACCCATTTACAAACAAATCAGGTTGTTGTCAGATGAGTCCTCTAATCTCTAAAGAGGTTATACACAGATCTGTCTCCTAAACAATAGAAGTTCAAACAGATACACTACTCAGTGGCCTACACTAACTCAAATACTACAGAATAGATTGATAATGTTAATAGAAAGGCATATTGTTTGGGACAGGCACTCAACAAAACTGTACACAAATGTGTACAGTGAGTATACCTGTCTACACCCTTGGGATGATGCAGTCTCCATGGTTAACAACTGTCTAGCTGAAATCAAGAACTGGATGAGCACTAGCTGGCTGAGGTTAAATCCAGACAAGACCAATGTGTTGGTTGTGGACCTGGGTCATTCGGAGGCAGGTCTTGGGGTTGGGCACCTGTCGGGCTTATGGCTTGATGGTGTCCAACTCATGACCTCACACTGAATGCGTAACCTGGGTGTTATTTTTGACAGCGGTTTGACCATGAAGTCACAGGTGTCTGTAGCTGTCAAATCTTCCTTTTACCATTTAAGTAATATCGCCCAGGTGAAACACCTGGTTCCTCCGACTGACCTTCCTACATTGATCCATGCCTTTGTAACCACCCGCCTTGATTACTGCAATGCCCTCTACCTAAGGCTTCCAGGGGTTGATATCCGTCACTTGCAGCTAGTGCAGAACGTGGCAGCAAGGCTTTTGATGGGTACTACTAGATCCAGTCACATTATGCCTGTGCTGCGTGAACTGCACTGGCTGCCAGTACAGTGGCGGATCACCTTCAAGGTCGGTTTGCTGACCTATAAAGTCCTACATGATTAGGGACCCCGATATCTGCAAGAGCTTCTTACTCCCTACTGCCCCTCCCACTCTCTCCGATCCACCGAGGAGGCATTGCTAGAGATTCCCAGGGTTCAGTTAAAAACATCTGGGTCATGTGCTTTTTCTCATGCTGCCCCTACCCTGTGGAATTTTCTACCTCAGCAATTAAGAGAATGCCTGACCATCTCGAGTTTTAAAACAGAGTTTAAAACATATTTATTCAATCAGGTTTTTTCTAAATGTTTTTAAATAATTTTACTGTTATTATTTGTTTACAATTAATGTGTATTTTATTGTACAGTGGTTCGATATATGAAAGGCACTTAAGAAATACATTTTACTTACTTACTTACTTATCGGGGTGTTGGTCCCAGTCCTTCCTTGATGTGAGTCCTAGAGACCCCCTCTAACAGTGGCTGGAACCTGTTAGAAGTGGGTATTGACTGCACCTGATATGCCCAAATGTAATCTACCACCTTCCCTCCCATCTATGATCCACTAGTGCTGAGGCAATGGTAGCTGCAGTCCCTGCTGTTGCTCATTGACTTTGGCTCTTAGAATCAGATTTCCACCCTAGCAGCCTTGAGTTCAGCTCTCAAAAGCATCACCATACTGCAGCTGAGGCATTTGCTGTAGATCAAGAGCGCCCTCTGGGTCATGAGTGCCCCACAGTTCCTGCACTCCATCCACTCCCCCCAGTGGTATCCCATCTGCATGTTGGAATGCATTTTAATTTGTTAGTGTGCAATACTTTCTTATCTACAGGTCTAATGTACAGTATCACTAGATTTGGAAATTGCAGCCCAACCCTATATAGGTTGTTGGCTGATTTTAGGACTTTCGGGGCCACCTGGTGAACTGTGGATGTTCTTGTAGCTGTACCTCAGATAGGGAATGGGTTACATTCCTGTTATTTGTTTACAGCCTGTTCCCTATGCCAGTGTATGCAACCCTTATCTGAGAGAGGGTGTGGAATTTATGTGGCCCACTGGCAGGGTCCCCTGCATCTTGCAGTCCCATGCTGTGGATACCTGCTGCAGACGCCTGTGCCTTACTCTTACTCTGTGGCACTCTGAGATGCTCATGCATAGGGACACTTGCAGATGTGGGGCTCAACTAGTTCTCCTGGGCTTCTTGTTCTGCCCCAATTATTTCCCAGCATTTTCTGACTGTGCTCTGCCTCTTCCTCCGGCAAAGCCAATGTTCTGTTCTCTCCTCTCTTTCAGTTCTCCCAGCACAGGGCCCCTGCTTAACTAACCCCTTAAATTTCTTTGTTCCTGTAAGTCTGATTCAGCATCTTCCCCGATCACACACCTGTTTTACAGATCGTAACTAACCACTCAACCCACAAGGGGCTGCAATCTTCTCCCAGCTAGTTTCTCCACACTGACTAATAAAAGTTAAAGAAATTCAAAGAACTGCCCAAAACACTCAGAAGCCCTTACTTCTGACTACTGACACACACTACACTTACTTAGAAGCATTTATTTCTGACTGCTTAAACACACTACGACTTACGCAGAAGCATTTGCTTCTGACTGCTTAAACACACTACCACTTACTTAGAAGCATTTACTTCTGATTACTCAAACACACTGCCACTTTCAGTATTTAATAAAATACCTTGAGTCATTTGGTGTAGGCTGGCTGCTCTGTTCTCTCTTCTCTTTCAGATCTCCCAGCACCCATGTATTAAGGATGTTACATTCCGGACAAGGCCCTTGGCTGCGCTCTTTTAATTTTATTGTATGCATCCATTGGGCGCCACTTTTGTAATTTCAGTCTAGTTTGCGTAGTTGTTACCATAGCTAATGTACTGCCTCTTCCTGTACATATTCTATGTCATCCTTATCCATTCATTGTCTTTTGTTTTTTTACTGACTCTTGTAAAAATGCCAGACTATTCATTGAATGTGCCAATCTATGTATTCATGATGTGGAACCTGTGTAAAAGAGTCCTCGGCTCATAGGTATTAATCCGAAACTCAAATAAATACATAAACCCGAATTCCCATCCTTACTCTGCTGGTGCTCCCCATCCAATCAGCTGATTTTATCATCTGGAGTCCCAGTGTTCAGCTGAGTGATGGTGGTCCTGATTGGGGAGACTGAATCCAATAAGGGAAGAATGACCAGTCTTGGGCGGGTGGATAGGGGGATCCATTTGGATGTGGGTCTCTGTTTTCCTTCATATTGCTGCCAAAACATTCTGCAAACCATAAAAATAAACACTATTAAGGGTCTCTAGATAATTTCTGCAAGCAATATATTTTGAAATAAGAAACTAGAGGAATCCAAGTTTAGTGAATACAATGTTTATCTGCTCACACATGCCACTACCTGAGGACAAGCAGTGCTGTCATAAGGTGCATTGCCCATATGCAGGGCCAGATTTACACTGCCAAGGGCCTTATGCACAGCACTGTTTTAGGGCCCCACCCCAGCCGCACGGTAGCGGTGAACATGCCTCATCACACTGAGCTCCAATTGCCTGAACTGACCCTGAACCCAAACAGCCCAGATAAACATTTAAGATTCACGTCTGTATAATGAAATTGATGATGTTCTTGTCTTTATGGATCAATGGTGTTTATGAAATTTTCAATCTAAATTTATCATTCAACAAACCACACTAGTCTGAATGTCAAATTTGAAACTAATAAAGTCAGTTATGCCTGTATTTGCCATTTTGCTATACCTGTATATTTTTGATCTCTGTTTGTTGCAGGTGAAACTGGAGTCCACAGTAGTTCAGATTAGAATGGGGCAGTCTGGCAGCAGGTGTTTCATCATGGTTTCTTCGTGAGTTTTCAAGGACTGTTTATGGTCTCAAGGCAGAAAATCATTAGTTTACAGATGGACTCAATAGCAAAGAGACATCATTGACTCAGTGGGACAAAAAGATAATTACACATCATGCACTTTAAGATAGAAGTGACAATGGAGCCACGATAGTGTCAGATATGTTATTTTAATGATATCATGTATAGTGCTACAGTGTCTGGGGGTTAATATTTTTTCTTTGTTGATAAACGTCAGAGAAATAGTGATGATCATTTAGCTGTTCTGACAGTGATGTGACAAATTGAACTCAATTAGTTTTCTTTGCCATGTATGATGATGTATCACATTTGTAGTATGATCAAGGCCACTGTGCATACAACATCACAGCTTTAAGTTACAGAAACATATGTTGTTTTGGTTACAGTTATTTTGTTGTTGTTCAGTAGGTATCGTTACAATCATAATAGACTAGAATGATCATGAGTGTGAAACTGCTGTCTGGACTCTGACTGGTCCTGAAGTTAAGGACATGCACTGTGTCCTGTCATTAACCTCCTCCTATCCCAGATGTTTATCTAGATAAGGAATACATCATGGGCTGCAGTATTTAACAACACGTTTATCTTTCATCCTAATGCATAGTAGTGGACATGGTATGACCCATAATAACTGAAAGATTCCATAAACCTTAAGACAGGAGTCTTTGCAGAACAGTAGGAGCCAAGAATTGGATCACCATACAAGACAGAAGAGTGAAGGGAATGTGCACATCCGAGGGAGGGGACATTACTAATACAGTTACAAGTTACAACACAAGCTGTTGGTAAAGTGACATGTTAATTGGCAAATGACTGACTTCATAAAACTTAAGACAGGAGTATTTGCAGTCAAAATATTCTTTGTGATGGATTTCCATAAACTTAAGCAAGGAGAATTAAGGAAATGCGCATAACAAAGGGACATCATAAACTGAAGACAGAAGCCCTTGGTAAAGTGAAATATAAATTGACAAATGTTGGCATACACTATATTACTTAAGACAGGAGTATTTGCAGTCATAATATTCTTTGTGATGGAGCTCCATAAACTTAAGCAAGGAGAATTAAGGAAATGCACATAACCAAGGGAGATCATAAACTTGAAACAGAAGCTTTTGGTAAAGTGCAATGTCAATTGACAACTGACTCCATAAATCTTAAGACATAAGCATTTGCAGAACAGTCTCGGAAGGCATGATATATCTCTATAAACTTAACACAGGAGACTTTAGCAAATGTGCACAGTGAAGGGACATCATACACTTAAGATCAGTGTTCAGAGGACTACACTACTCCTAGTGTGCCTAAATGTTATTCCACACTGCAGCCCATCATGTATTCCATATTCAATTTTGCATAACTAAGTCTGTATAAATACAGTTATACATTGCCTTACAGAAGATGGGTTTTTTCATGTGTCAATGGAAAAGCACACTGTTTGCTGACCAATGCAAAATAATAAAAGTTTTGGTAATGTTTGAGGACTACGGCAATTTGTATTATCTACACCTCAATAAAGTTGATGACCAGAATGGCTGTTCTGTAATTCCGCAAATGTTGTCCATAATTAAATGTCAGTTTCTGTGTAACGTCCAATTCTTTGTCACCACAAAAAAAAATGGTTCTCATTTCGTAACTACATTGCCAGCCAGCCAGCATATATAATCACATAAAACAGTCTGTCCTTTACAATGAAGTGCATACAATTTGTCTCACTATTTACACAGAGCTAAATTGTCTGCATTTACTCACATACCATATACTAATACAATGAAGTACAGTTTCTCACTTATACTGTGCTACATTACAACAAAAATGTATACTAAAGTTTACTTTTGTACATGGATTTGGTTCTAAATAGTATTATGAACATGGAACACTACTAGTCATTCATTACTTTGAAGAATCAATGTTCCTTTAGTGAAGTACTGCACAGTGGTGAGTGGTGACTGAACTGTTCTGTTTTCCAAAACAGTTTGTTGAATGCGTTAACAGTATAAATCAACCCAACAATATGCTATTGATGTATTGGTCCACAACTATGATATCATCTAGTTATTGAATACATGTTTCAGTGCTATGCATTATTCCACACAATCACTGCTGAAGTAATTAAAGACACCCACCAAGATCTGCTCCTTCTGTTCCTGATATGGGTGTCTTACCACCATAGTACAGTGCAGCCAATATTGTGAGGATGTCAAATAATTAAGCTTTATCTGTTGTAAAATGCAGAGAACTGGATCCATTCCCAATACATCATGGGTTCTCCAAAAATAGATGGAAATATTTGGGACCCTTTTTTCTGCACTTTATGACAGATATAGCTCCACACCAAAAAACAACCAAGTCAGTCACAAGAAGAGAGTTAGGCTTTAAGCTACATTCTAGTTGCTCTTACAAGTGTATTTTCCTTGCTTTCTTCCTGGCAAACGTGTCCTTGACATCATCAAGATTCAGCTTTCTTAGAGTGCACATGGCACTGCGCCAGTGCAAGTGGCCAGAGTGGAGCAGGGGGATGCGCTAGTGCAAGTTCCGTTGCACTATGCGCAACAACCGTGATATTCAAAAGAGCACATGCAAATGTGCCATAATGTTTGCAAGGTGCAAATGGGGCCATTTGCATGTCATTATGGCCCCATTTACATGCAGGTGCGCTGATCCCCGGTGACTTGTGCCTGGCGCCCTGCCAGGCAGCAGCCATCGGGGACCAACGCCCCCTGCACAGCACTGCAATGTGCCCCACTGCCTGATCGTGGGCATATGTAGATTTAAATAACCGTCCAATATCCCTGATGGTCCAGTGGACCACTGCATGCCCGTTCATGGGCTTAAGTATGATAATCAATTGTCCAATATCCCTGGTGGTCCAGTGGACCGCTCGCAGCCCGATCGTGGGCATATGGTTTAATTCCAAAGTCCAATATCCCTGGTGACCCCATGGACCGCTCACAACCCAATCACAGGCATATGGTTTAATTCCAAAGTCCAATATCCCTGGTGGTCCAGTGGACCGCTCACAGCCCGATCATGAGCATATGGTTTAATTCAAAAGTCCAATATCCCTGATGGTCCAGTGGACCACTTGCAGCCCGATTGCGGGCTTCAGTATGAAAATAATTCATCCAATATCCCTGGTGGTCCAGTGATACCCCTTCCCCATCCGCCCACTGAGCCCCACCACCCCGCTCCCCCCAGTCAGCGGCTGGTGGTAGCACCCCACCACCCGCCGACTGACACTGTACGGTAGGGCTGTATGCCCATTGGTCCACAGCATGAGCTAATGGGTGTGCAGCCCATACCATACTACACAATCCAGATATGTGAATGATTCATTCACATATCTGGGCTAATATAATGCGGTATAGGCTGCATGCCCGACTGGCTCATGCTGTGAGACCAATGGGCATACAGCCCTACCATATGGTGTCAGTGGCAGCAAGCGAGGCAGCAGGCTGGTGGGGTGCTTCCGCACCGCTGATGGGGGGAGCAGGGTGGTGGGGCTCAGTGGGCAGGTGGGGAGGAGGTACCACTGGACCACCAGGGATATTGGATGAATTATTTTCATACTGATGCCCGCGATTGGGCTGCGAGCAGTCCACTGGACCACCAGGGATATTGGATGAATTATTTTCATACTGAAGCCTGTGATCGGGCTGCGAGCGGTCCACTGGACCACCAGGGATATTGGCCTTTGGAATTAAACCATATGCCCGTGATCGGGCTGCGAGTGGTACGCTGGACCACCAGGGATATTGGAAGTGTATTTAATTCTACAGATGCCCATGATTGGGTGTGGGGGGTGCCGTCACGAAGGTGCAGCCGGAGCTCGGGTGGCCACTCACAGGTGGCAGCTGCCATGTTGTGACTTGCAATACGGCAGCTCACCTGTGGGTGGCCAGCTGTTCCTTTTATTTTGGCTCACCTGTGTGCAGCGCAAGTAGGGGTTGCACATGCAAGGACTCTGCACATCCCAGGCTAAATATTGGGATGTGCAGAGTATGCATGGGCACACCCCCCCACCTGTGCTGCATACATTACTGATGCACTCAAGTATCGGTTATGTGCCAGGCTCAACTTCCGCTTGAATATCGCTAAAGACATCAGTGGTTGTGCATGGTGCAACACTGTTGCACCATGAACCTTCTGAATATTCGGCCTTCGATCTAATTCCTTTTTGCTCTGTATGATAGTGAGCTGTTGAGGGATAGATGTTGCTTTTTTTGGCACTGTCCTCATATGCAACAAATTGATCTCATTTCTTCAAAACGTAATCCTTTAAACTTTCCATAAGCTGAATAACTTTTAAGACATCCAGACCACCCTTTTGTAATGCTATGCTTGTTGCATTGAAATGATCTAGTAAATCATACCATAATTGACATAGGAGAACAGTCTCTAACTGAACCATTTGTGTAGCATATGCCTTTGCCTCATTACATGTATCTGGATTTTGAGAAGCATCATTTGCAATCTCATTCAAACAGTTATAGATATTCTCATAGCTCATCTTTAAAGCTTTTACTGCATCTGCCCTAGCGGACCAACGTGTGGTGTACATTGACTTCAGGACTAGACAGTTATGAAGTGCTTCTACTAGTTTTGACCACCTCGATGTGGAAGCTGAGAAAAATGTGTAAAGTTGTTGTACTAGGCCAAAGAAGGATACAATTTGATGAGAGGAGGACACAGCATGCACACCTACTAAATTAAGGGAGTGTGCAGCACATGGTATATAGTCAGCTGAGGGACACACTTCTTTAATCCTTGCTTGCAATCCATGATATTTACTAGACATATTCGAGGCATTATCATATGTCTGCCCTCTACAATTCATTTGATCTATGTCATTCTCCTTTAAAAATTGGAGAACTATTTCAGCAATGTGTTGGCCTGTGTGTGGTTTTATGGGATAAAGGTAATAAATCTCTCCTGTGGAGTTCCATCATATACAAATCTGAGGATCACTGTAAGCTGGTCAATGTGGAACAAATCAGAAGTTGAGTCAACAATTATTGAGTAATATTTTGAATTCTGGACCATTTCTATAATGCTTCGCTGTACCTCTGCTCCCATCATTATAATAAGTTCTTCATAAATTGTTTGTTTTGGATAAGTATGAAGAACTCTCCTGACCCTTACATGCATACCTAGCCATGTGTTCTGACAGAAATGGATCAAACTGTGCAAGTAATTCCATAATCCCTAGAAAATTACGATTTGAAGGTGAACCTATTGTTTCGTTGGTTCCACGGAATGTCAATCCCCTTTCACAAAGAAAGATTATGACAGCTGTCACACACTTCAGAACATTACACCAGTAATTCTGTTTACTTCCTATATCCTGAATTAGTGTTTTGTCAATTCTCTCTGCCAATTTTTTTCTACCAACATAGGCTACTGCATTTTCTATATGAAGAGAACTTTGCTCATGTTCTGCAAGACGCTTGACAGGATTACTCCAATCGGAATATCCTGATGTATAAGAATTAGTATGTTTACCAAATACTTTACAATATAGACAGATGACATATCCCCCTTTTGGAGAGTATACTACAGTACCGTGAGAAGGGGGTGGGGCAGCCGCCCTGTTAATCTCTCCTAGGGGCGTAGTTTCATTCAGAAATCACAGTACTATAAGTTCAAAGTGAGTACTGCTGCTTTAAATTTAAAAAAAATGTAATTACTTTAACAGTAATTACTACTTGCACCAGTATTAGGCGCATCCGAGGACCAACAAATAGGGGTGGGGTGGGGGTTCACATGGTGCGTTGTAGCCTCAGCAAGAAGAATCGTGTGTACAGTTTCAGACAGCCATGTGGTCCGCCGGCAGCAAGTACATGAAAGGAGAGCAATGTGTGCTGCTGCAATCTAGAAATCATTTGAGATGAGAGATAGTAGAGAAAGGTTGGAGTAGAGACAGTGTTGTGCTGCAGGATTTTCAATGAGCATGTCTGTTTAATAAATTATATTAGTGATCTGTGCTGTGGAGTAGGTTGGAAAAATAGTAAAATAAAACTACGCTCTGTTTAAGAAGGCAAAGAGATTAGGATAGGAATAGGATTATTTGACTACAGTGTGTTTGTTTCAATTGTTTGGACCTTGGGCTGCCTGGTGCAGCTCGTTCTCCCAGCACCAGACTCCGTCCTACTGATTCTTGATCCGGTCCCCGTCTTGCTGACTCCTGAGGTCAGGAGGCCTGCCCCCCACTCGCTGCTTTCGTAGTTTCGTTCCATCCTTTCTTTGGGTACTGTCTATGGTGGAGGCCAGGACAAGTCTAAAATCCGTTCTCCTGAGTCCCAAGTGAAGTGTGAGTGAATAAATACATTGTGCAAATTGTGAAAGGACACTACTGCTGAAACTGAATCAGTCTGTGATGACTAGACTTACTTTCAAGTTTTTCAACTGTCATCTTGCTGAGCCTGATGAGTAAAATAAAAATTAAAACTTTTACTTTCTTGTGTGTGTGTGTGCCCCCCTGTGCGTGCCTGGATTTTTTTGGTGAACTGATCATCGGCTGCCTTAGTTCGATCTTTTCTTGGATTTTTGACCGGGCGGGGGCATCCGATTGAAAAAATAAAACAAAATGAATGAATTTCTGGTGTGTACAGTGTTTGAATTGCTATCTGACTTTATTCGGGGGGCAGGCTCCAGCAGAGCAGCAGGAGAGACAAGAGTAGTAGTCATCATTACAAAAAAACTGCCAACTTCCTGGCTAGAAGGCTCTTCTGGTTCACACTCTTTTTCTGTGCGAGTGTGCTGGTCCAGCACTGAGAAAGAGAAAGTATGAACCAAATGTTTCTAGCCAGGAATTCAAATTTAATTGCAAACAAGCATATTGTTGCTGTTTTGTGTTATTATTTGTAATTTTTTTGTATAGATTTTCTTACTTTGTTGAAGTTCTGTGTTTGTTTAATGTTTGCCCTATTTAAATTAACCGCTTACTAGTCTTTAGCTACTAGACATCTGCCAGCAATACCAGTGTATACCCTACTAGGTGTATCAGTCACCAAACTATTGCTGTAACTGGTATACTGACTTACTGTATCTGTTAGCCTAACAGATACAGTGTCAGTATACTAGTTACATCAATGTCTGCTCTGTTGTATCAGCCTTTGCTCACATTTATGCCAGTGTGGCAGTGTTCCATTACACATAGAAACATAGACTTTGATGGCAGATAATGACCGCTTGGCCCACCTAGTCTGCCCATTTTTCTAACTACTGGATAAGCTGCAGATCCTAGTTAACCAACAGCCTATTTATTCCTACCCCCCTCCCACAAGAATTACCTTCTGTCTGTCCCATGCATTCTTGAATTCCCCCCTGGTTTTGATCCCACAACTTCCTCAGGAAGGATGTTCCATGCATCCACCACCCTCTCTGTGAAAAAATTCTTCCTCACATTACCCCTGAGCCTCCCCCATCTTCAAATTGTGTCTCCTTGTTCTTGCACATCTCTTTTTATGAAAGATGCTACCCTCTTGGACTTTGTTGACTCCCTTGAGGTACTTAAAAGTTTCTGTCATGTCTCCCCTCTCCCTCCTTTCCCCAAGGGTATACATATTAAGCCCTTTAATCTCTCCTCGTATGGCTTCTCTTGCAGACTCTGCACCATTTTAGTTGCCCTCCTCTGGACTGTCTCCATCCTGTCTATGTCCTTGTGGAGATGGGGTCTCCAGAACTGGATGCAGAACTCCAGATGGGGTCTCTCCAACTGTCTGTACAGAGGCATAACAACTTCCTTTTTTCTACTGGTGATGCCTCTCCCTATACATCCCAGTATCCCCGCAGCCCTTCTTACTGCCTTCCCACATTGCTTACCTACCTTACGTTGACTGTCATCTGATATGACTACTCCCAGGTCCCTTTCCATTTGTGTTGTTTATACCCCCCACACCATTGTGTACTCTTCCCCTGGGTATTTGTTTCCCAGGTGCATTACTTTGAACTTTTTTGCACTGAATCTAAGCTGCCATATTTTTGGCCATTCCTCCAATCTTGCCAAGCCCCTTCTCCTCCTTTGCACCCTGCCTTGTGTATCAACCCTGTTGCAGATCTTTGTGTCATCTGCAAAGAGGCATACTTTTCCTTCCAGCCCCTCTGCAATGTCAGCTATAAAGACATTTGAAGACTGGCCCCAATATTGAATCCTGTGGTACCCCACTAGTAACCTCCTTTCTTCAGAATGTACTCCGTTTGGTTTACTATTATCCTCTGGGACCTGTTGTCCAGCCAGCTTGTCACCCAGGCTACTACCGTGGGGCCCACTCTCAGGCTGGCTAACTTGTTTGTTAATCTTTTGTGTGGGACTGGGTCAAATGCCTTGTTCAAGTCCAAGTAGGCCATATCCACTGCCCCTCCCTGATCTATTACATTGGTTACCCAGTCAAAGACTGAAGTTCCTCCTAGTTACATTTAAACAGTGTCTTGGTTAGCACAGCAGTTTCTCTTCCCACTCCAGTTAGTTATGCCAGTATCAGCTTCCTGTTATACCAGTGTCTCTTCTCAGTTACACCCCTCAGTATTTCAGTTACAGCATTGTCTCCTTCCTTTTATGCCAGTGTCTCCTCTGAAACATAGAAACTTAGATTTGAGAGCAGATAAGGACCACTTGGCCCATCCGGGGCAGTCTGTCCACCACTCCTCCTTAGTCTTATTTAAATAAAATGTGGCCGTGGTTGTAGCTGCTTCCCCACAAGAAAACAAACAGTACCTACAGTACTTTTGTGTTTTGTATATAAATAAATAGAATGTGATGGCATTTGCCCACTGTGAGGGTAATTGCCCTTACATTCTACTTATATAAAAGTACGGTATGTACTGTTTGTTTTCTTGTGGGGAAGCAGCTGCAGCCAAGGGAAGTCAAGTTTAATTGAAGTTAGTTGGCTGTTAGTACTATATTGGAAGTGGAACTTGACCTGCTGGCAACCAGGCGGTCAGCCCGCCTGACTTGTCTGTGTTTGCTCTGCTCTTGCTCTCTGACTGTGAGGGGTTGCCTGGACTTAGTTCATTGTCTTGCCTAGGTGATCAATGATTTACCTTGTGCACCCAATCCCCCTGGGTTGGATGCCAGCAGTAAGTGTGCAAGCTGTGTTGCACACAAGCATACAGATTGTGACACTGTTGGTGTTCCCCATCCCATATAACTCTTAATCCCACGTGTCATTGCTACCTGTTGTCTCATGTGACATAATGGCAGTATTGTACCAGCACTGACAGCTCATACTCCCCGGGAAGAGGAGAGGTTTCCCCATGGACACTTGATCCTCCTCCTCCTCCTCCCTCCCACAGCAACCCAGGTTAGCTCCCAAACTCGGGTCACCAACATCACAACAGGTAGCACTACAGTTGTGCCAAGGGGCCAGCCATAATGTGTGTGTGTTTTTTTTTTGTCTATTGATCTACTGATACCTCAGAGAAAACTTTCAAAAACATAACAGGATATTTAGATTTTAGATATAATTTCAGTGTGTGTATTGTGTGTATCTGCAGAAATCTACAAGAACACTAGATCTTTATTCCTTAAAGTGAATTTCTGACTTACCCTATGGCAGCTACCACTCACATGGTTTGGTAGCTGCCCTCCGAGGCAGTCATTCTAGCTAGGTTAGAAATACTGTGTGCAGCTCATAATCCAGATATTTTACTCATAAATTAGTTTTAGCATTGGCTGCCCGATGCATTTTCAGAGCCCCATCCCCCTGCCCCTCCCTCTCCTGCGCTCAAGCAAGTAATGACGTGTGGCCAGGGAGAGCATGGGGTGCGCCCAATTGAAATGAATGATGCTAGAGTTTTCATTCATTTTTAACATCAAGAATGGTCAGTAACACAATAATGAAAGGCACCGCTTGACTAACATGATTCTTGTTGGTCAGCCACTTGTCACAACAATGTGGCTGCATACTCTGATGCCAACCAGCCAGTGTCTTCACATTTCATATTCCATGGTAGCAAAATATTCCCTGAAATCAGGGTAGGGAACATTAACGAAAGTATGTTTTTCTTCAAGAAGAGGCCCAAAACTCACCACACAGCATGTAAACACCTCAGAGCTTATGGGGCCTTATGGCCCCAGACCCAACTGTTTTCTGGGGGGGGGGCGCAAAATTTGTCTCTTGCCCAGGGCACCAAAATGCCTTCCTACGGCACTGGTATACTAGCCAAGACTGCTTCACTGACTTGCCATTAGGCATCATACAATGAAATAAGTGTTCGGATGCAGAACGAACTTTCTGATATTGTACCCTTCTAGACTTTTCAAAACCATCAGAGATGTTCTGTTCCAGTTCAGTAATATTTATGCTAGCAATGTAGTCACGGAATTCTTCTGTTATGAACCAATTGAATGGATCAGTGGAAAAGCTAAATGAAGGAAAATTGTCTGTATTCAGTAAGTTACTGTTTATATCAACACTTTCTATCTCATATTGCTGCTGGTCAAGGCCACTAACAGTACCATCCATTTGTTGTGAGCTTGAATAGTCACATTCGTCGATACATTCAGTTTCACTACAGTGAGCCTGTACTGTGCTATCTGCATTACCATCCACAAATTCTATTTCACCAATTATTGTATCATTATTCACAGTGCCACCAGTAACTACATTGCTGTCATGGGTGATCCATTCAGTACTGATACTACAATTATTTTCTCCTTGCACTACACTATCTGCTGTGCCTGTTGATCCTCCAAAAAACCTTTCTAACCATGGTATTTTTTTCATCAGGGATTCAGCCTTTTGTTGAGCTTCTACCCTTTGTTTCCTTTTCTGTGCTCCATTCTTACACTTGGGCATGGTGGACATGTTGCAAATACTGAGTAGTATACAGTATCTCAAGAACTGCGAAACAATTAAGGGTGTGAAATAATGTTATTAACTATTTCATACTAGTGACTAAAGTACTAAACTATGATAATTTAGATCAGGACATTAACATTTACAAACAGGGGTAGCATTGGTCTTATTTTACTGGCCCTTACTAGGTATTGTTTTGCCAAACCTTACCATGGGCCATATAATAAAGTGAGTGACTTTAGATATTTCTGGACTATTACATTGGCAATATTTGTCAGGCTATTCATGGATAAGGAGGTGAAGCACGATGGTGGATAGTGGTGGTCAGTCTTTTGATCTGTCACACATGTGATGATGTGGGTGAAGTGTTGACTCACTGACACATTCTTGCTAAACTGCCTGGAACAAGGTTTTGAATATCTTACGAATACAGACAATTGTCCTGTCATGACATACAGAATTTGCCATCAGTCACTGCACTCCAGTTCATTGTAAAATTATGTCATTGTCTCCACCCGACCCCTCTTACCCGATATATAATAAAAGATCATATGTAATAACACAAGACTACATGTTCCACTTTTCACTCATCAGCTAAAGCCGTAAAGGGTAATGTACATGAATGAGATTGTCAGCAATAAAACTGATCTATTTGACAGCAGCCAACATCACCATCCTGATGCAAGTTTTGGTGGCCACTGGGCAAGAACTCCATAAAACTTAAGACTGAAGCCCTAGATAATGTGACCTGACTAGTTTCAAAGGACTCCATGAAACTTAAGGCAGGAGCCTTTGCAGAACCATCTGGGAGGATGGAATTACTCCTTAAGTCACTATAATTATGGAATTGTGCATAACCAAGGGACAGTATAAACTTAAGACTGAAGCCCTTGATGATGTAACCTGTCTAGTCTCAAAGAACCCCATAAAACTTAAGACAGGAGCCTTTTCAGAACAGTCTCGGAGGATGGAACTCCTTAAGTCACTATAATTATGGAATTGTGTACAACCAAGGGACATCATAAACTTAAGACCAAAGCTCTTGATATTGTGACCTGTCTAGTTTCAAAGGACTCCATAAAACTTTAGACAGGAGCCTTTTCAGAACCGTCTGGGAGGATGGAATTACTCCTTAAGTCACTATAATTATGGAATTGTTCACTCTTTGTATAATGCACACATAACGTATGTGGCAGAGAGACAGCAGTTCCCCTGGATTGGCATTTGGCATGCTGTGGAAGTAATGAGGAAGGTACTGGTTGTCCAACACCTGCACAGGGTTGGTAACATCAGCTGCTAATGAAAATGTTGTTGTGAATGTCCCAAGTGGATCAGACGTATTGCAGAAAATCTTCCACGCGGATTCACCCTTCACAGATGGCATAGATTCTTGCGGTGTGTTACCTGCTTAGTGAAATAACCCTCAAACGAAGAAGACTGGACATTAAAGGTACAGTACTCTGTACTCCAGAAAAAGATCATAGATAATCCGATCCAACGAAAATATAGACCTGCTATTGCCTGTAATACCCTCCTGAGGAAGATCAGACATTATTAATAGTCTTAGTGCCTTCCTGAAGAACACTGGATGATATAGATACCTGTATTACTCTAATAATTGATTTTCCTGTATTCCAACTTCCAAGTGTGAGGCATACCCGAAAGAAACACTTTGATAAACACATTTGTATTTACTTTCAGACAGTTGACAGTGTATGCTACTGAATAATTCATCTAGTTTAACTGCCTCATTATGAGACAATCGCTGTAAGCTGAACACTCAGAATCCTCTGGGTAACATCTGATTGATGTAATACATACTGGTATATATTTATAGCCTGAACCATGAAGTGAAGATTATAAACTGCAATCATCTGTCTGCAGGCCAGGTCTGCTACTGTTGTAGGTAGAGATAAGATAACTGTACTAAACCTGGTCTTGTAGGTATAGAGATGAGACTGTAAACCAAGTGAGCACAGCACAGGACCAGGCCAGCTGACATTTTACAGCTTACATGAAGCAACATGTGCTTCAGGCTACTGTAACTCCCAGTTCTGCATCTGCATCCCTCCAGTGCTGGCACCTACATGAATGTCACTGAAAATGTCACATAATAAGGCAAAGTGGCAAGATAATGGACAGCACTACATTTAAATACAAATGCTACACATCACAAAAGTGCGCATTGGGATCTGTCTTATATTTGTGTGTGGCTACTGCTTTGCAGTCTGTGCAGCAGCACTGAATAAACAATACTGCTATACTGGTGTGCAAGTACCTGAAATTATGGTGAACCACATGAAACCACACGTTCACCTTCATACATAATTTGCTATGTTCGGTGTGTAAGGTGCACAGGTCAGTTGACACAGTTGACACCACAATAGTAACTTTCTAATCTGTCTGAATGCATTGATAATGGTCATGATGAGCCAATCTGAACGTTGTGCTGTTAAACTTGCAATGTGATAAACTGCCTTGGCTACTACCACTCCCTGAACTGTACCATGTGCTGCACACTCCCTCAATATTAGCGATGATGCATGCTAATAAAGTAACAATATGTCAAACCTCATTTTCTGAACGTTGATACAGTGACATCACTGACATGGGCATCACTTGGGTACCAAGAAAAAAATACTGTTGCATTAGGACTACATAAAGAATTTTGTCCATATAAGGTGGACCATGGTGCACAGCTGCAACTGATAGTTGAAAGTCATATGCTACAGAAATGACTCATCTGTGATTGTCTCACAAAGCAATACCTATCCCCTGAGAAAAACACCTGGACTTTTTTTCTTGTTATAAGTAAACCGGAAGCACACGATGCCTGGTAAAAACTTTCTTCAATGCCTGATTTGATCTTTTTTGGCAGAATTCCGTTGCCAGTGCTGTGTTACTAGTGGAGATGTGGGCCTACTATCCACAGAGCGAATGTTCTACTGTTGAACAGTTAAAGTAATTGGTGCAGTGCAGTGCAGCACAACAATCTGCAACACAGACTTCAGTGTTCAACAGAAGAACATTCGCTGTGGGTAGTAGTAAGCCAAGCAGGCCCTGGCCCCTCCCCCATCAGTTCTCTCACTCACTCACCACTGCAGTTAAATGTGTGTACTAGTCAAGATGCCCCCCATGACATGGCGAAATAGCCATGAAAGATCTTCCAACAGCACAGACAAGTTTACACAATTGTCCACCAGTCAGCTGTTGGTCAGAGTGGCGGACAGTCAAAATCCTTTCAAAAACCTGCTCTTTCTTTGCTTTAGTCATGTACATTACACACTGTATGTAATGCAAATGACTGGAACACTTAGAGCAGCTGCCACAGCTAGACTTTGACTGATATCTCGCTGGTGGACACCTGTGTAAATTTCGGGCAAGTGCATTACTCACTACATTACTACACATTGCATTTGCTGTGATATCTACATGTACCTGGCTGACTGACTGGCTGGCTGGCTGTCTGTTACAAGGTGGCGACTACAGTGATGTGCAGTTGCTGGTGTTCTGTTGCTGGTGTCTGATGATGTAGATGCTGACTTCTTTATAGTAGAGTCCTGTGGCCTCTCTCAATCTCTGTCTTCCTAGGAAATACAGAAGGAAACAATTAGCTTCCTACTTCTCAGCTCGCTAACACTCAAGCACAATTATTTAACAAGTTAAAACATTTCATAAATGTCATAAGAGTCTCATTTTATAGCCACTTCTCTCCGGCTGCACCTGGCATTCTTATATGGACTAGTAGCCTACCACACACCCAAACCAACCCCACACTATGTTCTGTTGAGCTGTATATTTAAACTCTATTACACAATGCTATCCTCTACTGCATCTAGCGACACCTGTCAACCTTTCATCTTGCCTCCCTGGTGCCCCCTCGACACACTAGTACAATACAATTCAACACCTGTGGTACAGTGTAGACTCCCATTAATTATAGATTAGACTACTATGCAGTGTGGTCTTCCAGAACCCCCCCCAAGCTAAAACCACCCACACAGATAAAAGTGACATCTATCTCTATACACTGGCACCACAGAACTTGTTCACAATACAGCTGAGCCGACACCTCACCATTGACATGCAAGTTAAATAAACACAGTTCAACTTTGATGGGCAGGTGCCAGGTATAGCAAAGCAGTATTGTTTAAATTACAGCAAGGGCCGTGCTAGTGGGTGTCTCCAAGAAGATGCACAACACTGCAAATGAGCCCAGTAGCCACCCAATCCTAAAAACCTGTCAGTCATATGCACACACTGTTCTGTTCTCACATTTTGCATCCAAACTAAAGTACATAAAATGATTTATTCAGAATGCAGTTTAACACAAATTGGTTTAAATTACAAAAATATTAATGAGATGAGTAAGTCTCTTACACACTTCATTGTTTATGAATGGAGGTCATCGACTCTGGTCTTCTTGGACAGTGTATGGACACTCGTAACAGGCTTCTCTTATAATCTGGAAAAAAAAAGTCAAAAACTTAACCCTCACAGATGTGACTAGCTCAAAACATACCCACCCACAATATGAATCTTACCCCAAATATAAACACTGCCCCTGCCATCATGCCCTCCCATGCTCCCACACACCATAGTACTGCACCACCTATAGAACCAAGATGTAGTTGGCATTTTAATTCACGACACTGCCACCCATTCCCACTTCATAACCCCCACCCTTTTCAGTTTTTGGTAAATCGTAGTTGCATCAAACCCAACACCATTCTGCACCACGCACAGTCCACTACACAGGTAGGGTGGTGTACTGTCAACCCCCATAACCTCCAATCACATATAACTAGTGTACCTCTATCATCTCAACTACCGGAGCCTCTATTCTGTTCACAATGCAGACCCCACCTCACCTGGACAACAGTGATGCACACAACCAGCACCATTATATTCAGATTGGATGGCCAGCAGGTACAGAGTCACTACCCTTTTTATGCCTAATGCAGAAACTTAAGTTGCTATATTGCTAATATTTCACTCAATGTGAGTGAAGTAGATTACCCAGTACAGAAATCCATGCAGGCATTCACACACTTTGTTCTCGCATTTTGACATCAAAACTGTTTAGATTGTGAGTCATTAACTTACAGACTTGCTTTGAGTAATGGGTCAGTGGTAATCCAATTGTCTTTTCTTGACCGTCACTGACACCCACTTGGTCAGTGTGAGTGTGACCACTACCGAGTCAACACTTGAAGAATATCCTTTGAAGATATTTGTAAGAACTTAAGACGCATGCATGCCACCGTATATGGATAAGCTTTGAACATGCACACAATATAAACAGCGACATGCGATGCACTCTCCCAGACCTACAGTCAGTCAGCCTCATATAATAGTAATAACCCCCCCATCCCTAACACATCAGCATCACCGCCAGTACAGATACATATCCAGTATCCAAGCAAAAGAACAACAACACTCGGTACGCTAGTGCAAATAAGTAATTTATTTTGCTGCATTGCAGATAAAATAAATTAAGCACACACAGCACAAGCAGATGTTCTGCACAGAGATACCCCAGCACTTCGACTCTGAATACGAGTCTTCCTCATGGGGTCAGATACAGATCCAATAGTTATTTAATCAGTAAGACATGTAACCAGGGCTTAGATTAACAGTCTTTTAATTACCAAATAGGGCTCTAAAGTTGCACAAAGTGCCAGCTGAGCCAAGTGTCATATTGCCACTAGGGAGTGATGATTATCTGACTGTTAATGTACAGTAACTGCCAGTGAATGCCTTGCCTAGCTGCCTTATTGCCATTATTTAAAAAAAAGGAATTAATTACTGATCATACTATTATTTTCACCAAATTCTAGACTTTCAAGGGACATTTCTAGCAAAATGCTTCCATGGTCCAGTCCACCAACAGATTAAGAATGCAGGTTCACAGTCTTAATGCAGAAATCATCTTTGGATGCCAACTTGGGGGTGCAAGGGGCCACCGGATCCAGATTTGTGGCATGCACACTTTCAGTATAATCTAGTGAGTGACAGTCCTGCTTGTAGCTGCAGGCTACCATGACCCAGCAGCACCCCCCCCCAAGCTCATCCAAAGCCAGGACAGTCAGATCACTCCCAATTTAAAACAAAATGTAAAAATGCATTTTTTCACTGGGTAACATTAACATAACATACTGTACTGATCATCCAGCCAGCCCTCACTCAGCCCCTGCCCCCCCCACTACACCCTGGACCGCCAAACCCTCACCTCGGCCTCCCACTCCAAGGCCAGGCCACCACACCAACACCGCACACACATCCCCAAAAAAGAAAGTAAACCATAAACAATGCAACAAAAATGCATTTTAAATTGGTTATTGTATATTCTCCCATCTGCAGCAGTGGCACGCACAACCCAGCCAGGCCAGTGGCCAGCCCATGCCTGCCACATACATGACACTGGCACCCAGACCCTGTTGTGCCACACCACAGTGACCAAGCTGAGGGAATTAATGCACAAAAAACCACATGCAGCAGAGACAACAACCACAGACTTCATGTACCTTTGTTGTTTTAAACAACTTATATATCACCAGACAGTTACAATCACAAGTACTGGCACACTGCAGTGGCACGCAGACTGCAAGTCTGCACAGCAGCACACACCATCCTTGCCTGGTTAAAATGGCAGTCAACTTGGCAGTCTGGAACCAGTCCAGTGCAATTTCAAATTTGCAAATTTCAATATTTGTAAGGGCAACTTTGCACTGGCACAGGCACACAGCTGCAGTTGGATAATTGGCTAAGGCTTGCATCACGCATCTTTCCTAGCCTACTGCAGCCTGTAACACAAAACAGATTTCAATTTAAATCTGTGTCACTGACCCACCTTTTAAATAAAAAGAAAAATAGGCAACCAGCTGTCAGAGTAATCTGCCCTACTTCCTTGCAGACACAAGACACTGAGACATTAGGGGTCTCTACAACTGAACACTCCAGATTAACTCATTCAGGCTGAGATATGTCTGTAGAGGGCACTTGAACACATTGCATCACAGGCCAATAGTGACTCCAGATGTACTGTGTTTGCTGCCAGCCAGATCAGGGGATGTCTGAGGACATTGGCATTTCTGTCAGAAATATTTTACCAGCCAATCCATGGAGGGCTTATTAATGTACTTCTACATGAACTAGACATGTTAGCCCTCCATTGATTGGCTGGCAAAGTAGTGGCTCCCATTTGAAAAACACGAGAAAATGAGGTTGCAGCCTCCATTTGCAATTGGCTGCTAACCTGGTGTTGATCCGTGGTGTGCTCCCGAAAGAAACCCATCTGTACCGCTTTTCCAGGTAAAGTACACAAAATTCGCCTATTCACATTGCAGAGGACATATTTATTTATGTCTGCAATGTGTCTTTTTCTCATTTTATTGTCTGCGAGTGTTGTCGGATGAGAGGCGCTTCACTGAGGAATTTGTGATTGCAGAAGTATTGCTTCTCAGTGAACGTGACTCTCCCGTTGTCTTGTACAGCATATTTATCTCGTTTTGTCTTAGTTGTAGCTAAGTTTCATTTATTTCTTTGTTGTGGGTGGCCCATCTGGTAGCGAGTGGCATGTGTCCCATCTGGCAGTGAGTGGCGTGTCTGGCATGGCGCAAATGTTGTTGTTACGGTGTGGGTAGAGACCTTGTAGCAAAGTTACATTTATTTCTTTGTTGTGGGTGGCCCATCTGGCAGCGAGCTCCGTGTGTCCCATCTGGCAGCGAGCGGTGTGTGGCATGTCTGGCATGGTGCAAATGTTGTGGTTGCTGTGTGGCAGAGACCTTGGTGCCCATTGTTGAGCCACCCACCTCGGCTCCACTGCCAGCGTATCCTCAGTTTATGTCATCAGGATCGAGGAAATCCTCTGTTGTGATGGTTGGGCATCGGGGGTTCCTGTGGATGCATTCGGTGGCCTTACCCTACTTCAGATGCTCCCTTCTTGGTGTTTTCATTTGCACTCCGCCCCCCCCTGGTCACTCCCCTCTGCCATTGTGTCTTTTGCTCAGCTCTTTTACCTGCCAGCACTGATGTGTTTTTTGTTTTGTTTTTTTGGTTTACAGTCGTCCTTCTTCTGGCAGCTGCACAGCAAGTCCTCTCTTCAAAACAAGGTAAGAGACTTACATACAGGCCACTGGGAGCTATAAGGCTGATGTGGGAGGACAGGAGAGATGCTGTAAGCCAGTAAAGGGGCCTTCTTAGCTGGCCGCATAGGGACGGCATGGTGTGCTGCAGTCATTGATGTGGGGGGGGCAATGTACTGTTATGGTGCTGGGTATTGCAGAGTTGGCATTGTTCTCCCCCACCCTCCGATACCCAGTGCTATAATACACAGTGCATTCTCTGGCATCCGTTCACCCCCCCACCCCATCCTCTGACACACAATAATAGTGAAAGCATTCCGTGATGTGCAGTGGTTCCTCCCCACCCTGCAATACCCAGCACCATGTAATACAAATGACAAGCCCTGGTATACCATTTTCTCCTTTTGTATCATGGTGCTGTGTATTGGAGGGTGGGGAGGAACCGCTGTACATCACAGAATGTTTCACTAATATTATGATCAGAGGATGGATGGGTCGCGAAACTATGCAAGCCAGAAATGTTTATATGTTGTTGTTATGCTGGGTATCGCAGTGGGGGTGCAAACCCACAGCCGCTGGGAATGCTTTGTTTGACATGGTGCTGGTTGTCGGCAGGTGGGGAGGGGCCGCTAGATTCCAGGGCATTTGTTTTTGGGTGTCATGGTGCCAGGTATTGGATGTTAGGTAGGAGCCGCTGCACACCAGGGAATGTGTTCTGTGTTTCTGTGCCCTGTGCCGGAGGATGGGAGAGGACCACCGGATGCCGGGCAATGCTTTGTGTATTGGGGAGTTAGGTATTGGACAGTGGGGCTTGTTCTCCCTCACCCTCCGATACCCAGCACCACAATACACAGAGGCATTTCTTGGCATCCAGGGTTCCCCCATACTCTCCGTCACGAGGTGTAATAATTCAGAACACATTTCCTGGTTGTCCAGCGGTCCCACTCCCTCTGATACCTGGCACGATCCAACTGAAAACATACCCTGGGATGTGGTGTTTCTCGAGTGTGTCAGGTATGGGGGGGTGGCGGAACTATGCACGCCAGAAATGTTTATATGTTGTTGTTGTGCTGGGTGTTGCAGTGTGGGTGCAAACCCACAGCCACTGTGAACACTTTGTTTAATATGGTGCTGGTTGTCGGCAGGTGGGGAGGGGCCGCTAGATGCCAGGGCATTTGTTTTTGGGTGTCATGGTGCCAGGTATTGGATGTTGGGTAGGAGCCGCTGCACACCAGGGAATGTGTTCTGTGTTTCTGTGCCCTGTGCCGGAGGGTGGGGTCGGACCACCGGATGCCAGGCAATGCTTTGTGTATTGTGGCATTGGGTATTGGACAGTGGGGCTTGTTCTCCCTCACCCTCCGATATCCAGCACCACAATACACAGAGGCATTTCTCGGCATCCAGAGTCCCCCCCCACACTCTCCGACACGAGGTGCAATAATTCAGAACACATTCCCTGGTTGTCCAGCAGTCCCACTCCCTCCGATACCTGGCACCATCCAACTGAAAACATACCCTGGGATGCGGTGTTTCTCAGATGCCGGGCAATGCTTTGTGTATTGTGGTGCATTGTACAGTAAAAATAAACCACAAGCAAGTCCAACTGATTGAAATTAAGATGAGTACGGCCATAGAAACAACCCCACCCCTACCACGGAACAACGGAATCTTCACCTGGCATTACCGTTCCAGGTATCTAATGGATGAGTGGATGGTAGATTGTTTTTTTTTTTTTTAATGTGTGAGGCTCAAATAGCAGTGGATACAGCCACTCATTTGTGTCTCTTGTTTGTGGTGTGCCATGTGTACTTCTCTGTGGTCTGGTAATGGGTGTTTGTGTATTTTTTTTGTTTGGCAGTTGGATATGTTGGTGTCTGCAATCAGATAGCATGTACTTTTCCTGCCAGGAAAAGGTTTTCATGGCCTCGGCAGAGTGTTTCATTGCTTTTATGCATATACTGTATTTGGTTGCCAAGTGTGTGCCTTATAACTGTTGTGTCTTCAGTACAAATGTATGGTTGTGTTTCTGTTCCAGACACACAATGGAACAACGAGGAGATCACGTGAGGGAGAGAGTCATGAGACCCAGAGTGACTTTGCACGTCAGTGAGACCCAGAGCAACTTGAGACATCGTGAGACCCAGAGTGACTTGACATTGTGAGATCCAGAGCAACTTGAGACGTCATGAGATCCAGAGCGACTTGAGATGTCATGAGACCCAGAGCGACTTGAGACTTCATGAGACCCAGAGCGACTTGAGACGTTGTGAGACCCAGAGCGACTTGAGACGTCATGAGACCCAGAGCGACTTGAGACTTCGTGAGACCCAGAGCGACTTGAGATGTCATGAGATCCAGAGCGACTTGAGACTTCGTGAGACCCAGAGCGACTTGAGACGTTGTGAGACCCAGAGTGACTTGCAACGTCGTGAGACCCAGAGCGACTTGAGACATTGTGAGACCAAGAGCGACTTGAGACATCATGAGACCCAGAGCGACTTGAGACGTTATGAGACCCAGAGTGACTTGAGATGTCGTGAGACCCAGTGCGACTTGACATGTCATGAGACCCAGAGTGACTTGAGACGTTGTGAGACCCAGACCAACTTGAGACATCGTGAGACCCAGAGCGACTTGAGACTCCGCACAGTGTAGAAGACAAGGTCAGTGAGAACTCTCACTACAGAGAACTGACAAAGCAGAAATGGATAAGATCATAGACAATGGCCTTTTCGACAGCTGCAGTGACAGTGACGAGGAGTTCATGGGATTCAATGATTCTGATATACAAGTTGAGTTAATGCCGATGAAGCATGACAGTGACTTCAGTGAAGATGACAATGTCCCACTTGCAATGCTATGGGGGCAGAGGCAGTCCACTGTGAAGGAACAGGATGAGCAAACGCGTTCCATGCAAAGATGGCAACGGCACTCAACTGAGAGTGAAGAGGATGAGAGACCTCTAGCAATGCTACTGAGCCAATGGCACTCTACTGCTAGTGGTGGTGGTGGTGATGATGCTGATGATGCTGATGCTGCTGCTGCTGATGATGATCAGCCACTTGCTACTCTACGGCAGAAGCTGCAGTCAACTGAGAGGGAGGAGATTGAGAAGCTACTCGCTACTCTACGGCATGACAGGCACCTCTAGTGACAGCAAAGATGATCGTCTCCTTGGCCACACCGCAGCGCGACATTCGACCAACCGGAGATATGGATGTTGAAGACCAAGCTGGCTGCCTGGACAACTGTCACACTGACGCTTGGGATAGTCTGTTGCAGACCGTGCACATAAATGGTTTCAAGGAACCTGTGGGGCCTGTGACACTACTGAGTGAGGAGAAGAAAGAGCTCGACTTTATGAACCTGATGTTTCCTCCATCACTGTATGAACTGCTTGCAGAGGAGACCAATCAATACAGTGAACGGAAGCAGGTGGAGGTGAAGAAAATGGACACACGATGGACTCCAGTAACAGCCGGTGACATACAAGCATTTCTAGGGATTTGGATATACATGTCTGTGGTAAAGGTGCCGTACTATCGCATGTACTGGGGGAAGAATTATCTGTATGGACATTTTCCGATTGCACAAGTCATGACTCGAGAGTGTTACTAGAACATTCACCAGTATTTTCATGCCAATGACAACAAACAGAATGCACCCAGAGGATCTCCAAACCATGACAAACTGCATCATGTGAGTCCAGTAATGAACCAAGTTCGTGCAGCATGCAAGGAGCAGTACCATCTACACCGTGAAGTTTCTGTGGATGAAGCTATGGTTGGATACAGAGGATGTCTGTCATTCCAGCAGTACATGCCAAACAAGCCACAGTGTTATGGGATCAAGGTGTGGGTTCTAGCAGATGCCCATAACGGTTTCATTTCGGACTTTCAGGTGTATACAGGAAAGGTTCTTGGAGCAGTTGAAATGGGCCTTGGTGAAAGGGTGGTAAAAGACCTGACAATGGATCTGCGTGGCAAAAACTACTATGACAATTACTTCACTTTCATGGGCTTGGCAAAGGATCTTAAAACAGATGGCCTGTACTCATGTGGCACAGTGCGCACAAACAGGACGGGATGGCCAAAGCAATTCAATAAAGTCACAATGAGGAGGAAAGATAGAGGCCGTTATGAACAGCTTCAGAATGGAGCACTTGTTGCCACTGCTTGGAAGGACAACAATCCTGTTTTCCTTCTGTCAACGAACCATGACCCAACATTGCCATCAACATCTGTGTCCCGGAGACAGGGAGATGGGACTCCTGCCTCTATTCCATGTCCGACTGTGCTGCAGCAATACAACATGCATATGAATGGAGTGGACATCGCAGACTAGCTTCGCGTGCAGTACCACAGCACAAGAAGGTCAAAGAAGTGGTGGCTATACCTCTTTTGGTTCCTGTGGGACATGGCACTGGCCAATGCCTTTACGTTCTATCGAGAGAGTATGAACCATGTGCAGCGGTCAAAGAAAGGAAAGGTGAACAAGCACACAGCTCAGTTTTCACATTCTTCTCTTGGAACAGTTGCTAGCAGGGTACAACAAAAGGAAACAGAGTGCCACAGTTGCAGGACTCGAGCAGGACCTGAGTTGTGATGGACCACTTTTTCCTCTGAAAGCAAAGAAGGGTAGGTGCAGAAACTGTGCACTGAGGAAGAGGTGTGCTAAGCCAGGATACATATGTCGAACTTGCAACGTCCACCTCTGCATTGACTGCTTTCCAGAGTACCACAACTACAGGTGAGCTGATGCTGTGTTGGAAGTGGCATGAGAAGAGGCTGATAGAACAGATGAACATGACTTGCATGATGACCATACACCAATGAATGAGAAAGTGTGCATACAGGAGACAGGAGAACACGGTGACATGCCAGTCATTGAATTGGCTTCCCCATTGAAAATACAAAAAGACTGTGCTAAAAGAAGTCTGGTGAGTGACAGGGAACAAATGGTAGAACAAATGGCAGAACAGTGTTGTGTAGTGAGGTTGCGTGAGAGTAAGGGTGGGTGGTTACCGATTTATTGAAATAAAGAGATGCATACTGGGGCGAGCGGGTTGTCGTGAGTATTGCCTGTGACTGGGTTTGTCTCATTGGTATTTAGGAAGTAAAAAAACAAAACAAAACAGTGCCATGCCAGTCGTTGAATGGGCTGTGCAGAATGAAAATACAAAATACTGAGCTAAAAGAGGTCTGGTGAGTGAAAGAAAGGGGATGGGTAGAACATAAAGGCCAGAAAAGATTGCGAGCATGGAGTCAAACAAGAAAAGCGATGAACTGAAGGGAGCGATTGCATGCAGAGAATAGGAAGAGAAGAGGACAGTGTTGGTGTCTGGGGGGGGGATTGTTTCACTCACCAGACCAAGGGGGCCAAACGAAAGAGCTAATGGAGGGCTGAAATGTGACATTACTTTGGCAGCTCGACTGCTACCTTTTATATCTGAGAAAGTTTCTCTTCCCTTTGGTCAATTTAACTGCTGTCGCCAGATGTAATGTTGAGCAGCAGCTTCCTCAGCCAGGCAGCAGACATATCTGTGATTGGCCACCCACTACATCATGTGTGAACATACTGACACAGTGACTCAGCCACTTGGCAGATCCACGGGCAGCATTTTCAGTGGTGAGATCACAATGATGATGTGGTATGGTGGCATATTGAGGTCGATGTGTCAGCTGCCAGAGCAAGAACTGCTGCCAGAATATGTTATCAAACTAGACAACTCTGATCAAAGGGGATAGGAAAAAAAATTCAGATATCCAAAGTGACAAGTGACTGTTCCAGTGTGCCTGTTTTTTTTTTCCCTCCAGTACCTCTTTCAGTTTAATATACGTGGAGAGGAGGTTTTAGCTCAGTATTTTTTATTTTCATTTGCCCACCACATTGGCTGCACTGTTTCTTTTGAAGCCAAGTCATGTGTGTAGGAAATGGAAGAGAAGAAGACACCAAGTGAAGCATGTTGTGACTGCAGTCAAGACGCAGTATGGCCTGCGACACGAGTGTCCACCACAGATGGACCAGAGACGCGCATAGGCAGTGGGTGACACCAAGGAGAACAGGAACAGCAGAGGCACGGAGCAGCTGTGTTGAATGACATCATGCTGCAAGTGAGAAACTGCCAAGGAAGGGTGTTGCAGTAAGGAAGGCAGGTGGTCCGGCAACAATCGCGAGACAAAAACCAAGAATGAGTCCCCAAAAATTGTTGATAAATGTACTGTTACGGATTATTGAAATAAAGAGATGTATACTGGCGCGAGCGGGTTGTCGTGGGTATTGCCTGTGACTGGGTTTGTCCCATCAGTATTTAGGAAGTAAAAAAACAAAACAAAACAACAAAACAAAACAGTGCCATGCCAGTCATTGAATGGGCTGTGCAGAATGAAAATACAAAATACTGAGCTAAAAGAGGTCTGGTGAGTGAAAGAAAGGGGATAGGTAGAATATAAAGGTCAGAAAGGATTGCGAGCATGGTGTCAAACAAGAAAAGTGATGAACTGGGGGGGAGCGATTGTATGCAGAGAACAGGAAGAGAAGAGGACAGTGTTGGCGTCGGGGGGGGGGATTGTTTCACTCACCAGACCAAGGGGGCCAAATGAAGGAGCTAATGGAGGGCTGAAATGTGACATTACTTTGGCAGTCGACCACTACCTTTTTATATCTGAGAAAGTTTCTCTTCCCTTTGGTCAATTTGGAATTGCTGTTGCCAGATGTAATGTGTGATGAGTGTTGCAGCTCTCAGCCAGGCAGCAGACATATCTGTGATTGGCCACCCACTACATCATGTGTGAGCATACTGACACAGTGACTCAGCCACTCAGCGGATCCACGGGCAGCATTTTTGGTGGTGAGATCATAATGATGATGTGGTATGGTGGCATATTGAGGTCGATGTGTCAGCTGCCAGAGCAAGAACTGCTGCCAGAATATGTTATCAAACTAGACAACTCTGATCAAAAGGGATAAGAAAAAAAATTCAGATATCCAAAGTGACAAGTGACTATTCCAGTGTGCCTGTTTTTTTCCCCCCTCCAGTACCTCTTTCAGTTTAATTTACGTGGAGAGGAGGTTTTAGTTCAGTATTGTTTTACTTTCACTTGCCCGCCCCATTGGCAGCACTGTTTCTTTTGAAGCCAAGTCATGCATGTGGGAAATGGAAGAGCAGAAGACACCAAGTGAAGCATGTTGTGACTGCACTCAAGATGCAGTATGGCCTGCGACACGAGCGTCCACCACGGATGGACCAAAGACACGGGTAGGCAGTGGGTGACACCAAGGAGAACAGGAACAGCAGAGACGCGGAGCAGCTGTGTTGAATGATGTCATGCCGCAAGTGAGAAACTGCCAAGGAAAGGTGTTGCAGTAAGGAAGGCAGGTGGTCCGGCAACAATTGCGAGACAAAAACAAAAAATGAGTCCCCAAAAATTGTTGATAAATGTACTGTTACGGATTATTGAAATAAAGAGATGTATACTGGCGTGAGCGGGTTGTCGTGGGTATTGCCTGTGACTGGGTTTGTCCCGTCGGTATTTAGGAAGTAAAAAAACAAAACAAAACAAAAAAACAGTGCCATGCCAGTCATTGAATGGGCTGTGCAGAATGAAAACACAAAATACTGAGCTAAAAGAGGTCTGGTGAGTGAAAGAAAGGGGATGGGTAGAACATAAAGGCCAGAAAGGATTGCGAGCGTGGTGTCAAACAAGAAAAGTGATTAACTGGGGGGGCGATTGCATGCAGAGAACAGAAAAGAAGAGGACAGTGTTGGCGTCGGGCTAGGGGGATTGTTTCACTCACCAGACCAAGGGGGCCAAATGAAAGAGCTAATTGAGAGCTGAAATGTGACATTACTTTCGCAGTCGACCGCTTTCTTTTTATATCTGAGAAAGTTTCTCTTCCCTTTGGTCAATTTGGAATTGCTGTCACCAGATGTAATGTGTGATGAGTGTAGCAGCTCTCAGCCAGGTAGCAGACATATCTGTGATTGGCCACCCACTACATCATGTGTGAGCATACTGACACAGTGACTCAGCCACTCAGCGGATCCACGGGCAGCATTTTCAGTGGTGAGATCACAATGATGATGTGGTATGGTGGCATATTGAGGTTGATGTGTCAGCTGCCAGAGCAAGAACTGCTGCCAGAATATGTTATCAAACTAGACAACTCTGATCAAAAGGGATAAGAAAAAAACTTCAGATATCCAAAGTGACAAGTGACTATTCCAGTGTGCCTGTTTTTTTTTTCCCCCTCCAGTACCTCTTTCAGTTTAATTTACGTGGAGAGGAGGTTTTAGCTCAGTATTTTTTTATTTTCATTTGCCCGCCCCATTGGCTGCACTGTTTCTTTTGAAGCCAAGTCATGCGTGTGGGAAATGGAAGAGCAGAAGACACCAAGTGAAGCATGTTGTGACTGCAATCAAAATGCAGTATGGCCTGCAACACGAGCGTCCGCTGTGGATGGACCAGAGATGCACGTAGGCAGTGGGTGACACCAAGGAGAACAGGAACAGCAGAGGCGCGAAGCAGCTGTGTTGAATGACATCATGCCGCAAGTGAGAAACTGCCAAGGAAAGGTGTTGCAGTAAGGAAGGCAGGTGGTCCGGCAACAATCGTGAGACAAAAGCAAAGAATGAGTCCCCAAAAATTGTTGATGAAAGAGATGTATACTAGTGCAAACGGGTTGTCGTGAGTATTGCCTGTGACTGGGTTTGTCCCATCAGTGTTTAGGAGTCTGAATATCACCTACAGCACGAGTGCTTGCTTGCACAGAGTTTGTGGGCAAAGCCAAGGAGAGACAGCAGAGGCAATTAGTAAATATGACTCGGAAAACAGAGGAGAGGTTAGAACATTTTTTTTTTTTCACTGGACTCAACAGACAATGGGAGAGGTGGCGGGCGAAGCAGAGGAGACATGGATGTGGGAATTTATAAATATATGACACAGACAACAGATGAGAGGTTGGAGCTATTTTTTTACTGAAAAAATCTAACAACAGGACAGGGTGGAACAACTTTATTTACAGAATGACGCCACAAACAACAGAGGTTGGAACTACTGTATGTACAGAAGTACATATGACAGAGGCATGAAGGTCAAGGATGTGCAACAATCAAATAAGGTAAGAATGTTGTAATCTCTTCAGTGCAGATCATTATGGTATGCCATCTGAAAAGAAAAAAGTAATTGTGATTTTAGTAATGTTGTTGACCTTCTGTATTCTAAATGCTAAGACTTGTGGCTGCCGTGCCAGAATGCCGTGGGTGCCTCCGAGCACATGCTTGTATGTGTTGTTATGCTGACAAAGTGGGCAACAGTGCTCATTATTGATACACGAGAGTTTTGTACGACAGTGTGCCACCGTTCACCTGACCGTATGTGTGCTGCTGCTGCTGTGTTGTTAGACGTGTTCATTTTGGTTATTTGTGTTTTGATACTGTGACCTGCTTTGTACTTGGTGGGTATTTGTTAGAGTTCAGCAGGTGTTTGCATATGTTGATAGAGTGTTCTTTATGATTGGCTAAAAAGGATCGAAACGCATGCTATACATCAGAAGGATTGGTGTTTAGCACCAGATTATTATATTAAATGTTTTTTTTGGGTCAGGTCAGGATAGTGAACTTGGTGTTGATATGCAACCTTAGTTTTTATGCAAAAAGCACTTTTGAATATTGCCGATAGACTATCAAACACATTGATTATAATTAGGTGCATAATACCGTTAGAAAGGTGATTTAGCGCTGAACAACTTTGCCGCTGAGACTATATGTGTATTACGTATATGTTAGAAGTTATTTACATTTGTTTATGGCATGGTGTTGATCAGGTACATAATTTACATTTGTTTATGGCATGGTGTTGATCAGGTACATATTTCCTACAAAGAAATGTTTTGACGTTGCTTCGTTTACCTGAGAAAACAACCCTTTTTTGGAATGTCAGCTAGTATGAAAAAAAACCCGTAGTGAGTAGAGTTGACAGCATAGGACCGTTAGAAAGGTAGTTTAGCGCTGAACAACTTTGCCACTGAGACTATGTATGTATCACGTATACTTTAGGAGTTATTTACATTTGTTTATGGCATGGTGTTGATCAGGTACATATTTCCCACAAAGAAATGTTTTGATGTTGCTTCGTTTACCTGAGAAAACAACCCTTTTTTTGAATGTCAGCTAGTATAAAAAAAAAACATAGTGAGTAGAGTTGACAGCATAGGACCGTTAGAAAGGTTATTTACCGCTGAACAACTCTGACACTGAGACTACATGTGTATCATGTATACTTTAGGAGTTATTTACATTTGTTTATGGTATGGTCTGTACGCCTGACAACTCTGCATCAAGCCTCACCTAACCACCTTGAAGAAAATGGGTAAAAAATCCATGTTGTATATAACAAAAATAGCTTTTCAGTATAAAATTACTCGGGTAATAATATGTACTGTATGGATGTTTAATTTGGCGTTGATATGTCACATATTACCTCACAAAAAATTGTTTAAATTGCCATTTTTATTGATAGAAAACAATTTTTCTGGTATTTCAATTATTATTAAAAAAAAACTGAATTGATTATAATTAAGTGCATAGTACCATTAGAATGGCAATTTAGTGCTGAACAATTTTGCCGCTCATACTTTGTGTGTAGCACCTACAGTTCATGAGCTATTCGCATTTGTTTGTGGCATGCTCATTAGGGTTTGATTTTGCTTTGAAAGCTCCAGGATGCAGTGTTAAAGGTATACAGGGCACAAGGGGAGGAACTCACAAACAGCTCCTGAGGAGTGAATGAGTTAAGAAGAGCCACCACATAAACATGGAGAAGCACACACTAGGAATAGATTCAGCACTCATCAAAGTGCCCTGTGCCCCATACAAAAATTCAGACTCACTGTCTAAATAACACAGACAGAGGCGCGAGGCACCAAAGACCTGTGCAGCACTGAAAATACTTCTGCCTTGCTCTTCTTTATTCCACTGTCCATATCCTGAGCCCAATTATTTTCTTTACAAATTATTTAATTGGGACTACTGGAGAGGAGTAAACTTGTGTGACCTTTTCTAATCTGGGGAAGTGAATTGCGCACTGTGCAGCCATGAGGGTGTGTGTAGTAGTGGTGTTAAGGAAGAGAAGGAGGAGTAAGGACTACTGCTGGAGCCAACCAACTAGTAATAAAACAATTACAAGAAAGAAGACAAACACAATAAAATGGTCACTTACTTCACTTGACTGTTGAGGTTGCCTTGCCTTGCTGGTGGCTGCCTGCTGCCTGGAAGTCATCGGGGTCGGGGACCATAGTGGTGCTGTGTGCTGCTGGTACAGAGGTCTTGCTGCTCGAGAGTCGCTCCTCCATGTGGGTGGGCAGGCAGCCTGCTGCAGCTGCTTCTTTGGCCTTGCCTTGCTTGGTGGTGTGGTCGAGGCATGGGCGGCCCGCTGCTGCTCTTGCTCTCCCCATCTCCCTCCTCCTCCTCCTTCTCCACTCCTCCTATCCTTATTTTAACTTCTCTCCTGTCCTGTCCCTCAGTCTTTCACTCTCTGTCCCTCCTGACTCTCTCTAGTCCCTCTCCTGACTCTCGCTAGTCCGCTCTGCTCTGACTCGCCACTTAGCACTCTTGACTGGCCCTCTTTCGATCTCTGTGTCCTCTCTCCTCAGTCTTCTCCTTCTCCTGTCCTCCTCACACACAGGCTGGTTGACACAGCAGGCTGCCTATGGGCCTGGCACTACTCCAAGCTCCTTCTTCACTAGTGTGTGTCCCTACTCCCTCCCATCCTGACACCCTCGCACAGGCTGGCTCTAATTGACTGAGAGAGACAGCTACTAGCTGCTAGCTCGGCCGGCGGCACTCACTGCAAATGGCGTGAATTGGTGAAATGCTTTCCTGGCTCAGAGCTGCTCTCCCGCTCTGTGGCTGTGCCCTCCCCCTTTCAAATCAGAGCAGTCAAACAGCAGCACTCATAGGTCGGGTGATAATGTCACACATAGTGTAGTTAATGGCAATATCACCAGATCACTCAGTGACCTATGAGTGATTACGATTGAGTGAAGTCTGCTCTGATGATTCTACTGGGACCAATACAAAGCAGCCAAGATCTGATAATCCACGGCTCCAAGCATTTTCTTGTGCCTGCCTTTTCCTTTTTTTTACTCCGCCTCCATCAGCGACCCCCCCACCCCCTCCTCCCCACTGTCTGACTCACTCAGATCCGATCCGAACCATCCAACGGAAAAAAAACAAACAATTGGGTTGGGATTGGGAAAATAAAGAGATGATGACAAAGGCCCCAGTAAACGTTGGGCCCTACGCACAGGCGTACTTGGCATCACGGTAAATCCGGCCCTGCCCAAATGAATGGCTGGTACAAGGAATGCTATCTGAAATACTTCACATAGAGATTCTTAACAGGTGAGATTGCTGGTACTGATGAAAGGCACTAGGACCAGGAGGAATTCTTTCAGTCAACAGAAGGCTTAACTGAAATAAGGGAAGGGTTAAGCAAGTGGAAATGTTCTTGAAATCTGTAACTTGACAGATGTCTGTAGTAAGAGGACAAGGCTTGTTTTCCACTGCATGACTCATATACAAGGAGTAACAAGTGACTAAGCAGCAGGAAACTAATTGTGTAGCAGGACTTTGGGGATTTATTCTAGAAAGAACAGTGCTGTGAACATGTAGTGTGCAACTACTGCAGAGTAGAAGACAGATTCTGACCTTTCCCTAACTGATAAGCCCAAGAAGGCCAAAGAGGAAAAAACCCTTGTATTTTCAGTGACTACTTCATTTTCTCTGTAAACGTGGCAAAAATATTATTGTATCTGTGAATGTGCAGAAACATGTCTAAAAAAATAATCAACTCCTTAAACCTGATGGATTCTAAATGTAACCGTGGGGTGTGCTGACTAAGCTTGGAGATGGTAAAGGACAAAGTCTGTTATGCTTTCAAGTGAATAGCACCTTGGTTCGTGGTTAGAAATGGGCCTGGAAAGTGGTGTGGTTCCTTCACTTGCGGGGATCCTTATGACAGAGCGCTGCCAGGGTGTTTCCACAGGAAAAAATACAATCTCCACCCTCTGTGACAGGCAGCACAATAACACAATCTCCACCTCACTTATCACTCTAAGCATGGAAATAAACAGCAATTCAATAATGGCAAAGTACCTCAGCAGTTGTTATTAAATACCCAACAGGTTTATTCTGGGGTTGGAGAACAAGGTAGGGGGCAAGGGAAGCAAAGACAGAAACAAATAAAGACAGCAGTTTGCATTCAATCCCACAGTAGGGCGTATCTCTGCATCTCTCCCCCCACTGATGTACCAGTTAAACCCACGGTCCCTCTGGGAACTCCCAGTTACAGTTTGAGTGTGCACACAGATGCAGAGTTGTGATGCTTGGACCTTGCTGCGGTACTGTTTAAATTCGGTTGTTGGCTGCAGCTGCTGACTGGCAAATTACACAATTGGATGGACAGTAAAACAGTTGCTCCTGGCTGTAAGCTGTCACTGTGGTCTTCATTCTAAGGTCATGCAGAAATGCCCAGAAGGTATCTAGCTAGATAGTTAAACAGCAGGAATGATAAGTTGTGTGGGTAAAACCCAGCACTCACAACCTTTAGATGACAGGCTGATGCTGTTTCCATGGGGGTGTCTCCCCTCCTTAGGCAGATGATGGCTGGATGGTCTTTCCTGTAGGCTGGATACAGGTGCAGTGGATCCAATGTGCTCCCGGTGGTGAAGGGTGCAGGCTGGGACTACTTCGATGATGTGAGCTCTGTTCTGTAAGCTGGTTACAGGTGTGGCAGACCCAACATGCTTCCTGTGGCAAGGGGTGCGGGTCATGATGCTCTGCATGATGATGATCCTTTTCACCCCACAAGGGGGCATGCCTTCATCCACCCTGACAGTTGGGCAATCACTCGGGACCTCAGCTGGTTCGATACTCTGTCAGGGTAAAATCCAAACAGCAGCAGAAGGCAGTGGCTCACCACCTTCCCAGATGCAGAGCAGCTTTCAATACAACCCCTGCTCTAACATGGTACTAGAGCCCAGGCTTGGCACTCTAACTGCATCAATACCCTTTTTCAGGGGGTCTCACGTCTGTTTTGGACAAACATTTTACTCAGACATGAATAGCAATTGGGAACTATTCACAAATACTCTGCTCTCCTCAGAGATTTCTCTCAGGCCAATCTGCTCTATTGCACATGAGTTTCCCTTGTGCATAAATTCAGGGATCAATTATCAGCGGCTAGCATCTCATGCATTATTCATTATGCTAAACTCCTGGTTTTCAGTGGCTGTTAGTTCCTGGGAAAAATTATGTATACAAGTCCTGAGCCAGCTTTCAATTCAAAGCTGTTTTGAAGAGCTAAGCTCCAAACTGATGTCGATTTTACAGGGAGAGGACGTGCTAATTTAGTTGTTTTGCACTTTGTGCAGCTTTGAGAACTGTGTGAGACTGAGCAACCTCCTTGTTGTGTGCTCCCCAAACCTGAAGGCAGTCTACGGGCTGATTGAGTGAAGAGGTGGTGGCATGCCGCCCACCATAAGAAGGGCTATGAACAAACCCACAGAACAAATGACAGTGTACAGTCCATCCCCAGGTCCCACAGCTACAGTCTGGACTGGGACCGGGGTGAAGGAGTGGTGCAAGGGAAGGTTGCAGCAGTGCTCCAGAGAGAGCCAGAGGTAAGCCCCTTTTAGGAAAGGGTTACTTCCTCCCCTCACTGAAATCTTTGGAGTCCTCGACGAGGCCTGAAAGACATAAAATATTACAACACAACACAGGCTAATACATCTGATTCCTATCTAAACATTTCTAATACACCTGCATCCTATCTGAATGATATCAACAGTACTTCACAGAACACAGGGTAAACATTGGTATTAGCATTTTCCCCACCATGGTAAACAATTACATCTCCCAAAAATTACTTAAAGGCAGCACAAGGGTAGGGGGGCAGCAATAGTGGCTTGGCAGTAGATTGAACCACTTATGCACCACATTTACAGTCCCATGGGACTGTCAGGGGGACAGCAGGGACATTGTAAGTGAGTTTAACTGGGTGTTTGAATTCTCTTCCAGAATGGTGGGTGCCACAAGTTCGTCTGCAGTGATTTGATCAGGATCATCGATGGGTTCTGCATTTTCTGCCAGAATGGACTCAAGTATTTCAATGTCCTGAGGTGGTTCTGTTACTGGGGATCCCAACATCCTCTGTGACAGGAACAAAGTGCATGACTGTGGGCCCAAATTCAATCAGAATAAAGGGTGCTGCTGTCAGATTCAGTGGTCTGAAATGACTTGTATTACTTCCTCCAGATGCTTAAGGGCGAAATTCCATAGGGAATGGTGCAGGTGGATATTTACATTTTATGTTTATTTATTTAGTTTTTGATAACCAGGTAAGTGCACTAGCCACAAGAATGACTATTTTCAGACACGACCCGGGAGGTTACAACATAGCAGTCAGAAAAACAGAGTAATAATGTCAAGATGCAACATACTGGAAATACAGGAGTGTAAGTCAAACTAAATAATAAATCAGACTCATCAATAAACAAGAGAACAGTAGGTTTTTAGACATCACATAAGTGTAGCAAGTTACTAAAACTAGTACATGATATTGGACAACTGTAGAGTTCCCCATCCTCAGAGCTACTGTAGACCACATCAATCTGAGTCACCAGGGGGCAACAGGCTATTCAGGTTGAGGCACATGGTTCCTTCTTGTCTGGATCTCATTCCTGGTGACAGATCTCCTTGGTGGCGAGAGAGATACAGAGATGACTGGTTCTGGTAACAGCTGACCAATTCTCAAAAGTTGGTTTCAATGCAAAGTTTTGACCACAACATTTCCCTTTTCCATTGTCAAACAATAAATTGGCAGGCTTGTAAGCTGTTCCACAATTACATTTGGATACATTTTCCATTGGTCCTCAATCTTATATTTGCCAGGTATCCCCAATTTCTGGATAAATACTTGGTCCCCTGGCTGGAGAACTTGCTCTTGGACTCTTTTGTCGTATCTGGTCTTGTTGGATAGGTTGGACTTCCCAACTGCTCCTTGGGCCACTCTGAGTACATGACCGCTTGGTGTAGTTCAAGTATGTCTCTGGCAAGGCATCATCAGATGAAACCCAAAACATAAGTGTACTGGAAGTTTGGCTTCCCATCCAAACATCAGGAAGTAGGGTGAGAGTCCTGTTGTGTTATTTTTGGAACAGTTGTAGGCGTGGACTAAGAAAGGTACCTGCTGGCTCCAATACAGCTTTTTCATAGGGTCCAGTGTCCCCCACATATTAGCAGCATTCTATTGAATCTCTCTGACTGAGGGTCGCCCTGGGGAAGATATGGAGTAGCACAGGAATTCCTGATGCCCATAATACTGGTAAGTTCTTTGATGAGAAGACTCTCAAAGTCTCTGTCTTGGTTAGAGTGAAGGTGGCTGGGAAAGCCACAATGCACAAAGTACTTTTCACACAGAACTTTAGCCAAAGTGGTTGCCTTCTGGTCTTTTATGGGGAATGCTTGCGCATAGTGGGTGTTGTGGCTGGTCACCACCACAGTGCTACAGATCCCCTTCCAGTCAGGTTCAAGGGAAAGGAAGTCAATACAGACCAGGCCCATCCATCCAGTACTGGTAATGTTAACAACTGGAGCTACCCTCTTGGGTAGAGTCTTATGGGTGATGCACTGATTGCAGCATTTACAATGTCTCTCTACCTCAATATCCATGCATGGGCAGTAGGATTGGTCTTGGATGAGGCCAAAGTCTTATCAATCTCCAAGTGTCCCATGACCTCATGAAGCAATTACAAAACCATTTTTCGATACTTGCTGGGAAGAACCAGTTGCTTTTTGTAGAAAGGCATTTGCATTTTTGTGATTCAATATAGCAGTCCATTCTATAGTGAAAGTTTGTCCCACTCCTTCAGGAGATGCGACATATCTGAAAGATTTGATTTTACATGAGTGGAAGCCAAGCCCTTCTCTTTGGCCAGAATGCTGTCCCACAGACAAGGACAGAATGATGTCCCGCAGGCTGGGATCTGTCCACTGTACATGCCTTACATCTGCAGGTCTGAGGTGAGGAAAAGAAGTATTATGCAGTATGGTGAAGTGGGTATACACTTCCGTTACAGCATCAGGATGCACGCCAAGCAATTCCACAGCCCTGTCATGGTTGGTTGTAGCAGGCTGGTCATCAGGCACCATAGCTGGTAGACTGCTTTCACTCTATCTTCAGATAGGTCCATAGCTCCTCCATGGCTTGGGGGGGAGTATGACTGGTCATCTGGACAGGGCATCTGCATCAATATTCCATCTCGGATGGTATTGCAAGTGGAAGTCGTGAGCAAATAGATCAGAAATGCAACTATGTCCAATGGATTCATGCTTGGCCGTCATTAACACATATGTCCATGGGTTATTGTTTGTCAGTGCAATGAACCTGGCTTCATAAAGACATTCATGGAATTGATCAGTCACTGCCCACTTCGGCAGAAGGAACTCCAACTTATGAACTGGATAGTTCTTTTCAAATGGACTTAGAGTGTGACTGGTGCAGGCAATTGGTCTCATACCATTTTTGTGCTCTTGGTAAAGTACCGCACAGCCTTTCCATTCTGGCATCAATGTGAAGGGTATACAGCTTAGTATAGTCAGCAAAACAAATACAGGGGGCCCCCAGTCAGGTTTCAAATGATCTCTTGAAAATTGTTTTCAGAGTCTGCAGTCCATCTGTCCACAAAAGGTTAATCGATCCTGTAGTATTCCAATGATGGTTTCTATTTGGTCTCTGAAACTTTGGTCTTTTGGTTTGGAGGATACCCCTGAGTCAGATTGTTCAGTGGCCTCACCACCGGGGAGCAGTTCTTTGTGAATCTCGTATACTATCCATAGAACCCCAGGAAAGGCTGAAAAATGTTTAGATTGTTTGGTCTTGGCCAGGTTGTGAGGACTTACACATTTGCTGGGTCAGTGCTGATGGTTTGCTGTGATATGATGTGGATACAGTCTGACAGAACAGACACTTGTCCTGGGAGAGCTTTAGACCATGTTCCCTCAGCTGGTCCCGCACCTTTGGTAGTCAGGCTTCATGTTCTTCCAGTGTCCTCCCAAACAATATGAGGTCATCAAGGCAGACTAAGAACTCTGGGAGGTTGATATCCTCTACCACCTTCTCCATTAGGTACTGGAAAGTTGATGGGGTGCCAGATATCACTTGCGTCATGTGCACAAAATTAAAAGTGCATGTGTGGTGTGCGGTGGGAATGGTTGCTTAAACTGACAGAGCTCCCAGCCCACTAAACAATTTGTTTTAAATCCGTGGAACCAGTGATAAGTGGTGGTCATGTTATACATCAAAAGTTACACAAAAATACATCCTAACGAAATCCTGCTGTGGTTTGAATCACTGAAAGAGCATGGAATAAATCCTTGAAAAACTGCAGTGGTTCTGGCCAGGCACTCACTAGAGAGATTGCGGAGGCTCCCTTACAGAACACAGTGACAAATGCAGGAGAGATAAAAGGGCTACTGCAGATGGTCCTGTAGGAAATCAGCACATTTAAAGGGAAACATCCATCAAGAATCAGGCCATGTCTGGGTGTAAGGCATGGCCCAATTAGCTGTTTTAGAAAAGTAATATATTTTTTACCTTCTAAATCATAAAATATCTCCCTTATATCTGGTTGATCCTGCCTCCCTTCTGCAGGCATTTTGTGATCCTACGGTGTGCCCACAACCACCTGTGGCTATCTCAGTATGACATTTCATATGGGGAGCAGCTGGGGGGGTGCACCATATACTGTCTATGGAGATGCAGCTATTAAAAGCTCTGGTTTTAAAACTACATGCCCTGGTGGTGTACTGAAACCAGGTGTAGACTAAATGAATACTTCTGTTCTGTATTCATGGGGGAGAAGGATGGGCAACTACTGCAGGGGGGTGGAGAGGGTGGGCTGGAGGAAGGGTGCTGGATGGAAAAATCATTGAGGGCAGGGTGCTGGAAGGTCTAAGGGCTCTGAGGGTAGATAAGGCACCAGGACCTGATGGCATACATCCCAGAGTGCTGAAGGAAATGGCGGAGGTCCTGGCTGGGCCACTAGCAGACCTGTTCAAGACCTCCCTGGACATAGGGTGTGTACCACAGGACTAGAGGATGGCTCATGTGATGCCCCTCCATAAAAGTGACCCAAAGGATGACCTGGGTAATTACAGACCACTAAGCCTAACATTCATTGTGGGGAAGCTAATGGAAACAATCCTGAAGGAGAGGCTGGTGACCTATCTGGAAGACAATGGGCTCCAGGATGGTCATCAACATGGGTTTGTCTCAGGAAGGTCCTGTCAGACCAACCTAGTTGAGTATTATTACTGGGTAATGAGGGAATTAGACAAGGGCCATGCTGTGGATGTCATCTATTTGGACTTCAGCAAGGCCTTTGATTCAGTGCCACATGGGAGGCTGAGGGAATGTTGAGATACGTGGGAGTGGGGATTAAGATAGCCAATTGGATCAAGAACTGGCTGCAGGGGAGACAGCAGAGGGTGGTGGTGGGGAGATCTCTCATCTCCAAGGGCTGTGATGAGCGGGGTGCCACAGAGTTCAGTACTGGGGCCAGTGCTGTTTGGCATATTCATAGCGGATATCTCACATGACATCAGGAATAGGATCAGCCTGTTTGCTGATGACACCAAGCTCGGGGTGGTGGTGGATGACTTAGCAGGGTGACAGAGGCTGCAGGATGACCTGACTAGACTGGAGGAGTGGTCAGAAAAGTGGCAGTTGGGGTTCAATGCTAAAAAGTGCAAGGTACTGCACTTCAGAATAAAGAACCCAGGGAGGGGCTACCAGCTGGGAGGAATGCAGCTAAGTACCACCGAGGAAGAAAAAGATCTGGGGGTGGTTATAACAGGGAAAATGAACAACACAGAGCAGTGCAGGAGGGTGACTAAAAAGGCCAAGAGGATGCTGGGATGTATCGCGAGAGGAATCTCCTCAAGGAGCAGGGAGGTGATCCTGCCTCTCCACAGGTCACTGGTCAAACCACACCTGCAGTACTGTGTGCAGTACTGGTGCCCGTATCTAAAGAAGGATGTCAGATTATTGGAAGGGGTACAGAGCAGCGTGACAAAGTTGATCCAGGGATTGGAGGACAAACCATACGAGGAGTGGCTGAGTGAGCTGAATTTGTACTCCTTGGAGGAGAGGAGGGATTGGGGGAGGGGTATGATTGAGATCTTTAAGTACTTAAAGGGGATAAACAAGACAGGTACTGAAGGGATATTTAAGCTAAGGAGGGGGAGGGACACGAGGGGTCATGGTCTTAGATTGAAGGGGGGAAGATATAAGAGGGAAATGAGGAGGCACTTTTTCATGGAGAGAGTTGTGGCACAACAGAACACTCTGCCAGAGGAGGTGGTATCCTGTAAGACATTGGGTCATTTCAAAAGGGGATGGGACAAGATGTGGGGGTAAAGGTGAGGTGGGAGGTGGGACAGCTGCAAAGTAAGGGTGCTAGCTGTACATTTGAGCAGACTTGACAGACCATGTGGCCTGTTTCTGCTGGCAGTTTTATATGTTCATAACTAAAAGTTTTAGAAAATTTGGTCACAGAATAACACAAATAAAAGTGGAAAGTATACATGAAACATGTGCACTATAAACTTTTATCTGGGGGCGCTGATGAGCAGCTAGCTGAGCAGACGCGAATTTCCACGCTGCTCCCTCTTCACGGCTATAATTATTAAAGTAAAAGTTACAAAGTGTCCAAAAGTGTGGTCAGCAACTAACAGAAGGTGCGCGAATTGGGGATGGATGAATATTCAGCATTGGGACCCTCTAAGAGTCAGAGGATTGTGACAAAAAGCGCAAAGAAGGGTGGTGATGATTGCGGGCCTGGTTTTTCAGCAGCGGAGGTGGCGTCTTGCAGAGAAGTTATAAGTTATAGCAGTATTGGAACCTCGATTAATCAAGCTTGAAGAAAAACTCGATCTGAAATTACAAGAGATACAAGAGCAGCAGGTAGCGCAGGCTGGCAGAATGTCGGAGATGGAGGGAGAGAATATCACATATGGAGGATGAACTGTTGGCGACTCCTGGACTTGTGGTGGCACTAAAGAAGGAGCTGAATGAGCTAAAACAAGCATTCGATTACCAGGAAAATTATCATAGGCATCTAAATCTTAGATTGAGAGGATTACCAGAAGGTATGGAAGGAGAAAGTGTGCTGGACTTTTGCTCAAAAGTATTGCCTGAGCTACTGGGCCTGCAACTTGTGAAGGGTAAATTAAAGCTGGAAAGGGTTCATAGGGCTGTGATGCCCAAACCTGCGAATGACCAGCTGCTGAGGCAGATAATATTCAGGTTCCATCACTTTCAAGATAGGGAACTAATGCTGAAGGCATAACGGGAGAAAGAAAAGGTGGAATATGAAGGCCACCACCTATTTATGTCGCAGGACTATTCGGCCAGGCTTTTGAAAAGAAGGAAGGCATTTAATGGTATTATGCTGCAACTATGTGATCTGAAGGTGGAAAACTTCCTGATTTACTCAGCTACATTAAAAATAAGACATGAAGGCGCTACATACTCGTTTTGGGAAGTAGAAAAAGCAGAGGAATATGTAAGGAGCCTGAGGCAAAAGTTGCGCTGAGTCCTGCATGGAGATTTGAGTCAGGGAGTCGAGGGCTCTGCAATGAGACTTGAGAAATGAAGCACTGATGTAAATACGGAGGATCACTCATTTATTTTGATTCTGGAGATACTGTTTTGTTGATGCCAGAGGTTGTGCTGGTGAAGATGGGAGGCTTTGAAAAGATTACTCTCTGCTGGGAAGAGCTGGGGGACCTGGAACTGGAAGGAGACTGGTGGAGCACCCAAAAAGTGAAAGGAGAGACATGGAGGAAATGGACAGAGACAGGAAATAAGAGTATGGCGTGAGGAGGAATTAGACCCAATGGTGGAGTTATATGACAGCGAGAGAGACTGCCATAAGCCCAATGATGAAGAGAACTGCTTCTGATAATGTTTGGGGGCAGGTTGGAGGGCGGGTGGGGAGAGGGGCTTAGCGCGTTTTTCTTTAAGCACGGCCTGCTTTCCCTGCCAGCCCTTGCTGAAGCCCATAATTGTATGGATTAATTTTAGAGTGGCAATAACTAAACAAGAGGGGGAAAATAAGGCTGAGAAATGGGGGAAGTGAAAATGGGGAATGGGATGGAGAAAAATGAACTGAGGGTTGGGGGAGAGGAGAAGAAATACGCTGAGCATGGATAGGGATGGGTATTATGGGGCATAAAGGTTAAGTGGTCGGGGGGAGAGCGTGGAAGCGACTGTCACAGCAACTGGGGATGAGGCAGACACTTGACTCAGGGAGACTATTAGTGTCTAAGGACTGAGGGGAGGGCAGGGGTGGGAGGGGAGGAGGTAGGGATTGAGAAGGGTGAACATTTCAAGATAAAATGGAGGAGGAGGAGTGTAGGAAGAGAAGGGAGGGGGTAGAGAGCAAAGACAGCAGTGGAAATGGAAGGGGTGATGATCACGTGGAGGATGGAGAGAAGAAAGTTAATAAAGGGGGGAAGATGGTGGGGGAAGAATGGATCATAGAGGGAAGAAAGGAAAGGGATGTGTGTATATAGTTATCTGTTTAAAATGTTGTTGAGAGTGTGTATATTATTACAGTTTTTTTTGTTTTTCATGAACAAAGTGCAACCAAAGAAGTTAAATATTCAAACCTTCATGATACTGATGGAAAGATGATGATGAATGGGAAAAGAGGAATATGTATAGATGGCGATTAGTAAAAATGTGAACGTAATCACCTGGAATGTCAGAGGTATTACAAATCCAGCAAAGAGGTCTATGTTATTGTCCGCACTTAAAAGAGGGGGAGCCCATGTAGCTTTGCTACAAGAAACACACCTAACAGAAGTAAAGCATGCTAAACTGGCCAGGGGATGGGTGGGAAAATGCTATGCAGCTTCGGCCTCAGTGCGTAAAAGGGGGGTGGCAATATTAGTACATAAGGGGTTGAAATTAGAGGTGCAGAGAATAATCAGGGATATGAAGGAAGGGAGATACATTTTTGTTGTGGGGACCCTGGAGGGAGAACAGATTACCCTGGGCTCAGTATATGCCCCAGCGGTATTCGAATACCAATTTTATGCCTCTATGCTGGATTTATTGGTGAAGGAGCAATTCCAAGGGCTAATAATGGGGGGACTTGAACTGGACCATGGACCCGAAAATGGACCATTCCGGGGGGAAGAGGAGAAGCTCGGGGACAATGCAGCAATGGCAAGAAGGAATGGCGGAATTGGAAATGGTGGATGTATGGCGAACTGCGAATACAGGAGCGAGGGAATATACATTTTTCTCGAACCCTCATAAAGTATGGATGTGGACAGACTACATATATGCTACAAGAGAATGGTACACACAGGTGGGGGAGGTACAGCACAGTCCAATACAGGTATCAGACCATGCTATGGTAATAATGAGAATATAAGGTAGGGAAAGACGGGGGACGCCTCCTGCATGGAGCATAGAAATTTTCCACTTATCTGGCCCAGAATGAGGAATTTAGAAAGTACCTGGAGGATAGCTGGGATCTCTTCATGGCCACAAATTATAAGGAGGACACCTTGAATAATATTTTATGGGAAATGGGCAAGGTATTTATGAGGGGAGCAATTATTGAATATGTTTCCCGTGTAAAGAAAAAGAGATGTGCACAAAAGAAGGAGCTAGAATGTAAACTAAAGGAGTTAGAAAGAAGAGTGACCCGAGAGGAAAAGGGAGAGGCCGTTCAGGAACTGGGGGTAATCCGGGAGGCACTGAATGCGCATCTAAGGGCAGAAGCGGGGAGGGCCAACCTGTTTAGTAGGAGATACATATTTGAATGGGGGAAATAAACCGGGTCCAATGGTGGTTAACCTCATGAAAGGACATAGAAGGATGAATAGAATTTTGGGTGTGAGGGATGAGAAGGACTTTTTACAGAATAAAGAAAAGGAGACAGGAAATGCCTTTAGGGCCTTCTTTCAGAAGCTGTACCAGGCAGAAGATGAGGGAACAAAGGAAAGGATAATAGATTTTTTAGAGAAAATAAAAGTACCAAAAGTTACACAGGTGCAGAGGGAAAGGCTGGGAAAACCAATCACGGAAGAAGAGGTGTTGAGAGCTATTCAAAAGTTGCAGAAAGGGAAAGCAAGTGGCTCGGATGGGTATCCAGTGGAATATTACAAGCTGTTGGGGACCCGGGTTGCGAAAGTATTGTGCAGAGTGTTCCAGCAGGGGGAAGGGGTGGAAGAGGTCAGTTTGCCAGAGACATGTCATGATGCTAGTATATGCCTCATACCAAAGGAGGGAGAGGACCCTACCCTGTGTGCCTCGTACAGGACAATATCACTGTTGAATTGTGACCTGAAGATAATGGCTAAAGTTTTGGCCAGTAGGCTAGAGGAAATTTTGCTGAAGCTGGTTCACCCAGACCAAACGGGGTTTATCAAAGGATGACAGTTGTATCATAATATGAGGAGGCTACTTAATGTGCTGTGGAGGGCAGGAAAGGAGAAAGCAGATATTGGGATCCTCTCAATGGATGCCGAAAAAGCGTTTGATAGGGTGGAGTGGAAGTATTTATTTGAAATACTGGGGAGGTTTGGTCTGGGTGAAACATTCCTAGGGTGGGTAAAGACGATGTAGAGAAAGCCCAGGGCGCAGGTAATTGTTAATGGAGGCAGGTCGGAGAGCTTCAACTTGGAGAGAGGTACGAGGCAGGGCTGCCTGCTCTCCCCGTTATTGTTTGCACTTGCTATAGAGCCTCTGGCAGTGGCAATTAGAGAAAGTAAGGACATACAGGGGGTGGGAGGAGAAGGTGGCTTGCAGCAGAGATTGGCACTATATGCAGACGACATGCTGTTGTTTATGAATAATCCTAGGAGTTTGGTTCCTGCTCTCTTGGACTTGATTGAGGAGTTTGGGAAATTTTGGGGGTATAAAGTTAATTTGGGAAAGTCAGAAGTTATGTGGCTTAAGGGTTTGGGTGAGGAGATTAAATGTTGAGGGCTCAAGGTGGTGGGGGAGAGTATGACATATTTGGGGGTGCAGGTGGGTAGATCCCTGGGATCACTGTATAACTTAAATTATACCAAACTGATAAAAATCATAGAAGCAACCTGAGAAGTTGGGAGCACTTGCCGGGTCATGGTTGGGTAGAATCAATATAATAAAAATGGGTGTGCTGCCTAGGATCCTGTATCCCTTACAAATGATACACCTGGGCCTGACCAAGGAGGATGTGAATAGGTTGGAGAAGACCTTTACCGCTTTTATTTGGAGAGGGAAACGTCTGAGGTTGAGTCTAGGGAAGATAAAGACAGATAAGGGAAAAGGGAGGTTAAACTTTCCGGATTTGGAGAATTACTTTTTGGCTATACAGCAAAGGTATGTGGCAGACTGGGTACATAAACCTGAAGTAGAGAGATGGGTGGCACAGGGGAAACTAACAGCATATCTTCATGGCAAAGGGTGAAGAGCGTATGAGAGGGGAAAAGAAGTGAACCCTATGGTGGTACAGGTATTGATGGCCTGGAAAGTGTTGAAGAGGAGAGGATGGACACAAGGGAAAGAGACACTCTTGTTGCCGGTGTCGGGGAATCCCAACTTTCTGCCAGGAATGGAGGATAGGGGATTTGAGAACTGGGAGCAAAAGGGAATAGGTAGCCTGGGAAACCTATTGGTGAATGGGCAGTTCTGCTCAATGCAGGAGTTGCAAGAGGTAGTAGGAAGGGATAAAAGGGATAGGTTCCAGTACTTCCAGACAAGGGCATATGTGGGAAGTCTGAAAAAAGAAAATAAGGGGCTGTATGAAGTGGACCCGGTAGAGGGAATGATATATGCAGCTAGAAAGCAAGAAAAGGGGTTTATAGGTAGGGCTGCTAAGAGAGGGAAGGCTATATTACCAGATAGGACAATAAGGACCAGGAAATTATGGGAGAGGGACCTTGGGAGGGAGATATCGGGCCAGAACTGGATGTTACTGCTACAAATGCACTCGGGAATAATGATATGCAACAAATATAAGGAGGCTTACTTTAAATTCATACACAGAGTATACCTACCACCAGTGTTAGTGCACAAGGCACATCCTGAAGTGTCGCCCTTATGTGGAAGGTGTGGCTCGGACAGGGGAACGTACGTGCACTGCTTCTGGGAATGCCCAATACTGGAGCAGAGTAGTGGATAGAATGGGGAAAATAGCTGGAAGGGAACTCCTAATGGACCCTCTAGGATATTTATTTGGAGTGGAGAATGGGGAGGAGGAGGAATGGGTACCACTTCCCAGGTGGATTAGGGTGCTGTTCATCCTGGCTCAACATGGGATCCAGAATACGTGGGTTTCGCAAGTGGCACCAACAGTGCAAGGGTGGTGGAGGATGGTGCTACAGACACTGGGACTTGAGAGGCTGACGTATGTGATGGGAGGAAGGGAAGAGGCATTTGAAAGGCACTGGGCCCCGTTCTTGGCCTCCCTAATGGAGGAAGAAAGTTGGATGTTATGGGGGGGTACGGGTGGATGAGAAAGGAAAAAAGGAAGTGAAGAAAGGTATGTGAAAGTAGTAAAGATGAAGTGATGAAAGGGAGGATACATAGTATGGAAAGGAAGACTAAGAGAATGGACAGAAGTGAAGGGTAGAAAAGTACGGAAAACAGTGGATGGAGTTGAAGACTGAAGGTATTAGGCAAGAGGGTAGTGGCTGCACATTGGTTTGTTTGTTTTTTCTTTTAATTGATTTGTTTTGATTTGATCTGACTTGATCTGATTGGATTTTATTTAATCTTATTTCATGATATATTAATAGGCATAATTTTTATACCAGTATAAATCAACGTAATGTAATTCTGCAGAAATCAACTGTAAAATAGTGGAAATTAAGTGAAGAGATTGGTCTCTGTGAGATATAATGGTACTAACTGGATGATTAAGCTATGTGTTTGAGTGTATGTAATAGCTTATTGGAAAAACAAATAAAAATATTATACAAAAAAAACATTTTTTATCTAGTGTCTACCTTAAGTTCATACTGCATTAAAGTCCAGAAAAAGTAAATGACAGTTTCAGTTTCCTTTATAGTAGTCTTGCTTCTTGTATGTCAGAAGAGTGCCCTTTGAAATTCTCCAGGAAAAAAGGGAGTGAGCGAGTGACTCTGGCTCATCTGTTATATAGCCGGATGCAGCCTGCAAAAAAAACCAAAACTCTGTCTGGTCCCAAGGGTGGCCTTCTCTTTTAGGCCAGTAGAGGTCACTGTTGCGTGTTCCCACAATTCTTATTTATTTGGGTTCTTTTCTCAGTTTCAGTACTTCCTTGACAAATAACACTTGTACGAGAATTCACACAGGTCTGCCAGAAAGGTTATTCCTGTCCTGTCCTTTTACCTCAGAAAAGGTAATATACCATGACAGTTTCCTGGAACCAAAGCACCCTACCTTTGAAGCATAAGTTTATGATGCGGAAGATGTTTTCCTATCCCCTGACAATTTATGATTCTCTGCCTTTGATCAGCTACTGCCAAGCCTTTGACAAGTAATTGTCAGCTTCCTGGCAAGCAAGGTGGATCCTCTTGGGTCACAGAGGAAGGTCAAACATTTTGCAGTACAGTCTCTCTCCTTATATGACCCTTTCATTAACACTGGCATTCTTGTGGCATGTACACATACAGAAAACCACATAAAAATATATGTAACAGAATTATAGCTGCAAATAATGACTGGCAGTGGCATAGCTCACCACAGGATCAACCAGATACGAAGGAGACATTTTATGACTTAGAAGGTAAAAAATACATCACTTTTCCAAAACAGCTAATTGGGTCATGTCTTATACCCAGGCATGGCTCGATTCTCGACAGCCATTTCCCTTTAAATCAGTAGTCTCCGTGCTAGAAGAAAAAAGTTCAAACCCTTACAATGAAGCCAGGGAGACATAAACCTACTTTTCCTACACTGATGAGAAGGGCAGTAGGCATGAAGGGAGAATTCAGGAATTAGAAAGAATGGTTGGACTGTTGTGGAACAGGGCAGAGGGTATGGAGAATAGGAATAGGTGCAACAATCTCAGAATTGTGGGATTTCCTGAGGGTACAGAGATGTGCCAACCTTCCTTCAAAATGAACTACTAAAACTTCTCAGGCACAAATTTATGCTCTGGCTTGGAGAGTGAATGGGCGCAAAGATCCCGTGCCCCCTCCCAATCAAACAAGGTGGTCACCCATGAGCACTAATAATGAAGTTCCTCTGGTTTTCTGACAAGGAGAAAATCCTGGCATTGGCAGGGGATAGAGGACCCTCCACTGGAATGGACATAAAGTCTTTATTTTTAATGATTTTTCCTCAGAACTTGGCCTTTGAAGGAAAGGCTTCACAGAGGTTCACAAATACTTTTAAACTCTGGAGGTCCCCTATCAGCTGCAGTATCCAGCCACAGTGAGAATCAACAGGAATGGAATACTAAGGGAGATCATGTCTTCTGATGAGGCAGCTGCCTATATTTGAAAAAAAACTGGCCAAATAAACAGAAAGAGCTCATGGCACTGACTGCAAACTATAGCAAAATTACAATGCAAACTGAAACAGCAAAGTGTGGTCACAATCAACCTGTTGCCATGTTCAACAAAGAGAAGCAAGGATGTGACATGGAGTGGAAGGTTACCAAAGCAATGAGGGCCAACAAGATGGGATGGCACAGAAACCGAAGTGGACAATCTCCAGGAACAGAAATGGCAACGGGAATCTGGAGGCTCAGAAAAGAGCACAGACTCAGTCTGAGAACTGTCCCCCAAGAAAAAGGAGCAAAGTGCAGTTGCACCACTGAAGCAGGGTACAGCCCCTGTCAGCTTGCCTCCTGCACCTCTAGCATCAAGAGAATCTGGTAATGATGGAGCACAACCAGGTCCCTCCCGGGTGGACATTGTGGAGGGACAGGTAGTGCCACAGCCCAAGGGAGCAGATCCACAAGGACAGCAGCCATCATCCATGTGAACTCTGGACTATGAATACTCTATATTGCTAACTACTACTTCTTTTTGAATCTACTAAATGATGCTTTTCCCACCTCCCACTCCTCTCAACACCCTTCTTCTCCTCATGTGACTAGGGCTATACTATTTCACAGCTACATGCATAAATGCATGTTAAACAGAGGTGGGTGGGTAATAGTGCTCTTCAGATTATGTTCTGAAATGGGTTACGCTTTCTATTTTGGTAGCTGGGGCTGGTTTAACTGTCACTGAGGCTCTGGGTTTTGACAGTGTCTTGCCTAATCGAAGAGTCACAAAGGAATAATCACACTTGGCATTCACACATCAGCACAATTTATTGCAAGCAAAAGATAATTACACTTCATGTAACAGCAATGTCACTATCAGCATTAATGATTACACTTTAGCATTCATTCATTAGCAATATTACTATCAGCATTAATATATACTTCAATTAAGCAAAACATGATACATCACCGATTCAATAAAGCATCATCCAAGCCCTCTTCCAATGGCTGGAAGCCCCTTGTCAACCCAGCTAGGAGTCTCTCAGACGGGAACTGGCCCCACAGCGATCGTCCACCCTGCAGGAGAGGCTTCTAACCAGGCATTGAGAAAGCTACATTTATATCTTATTCTATGCTAAAATAACCGTGCAGCCTTCATTGTGTTATTTTCCCACATTCTAGAAGCTGGCGGGCTTCCAGGATGTTGCAAATTCACGATAAGGACTGCTCAGAATTCCCCACACCTGCTAGGTCACTGTGCTCCAAACACTGGCGGGTGCCTAGAACACTATGAGCTAAGCAGAAGTTTAAACAAAACTACAAAAACAGGTTGCCTGATAATATCGACCTTCAAGTCAGCAAAATACACTGTCTGAAGCAAAACATAATAATGAGGCTATCTAAAGAGCAAAACACCAATTAAATGAAGCAGCATGTAAAATGGAGTCACACAATACAAAATGGAGTCACATAATACAAAATGGAGTCACAATAATCAACATATTATGCTATCACTACATTCGGTCCTTTGATTATTGTGAATACGATTTGTATGATATTAGTACCATAGCAAAATTACTACGAATATAATTGTCACTACAGCAATGATTATGATAGGATGTATCAGAATATTTAACACTTTTGTAGCTGATGGAGACCATCCTGTAAAATATCCCACCAATAATGAGTAGTCTCTTGTTGAATCTTGGAACTTAAATCAATCATTTTATTTTAACTATACGTAGTTTGCACCTGACTTTGCACTAATGATTTATTTCTTATTGCCAAATGAGCCTGCATTACATCTGTTTCCTGAATTATCTGTTTAATTTTATTTAACGAGATATTCAATCTTGATTGATCTAAAATATTGGGCTGCCAATACAAAATAAGCTTCTGCTCATTATCAGGGACCTGTGCATTTTACTGTGGTGGATGACATTACAATCCAATGATTACTAGGAATCCATGATTTGAATCGGTCCTCCACATATTCATTATTACTCATTAAATCACTCTGGGCCTTATTTCTTTGCATTATAGAATACATATAGTCGCATTGTGCATTCTGTCCAATCAATAAATCGAAATATTTTCTGCTACTCCCATTCCCCATACCTGAAGGCATTAAATAACTGCAAGAACTCAAAATCATAATTCAAAGTTAATCTTTGGGGTAAGAAAACAGTTGGCATCCATTGAGCTTGTAAGTTAATTAAGCTAAATACATCAATTCCTACTGCCTGAAGCCTGTTAGTCAGTGTTTCTATATCAACACTATTTAAAATTCCCATGCCTGCCCCTGCTCCACCTACTAGCGTATCATACCAAGCTCTTTTATATTTGCATTTTCTACTAAACATAAACGTTATGTTAAAATGGATTACATTTTTGATACCGCGCCACTGATGTACATGTGGATGGAACCTTAACTATACTATCATTGTTAATTACAGGATGATTTTTCAACACTGTAATGTGATCTGCCCAAGTAGTTCTATTAGTTATTGCAGTAGCATTTATGCAGAATAACGTGTCTATGTCAATCAAAGTAATACTTGCATTGAAAATGTCTGTTTGATTCATGCAGCAATCAAGTCTATGTTGTACAGTCACCATGCAACTATTAGGTAAGTTGCAGCATTTAATAACAGTCTTATTCTGCAAAGAGATTTCATCTGTTTAGCGAGGCATATTGTCCTGAGCCACCAGTTGTCATCCAGAGATTGACCCCTGGTGAAAATGTCATGTTCAGTACCACACTTCTGTCGGATGGGCAGCTAAAGTTCCCTGGGTTCTATCTTTGGTATCATTTTTCCAATTCCAGGTTCCTTTACAACCAGTGTCATTACAGTTAACACTTTGAATCCTTCCTCCAGGGTAACTAGCTCTGCCAAATGGACCATAAGACACACCAGCATTCCTTTTAAAATCCATTGCTGGACCTAGAAAGACACAAATTTCATTATTCTCGAAGATAACATTTATGTGCAGGCACGTATTCCCATTTTTCTTTCCCTGATCTGATGACTAGCACTGTGTTGTCTCGTCCGGTGGCTATCACCTCAGCTGGTTCAGGAGGGCCATTTGGGTTTGTAACCCATATTTTGGCACCATTGTTAAAACCTCCTGTAGATCTAAAACCTTTATCCCCCCTTGCTGTTAAGAGTGTGGGGGCTTGTCCCTTTATAGGGGTCATTTTGTTAACTGGAATAATTAACAATTGAGCCACTCTGTCATACTGTTGAATTCACTTCTCCTTGGTAATCACAATCAATCACCCCTCCCAAAATTTGTATTCCCTTGAGGGCTAGTTCTGATTTAGGTGCTATCCAACCAAAATGTCTCAGTGGAATTTGTATTCCAATACCAGTTTCTATCACTTGAATGTCTCTGCTGTTTATTCTGTATTCTTGAAGGGCATGTAAATCAAGTCCAGCAGCTTCTGGGGTTGCCCTGCTGCAAGAGACAGAGCTCCTGATTAATTTCCCAATATAACACTGTTTCTGTAGTTGAGTAAGCCTGCACTTGCAAATTAGGAGTTATCATTGCATTAAGGGGTCTCAGATTCTCCAATTGGTCTATTATTTAAAATCTGTAATGCTTCATGCAAATTCTCTTTCCATTTTCGTAGGCTCTCCCCCAATTGTCCTTTCACAATATGAGGGATTGGTCTTTGTTGCCCATGTTGGCATATAGGACACTGAGCAATAACAGTTTAACCAAATCCAATGTTAGGGTACACCCACTATATGCCCACCTGTAAGTGGCTTTCTCTCCCAAATGTCCACATTTTTGATGTGCCCATTTTGCCAGCCCTGATAACTGCTGACTTTGAGTTTCTTCAATATCCACTGAAAGAATCTTAGCTTTTTCATCTGCAATAGAATTATACCATTGTTCTAGTGTATCTGAAGCACAATGAGCATTAACATGAAATACAGTGGTCTGAGTATTTTGCACCATAGTCCATATTTCCTGCCACAGTTCTTTTCCCCATATTTCTTTTGAATAAATTTTCCACTCATCCTTAGCCCAAGTGGGCAGCCAGGTTGTTAAACCATTGGCTACAGACCATGAATCAATATAAATATGACATGTACCTTGCAACCTTTGTGGGTATTACACTGGAAGGGAGGAAGGGTAGCTTACCCTCCTCCCAAGCTCCTACTGGTGGAAGACACAGCTCGAGGTGCAAGAGACAGCTCGAATACTGTAGCAATAAAAGGTTAGCTGTGAAACACAGACAAACAACAAAACAAACACATCAGTTTAAAAATAAAACAAGATTATTTCCATAGGATAAAAAGCCAAGCGTCCCTGGGTTCCCTTATCCTAAGCATGACAAAATGTCCAGATTGAGGGTAATACCGTACGTATGTATCTCTGTAGATGGTAAACTCTCAAAACAGCTGTAATAGTCCTTTTTCAAAATTGTAAAAGTTTGTTCCTCTTCATAGAATACTAGTTTTGCAATAAAAGTCAAATTACATGGTTCACTCTTGGTGTGCTTTCATGAAAACATACATTTTGTGTGAAAAGTTGTGCTTTAGGCATGGAATACACATCAAGTTTGAACTGGTAGTAACATAAAATGTTGAAACACAAGAAGGTCAAATAACGTGCAAAAGGTCACAGTGTGCATGCAAGGTCATTTCAAACCCAGCCATTCCTGTAGTGTCCTTGAACACCACCAATATTAAAATATCTTTAAATGACAATAGAGTACACGATGAAACTGCTGGCCAAGACAGTACACACATACACATACACAAAAAGAAATACTTAACACAAAATAAGACTGACATTGTTTCACACCAATTTGCTGAGGCAATGCCCATAGTTCCATTAGAAAACTGTACGTGGTTTAGATATATGTGCTGCCTCCTGCCTGTCTTGTAACACTGACAATTTTTAAACCAACACATTTATACATATTGCCATGCCAAATCTTTCCAGAACAAAACACTGTTTAAACACATCATCTGTAAGTGAACACATCTCGTATAACATGATTACACCTTTTGGCACATAACTAAAATATGGCACTCTGCCATTTTGCAAAAAGTTTCTGGTTTTAACTAGAAGTATGATAAAGCCATTTATAGCTGTTAACACATTACATTTTCACCTAGCAGTGGCTTGGCACGTTGCTTGCAAACTACAACTCTTTCTGCACATTGCAATCTATATGACGTCATAATTCTTCACCATCAACACTACCTGCTCCAAGCAAACAAAAGTTCTTCACTGACCCTATCTAGGCAGCACAAATGTTCCATTAAAAATAAAGCCAATTAAAACAGTCAGCTATGAGGCAAAGAAACTTCTTCTTTCTTTTTTTTTTTTTCCTGTAACCTGTTGTGCACTGAAGGCAGTCAATCCTATCTCGCAACCTTGACAACAGAACATAATTACAGAACACAGATATAAAACAACTTTGAATAAAAAAAAATTCAGACTTACCGTGCCAAGGTATTTTTCTTCTTCTTTTCCGATATACTAGTCTAAGTAAAAAACTGACTGCAGGACCTTCGTGATAATTTCCAAACGCTGCAGCTATTAACTCTTTCAAAGGTTTTAACCCTTTGAAAGGTTTTCTTTATTTGGCCATTTTAGTAACCTGCCAAACCAAGTCTTTTTCCAGAGCTCTGGTTTGCGGTTTAAAAACAAAACAAACAAAAATCTCTAACAGTACTAGGTTGAGATCCATCTGGTAGAGGTCCCCAGTACTTGGGTTTAGGATCAAATGTTTCAGCCTCGATAGGAGGCAAGGGAACTTGAAATTGATACAGAAAAACTTGAAACTACACAGATAGGCAACATGGGGGGGGATTTTCAAATCATCCCATCTGTAGTCACCTACTGTGCGTACATCCACAGTAGTTTATTTTTCTTTCTCTAGATGTTGCTTATCTAACTTCACTTAATCAGCCACTGCTTTTCTCCTAAAAGCAGCCTGAACTGTGAAAGCCATCATTGGCTCTAACAGTATATACTTGCAGCAAGCACAAATTACAAGTACAAAGGGCAGTTGCCTTGCTTGTTTGAGCCTTAATACACCTTTAAAAAAAGAACTCATCCTTTTTCCTAAAATAGACATTTAATTTTGAATCCTGCCGACTACGCCAAAAATGTCTTGCCTAATCGAAGAGTCACAAAGGAATAATCACACTTGGCATTCACACATCAGCACAATTTATTGCAAGCAAAAGATAATTACACTTCATGTAACAGCAATGTCACTATCAGCATTAATGATTACACTTTAGCATTCATTCATTAGCAATATTACTATCAACATTAATATATACTTCAATTAAGCAAAACATGATACATCACCGATTCAATAAAGCATCATCCAAGCCCTCTTCCAATGGTTGGGAAGCCCCCTTGTCAGCCTGGCTAGGAGTCTCTCGAACCGGGAACTGGCCCCACAGCGATGCGTCCACCCTGCAGGAGAGGCTTCTAACCAGGCATTGAGAAAGCTACATTTATATCTTATTCTATGCTAAAAATAACCGTGCAGCCTTCATTGTGTTATTTTCCCACATTCTAGAAGCTGGTCGCTTCCAGGATGTTGCAAATTCACACGATAAGGACTGCTCAGAATTCCCCACACCTGCTAGGGTCACTGTGCTCCAAACACTGGCCAGGTGCCTAGAACACTATGAGCTAAGTAGAAGTTTAAACAAAACTACAAAAACAGGTTGCCTGATAATATGCGACCTTCAAGTCAGCAAAATACACTGTCTGAAGCAAAACATAATAATGAGGCTATCTAAAGAGCAAAACACCAATTAAATGAAGCAGCATGTAAAATGGAGTCACACAATACAAAATGGAGTCACATAATACAAAATGGAGTCACAATAATCAACATATTATACTATCACTACAGACAGCAAGGAAGGAGGGTGGGAACCACTTTAGTCAACCAGGAAGTAGTAGTAGTAGTAGTAATGCATTTTATTGATCAGCATAAAGCCGTATACAATATAACATTTTTTAACACCACAATACAAAACATAAGTAATAAAACAATAGAGCATGAAAATACCATATACAGTATTAAAAACAACTTAACTATAAATATAAATATATTTAACAGTTTATCAAAAGGTGCTCAATATCAGCTGTCCACGCTTTTACAAATGCGTTGATAAGAGGAACTTTGCCAAAAGCTCAATAATTTTTTTATCCATAGTCCTAAACAAGTAATCCAACAGATCAGAAGGGGGAAGTCTGAGACCACCAAATATCCCTCCCAGCCATTTTTCCCTAGATGTTTCATAAAGAGGGCATAAAAGAACGACATGTTTCAAGTCATCTATAAGCTCCAGTCCACAATTACAATAAGGTGAAGAAGAAACCTTGTTCTTATATCTGTACTGTATATAATTAGCAGTATAACATTCAGTTCTAAATCTTGTATAACTTCTCCTTAATTTAGGACATGTGAGTAGTGCAAGATATGTCTCAAAACTACCTGAGGTCTTAAGAGTCTTGTAGTATCCATGCAGTTTAAGCGTGGAAAGTTGTGAAAGGAGACAAATCTTATCCAAGTCAGCTAGTCTCAATTTAACTTCCTGCTTAATTTCTGCAAAGAGTCTGAGATAAATGTTATATAAAAGATGTCCCAAGCCAGCTGGCATTATAATATCTTTAATAAGCCATATGCTGGGGTGTACATATCCCAAGCTAGCCATCCCTATAATTTCTTCTAAGCACATTCTTGGATTCTTTTTTCTGATAAAGAAAAAAGTTTCAATAAGAATAAAATGTGTTACTCCTGTATAAGGGAAAGTAAGGTTCACTGTCCTAATTCAAACATCAAAATACATTTTGGGCTTCCTTTTGTTAACATAAGGATGTATCGATACAATTTATTCAATATAACTTGTAGCCTTCCAGTCTCTACATAGCTCCATACCTCTGAGGCATATAGCATACTCGTTCTTATTTTAGCATTTAATACCCTCATTATTCCTTTAACCGATGAGTTCCCACTTTGTTATTAAATATCTTTAGGGCATTTCCTGAAGATCTCATTTTATTCTGTACAGTGTCCAGATATTTAGTCCAGGAGAGATCATATGCAAATCGAACTCCTAAATAGTCATAATGCTTAACGATGTCTATACTTACTCTATCTGTCTTAAAGTTTATAGTATCCTTCCTTTGTTTTCCAAACACCACCACATTTGTTTTACTATGATTAATCCTCAGTCTAAGTTCAGGGCAGAGTGATTCAAACTTCATCAATTTCCTCTTCAGACCCAAAGCTGAAGTGGAAAGTAGAACCAAATCATCTGCAATTGTTAGACTATCTATCCTGCAAGCACCTACCTTGGGAGAATGAAAATCAGAATCTATAATTTCACCCAACATTGAGTTTATATATATGTTGAATAACATTGGGGCCAAAATACACCCCTGTCTGACCCCAACATTTGTTGAAAATTTTTCAGTTTTGTGACCATACTGATCATATTGAATTCTAGCCCAAGTGTTATCGTGGAGCCTTATGATGGTGTCAAGCAGGGAAGCCTCAAGGTTTAACTCTTTGAGTGTGGTCCAGAGGATTTTCCTGCTGACACCATCAAAGGCAGAGGAAAAATCCACAAAACAACAATGTAGGTTAGTTTTTCTAACTTTAACATATTTCCAAATCAGATGCTGCAGGACAAAACAGTGGTGAATTGTAGACCTATTCTTCCTGAACCCATATTGTGACTCATTCAAAATTGAGTTTTCTTCAGCCCATGCTATCATTCTGCCCAAAATTATTTTGGAAAAGACTTTCTGAGATACATTTATCAGACTAATTGGCCTATACATCTTAGGGTTATTTGGGTCCTCTTTTTTAAAGATTGGATATATGAAACAACCTGCCCAATTTGGAGGGCACGGAAGACCCTGTACCAACCCATTAAATAACAGAGAAAAAATAGGTATCCACCAAGTTGGAAATGATTTGTATAGATCTCCCAATATTCTGTCAGGGACAGGAGCTTTATTAGTTTTAAATGATTGAATGGCCAAGTAAATTTCTTCTTCTGTAATAAATAAGGGTGGTGGGAACAATAAATCTCTCTGGGGCAATTGAAACTCGATCATTTCTGACTCCACTTGCAAAAAATAAAGCTTAAAAAATATAAAGTCCAGGTTTCTGGTGTAATATAAGCTTCAAGTTTACTCGAGTGCCTATTATAACCTTGGGGCACTATTCTCCAGAATTTTCTACCATCCCTGTCCGAAGCTGCCTGTTTTCATTTTTCCCAAAGACCCCATGTGTGTTTATCCCTTACATTATTAAGAATCAATTTGTACTTTTCTCTCTCTTTCTTCACTAACTTGTAATCTGCCATTGTTTTGTTTCTTTTATTCCTGTGTGAGCTTAATATTATGCCTAATAGTTTTTTTGCCCTTGAACATTCAGGGCCAGATATTCAAAAGGGTTGCACTATACGCAATAGGGTTGCGCCTGCGCAAGTCCAAAATTGCTCTATTCTGCGATATTCAGCAGGAGGCAGTTGTGCCACCGAAACCATGCTGAGCAATAGCGAAATGCAAATGAATGCATGCTGAACTGGAGGGGGAGGAACCATGCATAAACTGCACAGCCCGATATTCAGCCGGGCTGTGCAGAGATGTGCAGGCGCAACCCCCAACCTGCGCCCGCACAACATTGAGCCAAAAAAAAAAAGGATCAAGTCGAGGGCCACCCACAGGTGAGCTGCCACATCACAGGGCACAACACAGCAGCTGCCACCTGTGGCTGGCCCTCAACCCACTCCCTGTGCCCCCCTGCAGCCCGATCGTGGGCAAAAGTGTAAAACATCCCCCACTGGCCCGATGGCAGGCAGCAGCAGAAAAGTCCCCCTCCCGACTGGCCCAATTGCGGGCATAGCTTCAATCCCCCACCAGTCCAGTGCGGGCAGCAAAGTGTCCCCTCGAATGGATCCCTGGTGGTCCAGTGGACCGATAAGCCCGATCGTGGGCTGGGTTATTTAAAACACATCCCCCAAGAACACATCCCTGGTGATCTAGTGTCCCCCACCCCACCCACCACTGACCCACCCCACCTCCCCGCGGCTGGGCGGCAGCATCCCACATGCCTGCGCCGCCCAGCCCCCGCCGACTGACTGCCTGATAGGGCTGCATGCCCATTGGTGCAGAGCAAGAGCCAGTATACGTGCAGCCCATACCGTATAAGACAGTCAGATTTGTGAATGAATCGTTCATTCACAAATCTGGACTCTGCTCTATTATGGGCTACTGCAGCCATGGCTCTTGCTCTCACCAACTGAGCATGCAGCCCTGCTGAGCAGCTCGGTCGGCGAGCGGCGGCAGGCGGAAGGACTGCTGCCGCCCGCGGCTGCGGGGGTAGCGGTGGTGGGGCTTGGAGTGGGTGGGGTGGACACGAGATCACTAGGGATGTATGAGGGGGTCTCTCCAGCCCACGATCAGGCCTCTCACTGAACCACCAAAATATGTCCGGAGGGGTTAAATATCTCCAGCCCGCGATCGGGCTTATCGGTCCACTGGACCACCAGGGATATGTTCTGGGGGTGTGTTTGTATATCTCCAGCCTGCAATCAGGCTTATTGGTCCACTGGACCACCAGGGATCCATTCGGGACACTTTGCTGCCTGCAATCAGGCTGGTGGGGAGTTTAAGCTATGCCCAGATCGGGCCAGTCGGTGAAGGGGGGACCTTTCTGCTGTTGCCAGCAATCGGGCCAGTGGGGGGTGGTGGGGGGATGTTTTACTCTTTTGCCCATGATCAGGCTGCAGGGGGCGTCGGTCCCCGATGGCTGCTGCCTGAGTAGAGCGCCAGGCGCAAGTCCTTGGGGATCGGCGCACCTCCATGCTAATGGCATGCAAATGGGGCCATAATCAGATGCAAATGGCCCCCCTGCACCTTGCATGAATTATGGCCCATTTGCATGTCACCTTTTGCATATCGGAAATTTGCACATGGCGCAATGGTACTTGTGCCACAGCAAGTTGAATGCACCACTCTGACCACTTGCGGTGGCGCAAGTTCTACTGCACCATGCACAGTGGCTGTGGCCGGGGGTGATATTCAAAGGAGTTGCTCAAGGGCACAACTCCTTTGAATATCGCTCTAGCCACACCCCTTCGCAACTATTTTGTGCAGCACAAGGGCTTGCGCCACAAAATAGCGCAGTTTGAATATCCGGCCCTCCGAGTTAAACCATGTCTTTTTAACAACTTGTTTACGAGATAGTGTTTTCTTTTTACACCATGGTTTTAATAACCCTAAAATCATTTCCCAACTTATTATAATGTTAGTGGACTCACATTGAATAATAATAGCATCATGTATATCTCGAATTTCTCCTGTATTCAATATAAGTTCAAAACTATTATAATGTATAGGGCCCCATATAATTCTCTTTTCGTTAACAATCTCTAGATTTTCTTCCCTGAACACCTCCTTCCTTGGTATTCCAAATGGGCATTTCAAGGTAAGTATTATAGGGCAATGAGCAGATTCCAGTCTATCTCTGATCTCTAATTTTTGGACCAATAAAGATGCTTCCAAGTTAGTCCAAAAAAGATCTGGCGTCGATGCACCCAGTGTCCCTCTAAAGGTATAGGCCCCTAAATTGTCTCCCATAGTTCTTCCATTTAGGAGACAGAAATTTCTGGATGCAAGAGCTTCCATAAGGGCTCTACCTCTAGAGTTTAACACTGAGTCCTGAGTATGTCTTTTATAAGCAATATTTTTATTAATTAAAGGAAGAGTACTGTACATATTAAATCAGTATAGACATCTTCTGATAATCCAGAAGGGATTCTACAATTAAAGTCTCCCAAAACAATTATAGGGCAAGCTGCATAACACTCAGATAAATCATCAAGAAACATTTTAAGATTCTGAATAAAGGTATCCTGTGCCTCAGTACGTCTGGTTCTAGGTGGAAAATAAATGTTACAAAAAGTCATATTCTCTGTACCTCTATTAACTAACACAGTCAGGATTCCCTCTATATTGGCTAAAATTCTGGCTATCCCAAGATCTAACTTTATTTTAACAAGTAAAGTAAGTCCCCCTTTAAATCTGCCAAATTGTTTATCTCTAATAGCAGAAAGAGTTACAGCCGAATTCCCAGGCACTCTAGGGATGGTATCTTGTGTGCACCATGTTTCTTGCATACAAATTATATCAAAAGATTCTATGAAGTGCAAGACCTCAGGATCTGAAATTTTAAGATGTATGCCCTCTACATTCCAAGATAGGATAGAGAGCAAATCTATCTCTTTCCCTTCTCCCCTAGTGTGTGTCAGTACGTTGGGGTTAGCCTTTTCAGACTCTCTCACTCCAAGTTCCTGCCCTATTTGCCCTTGTCAGGCAGGAACCATATTCTGTAATGGTGAAAAAGTGTTTGGGTTCTCAAAACTTTCAAAATTAATTAATAGGGAGATGTTGGGTTGTTCAATATCTTGTAATGCAGTTGCATGTCTCCAACCTGGTTCTGCCATTATTTCAGCGGGGTCCACAATGTGGATTCCCAATAAATCCAATTTCCCTGCTAAAGACAGCATTTTACTGGCCAGGTTGGAATTTTTAAAAGTGATATCAATCTGTGATGATAAACCCAGATCATCAAAAATTTTAATAGAGTCAATCATATTTCTGGAAATGTGCATATCCATTGCTTTTCCAAGGAAATTAAGATCTCCTCTCACCTTTCTTTTAGAGTCTTTTATCGTAAACTTCCACCCAAAAACAGCAACTATTCTCCTTAACATGATTTGTTCTGATTTTCTATGTGTTCAGTGATAACTCCTAATACCTTCCTCTGTGGTTCACAATCTGATCCGTTCTCCCTAACCACAGAGGATTGTCCCTCTTGTGCATTTTCCCTTAAACTCCCAAGGCACTCTGGGACAAGTTTTGGAACCAACATTAGAAATGTGATACCCTGACCCTTTGTACCCAAAGATAGTGTTTTTTCCCCAAAATAAAATGTGTTGTAACCAAAGATGAACAATAAAGTAATACAGTGTTCCGATATTGTGGATTTAATGATCTGAGGACTGTCACCTCTTCATCTAAATCAGTTTGACCTATTTCAAGAGTAGCTAAAATCCAGGCAAGGAGTGAAACTTCTGATTCATTCTCCAGAACAGGGACATTTTGTATCTCAATCATAAATTCAACATTTCCACAATTCTGTGTAATGAGAGGAGTCCCTATATCAGTCATCAGAAATTTGTTAATGTGTCCATCCCTCAAAAGAGGGTCACTGGTGGTCTCAGTCTCTCCCTGATAAGCAGTTAGTGACTCAGTGCTAACAATTTCATCTTATGTAATCTCATTACATTTACTTTTAGAACAAGATTTCATTTCCTGTTCAGATGGTAATTTTACAGGATCAGTGCTCTTGCTACATACCTCTCTTTCCTTCGGCTTTTGAGCTGAGAGCTTATTCAAATTATTCTGTGTCATTTGTTCATTTTGCCTTTTATCACTAATAAAAGGCCCACCCTTTTTATTTTTTTTACTTTAGAGCTTCTTTTTTCTTTTGATTGTCTCTGAATTAATCTATCAGACTCACTAGTTTCAGGATTCTTTGAGTCTGAAGTTTGCATATAGCAATTATATACCTTATTTTTGTCAAAAGAAAAAGGGAGCTGAACCTGGATACCCCTAGTTACCAAGGTTGCCTTATCTGTATCCAATAGTTCGTCTCCAGTGGTACCTGAGGATTGATGTTTATTATTGCACAAAATCCTATCCAAAAGTGCTCTATTGTAAAATACATCCAATCTTAAATTACATATCTCTTCTTTAAGCATGGTAATATTCTCCAATAATAATATATCAGCTAAATATCTGTTCTTCAAAATTTCTAAAGTTTGCTTTGAAATAACAGAACTAGCCGCTATATATGACCTGTCTACACATTGAGGTGCATCCATTGTAGCACTAATTTCGGGAAGAGGACCCTCCTCCCCTAAAGTATACCTTCCTTCTGTTTCCTGATCTTTTTTATAAGTTTCATCCACTTTCTTTAGTACCTCTATGGTGACACTCAGTTCTCTAACTATAGACACCAGATCTGGGTTATCACCAGACTTCATATATGTTTCTGAAACTAGATTTTGTGGTCAAAACTGAAGGATGCCTGTCTCCATAGGCTGGACCTTACATCCAGAGTCAGGCCTCAAGGTATTCCTCATAGATGTATTAGTCTCCTGTGGTGGATAATTACAAAGGGGTGGAGTCCTAACAGATGTCATAGATAGTCCCAGCTCTGAACAAAAAGATTCTCATTATAGGACCTGAGTGTGTCCCACACACATTGGTCATAAGAAATGGATTCAGCCAGGTGTGTAGGCACATCCACATCTAAATCTGGGCTATTCAAGACCCCCCTGAGAAACTTCAGAATTACCACCAAGGTCAACTAGATAATCAGGTAATTTAAATATTTTAACCGCATTCAATTGAGGAGTAGAGCTATGATTGGGCCCTTTGCCTGTCCCTCTGTTGGCCCAAAAATCAGTTATCTTAAGTTTTTTCCTTTTTCCCAATACACCTGTAGGGTCAGGGGAGCAGGAAATATCATCTCCTTTCTGTAGGTGAAAGCTACCTACTTGGATTTCTCCCACTTGCTTATTATTATTATTACTGTTTTTGTTTTTATTTTTCCTCTTCTGTTTGCCCCTTCTATTTTTAAAAGTGCATATCTGCGTAGTGGTTTCCTTGAAATCATTCTGCATTTCAGATATATCAATGATTTCAGTAGTTATATGAAAAACTTCTTCTGATACTGATTTTGATAAATTACCCTTGCCACTTCTAGTAACCACCATTATGAAAAGGAAAATACACAAAATAAGGGAAAACAAAACAAAACAAAAACCAGTCTGGCTGAACAATAGTAAGACAAGTCAGTGTTTGTTAGCTAATATATCAATATTGATAGTAATCTAATTATCTGATAATAGAGACAATGATAATACCAGTATTACCAATTACAATAATGACAAATTACCAGTAATGCAAAACTCTCCGGGGGCAAGCAGCAAACACAGACAATAAATTGAATAAATGTATTAAGTATACTTAAGTACTTGAATACTTCATCAGATTTTCTCCAAATCAGTAGAGCTGTAATATTATGATGCTTAGTCCAAATAAATGTTAAAGTCGATGAAATCAACAGAATTTGTGGAACATGTATAAATAGATTGTAATTCCACCCACAATCCAAGGCTAAACACCACGACTGTAGCTGTAACCAAATGTTCAAGTTAAACAGATCTTCCCCTTTACGAACTCTCCAAGCTTCAGTATGAAGAATCACTCTCGCATGGTCCCCTTCTGGGTTGAACATGTAGCGATGTAAAAACTAGAGCCAAAGTTGTTCAGAGCCCTGTGGGCATCAGGAGCACCATATGCTTGTTCGATCTCGATTAATTCCATATTCACTGAAAAAAGAACACAGAAGTGAAAGACATTTGCTAAAACATAGAACTCCCCCTCCCTCCCTTAACCACGACAATAAAATACTTAAAATAATCTTACTTGTATTTACGAAGCAATCTATATAAAGCCCTTCATCAAAAGTCTGAAAGGAATCTTCACACACAACAGAATGGGTATCTTGATGCAAGAGTCAATTAAATTTGGATTTAAATCGAATAAGCTAAAAGCACCTCAATATAAACCTTTTTACTGATACAGCTCATTCCACAATCAAAGTTTACTGAAGTTCTACAAAAATCTATGGCAGACTTTTATATCAGAGCTAAAGACATAAAATAAAATTGCTTAAAAGCACAAGACACAAAACACCGCATCAGTCAATGAGTTTAAGCTTTCTTCAGTGTTACCTTAATGGAGTTGGTAACAAAATGAATGGGATGCTTATAAGTAAGATGCAATTTATATTCGGCGCTCCCAATTAGTTTTCCAATAAACACCTAATTACAGGAAAGCATAACAAGCACGCAAAAACGTGCAGACAAATAAACAAAAACCAACATCAATCAATCAAATGAAATAAAACACAGAAAGCAGCTGAACGATAATTGATCGATCAATCAAGTAATCAAATAATCAGCTGAATTCCATCTAAACATCTAAATATCACGACCGCTATTATCTAACAAACAAAATCACTTACTTCTAAAAGCCAATGAATTTTAGCTTTGTAAATTATAGCAATTTTATGAATAAAAAAAATATATCTGATAAATCAGCTGCTTATTTACTAAAAAGAATCCACACTTCCACGGTCAAAACCAACATTAGAAGCCACTCAAAAACTCAAAAACCCACTCACACAGAACAAAATCAAATAAATAAAATCTACATATATTTATAAATCAAAAGAGCCCAAAAGATCAAAATATCACAACATCAGGTTATCCACGACACATTTTAATCAGGAATAAAATATGAGGAATTGAGGGGAAAAAAACAAACACTCCTTATTACAGGAGTTGCAGTAAATTTCAGTAGGGATACTCTGACCAAGACAGCTGTCCAAAGGCTCATGCCTCTTCTCTGTGGCTGGTGCAGGCTCCGCCACTGCCTGGATTCCAAGCCCCGATCACAGAGTCGGCAGCGGGCGGAGTCTCGTTGCTGTTAGACCGCAGCACAAGTTAGTCTGGAAAAGTGCTAAAGTTTAAAAAACCAGAATACTGTTTTCTCTTCTACCCAGAAAGTTAAAGGGATCCTTTACAAATCAGGCAACAGTGGCATACCCATTTCAGGTAGAAAGTAAGCTTATCAGCACCCTGCTACTTGAACCCAGTCAAAGTAGCATACAGCTGCACCCTCAAAGGCAATCAGCAAAGGAATGGACATCTTCATTAGTAATTCACATATAATCTGTTCTTAACAGCGATTTCTTACCCTAATTTTATATACTGGGGCAAATACATCTCAAACCCTTTTAAATTCAGTTGTCATAAAATTAGGAATAAGGTCAAAACTTGGAACAGAATACAAGTAAGACCAGTCAATACATGCAACAGAATTACTGAACTCTATGAAATTCAAGTTTTTTAAAGACCATGAAGTTATGTAAATAGGAGAAATCTGAGACTTTTTGGGCACTCCAGGAACAAAAAACAGGGCAATGGTCACTCTAGTCAACCAGGTGCCACCACAGCTTGTCTGGCCAATGCTCGAGCAGCACTACCAACAGTCCCTCCATGACAGTGCAAAATAACCTCTCTCTCTCTCTCTCTCTTGCCCCCTCTTGAATGTCCGCGCATCTGAGAAGGAGACAGGAAGCTGGCTGCTTAGATGCTACTGTAGTGAGCTGTGAGAAACCTGATACCCTCCAGAGTGCACTGTGAACTGGCTAACCAAGAAATTTAGTACATTTTCATTCCCTACAGCCAAAGCTACCTCAGGAGACTCTAAGGCAGAGAAGGGACCTGCACTCTGCAGCTCCCCCCTCCTGCATCTCTCTCATGTCCATGCACTCATCAGATTATTTGATGCAATCTGGGCTACACTTCCACAAGGGAACTGGTATCAGCACAAGCCACTGGGTAAATGCAGGGCACAAGCAGAAATCCATTTACGATCCTGTGGCCAAAGGAAGCCGTTAAGTGAATGAAACAAATTTCAGCTAAGCCGAACCTAGCCTCCCCCTTGCCTCAGTCCTTTGAAAAGACACGCTACCCTACAGTGATACCAGTATTCCCTGGAGGAAGGAAGTTGATCAGGAAACATGAAGGGACATAAATCCAGAGGTTGACTAGTATAGCCTAGCTGCAATCAGGTCTCAGGAATCAAGAGCACTTGCTCTACTGCCAGCTGAGCAGCTTCCTCCTGCAGCCCCCAGTCCTTTCACCTCTGGCAGCACACATAACATATAGGATCTCATCCTGCACCTGACTGGTCTGATATATATATATACCCAGGGGAAATTAGGTCAAAGCCTCCCCTACGTGCATACCACACAGTAATTCACATTACCTGCACCAGCTCAAGCTTGCACACAGATAATGGTCCGAAACTCCCTGCAAGCAACCTGTAGTATACACATGAACCAGAGGTTTGAGGAGGACCTAGAACTGACTGGTTTGGGGTCGACTCTATACTACACCCTGCCTAATGTTACCTCAAGTGGCAAATTATTATGGATTCAGATCTGATATCCTGCTCCAAGGACCAGCACCTCCGGGACAGTGGGGACATTTTATTGCAGCTATTGCTCCCTTCTGCCCTCAGGGTAATGCATTAACTGAGGGGTAGAGTGGTAAGGAGGGAGCTTGCCACATCTGCCTCTCTGGGGTACTAAAGTGCTAGGCCAAGGCAGGATACTAAAGTCTGTTCACTCAGGGACGGCTGTAGGAAACTCACAGGTCACAAGGTGCAGTAGCGGCCAGACACCACACATTCTGAGGTCTCTTATAAACGAGGCTGCAGAAAAAAGTTCTCCAGTCAAGTCAGACAAAAATGGAAAAACTCAGACTGACTATCCCACATAAGGGTTTCATAATCATAACCACACCTGACCCCAGAAAGTTGGTACAGTTGCTCACTTACTATCAACATTACATGCAGAATAAGATGAAATCTCCCAGTCAAACAACCTTATGACTGCCAACCCCATAAAGTTTGTCAAATGGAACCTGAAAGCCATACAGTCTTCGAATAAAACAAGGGCAATTCTGGACCATCCAAAAAAGATGTTCACCAGCATATCCTTCATTCAGGGGACCCACCTGCTGCAAAAAGAAGTAGATAAACTTAAGATGGTTTGGGTAGCTAAAGTACACAACAGCCCTTACACATCTAAAAGTCAAGGGGCGGCCACATTCCTATGTAAAGGACTGGACCTCATAGAGGAGGCAGTTATCAAGGGTTCTGAGGGTAGATTCCTCAGCCTGAAATGAAAAACCAGCAGGAGAAAAAGTTACCCTTTGCAATGTATATGTCCACAACTCACCACACCCCAACTTTTTCCACTCCTTAGTTCAACGCATCACCAAAGTGATGGCAGAGCAGCTCATAATGGGGAAGACATGAACACCACCTGTGTGGACCAGGGTTGCAGGCCTCTGTAGTATTGCCCTCACTGGTCAAAAAACTTGAGCCGGCTGACATTTGGAGAATGGTGCACCCTCAGAAGAGAATACTTTTTTTTCACATCAGAATAAATCTCTGGCTGGATTCACAAGATATGATACCAGACATTGTAGACTCTGAAACAGGATAGATTCTTATCTCACATCATGCCTCAGTGAGCGTCACTTGGATTCTGTTAGGAGTAACAAGGAAAACCAGGGGGAATTGGAGATTCAGTGTGTTGTAAACCTCCTGAAGGATGCATCTTTCAGGGCTCAATTAGCAGAGGACATGAGGTAATTCCTGGAAACAAACAAGGCAGATGACACCTCAGAGGCAACTAGATGGGACGCCATGAAAGCCTTCCTTAGAGGCAGACTTATAAGTCAGGTCTCCTTCATAAAGAAGAGTCACAACAAGGAGGTGGAAACCATTCATGCTAAACTTAAAACATTAGAAACAGCTTTTTGACCAGAACCCCATACCAAAGTGAACCTGCTGCCGGACATTATAGGTACCAGGTACAAAATCAGTGTCCATCTAAACCCAAAAATGGAATATGCTCTGTTTTGAACTAGGCAGATCTTTAGGGAAGCTGGGGAAAAACCTTAGCATTTACTAGTGTAACCCCTTTGTTACCCGGGGTTACTAGAATCCCAGTAAGACCTAGTGGTAGGCAGGGAAGGCAGCTTGTGAAACTCCAGTTAAATGGGTTTCACACTGTGTCACTCTGTCCTCAGTCACAGCTGAGACTTGAGAGATGACATCATTATAGAACTGTCACAGCTGCACGAGCCACTTTGGAATCTACAGCTCAGGGAGTGAGTTTAGAACTTTGGAAAATTCAAAGTCAGTCTTCCGTTTGTCCTTAAGCAAGAAGGAAGCATCAGTCTGCTGTCTGATCTCTCACTAAAAAAAAAGGAAGTGTTCCTGTGTTTTATCTTTTTTAAAATGGTGGAGACCACTCCTCTGGTCTCAGTACCTCCTCTCCCCGGGGGGGGGCGGGAGTTCTCTGTGGGTTCCAGGGGCAATCCCTTCTTCCACCATGGAAGGAAGCTGCCTGGTTTTTGTTCAGTCTGTTCTTGTATAACAGCAAAGAAAGTGTTAGTTCGCCTGTGGGGCAGCTGCAACGAATGGGTGAGTGTTTGGCTCCATTTGAAGGGGCAAACAAATTGTTTTTCTTCAGTTGGGAAGTAATATGGACTGCTGTTTGGGAGGACTATGTCTACTAGGACGAACAAATGGAGCAGTCAAACAGTTTAAAGTTTTAAATGGATTTCAAGTAATGCTGTAGAGGGGGTGCTTCAGGTCATCCACCGTTCAATCTACATTTTAAAGTTCTAAAGTTTTCTGTGTGTCCAGAGAAATGGCCGGGTATGGGCTGTGGGAGCTGGAGATGGCAAAACCCCCCATCTTTAGCAGCCAGGTCCACCTCTATGGATTTCTTCTGTGTTTTGCTACTTGCCTCATGCACTTGGCCAGTGATGGGGTGGGTACCCAGACGTGGGTCGCAACTTGAAAATCTCTCTAGGAGTCACAGACTCTAAATGGTGTGGGGAGCCACAGGATGGGAAAATCACTCCTTGTTGGATGGGAGTCTCCTTGTTCGATGGGAGTTTCGTTTGGAAGTAAGAAAACAAATCTCTCTAGGAGTTGCAGACTCTAAGTGGTGTGGGGAGCCACAGTTTGGGAGTCTCCTTGTTTGATGGGATGTCTTTCCAAGTCAAGTTTGGGTTCATTCTTCAAGTGGACCATCAGTCAAGTGGCCGGCAGGGGAGCCGGGCCAGTCGGGCTATGTATCCAAAGTGCATGCAAAGTCCGGGCTGAGTGCCTGGTGGGTCCAAAGCCAGACAACTGTAGTAATGTGTTCATTCCTCAAATGGACCGCTGTGTTAACCTCTAATCTGCACATACAGTAACGTAGCCCTTTGGGGGACCATGCAATGCTTTGTTTATGTTCAGTTAGTTAATAAATAAAGCCACACTGAAAAATCCCAATTCTGGTTCTGGACATTACAGTTATTGCTTCCTGTATTTGGATTTACCTGGGTGCCCCTGAGCAGAGTAGCCAAACCTAGGTCCCTTGTGCCAGGTCACCTCATCCTTTCCTGAACCCAGGTCCCCCACTAGGTGTTGCTGCCAAATGCCAACAGCATGCCACCTGTCGTTTTAGTAAAAAGGCAGAGGTGGGGACCCCCCGGTTACAAAAATGGAGGCACCGCTTTGGATTTGTTCGGGAAGGAAGGTGCTTGGGCAAGTAGGCTAGTGTTTTGGCTATCTGGCAGTCGGTAGTCTAAAAAAAAGTTGAAGCAATTTCCCTAGTGTGTTGCTGCGTGCTGTGAATCTTGTGCTGCTGTTTAAAAAATACCAACTGTTTACCAAGGAGCTGTAAAGCAAAGTGTGTGTCCTTGCCCTGCATCAAAAATTGTTTACAGCATTTTAGTCAGATTTAAGATGAATTTCTGTGAAGAAAAGTGTGGAAAACTAGGGGTAGTAACAGAAAATTTATGCCCTGGATGTTGGAAATGCTTTCTGTGCAATACTAGAGACTGCAGAGTTAATGGCAATGTTACATGGTTGAAATGGGCTCCCGCAGTGGAGTCAGTTAAAAAAAAAAAAAGTGTGCATTTTTCAGTTTAAATTTGCCTGCTCGACGATCGCCAAGAGGAGAGGAGAGGAGCCCTCGTGAGGAAGAAGCGGCTCATTTGTATGGTGTCGTGTGGTTGGTCAGTTTGCCATTAGTCTTGCCCCTCAGCCATCTCTTCTGTGATTGCCTCAGCATTCAAGAGGGAGACAGAGAGTAGTGCGTGTACTGGCAGTGGAGAAGCATTCGCAAAGTGTTCAAAGCACTGTAAACAGTAAAAAAAAGTGACTTTCTAGTTAAAAATCGGGCTCAACCCGCCAACCGATCATGGGATCAGTGAATTGTGTGGTTAATACTACGATCGCGGAGACTGCCCGCCCGTTTGCATTCTGAGGCCTTCAAAAATCTGGCTGCAGGCCATTTTACCCCATCGCAGCAATCTACTACAATAACAGTGAGTAAATAATTAAAACTGCTCAAAACAGTGATTTTCTGTAATGCCATATAAAATGTGTGTGCAGCTGCATAGTCGCTTTGCAAGTAGCGATTGTGTGATGTCCTGCTGGCAAGTGCAAGTCTGTAAAGCCATTTAATGTGTACATAGCAATGAAAGTAGCCTCAGTTTAAAGTCTGCAGCCAGAGAGAGACTGTGGGTTGTAAAATAAGTACAACACTAGTAGAAGCAGGCAATCCTGTGCTGAAACCTGAAGTTAAAGGGACTGTAATTAAATGAATGTTGCCAGCATGTGAAAAGTCAAAGGAAAATCCTGTAAATGTGTGAACAGCCAGAACAGAGCAAGTTGTGCAGTTTGAATAAAAGTTATTAGTAGCTGATGTAAATCGGGTGCGCAGTGGCTTGACCCAGAGTCTGATTGTTGATGCACAGGAGTGCTGCCGCCGCCATTACAGGGTGGGGTGGTAAAGTAAACACAGCAGTAGAGGAGCCATTTTAAAGCTACAGAGTGTGTTCATTAAAGTGAGACTTTCAGTTACAGTGAACTTTTGTTTATTTTTCTGCAGTTATGGCCTCAGGACCAGCTCGTTACCCAGATCATGCCCGGGTTGCAGTAACAGCAGCAGTAAATAGATTGAGAGATATTGAAAATTGGTGCTATAGAGGGCAACTCCCTCCTGATGTGGCAATTCCTAATTATCCAGTGTATGTATGCCAGATGTGTTTGAGTGCTGGAAGGGATGTCTTTATGTTTCCTCACTGTGCTCGATGTCTACAAAAATATGGCTTGTATAAAGCGCCTCAAATTCGTTTGGCTCCCACATGGACACAACTTCAAGAATCTGCAGTTGGCAGCACACAGCATCAGGCAGAGCCTGTGGAGGAAGGTCCCTCGGGGGAGTGTGGCACAAAGTTAGAGAGTGCAGAATTAGAGACTGAATCTGAAACTGAAGCATTGGATGCTGGATCTCAGAAGGCAAGTTCAGATAAAGCATCAATAGTCCCCTGGGTGGGGGGGCCCAGCCCAAGTCTTGAAGGTGAAGATGAGATGCGGGAGGCCGTTGAATGGGAGGTGTCGACCTCCGCTCCCAGTGATGAATGGATAGTCTCGGGGGTGGGAACTACTGCTCACTCCTGGGCTCAGATCCTCAGTGAAGAGGAAGATGAGGGGGAACCTATGTGGCCTTGTGAGAAAGGAATGGCCTCAAGATCTTGCCTCGGAGGAATGTGTTCAAGAAGGTGGTGATGCCACTGCCCTGGCTTCACCAGAAGAAGAAGAAGTCAGGGATCCATTTTTAATTTCATTGAGGATGTGAAGCTGGCAGAACCAGGACTGGCCACCCCCAAGCCAGGCCAGCGGTCTCAGATTGACCAAAGCAAGTAAAGAGGAGAGACTGGTTTGTAGAAAGGCCAATGAAATCTTTGGTATGACCTTCCCTACCTTTCCTCGGAGAGTCTGGGAGGAGATTGAGAACTGCAGGAAATCCTGGATCTGGGATGAAGCAATGAAACATGTGCATCCTGGGGCTAACCAGCATGTAAAGAATAGACTGTTCCACGAAAAGTATACACAGTGGAAGAGAGGCAGGACACTGTTTATGGACAGAGTGAAAATAGTGGATGGAGAGGGACATGAAGTCTCCCACTGTGTGAATTATGTGCGTCCAGACGGAGTAATAATTCAAGCCCCTGACCCCCTCTACTATTGGCCTCAGTGCAAGGACCTCCCAGTAATTAAGCCCGTGCCTACAAAATGGAGAGCCGAGCAGTGGTAGTCAATACTGCCACACTAAGACTGTGAAGTGCCCTTATTGAACTGCCAATATGAATAAACAAGGAATCAGGTACCCCATATTCTTCAGTCCACAGTGTACTGTCTTGTTCAGCAACCATCTACTAGCCCACCAGATGACTTCAGATCCAGAGAGGAAACCAGCCCAGCTGTTTCCTGTTCATCACCTGGTAATTGGATGATACCGGACCAGCTGTTTTTCTTTTTATTCCTGTTCTAAGGTTCCTTCTCCAGTTATGACATCAGCCCAGCTGTTTCCAGATGTGCACTCCTGTGGGTTCCTGGAAGATGTCCGCCCAGCTGTATCAGAAGAAATGCTGCCAGGGAGAGTCTTCGGAAGGGACCAGGTTTGTGAAATCCGAATACTTCAAGAGGCTGGTAAGTCTGAAAGAATCTTTTTATTCCATCTTTATGACATTGCAGTACACACCCTACACTACAGACTTCAAAAGTGTGTGAACTGTCCGCAAAGATTCTCCCCTTCGGGATTATTGCCTTAAAGAACTATGTTTCACGGGGCTCCGGCCCAGGAGAGACTCTTTAATGGACTGGCCTTCGGACCTTGTAGTTACTAGTTGGGACTTTTAGGGCACTCCATCCCCCCCAAAGGTGTATTGTTATCAATGTCATTAATGTACTTTAATGTAAATACTGTGTTTTTCTATCTTTTCTAAAAAAAGAAAAATTTCTTTTTTGGGATTGTTCAGTGATTTGTTTTTCTGTATGGTAAGGGTTGTTGTTGTCATCGTTGTTGTTGTTTAGATAGACTGGTACATGCAGATTAGGATGTGTTTTTTTGTTTTTGTCTTTTCTTACAGGTGTTCCTGAAAGACAGAAGAGACGACAAGAAGAGGAGGAGGGGCTCATCAGAGTTCCTCGTCAGTGCTTATGGTGTAGAATTTAAATGTACTGTGTTATTATTGCTAATGGTTGTAGTTGCAGGCTGCCCAAGGTTGGGGAGGTCCCCGGGTTTTGTTTTTATTTGGGATGTTATGTTAGAGGCAGATAGGTTTCCCTAGAGGGTTGGAGGATGGACAGGCTGTGGTCCTGACCTGCAGTAGGGGCCGCAGTGCTGATCTATCAGGGCTATGCTCTGGATGGTTCTACCAGAGCCACTAGGTGTCCATAGTAAGTGGATAGAGTAGAGGCTGACATGTCAGCTATAGGCCTCTAGGCCCTTAGTGTTGCCTACCTGTGCTTGCACATGGTAGGAGGGGGCCTGATCACCCCCCTCCGCAGGTAGCACATAGGGTGGGATGGCCTAAGGCTGGGTGCATAATGACTGGTGACAGTCATTTTCCTGGTCAAGGGCGAGTGTAACCCCTTTGTTACCCGGGGTTACTAGAATCCCAGTAAGACATAGTGGTAGGCAGGGAAGGCAGCTTGTGAAACTCCAGTTAAATGGGTTTCACACTGTGTCACTCTGTCCTCAGTCACAGCTGAGACTTGAGAGATGACATCATTATAGAACGATCGCAGCTGAATGAGCCACTTTGGAATCTACAGCTCAGGGAGTGAGTTTAGAACTCTGGAAAATTCAAAGTCAGTCTTCCGTTTGTCCTTAAGCAAGAAGGAAGCATCAGTCTGCTGTCTGATCTCTCACTAAAAAAAAGGAAGTGTTCCTGTGTTTTATCTTTTTTAAAGTGGTGGAGACCGCTCCCCCGGTCTCAGTACCCCCACCCTCCGGGGGGGGGGAGGAAAAGTTCTCTGTGGGTTCCAGGGGCAATCCCCTTCTCCCACCATGGAAGGAAGCTGCCTGGGTTTTGTTCAGTCTGTTCTTGTATAACAGCAAAGAAAGTGTTACTTCGCCTGTGGGGCACCTGCAATGAATGTGTGAGTGTTTGGCTCCATTTGAAGGGGCAAACAAATTGTTTTTCTTCAGTTGGGAAGTAGTGTGGACTGCTATTTGGGAGGACTATGTCTACTAGGATGAACAAATGGAGCAGTCAAACAGTTTAAAGTTTTAAATGGATTTCAAGTAATGCTGTAGAGGGGGTGCTTCAGGTCATCCACCGTTCAATCTACATTTTAAAGTTCTAAAGTTTTCTGTGTGTCCAGAGAAATGGCCGGGTATGGGCTGTGGGAGCTGGAGGTGGGAAAACCCCCCATCTTTAGTAACCAGGTCCACCTCTATGGATTTCTTCTGTGTTTTGCTACTTGCCTCATGCACTTAGCCAGTGATGGGGTGGGTACCCAGACGTGGGTCGCAACTTGAAAATCTCTCTAGGAGTTGCAGACTCTAAGTGGTGTGGGGAGCCACAGGATGGGAAAATCACTCCTTGTTGGATGGGAGTCTCCTTGTTCGATGGGAGTTTCATTTGGAAGTAAGAAAACAAATCTCTCTAAGAGTCGCAGACTCTAAGTGGTGTGGGGAGCCACAGTTTGGGAGTCTCCTTGTTTGATGGGATGTCTTTCCAAGTCAAGTTTGGGTTCATTCTTCAAGTGGACCATCAGTCAAGTGGCCGGCAGGGGAGCCGGGCCAGTCAGGCTATATATCCAAAGCGCATGCAAAGTCCGGGCTGAGTGCCTGGTGGGTCCAAAGCCAGACAACTGTAGTAATGTGTTCATTCCTCAAATGGACCACTGTGTTAACCTCTAATCTGCACATACAGTAACGTAGACCTTTGGGGGACCATGCAATGCTTTGTTTATGTTCAGTTAGTTAATAAATAAAGCCACACTGAAAATCCAATTCTGGTTCTGGACATTACAGTTATTGCTTCCTGTATTTGGATTTACTTGGGTGCCCCTGAGCAGAGTAGCCAAACCTAGGTCCCTTGTGCCAGGTCACCTCATCCTTCCCCGAACCCAGGTCCCCCACTAGGTATTGCTGCCAAATGCCAACAGCAAGCCACCTGTCATTTTAGTAAAAAGGCAGGGGTGGGGACCCCTCGGTTACACTAGCTTACCAGCTAAAGAGGCAAGAGAAAGCAAAAATACTGGCCATGTTCGTACAAGATGGCTCACTGTGCAAGGACACAAATTATATAAACAGAGCCTCTGTGGACCTTTTCAAGAAGCTCTGCACTTTTAAATGATAAGCAACTCTGGAAACTATCCAAGCCTTTCTGTCATGCTTAAGACTCCCCACCCTCACCCAGGACCAAAGGCAAGTACTAGCTGAACCCCTGAAAGACAGGGAAATCAAAGCAGCAATACGCTCTATACGTAAGGTGAAGGCCCCAGGAATAGATGGCCTTCTGGATGAATTTTATGCAACCTTTCAAGAAGAAATTATGGGCATACTCACAACTACCCTTGAAGAAGTCAGTTGGACTGGGATTCTCCCACAATTGATGTGCACGGTGCTGATTACTCTCATCCCAACTGGGGAAGGACCCTTCTCTATGCAGCAGCTATTGCCCTCTCTCCCTAATAACTTCTGATTGCAAGATTTATGGAAAAATATAGGCAACTAGGCTGCAGGCAGTAATACACACACTAATCCTGAATGATCAGGTGGGCTTTAACCCAGGGAGAGTGGGCACAGATAACATGAGGTGCTTGCTGAATCTCCTCTGGCACACTAAGAACACAAACACTCATACGGCACTCATTGCACTCGATGTGGAGAAGGCACTTGACAAGGTTGACTGGCTGTATCTCTTTCATACCCTGCATCAGTTTGGGTTTAGGGATAAGTTCATCCAGGGGCATCAAACTACGTACAGTGAGGCTCGTGCAGCTGTCCTCACCAATGAAGTGGTGTCAGAGGCCTTTCCACTGTACAGTGGAAGCAGGCAAGGGTGTCTGCTATCCCCACTGTTGTTCAGCCTGGCCTTGGAGCCCCTGTTGCAAGGCATCAGAAAAATCCTATGACACCTGGCCTTCAAATGGGAGAGGGAGGAGCACACAGTCTGGGCATATGCAGCCGACATACTGTTGACACACAGTCAGCCACGGACATCTGTTTTAGCTTTGCTTGCCTTAACTCATAGATTAGGATCTGTCTCAGGATATAAACTGTCTCCAGATCAGTGATCCTCCCTTTGCATTGAGAAATAGAGAAATCCCTACAATAACCTTGGGGACTCTCTACAGCCAAAACATTCATCACCTATCTGGGGATTGACTTCACTTGGGATGTAAGCCAATTGTGGCACCCAAATCTGTCTCCTGTCCTTAAAAGCCTGGAGATGGACTTGGAGAGATTTAGACACCTATATCTCTTGCATTGTGGAAGGGTGCATGCATATAAGATGAAGGTAGCATCCCAAAATCATGTACATACTAGATAAACTCCTGGTGGACATCCCACAGCACTTGCTGAATCAGCTACAGAAGCAGGTGATACATTTCTTCTGGGCAAAAGACACAAAGAGGCTAAGCCTCAAGAAATTATAGCAGCAAGTGGCAACAAGGGGACACAAAATACCGAATGCCACTCTAATACATAAAGCTTGTGCTTTGTTCCAGTTAAGACAAGCCTCACACTTGATGCCCTTGCTCCTGTGCCCCAAATGAACAGTCTGCGAAGAACATATCTGCAGTGGCATCACCCACAGTACCATCTTATTCTAAGTATTGTTAATCCACCTGAATACTCACCCCACCATTCAACACTAAAATATAAAGTGTGCACACTGATGGCAAAACACACTTCCTGGTTTCACTGGAAATCTCCACACTTCCCATTATGGCACAATGACAGGTTGCAAATGGATTCCAAATCACTTGTCTTGAGCATCTGGAGAGACCAAGGGATGAGATACCTAACCAACCTTCTTGACCAGCGCACCACGATACTTAAATCTTTTGCACAACTGCAAATGGAATTTAAGCTGCCTTACAATCAACATTGGCGATATGTTCAGCTCAAACTCATGCTGAAGACCAGTTTGGGGCAGGAGTATAAGGGGGACTGTTCCAGTTCCCTGCATGTCCTGCTAGCTCTAGGGCTAAGGGGAAAGGCATTCAGCAATCAGCTATATAAACATCTGGGGTCAGATTTTGAAAACTTTGCAGTGTGTCTGCAGCCATGCGCAACATTCAAAGGGGGCTGTGCCACATGCTGAAAGGGTGAACATGCAAGAAAGAAATGTAAGTGGTGAGTAAAGGGAGGGGTGTGGACAGGAATCCTGGTGCACTGCAATATTCAGCTTGGTAGCAATATGAAAAAGGAACGGTACAGGCCACTTTCTGCTGCGCAGTCACCACCGATAAGCCCAATTTACTCCAGGCAACTCAAATGGCCGGCGGAACCACTGCTGCCAACAACCAAATTGGTGGTGGCAGTGCACACTTGCTCCCTTGTAGATAGTGGCACCCCCACCCTCTGAACCCTGGTCTCATTAAAATAAAGTAAGTCCCTGGTGTCCAGTGGTCCACTTCACCCTCCGATCGCTGTCCCATTTAAGTGTAAAACTTTCCCTGGTGTCTAGTGGTCCCCCCACCCTCCAGTCACTTCCTGCATAATGTTACAACTGTCCCTGGTGTCCAGTGGTTCCCCCACTCCCTGGTCACTGTCCTCTATAATGTTGCAATTGTCTAGCATGTCTAGTAGTCCTCCCACCCTCCGATCATCATCCTGTATAATTGTAATACCTTCCCTGGTGCCAAATGGTTCCCCTGCCCCCAATCGTCATCCTGTTTAATGTTACAATTGTCCCTGGTGTTTAGTGGCCCCCCTCCAATCACCGTCCTGTATAATGTTACTACTGTCCTTGGTGTCTAATGGTCCCCTACCCTCCAATGGCCATCCCATATAATTGTAATACTTTCCCTGGTGTTTAGTGGTCACCCCACCCTCTAATCACCACCTCAGTATTAAAACATAATTCCCTAGTGCCTAGTGGTGCCAGCTGTCCTCCAATCACTGACCTCTGTATTTAAACATAACTCCCTGGTGCCTAGTGGTCCCCCCACCCTCTAATCACTGGCCTCCGTATTAAAACATAACTCCCTGGTGTCCAGTGGTACCACCACCATCTGATCGCTGATCCAGGTATAAAAAACTCCCTGGCATCTAGTGGCACCTCCCTACCCACCAATTCCCATCCCAGTACACTATCACAAATTCTCTAGCATCTAGCAGCCCACCCCGCACCATGGGCTCAGACCTCCCACTCTGCAACCCCCCCTTACCTTACTCATCAGTACCGCTGGAGACATAGGGTGACTGGCACAGCCTTCCTCTTACCACCTCTGCCGGACATTGTATACAATGACGGGGAGGGATTGTTCCCTATACTGTAAAGGGAGAAAGTGTACTGTCTATTGTAGACAGTATGTGAGACCCCCTTTACAGCACAGGGGTTGTGTGCTCCCTGTCATTTCCTATGGCAGCCAGCTGAGTTGGTGAGATCAGGGCTGTGCCAGTCACCATATGGACTCCTGTGGCGCTGGAAAGTCAGGTAAGAGGATGGCAGGGGGTGATCAGTGCCTGAGAAGTGGGGGACTGCTAGGCACTAGGGATACATGATAGTGAACAGGGACAGGAACCATGGGGAGGTGCAACTAGATGCCAAGGAGTTATTTTTTCATGCTGGGGTCGGTGATCAGAGGGTGGAGGTGACCACTAGGCACCAAGGAGTTATGTTTTAATACAGGGGCTGTCAGTCAGAGGATGGGGGGGGACCACTAAGCACCTGGGAGTTATGTTTTCATATGGGGGCCAACAATTAAAGGGTTAGGGGACAACTGGACACCAAGGAGTTATTTTTTTATACTGTGGCTGGTGACCAGAGGGTGGGGGGAATACTAGACACCAGTGAGTTATGTTTTAATACCAGAGCTAGTGATCAGAGTGTGGGGGGCGCCACTAGACACCAGAGAATACTGGACTTTTAGTGGATGGGGCAGTCATGGTTGGGGCAGAGTTGGTCACGGAGTTGCAAACCTGCCACTACTTCAGATTTCAAATGTGACCATATTGGGCATGCAGATGGCCCCTTAGCACCTTGCATACCCAATGGTCTCATTTGCATAGTGCTGTCTGAATACTACACTGGAAGCTACTGGTGCTATTGGGTCTGGGAGTCCTGCTCCCTGCACTGCCAGGAACCATGTTACGGCAGCACTACTTGACTTAACGATGTGCTGACATGCCCCTGTTTTCAGTTGGATAGTGCCAGTGCACTATCCAACTGAATATAGCATCCTCAGTGTCATGGGCCACGGGCAAGTGCTATGCAAACCTTTTTGTGCTCTGTTTTGCCCATTTTTTAATAGCTGGCCCCTAATGTCACAGTTCCCAGATTCCAAGGTGTCAATTCAACAGATATGGCAGGATGAGCTAGACGTACAACTCATAAAACTGCCCCAGAGCCAATGGCACAATTTGCGGCGATTGCAGGTAGTTCCCCCATGTTGCCCAGTATTGGTCCAATTTATCCAGGGCACTAACCTGAAACCATTCACAGCATGCCATCTTCTTTTTTTTTTTCTTTCACACTCCTACCTCCTTTGGTTCCCCTTCAGCCCTACAGTCTCCGGCATCCCACCACCCACAACTCCTGTTCTCTACCTCCTTTTTCCTACACACAACCCAGGTCTTGATCCAGCGTGTATGTACCCTACACACTGGGGAGTTCCTGGTGAGCTGGGCTGGGAGGGAGAATCCTGGTGTGTCCAGTGTGACATTGGTAGGCCAAGTGCTGGAGGATTCATTTTCTTCTTTTTCCCCTTCTTGTTGGTGGAGGCATGCAGTGCATCTAGGACATCACACTGCATGCTCCCCCCATGCTACACATCTGATGTCCACTCTGCTGTCCCCTCACTTGAACTCCTGCGTACCACCTCCCGGCCACCGTGAGAAGCCAGTGCAGCAGTGGCTCTTGTCCCCCACTTTCCCCAGGAGAAGAGAGCTGTCCTCCGGACAATCAATCCTCTCCTCCCTGGCTAAACCCTGGCAACCCGAGCTTGCTCTCAACCCCGGTTTACCATCATGGTGAGAGGTGTGGCATCCAGCGCCTCAACCATCTGCACCACCGGGCCGGCAGCATGCCATCTTCTGCAATTCTAGGAGCTATTCCCTTCTCTGTGGAAGCTCTGTCTGCTTCCAATGTCACAAGAGAATTCATTTAGCCATGATGAGTGCACTCGATGGTCACCTTGGCAGGTTAGGACTGTTAGGCATAGCGGTGAGGTTGATGCCCAAAAGTACTCATTCATCCCTGGGGTTTTCAGATTGCTTCAGTATTGCCTCACAGTCCACCTTTACTTCTGTCCAGTAGTCTTGCAGCATGACCATAGAAGGTGCATTATTTTGTTCGGGTCTTGCTTGCACCTCCAACATTTATTTGATGTTGAGATCCACTTATGTAGTGTCTGTGGCTTCCTGTGTCATCTGTGGAGGATTTTGAATTCTGTTAATTTGTTACACATGTCTTTAACACCCCTGTCCTCAGGGGCAGTTGTATGCCTTGCTCATCTTGTCATTTCTGTTGAGTTGGCACTGTGGGACCTGGGAGCTGTGACATCAGATGTTTATATATCTGACTATTGGATCTCTTTCCCTATAGTCCCCTCACTCCCCAGCTAGCAGTGCATCCAGGAGGCACAATCAAAGGCACTTTTCCTTCTTTCTTTATGACTTCCACAATCCACACAGGGTTGTTGCAGGCATTGGCTTACTTTTCCAGGTGAGCGGTATGCACAGTGGCATAAATTGGCAATGTCTGGTAATCTTCCTCCCCTGCCTTCTGCAGCCACAAGTAGGCCAGGCATCCAGACATATTGGCACTGGTTCCAATTAGTGCTGGTGTCTTGTCCAATATCTGGATGTCAGGATAAATGAGAACCAAGTTATTGATCCTTTGAGGGATTCCAGAAAGTGATTCAGGGAATTCAATTTGCACATTGATGTATCCATCGTAGGGGAAGCTAGCACTGCTGAAACCGATAAAAACATAGAAATACAGAAATTGTTGGCAGATGAGGACCACTAAGCCCATCCAGTCTGCCTGTAAGCCCAATACTTGTTTGCGGCTTCTGACCCTATCCAGTCAGTGGCCCTTCACCACTCCTTCCTACCTATAAGGTTTGCTTATGCATGTCCCAGGCATGTTTAAATCCCTCTGCTATGCTCGCTCCCACCACTTCCTGTGGCAGAATATTCCCCAGACAGAAAGTCCTTCTAGAGGTTGCAAGGACAGGTGTTTCAGGCACATCTAGTAAAATAGTCAGCAGATAATGGTGACCTGTGATCCACTGCCCAATACGGCTTCACATGGGTATGCCTCGATGGATATCAGTATGGTCAGGATGGGATCCACCAATCCAGGTGGCAACATGTGTTGAACAGAGGTAGTAGAATTTGTCAATCTTGCAGAACTGTTCACTCTCAAAAGTTCTAGGTTGCTCTCTTACTGGGCTTCACTGTAGTTTCCCTGTGACTGTTGCTCTCTTTTCCATTTCTGGTCTATGAGCTGCTGGTTCTTGGACCTAGCACATCCTTGTGCAAAATGTTCACTTTCTCCACAGTGAAAGCAGAACAGTCTCTCTCTGGGTAGCATCAAGAGTCGAGGCCAGACCAACTGGGTGGATGAAGGACTCAGTGGGTATTCACAGCCAGGTGACATGGAGTTGGCTTGTGGATGAAGCATCTGCACCATTTGTAAGGCCATTTACACACTCTGAAAATTCCTTCTGCTGAATTTGCAAGTCTGGGGCATCACTGTGCTCTTGTTGGCTATTAACTTGTGGCTGCAGGGGTATGGCTTTCCCTGTGGATAACTGTAGGGAAATAGTAATGGATTTTTGCACTTCTCACCTTACTTCATCCAGTAGCTGTTGGAAGTTCGGGGGTTCTGCTCTGCGTTCTTTCAATCTGAGAGATATCAGTGTCCAGTGGAAATACACATCTCCTTGCAAAATTTGATCCAGTATCATCTGTGCAGTCTGTGCAGGGGTAACTCCTCTGGCTTCCACAATTCTTGGAATCACAGTCTCCATTTGGGTCATGTGATAAGACATTTCTCCCTCTTTTTACATGGTGGCTCCCAGTTGGAAAATTAGGTCCTCCCTTCGTTCAACTGCCCCAAATGTACTCTTAAGCATGGTAAGGTGGTTACTTGCAGAGCAGTTCAGGTATCTGGCACACAGGGAATGGATGATATCCAAAGTCATACCTCTCAGGCTGTCCACAATTCTTTTGCATTTCTCGTCTTCTGAACACTTCCACACTTTCTCCGTATGTGTGGCCTGGCTTATCTAGCTCTTATTGTCATCCTCCCCAGGAGAAGTTGGGGTGGCTCCAGAGAAAGTAAACAGTCTCCTGTATTGTTCATAGGCCATGATAAAATAGTCTAGTCCTGTCCCACAACCCAGAGTTTGCCAGGTGGTATTGCCTGTGCTGGTTCCTGTTCCTTGAAGGATGCTTTCACATCTTGAACAGTCTTCCCTCAGCAGGCAAAAAGGACTGCAACTTCTGTTCAAGTTTACTTTGCTCTTTGGAGCCCTCAGGAAGGGAAGGGGAAGAGTCCAGGCTCACATGGGTCTTTATGAACCACTAGGTGGGGGGGTTCCACCAAGCCACATTGACAGGAATTCTACTGACTGGCATTACAGTAATGGCACAATGCCGACAGTCAGCATTGTGCCATCAGGGGAAGCAAATGTCTTTTGCTCTGCCCCCGCACCACACATATTATACATTATCAATTCTGAGCCAGAGTTGTTTCGGGAAGGGGCAAACTCCCTGGAGACAGTAGTTCGGCAATACCATGGACCATTACAGTGAACTACCAATTCTGTCGCTGTAATGGTCTTCACTGTATATCTGTCACTGCGGCAATTGTACATGTTGGGTAGTGTCTCCATCAGCAGTGAGCTGGTTGGGCACCCTTGAAGGATCAGCATTCATTCAGCACTCCATCACAACACATAATGTCTACTGAGTTGAATTGTAAACTTTCTCTTGAACAGTCACTTTTCCCAAACTTTTTAGGCTGTCTATGACACTTTCAAGATGGTTGCTGAGGGTTCCTTCAGGGATCCTGTGCACCAAAATGGCTTTTTTTGGCTCAAGGTCCTCTCCCTTATACCAGTCAAGCAATTAGTTGCGATTGATCCATCATGAAGCTGAAAATTGGTTGGGGGGTACCAAACTCTGTTTCTGCCCCAGGATGAGGTGTTGCAGAAGTGTTCCAGAAATTGCAGTGGTACCACTAAATTTGTAACCACCTTAACCAGCAAGGTGTGCTGACTATGCCCGGAGATGCTAAATAGCAAATTCTGTTGCGCCTTTGGGTGAATGGTGTCTGGGTTCATGGTTAGAAACCCCCATCCTCTGTGACAGGGAACATAACACAGTCCCTTCCTCACTTATCACTCAAAACATGCAAATAAACAACAAGGCAATGATGGTAAAATACATCTGTAGTTGTGAATAATTAACCAGTGGGTTTATTTTGGGGTTGGTCAACAAGGTAGGGGACATGAGAAGCAAAGAAAAAAATAAACAAAGACAGCAGTTTGCAATCACTCCAATCATATAGCGTTTTTCAATACCTCTCCCCCTCTGGTGCACTACTTAACTCCACAGTCCCACTAGTAGCTGCCAATTACAGTTTGGATGTGCACACAGATACAAAGTTGCAGGCCTGTGACACTTGGACCTTGGTACGGTACCATGCAAAATCAGTTGTTGGCTGCAGCTAATAACTGGCAAATTACACAGTTGGATGGTCAGTAAAACAATTGCTCCTGGATGTAAGCAGTAGCCGAGGGCTTGATTCTAAGGTTATGCAGGAATGTCCAGAAAGTCTATAGCCAACTAACTAAACAACAGCAATGTTAAGTTCCATGGGTAAAACCCACTGCTCATGATGTTTAGATAACAGCCTGGTATTGTTTTCTGGTGGGGGTGGGGGAATGGGAGTCTTCCCTTCTGATGCTGATGATGGGTGGATGATCTTTCCTGTAGGCTACCTACAGCTGTGGTGGACTCAATGTGCTCCCAGTGGTGAAGGGTGCAAGTCAGGATGACTTTACATGATGGAAACTCTGTTCTGTAACCTGGTTAGAGGTACGGCAGATTCAATGCACTTTTCATGCCAAAGGATGTGGGCCGTGATGTACCGGCTGACAATGATCCTTTTCACCTCAAAAGGTGACTTGCCTTCACCCACTCAGGCAGCAGTCACTCGGACCTCAGCTGGTTTGATCCACTGTCAGGTTAACATCTAAACAGCAGCAGAAGGTAGTGACTCACCATCTTCCCAGATGCAAGGCAGCTTTCAATGCAACCCCTGCTCTGAACTTGTGCTTGAGCCCAGGTCTGGCACTCTAGATAAATCAGTCTCCTTTTTTAGGGTTCTCAAGTCAGTTTGGGACAAATGTTTTAATCAGAAAGTAATAGCAATTCTGATCTATTCACAAATGCTTTCCTCTCCTCAGAGATTTCTCTCAGACCAAACATTACTGCACATGACCCTCCCTTGTTCAGAAATCCAGGGATCAAATATCAGTGGCTAGCATCTCATACATTATTCAATAAGCTAAATCCCTGGCTGTCAGTGGTTGTCAGTTCCTGGGAAAAAACATGCATACAAGTCCTGAGCCAGCTTGCAATTCAGAGCTGTTTTGCAGAACTGAGCTCCAAACTGATAACAGTTTCATGGGGGCAAGATGAACTAATTTAGTTATTTTGCAGAGCTGACCTAGTCTCTGAATTGATGTCAGTTTCACAGGGACAGGATATACTAATTTAGTTGTTTTGCACTTTGTGCAGCTTTGACAGCTTCTTGAAACTGAGCAACCTCCTTGCTGTGGGCTCCCTGACCCTGAAGGCAATCCAGGGACTGGTTGAGTGAAGAGAAGTTGTGGTGCACAGGTCACAGTGAGAAGGGTGATAATCCTGTAGAACAAATGACAGCGTCCAGTCCAGACCCTGCTCCTGCAGTGTGGAGCAGGGTGAAAGAATAGCATAGGAGAAAGCAGAAGCAGTGCTCAAGAGAGAGAGACAAAAGTCCACCCCCTTTTAGGCGGGAGTTTTATAAACCTCCACTTAGAAAACAATTTGAAGGAGTTGAAATGCAAATTAGTAGTTAGCACATAATTTACATATAATTAATACACAATTGTACGTAAGCCCCTCCCCACCTTGTGTCTTGGGGTATGGCAGGGTACTGCTGGGTGGGTTACAGGAAAATTCAGCCTTACCTAAACAGCATAGATCTGGGAGATGGGGATTAGGAACTTAGAAACCTCAGGGCACCAGAAATAGACAGACCACACAAATGTACTGTCCACATTTGTAGATGGACTCAAGCTGGTAAGACTGTTTATTTTAACCTTCTACAATGGTTACATCTGTCTCCAAGAGGACTACGTTGATTTACAGGCCACATTAGTGTCACTCTTGCATAGATGCATAGACATTGACAGCAGAGAAAAGTCTCTTGGCCCATCCAGTCTGCCCACCCTACCTAACTATTCTGCTTTACCCTAGTGGTAATCCCACTCTTTGTTAGTGTATCCCCTGTTTTAACCAAACCCACATGCCTGTCCCATCCCTGCTTGAAGCCGCAGAGTGATTTGACCTGTATCACTTCCTCTGGCAGCTTATTCCACTTGTTCACCAACCTCTCCATGAAGAAGTGCTTATGGATGTCCTTTGTTAATCTTTCACATCCCTTAGCTAATAACTGGTATTGGCACATGCAGTACCATGTATATATCTGTGAAAGATTGACTTTGTGTTACTTTGCCACTATGGACGCTTGTTTAAAGTTGCTATTTATTCTATAACTTTTAGAAACTCATTGGACAATGCCCCATGGGACAAATCATCCCACAGGATGCAGGTTGGTGGAATCTACCCCAGGCAAGGTGAGCCTTACCCTTGAAGGAAACACTGCCCATGCTTCATGGAAGTGCCAGCTGTTGACACATAATAATGACATTGAACCAGACAGTGGCTTCCTTACTATGCACAACACAATCAGTTCAGCCCTTGCATAATGCCTCAATTGTGCCATATGAACCATGATCACATCCTGACCTAACAAGGGCATGCTTAGCCTGACCCAATCCACTAGGGCTTGGCTGACCCTGACTCTTGCCATGCATGCATGTGGCATGACTATTATCTACATGTCACCTAATGTATGCCAACATGTTACCTGACCCATGGAGGTACATTCCAGGTCCTTTTAACCATGGTTACCTGTACTTTCCTGGAGGTGGACTCTTGTACTTTGATTTGCCTGCAGAGCTGGGAGTGTAACCAGAAGAGCTCCAGGTGGCCTCCCATGAGAGGAGGCCTACCACCACTACTCACTGATGCTTTCCTGGATCCTTTTGGGTAGGGATACTGTGGTCTGATACAATTTTGCTGGCATAGGAAGGGCCTTCTCCCACCCCTGAAGGGGTAAGGAAAAGCAGTGCCTTCCTCTAGATCTCTCTCTATTTTTGTCCAAACCATGTTCAATAAAAATATACCAAACCAACCACCTTCTGACCCAGCTTAGCATCCTCCCTATACTGGTAAGGAGAGGACACAGCCAGGGATATTCATGTCTCAGCTTGCATGGCAAGCCATGAGGCTCAAGGACACAAACATCGGACACTCTGCATGTGTTTACACAGCTGCCTTTGCACCACAGCCATCTGAGTGTGGGGCTTGCAGCAGTGCAAAGACAACCATGTAGACACTATAGCATGGTAAGTCATCCTCTCATCCTCTCCCTGAGCTGGTGCAGGAGTAGGGAAGTATTCCAGAGTGAGCAGCTTAAGCAGCCATATGGACAGGCTACGCCACTCACTCAGGTGCACAGCTAAAAAATACTTCTTCCCCCAGCTTGAGCCAAAGGCATTTTCCCCATGCACTGCCCTTCTCCAGTGCAACTTGAATCAGTGCGGTGAGGGGTAGTGTAAACAACAACTAGAGACAGCATGTGAGTTCGAGGCAGCACAAATACATTTGGAAATCGTGAGCAGAGCAGCTGTGTAAATATGCCTTCTGTCTCCAGCTGGGGCTAGCAGAAAATAGCTCTAAGGGAACAAGTTAATTCTTAGGTGGCCACTAGTAACCTGACTTGAAGGAGGGAGTGTGAGGATGGTTACAGGTATAAAAATTTTTAGGTTGTAAAAGAGATTTGAAAGTAAGACTTTAATTGAACTACTTGGGGTTCTAATTAGAAGCAGTTTAAGTAATAGTAGTAGTAGTAATGTTGTAATAGTACTATTGTGTTGTTCATTGAGAGCCTTTCCAAAAGCTCAGCAAACATTAGGCCAGATTCACAAAGCTTTGCCCTGGTGTAAATCCGGTTTGCACGGTGCAAACTGGGTTTTGCGCCATAGTGGTATTCACAAAAGCCCAGTTTGCACCCTCAAAATGGGTATGTGATGGGGCAAAGGTTTGAGCAGGCTACAATGCAAATGAGAGGTAGGAGACCTGCATATCTGCACATTCCCATTCATGAAGCATTTTATCCATGCAAGGGCCTTTTGCAGGGTCCCCTTGCAGGGAGAAAACACAGCTGAGGAAAACGTCCTCTTAATTCCGCACAACCCTACTGGTTGTCGGAGGTAGTACAGGGCACCTCCTGACCCACAACACCATTTCCCTGGTATTCCAGTGGTCCCTCCCCCTGCCCTAATGTCCAATCGCTGTTCCCATTGTATAAAAACAATTTCCCCTGGTAGTCTAGTAGTCCCTTCCCCTCCCTGATTGCCCTCCTGGTATTTTTTCCCAAAGTTCTCAAGCAGTCTAGTGGTCCCTCCCTGTCCCCAATCCCTGTCCTGTGAAATACAGAAAACCATAACCCTGGTGGTCTAGTGGACCCCCCACCCTGTCAGACACTGAAACCCCACCCGCTTCCCCTCCAACCTGATCCCCAGCCGATGACCAGCACAGTCCTCCTTTCACCTCCATGGCTGGCCACTGAATGAGCTGTGAATGAGTGTATACTGTATGCAGTATGCACTCATTCACTGCTCAGTTGGCAACCAGCCATGGAAGTGAGAGAAGGGCTGTGCTGGTCACCGGCTGGGGATCGGGTTGGGGGGAGTGGGGTGGGGGTCAGTGTCTGACAGGGTGGGGGGGTCCACTAGACCACCAGGGTTATGGTTTTCTGTATTTCACGGAATGGGGATCATGGATGCAGATGGATAGCTAGACTACCACGCAACTTTGGGAAAAAATACCGACAGGATGATTGGCGATCGGGAAGGGGGGAGGCAACACTAGCCTACCAGGGAATTTTACTACTAACATATCGGAATGATGATCAGACATTGAGGAAGGGGGAAGGGACCACTAGACTACCAGGACATATTTTTTTGAATAACGGAAGGATGATCGGACTTTGAGGAGGGGGGAGGGACCACTAGACTACTAGGAAATATTTTTTTGAATAACGGGAGGGTGATCAGACATTGGGTGAGGGGCGAAGGACCACTAGCCTACCAGGGAATTTCATTACTAACATACCAGGATGGCGATAAGAGAATGTGGAGAGGGAGGGACCACTAGACTACCGAGGAGATTTCTTCATTAATAAGGGGTCGGCGATCAGTAATCAGGGGTAGGGAGGGACCACTAGACCACCAGAGAGGCTTTTCTGTATATATAAAAATGGCAGTCTGCATTGGGGGGGTACAAACTCCCTCACAGCCCATGTAAATGGGCCCAAAATGGGCACGCAAATGGCCAGTTAGCACCTTGCATGCCCAATGGGCTCATTTGAATGGCTGCTTTTGAGAATAACAAATGGCACACTGGCACTATTCATTGCGGGGCCATTTTAAGGAATGCATGTCGGAGCAGTGCTAGTAGGGTTAGAGGAAGTGGTAATGAGGTTACTGCTGCCACTGCATAGCCCTATTCACAGTCGTATCCTATGCTATCATCTGTGAATAGCATTTTTTACCACCTGGGCAATTGCAAAGTGCAATGCAAACGTTTGCGCTGCACTTTGTATCTTTTTGTGAATCTAGCCAATTATGTATTGCAATACCAGTAACAAATACATGAAAAAAATCAACACAAAATACACGAGTCATTCACATTGCAGAACAACAACCACCATAAAAAACTATACAAGTAAGATAAACTCCATACAAAGCAGCTGGGTATCATTCCAATCTGTGGTACAACTGCCTCCACAGGTATCTCCACAGTCTAGATTTAAAGTAAATTACTGAAGGGGGTCAAAATGGAAATCCCATTGTATAGCATGAGAAAACCATGGCCTCCACAGAGAATGCCCAATCCACCACCGACTTCAAACAGGAAGGGGGAATCTTACGTAGGGTCCTTCAGAATCTCTCATCCTCTCAGGTGTATGAAGGGGGGTCAGGAATTCACAGAAGTGGGGGGTCTAGCTTGCTCAGGGCTTTGCATGTCAATAAAAGAACCCTGAAGTCAATCCCATTCCCTTTCCCCCAGGTCACACCTGGAAATGAGCCTTGGCTCAGTGTACCTTTCCCGGTTACTGATTTTCAAATTAATCAATCAATCAACCAATAAATATACCACCCAATCAGCAACCAGTCCAGAATGCACAATGAAAGAGTGATATTGGAAAAACTAGGCTAAGATACAAAATATGTAAACTTATTATATTTCATTTAATTCAGAGCTAACACTCTGAGCATATTATTTTAAATTTTTATTACTTATCATGCCTTAGCAAAAGCATTCTGATTAAGGAAATGTTGTGCAAACACGCCAAAGGACTTACTGTATGTTATTATTAGAGTGAAATGCATTGAGGCTTGCAGAAAAAAATCTGTTTCAGACATGCAGAAGCATGCAAGTGTGAGGAAGGAAGGAGTTAATCTAAAAAGACAAATATCCTCACATAAACATTGATTTCATGGAACTGCAAAGATGTTTCTAGGTCAGATAAGGACATTCCACTGAGAGATGCACCTCAAAGATCAGATGACCTTCATACAGGTAACTTAAAGCGGCCCATTGACATCTTGGAATGTTTTTGTGACTAAAAGCCATAAAGGTCTGCTATAAAAATATAGATAACATTCTGGTAAAGAGGTATGAATGAAAAAACTCATAAATAATTCATAAAGTGGGTTGGGTTTCCCACTTTAACACAAGACAAAGAGGTCTGGAGCACACTTGTCTTTTGCATCCTGCCCTTGACACATGTAGCTCTGTTCTTGTCTTGGACACAGACAAAGAATGGTGTCTTCACTTTTGTACTTAAACATGGACTCACAAAGGTCTCTGAAATATCTCTTTTGTGACTACATGCAGGATGAGGCTAATAGAAAGGACTTGTGGGCACTGCCATGCACCAGCAGAAGCCTGCAGCCCTGGAATTTTTAACTTTTGTTAAGATCTTGAAAGAACTTGGACTGACACCTGATCCAAGCCAACAAGATAATACTTTATGGAAAAGAAACAGAACTGAAAATACAGCTAGGTATCTCCTGCCTTCCAGCCTGGACTACAGATAAAAGATGTTTCATGCCAGCTGATGAATTTAAATATGTACTTAATAATATTTTTGCTAAAAGGCATGTTCTGGTTAACATTAGGGTGGGGGATCAAGTCTGATTGTCAATGCAATTTATTGGATATGTTAGGTATATCTGATGGATGGCTATCAGATATCATTTTTATCTTCATGAGTGGTCAGTGACCTCTTGACCCTCACAAGTGGCCAAACTGTGAGTGAGGGTTCGAGAGATCACTGACCACAACTGAAGATAAAAATGTCTGGTAGTCATCCATCAGATGTCCAATTTATACAGTCTGTTTTTCAGAGAAAAAGATACTCAAGAACAAGGGGTCATGCTATGCAGTTGGGGGTGGGGGGGTTTAGGCTCAGGGGAGATGTAGGGAAGTACTTCTTCACAGAAAATGTGGTGGATGCCTGGAACAGTCTCCCAGCAGATATGGTGGGGACAAAAACTGTAGTGGGATTCAAGAAGGCATGGGATATGCATAAGGGAACCTTAGTGGTAGTAGTAGTAGTAAAAAATGTTATTCAACTGAGAAAAACAGTGAATAGACACAACTCGACTGAGACAAGCTCATTTCCAGCGAGGCCCTAGATTATGTCCAAAATTAAATGGTACTGGAAAGGGGGAAGGGGGAAGCCAGAGATCAAGTAGAGTCTGCAGTGTTACAGTAGGTAGGCAAAACTGGCAGACCACATGGGCCAAGCAGTCCTTATCTGCTAACAGATTCTATGTTTCCATGTACTTTAGTGCTTTTAAAAAGATTGTAGAAACCGTGACTGCTGCACAGTTCAGCAGCGCATGAGGCACAATGCTCAGTGCAAGTACAGAGTGATGTACCTCACTATCAAGATAAATGAGATGTCGAACCCTACTAGTAACATAAAACATGTATTTAGCTAGCTATGGTTCTGTACCTTTGATAGCATTTTTATCTTAGTGAGAAAATGTTAATGTATATTGTACAAACTCTATAGCCCAACATGCTTGGTTATGCCTATCAAGAGATAACCCTTGGTGTTTCCCTGAAAGAAATGTTTTTGGTTTCAAATGGAAAGTAATGATTTATGATGACATATAAATCTGTCTATTGTTTACAATGCAATGTGTTTGTGTAAACCCTAGTGAATTCTTAGGTCTTTTGCAATAAGTAGCTTAGTTAATAAAAATATCATATTTATATAAAAAAAATTTTTCTCTTTCTCTACTCTGGCTGGGGAGGAGCTCTCCACCTCCAGCTAGTCTGCCTCAGCTCCATCCCCTCTCTGTGGACTTATCCTCTACTCCTGCCCTTTTCCCACATGCCACTTACCTCTGCCTCCCTGCAGAGGGTGACAGGCCTCGTGCTACTTGTGGCCAGGTTCTAGGGTGGAGGAGTGCCACGGGGATGGGTGGGTCCATGGTAACAGGCTGTCATATGCCAGAGCATTTTTTCCCCTGTGTTGTACTTTCCAGGAGGGAGGCATGCAATGATACTCATGGTGAAACCACACACACACCCCCGGCGTGGCCTCTGCCAGGTGTCTGCCCCACCTTTCTGCTACTCTTTTGGTGCTGGACACTGGTATTCAGCCTGTCTTCCACCGGAGGTCATGCTCACACCTGGCACATCCCTTCCCCCAGAGGAGAGCAGTCCATACGACACTCGATGATCTGGGTACAGGCAATGTGGGCATGCATTAAGGCTGCAATACTTGAAGCAACATCCCATTGTGTTAGAGAGAAAAGAAAGTGCAAAAGAAGAAGGAAACCACTTTGGTTCTCAAAATCATTAGCAGAAAAGGTCATAGCCAAAAGACTGGCCTTCAGGAAATATAAGGAAACACAGCGGGATGAAGATAGGGAGGCATGCCAAACTTCCATAAGGGAAGCAGGGAAGGCAGTAAGGCAGGCAAAGTCCCAAACCGAGGAAACACTAACACAAACAGTAAAAGAAGGTGACAAGACTTTCTATAGATACATTAGTGAAAGGAGAAAGTCCAGAGGGGGTATTGCTAAGATCAAAAGGGATAAGGGGGCGTGTGAGGAGGAGGACCATGTAAAAGCATCTATCCTAAATAGATACTTCTGCTCAGTATTTACTGAAGAGAAGGTAAGGCAGGGCCCACAGCTCAGCACCATGGACAGAGGGGGGAGGGAGGTGTGCACTAGTCCCTTCACAAAAGAAAGGGCCCTACAAGAGCTCAATAAGCTCAGGGTGGACAAGGCAATGGGACCTGATGGCATGCATCCCAGGGTACTAAAGGAGCTAAGGGTGGAACTAGCAGAGCCATTATCAGAACTGTTTAGTGAGTCTCTGAGCACAGGAGAGGTCCCAGAAGACTGAAGAAGGGCTCATGTGATCCCACTCCACAAGAGTGGTAGCAAGGAGGAGGCAGGGAACTACAGACCAGTCAGTCTTACCTCAGTAGTGGGCAAGGTTATGGAGGCACTCCTTAAGGAAAGGATAGTGCAACACCTGGAATCCATAGGAGCACAGGATCTAAGACAGCATGGTTTTACAACAGGAAGGTCCTGTCAAACTAATCTCATATATTTCTTTGACTGGATAACCAGAGTGGTGGACCAAGGGGGAGCAGTTGACATCGCCTACCTTGACTTCAGCAAAGCTTTCGATACTGTTCCACATAGAAGATTGATTAATAAGCTGGATAGGCTCGAGGTGGGTCCGAAGTTGGTCAACTGGGTGGCAAACTGGTTGACAGGCAGAAAACAGAGAGTGGTGGTAAACGGTATACAGTCAGAAGAGATGCAAGTCACAAGTGGCATACCTCAGGGATCAGTCCTGGGGCCAGTCCTCTTCAATATCTTCATCAGTGACATTGCAGATGGACTGGAGGGTAAGGTATGTCTGTTTGCATATGACACCAAGATCTGCAACAGAGAGGATGATCCAGATGGGTTGGGCAGAATGAGAAGAGATCTGGATAAACTGGCAAAATGGTCGGAAGAGTGGCAACTGGGGTTTAATGCAAAGAAGTGCAAGATCATGCACATAGGGAAGAGAAACCCTGAAGCCACCTATAGACTGGGAGGGGAGTTGCTGGCAGTACAAGGGAAGAAAGAGACTTGGGTATCATCATCACAGATTACCGGAAATCATCCAAGCAGACCACTAAAGCAGTAGGTAAAGCTAGGGGGATGTTGGGGGTATATTAAGGGTATCACAAGTCATAAGATGGAGGTAATAATCCCTCTTTACAAGACACTGGTTAGGCCCCATCTGGAGTACTGTGTGCAGTACTGGAGGCCACACCTTCACAAGGACATTAACCAAACTGAGGCAGTCCAGAGAAGGACAACCAAAATGGTGCAGGGACTGCATCAGAAAACATATGAGGACAGATTAACGGAGCTCAATATGTATACCCTAGATCAAAGCAGGGAGAGAGGTGATATGATCAAAACATTCAAACACCTCAAGGGCATTAACAAGGTGAAAGAGTCTAACATGTTTCAATATAAGAAAAATATCAGGACAAGAGGACACAGCATGAGATTAGAGGAAGGCTGATTAAGGGGTAATGTGAGAAATTTCTTTTTCACAGAAAGGGTGGTGGATGCATAAATTGGCCTACCTCAGGAAGTGGTGGATATGAATACAGTGCAAGGCTTCAAACAGGCATGGAATAGGCATAAGGGAGCAATACGGATGAGTATGAATAGATAGGTCATTGACAGAGCAAAGGCCGATGGCACATTCATAAGGTAGAAAAAGAAATGGGCAGACTGGATGGGCCTTGTGGTCCTTATCTGCCATCAACTTCCATGTTTCTATGTATGTTTCTATGATCCTCCCCACTGGCTGGCCCTTCGATGTCCCAAGTCTGGATTTGAACCTGGGGTACTGGCATCGCAGGTGGACATCTTACCCCGTGCTGTCAGGCCGGCCTCTCAAAAACTTGTTTTAATCTCTTCTGGGTGATGAAAGCATGATGTCAGACATATCAAAGAACCTTAAGCCATAATAATAATTTACTTCCAATCAAAAGAAAATATTCTGATGGAAGGTTCCAGTCAAGAGTTGTTACAGTGATATGATCTGACTTCTGAGCAGAGGTCAGTAGCCTAGCTGCAGTGTTCTGGACCAGCTGCTGGCAGCACAACTGACCATAAGGTAAGCTGTTTTAGAGCACATTGCAGTAATCCAACCTGGATAAGACAATGGCTTGTGTCAGCATCCACAGATAAGCAAGATCAAGTAAGAGGATCAAGGAGATATTCCTGAGGTGGTAAAAGCAGATCTTGATGGCTGCTGACAACTGTAATATAAATGACAGGTGGTTATAAATCAAACACTTCCAGGCTGCAAACTATCCTCACCACCTCAAGCCTACCCTCCCCATGGAGGACATCAAGAGGCCACTTTTCAGAGTCGATACCTGATTCTTTGAGCCTACTTGCAGTGCTTCTGTCTTTCCCAGATTACGGATGAACCAGCGTGATGCCATCAAAACCCTAATCTCTTCCAGATAGTGGTTTAACCATTGTTTGGGAAGGCCTCAATTAGGGGTGAAAGACAGATGCAGTGGGGTATCATTTGTATAGCAGTGAAAATCCATGCTGTGGTGTCTAACGGTATCTCCTAGCAGAAGCAGATATACTGTGGACAATTTTAGAGAAAAGACAGAATCCTGAGGAACAACATAGTCAAGGGCAACCAGCCCCAGTCAGTGTTCACTAACCTTCACCGACTGCACACTTTCTATGAGTAAAGAATATAACTACCCTAAGGCAATCCCAGCCAATCTTCTGTATACTACCAGTCTGTCTTACTACTTTCTGTTATCAACAGTGTCAAATGCAGAAGAAAGATTTACGAAAATAAGAATGGATGCAACTCCTTGATCCCACTCCTGGTAGTGAGCATTGTACATCTTGACCAGAAAGTCCCCATGCTGTGTCTGCAATTCAAACTGGGTGTGAATGACTTCAGGATGTCATTGACCACCAGATGTTCAACTAGCTGAGCAACAGCCACTTTCCTGACAATGTTCGCCAAAAACAGCAGGTTGGAGACAGGTCTGTAATCTACCAGATCTATGACGCCAGGTTGACAAAAATGTTGTCGACCAACATTACAGAGAAACCTTTATGTCGACTGCATTTGCAGTCAGCATAAAGGTGGTCACTGCCTACCATGTTTTCTTCGGGGGGCTTCTCCTCTGAGCCTCTCAAGTGGGCGGCTGTGCCCCCACACTCCCCCAATTAAAATAATCAACTCTGAGTTGGAGCTGATTAGGGAAGGGGGTGCAAGACCCCCAGAAAACAGTGCCAGGGTCAAGCGCTGACACTATAGTGACCTGGCGTGGTTGTCGCTGTAGTGTCGGATGCTGTTGATTGGTCATTGTTGGGGCTGTATACCTAATTTACCAAGTTGCCTGGATTGAGCGCAGGCTCCCTGTGTAAAGGTCTTACCATTGCCTCCTTTCAAGATGCATTTAGAGAGAGGTGAGCGCAAACTGGGTGAATTTGCACTAGTGTAGAAATGTATCCCCTAAGAGCAGAAATCCCCCTCCGTGGCTGTGTCTAATTTCTCTTTCTACCTATTTAAACAAAAACCAAAAAAAAAACACAAAATAATGTCTATTTAGATCGCTCTGAGATCTGTGGGTATATGTGAGGGTGACTGGGATACTGGAAGGCTGGCAGACCAGGAAGGACAGGGCCATTGTTTTGTTTTAAGGAAAGGCAGTGGAAGTTTATTTTAAACAGGTCCATGTGCAGGTGGGACACTTTTAGGTGCTTAAGGGTGCTACTGTATCCTTAACTTTTAAAAAATTGTTTCTGTACTTTGCAAACAGTGCCAAATGGGAAGCAGGAAGAGGGTTGCTTCTGGTCTTGGCCCTGATTAGTGTACAGCCTTGCAAGTAGTGGCTGTGAGAGCAAACTGGGTGAATTTGTCACTAGTGTAGAAATCTACTCCCTAAGAGTAGAAATCCCCCTCTGTGGCAGTGTCTAATTTCTCTACTTTCATAAAAAATGAGAAAAACTACAAAAATGTCTCGAACTCACTCTCAGTTCTGTGGCTATGTGTGAAGGTGACTGGGACACTGGAGAGCAGCAAACTAGAGTCAGGAGCACTGTTCTGTTCTAAGCAAAGACAGTAGGAGCATATTACAGGTCCCCTACATAAGTGGGACACTTTTACGCACTTAAGGGTGCTAGTGTAGCCTTAAAAAAGGCTTTTTAAAAAGTGTTTCTGTACTTTGCAAAGAGCATCAACCTGGAAGCAGGAAGAGGGTCACTTCTGGTTTCAGCCCTGTTTAGTACACAGTCCCGGTGAGCGGTGGTGAGTGCAGGTGTAGGTGATGTGTGGCAGAGGCAAGCGCACCTGCCGGCATCAGCTGGGGAAAATGGGAAGGAGGCCATAAATCCTACATGTCTTAACTGAGGCACCACGCAATTTAATGACTATAACCAGGAAAACAAAAACAATGGATGCTATTGGGGATTTATTACACCTGCTGTGCAAAGAGAGGGCAATAATCCAGTGCATTAAATGCAGGATATATGTGGAGAAGCAACAAACATAAACACAGAGGTTATTATTACTTAAAATATTTGGCATTTGAGCAACTGCAAGAAAAACTAATATAACCCCCCCTACAAATGGGGGTTCCTAAAAAGTCTTCCTTGAGCTTGCCTAAATGTTCACTGCCAGGCTGGTGTCCTGTGTTTTAGCAGTTTAAATGTGATTGCCAGAGCTTGTACAGCCTCTGTGTACTGTCTCTTTAAAAGCTGCTTGATTGCAGCATAAGTAATCTGAGATGGAGCTCTGTTGAAAGATGTAACTATTTGCTGAAAACCATTTAGAATGATAATGATAATGTAGTTTGTCTAACCTGCTTTCTTTGTAGCAAGGACTGTTTTGTTTGTCTCCACTATCTTGGTGCTGGACTGCAAATTGGACCAATCAGTTCTGGTGGGACCTAAAATGTAGCCGGACTACAGGAGCTGTCTGAATTCAAAATCTATAGGAACTGTGGTATGAGTTTTTGTGCCTTTTTTGCAACTGAAGGGGGAGCTCTTGCTTTGACTGACAGCCAAATCAGCCAACCAAATCTTTTGGATCTTGGGGAAGTCCCGGGCTGCTTGCAGTTTTCAGTTTAGTTCTGAGCTGGAAGCTCAAGAAGAAGGAGCTGAAGTAATTTTGGGCAGAAATCCTGAGTGGATTCGCATGGGAAAACTGTGAAAGGGCTGAGTTTTTGGCTGCATGTCTGCTGCTGCTCCATGAGAGGGAGAGAAGAGAATTATTTTGGACTAAATCCAAGTTTGTGTGACTAAAGTAAGCTACTGAAGTGGGCCAGGCTCAGCCTGAAGACCGAATATTTTTGCTGAATGCGATCGACTTGTCAGGAGTTCCAGCTACCCCATAGCCACCGGTGTGTGCAGAGACTTTGCGATTGTGACCGGGGAGCACTTTGCCTGGTATAGTAGAATTCCCGTACATGTAAATGTGCTATGAGCTGCTAGTGGGTTGTGAGTTAGTTCCCCACTGTGTGAACTGTGTTCTGCTTGCTGGAAGCTGTATCCAGCCCAAAATGGACTGCATCCGAACTTGTCTCCATGCGGTCTGGGCTTTGCCAGACTGGCCCAGCCAGACTACCCACTGCACAGAGAAGCCATCGACCAGAGACCTGCCTGAGGATCAGCTCCCTGCTCCATGCTTGAACAGGAACAACTCCTCTGCGACTTGTGTGGGCCCTGCTTCTCCTGGCATTCCAGATCAACCACCTGCGGTCTCGATTTCCGTCCAGCCTGTGTCCAGTCTTGGGTATCGTGACTAAATACCAGGGTAGCTCCCTGCACCAACAGCTTAATCTGAGTGTGTCATCTGATTGTCTTGTTGTTTCGTTTCCTTTATGAACTGAGCCCTCTGGCTCCGGATTACAAATATTGTGTACTGTGCATGTTGTGTTTTCCATCACAGGGCCTCAACTAGCTGCAACCCTGGGCAACTGTCCTGGCTAGCCCATCTCTTCTCCACCTGGGTACCCAGAGGTAGACTGTGTGGGGGGACTCAAAGTGCATGCATAACTGCTTGATTGATATAACCTTTAAGCTAATTAACCTGATTTTGCCCCTCCCTTGTTCAAGTCCCCTGAATAAATCGGATCTAACTTTTTCTGCATGTAATCTGACTGTGGTTACAGTTTGTGCTCAAAGTACTGTACTGTTGCTATTTGCTGTGCTTAACCTTGTTTTACAGGCGGTCCCCAGGGTCGAGCCAAAGGAACCAGCCCTGGTGGTAAGTGCAAACAGTGTGGGTACTTGTGTGGTGTACCAGGGGTATTGTGAAAGTGATTATTGTACAGTTTTCAGGCCACTAGAGGGGAAAGAGGGGTGTTACAGTGTCTTGGAGGGCTGTGCCCAGGTTAGCTTGACCACTACCAACCCTGACCTCTGGGTGGAGGCACCCGTTTCAGAACTCAGGCCCCTTAACATGCTACTAGCCAAGCAGGTAGGGGTAGTAGCCCTTGGGATAGCGCCACCTAGGGGTTACACTAATACAGACCCAAATTGAACTTAGAAACACCGTTGAAATTAACAAAATTGAAAATGTTGTAAAATCACTGGAAAGTGAAGCTATCTATATGAATAATACTCAACTAACTAAGCAAAAAAAGAGACAGGAAAGCTGAGGATAATGGTAGCCCAACAGCCATGAGTGAGGAAAGAAAGAAAAGCGGTGGGGGGGACAGAAGGCCAGGATGATTTAGAGTGGTGTGTAGTTAAGCATAAATAAAAGCTAAAAATTGGAGAAGAGCAGAAATGGGTGGGGAAAACCATATTACACTTGAAACAGATATACAACTCTGGCACAAGAAAATTATAATCAAAATATGGTAACATAAGAGAGCGATGACTTAAAGTGTCAATATGGAAAGAATAGTGATTGCAGAAGACTCAGTTATAAGGCACTGGGACTCAACCATTTGTAATTCAGATAAACAAAATAGAATGCTCTCTTGTTTCCTGGGGGCTAAGATACAGGACTTAAAGGAAAGGACCCCAAACATTTTGTATAAAAGTGGGGGATGAAACATTGTTGTTGTATATGTAGGAACAAATAACAGGATGCTGGGTTGTATTGAAAGGAGATTCAGTAGCAGGTGGAGCGATGTCATTTTACCATTGTACAGGTCACTGATGAGACCACATTTAGAATATGGGGTAAGGTACTGGCATCCATACCTTAAAAAGGACATCATCATGCTGGAGGGTGTCCAGAGGAGAGCAACCAAGATGATAGAGGTGCAGCTGGATAGGTCCTATAAGGAGAGGCTGGGAGCTCTGGGGAGGTACTCTCTAGTGGAGAGGAGGCAGAGGGGGGGACATGATAAAGACCTTCAAGTACATGAAAGGAATTAACAGAGTGAAAAGGGAGGGTCTCTTTAAAATCAGTGGAAACAACACCACAAGGGAGCATAGCATAGAACTGATGGGTGGATGATTCAGAAGGGATGTAAGGAAACATTTCTGTATGGACAGGGTGGTGACCACCTGGAATGAGTTGCCAGAGGAGGTGGTGTCAGCAAAGATGGTGGGAGCATTCAAGAGAGCCTGGGACAGACACAAAGGGAACCCTTAGGGCCAAGGAAAGAGAGGAAGGGGAAGGGGGAGAAGGAGGGCCGGTTGGGGGGCAGGGTCAGTGGCGTAAGTGCAAGGCCAGACCCTGCATCATTTACAAGCAGATGCGATAAACTAGGTGGTCTCCTTCTGCTGGATCTTTTCTTATGTTCGTATGTTCATAAATAGCCTTGAAGTTGACCATGAAAAGGATATTTGCTATGAGATTATTGACATGGGAAAAAGACATCAAAGAAAAGGGAGGAACAGTAGTCATTTCTGGTGTATTACCAATCCCACGTGACTCTGTCAGAAAGAATAAGACCATAGTAAGGATTAACATGAGGCTAAATAACTGGTGCGACAAAGAGGACATGGCATTTATTGACTCATGGAAAGAATTTGATAACAAGAGACATCTATCTAGCAAAGATGTCTTGCACCTTAACAAGACGGGGCAGAGAAATTGTGGAACTTAAACTAATAAGGATGGGGGAAGGGGGTGATTTGTACAAGAAAACCAACATAACAGGCAAGAATATACGCAAAAGCAGGGTACAACAAAAGATGGAAAAAACTGCTATAGAATGTATATTATGTGACACCTGAAGCGTAAATAACAAAATGGGGGAACTTCAAACACTAGCAACCACAGAATAAATCGACATAATTCTGATAACTAAAACACGGTGGACACCAGAGGATGAATGTGGAAAGAATATCTATGGTTACCAACTGTTTAGACTAAACAGGAAAGAATAATGAGGAGGTGGAATAGCAACATTTATATCTAATGACCTTATAGCTATAAATATTTCTGAAAAAAAAAAATCAAAGAACAAGATAACGAGGCAGAAACAATTCGGTTGAAGCTGGAAACCTACAACCTCGAACATAAAATTCTAGCTCTGTGTTGCAGATCGCCAAACACACATGCAACAGTTAATCAAAAATTAATAAAGGAACTGGAGACTGCAAATGAAATGGGAGAGATAATGTTTGCAGGAGATTTTAATTTTAACATGCCTATTAATCAATATTCCCCTATAGCCATGTTTACATGGCAGCATTTGCACCGCAGTAACCTGAGCGTTCGGGTTGCTGCGGTGGAAATGCCACCGTGTGGATGCTTACCGAATCATGGTAAGCCACTCTTTTGCTCTGCTCTGCATTCTCAGAAGGCGTGTTCACACTGCCTGATGCCGCAGCAGCTCTCTTGCGATTGTTCAGAAAAATTATTTTGAAATCGCCAAGAGCAGCATTCACACAGCATCGGCTTTGGTGTTTCCCTTTTCCTTTTAGGTGGTGTGGGTGTTCTTCAGGTTGCAGCATCAGTAAATGAGTGAAAAGAAAGGTACACTGATGCAAGTGTTCCCACGGTAAAGGAACCCACCCACAACATGCCGCAAACCAAGGAACTCAGGGATCATGATTGCAACACTATGCAATGCTACAACACAAACATGGTAGGGTTCACACGTGGGAAGGTGCACCGATGTGATGGTTGTGAGCCACAGTCGCTCATGTGAACAAGACTAGGAAGTCTGGGAATGCATTCGGGAGTGAGCAGATTAAGTGGCCATGTGGACAGACTGCACCGCTCACTCCCACATTAAACACCTTGCCGACGCTTCTATCAGCCAACTGCCCCGACTCCCAGCCCCTCTCCAGTGTGTCTTACATCGGCACTAAGGGGGCCTGTGTAGACACGTGAGACAAGTGTCTTTTGGGTCGGGGCAGCTCTGCAACACTCCACTGAAGGAGTGAGGTCAGCTGTGTAAACACGGCTTAAGTCTAGCTCATGCATGCTTGAAGCCGCCTACTGTTTTTGTGTGTACCACTTCTGCTGGCAGTCTCTTTCAGCCATCCACCACTCTTTTTTTCAGTGAAGCAGTAAGTCCTCACATCCCTCCTAAAGCAGCAGTATTTGTTAGTCACTATATATGTGTATATATATGTAACCCCTAGATGGCGCTATCCCAGGGGCTACTACCCCTGCCTGATTTGCCACTAACAGGTTGAGGGGCCTGGATCCAATGGCGGTGCCGCCACCCAGAGGTCAGGGTTTGCAATAGTTAAACTAACTTGGTCACAGCCCTCTGGGACACTGCAACCCCTTTCTTCCCACTAGTGGCCCACACAATATATCAGAATTACCTTCACAGTATACACTTACCCCCAGGTCTGGTTCGGCACTGGGACCTCCTGTGAAATGAGATACAGTGCAACAATCACAGTACAGTACTTTAACATAGACAAATACCTCAGGCAGTATAACTTTGCTGAAACAAGCAGCTCTGATTTATTTAGGGGGATATAACAAGGACAGGGGGAAATCAGGTTAATTAGCTTATCACTCTAATAATCTACCTATGGCTCTGTGCACAGGCCTATCCCTATCAGTTACTGTCCCTGGGTACCCGAGCCCTAGTGGCTAGTCCAAACCGTGGCAGCTGGTAGGGGCCCTTTCACACAGAGAAAAGGAGAATTAAACAGTCAGCAGTACAGTAATTCCATTTGGATTTAATGTGGCAATTCAACAGGGAGCGACCCTGAATTAGTACTCACGACCTCCAAATAAGATAGGGTCCTTCAAAGTCGGATATAGGTCAGGGCCCGTTCTTGCAGGCGTGGCCTTCATAAAGGGACTGTTTTTGAATTTCCGGATCTCTCTCAACAGTTCGCCCCATTGTGGCATATCTTTTACCTTGTCAGAGCACTCATTGACTGTCAACCTCTGCCCCTGAACTTCACTTGATGGGTCACCCTCAGTCACTCGGGTCGTAGCCGCAGCTATTGGTGCAGGTCCCTCCCAAGGTCGCCTTTTCTCAACTCCTCGAATTTCTCTCATTAACTCATCATAGGAGGGTGGGGATTCCAGTCGATCTGCCAGGCGTAACTGAAGCAACAGCAGTTCTGAGAAGGGGGCAGACTTAAGGATTCTGTCCAGTCTGGTTCGGTCCAGTTCAATCGCTGGCAAACTACCCTTTCTGAGGCATTCTTGCAACAATTTTTCCAGCCAGAGACATACACAGACAACAACTCCCTTGGTACTGTTGTGCATTTCTTACTCTCCACCATAGGTCCTCATCAGAATCTGGGCTCCCATACATTCTCCAAGGCCTCAAGATAGGCCTGTGCAGTCGCTTCAGGGTTACTGGCCTGCTTAGCACGGATGGTAGCCAGGGCAGGACCTCGGAGGCTCTCACTAACCCTCTCGCTTTTCGCCTTCCCGAGCATTGCCATTCTAGCACTTGGGGGCAACATAGTCTATCCAGGTCTCCCAGTCATCCTCCCCTTGGGGGTGGGAGGGTGCCAGAGAAGATCCTCAACCTTCGTAAGACGTGACTAATGGCAGGTGCAGAAAGGAGTCTGCATTGGTTCAGCCACCATTACGGGCACTGGAGCAGGAGAGGGTGTTGGGGAGGAACACCCCAGGTGGCAAGAATAGTTTCTTCAAGTCCTCCACAGTTTTCCCCTCTCCCAGCAACCATTCAGCAAATTTCTCCTCAAAAGTTTCAGATAGTGGTGGGGGCTGATTCCCCCCCGGGTCTTTACTGTCCTTAGTTATCACTCTCCAAGCAGTGAGGGCTCCCTCTGGGGTAATGGTCTGTGGCACTTTGGAGCTATCTATGGGATCCTTAAACTCTACTAGGGCCAGGAAAGTGTGGGTGAGCAGATTAGCATGCCGACCCACCACCACAGGGTTTTGTAAACCTTCCACCTTGGAAAGTACTCCTGCACAGTGTCCGTGATTGATACCCAGGGGGATGTCCAGGATAAGCATAACATTTTGGGGGTCGATCTCCTCCCCAGTACACCAATCCACCAGCCGGTGCACAGCCACTTCTGTCGGGGTACCCATTTTTTTCTTAACAGTGGTTCGTAAATATGGCCACTAGAGGACACACAATCCCAGCGGTGAGCCTCAAGATGTAACCCCTAGATGGCGCTATCCCAGGGGCTACTACCCCGCCTGATTTGCCACTAACAGGTTGAGGGGCCTGGATCCAATGGCGGTGCCTCCACCCAGAGGTCAGGGTTTGCAATAGTTAAACTAACTTGGTCACAGCCCTCTGGGACACTGCAACCCCCTTTCTTCCCACTAGTGGCCCACAATATATCAAATTACCTTCATGGTATACACTTACCCCCAGGTCTGGTTCGGCACTGGGACCTCCTGTGAAATGAGATACAGTGCAACAATCACAGTACAGTACTTTAACATAGACAAATACCTCAGGCAGTATAACTTTGCTGAAACAAGCAGCTCTGATTTATTTAGGGGATATAACAAGGACAGGGAGAATCAGGGTAATTAGCTTATCACTCTAATAATCTGTTTATGGCTCTGTGCACAGGCCTATCCCTATCAGTTACTGTCCCTGGGTACCCAAGCCCTAGTGGCTAGTCCAAACCGTGGCAGCTGGTAGGGCCCTTTCACACAGAGAAAAGGAGAATTAAACAGTCAGCAGTACAGTAATTCCATTTGGATTTAATGTGGCAATTCAACAGGGAGCGACCCTGAATTAGTACTCACGACCTCCAAATAAGATAGGGTCCTTCAATGTCAGCAGGGCTCACTTGAGGTACACAAACCTCTTCACACATCCATATAAAAGAAAGCACTATACCAGGCAGGCTGCATCTGTATCCCGATCGCAATTACTGCACAATACCCGGGAGAACACACAGCAGATTCAGTTCCTGACAGACCGAGTGCAATTTTCAGCAATTCCTCCAGTCTTCTACAGGGTGAGCCTGGTTTCTACTCTTCAGAGATCCTTTGATTCTTTTCACAGGACGGATTCAGTCCTAACAAGCTGCAGACCGGAACTCTGGGCCTTACACACGTTTTTTGACTAAAACTGCACACTGAAAAAGCACAGGGCTCCTTCCTTCTTCACTGCCAAAGCTCAACTGAAACTCCAACCGACAAAACCGGCACTTCCTTTGAGTTCCTCCCAGTTCTTGACTGGATTGGCTGTCACTCACAATAGACTGCTGCTGTTGGTCCAAAAAGGCACTGAAGTCTAAACTACATCTCCCAGAGTCACTGCCCATACAATCCTCTTGTGGCTGGCTCAGATTATGAGTCCAAGTTCGATTCGTCCAAGGCACCATTTTAGAGCTAGCTTACCCCACACTGATTGGTCCAGTTCAGCAGTTCAAAACTAGAATGGGGAACTAGCAGACACAGTTCTGACTGCAAAGAAAGCAGGTTAGACAAACTGCAATTTCATTATTACTCTAAATAATTTCTGGCAAACAGTTACATCTTTCAGATAGGTTCCTTTGCACCCCTAGTGACTGCAAAATGAAGTGAATTGGCAGCAGCTTGAGTGGTACTCAATCAAAGAAACACACAGTCCCCATACAATCTAATTATGTCTGCAAGCAGACAGCTCTAAAGAGACAGTACCAGAGGTTCTAAAACACTCACTGATAAATGGCTTAAATGCCAAACACCATTCAGGCTTGGAGCATTCAAAGCAAGCTCCTGAAGTCTTTTGGAACCCCATTTGCAGGGGTTACACCCTTCCTGGTTTGGGAAAGCTTGACGTCCGCGCATAAGCAAGTATCCTAAAGTTTCAACTGCAACTATATACATTTGCATTAGGCTCGCATATGTAATCATCCGTCAATATATCATTTTACCAAGAACACATTTCTGAAACATTGCAGTACGTCACTCTTACACAGTATTACATACACATTGTACCATAACTCAAGTTATTACCTCTTGTACATGAAACCTGAAGAGAGGGGGCCCTTCCTCATCAGTTACCTTGGGGCTGGATGGGGCAGGGCACCATACTTAGAGGGCAAACAAGTAACTTGGAGTTAGCACTGATGCTCAGTTTGGGCAATGAGCCTGGGACACATACACTCCTTTATGGACAACATTGAGAGGCAAGTCCACAGGCCTCCCAAGTGAATCATAACTGAGGTGCACCACAGGCTTTACAGCTCGACCAGTCTTTCTAGGGGAACTGTTATAGTCTCTGCACTCTGAGCCTCATTTTCAGCATTGTCCTCACTTGTCAGGAGAGTCTCCATGGGGTAGAGAGGCTAGTACTTGGGGCACTTTCAGCTCCAGGAGTTACAGTTTCTGAGTCCACAACATTTGGCTCGCATGGAGAGCTTTCGGACACTGGCAGTGGACTGTCAGGGCACTCAAAATACTCTTCTTATTCTGGTGTATCACCAGTCTGACCTAATCCATCATTTTCCTCCTGAAAGCTCAAACAGTTCAACCATGCACAATGATTCCATTTCATCTGATCTGATGCTTTGCACTTCACTTCTGGGAGCATTGGCTCCAGGGACGAAGCTGGGGGCTTGGGCAGTCCAGAAGGCCCAGCTTCATCTCCAGTATTGACTAGGGATTGCCCAAACAATTGACTCAGTTCGAAGAAGGATAGTATTCAAAGTCACTCTCTACTTTCTTCCGATATGGACTGACAGTCATGCTCAACTGGGACTTGTGGAGGGGAACACTTTAACTTTGCTTCTGTAGGTGCAGACTTTCTTGATCTTTTCTTAGCAGCAGCTCTAGTCACTGGTCCAGAGGGGCATCTTCTAGGGCTCAGACTCAATTAAGATTTGTCCAATGGGCAGTAAATGATTTCTATGCATTGTTTTTACATCTTTTGAATTATTCTCAGGCCTTACTTTGTACACTGGCAGATCATCTAGTTTGCCCACTACAATGTGAGGGAGATGGTGCTATCTGTCAGCAATCTTGTGCTTGCCATGCAGTCCCAGATTTCTTAGCAATACCCGATCTCCCTCCTGGAGTTCCTGTGCTTTCACCTTTTATCATACCTTTCGCTGGCCAGATTTCTTGGCAGCCATGGTTTGAGCCAGTTGGTACTTAGAGTTAGCTGGGCCTTTAACTTTTGCACATACTGTAAATAGTTGTCAGCTTGAACCCCATCAGGAGAGACCCCAAAACACACATCTACTGGTAGTCGAGCTTCTTCCAAACATCAGGCGGTAGGGGGAGAATCCAGTGGCATCACTTTTGGTGCAGTTATAAGCATGTACCAGGGTGCTAATTTGTTGGCTCCATCTAGGCTTGTCCTTTGGGTGCAGGGTGCCTAGCATATCTAGCAAAGTGCGGTTGAAACGTTCAGGCTGTGGGTCCCCCTGGGGGCGGTAAGGAGTGGTTCTGGACTTTCGCACTCCCCACAGAGAAAGCATCTCTTTGATCAGACGACTCTCAAAGTCTCTCCCTTGATCAGAATGGATTCTTTGTGGAGCCCCATAGTGAACAAAAAAGTTTTCTACAAGTACTTTGGCTACAGTGGATGCTTTCTGGTCTTTGGTGGGGAAAGCTTGGGCATATCTCGTGAAATGGTCAGTGACCACCAGCACATTACTGATATTTCTTTGATCTGACTCCAAACTTAGAAAATCAATACAGACCAGCTCCATGGGTGCACTGGTGGTTATGTTAACAAGGGGGGCAGCCCTCTGGGGCAAAGCTTTCCTCTGTAAGCAGCTACTCAAGTTCGAATGTGTTGCTCCACATCAGCCCCCATCTTAGGCCAGTAGAATCTGGATCTCACCAAGTCAAGTGTTCTGTCTATACCAAGGTGCCCCATTGGTTGTGCAAGGACCTCAATACTGAGTCTCGAAAGGCAGTGGGCAGCACTAGTTGTTGTTTGTCTACTTGTCCCCTCTGTCTACTGTTTCTCTGTATAACAGTTTATTGATCAGTTTCAATTTAGGACCTTCTTTGTATAACAGTGCAGTTCTCAAATCAGTGGAGCGTAATTTGGACACATCTTTTCTGCATAGAGGGCTTCTAAAGCTGCTTTGATCATGGGATTGCGGGATTGAGCCCGAGGATACTGTCATTGTCCAGCTGAGGCAGTGCACCAATGTCTATTGCAGAAAAGTGGCAATAAGCAGCAGGTATGCATTCTCAGAGGCTCCCAAGCAATCCACCATGCAGTCCACTGCGTCCATGGACATTTGTTCCTCCCTGTCAAATCTCGCAGAGTGCCCAATGTCAGGTTCTGCCAATCGACCCAATCATTCTGGGAACAGGCCTCCGGAGAGAGCATCAGCATCTATGTGGTTCAGACCTGCTCGGTATTCGAGAGCATAGTCATATGTAGATAATGCAGAAAGCCACCATGGCCAGTGGTATCCAACTTAGCTGAGGTCTGCACATAGGTCAAAGGATTATTGTCAGTTTTACTAGTATTTTAGCCCCATACACGTACTCATGGAATTGGTCAACAATAGCCCACTTCAAAGCTAGGAACTCTAACTTATGTACAGGATAGTTCTTTTCGGATGGGGTCAGCTTCACTGGCAAAGGCCACTGGTCTCAGGCCATTCTCGTGCTCTTGGTACAACACAGCCCCAACCCTTGCAAGCTAGCATCATGTGCAGGACGAAGGTTTTCTTGGATCGGCATAGGCCAGCACTGGAGCATGGATAAGTTGATATATGATCTCATGAAAAGCAGTCTCACAATCAGGAGTCCAGCTGGCCCCAAATACTTCACTGGATGAAAATACACTTTTCCAGTCTTGAGGGACGTTGACTTTTGGTATTTTTGTGGGTTGGAGGATACCCTTGAGTAAGGTTAAGTAAAGGGCGGATCACTCTTGAATAGTCCTTGATGAAGCTCGATAATAACCACAGAATCCCAGGAATCTTTGCAGTTCTTTAGATTTTGGGCTGTGGCCAGGTGGTCAAGGCCTCAACTTTACTTGGGTCGGTCTCTATTCCCTCGGTGGATACTATGTGTCCCACATACTTTACTGATGTTTGAAAGAATTGACACTTATCAATGGACAGTTTAAGGCCAAAGTCCTCCAGTCGGTCCAATACCTTAAATAATCTGCTCTCATGTTCCTCCAGTGAGCTGCCAAACACAATGACATCATCTAGGTATACCAGGCACTCTAGTAAGTTCATGTCCCCCACTGCACGCTCCATCAATCGTTGAAAAGTGGCTGGGGCACCTGAAATCCCTTGAGGCATCCTCCTGAATTCATAGAAGCTAAGCGGACAGATAAAGGCCGTCTTCCACGGTCCTCTGGGGCCATCTGGATCTGGTAGTACCCACTGCGGAGATCCAGCACAGAGAACCACTTGGTTCTGCTTAGGCAGTCCAAAGCATCCTGAATGCGGGCATTGTGTACTGATCAGGGATAGTCCGCCGTTTATGTGCGATAATCCACACACATCCTTACTGTTCCATTCTTTTCCTCACTACCACAATGGGGAAGCATAAGGGCTTCTGGATTCTTGTATTACACCAGCAGCTAACATCTTGCAGATGCCGCCTCACATCATCTTATGTCAGCAGGTGCCAGGCGCCGAGACCTCTCACGAAATGGTCTTTCGTCATGCAGCCGGATATTGTGCTCAGCTCCTGCACGCATCCTACATCCCATTCCTTTAAAGAAAACACCTGGTTCTCTGGGCAAGCTTCTCACTGATCCTCACTTTCCATTCAGCTGGCAGCGGGAGTCACAAATCAAACAAGTCAGGCTCATTTGTCATTCTTCCTTGAACTCTTGCTGCTGGGTAGCACTGCAGTGTCTGCACAATGCTTATTAGCCAGGATGCAACCTCTGTTTACTGAATGTCTTTTCAGACACATTATGAACTTGGACCATTACCCTTCTGGCATAAGCATGGGCTCTAGCGGCAAAATACTAGGCTTGACCAGCAGTCCCTCTGGCAATTTTCCATCGCCTGGTGCATCCAACATTAATATTTTATTCTAACATCCTTTCTGATACGGACCTCTCCCTGTAGAGTGTACACTGGCATTTGGCGCCAGGATCAGAGACTCAGGATCCTTCTTCCATACAATTCGACCGTTCCTCTGGTTCTGTTTTTTCAGCATCTCTGTGCCTCATAGGCCTTCTTAATTTTAAAGCCGGAACTCTTAAAGCTCTACTAGTCTTTGACCCTTGTTTTCATAACACAACTGTACCAGCCTTCCGAACATATGAGCATTTGTTCCAATCAACAAAGGGACACCATCATACAGTCCAGTGGGGGGACACACTAAGGCTAGGGTCTCTACTTGTTCGTCCACTCCAGCCACGGAGGTGGGGAAAGACAGCCAAATTCGGATATACCCGGAATAGGGGTAGGCCTTCTCACTTAACCCCCATACATGCAGTCCTTCTAATGGTTGTAAGGGTACGACTGACAAATGCTTCTGATACCAATCCTGGAACATAATTGTCACTTGGGAGCCACTGTCTAATACAGCTCTTGTAGACACTCCATTCACCTTTACAGTGGTCTCCATGGAGGGACCCACTATTCTGGACCAGTCTGGAGAGGCGTAGTGGGGCCTGCAACTCGACCTTGCCACAAAGGACGGAATATAGCATTTTTGGTGCCCCACTGGACCAGTGTCGCACCTCTTAACCACTGATTTCTTCTCCGAAGTCTCCTTGTAGCCTATATGCAACTTTGTCAGTGTCTTTTGGGGACTGGCATTCCTTTCATGTGCCCATCTTTCCCACAATTATAGCAAAACATACTTTCTGGAGTTTGAGCTGGCCGAGGCGCCACACTGGGAGCCAGGGCGGGTATTACTAACTGGAAACCTGGTGCCATCTCTGTCTCGCGCGTGATAAGCATTTGGAGACATCTCATCAGTTTCTCCACTTCCATGGTCAAGGAATTGAGTTTGGAGCTGTTATCAGCAGGAGATACATGGGTGGGTACCCCCACCCCCATAGCAGATGCAGTCGGATATAGGTCAGTCTGTACTTTGCAGGCGTGGCCTTATAAAGGGACTGTTTTTGAATTCTCGGATCTCTCAAACAGTTCGCCCCATTGTGGCATATCTTTTACCTTGTCAGAGCACTCATTGACTGTCAACCTCTGCCCCTGAACTTCACTTGATGGGTCACCCTCAGTCACTCGGGCCGTAGCTGCAGCTATTGGTGCAGGTCCTCCCGAGGTCGCCTTTTCAACTCCTAATTCTCTCATTAACTCATCATAGGAGGTGATTCCAGTCGATCTGCCAGGCGAACTGAAGCAACAGCAGTTCTGAGAAGGGCAGATTTAAGGATTCTGTCCAGTCTGGTTCGGGTCCAGTTCAATCGCTGGCAAACTACCCTTTCTGAGGCATTCTTGCAACAATTTTTCCAGCCGAGAGATATACACAGACAACAACTCCCCTTGGTACTGCTGCAGTACTTCTTACTCTCCACCATAGGTCCTCATCAGAATCTGGGCTCCTATACACATTCTCCAAGGCCTCAAGATAGGCCTGTGCAGTCGCTTCAGGGTTACTGGCCTGTTTAGCATTTGATGGTAGCCTGGAAAGGTGACCGGAGGCTCCCTTACCAACCCTCGCCGCCCGAGCATTGCCATTCCAGTAATTTGGGGCAACATAGTCTATCCAGGTCTCCCAGTCATCCTCCCTTTGGGGGTGGGGAGGTGCCAGAGAAGATCCTCAACCTTCGGTAAGAGTCGTGACTAATGGCAGGTGCAGAAATAGGAGTCTGCATTGGTTCAGCCACCATTACGGGGCACTGGAGCAGGAGAGGGTGTTGGGGAGGAACACCCAAGGTGGCAAGAATAGTTTCTTCAAGTCCTCCACAGTTTCTCCCAGCAACCATTCAGCAAATTTCTCCTCAAAAGTTCTCAGATAGTGGTGAGCTGATTCCCCCGGCCTTTACTGTCCTGTTATCACCTCCAAGCAGTGAGGGCTCCCTCTGGGGTAATGGTCTGTGGCACTTTGAGCTATCTATGGGATCCTTAAACTCTACTAGGGCCAGGAAAGTGTGGGTGAGCAGATTAGCATGCCGCCCCACCACCACAGGGTTTTGTAAACCTTCCACCTTGGAAAGTACTCCTGCACAGTGTCCGTATTGATACCCAGGGGATGTCCAGGATAAGCATAGCATTTTGGGGGTCGATCTCTCCCCAGTACACCACCCACCAGCCGGTGCACAGCCACTTCTGTCGGGGTACCCATTTTTCTCTTAACAGTGGTTCAGAATATGGCCTACTAGAGGACACACAATCCTGGTGGTGAGCTCCAAGATGTAACCCTAGATGCGCATTCCAGGGGCCACTACCCCCGCCTGATTTGCCACTAACAGGTTGAGGGGCCTGGATCCAATGGCGGTGCCTCCACCCAGAGGTCAGGGTTTGCAATAGTTAAACTAACTTGGTCACAGCCCTCTGGGACACTGCAACCCCCTTTCTTCCCACTGAGTGGCCCACACAATATATCAGAATTACCTTCACAGTATACACTTACCCACAGGTCTAGTTCCGCACTGGGACCTCCTGTGAAATGAGATACAGTGCAACAATCACAGTACAGTACTTTAACATAGACAAATACCTCAGGCAGTATAACTTTGCTGGAAACAAGCAGCTCTGATTTATTTAGGGGATATAACAAGGACAGGGGGAATCAGGTTAATTAGCTTGTCACTCTGATAATCTGTTTATGGCTCTGTGCACGACTATCCTTATCGAGTTACTGTCCCTGGTGCCCAAGCCTTAGTGCGGCTAGTCCAAACTGTGGCAGCTGGTAGGGCCCTTTCACACAGAGAAAAGGAGAATTAAAACAGTCAGCAGTACAGTGAATTCCATTTGGATTTAATGTGGCAATTCAACAGGAGCGACCCTGGAATTAGTACTCACGACCTCCATATAAGATAGGGTCCTTCAATGTCAGGAGGGCTCGCTTGAGGTACACAAACCTCTTCACACATCCATATAAAAGAAAGTACTATACCAGGCAGGCTATGCATCTGTATCCCGATCGCAATTACTGCACAATACCCGAGAACACACAGCAGATTCAGTTCTGACAGACCGAATTGCAATTTTCAGCAATTCCTCCAGTCTTCTACAGGTGAGCCTGGTTTCTACTCTTCAGAGATCCTTGATTCTTTTCAGGACGGATTCAGTCCCAGTCAAGCTGCAGACCGAACTCTGGGCTCACACGTTTTTGACTAAAACTGCACACCTCAGTGCCAATAGGGCCTTTCCTTCTTCACTGCCAAAGCTCAGCTGAAACTCCAACCGACAAAACCGGCACTTCCTTTGAGTTCCTCCCAGTTCTTGACTGGATTGGCTGTCACTCACAATAGACTGCTGCTGTTGGTCCAAAAAAGCACTGGAAGTCTAAACTTCATCTCCGAGAGTCACTGCCCATACAATCCTCTTGTGCTGGCTCAGATTATGAGTCCAAGTTCTGATTCGTCTTGGGCACCATTTTAGAGCTAGCTTACTCCACACTGATTGGTCCAGTTCAGCAGTTCAGAAACTAGAATGGGGGATCTAGCAGACAGTTCTGACTGCAAAGAGCAGGTTAGACAAACTGTACTCACTTACCTAAATAATTTCTGGCAAACAGTTACATCTTTCAGATAGGTTCCCTTGCACCCTAGTGACTGCAAAAATGAAGTGAATTACAGCAGCTTGAGTGGTACTCAATCAAAGAAACACACAGTCCCCCATACAAACTAATTATGTCTGTGATGCAGACAGCTCTAAAGAGACAGTACCAGAGGTTCTAAAAACACTCACTGATAAATGGCTTAAATGCCAAACACCATTCAGGCTTGAGCATTCAAGCAAGCTCCTTGAAGTCTTGGAACCCCCATTTGCAGGGTTACACCCTTCCTGGCCTAGGAAAGCAGCGTCAGCGTCCAAACAAGTACTATAAGTTTCTTTGCAACCATATACATTGCGTGGGCTCGCACATGTAATCATCCGTCAATATATCATTTTACTAAGAACACATTTTGAATATTGCAGTACGTCACTTTTACACAGTATTACATACACATTGTACCATAACTCGATTTATTACCTCTTGTACATGAACCTGAAGAGGGGGCCCTTCCCTATCAGTTACCTTGGGGCTGGATGGGGCGGAAGGCACCATACTGAGGGCAACACAAGTAACTTGGAGTTAGCACTGATGCTCAGTTTGGCAATGAGCTCGGGACACATACACTCCTTTATGGACAACATTGAGAGGCAAGTCCACAGGCCTCCCAAGTGAATCATAACTGAGGTGCACCATAGCTTTTAGCTCGACCAGTCTTTCTAGGGGGAACTGTTATGGTCTCTGCACTCTGAGCCTCATTTTCAGCATTGTCCTCACTTGTCAGGAGAGTTCCATGGGGGTAGAGAGGTTAGTACTTGGGCACTTTCTCAGCTCCAGGAGTTACAGTTTCTGAGTCCACAACATTTGCTCTGCATGGAGAGTTGGACACTGGCAGTGGACTGTCAGGGCACTCAAAATACTCTTCTTATTCTGGTGTATCATCAGTCTGACCTAATCCATCATTTTTCCTCCTGAAAGCTCAAACAGTTCAACCATGCACAATGATTCCATTTCATCTGATTTGATGCTTTGCACTTCACTTTCTGGGAGCATTTGCTCTAGGGATTGTGCTGGGGCTTGCAGTCCAGAAGGCCCAGCTTCATCTCCAGTATTGACTAGGGATTGCCCTGAAACAATTGACTGCAGTCTGTAAGAAGGATAGTATTCAAAGTCACTCTCACTTTCTTCCTGATATGGACTGACAGTCATGCCTCAACTGGGACTCGTGGAGGGAACACTTAACTTTGCTTCTGTAGGTGCAGACTTTCTTGATCTTTTCTTTAGCAGCAGCTCTAGTCACTGGGTCCAGAGGGGCATCTTCTAGGGCTCGTAGACTCAATTAAGATTTGTCCAATGGGCAGTAAATGATTTCTATGCATTGTTTTTACATCTTTGAATTATTCTCAGGCCTTACTTTGTACACTGGCAGATCATCTAGTTTGCCCACTACAATGTGAGGGAGATGGTGCCATCTGTCCAGCAATCTTGTGCTTGCCGCTTTGCAGTCCCAGATTTCTTAGCAATACCCGATCTCCCTCCTGGGTTTCCTGTGGGCCACCTTTTATCATACCTTTCTTTGTTAACAGATTTCTTTTGGCAGCCATGGTTTGCTTGTTGGTACGCATGAGTTAGCTGCCTTTAACTTTTGCACCTACTGTAAATAGTTGTCAGCTTGAACCCCATCAGGAGAGACCCCAAACACACATCTACTGGTAGTCGAGCTTCTTCCAAACATCAGGCGGTAGGGGAGAACTAGTGGCATCACTTTGGTGCAGTTATAAGCATGTACCAGGGTGCTAATTTGTTGGCTCCATCTAGGTCGTCTCTTTGGGTGCAGGGTGCCTAGCATATCTAGCAAAGTGCGGCTGAACGTTCAGGCTGTGGGTCCCTGGGGCGGTAGGAGTGGTTCTGGCTTTCACACTCCCACAGAGAAAGCATCTCTTTGATCAGACGACTCTCAAGTCTCCCTTGATCAGAATGGATTCTTTGTGGAGCCCATAGTGAACAAAAGGTTTCTAAGTACTTTGGCTACAGTGGATGCTTTCTGGTCTTTGGTGGGGAAAGCTTGGGGTATCTCTTCGTGAAATGGTCAGTGACCACCAGCACATTACTGATATTTCTTTGATCTGACTCAAACTTAGAAAATCAATACAGACCAGCTCCATGGGCACACCGGTGGTTGCTAAGGGGTGCCCTCTGGGCAAAAGCTTTCCTCTGTAAGCAGCGACTCAAGTTCGAATGTGTTGCTCCACATCAGCCCCTATCTTAGGCCAGTAGAATCTGGATCTCACCAAGTCAAGTGTTCTGTCTATACCAAGGTGCCCGTGTGGTTGTGCAAGGACCTCAATACTGAGTCTCGAAAGGCAGTGGCAGCACTAGTTGTTGTTTGTCTACTTGTCCCTCTGTCTACTGTTTCTCTTGTATAACAGTTTATTGATCAGTTTCAATTTCTAGGACCTTCTTTGATAACAGTGCAGTTCTCAAATCAGTGGAGCGTAATTTGACACATCTTTTCCTCATAGAGGCTTCTAAAGCTGCTTTGATCATGGGATTGCGGGATTGAGCCTGCCGAATACTGTCATTGTCCAGCTGAGGCAGTGTACCAATGTCTATTGCAGAAAAGTGGCATCCAAGCAGCAGGTATGCAATTCTCAGAGCTCCCAAGCAATCCACCATGCAGTCCACTAGGTCCCGATGACATTTGTTCCTCCTGTCAAACTTCCGGTAGAGTGCCTGAATGTCAGGTTCTGCCAATCGGACCCAATCATTCTGGGGAACAGGCCCGGAGAGAGCATCAGCATCTATGTGGTTCAGACTCTGCTCGGTATTCGAGCATAGTCATATGTAGATACTGCAGAAAGCCACCTATGTCTGTGTGGTATCCAACTTAGCTGAGGTCTGCACACAGGTCAAAGGATTATTGTCAGTTTTTTACTAGTATTTTAGCCCCATACACGTACTCATGGAATTGGTCAACATTAGCCCACTTCAAAGTTAGAACTCTAACTTATGTACAGGATAGTTCTTTCGGATGGGGTCAGGCTTCTACTGGCCACTGCTCTGGTCTCAGGCCATTCTCGTGCTCTTGGTACAACACAGCCCCCAACCCTTGCAAGCTAGCATCAGTGTGCAGGACGGAGGTTTTCTTGCGATCGCATAGGCCAGCACTGGAGCGCGTGTTGATATATGATCTCATGAAAAGTAGTCTCATGATCAGGAGTCCAGCTGGCCCAAATAGCTTCATCTCGGATGAAAATACACTCTTTCAGTCTTGAGGGACGTTGACTTTGGTATTTTTGTGGGTTGAGGATATTCTGAGTAAGGTTAAGTAAAGGCGGATCACCTTGAATAGTCCTTGATGAGCTGCTATATAACCACAGAATCCCAGGAATCTTTGCAGTTCTTTAGATTTTTGGCCAGCCAGGTGGTCAAGGCCTCAACTTTACTTGGGTCGGTCTCTATTCCTCGTGGATACTATATAAAACGTGCTATTATTACTTTATTGATGTTTGAAAGAATTGACACTTATCAATGGACAGTTTAAGGCCAAAGTCCTCCAGTCGGTCCAATACCTTAAATAATCTGCTCTCATGTTCTCCATGAGCTGCCAAACACAATGACATCATCTAGGTATACCAGGCACTCTAGTGGTCTATGTCCCCACTCACGCTCCATCAATCGTTGAAAAAGTGCTGGGGCACCTGAATCCCTTGAGGCATCCTCATGAATTCATAGAAGCTGTCGGACAGATAAAGGCCTCTTCTCACGGTCCTCTGAACATCGATCTGGTAGTACCCACTGCGGAGATCCAGCAATAGAACCACTTGCCCCGCTTAGGCAGTCCAAAGTATCCTGAATGCGGGCATTGTGTACTGATCAGGATAGTCCGGCCGTTTAAGGTGCGTATAATCCACACACATCCTTACTGTTCCATTTTTCCTCACTACTCAATGGGGAAGCATAAGGGCTTGGATTCTTGTATTACACCAGCAGCTAACATCTCTTGCAGATGCCGTCTCACATCATCTATGTCAGCAGGTGCCAGGTGAGACCTCTTACCTAAATGGTGTCTTTCATCATGCAGCCGGATATTGTGCTCAGCCTTGCACGCATCCACATCCCATTCTTTAAAGAAACACCCGTCTCTGCAAGCTTCTCACTGATCCTCACTTTCATTCAGCTGGCAGCGGGAGTCGCCAAATGCCGTATGCCTATTTCTGTCATTCTTCCTGAACTCTTGTTGCTGGGTAGCACTGCGTGTCTGCACAATGCACATTAGCCAGGATGCAACCTCTGTTTACCTGAATGTCTCTTTCAGACACATTATGAACTTGGACCATTACCCTTCTGGCATAAGCATGGGCTCTGGCGGCAAAAATGGAGAAGCGACGGCAGTCCCTCTGGCAATTTTCAACCATACCAATTGCATCAGCGTGTCTTTATTCTTAACATCACTTTCTGATACGGACCTCTCCCTGTAAGGGTACACTGGGCATTTGGCGCCAGGATCAGAGACCAGGATCCTTCTTCCATACAATTCCGGATCGTTCCTCTGGTTCTGTTTTTTCAGCATCTCTGTGCCTCATAGGCCTTCTTAATTAAAGCCGGAACTCTTAAAGCTCTACTAGTCTTTGACCCTGTTTTTCATAACACAATTGTGCCAGCCTTCCTAACATATGAGCATTTGTTCCAATCAACAAAGGACACCATCATACAGTCCATGGGGGACACACTAAGGCTAGGGTCTCTACTTGTTCGCCCACTCCAGCCACGGAGGTGGGGAAGACAGCCAATTGTATATACCCGGAATAGGGTGGCCTTTCTCACTTAACTCTACATGCAGCCCTTTCTAATGGTTGTAAGGGTACGTCTGACAAATGCTTGATACCAATCCTGGAACATAATTGTCACTTGGGAGCCACTGTTCATCAAGCAGCTCTTGTAGACACTCCATTCACCTTTACAGTGGTCTCCATGGAGGACCACTATTCTGGACCAGTCTGGAGAGGCGGTAGGGGGCCTGGGCAACTGACCTTGCCACAAAGAGGCGTGGATTAGAATTTTGGTGCCCTCACTGGGATCATGTCGTGCACCTCTAACCACTGATTTCTTCTCCGCGCTCTCTTGTAGCCTATATGCAACTTTGTCAGTGTCTTTTGGGACTGGCATTCCCTTTTCACAGCCCATCTTCCACAATTATAGCAAAAACATACTTTCTGGAGTTTGAGTTGGCCGGTATGCCACACTGGAGCCAAAGGGGTATTACTAACTGGAAACCTGGTGCCATCTCGTCCATGGGCGTGATAAGCATTTGGAGACATCTCATCAGTTTCTCCACTTCCATGGTCAAGGAATTGAGTTTGAGCTGTTATCAGCAGGAGATACATGGGTGGGTACCTCACCCCATAACGCAGATGCAGTCGGATATAGGTCAGGGCCCGTATTTGCAGGCGTGGCCTTCATAAAGGGACTGTTTTGAATTCGTTGGATCTCTCAACAGTTCCCGTTTCATTGTGGCATATCTTTTACCTTGTCAGAGTACTCATTGACTGTCAACCCTGCCCTGAACTTCACTTGATGGGTCACTCCTCAGCTCGGGTCGAGTCACAGCTATTGGTGGTGCAGGTCCCTCCGAGGTCGCCTTTTCTCAATCCTGAATTTCTCATTAACTCATCATAGGAGGGTGGGATTCCAGTTCGATCTGCCAGGCGAATTGAAGCAACAGCAGTTCTGAGAAGGGCAGACTTATGATTCTGTCCAGTCTGGTTCTGGTCCAGTTCAATCGCTGGCAACTACCCTTTCTGAGGCATTCTTGCAACAATTTTTCCAGTGCGAGACATGCACAGACAACAACCCCTTGGTGCTGCTGTGCATTTTCTACTCTCCACCATAGGTCCTCATCAGAATCTGGGCCCCATTACTCTCCAAGGCCTCAAGATATTCCTGTGCAGTCGCTTCAGGGTTACTGCCTGCTAGTTCCAACCTGGTAGCTGGTAGGGGGCCTTCACAGAGAAAAGGAGAATTAAACAGCTGCAGTACAGTAATTCCATTTGATTTAATGTGGTAATTAACAGGGAGCTACTTCTGAATTAGTACTACGATTCCATATAAGATAGGGTCCTCAATGTCAGTAGGGCTCACTGAGGTACAAACCTCTTCACACATCCATATAAAAGCACTATATCAGGCAGGTTGCATCTGTATCCCGATCGCAATTACTGCACAATACCCGGAGAACACAGCAGATTCAGTTCCTCGACAGTGTGCACTTTTCAGCAATTCTCCAGTCTTCAGGGTGAGCCTGTTTCACCTTCAGAGATCCTTGATTCTTTCACAGGACGGATTGGTCCAACAAGCTGCAGACCGAACTCATACACGCTTTTTTGACTAAACTGCACACTGAAAAGCACAGGCCCTTCTCTCACTGCCAAAGCTCAACTGAACTCAACTCACAAAACCGCACTTCCTTGAGTTCCTCCTGTCTTGACTGATTGGCTGTCACCAATAGACTGCTGTTGGTCCAAAAGCACTGAAGTCAAACCACATCTCCCAGAGTCACTGCCCATAACCTCTTGTGCTGGCTCAGATTATGAGTCCAAGTTCTGATTCGTCCAAGGCACCATTTAGAGCTATTACTTCACACCATTGGTCCAGTTCAGCAGTTCAAAATCAGAATGGGAACTGCAGACAGTTCTGACTGCAAGAAAGCAGGTTAGACAACTGTACCTTATTACTTAAATAATTTCTGGCAAACAGTTACATCTTCAGATAGGTTCCTTGCACCCTAGTGACTGCAAAAATGAAGTGAATGCAGCAGCTTGAGTGGTACTCAATCAAAGAAACACACAGTCCCCCATACAACTAATTATGTCTGCAAAGACAGCTCTAAAGAGACAGTACCAGAGGTTCTAAAACACTCACTGATAAATGGCTTAAATGCCAAACACTATTCAGGCTTGGACATTCACAAGCTCCTGAAGTCTTTGGGAACCTCTATTTGCGGGTTACACCCTTCCTGTTTGGGAAAGCTTGACGTCTGCTGCTAAGCACCCCCATAAGTTTCAACTGCAACCATACATTGCATTAGGCTCGACATGTAATCATCCGTCAATATATCATTTACCAAGAACACATTTGAAACATTGCATGTCATTTTCATAGTATTACATATATATTGTACCATAATCCTGTATTACCTTGTACATGAACCTGAAGAGAGGGGGCCTTCCTTATCAGTTACCTTGGGCTGGTGGGGCAAGGCACTATACTTAGAGGGCACACAGTAACTTGAGTTAGCACTGATGCTCAGTTTGGCATGAGCCGGGACACATACACTTTATGGACAACATTGAGAGGCAAGTCGGTAGCTCCCAAGTGAATCATAACTGAGGTGCACCATAGTTTTACAGCTCGATCAGTCTTTCAGGGAACTGTTATAGTCTTTGCACCTGAGCCTCATTTTCAGCATTGTCCTCACTTGTCAGGAGAGTCTCCATGGGGGGTAGAGAGGCTAGGGGTACTGGGGCACCTTTCTGTTCTGCGGTGATATAGTTTGAAACCACAACATTTGGCTCGCATGGAGAGCTGGACACCGGCAGGACTGTCAGGCACTAAATATTTTCTTATTTGTGTATCACCGTCTGACCAATCCATCATTTTCTCCTGAAAGCTCAAACATTCAACCATGCACAATGATTCATTTCATCGATCTGCTTGCATCACTTCTGGGAGCATTGTTCCAGGACGAAGCTGGGGTTGCAGTCCAGAAGGCCCAGCTCATCTCCAGTATTGACTAGGGATTGCCCTCAAACACTGACCAGTTCGTAAGAAGGATGTATTCAGTCACTCACTTTCTTCCCGATATGGACTGACAGTCATGCTCAATTGACTTTGGGGGAACACTAATCTCTGTAGGTAGACTTTCTTGATCTTTTTTTAGCAGCAGTTCAGTCACTGGTCCAGAGGCATCTTGTGCTCAGACTCAATTAAGATTTGTCCAATGGCAGTAAATGATTTCATGCATTGTTTTTACATCTTTGAATTATTCTCAGGCCTTACTTTGTACACTGGCAGATCATCTAGTTTGCCCACTACAATGTGAGGGGAGATGGTGCTATCTGCAATCTTGTGCTGCTATGCAGTCCCAGATTTCTTAGCACACCCGACCCCTCCTGGAGTTCCTGAAGCCACCTTTTATCATACCTTCGCTGGTCAGATTTCTTGGCAGCCAGTTTGAGCCAGTTGGCACGCATGAGTTAGTTGGCCTTTAACTTTGCACATATTGTAATGTTGGCGCTTGAACCCCATCAGAGAGACCCAAACACACATCTACTGGTAGTCGAGCTTCTCCAAACAGGTGGGAGAATCCAGTGGCATCACTTTTGCAGTTATAAGCATGTATCAGGTGCTAATTTGTTGGCTCCATCTAGCTTGTCCTTGGGTGCAGGTGCCAGTATCTAGCGTTGAAACGTTCAGGCTGGGTCCTCTGTGTGTGAGGAGTGTTCGACTTTCACCCCACAGAGAAAAGCATCTTGATCAGACGACTTCAAAGTCTCTCCTTGATCAGAAATGATTTTGTGGTTTCAGTACAAAAAAGTTTCTACAAGTACTTTGGCTGGTGGATGTTTTTCTGTCTTTGTGGTGCTATATTCGTGATTTGGTCAGTGACCACCAGCACATTACTGATATTTTGATCTACTCAAACTTAGAAAATCGGTACAGACCAGCTCCATGTGGCACTGTGGTTATGTTAACAAGGCAGCCCTCTGGGGCAAAGCTTTCCTGTGTAATGCTAGTTCGAATGTGTTGCCCACATCAGCCCCATCTTGGGCTGTAGAATCGGATCTCACCCGTCAAGTGTTCTGTCTATACCAAGGTGCCCCATGGTTGTGCAAGGACCTCATTACTGAGTCTCGAAAGGCAGTGGCAGCACGGTTGTTACGGTTCATTTGTCCCCTCTGTCTACTGTTTCTCTGTATAACAGCGTTTATTGATCAGTTCACTTAGACCCTTGTAACAGCAGTTCTCAAACTGTGGGAGCTGACTGACACATCTTTCCCATAGAGGGTTTCCAGTTGCTTGATCATGGATTGCATCGAGCCCGCCGGCACTTTTGTCCGCTGAGTAGTACCAATGTCATTGCAGAAAGTGGCACAAGTAGCATGCAATTCAGAGGCTCCCAAGCAATCCACCATGTAGTCCACTGGGCCCATGGACATTTGTTCCTCCTGTCAACTTCCGTAGAGTGTCTGAATGTCAGGTTCTGCAATCGACCCAATCATCTTCTAGAACAGGCCTCCGGGGAGAGCATCAGTATCTATGTGTTCAGACTCGTTTCGGTATTCAGAGCATAGTCATATGTAGATACGCAGAAAGCTACCTAGGTGGTATCCAACTTACGAGGTCTGTACATAGTCAAAGGATTGCCGTTTACTAGTATTTTTGCCCTATACACGACTGCTGGAATTGTCAACACAGCTTCCACTTCAAAGCTAGAACCTAACTTATGTACAGGATAGTTCTTTTCGATGGGGTCAGGTCACCGCGCCACTGGTTTCAGGCCATTTCGTGTTTGTACAACATTGCCCCAACCTGTGTTAGCATCAGTGCAGGACGTGGTTTTTTTGATCGCATAGCCAGCACTGAGCATGGGTAAGTTTATATGATCTCATGAAAGTAGTCTCATTAATCAGAGTCCAGGGCCCTAAATACTTCACTCGGATGAAAATACACTTCAGTCTTGAGGGACGCTGACTTTGGTGAATTTTTTGTGGTTGAGGATACCTTTGAGTGCTATGGCGGGATCACTCTGAATAGTCCTTGATGAAGCCATGACAACCACAGAATCCCAGGAATCTTGTTCTTTAGATTTTGCTGGCCAGGTGGTCAAGGCTCACCTTACTTGGCCGTTCCTCGGTGGATACTATGTGTCCCACATACTTTACTGATGTTGAAAGAATTGACACTTATCAATGGACAGTTTAATAAAGTCCTCTAGTCGGTCCAATATCCAACAATCTGTTCTCATGTCTCCAGTGAGCGCCAAACACAATATATCATCTAGGCATACCAGGCACTCTAGTGTTCATGTCCCCACTGCACGCCTCCATCAATCGCTGAAAGTGGTTGGGGTACCTGTTCCTTGAGGCATCCTCATGACCATAGGTCATGACAGATAAAGGCTGTCTTCTCACGGTCCTTGGGCTATCGGGATCTGGTAGTACCTACTGCGGAGTCCAGACAGAGAACCACTTGCCCTGCTTAGGTGTCCAGTATCCTGAAGGGCATTGTGTACTGATAGGATAGTCCTTTAAGTGCGATAATCACATACATCCTTACTGTTCCATTCTTTTCCTCACTACCACAATGGGGGGAAGTATAAGGGTTTGGATTCTTGTATTACACCAGCAGTTGAACATCTTCTTGCAGATGTCGGTTCTGGTCATCTATGTCAGGTGCCAGGTGCCGAGACCTCTCACTTAAATGGTCTTTCATTATGTAGCCGATATTGTGTGCTCAGCTTCCTGCACCATCTACATCCATTCCTTTTAAAGAAAACACCTGTCTCTGGCAAGCTTCACTGATCCTCACTTTCCATTAGTTGGCACGGGAGTCCCAACAACAAGCTGTCGTTACCTGTCATTTTTCCTTGAACTCTTGCTGTTGTAGCATTGCAGTGTCTGCACAATGCATGTTAGCCAGGATAACCTCTGTTTACCGAATGTCTCTTTCAGACACATATGAACTTGACCATTACCTTCTGGCATAAGTATGGGCTCTAGCGGCAAAATTAGGCTTGACCAGTGTCCCTCCGGCACCTTCATCGCCTCTGGCATCCAACACACATTTTATTCTTACCATCCTTTCTGATACGGACCTCCTGTAAGGTGCACTTGCATTTACGCCAGGATCAGAGACTCAGATCCTTCTTCCATACAATTCGGTTCGGGTTCCTCTGGTTCTGTTTTTTCAGCATCTCTGTGCCTTATAGGCCTTCATTAAAGTCGAACCTTAAAGCCACTAGTCTTGACCCTGTCATAACACAACTGTGCCAGCTTCCTAACATTTGGAGCATTTGTTCCACCAACAAAGGACACCATCACAGTCCAGTGGGGACACACTGTTGGGTCTTCGCTTGTTCGTCTACTCCAGCTACGGAGGGGAAGACAGCCAAATTGATATACCCGGAATAGGGCCTTCACTAACCCCATACATGCAGCCCTTCTGTTGTGGGTGGTATGCCTGACAAATGCTTCTGATATCAATCCTGGAACATAATACTTGGGAGCCACTGTTCATACAGCTCTTGTAGACACTCCATTCACTTTACAGTGGTTCCATGGAGGACCCACTATTTTGACCAGTCTGGAGAGGGGTAGGGGGCCTGGGTAACTGACCTGCCACAAAGGACGTGAATTAGCATTTTTGGTGCCCTCACTGGGATCATGTTGCACCTTTAATCACTGATTTCTTCTCCTAGCCTCCTTGTAGCCTATATGCAACTTTTGTCAGTGTCTTTTTGGGTGGCATTCCTTTCATGTGCCCATCTTCCCACAATTATAGCAAACATACTTCTGAGTTGAGTGGTCGAGTCGTTTACACTGGGAGCCAGGGCGGGTATTAACTTGAACCTGGGCTATCTCGTCGCGGCGTGATACATTTGGACATCTCATCAGTTTTCCACTCCATGGTCATGAATTGAGTTTTGAGTTGTTATCAGTAGGAGATGCATGGTGGGTACCCCCTCATAGCAGATGTAGTCGATATAGGTCAGTCTCAGACTTGCAGGCGTGGCCTTCAAAGGACTGTTTGAATTCGGATCTTCCAACAGTTCGCCCCATTGTGGCAGGTTTTACCTGTCGAGCACCTTGACTGTCAACCTCCCCAAGAAATCGCCCTGATGGGGTCACCTCAGTCACCGGCTGTAGTCAGCTATTGGTGCAGGCCCTCCTGTGAGGCTCTTTTTCTCAACTCCTCGAATTTCTCATTAACTCATCATAGGTGGGGATTCCAGTCGATCTGGTTGTGGCGTAACTGAAGCAACAGCAGTTCTGAGAGGGCAGACTTAAGGATTCTGTCCAGTCTGTTCGGTCCGTCAATCGCTGCAACCACCTTCTTTGAGGCATTCGTAACAATTTTCCAGCCGAGAGACACATGACAACAACTCCTCGGTGCTTTGTGTATTTTACTCTCCACCATAGGTCCTCACTGAATCTGGCCCACACATCTCCAAGGCTCAAGATAGGCCTGTGCAGTCGCCCAGGGTTACTGGCCCGCTTAGCACGGATGGTAGCTAGGGTGGACCCGGAGGCCTTCACCAACCCTCTTCGTCACCACGGTATTGGGCATTCTAGCACTTGGGGCAACATGTTATTCAGGTCTCTCATCATCCTCCCTGGGGGTGTGAGGTGCCAGAGAAGATCTCAACCTTCGTAAGAGTCGTGACTAATGGCAGGTGCAGAAATAGAGTCGCATTGGTTACCACCATTACGGCACTGAGCAGAGTGGTGTTGGGGAGGAACACCAAGGTAAGAATAGTTTTTCTAAGTCCTCCAGTTTTCCTCTCAGCAACTATCTGCCAGTTTCCCTCTAAAGTTTAGAGGTGGTCTGATTCCGGTCTTTACTGTCCTTAGTTATCACCTCATGCAGAGGGCTCTCTGGGTAATGGTCTTGGCACTTTGAGCTATCTATGATCCTATCCTCTTTTAGCCAGGAAAGTGGTGAGCAGATACATGTCACCCACCACCACAGGGTTTTGTAACCTTCCACCTTAAAGTACCCTGCACAGTGTCCGTATTGATATTCAGGGGATGTCCAGGATAAGACAGCATTTTGGGTCGACTCCCCAGCACACCACTCCACCAGCCGGGTGCACAGCCACTTCTGTCGTACCTATTTCAACAGTGGTCAGGTGGCCACTAGAGGACACATGTCCCAGCGTGAGCCTCCAGATGTAACTCCTGATGGCGCTTATCCTAGGCTACTACCCCTGCCTGATTTGGTTCCCACAGGTTGAGGGGCCTGGCCCACGGTTGCCCACCCAGTGTCAGGGTTTGCCGTTAAACTAACTTGTCAGCCCTGGGACACTGCAACCCCTTTTCTTGGCACTAGTGGCCCAAGGTATCAGAATTACCTTCAGTATACTACCTCCAGGTCTGGTTCCGCACTGGGACCCCTGAATGAGATACAGTAACAACTCTCACAGTACAGTACTTTAACATAGACAAATACCTCAGGCAGTATAACTTTTGCTGAGTCACAGCTCTGATTTATTTAGGGGGAGTTGCACAAGGACAGGGGGGAACTGGTTAATTAGCTTATCACCTAATAATCTATCATGGCTCTGTGCACAGGCTTCCTCTATCAGTTACTGTCCCTGGGTACTGCCCTGTGGTTGGTCCAAACCATGGCAGTTGTAGTCTCTTTCTCACAGAGAAAAGGAGAATTAAACAGTCAGCAGTAATCTCCATGGATTTAATGTAATTAACAGGAGCACCTGAATTAGTACTCACCTCAACAAGATAGGTCTTCAATGTCAGCAGGCTTACTTGAGGTACAAACCCCTGTATAATCCATATAAAGAAAGCACTATACCAGGCAGGCTGCACCCATCCTACCCACCACTGCACAACACCCGGGAGAACACACAGCAGATCCAGTTCCTGACAGACCGAGGCAATTTTCAGCAATCCTCCAGTCTTCTACAGGGTGAGCCTGGTTTCTACTCTTCAGAGATCCTTGATTCTTTCACAGGACGATTCAGTCCCAACAAGCTGCAGACCGAACTTTGGCCTTTACACACGTTTTTTGACTAAACTGCCACTGAAAAGCACAGGGCTCCTTCCTTCTTCACCGCCAAAGCTCAACTGAAACTCCAACCGACAAAGCTGGCACTTTGAGTCTCCCTAGTTCTTAATTGGATTGGCTGTCACCACAATAGACTGCTGTTGAATCCAAAAGCACTCAGCTCAAACTACATCTCCCAGAGTCACTGCCCATACAATCCTCTTGTGGCTGGCTCAGATTATGAGTCCAAGTTCTGACTTGGTCCAAGGCACCATTTTTGAGCTAGCTTACCCCACACTGATTGTCCAGTTCAGCAGTTCAAATTCAGAATGGGAACTAGCAGACACAGTTCTGACTGCAAAGAAAGCAGTGTTAGACAAACTGCATTTCATTATTACCTAAATAATTTCTGGCAAGCGTTTACATCTTTCAGATAGGTTCCTTGCACTCTAGTGACTGCAAATGAAGTGAATTGGCAGCAGCTTGAGTGGTACTGGATCAAAGAAACACACAGTCCCCTACAACTAATTATGTCTGCAACGTAGACAGCTCTTAAAGAGACAGTACCAGAGGTTCTAAAAACACTCACTGATAAATGGCTAAATGCCAAACACCATTCAGGCTTGGAGCATTCAAGGCAAGCCCTGGAAGTCTTTTGGGAACCCCCATTTGGGGGGGGTTACATCCTTCCTGGTTTTGGGAGTTTGACGTCTACATGCTGCAAGTACTCATAAGTTTCAACTACAACCATATACATTTGCATTAGGCTCGCACATGTAATCATCCGTCATTATATAATTTTACCAAGAACACATTTCTAAACATTGCAGTATGATTCTCTTTACATAGTATTATGTACATTGTACCATACTCAAGTTATTACCTCTTGTGACATTGTTCCGAAGAGAGGGGGCCCTTCCTATCAGTTACCTTGGGGCTGGATGGGCAAGGGCACCATACTTAGAGGGGCAACACAGGGCACCTTGGAGTTAGCACTGATGCTCAGTTTGGCAATGAGCTCAGTATCATACACTCCTTTATGGACAACATTGAGAGGCAAGTCCACAGGCTCCCTGTGAATCATAACTGAGGTGCACCACAGGCTTTACAGCTCACCAGTCTTTCTAGGGGAACTGTTATGTTCTGCACTCTGAGCCTCATTTTCAGCATTGTCCTCACTTGTCAGGAGAGTCTCCATGGGGGTAGAGAGGTTGCATTTGGGCAATTTTCAGCTCCAGGAGTTACAGTTTCGAGTCCACAACATTTGAACAAGATGGAGAGTCGACACTGGCAGTGGACTGTCAGGGCACTAAATACTCTTCTTGTTCTGGTGTATCACCAGTCTGGCCCAATCCATCATTTTTCCTCCCTGAAAGCTCAAACAGTTCAACCATGCACAATGATTCCATTTCATCTGATCTGATGTTTGCACTTACTTTCTGGGAGCATTGGCTCCAGGGACGAAGTTGGGGCTTGGGCAGTCCAGAAGGTCCTAGCTTCATCTCCAGTATTGGACTAGGGGATTGCCTCAAACAATTTGACTCAGTTTCGTAAGAAGGATAGTATTCAAGTCACTCTCACTTTCTTCCGATATGGACTGACAGTCATGCTCAACTGGGACTTGTGGAGGGGAACACTCTATCTTTGCTCTGTAGGTGCAGACTTTCTTGATCTTTCTTAGCAGCAGCTCAGTCACTGGTCCAGAGGGGGCATCTTCTAGGGCTCAGACTCAATTAAGATTTGTCCATGGGCAGTAAATGATTTCTATGCATTGTTTTACATCTTTGAATTATTCTCAGGCCTTACTTTGTACACTGGCAGATCATCTAGTTTGCCCATCACAATGTGGGGAGATGGTGCCATCTGTCGTAATCTTGTGCTTGCCATGCAGTCCCAGAGATTTCTTAGCAATACCGATCTCCTCCCTGGAGTTCCTGTGCTTTCACCTTTTTATCATACCTTTCTTTATAGCCAGATTTCTTTTGGCAGCCATGGTTTGAGCCAGTTGTTTACAAGTTGGCTGGGCCTTTAACTTTGCACATACTGTAAATAGTTGTCAGCTTGAACCCCATCAGGAGAGACCCCAAAACACACATCTACTGGTAGTCGAGCTTCTCTTCCAAACATCAGGCGGTAGGGGGAGAATCAGTGGCATCACTTTTAGTGCAGTTATAAGCATGTACCAGGTGCTAATTTGTTGGCTCCATCTAGCTTGTCCTTTGGGTGCAGGGTGCCCAGCATATCAGCAAAGTGTTGAAACGTTCAGGCTGTGGGGTCTCATGTAAGGAGTGTTCTGACTTTCGACTCCCCACAGAGAAAGCATCTTTGATCAGGCGACTCTCAAAGTCTCTCCTTGATCAGAATGGATTCTTTGTGAGCCCCATAGTGAACAAAAGTTTTCTACAAGTACTTTGGCTACAGTGGATGCTTTCTGGTCTTTGGTGGAAAGCTTGGAAGCATATCTCGTGGGAAATGGTCCAGTGACCACCAGCACGTACTGATATTTCTTTGATCTGACTCCAAACTTGAAAATCAATACAGACCAGCTCCATGGGTGCACTGGTGGTTATGTTAACAAGGGGCAGCCCTCTGGGAGCAAAGCTTTCTCCTGTAAGTAGCGACTCAAGTTCGAATGTGTTGCTCCACATCAGCCCCCATCTTAGGCCAGTAAATCTGGATCTCACCAAGTCAAGTGTTCTGTCTATACCAAGGTTGCCCCATGTGGTTGTGCAAGGACCTTACTACTGAGTCTCGAAGGCAGGGCAGCACATAGTTGTTGTTTGTCTACTTGTCCCTCTGTCTACTGTTTCTCTGTATAACAGTTTATTGATCAGTTTCAATTTAGGACCTTCTTTGTATAACAGTGCAGTTCTCAAATCAGTGGGCGTAATTTGGACACATCTTTTTCCTGCATAGAGGCTTCAAAGCTGCTTTGATCATGGGATCGCGGTTTGAGTCGCCGAATACTGTCATTGTCCAGCTGAGGTAGCACCAAATTCATTGCAGAAAAGTGGCACAAGCAGCAGTATGTACCTCGAGAGGTCTCAAGCAATCCACCATGCAGTCCACTGCGTCCATGTGTGGACATTGTTCCTCCCTGTCAAACTTCGGCAGAGTGCCCAATGTCAGGTTCTGCTAATCGGACCCAATCATTCTGGGGAACAGGCCTACGAGAGCAACATCATCTATGTGGTTCAGACCTGCTCGGTATTCGAGAGCATAGTCATATGTAGATAATGCAGAAAGCCACCTATGGCCAGTGGTATCCAACTTAGCTGGGGTCTGCGCATAGGTCAAGGATTATTGTCAGTTTTACTAGTATTTTAGCCCCATACAAGTACTCATGGAATTGGTCAACAATAGCCCACTTCAAAGCTAGGAACTCTAACTTATGTACAAGGATAGTTCTTTCGGATGGGGTCAAGCTTCTACTGGCAAGGCCACTGGTCTCAGGCCATTCTCGTGCCTTGGTACAACACAGCCCCCAACCCTTGCAAGCTAGCATCAGTGTGCAGGACGTAAGGTTTTCTTGGATCGGCATAGGCCAGCACTGGAGCATGGGTAAGTTGATATATGATCTCATGAAAGCAGTCTCACAATCAGGAGTCCAGCGGCCCCAAATACTTCACTGGATGAAAATACACTCTTTCAGTCTTGAGGGATGCTGACTTTTGGTATTTTGTGGGTTGGAGGATACCCTTGAGTAAGGTTAAGTAAAGTGGATCCTCTTGAATAGTCCTGGTGGGCCGATAATAACCACAGAATCCCAGGAATCTTTGCAGTTCTTTTAGATTTTTTGGGCTGTGGCCAGGTGGTCAAGGCCTCCTCAACTTTGCTAGGTGGGGTCTCTATTCCCTCAGGTGGATACTATGTGTCCCACATACTTACTGATGTTTGAAAGAATTGACACTTATCAATGGACAGTTTAAGGCCAAGTCCTCCAGTCGGTCCAATACCTTAAATAATCTGCTCTCATGTTCCTCCAGTGAGCTGCTACAAACATAATGCATCATCTAGGTTCAGGCACTCTAGTAAGTTCATGTCCCACTGCACGCCCATCAATCGCTGAAAAGTGGCTGGGGCACCTGAAACTCTTGAGGCATCCTCATGAATTCATAGAAGCCAGCCCGGACAGATAAAGGCCGTCTTCTCACGGTCCTCTAGGGCCGCCAGGGATCTGGTAGTACCCACTGCGAGATCCAGCACAGAGAACCACTTGTTCGCTTAGGCAGTCCAGCATCCTGAATGCGGGCATTGTGTACTGATCAGGGATAGTCCACGTTTAAGGTGTGATAACCACATCCTTACTGTTCCATTACTTTTTCCTCACTACAATGGGGAAGCATAAGGGCTTCTGGATTCTTGTATTACACCAGCAGCTAATATCTCTTGCAGATGCCGTCTCACATCATCTATGTCAGCAGGTGCCAGGCGTTGAGACCTCTCACGAAATGGTCTTTCGTCATGCAGTCGGATATTGTGCTCAGCTCCTGCACGCATCCACATCCCATTCCTTTAAAGAAAACACCTGGTCTCTCTGGGCAAGCTTCTCACTGATCCTCACTTTCCATTCAGCTGGCAGCGTGGGAGTCGCCAAATCAAACAAGTCAGCATTACTCTGTCATTCTTCCGAACTCTTGCTGCTGGGTAGCACTGCAGTGTCTGCACACTGCACATTAGCCAGGATGCAACCTCTGTTTTACTCGAATGTCTCTTTCAGACACATTATGAACTTGGACCATTACCCTTCTGGCATAAGCATGGGCTCTAGCGGGCAAAATACTAGGCTTGACCAGCAGTCCCTCTGGCAATTTCCATCGCCTGGTGCATCCAACATTAATATTTATTCTTAACATCCTTTCTGATACGGACCTCTCCTGTAAGGTACACTGGGCATTTGGCGCCAGGATCAGAGACTCAGGATCCTTCTTCCATACAATTCCGACTGGTTCCTCTGGTTCTGTTTTTCAGCATCTCTCTGTGCCTCATAGGCCTTCTTAATTAAAGCGGAACTCTTAAAGCTCTACTAGTCTTTGACCCCTGTTTTTCATAACACAACTGTGCCAGCCTTCCGAACATATGAGCATTTGTTCCAATCAACAAAGGGACACCATCATACAGTCCAGTGGGGAACACACTAAGGCTAGGGTCTCTACTTGTTGACCACCCAGCCACTGGAGGTGGGGAAAGACAGCCAAGTTCGGATATACCCGGAATAGGGGTAGGCCTTCTCACTTAACCCCCATACATGCAGTCCTTCTAATGGTTGTAAGGGGTACGTCTTGACAAATGCTTCTGATACCAATCCTGGAACATAATTGTCACTTGGGAGCCACTGTCTAATACAGCTCTTGTAGAGACACCCATTCACCTTTACAGTGGTCTCCATGGAGGGACCCACTATTCTGGACCAGTCTGGAGAGGCGGTAGGGGGGGCCTGGGCAACTGACCTTGCCACAAAAGGACGTGAATTAGCATTTTGGTGCCCTCACTGGGATCATATGCAATTCTTAACCACTGATTTCTTCTCCGTAGCTCTCCTTGTAGCCTATATGCAACTTTGTGTGTCTTTTGGGGACTGGCATTCCCTTTTCATGTGCCCATCTTTCCCACAATTATAGCAAAACATACTTTCTGGGTTTGAGCTGGCCGAGGCACCACACTGGGAGCCAGGGCGGGGTATTACTAACTGGAAACCTGGGTGCCATCTCTGTCTGCAGCGTGATAAGCATTTGGAGACATCTCATCAGTTTCTCACTTCCATGGTCAAGGAATTGAGTTTGGAGCTGTTATCAGCAGAGATACATGGTGGGTACCCCCACCCCCATAGCAGATGCAGTCGGATATAGGTCAGGGCCCGTACTTGCAGGCGTGGCCTTCATAAAGGGACTGTTTTTGAATTCCCGGATCTCTCTCAACAGTTCGCCCCATTGTGGCATATCTTTTACCTTGTCAGAGCACTCATTGACTGTCAACCTCTGCCCCTGAACTTCACTTGATGGGTCACCCTCAGTCACTCGGGTCGTAGCCGCAGCTATTGGTGCAGGTCCCTCCCGAGGTCGTCTTTTCTCAACTCCTCAATTTCTCTCATTAACTCATCATAGGAGGTGGGGATTCCAGTCGATCTGCCAGGCGTAACTGAAGCAACAGCAGTTCTGAGAAGGGGGCAGACTTAAAGATTCTGTCCAGTCTGGTTGGTCCAGTTCAATCGCTGGCAAACTACCCCTTTCTGAGGCATTCTTGCAACAATTTTTCCAGCAGAGACATACACAGACAACAACTCCCCTTGGTACTGTTGTGCATTTCTTACTCTCCACCATAGGTCCTCATCAGAATCTGGGCTCCCATACACATTCTCCAAGGCCTCAAGATAGGCCTGTGCAGTCGCTTCAGGGTTACTGGCCCGTTTAGCACGGATGGTAGCCAGGGCAGGACCTCGGAGGCTCTCACTAACCCTCTTTTGCTTTTCGCCTTCCGAGCATTGCCATTCTAGCACTTGGGGGGCAACATAGTCTATCCAGGTCTCCCAGTCATCCTCCCCTTGGGGGGTGGGGAGGGTGCCAGAGAAGATCCTCAACCTTCGGTAAGAGTCGTGACTAATGGCAGGTGCAGAAATAGGAGTCTGCATTGGTTCAGCCACCATTACGGGCACTGGAGCAGGAGAGGGTGTTGGGGGAGGAACACCCCCAGGTGGCAAGAATAGTTTCTTCAAGTCCTCCACAGTTTTCCCCTCTCCCAGCAACCATTCAGCAAATTTCTCCTCAAAAGTTTCAGATAGTGGTGGGGCTGATTCCCCAGGTCTTTACTGTCCTTAGTTATCACCTCCAAGCAGTGAGGGCTCCCTCTGGGGTAATGGTCTGTGGCACTTTGGAGCTATCTATGGGATCCTTAAACTCTACTAGGGCCAGGAAAGTGTGGGTGAGCAGATTAGCATGCCGACCCACCACCATAGGGTTTGTAAACCTTCCACCTTGGAAAGTACTCCTGCACAGTGTCCTTATTGATACCCAGGGGATGTCCAGGATAAGCATAGCATTTTGGGGTCGATCTCTCCCCAGTACACCACCCACCAGCCGTGCACAGCCACTTCTGTCGGGGTACCCATTTTTCTTAACAGTGGTTCGTAAATATGGCCACTAGAGGACACACAATCCCAGCGTGAGCCTCCAAGATGTAACCCCTAGATGGCGCTATCCCAGGGCTACTACCCCTGCCTGATTTGCCACTAACAGGTTGAGGGACCTGGATCCAATGGCGGGTGCCTCCACCCAGAGGTCAGGGTTGCAATAGTTAAACTAACTTGGTCACAGCCCTCTGGGACACTGCAACCCTCTTTCTTCCCACTAGTGGCCCACACAATATATCAGAATTACCTTCACAGTATACACTTACCCCCAGGTCTGGTTCGCACTGGGACCTCCTGTGAAATGAGATACAGTGCAACAATCACAGTACAGTACTTTAACATAGACAAATACCTCAGGCAGTATAACTTTGCTGAAACAAGCAGCTCTGATTTATTTAGGGATATAACAAGGACAGGGGAATCAGGTTAATTAGCTTATCACTCTAATAATCTACCTATGGCTCTGTGCACAGGCCTATCCCTATCAGTTACTGTCCCTGGGTACCCAAGCCCTAGTGGCTAGTCCAAACCGTGGCAGCTGGTAGGGGCCCTTTCACACAGAGAAAGGAGAATTAAACAGTCAGCAGTACAGTAATTCCATTTGGATTTAATGTGGCAATTCAACAGGAGGCGACCTCTGAATTAGTACTCACGACCTCAAATAAGATAGGGTCCTTCAATGTCAGCAGGGCTCACTTGAGGTACACAAACCTCTTCACACATCCATATAAAAGAAAGCACTATACCAGGCAGGCTGCATCTGTATCCCGATCGCAATTACTGCACAATACCGGGAGAACACACAGCAGATTCAGTTCCTGACAGACCGAGTGCAATTTTCAGCAATTCCTCCAGTCTTCTACAGGGTGAGCCTGGTTTCTACTCTTCAGAGATCCTTTGATTCTTTTCACAGGACGGATTCAGTCTAACAAGCTGCAGACCGGAACTCTGGGCCTTACACACGTTTTTGACTAAAACTGCACACTGAAAAGCACAGGGCTCCTTCCTTCTTCACTGCCAAAGCTCAACTGAAACTCCAACCCGACAAAACCGGGCACTTCCTTTGAGTTCCTCCCAGTTCTTGACTGGATTGGCTGTCACTCACAATAGACTGCTGCTGTTGGTCCCAAAAGCACTGAAGTCTAAACTACATCTCCCAGAGTCACTGCCCATACAATCCTCTTGTGGCTGGCTCAGATTATGAGTCCAAGTTCTGATTCGTCCAAGGCACCATTTTAGAGCTAGCTTACCCACACTGATTGGTCCAGTTCAGCAGTTCAAAACTAGAATGGGGAACTAGCAGACACAGTTCTGACTGCAAAGAAAGCAGGTTAGACAAACTGCAATTTCATTATTACTCTAAATAATTTCTGGCAAACAGTTACATCTTTCAGATAGGTTCCTTTGCACTCTAGTGACTGCAAAATGAAGTGAATTGGCAGCAGCTTGAGTGGTACTCAATCAAAGAAACACACAGTCCCCCATACAAACTAATTATGTCTGCAAGCAGACAGCTCTTAAAGAGACAGTACCAGAGGTTCTAAAAGCACTCACTGATAAATGGCTTAAATGCCAAACACCATTCAGGCTTGGAGCATTCAAGCAAGCTCCTGGAAGTCTTTTGGGAACTCCCATTTGAAGGGGGGTTACATATATATATATATATATGTGTATATATATATATATTTAGAAATAATGTTTTTCTGGCAAAAATATCAAGATACACAGTTTTCTTTTCATTTTCTTTCATTCCTGAACCAAGGTATGGGATTTTGAAGTTTTTAAAAGTTCCCACTCCTTTGCCATGCTAGCCATGAAAAACTTAACTATCTTGATACAGTGCTATGGGTACTAGGTGAAAATAGTGCTGGGATGATGGCGCCGACAATAATGGCGAGGGGAAAAGGGTGAGGGGAACAACTGCGCTCAGCAAATAGCACAAACCAGAAACGTGAAAGCCCCAAACAGGTGTACAAAACTCAGGACATATGGAGGAAGGCAACGGTAAGAGCCTACAAAACAATCACTACAATGGTGAATGCAGGGGCTAGGTCTCCTGCACCGCCCTCTACATATATAAACAGACTTTGGGATGCACTTTCCATGAATACTGGGAAAGATAGTGGTAGTGGGACAGAACTTGGTGAGAGTCAGTATTTTGACTGGCTGGTGGATGTAGGAGGGGAGTAAAACTTAATATGGGACCCTTGGCAACAGTTGAAGAAAAAAAGATTTCAGCAGAAGGAAGCCTTCAACCCTGGTCTGCCACACCACAGCCACTGATACTAACCACTACACCACACTGGCAACCTAGTTGGGTGATGACTGCAACTGGATTATATGGGCTAGGTTGATAGCATAACAAGTCACAGACGGCACCCAAAATTATCTGCACTGTTCTGTGCGACTCATTATTTTCCCCGAGGCTGTTAATCCCTTGCTATTTTTACCGCACTGTTATCGCAGCACTATGTTCACCTGACACCATGCTATGATAGTTGTCAGGCGCATGTGGTAATGCCATCCTAATACACTCACAGTGTGAATCTAGTATATACATTCAAGATGTAAACCAACAGAAGTGATTTTTAAAACTTGCAAGTGGAGGCCAACTATAATGTTGTGAGTCATTGTTACAAAATTAGCTACAAAAGCTGTTTTAGAAAACTTAAAAAAACCCACTGAGGATGAATCTAATGAATCTAAGGATGACATAAATACATTTTTGGTAAAAAACTATATGATGAATTTTTTGCTATAAATACTGCTGATTCAACCCCCGACCACACACAACTTTATCTAATTGTTCTCTGGTCCTGTTGCTCTTTCTCATTTGAAAGAGACTCCCTCCTGCACCCTGTTCATCCTCTTGAGGTACCTGAAGGTCTCCATCATGTCCCCTCTCACTCTCTTGTCTTCCAGGGTGTACATGCTGATCAGTCTCTGTTTGTCATCAGCATCAACAGATTTTTTTGGGGGTATCTGTCTCAGCAATTTGTAGACGTCATTACTTCTGACCACCTTTTGATAAAACAGAGGATGAGAGGGACTGTTAGTGAATGCATGAGAAAGAAGGGAAGTCAAAACATAAAGTGCACAACTGGCCCAGTGGCATGGTTGGCTGAGGCATCCATGCCTCCCTGCTGCTAAGCTGGTGACCCGGGTTCAGGAACGGACTCGTGTCACTTGGGGGCTTGGTGGGGGGAAGGGGGACTGAGTGTCTGTAGGACAGCTCTCTTCCCTCAGGGAGGGTGGATCCCTTGACTCACCACTCAACTGTCACCTGGAGGAATCCAGATGGCAGCGCATACATAGTCTCGCCGTTTGGGGAAGGGCTTGCATACGGAGTGCTGAGGGTGCCTCTGCAGAAGTGGAGCATGCACACCATGCCTGGGGAGAAAATCAGGAGGAAAAATGGAGGCTGGGTTTAATGAAGCCTGCCTGCTAGCACCGGTGGCCTGCCTGGTCTCAGGGGACTGACAGAGACTTGGGATGGCCACGCGAAATGGCACAAGGTGATACAGCCGCCCAGTCTGCCAAGAAGGGATAAAAACCTATATGGAAAAAAGGTAAAGTGGACAGTGAAGGGAAGAAGAAAGAATCAGTGTAAGATGACAGGTCATTAAAGTTACTGTTAAAGGCATTTGCAATGTGGAGACGGTTGTTACAACTGGTTAGGTTATTACATACAAATATAGGAACACAAAACAAAGCAAGCATAATAAGGCCATTAAGTATATCTAGTCTGCTTGCATTGCAGGATCCTCAGCATAAGCTACTGACCCTGTCCCCCCATCCACCCTTCCCTTCCATTTACCTTTATCTTTCCCCATCCCAGCTTCTCTTGAAGCTGCCTACCATTTTCAATGAACCCACATCCTCCAGAAGCATATTACAACCCACCACCATCCCCTCCATGAAGAAGTACCTCCTAGCCTGTCTTCTAAACTTCCCCTCCAACTTGAGACTGCGTCCCTTGGTGTTTCAGCTGCCCTTAAGCTTGAAGAGATCCTCCTTGTCCACCCTATTTATTCCTTTCAAATACTTGAAGGCCTCACTCATGTCTCCTCTCTCTTTCTCTCTCTCTCTCTCTCCTCTCTTTGAGGGAGTACATGTTCAGGGCCTCCAATCTCTCCCTGTACATCCTACCCTGCTGGCTCATGATCATGTTTGTTGCCCTTCTTTAGACTGTCTCCAGGAGGTTTATGTCCTTTTTAAAGTATGGCCACCAGTACTGTACACTGTACTCCAGATGCAACCTCACTAATGATCTGTAATAGGGCAGTGTTACTTCCTCTCTCCTGCTGCTGATCCCCCCGGTGATGCAGCCCAACATTTTATTTGCCTTTGCTGCTGCTTTCCTACACTGTGTGCACTCTTACAGGTCACTAGTGATCATCACTCCCAGGTCGTTCTTCTCCTCTGATGCTGAGACCAGGACCCCTTGCAGGCTGCACTCAGCCCTCAGTTTCTTGACTGCATAACTTTGTGATTCTTTGCATTGAAGCCAAGCTGCCAAATCCAAGACCACCTCTCTAGCTTTTTCAGATCCTCCTTTAGGTCTTGTATCCTTTCTGCTGTGCCCAACCTTCCACAGAGCCTGGTGTCATCTGCAAATAGACAAATTTTGCCCTTAATGCCATCCCCAATACTGTTGATGAAGACACTGAACAGTACCAGTCTAAGCACTGAGTCCTGTAGGACCCCACTGGTGACCTTTCTGGTGCTGGAGAGCTCAACTCCCATCACCACGCCCTGGGTTCTTCCCTTTGGCCAGTTTTCCCCATCTGGTCAGTGTCACAAACCCACTCAGCAGGTCAGCCCTCTACTTCCAAAGTGCCAACCTCTGAGCGCAGTCTTGTGAACAGTTTTCAGAAACAGGGTAACCCTCCTATCTGTTTTGTGGGTTCAAATCAACCTTTGGTCTCAAGTCTTGGAGGGAGTCAAACTGTGAAACTCTTGCTAGCATACCCAATACACAGGTTCAGATAATTCTGTCTTTGGGGGGCCAGATATCTTTGCCTATGGGCACCTAACCAGGTGTACAGAAATGAACCATTAAAAACTGAAATAAAAGACCTCAGATTTAAAACGCTTATCTTTTTCCAGTTTGGTATCACCATTCAAGCTTATGTACAGTGTCTGCTTTTACCATATATACTCCACTTGCAAAAGGGGAGGAAATCAAAGACAGACCAAGTAGGCTCTAAAAATAGAGTTTTACTAAAATAGAAACAAAATATGTAAAACATAAAATACAGAACCAATATCACAAGAACCATACAAATATTTTAAAAGAACAAGGTTTAAACAGTGCAATTCCAACTACGGTACTTAGATTTGTCTCTCACTCTCTATCTCTAAATACCTGCTTAAAATGCTCATAGATGTTTCTCTGTCAGAGTCTTGATAGAAGAGTCTCTCTGAAGTTAAACAGAATGGGCTGGATATTCAAACTGCACCATTCATAGGCTCAAGCCCTTGCGCTGCGCAAAATAGTTGCGCAGGGGTGTGTCCAGGATGATATTCAAAGGAGCTGCGCTATTGAGCAACTCCTTTGAATATCACCCCCCAGCCACAGCCACTGTGCATGGCGCACCACCGCAAGTTGACAAAGTGGTCAGAGTCTAGATAGAAGAGTCTCTCTGAAGTAAAACAGAATATTCCTTAAAGACAACTGTATTTGACAACCCCTTTGTGTGAGGTCACCTAGCTCCTCCTCTGTCAGAATATATATAAAAAATATATCTATACAAAAACAGGATGTCTTTTCAAAGTATTAAATTCTGTAATCCTCAGCACAACTCATTTTCTTTTTCAAATGACATTTCTTTGATCTGTGAGCAGTATCCCCCTTTCACACAGACACCAAAGCATTTATGATTTCGCACCTGTGTACTAAACCTTCTTTCCCCCTCGAAACGTCTTAAAAGGGATACTGATTTCCCTCTTAGTAGTTAAAGCTATAATTAACTTAGAACGTCTGTAATTAGCTTCTGGTCTTCCATGTAACACTTTGCATCTAAAATCTGTGTGTGTGTGTGTGTGTGATCTCACATGCTGTTTCAGCATTTCTCATGGCAGACAGTCCATCACACATTTTTATATTACAAAAAATGATACAGTGATCAGAACCAGCTGTCTAAGTGTCACAGTCAGCTTCTCACCAGCCCCTAGATCTGCAACCTCCTGATCAACTTGATGTGGGGGTACAGAGTCAAGGGCCTTGCAGAAGTCCAGGCAAAGGATGTCCACCACCTGGCTCCTGCCCACTGTTTTAGTGACTTAGTCAAAGAGGTCAATCAGTTTTGTTTGACGCATCCACTCTCCCATAAACCTGTTTTGTAAGTGTGTATAACATTACTAAATATTTGAGACAGCTTTCCCAAACATACGAGGCACCTGTATCACCTAAAGCAAGCCGCTAATGATTAGTGTGCTACAAATGTGTCAGGTTATCAAATGAGTCATACTGGTTTGGCTAGCTGGCTGAGCATTGCAAGTGTTAGGGTGGCAGAAAGAACCACTGGACACTGTTATTTGTCCAGCGCTACTAACTGAAATCAGTACTCTTTATCCGTACACCAGAAAACTCACAGCAAGTAATATAACTTTGGTGGCTGGTAATAAATTTGCTGACCTACTTTTTACCTAAAAATATTTGGGGTTTTCTAGAGTTAAGTAATTAGTAGTAATGAAAATGAATTGCTCGTGTCTGTCATAATTTCTTATTGAGGAGTTTAGACAGGACTTACAGTATGCAGAAAAAACTGCTGGGTATGTAGTCTTAGTGAGCCTACCTGGTTACCAAAATCCAATAAATAAATATAATAAATAGAAAGGGTTTTGGTTATAGGAAGATGGATGGACTATTACTACAGAAGTCCGTTTCTGCTGCATAGTGCTGAATTTGACTTTTTATTATTGAAGCAATTTTTCAATAAAAATTAAAAAAGGCACAAAACATCAAGATACTGTAGGACACTAATGGAGAAAAGAACTAAGGGTCATACTGCCCTCTTGAAGTAATGGTAAGGGGAAACAAACATGAGAGTAAGGACTCTGCTTTGAGACCCTGTGAGACCACCCTTAAATCCTACAAAATGTTAACGTTAAACTGTTTTTGGCTCCCTGGCCACGGCACACCTGGAATGCCCTCAACCCCAAGGAGTCAGGAGGACCACTGATCCGGGTGGACCTAATATACCGGGGTTTTGTCTTTGATACCCCCAGTACCCCCGGTGGGATGCCAGTATGAAAGGCATGCAAGAAAGCCCAATGAGCCCAGCGCATGCAGAGATGTGCAGCCGCTCTGGGCTTCCTGCCAGAGTCCTCCCCCTCCCATCTGTAGTGCCCTGAACTGCACTGCCAGCCATGGTCACTGGGTGGCATTAGTGCAGTGGGTGCATTTTCCCTCCCACCAGGAGTAGGGGAGAAGCCTGTGGGGTGCTCAGTCCTCCCCCTCACCGGCTGGCCCTCCAGCAAGTGAGGCACATTCCCAAATCCCAATCACTAGCATCACAGGCAGTAACTCTACCGCTGCGCCGGTGGGCTGGCCTTCAAATTTTTTTTGCCAGTCTGAAACCCTGCCCGACCCTGCACACTTTAAGCCCTGTTTCTAGAAGAGATGATACAAATAAGGCAGATTTTTGCTTTTGTGTAATAAACTGCTGTGATAACCGAAGTGCTTTTATTTTTTGCTTTTTTCTTTGTTGTTTTATCTCTACTTTTGTTATTTTTACAGTTACATAGTGAGAGCTAGACTGATGTAATGCAAATAGAGGAGAAGAGAGCACAGAGTCAGGAAGTACATGACCAGTTCTGACACAAATTACCTTGCGTCTTCACATTTGAATCTCATCACCAATGCTATGCATTAGACCACTGCCTTTCCTCTCTGTTTCTCTTTCTCTAACCATCACCCCTTTTCTGGCACTTTCTTTCTTCCCTCTGCAGGTCAGTCTTCTGTTCCTGGTTTCATTTCTCTCTCTCTCCTCCCTCTCTCCTGCTCACTCTACCCAGCTGCCTACCCTAGGATTGGGGAGTAAGTAATATCAGCAGCCATAAGCAGCTCTTCTCACTCCTGACCCTTTTGCCTGCTCTGGGGTCAGGGAGTAAGTAACATCAGCTGACATTGGTGGCTCTCCTTGCTCCAGACCCCACTGCCTGCCCTGAGGTTGGGAAGTAGAAAAAAAAGAAGAGTTCAGAGGGCATCCACTCTAAGTGGTAGGCAGAACTTTAATACCAGTTTAAGAAAAAGCTCCTTTACCCTGAGAGTTACTGGTCCTTGGAATAGCTTACCACTGGACATTGTTATAAGGAAAACTAAAGAGGAGTTTCAAAGAAGGTTGGATAAATTTATTTTATTGGGAGGTGACCTCAAGTATTATTCCTATTAGTACAGGAGCACACATGGACATTATTGCCCCCTCGCTCCATTGTGACCTTAGTATGAACATAATATAAGTAAGGAACCTCAGCTGCCATTGGCAGCTCCTCTCAATCTCAACCCCATGGACTACCCTTGGGTTGGAGAATAAGAAACATCAGCCACCATCAGCAGCTGTTCTCACTCTTGACCCCACTGCCTACCCTGGGGGTTGGGGAGTAAGTAACATCAGCTGCTATGGGCAGCTCTTCTCACTCCTGACCCCACTGCCTACCCTGAGATGAGGGAGAAAGTAACATCAGCTGACATCAGCAGCTCTTCTTGCTGCCATCCCCAAGGCCTACCCTGGGGTTGGGGAATAAGAAACATCAGCTGCCATTGACAGCTTTTCTCACTATTGACCCCACAGCCTGCCCTGGGGTCGGGGAGTAAGTTACATTAGCCACTATCGGCAACTCTTCTTGCTCCTGACCCCGCTGCCTACCTGGGATCAGGGAGCAAGTAACATCAGCGGCCATCGGCAGCTCTTCTCACTATTGATCCCGCAGCCTGACCTGGGGTTGGGGAGTAAGTAACATCAGTCGCCATCATTGGCTCTTTTTGCTCTCAATCCCACTGCCTGCCCCGGGGTTCAGGAGTGTGTAACATCAGTTGCTATCAGTATCTCTTCTCGCTGTCAACGCCACTGCCTACTCTGAGGTTAGGTAGCAAGAAACATTAGCCACCTTCTCTGCTTCTGATCCTGCTGCCTGTCCTGGGGTCAGGAAGCAAGTAACATTAGCTGCCATGGGTGGTTCTTCTCACTCCAGACCCTGCTGCCTGCCCTGGGGTCTAGGAGGAAGCCACTTCAGCTGCTTTCTCTGCTACCAACCTTGCTGCCTGCCCTGGGGTCATGGAGAAAGTAACATCAGCCACCATCAGCAGTTCATCTCATTCCAGGCCCCACTGACTACTCTGGTGTCATGGAGGAAGTAACTTCAGCCACATTCACCACTACCAACCCCACTGCCTGACCTGGGGTCAGGGAGAAAGTAACAGTAGCCACCATCTGCATCTCTTCTTGCTCCTGACCCCGCTGCATGCCCTGGGGTTGGGGAGGAAGTAACTTCAGCCACCTTCTCTACTCCCGAACCCACTGCCTGCCCTGAGGTCAGATTGCCAAGTGAGTCATTTTGTTCCTTCCATATCCAGTCTGTTGGTTGCACACAAAGCAGGCCAGAGAGAGAGAGTGAGAGGAAAAATGAAGGAGGGAGGGAGTGAGTGAGAAGGAGGAGTCAAGGTGTCTGTTTTGTTCAGCAGCTGCAGCAGAGCAGAGAGTGTTCCTCTCTACAATGTGAACATGAATGGAACCTTTTCAGCACCTCAGCAAGTGGTTGCTGGGTACTGGACTGCGAGATGTCATTGGTCAGCAGTGCATCAAGTTTCTTTGACATTCACTGTAAGCATTGATGCAGTTGGGGGATTTACATTTGAGAGTCATGGACCCAGCAGAGACATATCCACTCCTTTAGGATGGTAAGTCCAAACTTTGCTTTGTAAAAGAAACTGATGCAACTCTGAATGTGCAGACCTAATGGTACCTTTGCTCAGAGTGTTTATGCTGATTAGGAAATGTGGGGAATGCCCAGCTGTAAGTATGCATATTATGGAGAATTTACCTGGTTGTTGAGCAAGACAGGGTGAGCTAGTTATTATAACAGTATTCCATGGAAGCCAAAGTTTCCAGTGGGCTTGCCAGAGTGTTTTCTAATGAAAGAAGAGCTGGCCTGGGGGCCAACCTGTTGGCACAGTGGTAACACTATGTATTGGAAGCTTGGTGGCTCAGGTTTGGGAACAAGCCCAGGTCATTGAGGACTGGCTGGGAGGTGGGGGATGATTGAGCGTTCCAGAGGAAGTTCTCCTCGAGGGGGGGCTGCTCATCCTGCAGTGCTACTGCTACTTTTAGAAGCGTGGGTGGCAGAGTTACTGTAGGGACATTGGGAGGTAGGGATGCTGTCATATGTATGGGAAGATCATGTGTCAGCACACTCCTGCCGGAACCTCGGTCCCCATGTTGCATCCCTGTGGGTGAAAAAGGGAATCAGGGGCAACAGAGAGGCAAATCCCCTCTGCCTGAAGCTGTATGATGGTCAGTATATCCAGCCTAAAGGCAGCACACTGGGCGGAGTAGCAAAAGGAAAAAAGAGCTGACCAGGGTCACTGTGCACTGCAATGCTAGGTTTGTTGTTCCTCTGCCATGGGTGTAGAAAGACATAGGTCAAGTACTCCATGGTGTACAACTTCATTTTAAGAGGGCAGCAACAAGACTCTGCACTGCTACTGTTTTTTCCACATCCCACAGCACATGGCCAGCTGGTCCTTTCTGTATTTTCATTTTTGTGAGTCAGAACAAGAAGGGTCAGCCACTGAGACTGTCCCTTTGCATCTCTGGGACAATACAATATTAAAGACTCTGGGGGTGGTATGGGGCATCTTAGGGGGCCTGCCTGAGTCCTGCAATCTGCCCTGTGCAGCTGCATGCCGGGGGTGGAGCCACGGACAGGTGCTCTGCAGATGTTCACGGTAGTAAATGCCATGCACTGTATGCCTGTCCGGTGCTGTGCAACACTACGGGTGTTACATGTGCATTTTGTGTGTAAAACAAGCACCATTAGTGAATAGGGCCCAACATGAGCCTGGTCTGTGACAGCACACAGTGTTACATAGTATCTTTGGAATATGTGTGAATGCTGAGAATGTAGCACAAATGGTTTTTCCTTTGGCATTCAATTTCAACTAAAAACTTTGAAAAACACAGTTGTACCTCCATTAAGTGAGAAGAGTAGAAGACAGGAATAAGTATGTTCTGTCACAGAACTGTATACAAGCATAAGGGGCTGACTGGATAAAGTACATCACTACTATGATTTTAATTGGCATTTTTGTTTGCATTAAAACTTCTAGATTCCCCCAGAAGACGTCATTAAAGTTGGTCGAACTGTTGGAGTGATGTTCAAAGAAGATTGCACAGAAATAACTTCAGTGTTGTGATGTCATATACTTGGACAGTGATGTCATATACTTAGACAGTGATGTCATATTCTTGGACAGTGATGTCATATACTTGGACTTCAGTAAGGCCTTTGATTCGATGCGCATGGGAGGTTGGACGGGAAGTTGAGCTATGTGGTGGTGGGGACTAAGGTGGCTAAATGGATTGAGAATTGGCTGCAGTGGAGATGGCAGAGGGTAGTGGTGGTGGTGGGGGAACTGTCATCTCCAAGGGCTGTGACAAGCGGGGTGCTGCAGGGATCGGTACTGGGGCCAGTGCTGTTTGGAATATTCATAGCGGACATCTCGTATGGCATCAGGAATAAGATCAATCTATTCACTGATGATCCCAAATTGGGGGCAATGGTGAATGATATAACAGGTTGGCAGGGGTAGGGTCAGAAGCATGGCAGTTGGGTTTCAATGTGAAAAAGTGCAAAGTCCTGCACTTTGGAGCAAAGAACCCAGGGAGGGGTTACCAGTTGGGAGGGGGTGCAGCTAGGTTCCACCGAGGAGGAGAATGATCTAAGGTGGTTGTAATGGGGAACATGAACAATATGGAGCAGTGTAGGAGGGTGGCAGCAAAATCCAACAGGATGCTGGGTTGTATCACAAGAGGGATCTCCTCCAGGAGCAGGGAGGTAATCCTGCCTCTCTACAGGGCACTGGTCAGGCCACACCTGGAGTACTGTGTGCAATTCTGGCACCCATATCTGATGAAGGATGTGAAATTATTGGAAGGGGTACAACGCAGGACAACAAGGATGATCCAGGGATTGAATCATATCATAGAAGCTTGATGGCAGGAAAGGACCATACCAGCCCATCTAGTCTGCCCTTTTTTTCCCCTGCATCTCCCCCTCCGCCTCCCCTTCCCTGCCAGCCCCTGCCCTCCCTCCAATACTCACCCCCATATGCTTGTCCCATGCCCTCTTGAATTATTCCACTGATTTAGCCCCCACCACTCTGTCTGGTAGTGTGTTCCAGGGCTCGACCACCCTCTCCGAGAAGAAACACCCTCTCACATTGCCCTGGAGGACAGACCATATGAGGAGAGGCTGAGAGAGTTGGAACAAGTACTCCTTGGAGGAGAGGAGGCACTGGGGGATATGACTTGAGACCTTTAAGTACATAAAGGGGATAAAGAAGGCAGGCACTGAAGGGTTACTCAGCCTGAGGAGGGGGAGGGACATGAGAGGGCATGGCTTTAGATTGGAGGGGGAAGATTTAGGATGGAAATGAGGAGTTGCTTTTTCACGTAGAGGGTTGTGGCAGAATGGAATGCTCTACTGAAGGAGGTGGTAGCCTGTAAGACAGTGTGTAGTTTCAAAAAGGGATGGGACAAGATGAGAAGGGGGGTAACTGGGAAGGGGAGCAGGGCAGCTGCAAGGTGAGGGTGCTAGCTGCACACTTGAGCAGACTTGATAGACCAGGTGACCTATTTCTGCTGTCAGATTTGTATGTTCATATGTTTGTATGTTGTGGCTTTTTCTTTGCCCAAGAGTGGTCCACCACCCTCCTTTGTATGCAAGATTTGATTAATGTGCCTGAGCTACAGTTGGAGAACGTCAGGCTGGCTGTGCTAAAATCGAGGACTTAATCAGCAGAACAAATTTTTATTTTTTTTTTCTCTCCGCCTCTGGTCGGCCCTCGTTCAGGAGGGCACCCCAGTTGTGTCCCCCCGACGTCCACCGAGCCCAGCTAATTGGGGAGCAGGACCTGCGGACACCTGCCATCATCCAGCCACCAGTGTTTTTCCATGTTCTTGATCCCCTGGGAGATGTGGTGTGCAATGACATCCAGGTGCACTCCCACGTGACATGCACCGACATCTGCCCTGTCTCCCGATCTTTTGGCTTGATCTGCCTTTCCTTCAGCTACTGCCAGGAGACAGGCAAATGGTGGGCTCTACCTAACCCTTCCCCCTCCAGAGGAGGAGAGCAGTCCATTGGATGCTTGATCCTCCTCTCCCCAGCCAACCCCCGATGCCCTGAGGTCACTCGTGACCCTGGGTCGCCAGTGTGGTGACAGGTGAGGCTTAGTGCCTCAACCCTCTGCACCACTGGGCCCGCATAGTTTTCTTTTTTAAATGATAAACTATCTTTATATTATCAGCATACTTTTTTTTACTTTGATATCTCTTTCCAGCACGATTGTCCCTATGGATGAGAGCACAACCTTATTTGGCACATGAAACTCCCATCCCGTTGTTGTTAAAGGCAATCAGGTAGAACGAGAGGGGGACATCTCTTATGAATACTTTATATCCTTTACCTTTTTCTAAATAATTACAAGTCATTGTTAATTAGTTGATTTCACCCACAAAATACACTGTGTACCTATTAGTACCAACCCCTCACAAACAGTTGACTCTTGTCCAGCTGTTTAAATTTGGTAAAGAGAGACATGAGCTTAAACTTCATTGTTGTATAGAACTTTAATGTGGGAAAAAGTTGCCATGTAGCTCTAGTTATATTTTGGGGTGCAATTTTTCTTTATTGCGCATGTGCAACTATTTAATTGTTAGTAACTTTTAAAAAAGTTATTATTTTTAACTAAAACTCAAAAAGAACCTAGTCCCAGGAAATACCTACAGCACCAGTAAATTTCAAAGCTCAACTCTTCGTGTTTTTTTTAGCAAATTGAGAGCAATAACAGAGGTAGCAAATTGGGCAAAATTAATATCACCAAAACTTCTCATGAAATTTTGAGGGGTTCAGAGACCTTAGGATTGAGAAGGTACATGCAACATTTCACAGTCCTAGAGTCTAAGATGGCAAAAATATAAGGCTTTGAAAAATGGCCAGTTTTAATGAAACCCCAATGCAACCCTAACATACAGACACTATCATGCCTGTATAATGTGTGTGTGCAGCATGTGAGTGTGTGTATCAGTGTCCATTCCGGGAATGTTCCATGACACACCCAGCCACAGGAAGGGGTTAACAAAGGGCTCTGCCTGTAATCAAAGCAGATGTTCTGTGTTGGATAAACACAGCCCTGCAGGGGGTCTAATCCTCATTTCTTGCCTGGCATTTAATGGTTTTTTATGGATGCACAAGAGCTATGCTGACCAGCTGCAAACAGAGGAGCAAGAACAGGGCCAGAAAGTATGTAGGGGGAGCCAACACAAACTGGAATCTTATCACATCATTACTATGCATAAGATAACTGATTGGCATGTGCTGAACAGTGGTTAGTCCTTTGCTAGATGTATTGTTGACAATGTTGTAAGCTGCCAATGTCTCTCCCACTCATGTACTGTTTAACTTCTGCTGACGAGGATCCTTTGTAAAAGAGCTCTTAGCTCAAAGGTTGTAATTCTGATTTCTAATAAATAAAATAAATAAATAACTGTTCTTTCTCTAAATCTCTTTTTCTTTATCTTCTCCTCCTTTCTGGTACTTTTTTTTTCCCTCTGCAGTTCTTCCACCTGACAACCTTCTGTTCCTGATTATGTTTTTTCTCTCACTCCTCCCACCCCTCCATCCACTGCCTGCCCAACTAACTCTGCTGCCTACCCTGGTATTAGGGACAGAGTAATATTAGCCAGTTCTTCTCCACTGCTGACACCACCGCCTGCCCTAGAGATGGAAAGCAAGTAACAGCATCAGTGTCTTTTCTCTACTCCCAAGCCCTCTGCTTGCCTTGGGTGAGGGCGCCTGCCATCTGCTGCTTTTCTCCAATCTGGACATCACTACCTGCACTGGAGTCAGGGAACAAGAAACAGCCTCTCTGCCATATGCATCCATGTGTACAGCCCTGTCTATCCTTTGGTGTCCTTCCCACACTTTCTCTACAATCATGAACACCTCAGCAGATAATGTTTTAGTACGTGGTTCCCCCTCACTAGTAGGTGAGTACTAGAGGTTCACGATGTTGAGGCGAGGAAGAAGTTATGCTTGGGGAAGAGATTCCAGTAGTGGGATGGAATGCCTCAAGCTCAGAAGATGAGATGGATGTTTATGGAAAAGACTACTTGTCAGCTTATGAGCTTACATGTACAAGATCAGTGTCCTCAGACTAAACTGAAATGTGGTACTAATCAGAGCTTCAATTGCTGTCTTGTCATTGCTTATTTCTTCACTAAATGGTATCTGCTAATTATGGATTGGGAAGTGACAAGTCAGTGTTATGGCACATCTAGACTATGTTTGCTTTTGTTGATCATCACATGGGCATACAATAGGACTGTGTACTGATCCGTGGAAAATCAAATCATCCTTGAATCCCAGAGCTTTTGGCATGTGCTGCAGTAAATGTCTGACAGTTTTAGGGAAATGTATTGTCATATGCAGGCCTCATGACTAATTTTTCACACAGCCTCTTTCCTTACCATGTTGTTCATGCTACCTTTTCTTGGTTTTGCTTTGCCCCACCACTACAACCCTTCAACTGGCCAGGAAGGATGCTGTCATCAGTCCCTACTGCTTGCCCCTATGGCAGGGTACAATTGGGCAGTGGCAATCCCAGCTAGGAGACCTAATCCAATGTAAGATGCAGCAGCAGGACAAGATGGGGACTCAGCTTAGTAGAATGGTCAATTGGGATGTTGAGGCGTGGCCCTGGATGTCATCTGTCTGGCCAGGATCCACTGAGTTTTCTTCAGGTTCTCCCACTCCAGCACCACTTAGTGGTGGTGTCCATACCATGAGATCATCTCAATGGCACCCATGCCAATAATGCTCCACCTTCTGCTGACTCCTCAACCCCTTTGACTACCAGATGGAAGTCAGGAGGTAGAATTTTGCAACAGAGCTATACCACTCACCCTTTACTGATTAATCTCCACCGGCCTCCACACAGCAGCTCAAATCCACCAGCAGAAACTTCCTGAATCTCCATAATTTGGCTAGTAGTTGAAATCTTAAGCTAGTTTAGAGAGCCATGCTCTCATAGTATGGTGTTTGCTGCTGCTATTGCCACCACTTGCTCAAATAGTGGCAAGTATATTAAATCAAAGGGAATGGTGGCAACAGCACTGAACAATGCAAAGTCAACAAGCAGGATGAAAATGACAAATCCTGGGCAGATTGTAATATACTTTGGAGAGGATGGAGTCAGTGGATAGATGAGAATAGCTGAGTTAATGTTGAAGATGTTATTTGATAGAGGCTGGCAGGAAACAGCTGGGTGGGAGTTGCAGAGTAATGTAGTTGGTAGGGGGTTTGTGAGGTCCTGTACTAGGGGTTGATACTTTTAATTGCTGTTTCAGAGGTGAAAAAAGCAGATCTGCAAATATGAAAGCTGTGGGGGGAGAAGGAAAATTCACAGTTGAGTAAAACACCAAGGTTACAGATTGAAGATGCAATGAAGAGGTCTGAGATAAGGAAAGAGCTGGGGTACAGAGCAATTTTGATTGATGGAGCTTATTTTCCAAGACCAGCAGACAATGTGAGGCCCACTCCCCCACCCCCCCTCCAAACACAAAAAATAAATAAAAAGAAATATCAAAATCTGTTCTGGAAATATAAATGTGTCTGGGAGATATATGCAAAATATATAGTATATTAGGAATGAGGGGGACTCTGTGTTGGCAGCTGGCTGACAGGCAAATAATCTATAATGTTAGGTTATCAGTTCCAGTCTCCAACTGAAAACAGTAGTTCAGGTAAATAACTCTTGGCAGCATTCTTATAGCACATTTCCATTTAACCTGTTGCTTGAAAAAAAATCGTTATGAGTCTGCACTCTAGAAGATGGGTGGGCGAGCACTCCGAGATGTTGAGAAGGGCACAGAAACCAATGCTCTAGCAATGTATATCAAGGTGCAGGGAAGGAGAGGGTCATGGTTTTAAATTCCTGGGAAAATAGACAAGATTATGAGACATCCTAGGGGTGGAGACTTGGAAAATCAGAGTCTCAAAAAAGAAGGATTTGGACTTTTTAAATTAGAGGCAAATAAATAGGAAAATGGCTGGTTTGAATGAGAGTAGATCTGTATCCCTGCTTATAGTAAAGTATTTTTTGCACCCTGCAGTGCTACCAGCGATGCTGCTTTGGAATGTCTTCCATGTCTGCCTATGCTCCACTCAAGTGGAAGTCAGCATGAATGTGTCCTTTGCTTGAAGCAATCATGCACGGTAGAAGAAGGATGCTGGTTCAACTTACTCTCCACCAGTAGCTGGGATTCTGCTATGGATGTGATCTACAAGCCCAGAAAAGATATGAAACTCCATGGGACTGTTTTTTTTTTTTTTGGAATGGACCTTTTTTTCTTCCTGAATGGTTTTGCTATGGAATACTTGATATAAAACAATGTCCTTTTCCATTATCTTTATTGAAAACATAGTTTATTGCAACAAATTAGTTGTTGCTGTACTGTAATTTCCTTTCTCAAAATCTGTTTCCATGTGTGCATGTAAGAATGATTAACATACTTATTTGCTGCATGATTATCTATTATCTGGGACCACTGCATGTGTAAGTTGTTTTGAAACATTTAGTGTTGCCAGTGTGTCACACAGTGGTAGCACTACCGCTCGCTACGCTGACAACCCAGGTTTAGAAACGAGCCTAGGTCATCAGACGGCCAGTCGGGGGAGGAGCACTGAGTGTCCCATAGGATGCTGGCATTCTCTGGGAGGACACTGCCGCCATGCAGCCATCACCTGGGTGACCACAAATAACAGTGCAAGCAGGAGTGTAGTTCTGGGATCAGGGATTGCTGATTGGCTGGATGGATGTACACGCCTTGCGAGCTCACATCCAGTGGTCTAAGCATCCCCAGGCATGAAAACAAGAAAATCTAGCCATGTCATATGACAGCTCTGGACAGCCCGCAGACCCCGCACCTCACCAGCTTAGGCTGAGGGACCTGGCCCAGCCAGAAGACCTCCACTGTGGGGAGGAGATACCATGGTGCAACACTCCTCATGCATGGTAGGTTCAGGGAGATGGCGGGAGTGATGGGGTTGAGGCTGCCCAGGGCTCTGAGAAGGGCTGACACTGGCTGAGGGAAGAATAAACACAAAGTAAAAAACAAACAAACAAACAAAAAATTAGGATTACATAGAACATAGAAACATAGACTGATGGCGTATAAGGACTGCTTGGCCCACCGAGTCTGCCCATTTCCCTACCTATGGGATAAGCTGCAGATCCTAGTTAACCAACAGCCTACTTCTTCCTACCCCCCCCACCAGAATTGCCTTATGTTTGTCCCATGCATTCTTGAATTCTCTCACTGTTTTTGACCCCATGACCTCCTCAGGAAGGCTGATCCAATGTGTCCACCACCCTGTCTGTGAAAAATACTTCCTCACATTGCCCCAGTGCCGTCCCCCCTCTATCTTCAGATTGTGTCCCCTTGTTCTTACACATCTCTTTTTCTGAAAGATGCTACCCTCTTGGACTTTGTTGATTCCCTTGAGATACTTGAAAGTTTCTATCATGTCCCCCTTCTCCCACCTTTCCTCAAGGACATACGTATTAAGCTCCTTTAGTCTTTCTCTTCATATGGCTTCTGTTGCAGACCCTGCACCATTTTAGTTGCTTTCCTCTGGACTGCCTCCATCCTATCTATGTCCTTGTGGAGATGTGGTCTCCAGAACTGCATGCAGTACTCCAGATGGGGTCTCACCAACTGTCTGTACAGAGGGATAACAACTTCTTGTTTTCTACTGGTGATGCCTCTCCCTATACATCTCAGCATCTTCCAGCCATCCTTACTGCCTTCTCACATTACTTGCTTACCTTTAGGTCATCTGATATGACTACCTCCAAGTCCCTTTCTATTTTTGTTGTTGTTACTACCCCCACGCCCCATTTTGTAGTGGGTTTTGCTTACCAGGTGCATTACTTTGCACTTCTTTGCATTGAATCTAAGCTGCCATACTTTTGACCATTCCTCCAACCTTGGCAAGTCTCTTCTCATCCTTTCCACCACCCCTTGTGTATCAACCCTGTTGCAGATCTTTGTGTCGTCTGCAAAGAGGCATACTTTTCCTTCCAGTCCCTCTGCAATGTCACTTATAAAGACATTAAAAAAGACCAGACCCAGTACTGAACCTGCAGTACCCCACTAGTAACTCCCCTTCTTCGGAGTGACTCTGTTTACTATTACTCTGTGTCCTGTTGTCCAACCAATTTTTTACCAGGCTTCCACCCTGGGACCTACTCCCAGGCTGGCTAATTTGTTTATTAATCTTTTGTGTGGGACTGTGTCAAATGCCTTGCTAAAGTCTAGGTAGGCCATGTCCACAGCCCCTCCCTGGTCTACTACTTTGGTCACCCAGTCAAAGAAATCTACTAGATTCATCTGACATGACCTTCCCACTGTGAATCCATGCTGCCCTGGGTCCTGTGCCCCCCTGGCCTCTAGGTACTTAACATTTCTTTCTTTCAGAAGTGATTCCATCATTTTCCGTACCACTGAGGTCAAGCTAACAGGTCTGTAGTTTCCTGCCTCTGCTTTACTCCCACTTTTGTGAAGGTCCAAAAAACAAAGTCCAAGAGGGTAGCATCTTTCAGAAAAAGAGATGTGCAAGAACAAGGGGGCACAATTTAAAGATAGAGGGGGGCGGTTCGGGGCCAATGTGAGGAAGTATTATTTCACAGAGCGGGTAGTGGATCCATGGAACAGCCTTCCTGAGGAGGTTGTGGGGTCTGAAACTGTGGGAGAATTCAAGAATGCATGGGACAGACATAAGGCAATTCTTGTGGGGGGTAGGAAGAAATAGGCTGTTGGTTAACTAGGATCTGTGGCCTATCCTGTAGGTAGGGAAATGGGCAGACTAGATGGGCCAAGTGGTCCTTATCTGCTGTCAAAGTCTATGTTTGTATGTTTCTATGTAAGTGGAATCACATACACCCTCTTCCAGTCCTTAGGTACCACACTATTGTCCCATGATTTGTTAAAAAGGGTAGTCAGTGGTGTCACTAGTTCTCCCGGTTCCATGTGACAATAGCGATTATAAAATCGCGACTGCAATTTAAGCTGCCTCTTCGCTACCACAATATTAGCACCAAAACAGAAGCCACAATATTAGGGGCTACTATGTAAAATAGCACTCGTACAGTGTAATCATAATTTACTTACAACTTTGTGAGTTTGTGTTTTGTTGGCTGCTCTTCTGTTAGATCATTTTACTTCGTTTTACTTCCTGTTTCACATGTATCTCACTTGTATCCCACAATGCATTAGCCTAGCACTTAAAACTACCTGCTCCCTTTTGACATGTCAACATCGGAATCGAGGATTCAATTCCAGATTAGGTGCCTGTCATCTGAGCGTGTGGAAGCTGATTCAATCGCTTTTGGAAGAACAGAGACTCACTGAAATTAGATTAGAGCAAATTGTGTCTGGGGCATATACTGCAACTGGAAAAAAAAATACAAGGACAGTAATGCTCGCATCGCAGCTACAGTTGCTTCTTATGGTACAAGAAGCTTGTACGATTATCTGAGAGGTCTCGCTTATAACTTTCAATTTCAGGTGTGAATTCACCTAAGAGCACCTCAAACGATTTGGCAAATGAATTTGCTTTTTTAATTGGTTTTGTTTTTTTTGATTTGGCTGTATATTTCAGTAGCTAATAAAGCAGAATTTATTTTGTTGATTTTTGAGTCGCTATTATGGCATGCCTGCTGATAATCCTATGTCCAGAAGTGATCTCCATACCGTCCTCCAGAAACTGGGCACAGTTTTTCATTTAAAGTTCATCGGTCATTGCTAAACTTCCAGACTGTCCAGAAGAGGCAATACATAAAGCGGTCAAAAAATGATATCAGCTCATTAGAGAGTAAAGCATTTGTTCATTCCAGTCAGCAGAAGGCACCTAACATAACAGCCATAGCAGTCCTTCTGCGATCTCCCGATCCAGAACCTGGGCAGTTCACCGCTCAGTCGCCGAATTTGTGCACTCGCTATTTTATCATTCAAAGGTCATGGCTCAGTTGCCAAATTTGTGCACTAGCTAAAATGTGCTAGTAGCTCATTTCGTAGTCGTGGTTATTGAGTCACTAATTTGCTGTTGCAATAATGTAGTCGCCGTTTTCACGGGTAACCGTTCTCCCCTTAGTTCTTTTAGAATTCTGGGGTGAATCCCGTCAGGCTCCATTGCTTTGTCCACCTTCAGTTTTAAGAGTTCTTTCAGAAACCTTTGTTCTGTGAAAGGACTGGTATTGACCCCCCCCATCCAGAGTGCTTCTATTGATTGGGTTAGGTACCTCCCCCTTCTCTTCTTTTGTGAATACTGAGCAGAAGCATTCATTCAGTATCCCTGCTTTTTCACTGTCCCTCTCTGCCCACCCACCTCCCTTTATTAAGCCTCACTATCCCTCCCTTGGTCGTTCTTCACTCCCTAATGTACCTATAAAAGGTTTTATCCCCCTTCTTAACTGAGTTGGCTATCTTTTCCTCGGTTTGGCCTTTGCTATTCTGACTGCCTTCCCCGCTTCCTTCTGCTTTAACTGGTACAGTTCTCTGTCCTGCTCCTTCTGTGCTTCCTTATACTTCCTGAATGCTATCTTTTTCTCCCTAACCTTCCTCGCCACCTCTTTTGATTTGTTTATTTGCTTCACACAAAGGCTTCATGCCTCTGCGATGGCAGTTTTGATGTTTCCCCATTGTTCCTCCACCCCTCCTTCTTGCATGTTTGCTAGTGCTTTTCTGAGGCATTTTCCCATTTTGACAAAGTCAGCCCTCCTAAAGTCCAGTACCCTTACTTTTGTATGGCTTGACTCTGCGGCTGTTTTTATCATGAACCACACTGTTAGGTGGTCACTTGTTCCCAGATGGCTACCCACTTCAAGATCTGAGATCCTCTCTCTGTCCCTGTTTGAGAGTACCAGGTCTATGATTGGTCCCTCCTGAGTGGGTTCCAACACTAGCTGTCTGATGCATGCCCCCTGTAGGGCATCGAGAATGACCCTGCTCTTGGATGTGGCTGCAGCAAAGGTACTCCAGTTAACATCTGGCATATTCAGGTTCCCCATCAACACTATCTCCTCTTTTTCTGCCATCCTAAGGATGCCTTCTATCATTTCCTTGTCCCTTTCCTCTCTCTGAGATGGGTGTTTGTATACAACCCCCGTGCAGATTGTGGTGCCATTTCTGGTCTCCAGGGTGACCCACAGTGCCTTCTCTCCTCCCTATTTACCCTTTAATTCCATTGCTTTGATCCCTTCTATTATGTAGAGTGCTACTTCTTCTCCTTCTTCTACCCTTCCTGTCCCTCCTGTAGATTGTGTACCCTGGTATGTTTACATCCCAGTCATGGTTCTCTGTGTACCTTGTTTCTGTGAGGCAATGGGTTGTGATGGGGAATTTCTCCTCCACCTCTAGTCCCCTATCTTGTGGAGTACCTCAGAGTTCAGTCTTAGCCCCAATGTTGTTCGCAGTGTACATGCTGCCCCTGGGAGGAATCATTAGGAGGTATGGTCTGGGTTTTCATTGCTATGCTGATGATACCCAGCTATACTGTACTTATCCTTTATCCCAGGAACATCCAATGCGGTAGATGTGCTAAACAGCTGCCTTGCCGAGATCAACGACTGGTTGGCCTCCAGCTGGTTGTGACTGAACCCTGATAAGATGGAGGTACTGGAGGTGGAGTCGAGCAGAGTGCAGGATAGGATGGCCTCTGGATCCAGAGACTGGACTTGTTCTGGGATCTGCTCCATTGAAGGCCTCCTCAAGAGTGTGAAATCTTGGTGTCATTCTGGATAGGGGTTTCATGATGAAGGTGCAGGTATCTTCCACTGTCCACTGCTGTTTTTTCCATCTCAGAAATGTTGCCAGGATTAAGCCCCTTGTGCCGCCTATGGGCCTCCCCAGTTTGATGCATGCCTTAGTTACATCAAGGCTTGACTACTGTAATGCGCTGTACCTCAGGGCTGTGGGAGGACCTCTCCACAGGCTGCAGCTGGTGCAGAACGCAGCTGCCCGGTTACTTACTGGGCAGTCAAAACTTTGCCATATTACACTGGTACTGTGTGATCTGCACTGGCTACTGGTCAGGTGGAGGATCCTCTTTAAGGTGAGTCTTCTCACCTATAAGGCCCTACATGGCCAGGACCCTGGTTATCTGCTCAATCTTCTTGTACAAGCTCTCTCGGTCCACCCCCCTCCGCTCCTCCTGTGGTGGCCCCCTGGCAATTCCCAGGACGAGGTTAAAATTGGCTGGCGACAGGGCTTTTAGTGTCGCTGCCCCAATCCTGTGGAATTCACTACCCTTTGGGGTTAGTGGGGCCCCAACTTTGGAGGTTTTCAAGGCATGACTAAAGGCCCTCCTATTCACCCAGACCTTCCCCGATTCAGTTGTTTAGTTTATTGGCGCAGATATATAGTAGTCTCTTGGCACGCCTGTCTTTAAGTTTTAGTTTTTATACAAATTCTGATTTGTGTGTTTGAATTGTCTACATATTTTAGTTTTTTTTATTAATGATGGTTTTATTTATGTATATTTGTAATCTGACTTGTATGGCACCCAGAGCCTCTGGGAATGGGTGTCTTTTAAATAGATATTGCCTTGCCTTGCCACAATATCCAGGTGTCCCGCTTCCATCAAGGCCACCAGTTCAGGGAGCTTGTTACCTAGACTATGGGCATTGGTACTCATTACCCTCTATTTTTTGATGGCCTTACCCCTTTTTGCCCCATCCGTGTCCTTACTGCCTTTGCCCTTTTCACCATTTACCCCTGCCCTTCTCCCTATTGACTTCTCTAGCTTGTTATCTTTTTTGTTGTTTATTTTTTCCACTGCACTATACACTTTAATCTGACACATATGGTGTTTCTAGTAGGAGTGTTTGTGTCTTTATCTACAGTGCACCTCATGTTAACTTTAAATTTAAGTAACTGCACTTGTAAACAGCTTTAGCAATTATGTAATTATTGTTTACACTATAAAAGTACCTTGTGTGAAGATACTTGTATGAGTCATGATTAACAGGGTCTGCAGGGAACCAGGTCTTGAAGCCTTCCAGAGGGTGGGTTTTGAACCAAGGTACCCTGCATTCCACTTTGTGGCTGTTTCATTCTACTCAAGGCTGTTTCAGTCAGACACCTTGAAATACATCAGTAGGGTACTTGGAAAAACTATCCAGAGAGCAGCTACACTTACAATTCCACCACCAAAATAATGTATTTATTTAATAATAATAATAATAATAAAATAATAATGATACAGTTTCATACATGATAAGTGCAGGCAGCATTTACATGCAGTGTAAACTGTGCCACAATCATCACATGGAGGTCCATACCCCAGCACTTCACCCGAGTGGCTTTGTCAGGGGATGGAGACATACCTGATTGACTCTCATGTTATAGTGTGTAACTGATGACATCATAGTAGCCCACCAATAATAATAAACAAAAAAATTCAAGTACAAAAGTGAAACAAGTGAGAAAATAAATGTGATGTCAGCCATTAAGATACTAGTAAATGTCCAGCCTGAAAATACCTTAACATGAATTTGTATTTAATAACAAGATTTGCTCAGAAAAAGAGAGAGAACCCTCCCACGATCACCTTACATACTGTAGCTAAACTAGAATATCCTGGGGATCCGCAAGTGAATTTTTTTATAGCCTTAGTGACAACATGTTCAGGCATCCTTTAACTATATCTGCAAAGAAAACAAGTCATAACTGTGACAATTTGTCATTCAGAAAGATATATTCCAAATACTTCATAACAGTCTTCCATAAAACAGGTTACAAAGGGTGTGTGTGTGTGCAGCCCACAGTTACTAAATATTTTAATACAATTATTAATAATAAGGCTGGAAAAGAGAAAGATTAAACTAAATGGGGGGGAGGGGCAATCAAGCCATTTCTTTTTATAAAACTTCTGATCAATAGGAAACATACAAACATAGACTCTGATGGCTGATAAGGACCGCTTGACCCACCCAGTCTGTCCATTTCCCTACCTATTGGATAGCCTGCAGATCCTAGTTAACCAGCAGCCTACTTCCTCCTACCCCCCCACTAGAATTGCCCTATGTCTGTCCCATGCATTCTTAAATTCCATCACTGTTTTTGACCCCATGACCTCCTTAGGAAGGCCGTTTTATGCAACCACCACCCTCTCCGTGACAAAATACTTCCTCACGTTGCCACTAAGCCGTCCCCCCCATCTTCAAATTGTGTCCCCTTGTTCTTGCACATCTCTTCTTCTGAAAGATGCTACACTCTTGGACTTTGTTGATTCCCTTGAGGTACTTGAAAGTTTCTATCATTTCCTGCTTCTCCCTCCTTTCCTCAAGGGTATACTTATTAAGCTCTTTTAGACTCTCTTCATGTGGCTTCTGGTGCAGACTCTGCACCACTTTAGTTGCCCTCCTCTGGACTGCCTCCATCCTGTCTATGTACTTGCAGAGACAGGCATTACATCATTGGCAAAACTAGGTGTGGGAGTGACTCGGTTGATATGAAACTTCTTGCCTTGGTGGTAGAGGAACATCCCCACCCCATCTCTAGAATTTTTTACTTTTCACTGTGCTGCTCACAGTTACCAGAGAAGTGGAAATCTTCACTGCTTATATCAGTTTTCAAAAGTGAAGACTGAACTAACCTTGGCAACTACAAACCCATTTCTATTCTCTCCCCACTGTCCAAGACCCTCAACAGAATAGTCTCTGACCAACTTGTCATAGGGCACAGCTGACTGACACATGGGAATTATCAAGCTACGGCAAAAGGGAGGAACTTGTCATAGCATCTAGGATACCTTAAGCATTAGAAAGAGGAATAGGGCAGACTGGATGGGCCATAAGGCCCTTATCTGCTGACAACATCAGTGTATCTATGTATCTGTGTAACTTGTCACATACCTTGAACAATACGTATCCAGTGTGTACAGCAGCACAGCTTCTGGAAACTCCACAGCACCAACTTAGTGCTGTTGGAATACACCAATTATGTTCATAAGACCCTTGACAATGGTGGCCTAGTCAGAGCTACATATATTGACCTCACTAAAGCTTTTGACCTGGTCAACCATAAGCTCCTACTTAGCAAACTCTCTGGCCTGGGTTTGTCACAGGACACAGCTGACTGGTTCCACAGCGATCTCAGCGATCTCATCAATCATTCATAGTGGGTGAAGATCAATAAATCTTTGTCTGATATTAGGGGAGTATCTATTAATGCCCCATCTTGGGTGCGCTCCTATTTGGCCTCTTCATAAATCAGCTGCCCGATGCTTGTCAGACAGCCAACGTACACCTCTATGCCAATGATTCTGTCCTCCATTCCAAAAACCCTGACCTTGACAGTCTTACAGCTGCTCTTCAAATTAACTTTAGGTCACTTAAAAGCTGGTTTTCCAACAAAAAACTGGTCCTCATTTACAAAAAAATAAACGATAAACAGACCATGCTCTTCTCTAGCCTCCCACAGAAGAAGAAAGCTGAACAGGTGGAGACCATCGAATACCTTGGAGTAATTCTGGATGACACCCTATGCAGGATTTTTGAATGGTGGCACAGGTCCTGCTCCATGGGACATAAGACTTCAGCGGTGGGCTGAACCCCTGTGCCACAACAGCACAGCCACACCCAAATTTCCAATATCGGGTGCAGTTGTGACAGTTTCCCTGCTTTCTGGCAGCTTGCACCATATATCTGGTGCAAGCACCAATACTTTGTCCCCCAGGAGTGGTGCATGCTACACCACAAAACTGTTGTCTAAGGTGTAGCACTGGGTGCAAGGGATAGAAAATCCTGAATGCGGCCAGTGAATGCTGCAAGCCCTGTGCATCATATGTTTGGTGCACTGGGGGCTTGTGGCATTATTGGACATTTGAAAATCTGACCTCTTATCTTTTGCACCCATTTGTACCTCATGTTGACAATCTGATGTAAATAGTTTACAGAAGACTGGGTACCTTGAACTGTAACAGGAACAATCTCATTGAGGATGCTAGATGCCTTACTGTGGCCAACACCAGTCTGTAACTTATAGATTATGGGCTCACTGTCTATGCTGCTGCCTGTGACACCGTGTTAAACAGAGTAAAGCTGATCTGTGATATGGTGTGCCACTTTGTACTTGGTGCAAATAACTGCACTCATAGCTGTACCCTGTACACACTCACTGACTGGCTACCTTCACCCAGCAGAGAAAAACTCCAGAACTGTTTGCTAGCCAAAAAGGCATTTTTGGGTCTAACAACCCCTGCTTTAATGATTTACTTCCACTCCATCTCGAACCAATATACTGTAACACCAGGAACATGTTCGGGAATGCCCTTAAGCCTCCTTTCTTGCCTAGTCAGCTGGGAAAGCAGTCATTTGCTGTCAGGACCACTAACTGGTTAAACGAATTACCTGATATATATATATATATATACTGCTGAATCTAAGTTTAATCAGTTTAGGAGATCTTTGTGGTCTTCCTTTGCGTTCTAATGCACATGTAACTGTTAAATAGTTTTGTTTGGTTTCTCAGTGTACATAACCTGTGTCTTTTTGTACAACAATGTATATCGAGTTTTTCAAAACTATGTAATTGTACTGCCTTAAGTGCTTGGAGCCTGACGCAACTGCATTTTCACTGGAACTACTTATTATACCTGTAATGTGTTTTTTGTGACTATATATTTGACATGTAACCTTTGGAAATGAGCACTTGTACTCAAAGGTAATCTCCAAAGTTTTAAATAAATATGTCAATCAATCAATCTCTTATGTAAGCATGTAAACATTTGACTTTTGTTCTCCAGTGACTGCGGTAGGTGAGTTCCTCCATAAGTCTTACTTTTCTACACATAAACTATTTTTATGAGATTCAAGCTTCTGTGGCATTCAACTCAATGGAGGTAGTGGTGTGTGCCTGGTATTGTGCTATAGACTGTGGAAAAACTATAGGGTTGTTGCTAACTTTCCTAAAAGAAGTCCATCAAATTCTGGTGCTGGTTTGTGTGTCAAAAGTATAATTTTGACTTGAAACTGATGGGAGTTGCCACTCAGAGGAATCAACAAAGTCCAAGAGGGTAGCATCTTTCAGAAAAAGAGATGTGCAAGAACAAGGAGACACAATTTGAAGACAGAGAGGGGGTGGTTTAGGGGCAATGTGAGGATGTATTTTTTCACAGAGAGGGTGGTGGACACATGGAGCAGCCTTTCTGAGGAGGCTGTGGGGTCTAAAACTGTGGGAGAATTCAAGAATGCATGGGACAGACATAAGGTAATTCTTGTAAGGGGTAGGAAGAAATAGGCTGTTAGTTAACTAGGATCTGCAGCTTATCCTGTAGGTAGGAAAATGAGCAGACTAGGTGGGCCAAGCAGCCCTTATCTGCCGTCACAGTCTGTGTTTCTATGTTTCTATCTGTCATTGGCCTATCCCAAGTTAAAAACACTAAAAGAATGGATAAAAGCAGGACCCCACTGAACAACTGATAACATAAACATTCCTCGGAAAACAAGATATTGCATCTCAGCTGTGGTATGCTGGCTAAATACATTGTAAAAATTGATAAAACAAAGACCCCACTGAAAATGAGATACTGCATCTCAGCTGGGCTGTCTTGGGAAAAATATGTAAAATGTGTAACTCCAGAACCTCACAGAAAAGGAGGTACTAAATCCAAACTGGTTTGTCCTAAGAAAGATACATTTATAACAAGCATTTGTCAATGCCGAATGTTGCTTGCTTGTATGTGCTGTGTAGGTATTTGGAAGTCAGTGGAGTGCAAATATTGAAAATTTGCAAACTTACGAACGTGCATAGGAACTGCGCAACGCAGGCTCGTAAAACAGTAATTTTTAGGAATTTTGTCACCAAATTTTCAACATAGCCATTTAAGACCTCTGCTCATGAACAGTGTCACTGTGATTTTCTTACTGTGTCCCATACAGTGATTTCGCACACCGACTGCGCCATTGTGCGCTACATGGGCAGAAATACGTTTTGGGTGAGATGTGAAAATTGACAGCTGTATTGCTCATAAGGAGGTGTGGTAAAATGACAATGTTGAAAATCTGGAGTGAAAATCTTGAAAATTTGTGAACTTACGAGCATGCGTAGGAACTGCTCAATGCACGCTCGTAAAACAGTCATTTTTAGGAATTTTTCCACCAAATTTTCAACATAGGCTTTTTGAGAGCCCACCTTATGAACACTGGCAGTGTTGTTTCGTTAATCAGTGCTGAAAGGTGATTTCACGCAGTGACTGCGAAATCACCCTTCAGGCCCGATTAATGCCATGACAGTGAGAGCATTCATGAGAAGGGGTCCCAAAAACCCCATGTTGAAAATTTGGTGCAAAAATTCCAAAAAATGCCTGAGATATGCAGCAAAGTTGAAAAAACCCTATTTATTACATTATACAGCTTACCGGCATTTCCTCAGTTCACGGTTGGCTTTGAAGAGTGCAGGCGTGTTCCTGGTCCACCGAAGATCATCGGCATGAGTCCAGAGGTAAGTATGGGGGAGGGGTGTGGGAGGTGGAGTGCGCAGTGGGTGGGCGTGGGGGGACCCAGACAGCGAGGGATCGTTTTGTGTTGCAGGTTGTTTTTTAAAACAGGAGGACGACAGGACATTTGCCATGCTGGGGTGGGCTCCCAGCATGGCACCAGGATGCTGTTTGGGGGCCATGGAGCCGGACGGGGATTAGGCACCCCGTCGGTGATAACATCTGTTGCCACGCTGGTGTGGGCTCCCAGCTTGGCACCGTGTACTGGGACAGTGGAGCCGATGGGGACTGGGCACCCCCGGCCGGCTATACATGTGTTGCCACGCTGTGATGGGCACTCAGCTGCATGTGCAACTCAGTTTTCAGGGGAGGCAGCACAGCTGAGGGGGATTGGGCACCCCGTCGGCTATACAGTGTGTGGGGAGGGCCGAACACGCAGTATGCGTGAGTGTGTATGTGTGTAGGGGGGAGCACGCATGAGCAGGCGATATCTTATCGCTGCTCACTGAAGTGTAGCTCCCCCTTTCAACTGTACGCCACTGCATTTTAGACTGCTGTCATAGACAGCTCCAGCAGGGATTGGAGAACTGCGGCCGTGCCTGCAAACACACTGGCTGAATTGGAAGAGGGCTGCCACACTTCCAAAAACTCAGATGATGGCACTATGTTTCTTGCACATGCATGCAAGCAACATAAAAATAAGTAAAAGTAGGACCCCACTATAAACAAGATATTGCATCTCAGATGCTCTATCATGGGGAAAATACAATGTAAAACAGTGTAACAGAAGAACCCCATTGAAAAGGAAATACTGCATCTTAGTTGATCTGTCCTGGGAAAAATACATTGTGAAAATCTATAAAAGCATGATCCCCACTTAAAAATGATATATTGCCTCTCACATGTTCTATTCTGAGCAAATACAGTGTAAAAATAGGACACTATTGAAAATGAGACATTGCATCTCACTGGGACTATCATGGCCTATGATTCATGGACTAACACATAGTAAAAAAGGATAAAAGCAGGAAGGACCCCACTGAAATCAAGATACTGCATCTTAGCTACTCTGTCTTAGTAAAACTACTCTGTACAAAAGAGTAGCAGCAGAATTCCACTGAAAAGGACATTTTGCATCTCAGCTGGTCTGCCCTGGGGAAAAACACATTGTAAAAACAGGTAAAAGCAGGACCTTACTGAAAATGGGATACTGCATCTTAGCTGTGCTGTCCTGGTTAAATAGGTTCTGTTCCTGATAACAAAAGGGCATGGGGAGGGGGCTGCATTTCTGGTGTTTGACAGCCAGTTGTGATCATTACTTAAAGAGGCTGCTGCTGTTACTGATGCCCAGCCACTTTCAATGATGATGGGTACTCTATTACGACACCTGTCTATGTTTCAGGTGTTCTGGTTGCGCTCGGGTGCTCTGAGGAAATGGCAGCATAATGGGAGCTCTCCCACAAACCATAATTTTTCCGTGATATAGCAGCGTTGTATAGTCATGGTGTCTATTTTTGGGCAGATCGGTAACTTTTTAACACAAGTGCGCATTTAATTATGAAATCTGGGGAAAACTGAATTTAAATTACCTGAGATACCTGTATTAATATAATCACTGCTCACCCTCTCTGAAGTATGCAGTCTGACAGTCGCAATGGAACGGCAGGGTCCTCAACTCACATCGGCTCCTTTCCCACTGACTGTTTGGGGGTCACAGAAGAAAAAAATCCAAGAATGCAGCTAAAATAAATAAAGGTACCACTAAAATAAATCCACGCGACATGGATTTTATAAGAGAAAAATTACAAAACATGCACACAGATATTGGTGACTTAAAAACGCAGGCTAAGATTGAGAGAAATAAAACAGAGGTTATTGAAGAAAGATTAAACATTGTGGAGGAAAGATCAGCTTTTCTAGAGGAAATGTTCAGTAAAATGGAAGATTCATCTGTAAAGACTTGCACAAAAATTTACTTTTTAGTCTCTAAAGTAGATGACTTGGAAAACAGGAGTAGGCGCAATAATTTGTGACTGGTAGGGGTGCTAGAGTTTGTGGAAGGCAATGATATGGTCAGATTTTTAATAGAGTTTATACCTTCGATCCTAAATGCGTCGTGGCAGTGGCCCTTGGAAACAGAAAGGGTGCATATATCTTTAAGACCACCTCCTAAACAAGGGCAGAAGCCGAGGCCCATTATTGTACGTTTTCTATGTTTTAATGTTAAGGAAGAGATTCTTGCATTGGCCAGACAGAAAAAGTCACTTTATTAGAGGAAAGAGAGAATTTTCATATTCCAGGACTATATAGCAGAGATTGTGGAAAAGAGAAAAGCATATAATGACATCCGTTATGTTCTACAGGAACTCCATATACCTTATTATGGCAAGTACCCTGCAATGTTAGTTATGTCTACAAGTGAGGGTTCACATAGCTTTAAAACACCGGAAGAAATTTGGACCTTTATTGTTAAATCTTGGCCAGAAGCTAGTCGCATTTTGAAAAAAAGGCCCAAATATAACTTAAAGGGACACTGTCAACCCCCTTAAGTCTCAAAGTGTCCCTAGTTTAAAAAACAAATTTTATGATTGCCAACATTCTATAAAGATTGCTGATGTAGCTGGTAGTTTGATTTAGAATTTTTTTTCTTTAAAAAAGTGAAAAACAGATTGCCCAGCATACTGGTGTTACCACACAAAACATGTTTGTTTACATTCCTTGATCAGCTCTAACTGAATATTTCTTGAACTTGGGAACACCTACAATGCAGTCTAGCCCCTCATGATGCAGTGAGAGTTTAGGAGCCTATTGCATCATGAGTGACTGCACTGTTTGGGGGTATTTCTAATGCTCAGGATGTATGCAGTAAGAACAGATCCAGGACTGTAAACAAAACAAGATTGCTTATAAATATACATTAGCATGCATTTCAGTTCTACTAAACAAGGAGACAGACAAAACAAACAACAATATCAAAGAATTTTAGAGAAGATAGGCAATCATAAAATGTGGGTTTTTAACTAGAAATAATATGATGGAAAACAGGTCGACAGTGCCCCTTTAAATCAGCAACGTATTTCATCTTCCCCCAGTAAGTTTGAAAACCCTATAAGTTCTACTTTAGAACACGAAACATGAGCCTCCACTATTCAGAATGGGCATCGCGATACACCTGGAGCATCTAAAGTCTCGGTGTCTCCTCGGATGGTTCTACATAAAAACATGCATATACCAGTGCCTAAATCATCTTCAAAGCCTGCTACTAACGTAAACCCACGTCCAAAATCTGTTATTTGGCCTTCAAAGATTTTTCGTAAATCACAGACCTTTTACAAAAACAAACAAGCCATTCTTTCTTCTGCTGCTTCTAAGGTCCCCAGTAATTCAGTGTGTCAGTGGCTCAGTAGGTAGCACACTCGCCTCTGAGTCTGGGAGATCAGAGGGCTGTGGGTTCAGTTCCCACATCTGGCACTTGGGTTAATATCCCAGTACTGACACTGTAATGCAGCATGAGAGGGGTGCTGCATTTCCGAGGTGCCGTCTTTCGGATGAGGTGTTAAAACCGAGGTCCCATCTGCCTGGATTGGTGGTAGTTCAGGTGGATGTTAAAGATCCCATGGCACTTATCGAAAAGAGCAGGGGAATTTCCCCGGTGTCCTGGCCAAATTTCCTTCATTCACTAAAAAATACCACCAACAGCTTAATCTGGTTCAAGGTCAGTTGGCATGCATCTGTATCCCCCCTCCCCCGGGTCGTGCCTGAAAATAGGCAGGATTTGTCTAGTGCACTTACCCGGTCAACAAAAGCTGAAATAAAAAAAAAAACTTGCCCCCAGCCAAATCTGCAAAATTTTCTTTGGATGACTACTCTCCTAGAGGAATACCTGAATGTCTAAAGGACCCGTGCAGCCCTGTAGCGGATACGTTTGCTGAGCTTTCTTCTCCTGGAGCCATCTCTGAGAAGTCTGATGCACTGGTAACATGAAGGATCTACAGATCATGATGATTGTACATGATTCATACTGCAGGAAATGACGCTGTGCTGAGCCTATCTGGATAGACTGGTTAAAGCACATGATGCTCATTGTCTTTTATAAATATTTAGGATGCATGTTGCTTTTCAAATAATTGAAGTAACAATTAACAGCATGCTAAAGTCATTCCTGTGCCTCTATTACTACTTCGATCTTATTTATTGTGCGTATTTATTGTATGTGACCTTTAGGAGGGTGGGAGTTTAAAGGTCAAATGTATAAGGGCATTTTCTGTTTCCGGGTTACCAAAAGAAAAAAAAGAGAGGGGAGAGCGTTTATGAGGTATGTAGGCATCGTGGTTTAAAATCTGTTTAAACACTAATGTTAGTACTCCTGTCAATTAAGCACTAATGTTAGCCAGGACAGTTCAAGCTGCAGGTATTTGTTGTGTCTGTGACTGATATAAAAGGGTCTGGGGCTTTCTGTGAGCAAAGCATTGTGCTTTTCGTATTAAATAATTCCATTCTGGTATTGCTCTAAACATTACAGTCTTATTCTAGCTAAAAACATGTGCAGAAATTGCTGGGAGCTCATATTCTTTAGAAAACAGATAAGGCAACCTGGGTCCAGAATGTGGGGGTATTATGTGGACATTGGTCATTCAACATTGTAGTTGAGTCTCTGTTGAACAAACTGAACAAAATTTAATTTCAGTGTTGGAAAATATATTTACTATCTTTCCGGACCACGAAGAGGTTTTGTTTGATAACCAGTTTAAGCAGATACTGTATATTCCTGGGTTCTAGTTTAAGTTCAGACTTGATCCATTTTATGCATAAATATAAATTTTCAGTTTCCACTGTTAAAACTGTCACCTTACGTGGTTTTATACAGTCTGAAATAGAAACTTGTGACTTCAGAAACTTGTGTTAAATAATCGAGATTGTGTTGTTTGCTCTCTTGAAAGGAGTGTGCCCAGTTGATTTCATCTTTGATTTGTTTAAAGCTTAGAAGCTAAAAGATCAGTCTAGATTAGTTTAAGGAGTCTTGTGGTGGGAAACAGCAAAGAAATTACAGTGCACTACAGTTTATAATGGTTTATTTTTTAATTTATTGTTAGTATAGCTACTATTTACAGTATTGAGGGACCCTGTAGCGAATATCTATCCTTTTAGAGATAATCCTCTTTTTACAGGTTGACTGAGTATTAAAAAAGGAGTACGGAATGGCTTATGAGGTACTGCAGACAAGATGCGAAAGGTCAATATGCATGCCTTTTATTATAGGCTGTAATCTTAGATTGTGCTCCTAATTGCTTATCAGTTTTGTAGGAGGATTCAAGGACAGGTGGTGAAATACTGCATTGGTCCTCTGTAAGACATAAAGTTTGAGCATAAGGAAGCTACTAAGGGTAAAGTAAGTATACAGTACAATGAATAGTGTGCTTAGTATGCTAGCTATCTTTATACTGTACTAATTGGATCGAACATGTTTGCTTGAGAATATAATGCATAATATTTGCTACAGGATCAGTGCTTTATTAATTTCTTTGCTGCCTCATTCATCTCAACATTGATGTTTTGTTATATATGTAATGCTGTTAACACTGACATTGGGCATCCTTTCGGGGAGGTGAAAAACAGAATTTGTATTGTTTCTTGAAGTACCCAGTTGTGGTTATTTTCTTTTTTTGCTGCGTAAAATAAGGCTGGGGTTCTCACAGTGCTGCCTATGAGATGTGTGTTTCACTTTGAGGGATTTCTCGGTGAGTTTTTCATACATCTTCTTGTTGTGTTTGTTGGGAGGGCGGTGTTGGGAGATAGTTTTAGTGTATGTTATTATTGTGTATTTTCAAAAATTTATATATTTTGAGTGTTTATTCAAGTAGTTATCTTTCTTGCCTAATATGAGTTCGGTACTTATTAGCTCCTAGAATGTGCAAGGTTTGGGTTCACCCATTAAGAGGTACAGGGTGCTTAATCATCTCAATAAGCATAAAGTGGATATTGCTATGATTCAAGAAACTCACCTCATACCTGAGGAAGCAGAAAAGTTATCTCACATTTGGGTTGATAAGGCACACCATTGTTGTTTTTCATCAAAAAAAAGGTGAGTTGCCATTTTGATACGGAAAGGGGTTAATTTTTTCAAGCATAATTATTTGACTAACCAAGAAGGAAGATTTCAAATACTTTGGCGGAAATTGTATGGAAGGAATGTGGCTCTTTGCAATGCATATACTCCTAATAATCAGAAGGAACAAAATGATTTCTTTCAGATTCTTTCCTTTGCTTTAGCTAATATAGGAGAGTACGAAATTATTTTGGAAGGGGATTTCAATACTGTAATGGACCCATTGTTAGATAGATCATCTATTCAAAATTCAGGAAGTTTAACTTCATCACAAGAATGCCTACATAAAATGCTAGATGATCTGGGCCTGTTAGATGTCCAGAGGCTTGTTCACCCTCAAGTCAGGGATTACTCATTTTTGTCAGCCAGATTTGGGTCACTTAGTAGGCTAGATTATTTTTTTCCTTCCCTTAAACATATGTAATGCTACTAGTCAAATTTCACATGAGAATCAATGTATCTCAGACCATTGTCTTCTGAAGAGTTCCATAGTGTTTGCAAATAAATCATATAGATCTGCTAGCTGGAAATTTAATATGTCCTTGTTACAGGATATTAATTTCTGAGAATGGGTTCAAATAGAGTCCAAAGAGTACTTTAAGATCAACTGTAATGGAGCTGTTAGCCCTAAAATAATTTTGGAAGGATACAAAGCTTTTATTAGGGGTACAATCATTAGTTATGCCTCCAAAAAAGAAAAAAGAGAGAATAAGGTCACTAAAGGACAAAAAGGATTCACTGAAGGAAATTTTGTCAAACTTAAAACATGGATTGCCAAATAATAAACAATTGTTATTTAAGGTACTGGGGCTTAAATATGAGATTAACAAAATTTACTCTGAAAAAAATGAATATTCGCTTTTCAGAGTAAAGCAAAAATATTGGGAGTCAGGCGAGAAAGTGGGGAAACTACTGGCTTATAGACTGTGCAAAATTCAGAACTAAAATACTATTAAGGGGATCAAGGAGGCAACAGGTGATGTGACTTATAACATTAAGAAAATTAACAATTGTTTTAAGATTTTTTATGAGAACCTGTATAGATCTAAAGGATGTATGCAGGCGGATATGAAAGACACTTTTCTTAATTCAGTTAGACTTCCTTGCCTAACACCACAGGATAAGGAGAAACTTGATCAACAAATTAGTATTCAAGAAATATCGGATGTCATTGTGCAGGCTCCTAAGGGGAAAGCTCCTGGTCCGGATGGATTTTCTGGGGAATTTTATAAACACCTTAACAGTATTGTGACACCTCATTTACTTAATGTTTTTCAGTCCTTATTTGTGGATAGTGTCCTCCTGGATTCTATAAATGAGGCTCAAATCTGCCTCTTATAGAAAAAAGGGAAGGATCCTTTGGATTGTGGCAATTACAGGCTATCACTATTAAACTTTGACTATAAGAGTCTGACTAAAATTTTGATGACCAGATTATCCAAAATTTTAAACAAATTAATAGGTAAAGAGCAAGTAAGTTTTTTAAGAAACAGGCAAGCTGCTGACAATTTCAGATTATTTTCTGTACTCTGGTCTACCCATTCTATGAAAAACTATTCATCTTCTGCCATGGCTATCTCTTTGGACTTAGGGAAAGCTTTTGACTCACTTGAATGGGAATACCCATATAAAGTTTTGGGGAAAAATAACTTTGGTCCTAATTTATTGAAATGGATACCAATGATTAATGTATCACCTACAGCCTGTGTAGTTACAAATGGAGTCAGATCCTCTTTTTTTCAATTATATAGAGGTTCCAGACAAGGGTGTCCTCTTTCCCCATTGTTTTTGTATTGGCAATAGAGCCCCTCATCAGAAAAATAATGCAATTAGATAATATAAGTGGGATTATTACTGGCAAATATACAAATAAAGTTTTTGCCTTTGCAGATGGCATACTTCTTACCTTAACCCGTCCTACCTCCACCCTGATGAATGTAAAGGAACTTTTACTCACTCTTGGGAATGTATCCAGACTCTATGTCAACTGGTCTAAAACTGAATGCTTAAAGGTAGGGACATCTGCAAAAGAAGCTGACATAGCGTCAATCATCCCAGGATTAATTTGACCTGTTGATGGTTTAACATATTTAGGGATTAAAATATTTGACTCTATTGATAAAATACTATGTCATAATATGGCTAAGGTTATAGAAAAGTTGAAGGGGGATCTAGGTAGGTGGGCAAAATTATACTTATCTCTGTGGGGAAAGATAAATTCATTAAAAATTATCTTTGCTCCCAAATTATTTTATTTTATTAATAACTTTTCAGCAAATATTCCCACTATTTGGTTTAATAAAATTGAAAATGTTATTTCCTCTTTTTTTATGGGAAGGCAAGCCCTCAAGACTTTCAAAACATAAGCTGAGAGCTCCAATTAGAAAGGGTGGTTTAGTCTTACCTTGGTGGCAAGGGTATTTTTGGACTTTTAAGTTTAAAACAAGGGGTGAGTTGGTTTATATCACATGTGACGTTGGATACCCCCTTATGGTTACAGATAGAAAATGAGGTGGCACATCTGTTAAAGTTGACTGACTTATTTTTCTGTAAATTACCTCACTGTTTACTAAATCAACCTACTCTTCAGGTTACAGTAAAATGGTTTGTAGGAAGTTCAGTTCTCTTAAAAAAGTAGAATTTGTTCCATTGCAATTTATGCCAGTATGGGACAATCCCAAGTTGACCCCAGACAATAAAGGAATTAAAGATATTGGTTGGAAACATAAAGACATTGCTTTAATAGGGCACATGTTGGATGATCAAGGTAGACTGCTTTCCTTCATTGACCTCAGGAACAAATTTAATTTAAATAAATGTGATTTTTGTGTTTATTTGCAGATTAGAAGTTTTCTCCTTGACAAATATCTGGATGTATCTCATAAACTCATTTTCTCTTCTGAATGGTAGAAATTCTTTAAAATACACTACCAGCCTAAGGGATTCAGCTTAATACATGCATTTTTGAATGATTCAGATATTCAGTTAACAGAGAATGCAAGGTTGAAATGGCAGGAAGATCTAGGTCTAAATATCTCAACAGAGTCATGGAAAAGATTGTGGGATAATGCAATAAAATCTTCTAGAGAAGTGAAGGGGAGACTTTTGCTTTATACATTGAAAGTAAATAGGTTGGAAAATATGTTTTACTCAGGAATGGTGTTTGTATAGTATATTACTTCTAGTGATGTACTAGTTTACTAAATTAGTAATATATGATGTATTGTTACTCCTTGAGTTCTGAATCTTATGTAATGTATATTTTTCTTTTAAAATGTTATGGTATACTTTTTATGGAAAATCATAAAACTTTAAATTGAAAAAAAAAAAATGTTTCAGGTGTTCTTTTTATCCTGTTACCATGATTTAAATCTGGAAGTTTAATATCACAATAACATAATAAATCAATTCAAGTCCAGGCTACACTTTAATTGTATATCTCTTATCAGGTTATAGATTAGCAGTTGTTGTGGCTTTGACTGGAGTTTATTCTAAACAAGTGTCCAACCTATGCTGAGTCTGAAGCCTTCTTGTCTATGTACTGGTGGTAGTAAATACATATATTAAGGAAATGGATCACTTTGAGCCCAAGGCTAATTTTAAATGGTACTCTGCTCCACTCCAACTCCACAGCACTCGAGAGGAAGAAAATGAACTTCACAGATGAGTCCCTGCACACGCAAAAAACTTTATTTCAGAAATAACAAATGTATAATCAAAAAGTTTGTGCTCACTTTACAGTGACAAAGTTTCAAGTTGCTACCACTACCCCATTTTTGAATGTTATCCTTCAACACAATATGTTACAATTTTAAGTAGTACATTTTGTAGTTGCAGTAAGCATTAGTTAAATAAATATCAAATATAAAATCAACATTTTAAGACAATAATAAGATGAGATAGTAGTAAATCAGTCAGAATTTACTCTGCGCCTTGTTGTTTGTTTGCTCCCTCCCCCTCCCCTCAGGATGCATCCGGAAACAAGATGTTAGCAGCTCAGTATGTCTTTCCTGGTGAAACTTTTTAAACAAACAAACAAACACACAAACAAATAAGGAAATGGTTCATCAGAATTAAGCAACAATACAGCACAATTGTAGCATGTCGGGATGGTCAATAAACAATTTTATGGGCCTTGGAAAGTGGGTGCTGTGGCAACATTAGGTCGCAAAACATTCCAGGCTCTTGGTTCTGTGCTGGCAAATACATTACATCCAAAGTTAGTTTTAGCAGCAATGACAGAAAATGTGATGACACCTGAGGAGTGTAAACCCTGTCTGGTACATCTTGATGAGATTAACTTAAAACTATTTGAGGAGGCATTGCCCATAACAGATTTATACACAAAATAAAGTTGCTTTGTTAGGGACAAGCATCCAACATCACAGTGCAAACAACAATGGTGAGTGTCCTTAAGGTCACTTAGTATATATCGAGCCAAGCGAGTGGTTATACAAAATATCTAATTTTCTTAAAAGAGTACCTAAAGCATTACTGTAGATCATGTCTGCCTATTCAACGTGTGGCCTGATCTCTGTGTTGGTGATTTGAAGTCTAGCATGTGTTGGCAGACGTACTGGGTCATAATGTTGTACACATAATAGCGCACAGCATTATGCCGAAACCCGGACCTGTGTGCTCTCCGTGTTGGACCCCGCTAGAATTAGAATCCTTAGTGGGGAGGTCTGGGGCACAACCCCCGTAATGGGGGGTGTGGGTCAGCAGCCCCACAGAAGAAAAATTAATATTGAAGTGCTTAATGCGCTTATGTCACACGACATTCTGCCGTGTGCGATATTGACCCTGTGCCATTGGCAGACAATGAAGGTGCCTGAAGAACTGATCTTTTGCCCCCAGTTTCTTTTTTTTCTTTTTTTTGTTAATCTGTCTCCCCTCCCATCTCTCCAGTGGGCCCTCTCTCTACTTGGACACCCCAGCCCCATCATCCTGACATCCACCAGAACTTACCTCACCTTCTTGTTCTTTCAGGGCTTTCCCCCTCAAGCAGGGGTGGCGTGGCTCCCCAACTCACACTGCAGAATGGACCTGGTCTGGAGATGGTGCCTGGGTAGCCCTGTGTGGGGCCAATGAACAGCCGGCATCATCCTGCTGGTCCGGGTGTTTCTAGTCTTCTGCCCCAGTACCCCCTACAATGTCAGTAGCTTGGGTGTGCAAGAATTTAAGTATGTTAGGCATGGCACCAGCTGATGTTCTCCTGCCCACTGGTCGCTCTGACTGCACTGCCACCTGTGGTCACCCAGGGGGCAGTATAGCTGGCTGCCCTCTCTCCCTGGAGGAGGAAAGCCTCCTCTGGGATGTTCAATCCTTCTTTCCCCAGCTGGCCCCCAATGACTCTACCTCATTCTCGAACTTGGGCTGCTAACATTGCAAGAGGTAGTTCTACTGCAGGTCAGTGGGCTGGTCCTTTTGCATTCTATTTCTAAACCCTATTGTGAATCTGCACTACCCACTTTGTAAGTAAAAGACTGTTCCCCCTTAATTTCCAGTGATCTTCCTGGATCTCTGTTCATGCATAGTAAAAACAAAAAACTTTGCTGTATGCTCTGTGGCTCCATCAGAATGCAAGCAAGCCTTATAGTGACATCATTATGACTAGCCAAATCAGGTATTTATTTATTTATGTTTGTATAATTCTTGTATAGCATTTTTCTTACAGCTTTAAGATGCATTATTTGTATGTAACATAAACATACTGTATCGTCACAATATACAGTACCTTCTCCAGATAGTTATGTCTGTAAACCTAAAGATAAAGTCCACAATTTAGGTTGAGATCCAAGAATTACATAATAGTCTATCATATAGGAATATAAAAAATGAAAGATTTAAACAAACATAGTACATTGGAAAAGAAAAAGGTTTACATAAATTCCCAAATGTGCTACAGTCATTTACTATAAAAGATAGTTATTTAATTAGAACATGGTACTGGCACAAGCCTAAAGTATAATAAACTATTGATAAGGTCATTTAATAAATTACCCATCACCTGTGTCTGGGTCTGATATGCTTTCATCAAAAATGTTCTCTGTTAAAGGAAAGAAAAAATTTAATCTTTGGTTTTTAAATTATTATTCTATATTGCATTCAATCTGTTTTATTTCCTTTTAGGTAATGACTCTATTCCTCCTCTAACTCAGGCATTTCTTCCTCATTTTTGAGTTTGCGCATGCGAGTCAAACTTCTTACGATGAGTATCTTTTGAGGGGTGTGACACTGTCGGTCCAATGCAGAGTGCTCTGCAAGGGGCTCCAGAGTATCACACAAATCATCAGCCAGGCTGATCATGACACTGTTTTGCCTGAAGTGGTCTGCACATGAAAAGAAAAAAGCCGCACCAATCATGTGGTGGCTTTTTCCTTTCACCTGCAGGTTACCGCCCAGCAAACAGCTGTTTGCATCCCGATCAGCCTGGCTGACATCTACACCCCCCCCTTGCCACCCCACGGGTCCCTTCCTCTCCAGCACCTTGCACCCTTGGCTGACACCTTAAGCCCCGTAGGGCATAAATAAATTTACAACAGTGCCGCCGGAATGGCAATTCTGGAAGGTGGGAGGAGGCGATTTCCTCCCCTGCCTCCTCCACTTCCCGTTGTCTCCTTTTGCTCCCCTTCTCCCACCTGTGTGGAGTAGGCTACAGCCTAAGCTCCATACAGACTGGGAGTTTACAGTGCTCAAAGGCAATTTCACTTAAGCGTGATCGCGCTAGCAGGGCTGGCTGCAAGTGCAGCCCACCATGAGAGACACTGGAGGTTGAAGAGCAGGCTTAAAGAGCTAGTGGACATTGGGGTGCTCAGTCCTGTGTCAGCATCTATCCCCTCTCAGCCGACTTCAGGGTGCCAATCCTCAGGTAGGCATTGATCCCCCCCTGCCAACATTGGGGTGCTCAATCCCCATGTCAGCATGTATCCCCCCTCCCCATTAATGTGGCACACTGGGAGCTCACCCCAGCATGCCAAAAAAACACCTCTTTGATGTTTCTGACACTGGGGTGCCCAATCCTGGTGTCGGATATGCTCCACCCATGCCTCTATGTTCTCAGCCGACCTCAGGGTGCCCAATCCCCTTGATCCCCCACCTCAGTACTCTGGCACACTGGGAGCCCTCCTAGTGTGCCGAAATCCATTTCATTAATATTTCATCTATAAAAAAAAACAGTCCCACAAGGTCTTTTTTTTTAAACCTGATAAAAAGAAAATGGTCCCTCATCTTTCCCACCACCCCCAACCCGCACCTCCCTCTGTGCATCCCACCTCCCCGCACCCCCTTATCCATACTTACCTCTGGAGGTCAGGAGCAGTGATCTTCTGTGGACTGGGAACATGTCTGCACTCTCCAAAGACCAACCGGGAACTGAAGAAATGACGGTAAGCACTATAATGGCAGTCAATGGGGGGGTTTCAACATAGGTTGATATCTCAGCCAATTTTTGGAGTTCTGGTCTCAAATTTTCAACATGGGGTTTTTGGTACCCCACCTCATGAACACTGTCACCGACATTTCATTTCTCGGTCCCGAAAGGTGATTTTGCTATCGCTGCACAGAATCACATTTGGGGACCAATTAATGAAATGAGAGTGCCACTGTTCATGAGGCGGGGTCCCAAAAAACCCTTGTTGCAAATCTGGTGAAAAAAACTCCAAGAAATGACTGCATTATGACCGTCTGTTGCGCAGTTCCTACGCTTGCTCGTAACTTCATCAGTTTTTAATATTTTCACTCTAAATTTCCAACATTGCCATTTTTTCACATCCCCTTATGAACAGTACAGCTGTCATTTTTTGCATCTTTCCCAAAATGTGTTTTTGCACCTGTGGCGCAGAATGGCATGGTTGTTGTGCGAAATCAACTTTCGGGACAGATTAACAAAATTCAGTGCCACTGTTCATGAAGGAAGGCCTCAAAAAGGCCATGTTGAAAATTTGGTGAAAACATTCCAAAAAATGACTGCATTGCGAGCTTATGTTGTACACTTTCTATGCACAATCTTAACTTCGCCACTTTTTCATATTTTCACTCCAGATTTTCGACATTGCCATTTCTTCACACCTCCTCAAGAACAGTATAGCTGTCATTTCTCACATCCTGCCCAAAATATGTTTTCGCACCTGTGGCACCGAATGGCATACTCTCTCTGCGAAATCACCCTTTGGGATTGAGTAACAAAATGATACTGCCACTGTTCATGAGGTGGGGTCCCAAAAAGCCCATGTTGAAAATTTGGAGCAAAAATACCAACGGATGCCTGGGGCATTAGGGTTTCCAACCATAACGCCCACCCTGTACAGACTGACAGGTGTTGGGGGTGTGACTTGGGGTCATCAGCCGTAATGCTCACGCCATTCCACCCCCACCCTGCAGCCACTGACAGGCATCGAGGTGTGCCTTGGGGTCTTCAGCCATAACATTCACCCCCATTCTCCTATACTGCACCCATCTCAGCTTATTTCCTTATGGAATGGGGGGCCCGTAGGGCTGAAGACCTCAGGGAACACCTTGACTGCTGTCAGTGTCTGCAGGGTGGGGTGTGGTGGAATGGCGTGTTATGGCCGATGACCCAAAGGCACACCCCAACACCTGTCAGTCTCTGTGGGGGGGGGTTGGCATTACTTCAATACTTCACTGCCATTCCTATTATGCATCTCTGACTCCTGCACTACCAATGCCAATGCCAGGAAGCAAACATTCGCCATTGACAAATGCTTGTTAAATATTGCAATAGTTCTGTACATTGCGGGCTTGTGGTACTGTGTCACCTACAAAACTGGAAGTGAGGCCCTGGGAGGAAAAGATCCTGGTCCAGATCATGTAACTTAGCTACCTGGGTGGCCATTTCTGTGCAAAGCAAAGCCTGTCTGGCTTTTTCTGTTATGTGGGTGTTCAGATTTTTATTTTGTTTCCTATTGAAAGGGAAAGAGGTTTGCCCGAGTTGGCTCCTGATCTCACATGCTCACGTAACTTCCCCCTCCTCATTTTTTTCTCCTGGCTGCATGCCCATAGTCCCGACTCCCAACAAAAACACAGCAGCTACACAAGCCTTCCCTCCCCATCTACATCACATGGCTTTGCTCGGTGTGTCCCCGAGTTAGTTAACTGTGTGTGTGGCCAGAGACTGTAGCCAGCAGTGCTCTAGGTAGAAGTTGTGACTTGAGAGTTTAAAGTGGCTTCCATGGCAGTGTGCGGTCCCAGATCCTGACAGCAGTAGCTAACTGCCGAGTGGTATACAACAAAAGCCACTGTAGTAAACTAGGGTACCACCTCTAGAAACTGCAGACTGGATTTGTGTAGGGGGTTTGAGAGATGGTCTGCTTTCTTGACCCAGTGCCAGACAGCAACAGTGGGGATCGACATTAACAAAAAAGGGTGCACTAGAGGTCGGGAATACCGTAACTCAGTTGCAGCTAATAATGAAATGCCGTGCAAGCTTATTTGAAACATGGTGAGGTTTCAGATAAACTTGCACAGCATTAATTGACTTGTATGCATGGTTAATTTTTTCCAGGAGGATATCCTACTTGTCTCAAATCATAATCTCTTGTGTTCTCCATTTAAATCTCCACCACTGCTATCTGGCACCATGGTCAAGAAAGCAGTTTGTCTCTCAAAGCTGATACACAAATCCCCGTCTCCAGTTTCCTATCTATACCACTCCAATGAACAGGAGAGGGAGAGCCGGCACTGCTTGCAGCTCATTCTGTCAAGAAAGCTGCTAGTCTTTTCAAACCCACTGCTGCCGGTGTTTTTATGAAATCGCTGCCACTCTGGTGAAGAGAATGTCCCATTAAACATTTAGCATTTTGGACAAGTTAACACTAAGACATCATTGAGACTAGTGAAAAGCACTGTGCTCACATTAAACAGATGCTACAAAACCACAACCAACTTTCGCTTGATGCCTTAGAGGGGTGAGTTAAATGTGTAGGAGCAGATATGACTCAGTGTAGGGAGGGAAGGGGGTGGGTCATGATTGACTGGACTGTTGGGAGGAGGATGGCATGGACATTTAGTTCCCTGGCCATAGAACTTCTACGCTGTGTAATGGGATTAAAAAATACCAGGCAGCTTGCCCCCCACTACATCACTTCCTGTCTGCAGACTAGTGTTGAAGACCAAAAGTACTTGCTAGAGCCGAGACAAATACTTGCAATTTGAGGGCTGACTCATGCTATAGAACTAAAATATCAACAAACAAAAAATTAAATAACTCTGAGAACGGAAGTAACTCGGTACTCCAGTAAGCTCAAAGTGGTTAGAAATGCTTGATACACTAGCTCTTTAAGGTCTCACAGATGGTGAATGAATGAATGAATGTAGTAGGATGGAAGAAATGCTCATCAGGTTTACTTCTCTGTGCTCTAACCACTATAACCACTACGCTGTACTGCCTCACCCCGTGTGTAAGTAATAACCCAATCAGCACAGAACTGCTGAAGTGTGGAACTCTCTTGCCCTGATCTATTTATTTCTTGTATGTTGTTAAACATTAATGATGAAATAAAGCACTTTACTTTCCATCATATGTAGTAATGGAGGCATGATTCTTTAAAATAATGTATTTTTCCAGCATATGTTATTCATTATTGCAATAATTAATTTACTGGAACCAAACCACCCTCACAGAAAGAAGTTATATTCTGGTGTTTGTGGTCCGGGCCACATTAGCAGTTGCTTTCATGTACAGTAGTGCCTTCTAACACTATGTACTGTTATTAATTCTGGTACCAGCAGAAATCTCACCTGTCAAGGATTTTTGGAGTGGATCCCTTTGGTTTCAAGGCAATTATTTTACATTCAGCTGAGTATCCCAATACTGGTATTTCTGATTGTTGCTGTACTGGTCTGAAGGCTAATTCAGCATGTAGTTGAAACTAATGAATGCTTTTTAAGTTCACCATGCACGCACACACAGTGAACTTCTTGACATGAGTTGCTTTTCAGTGGGTGTGACATTGTCTGTCCAATGCAGAATTCTGTGCAAGGGGCTTGACTGTGCCACATCAATCGTGAGCCAGGCTGATCGTGACCCTCTTTTGTCTGAGATGGTCTGCACTTGAAAAGAAAAAGCCGCACCAATCATGCGGTGGCTTTTTTCCTTTCATCTGCAGGTCACCACACAACAAACAGCTGTTTACGTCCTGAGCAGCCTGGCTAATGTCTCCCTTCCCCTCACTGGTCCCTTCCCTCACTGGTTCAGCCTTTTCCACTCTCACTGCTGCCTCCTTACTCTGCTGTCACCATCATGGGGGGGACAACCAGGACTTTGTCTCTGTTTGTTCTCTTTCTTCACCTGTAAATCAAATGCCAGTGAGCTGATTTAATTAGTTCAATCTTGGTTATTCAAATTCTGGGGCACAGTCTCTCTGAGTGCAAGCTTGTTTGTTTTATGCCATGTGTTTGGGATTAGCCTCCCTAGTCTGCACTGATCTCCCATCCCTGAACACACTACCACATTGTGTATCTCAAAAGAGGAGGAACCTTTCTTCAAATATTCAAAGTTTGGACTTTTTGGAGTAGCAAATTGAACAAACTTTGCATTGATTTGAATCCATGCAATGGGAATTATTAATTAAACTGCCCATCTTACCCCTTACCAATAAACTCCTGCTTAAGGGGGACTTTGTTTTCTTTGTCGTCCCTGCATGGTAGACTGTTTTTCTTTCCCCTCATTTTAGAGGTTCCATTTCATGCCCCAATTTCATTCCTTCTTCCTGCCCTCCTACTCAGTTACTGACACTCATTCCTTTGCACATGCTGATGTCTGCAATGTTCACTCAATTACTGACAATCACGCAAACCATCCCAAAATATTTAAAAAAAATCCTCAGATCACACTGCTGCGAACATTCCAGTGATGTGCGGGTCGCTGGGGGGGGCAGTATATTGCAGTAGTTTAAGGATCTGAGCTGCAAACCTGGAGACCTGGGTTTGAATCCCACAGCCCCCACTTGCATACTGTGTGACCCTGAGCAAGTCGCTTAACTTCCTTGTGTTCCCAGGTTGCTCCTGTAAACAAGCTTTCAGCTTAGTGTGCCTCTCCTGGTAAAACAAAGGTTAAAAGAAAAAAATTCCTGAGCAGCATGAAAGAGTGAAGCCCTATTGAGCAGTTGTCATAATTAAGGAACCCTGTAAATAAGGAGGCTTGGAAAAACAAAGCACCCAGAACAATTCAGGGAGCATGGAGGTGAATGTCCCATGCTCCCTTCACTTACAGCTGCTGCTGCAAATCAGAAGAATGTGAGGGGGCATATATTTAGGACTGACTGAGCCATTCAAGCACTTCCTGGTTTAACCTGCAATGTTTGCTTTCTTCAGTGTTTCGGAGGTTTGCACAGCTCTTGCTTGAATGGAGATGTGTATATTTGCCAACATTCATCCATGCTTTAGATGAAATCATCCATTTAAACTTAAGTGTTAAGGAGATGAGGCAACACTCTTATACAATAATTAAAAAAAAAGTTGCAGTTTCTTTTCTGTTTGGTTTTCTAGGCCACCTTTCATTAGCTGACATTTTGTGGTCACTGCCACTTTATCAAAACTGGTGGTTCACCACAATTCTTGTACACAGTCCCCATCTTTTTAACAAAATTAGAGGAATAATAGTGGCGGTTATTGCTTTTGTGCCTTTGTTTATTTGAACGTTGGTAACTGGCAATGGTACACTGAGCAAAGGCTTGTTTCCAGGTGCAGACCCAGGGGCAGGATGTTACAGGAAGAACAATGATAAAGTGCAGACACTGTACAGTAAGAACACTTAGCTGGTACAAACAAGGAACAGGATAAAGTACAAATATGAAAGGTACCCTAAGTGGAAAATTGAGAATGGCATCAAAGCAGTACACAGGCAGTCAATATAGTGCACTAGGGACCTGTTGTGTTGAAGGGAATCAACATAAAACACCACAATCACTAGGGGGCATCTCCTACAAGAAACAGGTGCAAGTTGGTGGCAGGAGAAATTTCAGCCAATGCCCAAGGAAGCATAAGGAAGTGGAATGGTGAAGGGGTAGAGGGAGGTGGTTCAAGAGTGATGGCAAGCAATAGGAGAAGGCAGGTTGCCCAAGAAAAGAACAGGGGTGAGGCATGGAGAAGAGTCACTGTTCCCTTCAAAGGAATCCGTACGTGCTCAGTTCATTTTTCTCCCATCCGGGATCCCTTCTGAACTAGCTTTTACCACTGCTGCACTCTGTCAATGTTCATAATTTTAATTGGCCTTCTAAAGCAAAGACTGTCAGTACATTTCAATAGGCCATTGGAGAGGTCACATATATTTCTATAATCACCAGTGATTTCAACTGCATGCTAAGGGTTAGCAACTGTAATTCTGACTTTCTGTTAGGGTGAGTGATAAATTCTTTCATTATAATACTAGTAGAAATACCAAGTTTGCCAAAATTAATTTGGAATTTTGAATGATAAAATGGACCATGTAAATTCTGTAACCTCATTGGTCAAACCACCTCACATGACCATTACTTATTTTCTGACAACTGCACAACTCACCTGAACTACATATTTTTCTAACAAAAATAAATACCATTTTATAAGTGAGATAACACACTCCATGGTGAACGGCCATGTGGGAATAATGCACTTCTTGGATGGCTGCAGCACTCGGTTATGCCTCATTCCTAACAGCCACCTGAGGTGTGCATTATTCCATTCAAACTGCACTCCCTGTCATACAAACCTATGAATTTGCCAGCAGACAAAGGCCTTATAGTCTATCAAGTCTGCTCGAGTGTGCAGCTAGCAACCCTTATACTGCAGTTGCCCCCCCCTTCCCTGACCCTCCCTCTTACTCTATCCCATCCCCTTTTGAAGCAGTCCACTGTTCCACAGGATACCACTTCTGCAGGCAATGTGTTCCACCCAGACACCACTTTCTCTCCGTAAAAAAGTATCTTCTCATTTCCCTCCTGGACCTTCCCCCCTCCAATATGAGATCCTGACTTCGAGTGTCCCTACCCCCCTTAACTTGAATAGTCCTTCCATGCTTGTCTTGTTTGTACTCTTCATGTACTTGAAGGTTTCAGTCATACCCCCGTCTGTCCTCCAGTGAGTACATGTTCATCTCCCTCAGCCTGCACATGTAGGGTATGTCCTCTAGTCCCTGGATCATCTTTGTTGCCCTGCGCTGCACCCCTTCCAGTAACTTCATGTCCCTCTTCAGGTATGGGCGCCAGTACTGCATTCAGTACTCCAGGTGTGGCCTAACCAGTGACCTATACAACAGCAGGATCACTTCCCCTCTCCTTGAAAGATATACCCCTGGCAATACAACCCAGCATTTTGTTGTCATGTGTTATCACTTACATGAACTCAGATTCTGCATGGCAGTATGTATCATGATATTTGTAGAGAAAATACAGGTAATGACTCTTGAACAATACATCTGACAGATTGCCTTATGAGCAGGTCACAAGATGGATTTTCAGAAACTATCAACAAGATATTATTTTTATAACCATTAAGCTGGTAAATAGTACCCTGGAGCCTGAAAAAACATACTTTAACCCATCTTTATTAGAAGACTTTGTTTTCTTTTTACAGTTTATTCATTTTACTATTTGTTCACCCAGGATATACCAGACTGAAAAATATTGTATCTCTATTTTAGTAGTCCTGTTGCTATGTGCAAGGGCCATCCCACAGTATCTAGGGGTACCAATGTTTCTTCTTGTCTGGGGATGAGGGGGCATGCACACCCAGAAACGTGAACTGCACCTGACCACCACTGGCCTGGGAAATGTGGGCCAAAGGCAGAAGAAACCACAGGGCACCATTAACAGGGAGACCACTCATAAACTGAATAGCAGTATTCAGAGCTGGAATCAAGCAGGTAGGTGGTTTAGTTATCCATCTGCTGGTGTTACACCAGTCCCCTGAAAGACTACTTCAGGTTCAGGCTACTGCTGCTGTTATTCCCTTCGACACTTTAACTGCTTTTGGGTTACTGTGATTATTTTGTATCTTTGGCTAAAACCAGTTACTGTAAAGATACGGTGTAGCTAGGGCATCCACTCAGGATTATCTCTATGGTACATTTACTTAATTACTAGCCATTCAGGATGAATACTATTATTTACAACTACATTCAATATTTACAGTGACCCATGGGGGTGCCTGCAACCCTACAGATTTAGGCATAATTGGCACTGGACTCCAGTCAGGGTGAGACACTACATTTACAAGGCCAGCGCTTGATGAAAGGATGCCAGGTAGTGGTGGGTGAAGTGGGCTTAATCTGCTCCGTGAAGTGATTCGCGGAGCAAAGGCGAATTCGCAGAGTGCTCTGCTACATGAAGTGGAGTACTTTGCGTTATAATGAGGAATGCAAAGTCAATTAGAAGCACTGACTTCGCATTACTCTGCCTCCCCGGGCCACTACTCTTCCAATTTTAAGGCGAAGTGCATTGCCGGCAGTGCACTTAGCCTCACTTTGCCTTGTTTTTGAGTTCCAAAGGCGAATTTTTCAGTGATTCATGGGATTTCAGGTCACATGGGCTCTATATTGATTTGCACAGCCTCAGTTTACGGTAGTATGAATAGGAAGGAGTAGGAGACAGTGTGCTGTGATAGCTGTCTGTAATAGGAATCTTGTAAAAGCTGTTCAGAAAGCATTTTTGCTTTTTTTGGGGATCCAACTTTAGTTCATCGATTGTAGGAAACCCTCCTGTGCTCATATCATCGAGCGTTTTTGTTTGTGTGTGGATTTTGAATGTTAATTTACAACATTGAGTGTGTGTGGTGAAAGACAGTGAAAGTGTGCTGTGGGGGAGGGGCGTATCTGTGGTGTAGGTAAATTTCAGTTGGAGAAATAGTGATTTATTTGTTTCTTGGTTATATTTTTGTTATATAACTGACTGTGTTAATGTACATATAGTAATATTTTCAGTGATAGTTGAAATTTTCTTGTTCTTTGTTGTGTGAATGTGGTGCAGCAGTTCATAAGGTCAGGTTGTTTAAATTACAAATTTACATTAACGTGGCATAGTACACTAACCTTTTGCATTTGCGTTGCATTCCTCATTCAGTATAGAAACATAGAAACATAGATCTTGACGGCAGATAAGGACCGCTTGGCCCACCCAGTCTGCCCATTTCTCTACCTAATGGATAAGCTGCAGATCCTAGTTAACCAGCAGCCTACTTCTTCCTACCCCCACCCCCTAGAATTGCCTTATGACTGTCCCATGCATGCTTGAATTCCACCACTGTTTTGACTCCACAACCTCCTCCAGAAGGCCGCTCCATGCATCCACAACCCTCTGTGAAAAATATTCTTTAAATTACCTCTGAGCCGCCTCCTTCTATCTTCAAATTGTGCCCTTTGTTCTTGCACACTCTTTTTGAAAGATGCTACCCTCCTGGACTTTGTTGATTCCCTTGAGGTACTTGAAAGTTTCTATCATGTCCCCCCTCCCTCCTTTCCTCGAGGCTATACATATTCAGCTCCTTAAGTCTCTCTTCATATGTCTTCCAGTGCAGACCCTGCACCATTTTAGTTGCCCTCCTCTGGACAGCCTCCATCCTGTCTATGTCTTTGCGGAGATTGGGTCTCCAGAACTGCACGCAGTACTCCAGATGGGATCTCACCAACTGTCTGTACAGAGGGATAATAACTTCCTGTTTTCTCCTGTTTTGTACACAGACTGTTCTGTGTTGTGTGTGAGTTCAAGTTCAGGTCAAAGTTTATTGCAGAAAATCTCTGTTGAGGAAGCTCATTCACAAGGAAGTCCTGGGACAGGTATACAGACAATTATACAATACATAAAGAAAATTACATAACAATACATAGCATAAATAAAGAGTTCCACCGGGTACAAAATGTTCATGATGAAAAGTAACACTGATGATACAGAGAGCGAGAACCTATGGTACTGTGTGGTAGCTGCATGGGAACCACGATGAAGGCAACAAGTTTAATGACAGCTACAAGGTCTTTTATTTTATCAATAGCTATCCTTTTGAAAAAGTTAACAGGGACAATACTGGATAATTTCAGTGAGGATTGTAACCGATTCCAAATAGTTGGCAGGGAGCATGAGCTAGCATATTTGCCAAAGGAGGTACGGGTCCTGGGTACATCGAGGAGGAGAAAGGCAGACTTCCTGAGGGAGTAGACACTGCAAGATATGTGTACTAGAGAGGTTAGGTATTGCGGAAGTGTATTCAGAAGAAGTTTTAGAGTCCAGATACCAGCATGGAGTGTCCATCTAATGGTCAGCGAGGACCAGCCAACTGTGGTGTATAGATCACAGTGATGGGTTCGGGGTGGGGAGTTTGTGATGAAACGAAGGGCACGGTGGTAGAGAATGTCTAGCTTATGAAGGTTGGTAAGTGTGGAGGAGTTGTAGATTATATCACCGTAATCAAGAAGGGGGAGGAATGTGGCCTGTACCAGCCTGGTTCTGATCTCCTTGGGAAAGAAGGACATGTTGTGGAAGAAAAAGCCTAGCCTGGCTTTTAGTCTCTTAGACAGGTCAACAAGATGATCATTGAAGGAGAGCTTGTTATCGAGCCAGAAGCCAAGATATTTCAACTTTGAGATGATTTTTTTAGGTAAGACAGGAGTAGCAGTGGGGGAAGTACATGGGGAGAGAATCATGGTTTTCGTTTTCTTGGTATTTAGGAGCTGCTTTGCATTAATTAGATTATTTTCTAATTGTGCAAAGTCAGCTTGGAAAGTGTCCCTAACTCTAGCCAATGAGGAGCCAGATGTGTATAGGACTGTAACATCTGCAAAGAAGCGCAGGTGTGAGTGTGTGTGCAGTGTTGCATACATCAAATAATGCACCTTTCATTGTGACACAGACTAGTGTAATTGCAACTGAGCGCAGCAGTGTGAACCTGCTATCCACTGCAGCTGCCTGATTTTGTACTGCGATCGTGGTACCTGTTCTTAGTTTTGCTGTTGTAGTGCCGTAAAAATCAGCACTGTCTGTATTCAGTGCCCCCACCCCCACGTTCAAAAGGTATTTTTTACCAGACTGGATTGTTTTTGTGACCCCATCAGCACCACTGGTTACTGAAGTTTTAATTCCGTGACAGTCTCAGAGTAGTCTCTTATCTGTTGCTAAAGCCACAGTTGTTTATTTGGCTTCACAATCAGCCAGCATCCCTCCAATCAGAAAGTGAACATATTAAAATCTGAATTTGGTAATAATATTTGTGGTTGATCCCCCAAAATGCCTGCAAAGAGATGTGCAAGCAAAGCTGTTTCTTGCCATGGCAATGTTGACAGTAAGATGGTCTATGGGCGTGGTAGTAGTACCAGATGCAGAAGTGGATTGCTGATGTGAGGAAAGGTATTTCTCCTGCAATGTTTTTTACAGCTCAATCAGTAGCTTCATTCATAGTTGGAGAAGATGATGTTTTCCCAGCCTGGTGTTAGTGTTACTGGTGTTAGTGGTGGTGGACGTAGTATTAGTATTGTTGCGTCAAGTTCTAATTCCCACCAGTGTACCATATCCAAACATATTGAGTGTGAAGCAGTGCAAGTGAGTGGCAGTGTAGATGATGTCATACTTCCCAGTAACATCCTAGTAACTGAACCTGAGGATTCTGATGATCATGTCAACGATAGCATACAATGTGATATTCCGTCCACCGTGGCACTTAACGTCATGCAGTTATAATGCAGTGATTCACAGTGTGGTGAAAAAATATCAGGTGATGGTGGTGGTGTAGATGCTGATGATGAATGTGATGATGATGATGATGATGTTGCTATTGTTGCAACATGCAGTCCACATGCTAGCATCCAGGCAGAAGATGCAGATGTGTGTGATGTTGATGAATATGATGATGATATAATTGACCCCAGTTGGGAACCGGAGAAAAATAAATTAAAAGTGGCTGTGTCTCAGTCTGTTTGCAGGAATCCCCGTAAAAACTTGTGATCTACTGCTTTTAGTTGATGAAGATGATGATGACCCAGTAATCAATATGACAGGTAGTCATGGTGGTCAGTTGCAGTCCAGGTGTGCAGTGCCAGAAACATTATGTGCCCCCCCACTTCAGTGCTTACAATAACAGACTTAAATAAGCCACATCATCATGGACATGCCAAAAGCAGAGTATCACACTCCCTTGTTTGGGATTCTTTTGTTCAAGATGCAAATGATGATTCAGTTGCAATCTGCCAGGTTTGCCACGTGCGTGTGAGTCGAGGTAAAAAGGGGAGCCATCTGGGGACAGGAGGACAGCATGCGCATCTTAAGAATAGGCACTTGGCTCTGTGGACCCAGCACAAGCTGGCAGCTAATACCACAGTGTGGCATTCACCTGTGTCACTGGCAACCATAGTCAGCGTGTTATCCCCTTCCATGACTGTTAAGTCCAGTAGGAAATTAAACATGTGCAGTAATAAGAGCAGAGGATTACTACAGGCATGATGAGGTGGAGGACCATAATGACTTTGAAATGTTGTCCAGTGCTGGTGAGAGTAGCAGTTTTTGTGGTGTTGGTGGTGGTGAATGCAGTATGTCTAGTGCAAGTGGGACATCAACCCCAGTTGGCAAATCTGGCAAAATAACATAATTTCTGGGTTTGTCATCATCACCTGTGCAACTGTCTTCATCAAATGTCCACACTCCACCCCCTGCCAATGCCATTCATCACAGAGCACAACCATTTGTGATCAACAACACACCACGTGTAAAATGTTTAAGTCAGCCCACGTTACAGAGTGTTTTTGTGCATAAGCTAAAGTACCCCCCAATCATACAGTGTCACGTGAACTTAATGCTGCTGTAGTGGAAATGCTGGCAATTGATCTTTTGCCCTTCTCCTTTGTGGAGAATTCTGGGTTCCGGCGGTTTGCTGCATGTGCCTGTCCAAAATGGAAAGTCCCATCCAGGACATACTTTTCTACCCGTGCTGTCCCCGAGTTGTTCCGCACTGTGGCTGACTCAGTAAGACATGCCCTTCAACATTCCTCCTCTCCATTCATCCATTTAAGTATGGATATGTGGACAAGTGGCAAAACAGCGGGGAGTTCATATCTGTGTATAACTGCACACTGGGCGCAGGTGCCGGGGGTTGTTTGTGATGTTGGTAGTGTGAATAATCAGTGCAGTAAGGTGGATTGTCGCAGTAGTAATCTTCCTGGAATTTGCCAGCATGCAATGATTGCTATGCGCAGTGTGACCTGTTCACAAACTGGTGAAAACATGTTGGACATGGTACTGACTGAAACTGAGAGATTGCTAAACCCTCTATCCCTGATAGCTGGGTTCACAGCAAGTGACAATGGGTCAAATGTGGTGAGATGCATCACTAATGGTGTTTTTTTTCCGTGTTCCATGCATGGCCCACTGTTTAAATCTTGTGGTTCAGGAGTTTCTCCAGCACCCTGATATAAAGGAAATGCTGACCATTGCACGACATCTCTGCTCTCACTTTTCAAGATCTGGAAAGGCCTGTGACCAACTGCGGCAGTTGCAGATACAAAACAGCTTGCCTCAGCACCGCTTGAAGCTGGAAGTTATCACCCGATGGAGCTCCACGTTATACATGGCAGAGAGGTTGTAAGAACAATACAAAGACATCTCAGAATATCTTGTTATGCACATTAGCCGTAACAGTTCCAGGGCCTCCATGTCTATGATGACTGAACAGTGGCACCTCATGGACTCTGTAATAACAATTTTGCGGCCTTTTGAACATGCCACACAGGTAGTGAGTGGCAAGTATGCCTCCATTAGCCAATCAATTCCACTGCTGCGGGTGCTGAGGCAGACATTGGTGAATGTACAGCATAGCCTTGATGTTGCTGGAGACGGTGGTAGCAGTATGCTGCTGCAACATATGCTGACAGTATTCAACCAGAATCATCACGTTGTGTGCATTCAGCATAGTGACAGCTTTGCCATAGCAACAATGCTGGACCCATGATACAAATGTAGAATTGATCAGTACTGGAGGGAGGGCCTGAACAGGTAAAAAATATCAGTGGTCAACTGGTGCGCTTGGTCCATGGGGCACAGAAGTCACATGCCAAGGTCAGCAAACCTCAGCAGCATAATCTGGCTGAAGGTGTACCTGGAGGACCATCAAGCACATCCTGCAAGGGGAAGGGGACTGTAGTTCCAGGTGGTCTGTCATCCAAAGTGGGTCACGTCAACACACTTTGGGAGGCTTTGTCCCAAGTGGGTATTTGTGAAATAAATGATTCGGGAGAACAGGGTGATGCATCAACAATTGGACTCAGTGCGGCACAGAGAATGGTTGAGTCATATTTGTCTGAAAACAGGCATCTGACAATAAGTGAAGATCCTCTTTTCTACTGGAGTGGAAAGGTCAGTGAATAGCCAGAGCTGACTGCAGTGGCACTGAAGTACCTTACATGCCCACCCTCCAGTGTAAGTCTTGAGAGGGTATTCAGCTCAGCAGGTGCAATAGTCAGGGATCGTCGGACAAACCTGTCTCCTGCAAATGTTAGTTTGCTAACATTCATTAAAATGAATGAGAGACACATACCAGCATAGACTGCAACCTCGGTATTCATACCCCGGCCTAGTCATGGTGGTCTTGCTGATGTGGAAATGGAGCATCCTGGTGGCACTGGCAGTGGCTGCCTGAAACGGCCCACCGCTGACGTAGATGATGACACAATGGAGAAAGAATTGCCCAGTGGTCAGACTTCAGACATCAATGACTGTGAGGGCAGTTTTCTTTATGAGGATGATGATGTGGTTAATGTTGGCAGGTTTTAACTGCAGTATTTAAAAGGCAGTGTGCCCCCCCCACCCTGGATCACCACCACCAGGACTGAAGTTATCCACTGCCACCATGAGTCCCCCCCCCGGACCACCACTACCACCACTGGGACTGATGTTATCCAAGTCTGCCACCATGAGTCTGTCTGCTGCCCCGGGACCACCACTACCAGGACTGATGTTATCCAAGTCTGCCACCATGAGTCTGCCTGCCCCCTGGACCACCACCAACTCTGGGACTGATGTTTTCCAAGTCTGCCACCAGGAGTCTGCCTGTCCCCCGGATCACCTTCACCACCACCGGGACTGATGTTATCCACTGCCACCATAAGTCTGCCCCCCCCGGACCACCACCACTGGGACTGATGTTATCCAAGTCTGCCCCATGAGTCTGTCTTCCCCCCACAGACCACCACCACCAGCTTCTTAATATTTAAACCATAAAGTGAGTATGTGTACTCATGTTTGTTATGCTGCTTCACTTCCTTTAGTTGTATGTTTTGTTTTCTGTAGCTTTTCAGAGCCACAATGGTAAAACACATACAGTACACTTCTTTTGTTTCTTTTACAGGGTAACAAAAAAAAAAGGCTCCATTGCTAAAACTCATTGGGAATGATGCTGTAGCTGTACTGTACAGAGAGGAAGCGATGTAATATCCATGTGAAATCCATTCTGGTAAGTATGAAGATTTTATTTAATCAGTTTCATTGTTTTGTAAAGACTGCAGCAAATATTGCATACAACAGGTTGAGTTAGTTGACAAGATGTGTCTTTGAAATGTAACTTGACTTTAGGGATTGAGATTTGAGAACCAGGGAGGGACACATAACAATTAAGTTGTAAGAAGTCATTCATTTCTTTTTTTAGGAAACTTCCAGATGCTTTGTTGTTCTGACAAAGTGGCCTTATCCAAACAAGTTCTTCAACATCAGGCCCCCCCAGGCTGGGGTGCACATGTACCATGCAGAAGTCATTTCGTTAGATGACCATGACCATCACACCAGACTCAAAAAGGATGCAGACGAAATCTGTGAAGAAGTAAGAAAATAAGAAACCATTACAGACAAACCTACAAATATGCTTTCCCACACCCCAAAAAAAACAAAAAAAAAAAAACTTGCCTTCATGTGCTTGACAATTATCCATTGCAAATTTCTACGCAAAAAGTTCTAATCGAGCACTGGAATGTGCACACCAACAGTATCTGTGATCTGTGATACAGAACAATACCATGAGTACATGTCCATGTCAACCCCCCTCACCTACAAACTACAGAAATATATATCTATATATATATCAACTCACCAAAGCTACTATTAGTGTACAGACAAAGGGCACCCTTCCATACAGTTAAGATGATCACATTGCATTTGCTCGATTCTCAGCACACATTGGACCAGCAACAGTTCTCTCACGGTCATCATTTTGGGGGCACTGCACGCATGAGTGACTGTGCAATAAATTCTGGGGTACTTTGCATGTGCTGAAACAATCCCATTTCAATTCTTTACTACTTGTCAATTTTCTGCACACAAGGAGGATGCATTCTGGGCCTGCAGAAAAAATCTGGGGACTCTGCGCCACTTTTATGCGCGTAACTGACTGCACCATTAATTCTGGGAGACTTTGTATGGGCTGAAACAGTCCCATTTCACTGTGAAACCACTTGTCAATTTTCTGCACACAAGGAGGATGCATTCTGGGCCTGCAGAAAAAATCTGGGGACTCTGTGCCACTTTTCTGTGCATGACTGAGTGCGCCATTAATTCTGGGGGACTTTGTATGTGCTGAAACAGTCCCATTGCGCTGTGTAACCACTTGTCAATTTTCTTCACACAAGCAGGATGCATTTTGGGGCTGCAGAAAAAATCTGGGGACTCTGTGCCACTTTTGTGCGTTCTGTGATTGCTGCTGTGAGCTCACGATGTCATACTGACATTTTTACAATTAAAGCAGCATTGCAAGAATGTCCTCACAGTTCTGAACTGTGCTTTTTTATGCTACTTTACATTGCCACAGCCACCATTACTTACCTCCAAGTCGTGACTTGAATGATATGATTCTTTTCACAATTTATGTCTACTTTACTTACTTGACTACTTTTTTCATGTATGAAAAAAAAATGAGCATGTCTTCCAGTATTGTTCGGACCAGTTTTGTATTTATTTGCAGCTGCTTTCAATAACTATTGTTCCATGGTGTCATAAAACACTGCCTGATGCATAACTGTTAATTAACAACAGAAGTGATATGTAACAACTACTTGATGTGATGGAGAAAAGCAGAGGAAAACAATGACAAAGACCTGGTCAGCACCAATTTAAAAGGAATGCTCCTTTCATTATTTCACACATGAAAAAGGGTAGTACAGCAGACTCAACTACTGCAAATTCTCGTATCATTCCCGTCAGTCAGGATGTAAGTAAAGGAAGTTGTAACATAGCATTAAAAAATATAGGTCAGAGTTATCAACAGATTGTTGTGCTGCTGCTTTACAGACATTAATCACATTACATAGTTATGGTGATGCACATAAACTAATATGTGGGGTCATTGCTACCACTGGAATATTTCTTGCTCCCCAGAGTGCAATATAGTTCTGTGAAAATCCCCCATAATTTCATTACAGTGAGTCACATGACGAAGGATTACGAATCAGAAAAGCCACCCACATTCTGCCATCCTTTCTCAACATTAGGATGTGATGCCAGGGGAAACGCAGGTGCATGCTCCACTACAGAGAATGTCTGGCAGCTATCCCAATCAATGTTTCCTTATGTTATAAGGTTCACTTTGTGGTGAAATGTGGGATGTTTCCACTAACAAGGCTCTTCTTACTGGAAAAATGGCCACACATTTCACCACAAACTGGCCATTATAACATAAAGAAACATTCAGAAACCTGCTGGATAATCGGATATTCACTATAAGGAGCACACACATGCGTTGTCCCTGCCATCACGTCCTAACGTTGCTGAGAAGGGAGGCAGAATGTGGGCAGATTTTCAGAATGGGAATTCCTCCGTCACGTGACACACTGTAATGAAATTATGGGTGGTTGTCACAAAAATGTATTGCACTATGTGGTGCAAGAAAGATTCCCCTGGAAGGGAAAATGTGCATGATTAAACAATAAGAAACAAAAAACACAAAAAAAAATACAACACACTAGTGGGGTGGGGTCAGGGGTGAGGGGTGGGTGTGGGGCAGAAAACAATCCCCTGAGTTACTATGGCCATGGGATGCTGTGGTGGTCCAGCAGCAGGTGCAGCATTGAAAGTATTCGCTGTGTCTGTGCTTCCACTCTGTTAACCTGCTGCTCCAAACCACTGAACCGCTCATTATTTTCCTCAAGCGCTGCCCACACCAGGCCGATGTCAGACTGGGTTGCAGGGACTGTGGCGGGGTCCACTGCAGCAGGGAATCCAGGTAATGGGGCTGGTGGTGGACAGGGTGGTACTGGTGGCGGTGATGGTGGTGGAGCAGTTGCTGTAGTAGTCCTCCTCCTCCTGCTGTGGTGGTGACTGCTGCAAGGCACATCTCCCACCCCAGCAGCACCCTCGGTCACTGCCATGGATGACCAGCAGGTGGACGCCTGGCCCCTTCCATGGCAGCCTGACACTCTGCCTTGTGGTGGTTCAGCATGTGGGTGCACTGGCCACCGGTCCCCAAATGTGTCCCGGGGGGCCACGGTGCACCAGCACACCACACACACAGCACTCCACCACTGTGCTGTCTCCCCCCACACAGTTAAAAACTCCCACACTGGGGAGATGCAGTGGGGACCAGACACAGTCCTCACATGTCGGGCATGAGTCCCACCACCACCTACAATTGCCGGGGCCACCTCCTGTGGCTGTGGAGGTGGTGGAGGGGGTGCTGCTGGAGCCCCAACAGCTGCTGCTAGTGGTGGTAGTGGCAGAGAAGGTGGACGCACAGGAGCCACCAGTGGCACTGGTGGTGCTGCTGCTGCTCCTGTTGCTTCAGCAGGGGAAGCAACACTAGCCAGGAGTCTGGAGTGGTCCAACATCACATGACCACCCCACCTCCCACGGTTCCGCGCTCCTCCCCTCCTAACGCGCCCATGGGCCAGCGACTTGCCTTCTCTTACATGACCCTCCATCCTCCTGAGTCTATGGGACAACACACACACACACACACACACACACACACACACACACAGTGGACACACACACAGTCAGTGCCTCTCACAAAACAAAACAAAACTTATACAAAAAAATTCACTAACAAAAAAAAACACTAATACAATACAAAAACTAAATAAAATAGCTTTTAAAAATCTGTTTGCTTGTTCTGGGTTCTGGCACTAAAAAGCAACGAAAGCCAACCAAACTCCACTCTTCTCACAATTTTGCTTTCTCCCTCTACAAATGCAAAGGAGAAAGTGAAACTGCTTTTCTGACTCACTTCCTTCCTGCCTGGCTAAAGTATGTGACTTACAGTACTGCAAGCCATGTGATGTCTTATTTTCTTCACCAGCTTAGCCTTTCGCATTAAGGCATAATGAGAATGCGTGGTAATAATAACGCAAGTGAGCACTTTACAGGGCCCGCCTGCTGTGCTCCGTGGACGTGAAGTGCCCACTTCGTGTCCACTTCGCGAACGTACTAATAATTCACTGCATCTCTAATGCCAGGGTACAGCACATACAAAGGGACTAGGGACTAGCATATGATTCCTTATAAATCGTAGGGCTAGTCAGCTCAGCCCTGGCACAACACCTCACTTGTGTCATGCGACCATGGTTCCCAAGTGACCTTCTTGGTATAAGTTATTTTAATCATCGAGGAGTTAACAAAAAGTGACAATCTCCTCCATTTCAGATAAGACATTAAAACGAGGTCATAGAAACATGATGATGCTGGCAGAAAAGACAGATGGTCCGTCCAATCTGCTTGTAGTTCCCTTTCTATCCCCAGTACCTAAATGTCATCCAGGGTACTAGCCCTCACTATCCTACCCCTAATGTTTTCCCTGCTCCTATTGCCTGAGTAGTCAGTACACCCTTAATTCTGTCCCAGACGTGCTTGAAATAATTTATGGTTTTGGCTCCTACTACTTCAGCAGGCAGACTGTTCCAAGGTTCTTCCATCCTCTCTATAAAAGAATACCTCGTCTCATTCCTCTTGAACCTTCCTCCTGTTAGTTTCCACTCATGCCCCTGTGATCTTGAGTTTGTGTTTATGCTAAATAACTCCTCACAGTTCACTTTATTCACTTCTTTCAGGAATTTGAAGGTCTTTATCCTATCACCCCTCTCCTGTCTGGTCTCAAGTGAGTAAATGTTTAGTGTATTGAGCCATTCCTCATAAGATCTGTCCTGCCGGCCCTGTATCATCATGGTCAGCCTTCAGTGCACTGCCTCTAGCCTGTCCTTATCTTTCCTGAGATAAGGACTCATGGTCAGCCTTCAGTGTACTGCCTCTAGCCTGTCCTTACCTTTCCTGAGATAAGAACTCATGGTCAGCCTTCAGTGCACTGCCTCTAGCCTGTCCTTACCTTTCCTGAGATAAAGACTCATGGTCAGCCTTCAGTGCACTGCCTCTAGCCTGTCCTTACCTTTCCTGAGATAAAGACTCATGGTCAGCCTTCAGTGTACTGCCTCTAGCCTGTCCTTACCTTTCCTGAGATAAGGACTCATGGTCAGCCTTCAGTGCACTGCCTCTAGCCTGTCCTTACCTTTCCTGAGATAAAGACTCATGGTCAGCCTTCAGTGCACTGCCTCTAGCCTGTCCTTACCTTTCCTGAGATAAGGACTCCAGAACTGGATGTAGTACACCAGTTGCGGCCTCACCAATGTTCTATAAAGAGGTAACATTGCCTCTTGTCTTCTACCATCCATTTATTCATTTGAAAAATGGTAACTGGGAGAGGCACATTGAACCAGGGCTAATGTCCAGGTGCAACCAGGCTGAGGGGAACAGTGGGAAAACAGCAGTACAATACACAATAGCAAATCTGCTGAGCAACATTTGGTAAATTTGCCCTACTAAAGACCTCATTGCATTGGCTTGATTGTTTGAGGGTGTTGCTAATGAGAACTCCAAGGTATCTTTCCTCAGTCATAGCATTCATCTTAGCCCCTCCTATCCAGTACTCTGTCCTGGGGTTCTTACTCCCTAGGTGTGTCACCTTATACTTTTTGGAACTGAATTTCATCTGTCAGATCTTGGACAACTTTCCAGTCTATGCAGGTCTCTCTGCATCTCCCTAGTTCCCTTGTCGCTGTCCATCTTCCTCAGAACTCTGTGTCATCAGCGAAGAGACGCAGTCTGCCCCAGATTCCTTCTCCAGTGTCACTAATGAAAATACTGAAGAGGACCAGCCTCAGGATGGATCCCTGTGGCACCCCACTTGTGACCTCCCTCTTTTTCACTTTGACTTCATTTACCATGACCCTCTGCTGCCTCTCCCTTAGCCAATTTCCTATCCATCTTAGTATGTCCATTGCTGCTCCCAGACCCTCCTTCTTTTTTAGCAATTGCCTATGAGGTACTGAGTCGAAGGCCTTGCTGAAATCCAAATAGAGTAAATCCACAGCATTACCCTGATCCAATGTCTTCATCACCCGGTCTAAGAAAACTATTAGGTTAGTCTGACAAGACCTCCCTGCCACGAACCCATGCTGCCTGCTATTATGGTGGTGACTGCTCTCCAAGCAGTCTACTAGGTTCTCCTTGACAAGTGACCCCATCAGTTTCCCTACAACTGATTTAAGACTGACTGGTTTGTAGTTTCCCACCTGCTCCTCTCCAGCCTGTAGAATGGAACCATATCTGCCATCCTCCAGTCCTTCAGAATTACAGTTGTCTGTAATGAACTATTGAATAGCCCTACCAGGAGTTCAGCTAGTTCTGCTGCCAGCTCCCTGAGCACCCTCGGGTGCTTCCTCACCGGTCCCGGGGCCTTATCTATCATAAGGGCTGCTAACCCTTTTGGGACACTTTCACTGGTAAATGCTGGTTGTCTCATCTCCAGAACCTCCTTAGTGGCCGCCTTGATGCCACTCTCTGGCAAGGGCCTGCTGTCTTCCCTGGTGAAGACAGAGCAAAAACAGTCATTAAGGACTGCTGCCTTTTGCCCATCCTTCTCTATAACCCTACCTCCCTCAGAAAGCCTAACAATTCTCCTTCCTTTCCTCCTTTTTTCCTTAATATACCTGAAGAACTTCTTTTCTCCACTCTTGACCCCCTCAGCAATACACAGCTCAGTGTCTGCTTTAGCCTCCCTAACAGCACTTCTTGCTTCCCTAGCTCTCAGCTGGTGTTTTCCCCATTCTTCCTCTCCCTGCTTTTCTTTGCACCTGATGAAGGCGTTTATTTTGGCTCTCACAGCTTCCCTATCCCATACCAAAAACAACATTGATTGCTTATGATCTCAAAAAAGGCCGGGGAGACCTATTATGCCTTCGCTCTGTTCACCAGACAGTGAAAGTTCTGCTTCACCATCTCCATAGTCTGGTTTGCCAGCTCATCAGGTATACCAGCACCTCCAGCTCCCCCCCCCTCTGCCATCCTCACTCTCCTATTTACATCCCAGATGGCTGCTGCCCCAGGAAGACAGCTGACCATCCTCTTCCTGTCCAACCCTCCTTCCACCAAACTCTCTACCCCACTGACCATTGCACCCCTGACCACTACAACTGCCCTAATTAATGTCTTTCTATTTGTTCCCCTGGGTGCCAAGTTGTTCTTCACCTTCCCCCGACTGACTTAGAGTCCCTCCCCCCAGCAGAGTCAGGTACCTGAGGCTGTTCCAGGGGTGCAAAGTGATTTGTTCACCACACTTTTCTGGGTACTCGGGGATAATTATAAAAAATCAATAATAAATCTAATAATTACTGGGTACACGTACTATACAAAAAAGTATTATTTTATTAAATAAATATAAACATGTATTAAAAAATTCATTTACATTGACAAAATAGCACACAAATTATGCATTAGAAACAGGAATAAAAAAGAACCTTATATGAGCAAGAAGGTAGGTAAATTAATGGCAACCCGGCACTTCGCCTCACAAAAGAGACTTCATCAGGGATAAAAAAAAAAAAAGAATATAGGAATCCTTAAATACTCTTTCGTGCACAATTTTCTCATGCAAATAGAATACAAATCCAATAAATACAATCATCTAATAAACAGTATACAGGAAAAAAATTGTGAACTCCAATAAAACATTCAGTAAAGACAAATAGTACATTTAAAACAATGTGCTAACAGGCAATATTATTAGCAGTGCACCAGTGATATTTAACAGAAGAATAAATCATGGTCTTGACAATATTTTTATTAACAAACAAGTGCCATATGCAAAGTGATTTGCCATCTGGATGGTGCGGGGCCGGACACCCTCCTTGTGGCTAGCCCTGGTTCTTTTCCTCCTCCCTCTCCCCACCACACTCCACTCCCTGTGGACCAGTGGGCCTCAGGGGGAGTGGAAGCGTGGGATGCTGGGTCAGACTGAGCTGGCAGTGCAGCTGAGATATCTCATCTCTTGCTGCTGCCAGCTGGGCATGGAGCATCACAAAGGTTCTGCAGATGGCCAGGCCAGTACCCGCTCCTCCAGAGCATACCACTGGTGAAGAGTGTCCCACAGTAGCCACAACTATCTTCCGCTGTATTGCATTCCTATAATGAACTAGGAATAGGGCTCCATCTAGAAAGGGTGTGCTAGGATACTTGTTTAGTTCACTTAACTATTTATAGAAGCAACTTGTCAATTACCATAAGCAGAAGCAATAATCCACCCTGAACATCAGCTGTTAGCAGAATCAGTTAGCTGGCATGATTATAATTATTAAAAAAGGATAATTTTCTACTAGCAGAATCAACAGTGAACCACTACTAATGGATCTTCATGTTACTTATTGAACCAGTAATCCAAATATACCTAAAGGCAGGATGGATTGGGGGCTAAGTGGCCTTAAGTTAATTCATTTCTGAACCTGTACTACAGGTATACCTAGATAGCATATGACTGGGGTACCTTATAACTTTTGCAAAAAAAAACAAAAAACTTGGAGGATAGGTTGGCAGCTACTGGCAACACAGTTATGCTAAGAGTGGGACACACCTGGCAACTACAAATTAACAAAGGTTGACACTGATCCTGAATTACAGGTATACCTAGATAGGGTGTTACTGGGATACCCTGAAAATCTAGCAAAGTAGTCCAGATGGAACAGAGGACAACTGGCAGCACAAGTAGTTGTAAGCAGTGTGATAGTTCCAAGAGTCAGGGAATAAACTTACAGACTCTGATAGGCTCAAAATGCAGGTAAGAAACTTTCAGATTCTGATAGACCCAAAATTCAGGTAATTCACTAATGGATTCTAATAGACCCAAAATGCAGGCAACAAACTTACAGATTTCCCCAAATGCAGGTAACTAATAGTCGCAAAATGTAGGCACCAACCTGACAGTCTCAGATAGTCGCAAAAGGGAGATAACAACTTACAGTCTCTGTAGCAGTCCTGGGAAGGCTTGCAGTAGACATCCCATCTGCCGGTTCTGGTGGTTGTTCAGGAGGATGGCGAAGATTCCATGGCACCTCTCAAAAAGAGTAGTGGCATTTTTATTAAACACAAAATATCAGCAAATACATACACAGGTATAATAACAATGTCATACATACAAAAATAGAACAAATAATGTCAAAAAGATCAAAAATGCATACGGAATAAATAAAAGCCTTAAGCCAAGAAAAGAAAAGAAAAGAGAAGATAGGAAAAGAAAAGGAAAAAGAAAATAATACATCCAATAATTACTGCTACAGTTTCCACTGACTTCTGATCTTCAAGGCAACCAGTCAGACCCTTTCCATAGTATAACAAACATATCGCTGGGAAGAACCTTACATTCATTTTATTGTACTGCAGACAGCTCAGTTTGCATCTGATCCAACACTACATTCAGTGGGATGAAGGTTTTCTGCAAGCCGAACTGACACCTAGCTTGCCAAATGCACCACTTAATGCAAACAGACAGCAGAAGCAATGTACTATGTGCCCTTTTTTTCAGACTTTATTAATATCACCCTAGATCAGTACTGTGTAGGTATCTGTCTCCAGGTCTGGGAAGACCACTAAGAAGCTAATAATAGCCAGAACAGTTTAATATATTTACAAGTAAAAAAACAGGTGCTCCATAGTTTGTTACCTGTCAACAATCCTCCCTAAGACAACCCTGCTCTTCCATGCTTTTATACCTAGCATTGCCTTTTACATTAAGCCTGCCATATGCACATAACCAAATCTTGTTCCACATTTTTGGGAGTTCTACCATCCATCATCAGCTGTTTAGTGACAGTATCTGGGGGCACACCATGCTCAGGATCAAAAACTGGGTCTATATGAAAATAATTGGCCATGACAAGCTTATACAATTAACTTCCAGAATTATCCCGTACCATCTGAGCTGTTAAGATGTCAGTATTTAACTTTCTGGAAGCAGATTATAATATATGGTATCTTTGGGGAAAAAAGGACCTTTAACATTATACAGTTTGTTCTGCTCCCAACCCCTCAGTGGGAGGGCACGGCCTGCATGAAAAAGAGCCAGGCTTTAACCCAAACTGCCAAGTACAAGAGGACGAATATTAAAACTTAAAAATACACGATAAAAATACAACAGGGTTGATCATGTGTACACCCCCATCTTTCACCTCTGTAAGTGTGATCCCTCTTCATGGGGTTCAATGTATTTCCCCACAGTATTCTAAAAAAAAAATACTATACATTTTAGACTCAAAACCAACAGGAGGGAGAAAATACAACTTTTTGTTTATATTCTTTATTTATAGCACCTACTTGTATGGTCTCTCTCCGGTGGGGATACTTCGCTGGAGCTCTGCTGCCTGCCTGAAGCCCCCAACATGTGCACTCTCTGGTTCTCCCCTGGCTCTGAGCCCCCTGGGTGGGACCGCTAACTCCTCTGGTGCTTTATCTACCAATCAAGTGGAGTGACCAGAGGGGGAGGGCAACCAGGAGCATGGTTTGGTAGGCTCAGCACTGGGCATGGGGCCCTGCCACTGATCCCCACCATCGCCTACTGTACAGTAGGGGATTTTTCTTATAGATTTCTCCCCACTGAACTCAGCATGCTATGGCATCCTGCGTGGCACTCTGCCCCTGGTATCTGCTGATGTCCTGCCCGTTTCTACAGCCTAATGTCTGTGCCACCCCTGGTCTCCACCAGAGGCCGCTACTGCATTAGGCACCCCCAGAAACCCACCCTGGGAGAGGGAAGCAGTATTCTGGATGCTAGATCCTCTCCTTCTCCTACCAACCCCCGAAGGCCTGGGTCCGTTCCTGAACCTGGGTCGCCAGCATGGTGTGAGGCATGGCGTCCTGTGCCTCAACCCTCAGTGCCACCAGAGAAAATACAACTTGCCTACAAAAATAAAGGTATCAAAAAGTCTCAACCATTTACATCTGTCTGAACTTCGATGTGGGCCTCTAGCACCATTTAGAAACCTGGACTTCTGCCGATTGTATTTGCATATCCCAGTTACTATATAAGCTGTTTGATCCAAGGCACAAAACCAGAGGCACAAAACTTTTATGGAGCCTGGTTTTATAATTACACCAACCATGGAGAGGAGGATATCTGTGAGGCTGGACTCTAGCACCAGTCCTGAGCTCTTGGACATATTCAGTTTGGAGCCTGATACTTCAGAGAAAGCTTCAAAATACACCAAGGCTCTAAGGCCAAAAGTCTTATCCCTCACAAGTAAACAGACATCATGTGCATAAGTTGCTGATTTATGTGGCAGGTCCCCCAGCACTGTCTATATACGTAGTAAATCAGGGTCTTGTATAGCTCGTTAAATCAGTTCTAAAACAAATATGTATAGGGCAGGGCTCATAGGGCACCCTTGACTCTCCCCAGCCCATAAAGTACATTATTGCTCCCCAATGTCATTCACAAGGGGAAAAATATTGTACCCACACCATATACAAATTGAAGCCTGGAAACAAATTGTGGAGGAATACCAAATTTATATAACACTGCAAACAAAAACTCATGATTTACTCTGTCAAAGGCCTTCTTCCTGTCCAGTGTCAGGAGAAGGCCCTTGACATTATGCTTCCACTGTTCCACCAATTCTCTTATCAAAATAACATTTTCTTACATATTCCTCCCCAGTATTGCAACTGAGTTGGATGAATCAGGCTACATGCAGCTCCAGTCAACCTTTCACCCGAGACCTTTAGCAGAATTTTAAAATCAGTACTCAATAAACTGAGAGGCCTCCAATTCTGAAGATCACCCTTATCCCCTTTTTGTTATAAAGGAGTATCAAAATGCCCTGCAGGAATGTAGTTCCTACAGTGCTTTCTGCCAGGATTTCCTTAAATAATGCTGTTAAAGGATCTGCCAGTTCTTGTTGGAACAGTTTATAAAACTCCACATGAATCCCATCAATCCCAGGAGCTGTGTAAGTATTTAAAGGTTTTATTGCTTCTACTACCACCTGTCTATCAGTAGTCACCACCACTGTATCCTTAGTCAGTTCCACAATGTCCAGAATCTGAAGAGTCTAAAATAGAATCCCAGCCCCCTGTTGTAGCAATGCTTTACCTGAAAATGTCAGAAACGTATTTATAAACTAAATTTGAAATCCCTATAGGGTAATTACATTTACCCCCAAATTCATCTGTTAACTACATAATAACTCTCTTTTTTTCACCCTATTCGTACAATCCTCAAATACACTAGCATGTGTCCTGCGCCGCTGCGTCCCAAATTTCTGTTCTTGTAGGAGGTGACATCCTCTGATATTGAGATTTTCTGATCTCCTGTTTTATAGCAAGATCTATTGTAGTACAGCTTGCTGCAAGTAAATGCTGCAACCACTGTTGCATTGTATTGTCCTCTAATATACAACAATTCAATCTCCAGAGGTGGGGTGGGGGGATAGCACTGGGGCGGGAGGTACTGTAGGACCAGTTTTAACAGTGAAGCACAAGATATGGTGCACAAAAGGAAAACAATAAGTTATAAATGCTGAGTCCTTTATTGTGCAGAATTGCAGAGTGGACTAGTACTACATCCCCGGTGCTTTGAGCCCCTGCAGGTTCCTCATTGGGGGGGGAGGGGCATCAGTGAAGAGCTTGGTTAAATACAGCAGTGTTTAAAATAACAGTGAATTTTTCTAAAACAGTACCACCAAAACAACATCAAAAGACATGCTGATACTATACTAATATTATTAGACACTAAACATTCTTTGTAAAGACTAATGATAAAGAAGCTGGGAATAAATACTACCAAAATACTAGTCATTCATTCCCATAGACACCATCTGGCGTCAGAAACATCCTCTGCTGGAATGGACCCAAAATGGCCACCAGGAGCAAATGAGTTTTTAATGTAACCATAAATACACAGCAACCTGTGTAATTCAAAACAGCCTAAAATATTTAACAATAGCTAATGAAATGCTAAATATAGTACAAAGCTTATAGCTAGTAGAAGATGCGTGTACAAATAAAGATTTCAGAGGATTCAATGCTTCATAATTCCTAAAGTTAAACCAAAATATATGAAAAACAGAAATGTAAATGAGTAATGCAGTGTAACAGACAGCACTATGTACAATGATGTCTCACCAGTTTGTACTAAAGATAAAAACTTTTTAAAGTAAAGGAATAATGCCTCAGTTATTGTTCAGACCTGAGAGGGCTAAGACACCAAGGGCCAGATATTCAAAAGGGTTGCACCATGCGCAACAGGGTTGTGCATGCTCAAGTCCTAAATTGTGCCATTCTGCGATATTCAGTAGGAGGCAGTTGCACCACTGAAAACAGGCTGAGCAACAGCGCAATGCAAATGAATGCATGCTCAACAGGAGGGGGAGGAACCATGCATAAACTGCACAGCCCGATATTCAGCAGGGCTGTGCAGAGTTGTCTGGCGCAACCCCCAACCTGAGCCTGCAGGACCTTGAGCCAAAAAAAAGGCTTAAGTGAGGGCCACCCACAGGTGAGCTGCTGTACTGCAGGGTGCAACACAGCTGCCACCTGTGGCTGGCCCTAACTCAATCCCTGAGCCCCCACGCCCGATCGCGGGCATAGTGTACTCCCCCCACAGCCCGATCGCGGGCATAGTGTACTCCCCACCAGCCCGATCACAGGCATCAATGTGGCTCCCCGTTCCACATCCTGGTGGTCCAGTGGACCGAAATGCTTAATAGCGGGCAGAATGTAAATTGAACCCCCAAACATCTCCTGGTGGCTAGTGTCCCCCCACCACCACCAGCAAGACCCACCACCCGCTCCCCCGCCAGCGGCGGCAGCATCCACCCACCTGCCGCCCTGTTGCCCACCGACTGACTGCCGAGTAGGACTACCACAGCCCGCCCGGTGCAGAGCAGAAACCAATGGGCGTGCAGCCCATACAAATACACGACAGTCCAGATTTGTGAATGATTCATTCTGCAGGGTGCGCCGGTCCTCGACAGCTGCTGCCTGGCAGGCGCCAGGCGCAAGTCCTCGTGGATCGGGCGCACCTACATGCTAATGGCATGCAAATGGGGCCATAATCAGATGCAAATGGCCCCCCTGCGCTCTGCATGAATTATAGCCCCATTTGCATGTCACCTTTTGAATATCGTGATTTTGCGCGCGTGGCGCAATGGTACCGCGCCACCGCCGAAGTTGAATGCTCCACTCTGACAACACGGTGGCACAAGTTCCTGCGCCATGCACGGTAGTTGTGGCTGGGGTGATATTCAAAGCGAGCGCTCAACAGCGCAACTCCTTTGAATATCGCCCCGGCCACACCCCTGCGCAACTATTTTGTGCAGCGCAAGGGCTTGCGCCTCAGAATGGCGCAGTTTGAATATCCAGCCCCAAGGGTATATATTAGTCTGATTTCTCTCTGAAAGAGTTTCTTTAGTCTGCTACCTCCTCAAGGGTGTGGACTAATGTGTTCAAGGGCCATGAAATCAAATGTGAACAAAGCAGATCCATGAACCTGATGCCAGTGAGTACTCACGGGGGTATCACATCTACCATTCAACAGAGAAATAATATGTTCCTGAATGGGGTCTTTGACAGATCTAGTTGTTCTGATTATGTAATAAGATGGACAAATACACCAAATGGCGTACAGAACAAAAGGGACTCTATAAGTGATAAACTGGCAGACCTCAAAGTTGGTGCCATTAGTAGAACTTGTAAAAAGGGAACTCTATGTAGCATAGCAACAAACACTACAATTCCCACATCTCTAGGTTTCCATGGGTGGAGGTGGAAAATAGTTTGAAATGTGTTCCCATGAGGGACAAAATGGCTTTGATCTAACTGGTCCATCATTCTTTTGCCTTTCCTACACACAACACAAGGACAATCGCCTGTCACAAACCCACTCAGCAGGTCAGCCCTCTACTCCCAAAGTGCCAACCTCCGAGCGCAGTCTTGTGAACAGTTAACAGAAACAGGGTAACCCTCCTGTCGGTTTTGTGGGTTTCGAATCAAGCTTTGGTCTCAAGTCTTGGAGGGATTCAAACTGTGAATCTCTTGTCAGTGTACCCAATGTACAGGCTCAGATATTTCTGTCTTCGGGGGGCCAGATATCTTTGCCTACGGGCACCTAACCAGGTGTACAGAAATGAACCCTTAAAAACTATACTAAAGACCTCCATATTAAAACACTTACCTTTTTCCAGTTTGGTATCACCATTCAAACTTATGCTCAGTGTCTGCTTTAACCATATATACTTCACTTGTAAAGGAAAGAAAATCAAAGACAGACCAAGTAGGCTCTAAAAATAGAGTTTTACTAAAATAGATAAAAAATATGTAAAACATAAAATACAGAACTATTATCACAAGAACCATGCAATCTTTTAAAAGAACAAGGTTTTAACAGTGCAATTCCTGCTGCAGTACTTAGATTTGTCTCTCTCTCTCTAAATACCTTCTTAAAATGCTTAAAGATGTTTCTTTGTCAGAGTCTAGATAGATGCTCTCTGAATGAAAACAGAATATTGTCTAAAAGCTGGCTTTGCCCACCTCTTTGCATAAGGTCACCTAACTCCTCCCTGTCAGAATATATATAAAAATATATCTATACAAAAACAGGTTGTCTTTTCCAGAAGGTAAATTAATATTCTGTGATCTCAACACAACTCATTTTCTTTTTCAAATTACATTTCTTTGATCTTTGATCAGTCTCCCCTTTCCAGGACATCAAAGCATCTTTTATGACTTCGCACTAAAATGTCACAACCTGCTCTTCTTCCTCTAAGCATTATAAAAGTTTATGATTTTCCCTCTTAGCAACTACAGTTATAATTAACTTAGTTAAAGTCTGTAATTAGCTTCTCGCCTTCCAGATAATGCTTTGTATCTAAAACCTGTGTGTGTGTGTGTGTGTGTGTGTGTGTGTGTGTGTGTGATCTCACATGCTGTTTCAGCATTTCTCAAGAGAGACAGTCCATAACCCATTTTTATATTACAAAAAATTATACAGTGATCAGAACCAGCTGTCCAAGTGTCACAATTTTTCCCCACCTAGACTGAATTTGGGGGCTCTATCCCCTGCATGGGATGAGCTTCCCAAATCAGTTCACTCCTCATAGACCCTAGACAGCCAATCTGAATTCTGATTTTTGGCTCCAGCCCTATGTACTATTGTCATATCATACCCTTGCAAAGCAAGACTCCATCTTAGCAATCTACCATTATTCTTTCCCATCTGCATCAGCCAAACCAGGGGGTTGTGGTCAGTCTACACTACAAAATACTGCCCATATAAGTATGGCTCTAATTTCTTTAGGGCCCACACTATAGCACGACACTCCTTTTCCATTGTGGAGTATGCTTGCTACCTGGGAAGTAATTTTTTACTCAGGTATGCTATTGGGTGATCCCTCCCTTGGCTGGATGTCTGACTCAGTACTGCCCCAATACCCACATCTGAGGCGTCAGTCTGAACTAGAAAGGTTTTGCTATAGTCAGGACTTGTCAAAACAGGAGCACTGCACAGTGCCTCCTTTAGTTTGGAAAAGGCTTCCTCACAGACTAGGCCCCAGGTAATTTTCTTTGGCATCCTTTTCTTTGTCAGGTCAGATAGGGGAGCAGCCAGGGCACTGTAATTGGGTATAAATTTTCTGTAGTACCCTGCTGTCCCTAGAAAAATCTTGACCTGCTTCTGTGTTTCTGGATTACCTCTATCTTTATTTGGTTAGGATGGAGCTGTCCCCAGCCTACCACATGCCTGAGGTATGCCACCTCTCCCATGGACACCTGGCACTTCTCAGCTTTGACAGTGAGCCTGGTCCTCTGTATCCTGCCCAGCACTTCCCTAAGGTGGGACAGGTGTTCCTCCCAGCTGGTACTAAAGATGGCAATGTCATCCAGGTATGCCACGGCATACTCCTCAGCACCATTTAACACCTGGTGCCCCAACCTTTGGAAAGTGGCTGGGGCATACTTCATTCAGCAAGGCATTACTTTAAACTCAAATAAGCCTATCAATGTGATGAAGGCTGATCTCTCCCTAGCTCTGTCTGTCAACTTTACCTGCCAATACCCCTTTGTCAGGTCAATGGTCGTAAGGTAGGTTGCCCCTCCCAGCTTGTCCAGGAGTTCATCCATCTGAGGCATCGGGTGGGCGTTGGACTTCATGACTGCATTTAGTTCATGATAGTCCACACAGAAATGAGTAGCGCCATCTGGCTTAGGCACAAGGACCATGGGTGAGGCCTAGAGGCTGTGGGATCACTGGATTACCCCTAAATCCAGCATCTCCTCCACTTCCCTCCTAGTGTCCTTTTGGACAGCCTCTGACACCCGATATGCTGTCAGCTGTATGGGCGTCTGTGTCTCTGTCTCCACATAGTGCGTCACTAAGGGGGTTAGTCCAGGTTTGGCGCTAAACAATGGGGCAAAGTCTGCTAAAACCTCCCTTACATTCTGGATCTGGTCTGGGCCCAGCAGGAGAGAATTTTACTGCCTCCACAGAGGACTCCCACTTACTTTCCTCCAGCAAGTCCAGAATGGGGTCTCCTTTGTCCGTCCCCTCTCCATGACTACACACTGCAAACACCATGTCAGCCCTATTTGCATATGGCTTCATCATGTTGACATGGTACATCCTTTCTGTCTGTCTTCTGTCAGGCAACTCCACAATGTAGTTCATGTCATTTACCTTCCTAACCACTTTGTACGGTCCTGCCCACTCAGCCTGCAGCTTGTCTTTCTGGATCGGAATAAGGACCATGACTTCCTGACCCACCATGTATGAGCAAGCTCTGGCTCTGCGGTCATACCATGCTTTTTGTTTCTATTGGACAGCTGCCAGGTTGCTCTGGGTTGTCCCCATAAGCTCCTTCAGCCTTTCCCTAAACCTAAGGATGTAATACACAATGGGAGTTCCCTGGGTGGTGTGCTTGCCTTCCCAGTCCGCTTGGATCAAGTCTAGGGGCCCACGTACCCGGCGCCCATATAAGAGTTCAAAGGGGGAAAATCCTATTGATTCTTGGGGCACCTCCCTGTATGCAAACAACAGGTGGGGAAGGCATTTCTCACAGTCCTTCCCATGCTGTTCAGCAATCACCTGGAGCATTGACTTTAGGGTACCACTGAATCTTTCCACAAGCCCACTGGCTTGTGGGTGATACAGTGTCATGCATCTCTGCACCACCCCACACTTCTCCCATAAACATTTCATCAGGTCTGACATGAAGAAACCCCCTTTGATCAGTGATAACCTCCTGTGGAAACCCAACACTGGAGATAATCCCAAGTAAGGCATCTGCCACTTTGTCTGTCCTCAGTGAGCATAGGGCAACTGCCTCTGGGTACCGGGTGGCATAATCCACCACAGTCAGGATGAATCTCTTCCCTGAGGAGCTGGGGGTATTTAAAGGCCCCACAATATCCATTCCCACCCTCTAGAATGGCTCCTCCACTATGGGCAATGGAATCAGAGTGGCTTGGGTTTTCTTGCCCACCTTCCCTATTTCTTGGCACCGGTGACAAGACCTGCAATACTCCTTCACCTGCTGGGTGAAGTTAGGCCAGTAGAAATTCTGGGCCAACTGCTGCATCTTGCGCATGATTCCCAGTGATTATCAGTGTCAGTGGCTCAGTAGGTAGCACACTCGCCTCTGAGGCCAGGAGATCAGAGGGCTGTGGGTTCAGTTCCCACATCTGGCACTTGGATTAATATCCTAGTACTGACACTGTAATGCAGCATGAGAGGGGTGCTGCATTTCTGAGGTGCCGTCTTTTGGATGAGACGTTAAACCGAGGTCCCATCTGCCTGGATTGGTGGTAGTTCAGGTGGATGTTAAAGATCCCATGGCACTTATCGAAAAGAGTAGGGGAATTTCCCCGGTGTCCTGGCCAAATTTCCCTCATTCACTAAAAATACCACCAACAGCTTAATCTGGTTCAAGGTCAGTTGGCATTCATCTGTATCCCCTTCCCCCGGGTTGTGCCTGAAAATAGGCAGGATTTGTCTAGTGCACTTACCCGGTCAACAAAAGCTAAAATAAAATAAATAAAATAAAACTCAATTTGCAGCCTGAGTACTTCTGGATCCAAGATACTGGTGACCATCCCCTGCTGCTGTGGCCCTTCACTGACAGTGGCCCTGTTGCCCTCCTCATCAGATCTGGACACTGTACGAGCCACTAGCCCTGCCACACTAGAGGTTTGGTCCTTTTCAGTCATGGTCTGTGACTTGCTGCTCTGGGTATCTGTTATCATCAGGGCATCTATGAGGTTCTGTTTGCTGGCTTTCATCTCGAATGGGACTCCTCTGTCCCTGCACAACTGCCTTAAGTAGTCTACAGAGTGCCTGCTGTAGTTGGAAGCCATCTTTTTTTTTTTTACCAATTATTTTACCAGGTGAGACACACTAAGCTGAAAGCTTGTTTGCAAGTGCAACCTGGATTCACGAGGAAGTTAAGTGACTTGCTCAGGGTCACACAGTATGCAAGTGGGGGCTGTGGGATTCAAACCCAGGTCTCCAGATTTGCAGCTCAGAGCCTTAAACGACTATGCCATCTTCCCTCACTACTGCTACTCTGACTTGCACTTTAGGAAAAAAAATAAAACAGGTAGGAACTTGACTGTACGCCAAGTGATATAGTTATGTTTCCTTTTTAATATAAATCACTGCCTTTTTCTTTCTTTGCAAGTGAGTTAATGGTCTCAAGCTGACCCACTGAGCAATAAAAGCCTGTGATACCAAAATGTATTCACACCGCTGCCAACCAATCTGTCACAAACCCACTCAGCAGGTCAGCCCTCTACTCCCAAAGTGCCAACCTCTGAGCGCAGTCTTGTGAACAGTTAACAGAAACAGGGTAACCCTCCTGTTTTGTTGGTTTCAAATCAACCTTTGGTCTCAAGTCTTGGAGGGATTCAAACTGTGAACCTCTTGTTAGCATACCCAATGTACAGGCTCGGATATTTCTGTCTTCGGGGGGCCAGATATCTTTGCCTACAGGCACCTAACCAGGTGCACAGAAATGAACCCTTAAAAACTATACTAAAGACCTCCAGATTAAAACGCTTACCTTTTTCCAGTTTGGTATCACCATTCAAGCTTATGCTCAGTGTCTGCTTTAACCATATATACTTCACTTGTAAAGGAAAGAAAATCAAAGACAGATCAAGTAGGCTCTAAAAATAGAGTTTTACTAAAATAGATAAAAAAATATGTAAAACATAAAATACAGAACTATTATCACAAGAACCATATAATCTTTTTAAAGAACAAGGTTTTAACAGTGCAATTCCTACTACAGTACTTAGATTTGTCTCTCTCTCTAAATACCTGCTTAAAGTGCTCAAAGATGTTTCTTTGTCAGAGTCTAGATAGAAGGGTCCCTGAAGTAAAACAGAATATTATCTAAAAGCTGGCTTTGCCCACCTCTTTGCATGAGGTCACCTAGCTCCTCCCTTTCAGAATATATATAAAAATATATATCTATACAAAAACAGGTTGTCTTTTCCAGAAGGCAAATTAATATTCTGTGATCTCAGCACAACTCATTTTCTTTTTCAAATGACATTTCTTTGATCTTTGATCGGTTTCCCCTTTCCAGGACACCAAAGCATCTTTTATGACTTCACACTAAAACGTCACAACCTGCTCTTCTTCCTCTAAGCATTATAAAAGTTTATGATTTTCCCTCTTAGCAACTACAGCTATAATTAAGTTAAAGTCTGTAATTAGCTTCTAGCCTTCCAGGTAACACCTTGTATCTAAAACCTTTGTGTGTGTGTGTGTGTGTGTGTGTGTGTGATCTCACATGCTGTTTCAGCATTTCTCAAGAGAGACAGTCCATAACCCATTTTTATATTACAAAAAATTATACAGTGATCAGAACCAGCTGTCCTAGTGTTACATCGCCTACCACATTTTTTAAGCCAGAGTCAGTGGATAGTAGATGCCAAAATATTTTCTGCACACTGGCTATCTTAGGGCCCACTGAGTTAAATGATGTTATGATGTCAATACTTCTATCCTGTTTCCATTTTTGGTTTAGGATTTAAAAAGTCAGAACGATTTCTGGAGTGGGAAAAATCACTGGCATCACAAAAGAGACGGGGATCATATCGCCTATCGACAAAGCACATATGCAGATCTTCTGCATGTCTATCATATGCATCAGTGCCAGAACAGTTTCTCCAGATGCGTAGAAACTAGCCCTTCAGTATGTCCTTCAGGAAATGGGGAGGGTGGCAACTATCAAACCTCAGTAATGTGTTTCCTGCAATTTCTTTACAATAATTTTCAATATGAATCATGACATCATTATCTATACTCAGTTGGAGGTCAGAAAATGTAACTCTAGTCATGTTGCTGTTACTAGTAAATGATAAATTCCATTCAACACAATTCAGTAAATTAACAAATTCCTGAGCCTCAGAGATTGATCCACTCCAAATACTTAGTATGTCATCAATGAAATTGTCCCAGTATCTGTATGTCATCAATGAAATTGCCCCAGTATCTGGTCCTATCATATTAAGGGTTGGTCTAGGGGTTGTAGATGGTGATCTCCTCCCGCCAACCCCAAAATAACCTTATGGCCATCCCACAACCTGCAGGTAAAAATCATAGTTGAAAACAGATTAATTTCTATGTAGAATCAGGTCCAAGGCCCCAGTGATGAACTCAGGATCTATAACATCTTGTGTCTGATATACTGTGGATCCATGAGGAAGCATACTGCATTCAGTCCCAGATGATGTCTGATGCTGGCATACAATGACGCCACTTCAGTTGTGAGCTACACACAACCAGCATCAAAGAAACATGCACAAGGGCTTTGAGGACCACCGTGGTGTCCCTAAGATGCAAGGAAAGTCTTACCACCATTGTTTGCAGGAAACAGTCTACAAATGAGGAAAAGCTATCTGTGAGAGAACCAATGCTGGAAATAATGGAACACACAGGCAGTCATCTACTATCCTTGTATATTTTATGGTGCGTGTAAAATGCTGGGACTACTACTGATTCTTGGGATAGGAGATGAAACTCCTGTTCCATTATGACTCCAGAGTGGAGATAGTGATCTAACAAATAATCTATCCTCCATTTGAAGACAGTAGTAGGGTCGATATTTAAATATGTATTTTTTGTGCATACATTGTCTACTAGCCATAATTCAATTCAATTCAATTTTATTTTTAATCAGGAAATACACCATTGAGATACTCATTTGCAAGGTGGTCCTGGGGAGACATACATAGTATACATAAAAGGAAAATACTACAGATTTATATAATAGTTCACACAATTTAGTGGCTAATACAAACAAGGTACAGTCAGATTACTCAGATTTTTACATATCTACATAAGTGCAAGCAGCTAACTGCATAATACGATTGGAATGGAAGGAGTTAAGGGGAACGGTAGAGCATGATCCATAAGGTGAGGTAGGACCAGTCAAAGATAAGTAGGATGAGGGGGGAAAAAGGTGTATGGGAGAGAGGCTCTGGGAGTAGCAGGGCATAGACAGACAGGGATGCAAAACAAAAGAAAGAAGGGGAGCAGAGAGAGCTGGGGCAAATATAGTGATAAGTGCCATATAAAATATCAAAAGGGGGAGACCCTAGGCATAGCACTGGCAGTTTTCCTTCAACAGAGGTTTCAGAAGAGATTTAAAGGAGGATAGTCTAACAAGACGAGTCAGTTTTAGGGTAATTTGAAGGGAGTTCCACAAGGTTGGTAAGGCGTGGGTAATGCATATGGTGCCAAAACGAGATTTTACCCGTTGGGGGGTATCAAGTGAGATATAATCATATTTTCTAAGTGAGTATGTGCAAGATGTTGATTTAAAGAGGCTGGATATGTAAAGAGGGAATTTGTTAGTGAGGGCTTTGAAGGTCCAGATGGAGGCATTACTCCATATTCTGGTAGATAAGGAAGTCCAGCTGAGTTGGCTTTAAAATGAAAAGTGGTGTGTTTTGAACAGAGAGTCAGTCACAAATCTTAAGGCCCTGTGGTACAGGACATCCAGCTTAGTAAGGACAGTTTTGGGGCAATGACTGTAAAGAAAGTCAGCATAGTCAGCTAGTGGAAGGAATGTTATTTTGACTAATCGTAGTTTTGCTTCATAGGTAAGCAACTTTAGATACGGAAGAATAATCCCAGCCTTTGTTTTAGCTTTTTGGAGAATCTTTCAACATGAGGCATATACAAGAGCTTACAGTCCAACCAGAAGCCTAGATACTGAAATTTGTCCACTCTTTCCAGGGTTTCACCCTGCATAGATACTATATGCATATTGGCAGGCTGATGTGATCCAGAAGATGCATTAGTTGAAGGACATGACTTTTGTCTTTTTGGCACTGAGTAGAAGGTTCAGATGTAGCAGATTTTGCTGTAGGATATTAAATTCTTGCTGTAAATCCCTGTAGGCAGATTCAATGGTAGGACGAGAGACATAAAGCACAGTATCATCTGCAAATAGGTGAATACTGGCAGATGTAATATTGTGGTCAATATTGTTTATGTATATTGCAAATAATAAAGGGCACAAGATTGAACCTTGAAGTACCCCTCTCGGAAGGATTTTGCAGGAAGAAGGGTCACGCTGAGCCTTCACCTGTTGCTGCCTTCCAGCAAGGTAGCATGAAAAACATTTTAGGGCATTATTGTCCTGCCTGATGTGATGTAACAGGGTCAGTAGCAGATCGTGATCCACTGTATCAAATGCTTTGCTTAAGTCAAGGAAAAGCGTAGCGGCATGATTCCTTGCATCAAGTGCAATTTGTCAATTGTCAGTAACCTTGGTTAATGCAGAGACTGTGCTGTGACTTGGCCTAAAGCCAGACTGTAGAGGGTTTAGTAGGTTGTGATAAGCATTGTGCTTTAAATTACTGCATTTAGCATTTCATTAGCTATTGTTACATATTTAAGGCTGTTTTGAATTACTCAGGTTATTATGCATTTATAGTGACATTAGTAGTGTTTAGGTAGTATTTATTGCCAGCTACTTTAACATCATTAGTGTTTACATACAATACTTAGGCTCCAATAGTGGGCCCAGTGGCACGGAGGGCTAAAGCATCTGATGCCTTACCTCCTGCCACAGTGGTGACCCATGCTCAGGAATGAGCATGGGTTGCTGGGGGTTAGCAGGGTGGAAGAGGACTGAGCGTCCCATGGACAGCTCTCCTGTCCTGAGAGGGGTGTTAGCCATATCAGCCTTTGATTGCTGATGGGTGGAGGCCCAGTGGCAGCGCATACAATGAGTGACTCAGGGGTGGGGCTGCAGATCTGCAGGATGCATTCACCTCCACGTGCACATCTCTAATGTAAAGCCACTGGGGGGGGTGCTCTGGAGAAAATGGAAAAGGGATTCATGTGCAGGATGAAATCCTGTGATCCTCCTTGGACTCTCCTCCACCACCACCACCACCACCTGGATGCCTAAAGTCTAACTGGACATGGGTACTGGTGGGGAGGATGGCCTTCTCCTCTCCACCCCACCATGGGGCCAACCTGTGTGAGAACAAGCTCCAGGGAAGTCCAGGGGAGGTGGGTGCTGGCCGAGTTGGGGGGACAGAAGCTGAAGAGCTCAATGGTGGGAGTAAAAAGCTATATGATAAAAAAAAATTTGGGTTTAATAACATTTCTATAGTATTATCATGTCTTTTGATGCTATTTTGGTGATACAGGGTTAGTAAAATGCACTGTCACTTTACAGCTGTATTTAACTAGGCTCTTCATCGGTGCCCCCTCCACCCCGATGCAGAACCTACAGGGGTCTGAAGCTCCATGGTTGTAGTGCTAGTCCACTCTACACTTCTGCACAGTAAATCACTCAGCATTTGTCTCTTGCTGTGTTGTTTTCCTTTCATATATTTTACTTTGCAGTTTGAATGATTTGCTGTGTGTTCTGCATACCTGGACTTTGTTGCTTTGGTTGTTCCTAGGACCAATTTTAGCTTGAACTTCTTTATGATCTGAAACCTCGACAGGCAAGGTCAGATACTGTCCTACAGGTAACCAGGCAAAAAGTAAAGACATTTCCCAGTGTCCTGGCCAAACTTCCCCCCATTCACTAAAAAAATACCACCAACTGCTTAATCTGACTCATTATGTCAGTTTGCATCTGAACAAGGCTGAAAGTAGGCAGAATTGCCTAGCCCCCTTTCCTGGTCAAAAGAAAAAATAAATATTTTAGTAATATTCTCCCTGATTCTGAATCATAAAAGAAAAGATACACTCAGAAGTGTTCCTATTGAGTTTGACAAATGTATGTTTGTGCCAAAACTGGTTTGCTGCACTCAGTTTTGAAAGAGCCATTTCTACATTGGGCATAATGCATAGAATAATGTATGGGCAACCATACACAACAAGGCTTTGTTTCCAGCAAGGGGTTTTGATGACCTCTCAGCGACCACCTTGGAACCAAAGCTGGGGGGGCAAATGTCATCTCCACTCCAAGATGGAAATACATCCCAAGTAAGACATGATTGCCTATGTTTTATTTTTTGTAATGTATGGTTTCTTCCAATTAGAAACTTCCCCAGTTTTTATTTAAAGGCTGTGTTGTTTTCATAGAAGGAGAAACTGCTTTTGTTTTTTGAAGCAAACCCAGCTTACACCCAGCTACTTAGAACCACCCACCCAGCACCAAACATATTATTTCACACTTTTTTGAAAATTGTCCCATGCTACCCAAATATGTTTGCTGAATAAGTAGTTCTGTTTAAATTAACATAACACTCCTTGAAACAGAAGTGCTAAGGGCCCGATCCATGAAAGCACCGCACCCACTTACTGTATACACCTGTGGATGAGTGGACTTGCAGGCTACTGGTGCACAGCAGTCCTGCTCTGCACATGTGGGGACCTCCACATATCCACAGACCTGACTACTGACCCCCATACCAGATCCTGAGCCTAGTGCATGGCTGCACAGGTGTGTAAGGGGCAGGTATGAAGCCACATCCACTGAGCAGGACCTGCAGTGTGGAGGCTGGCAAAGGGGGATGTAGCTCTGCTGTTTTCAAGGCAACATTAAGAGTTATAAGCCCCCCTCTGCATGGCCACTGAGATATCCTTGGGGCCAGATCAGCACCACTCCTCCAGTCCTGGCCCTCAAAACCTCCAGTGTGGGTTGGTGGTTGAACTGGCACTGGCTAGCAATGTTTACAATTTGTATGACAATTCAGTGGGGATACAGCTTTCATTGGAGAACTGCCATATCCTGCCATCCTCTGCTCAATGCAGAGTCAGGGATCCACTAGTGGGATGGCATTGGCATCCAACTGGATGCCTCTTATCTGGCACAACTTCACACCCCCTGCCTCAATGAGTGGGTTCTGCATTAACAGAGCACAGAGTACAGGGGCTGCGGATACCATCTCTTGCAGACTGGTATGGGGCTGCGGAGTGCCACAGCCATGACACTCATGAATTAAGTATATCTTGATCAGCTCTGTTGAATGGTCCCTTAATTAGCGTGTATCAAAAGTTATTCAATTTATTTATGCATGCCAAAATGTGAAATTGCATTTTTTACACCAGGTGGGTGGAGGAGTTGGGTGTAGGGTGGGTTTGTTTGCAAAAAAAAGGTCAAGCTTATCATTTTAGAAGGTGGCAGAGGTATGATTCTAAAAATAAAGAGTTGTACTGTTGTGACATCACTACCATACTACAAAACTGTTTGGTGACCATTGAACTGTCCTACAACATGAAAATGCTTTGTATGGAAATCATACAAAACAGTCTGTAACCATATACAGTAGTTTTTCTGTGTCACTAACAGGGCTGGCCATGGAACTTCAGCTGATTGGGGGACTTCCGGTTATGTCACTCACTAATAGTTGCTGAACCCACAGCTCAGTCTTGGGTTTTGGCTAAATCATCTCCCTGACAACCAATCTCTTTATAAAAAAGAACTTCAACAGAGGGTAGACAAGCAGAAATCAGGGTCCAGCAGAGTAGATACCAAGGAATGGAGGATGGACCCTGCCAAGTCAAAGGGCTCCCATGCCTCAGGCTTGATGGCGTCTCTGGAACCGGAACGTCACTCTCCATCCAAGCACCAAAGGGAAGAAATTAGCTATTCTGGGAGCTTGAAAAATTGCATGCAGCAGTTACAGTAAAACCGGACAGTATGGGATTAGAGATTTCCTTCTTGAAGATGTAAGATGACGAGTCAGAAGCCCAGCTCACAGAAACAGAGTACAGAGTAGATCAGCTTGAAAGCATGGTTCTGCAACTACATGCTAAACAAACTAAAAACCAAGAATGGAAAGAAGATGCTGAAAGCCATGACAGCTGTAAAAATATCAGACTGTATGGGCTCCTGAAAACAGTGAGGAACAGGACATTAACTCTTTTCTGACATGCTTCTTATAGGTTGTCCTCCAGCTTGACCCTGCCATCTTGCTGGACATAGAGCGGACACACAGGGCTCTTGGCCCTAAGCCGATAGGGAGGGCACTCAATTATTGTTAGATTTGTGAACTATAAAGACAAACAAGAGCTTCGGATGAAGGCATGGCACATGGAAGAGGTCCTCTATGAGAACACCAGAGTAGTCTTCGATAATGACTTTCCTCCTTACACCATGACAGGAAGGAGGTCATACATTCCCATACTGCAAGCCCTGCAGAGAAATCAAAGTTTCAAATCCACTACCCACCCCACCTGGTGTGTATTTCCTCAATGGTCAGTGAACCTATGAGATAGTGGAAGCTGCAGAAAAAGTTCTGCAAGCAAGAGGGATCTAGGTAATCTGTCGGAAGGCAGATTCTGTGAGAACCCAACTGGCTACAGAGGAGTGGAAGATGGTGGGGACCTGCCAGCATTACCATGTGGCTGAAACTAAAATGGACAGGGAGGGGAGAAGAGGGGGAGGAGCAGCTCTCTATGTAAGGGAAGGGATAAAAGCAACTGAACAAAAGAATAAACAAGAAGGAGAGGAGGCACTGTGGGTCACCTTAGAGACTGGAAATTCACCACAATCCACACAGGGGTTGTATACAGACCCCCATGTCAGGTGGAGGGGAAGGACAAGGATATGATAGAAGGCATTCTTAGGATGGCAGAGAAAGGGGAGATACTGTTGATGGGAGACCCGAATATGCCAGATCATAACTGGAGCACATTTGCTGCAGCCACATCCAAGAGCAGGGCCATTCTTGATGCCCTACAGATGGCATGCCTCAGACAGCTAGTTTTGGAACCCACTCATGAGGGAGCAATCTTAGACCTCGTACTCTCAAATGGGGACAGTGAGAGGATCTCAGATCTAGAAGTGGGTAGCCATCTGGGAACAAGTGACCACCAAACAGTGTGGTTCACGATAAACTCAGCTACAGAGTCAAGCCATACAAAAGTGAGGGTACTGGACTTTAGGAGGGCTGACTTTGGCAAGATGGGAGAGTGCCTTAGAAAAGCACTAGCAAACAGGCTAGAAGGAGCAGTGGAGGAACAATGGAGAAACATCAAAACTGCCATCACAGAGGCAACAAGCCTTTGTGTGAAACAAATAAACAAATCAAAATGAAAGAAAAAGCCACTATGGTTCTCAAAAGAGGTGGCTGGGAAGGTCAGGGAGAAAAAGACAGCATTCAGGAAGTATAAGGAAACACGGAAAGAGCAGGACAGAGAGCTGTACCAGTTAAGGCAGAAGGAAGCAGGAAGGGAAGTCAGAATAGCAAAGGCCCAAACTGAGGAAGAGATAGCCAACTCAGTTAAGAGGGATAAAACCTTTTATAGGTACATTAGGGAGTGTAGAAAGACAAGGGAGGGACAGTGAGGCTGAATAGAATGGACGGTGGGTGGGCAGAGAGGGACAGTGAAAAAGCTGGGATACTGAACGGATATTTCTGCTCAGTATTCACAAAAGAGGAGGAGGGGGAAGTGCCTAATCCAATTAATAGAAGCACTCTGGATGGGGGGGTCGATTCCAGTCCTTTCACAGAGGAAAGGGTTCTGAAAGAACTCCTAAAACTGAAGGTGGACAAAGCAATGTGGCCTGACAGAATTCACCCCAGAATTCTAAAAGAATTAAGGGGAGAACTAGTGAAACCACTGGCTACCCTTTTTAACAAATCATGGTAGGATGATGTGGTACCTGAGGACTGGAGGAAGGTGGACGTGACTCCCCTTCACAAAAGTTTGTTTGTTTAAAACTTTATTTTTATACAGGAATATTTGATTAGTGCAAAAACACTGTTTACAATTAAGTCCTGTGTAAATAATACACAAATAAACATTCAAATACAGAAGTGCAATACAAACAAATAACAAGATAAATAACATTATCCATAACATACACATTCACTCTGCAAATATTCAAATAATTTACCTTTAAAACTAACAAAACTAGCTATATTTTGCAAATATTTAGGCAGTTTATTCCATGATGAAGCAAATCTATTCTGTAATTTCATTTTCCCTACATTACTACAATATTTAAGTAATGGAATCCTATTATCTGAATTTCTTGTACATAAACTTTGACTATCCAGGTACTGCAATTTAATATACTTAGCTAATGGATGATTACTTTTAGCATGTATTATCCTATAACAATTAATTTACCAGGCATAATTTCTCTGTGCCTCAGGATGCAACCAATTTAAGCTATCATATAACTTACAATGATGCATTTTATATTCACACTTAATAATAAATTTGCCTAATATATAAACTGTTTGATTAACTTTTTTTAACACTTTCTGAGAAGCATTCATATATCAACACACCATATTCAAGTACCGGAATTAACATTTGCTTAACAAGTTTCTCTTTAGCTAATTTAGGCAATACATTTGTTAATCTTCTAAGAGCACCCAATCTTTGATTAACTTTTTTATCTGCATATCAATGTGATTTTCAAATGTCATACCAGAATCTGTGTACATACCCAAATACCTATAACCTTTTACTTCCTCAACTTGTGCACCATTTATTAAATGAGTATTTAATTGTGATTGTTTTTTCAACTTATGCCCCAGACTAAACATCATACACTGAGTTTCTTTGCATTAATTAAAAAGCCAGAGTCTTCCATCCAATTTTCCAATGAGATTAAATCTCTCTGCAGCTGTTGTTCAACAATTTTCATATTATCTGCAGAAACCAACAGAACCGTGTCATCCGCATATAATTTTACCTCCCCATATTTTATTGTTTGCGCCAATTCATTTACATAGACATTAAACAACAATGGGACAAGTATCGATCCCTGGGGAACACCACGATTTATTTCCCCAAGGCTCGACACAAAGTCACCATTGATGACACACTGTCTACGATTTGCTAAATATGATGCTATCCATGTTAGTGGTCCTTCCTCTACCCCTACTAACCAAAGTCTTTCTAACAATTTTCTATGTTGTACCAGATCAAAAGCTTTACTGAGGTCCATGAACACCGCCCCAGTGGCCTTTCCACTATCAAGTGATGTTACAACCTGATTATGGAAATCCAGTAGAGCGGTGCCCGTGGACCTCCCTATTCTAAACCCATGTTGTTTATCTGAAAAAATTTAATTCATTTCCATATAATGACTAAGTTGTGAATGGACACTACGTTCCAATATTTTAGATAATATTGGAAGAATCGTAATTGGTCTATAATTAGATGGCACATTACTATCCCCTCCCTTATAAATTGGAATTACCTTTCCCATTTTCCATATATCAGGGACTACTGAACTTGTTAGACTCCAATTCAAAATATATGTTACTATTGGTGCCAATATATCCACCCCAACCCTAAGAAATTTAGATTCAATTCCATCTAAACCACCTGCCTTACTTACATTTAAGTTTTGTAACTGTTTTCTTATTTCATCTATACTTAAGGGTCTAAAATTGAACTTATTAACTTGCTGTATCCCATACTTATTTTTTTGTTCAGCAATTAATTCCATTACAGATATATCAGCTGTTTGTTCTTTTGGTAACGAATTATCCAAATCAGGTAGATTGAGAAAATAATGATTTAATATAGTAGCAATATTAGCTGAATCTTCAATCATACTTCCTTCCTGTAATAAACTTTCCACCTTGTTACTTTTATTACTATATTTTAAGTCAGAGATAAATTTCCAAAACATTTTTAAATCATTTACTTTCTCTAATCTATTCAAATGATATTTACTCTTCGCTATCCTAATATTCCTTTACATTAATTTCTCCAACTTTTAAAACTTTCCCAATCTTCTAAGTTCTTTGTTTTTCTAGCTTTCTGCCATATTCTATTTCTTATCCTTAGTTCCTTTTTTATTTTATCTGTAATCCATGGATCTTCTTTATTTTTCCTCCTTTTCTGCACCATTGGGGCATGTTTATTTATCATTGTCAATAAAGATTCACTAAATTCCTGTATAGCTAAATTGATATCAGGGATCAAATATAATCTATTCCAATTAAAGCCCCTAAGTGAATCTTTAAATTGAGTCTCATTAAATCTTTTATAGTCCCTTTCCCAATTTATATTCTCTTTTGGAACCGATAAAACCTGATTCCTTATTTTACATATAATAGGATTATGATCCCCAAGATTTAGTGGTAAGTTTAGATTTAGAAGGTAAGTGGGACCAAGACAGAGGCAGGAAACTACAGACCTGTCAGTTTGACCTCTATGGTAGGGAAAGTGATGGAATTACTTCTGAAGGAAAAAATTGTTGAGTACCTAGAGGCCAGTGGGGCACAGGACCCAAGGCAGCATGGATTCACAGTGGGAAGGTCATGTCAGATGAATGTAATTGATTTCTTTGACTGGGTGACCAAAGTAGCAGACCAGGGAGGGGCTGTGGACATGGCCTACCTAGACTATAGTAAGGCATTTGACACAGTCCCACACAAAAGATTAATAGTCAGATTAACCAGTCTGGAAGTGGGTTCCAAGGTGGTAGCCTGGGTAAAACATTGGCTGGACAACAAGACACAGAAGGTAACTGTAAATGGAGTCCACTATGAAGAAAGAGGGGTTACTAGTGGGGTACCGCAGGGTTCAGTACTGGGTCCAGTCCTTTTTAATGTCTTTATAAGTGACATTGCAGAGGGACTGAAAGGAAAAGTATGTCTCTTTGCAGATGACACAAAGATTTCAACAGGGTCGATACATAAGGAGGTGTGGAAAGGATGAGAAGGGACTTGGCAAGGTTGGAGGAATGGTCAGAAGTATGGCAGCTTGAATTCAATGCAAAGAAGTGCAAAATAATGCACATGGGAAACAAAAACCCCAGGGGAAGATTACACAATGGGGGGGAGGTAGTAACAACAACAAAAATGGAAAGGGACCTGGGGGTAATCATATCAGATGACCTTAAGGTTAGCAAGCAACGTGAGAAGGCAGTAGGGAGGTCTGGGGGGATACTGGGATGTATAGGGAGAGGCATCACCAGCAGAAAACAGGAAGTTATCCCTCTGTACAGACAGTTGGTGAGACCCCATCTGGAGTAATGTGTCCAGTTCTGGAGACCCCATCTCTGCAAGGACATAGACAGGATAGAGGCAGTCCAGAGGAGGGCAACTAAAATGGTGCAGGGTCTGCAAGAGAAGCCATATGAGGAGAGACTAAAGGAGCATAATATGTACACCCTTGAGGAAAGGAGGAGAGGGGGGACATGATGGAAACTTTTAAGTACCTTAGTGGAATCAACAAAGTCCAAGAGGGTAGCATCTTTCAGAAAAAGAGATGTGCAAGAACAAGGGGACACAATTTGAAGATGGGGGGCAGTTCAGGGGTAATGTGAGGAAGTATTTTTTCACAGAGAGGATGGTGGACGCATGGAACAGCCTTCCTGAGGAGGTTGTGGGATCTAAAACTGTGGGAGAATTCAAGAATGCATGGGACATACATAAGGCAATTTCTGTGGGGGGTAGGAAGAAATAGGCTGTTGGTTAACTAGGATCTGCAGCTTATCCTGTAGGTAGGGAAATGGGCAGACTAGGTGGACCAAGTAGTCCTTATCTGCCATTAAAGTCTATGTTTCTATGTTTCTGTTTCATTCTGCAAGCTCACTGGGAATCCCAGAAGTGTGCCACTACTGGTACCCCAGAGACCTGAACACTGACTTACTCCCCTGTATCCTTTCAGTTGTATACATCTCGTGGTCCTTGAGCTGTGTGGTCTTGTCTACCACAGGGAGGTGGAAGATGGGTTTGCTGGGGGGACCACAGACTCAGTGTTTTCCATAATGTCTGGTTGTAAGTGTTCAGTACAGTGTTCTTTTTTCAGCTCCTGTTGAACTACTAACAGTTGATATGGCTGGTGGGAACAAACCTGTGTGGGGAGGGAATGTATTGGAGCACCGACCATTGAGCTTCACCAGCTACTCTTATTTGCTGCACATAAACTTTTATTTTTTAATATATTTAAAATTTGGTAACCGGGAAAGGCATACTAAGCCAGAACTTGTTTCCAGGTGCGACCCGCGATGCTGCTCAACATGGCCTTAGGTGTGGCTACTCTAGAAAGCAGGGTGTGTCAGTGCTGTTTAGTGGCATAACAGCTTCAATCCTACATTGGCACCAAGAATGGTGGGGATCATGCCCCTGACATGGGAGTGGGTGTTTCACTCACAGCCCATCTTGCGGGCTCCTGTCTTACTGGCTGGCTAATTGGGAACATCTAGTGGCCTGTGCAGACCCCTAATGTATGCACAGTCTGGTGCTCCCCCTCCACAATACCCACTTGTTCCCCCTCTCAGTCTTGGCTTATTACAATTTGTATTAAAGGACTGTGTTGTTGGGGGGCTCTAGAGGAAGGGGATCCCTAGGAAGCCTTGCCCTGATCGAAGTGGTTCTTCCCACAAGACTAGGCAGGGACAATTTCACAGTGGCTCTGTACATTTGCATCTATCCTGCCTTACAGCATGGCCCATCTGACATTATAGCCTGCCTTTTCATGGAGGCAAATATTGTCTTTTCAAGCGGGTGTACTGGGGAAGCCCATCAGCAGACTTAAGATTCTTGAAATACATGCAACGTATCTCTGTACCTCAGTTGTGTTTGAGGCCATTTTGCCCTTCCCTTGCCTCTGCAGAATCGCATAATTGGTTAGCCCCCCTTTTTTTTGTTTCTTCTTGATGGCTAGTCTTGTCACCTAGCTGTGTGTGTGTGTGTGTGTGTGTGTGTGTGGTGTCAACGGATTTGTCCCAAGTGGACCACCTGGATCAACGAAAAAAGGTGGCTACTAAGAACGCTCACTCGGAGCCTCCACAAAACATTCAAGTGCAAAACACAAAGCGTGGCTACACCGAGTAAGTGAAGGACCCATTGAACTTGTTTCAATTTAAAAAATCAATGTATTATAAACTGACAAAACATAAAATAGCAGTGGCACCCCTAATATAAAAACGTCGGCGTTTCTGTATTGGGATGCCGATATGATTACCCCCAGGTCCCTTTCCATTTCTGTTGTTGTTACTACCTCCCCCCCATTATGTAATCTTCCCCTGGGGTTTTTGTTTCCCATGTGCATTATTTTACACTTCTTTGCATTGAATTCAAGCTGCCATACTTCTGACCATTTCATTAATTCCAAAACCAGGTAAGCCCATAGATAAGTGTGAATCATATAGGTCTATATCAATACTCAGTATTAATTACAAAATATTCATGTCCATAATGGTGTGTAGGCTGGATGGCCTGCTCCCCAGTATCATTCACCCAGACTGGACAGGACTTATTAGGTCCCCACAGACCATGCATGACCTCAAGAGATCTCTCTCCATTATTCACCACATTGCACATATGGCCTCTCCTCTCTTGGCTCTTAGTCACGATGTGGGCAAAGCATTCAACCATGTGCCTTTGGCCTTTCTCTCCACTGCACTACCTAGATTTAGCTTCCCACTGCCCTTTATAGAATTAATATTTCAGATATACGACTCCCCACAGGTACAGGTGCAGGTGCAAGCTAATGGGCATCTCTCACCATATTTTCCCCTACAAAGGGGCACTCACCAGGGCTGTCGCCTATACTCCTTATTTTAATGTTTGCAATCTACATACAGCCGCTAGCTTGGGTTATTCAGCAGTACTGGATGATTAGGGGATTACAAGGCCCAGACAGATTTGGTCATTGCACCACAGGTATTAATGTGCAACAAGAAAAAATTACTCACCTTAGTGCTAGGAACTAGCAGAGCCATTAGCAGAACTGTTTAGTGAGTCTCTGAGCACAGGAGAGGTCCCAGAAGACTGGAGAAGGGCTCATGTGATCCCGCTCCACAAGAGTGGTAGCAGGGAGGAGGCAGGGAACTACAGACCAGTCAGTCTTACCTCAGTAGTGGGCAAGATTATGGAGGCACTCCTTAAGGAAAGGATAGTGCAACACCTGGAATCCATAGGGGCACAGGATCCAAGACAGCATGGGTTTACAAAAGGAAGGTCCTGTCAAACTAATCTCATAGATTTCTTTGACTGGGTAACCAGAGTGGTGGACCAAGGGGGAGCAGTTGATGTCGCCTACCTTGACTTCAGCAAAGCTTTTGACACTGTTCCACATAGAAGATTGATAAATAAGTTGGGTAGGCTTGGGGTGGGTCAGAAGTTGGTCAACTGGGTGGAAAACTGGTTGAGAGGCAGAAAACAGAGAGTGGTGGTAAATGGTATACAGTCAGAAGAGATGCAAGTCACAAGTGGGGTACCTCAGGGATCAGTCCTGGGGCCAGTCCTCTTCAACATCTTCATTAGTGACCTTGCAGATGGACTAGAGGATAAGGCTTGTCTGTTTGCAGATGACACCAAGATCTGCAACAGAGTAGATGATCCAGATGGAGTGGGCAGAATGAGAAGAGATCTGGATAAACTAGCAAAATGGTCAGAAGAGTGGCAACTGGGATTTAATGCAAAGAAGTGCAAGATCATGCACATAGGGAAGAGAAACCCTGAAGCCACGTATAGTCTGGGAGGGGAGTTGCTGGCAGTCACAAAGGAAGAAAGAGACTTGGGCGTCATCATCACTGATGACCTGAAATCATCCAAGCAGACCTCTAAAGCAGTAAGTAAGGCTAGAGGGGTGTTAGGGTGTATTAGTAGGGGTATCACAAGTCGTAAGAGGGAGGTAATAATCCCTCTTTACAAGACACTGGTTAGGCCCCATCTGGAGTACTGCATGCAGTATGGAGGCCACACCTTCACAAGGACATTAACCAAATTGAGGCAGTCCAGAGAAGGGCAACCAAAATGGTGCAGGGACTGCATCAGAAGACATATGAGGACAGAGTAACAGAGCTCAATATGTATACCCTTGAGCAAAGGAGGGAGAGAGGTGATATGATCGAGACATTCAAACACCTTAAGGGCATTAACAAGGTGAAAGAGTCTAACATGTTTAGATATAAGAAAAATAGCAGGACAAGAGGACACAGCATGAGATTAGAGGGGGGCCGATTAAGGGGGAATGTGAGGAACTTTTTTTTCACAGAAAGGGTGGTGGAGGCATGGAATGGCCTACCTCAAGAAGTGGTGGCTATGAATACAGTGCAGGGTTTCAAACAGGCATGGGATAGGCATAACGGAGCAATACAAATGAGTATGAATAGATAGGCCACTGACAGAGCAAAGGCCAATGGCACATTTATAAGGTAGAAAAAGAAATGTGCAGACTGGATGGGCCTTACGGTCCTTATCTGCCATCAGCTTCCATGTTTCCATGTTATTCTGACAGTAGCAGTGAGTCCCAACCTTCGAACTGCCCCAGAGATGAAAGAGTTAACTTTCCATGGCAGGCATGGAATGCTGAGCTTGAGCTTGGTTGAGACTCTGTCTGTTGCTGTTTAAACTCAAACTGTCAGATCTTTATGAGCTAAACTCACTAAGGTCCTGTGTGGAAGCTGTAAACCTACACTAGACAACTGGCTACTAAACATAAAACACATTTTTTGGTCCCAAAACAAAGACTCAAGTCAGGAGACCCAAAAAATGAAAAACATCCACTCACCCAAGAAAAGGGGGTGAAAACAACAAGGTGGGCACCTACTGAGTGCCAACACTGCCACTGCCCATCCACATCCCAAAAAAGAGGTTCTGAGAGGGGCAGACAGGGGGGAGGTCAGAATACAGCAAGACTCAATTAGAAGAAACAACATTACTAAGGTGAGTAATTTTTTCTTCAAACAATATGAAGTCTTGCTGTATTCTGACAGTAGCAGACTACAAAGCAGTACCTCTATGGAGGAGGGACAGAGCCTACTTAGGGAATAGGCTCTGAAGCACAGCTGTGCCAAACCGAGCATCACTCCTAGCCTGGATATCCAGGGAGTAATGCTTGGTAAAAGTGTGAACAGTTTTCCAGGTAGCTGCTTGACATATCTCTAGAATAGGAATGTCCCTGGCAGCAGCCAGGGAAGCAGCTGTACCTCTGGTAGAGTGAGCCCTCAGGCCTGAAGGTGGAACCTTACCCAGTTTTCCATAACAAAATTGGATACAAGAAACAATCCACCTGGCAATGGATCTTTTAGTGGCAGGTTTCCCTTTGCCAACCTCACCATAAGTGAGGAACAGTTGGAGGGAGTCAAACTTGTGACCCTTGGTACGCTCTATATAGTAGCTAAGGGCTCTTTTCACATCTAAACTGTGCAGCCTCCTCTCGCCAGACGAGGAATGATCAGTGAAGTACACAGGAAGAGACATAGATTGATTAAGGTGGAAATCTGAAACCACCTTAGGCAAGAACTTCCTGTTAGTCCTGAGGACCACCTTATCTCTATGAAAGGAGATAAAATCAGGCTCCACTGACAAAGCCTGTAATTCACTTATCGTCTGGCAGAAGTGATGGCTACACAAACGCAGTTTTCAAGTCAATATTTAAGCTCTGCTGAAGACAAAGGCTCAAAAGGGTTTGCATAAGCTGAGCAATGCAAACATTAAGGTCCCAAGCAGGGGCAGGGTCCCTGAATGGAGGGTTGGTGTGAAGTAATCCCTTGAAAAACTTGGAGAATACAGGGTGAGCTGAAAGAGAAAAGGGCTTACCTGCTGAAATAAAAGCAGAAACAGCTGCCAGATGCACCTTAAGTGTAGCTGGTCTCAGCCCCAAGCTATTTAAATGGACCATATAATCAAGGACTGTGGACAGATCAGCGGACTCTGGGGAAATATGCTTCCCAGAGCACCATATGGGAAATCATTTCCATTTGGAATTATAAGTAGCTCTGGGGGAAGGTTTCCTAGAAGCCTTCAGAATATCCATTACATCTTGGGAGAGGTGTAAATCAGCAAACTCTAACTCTTCAAGAGCCAGGCCTTGAGATTGAGAGATTTGAGATTGGGGTACCAAACCCTCCCCTGAGCACAGGTTAACAGGTTGTAATTCCTAGGAAGACACAGGGGAAGATGGACTGCTAAGGACAGTAGGAGTGGATACCAAGGCTGTCCGGCCCAATCTGGAGCAATCAGGATCATCTTGCAAGGTTGAGATCTGATTTTGACTAGCACTTTGAACAGGAGAGGGAAGGGGGGAAAGCATACAGGAACTTCCACTCCCAACTGAGAACTAAGGCATCCAGGGGGACTGAGCCCAACACTGGGGGCCTGCAGCAAAAAAAGGGAAGTTGGTGATTGTCTGGGGCTGCAAAAAGCTCTATCTGCGGGGTGCCCCATCTGGAAAATATCACCTCCAAGACCAGGGGATCCAGTGACCATTCGTGATGGCCCTGGGATATTCTGCTGAGGGCATCTGCTAGGACATTGTCCTTGCCTGGGAGGTGAACTGCCGTAAGGGAGGTGTTCAGGGAGTAAGCTAGAGACCACAACTTCATTGCTTCTGTGCACAAGGCCATAGACCTTGCTGGTTGATGTACCACATTGCGGTGGTGTTGTCTGTTCTGACCTGGATAATTTTGTTCTGAACAGATCTGGAAAAAAGCTTGAAGTGCTAGAAATACTGCCCTGAGTTCCAACAGATTGATGTGAAGCAGAGATTCCTGAGGGGACCACAACCGCTGGGTGGTCAGGTCGCCCATGTGAGTCCCCAACCCCAAGAGGGAGGCATCTGTAGTAAGGATTAAGGAGTGAGACTGAGTGACAAAGGGAACCCCTTGTCTCAGATTGTTCTGATCCTGCCACCACTGTAGGGCCTGGATCAGGGTTCGAGTCATTGGGATCAATTTGGTCAGAGGGTCCTTCCTTTGACACTAGAAGGCTCTCAAATGGAACTGAATGTCCCTCATCTGAAATCTTGCTCCCTGCACTACTGCTGTGGAAGCAGCCATGTGCCCCAGGAGCTGTAGAAAATGCCTTGCTGGTCGAGACACCTGCAGGGTGAATGAGGAGGCCAGAGAGACAAGGGTCCTTGCCCTGTCCAGGGGAAAGAAAGCTCTGGCCTTTTCTGTGTCTAGCTCTACGCCTATGAAGGTGAGGAGCTGGACAGGCTCTAGAACTGACTTTGAAAGATTCAGAAGGAAACCCAAAGAGGTGAGCAGTTGCTGAGTTATCTGTAAGTGTAACTTGACTTGGTCTGGGGACTGGCCTACTATGAGCCAGTCATCCAGGTAAGGGAAGATGGCACTCCTTTACCTTCTTAGAGAAGCAACTACCACTGCCAGGCATTTTGTGAATACCCTTGGAGAAGAGGTCAGACCAAAGGGCATTGCTCTGAACTGGTAATGGCCTGAGGGCAGCTCGAACCTGAGGTACTTTCGATGGGAGCTTCCAATGAGAATATGGAAGTAGGCATCCTTGAGGTCCAGGGACACTAGCCAGTCCCCTGGCCTTAGAGAGCGTAGAATAATTCCCAGAGTCACCATTTTGAATTTTGGTTTTAAAAGGTGCCTGTTTAAGTATCTGAGATCCAGGATGGGCCGCCATTCTCCTGTCTTTTTTGGGGTAAGGAAGTACCTGGAGTACAACCCTTTGCCCTGGTGTAGGGGTGGAACCCTTTCCACAGCTCTGAGAGCTAGGAGGGAAGAGACCTCTGCCTCTAGGGCAAGTGTCTCTGAGGGATCTGCAGGTGGAAAGGATCTGGTTCTCATCTTTGGAAACTTTTGGAAGCTGAGAACCAGTCCCTGGCTTACTACTTCCAGGACCCATTTGTCTGATGTCAGAGCCTCCCAGTCCTAGACAAAGTAAGCCAGCCTGCCCCCTACAGGTAGTTGAGAATCGGCCCTGGCAACCCCATCAGGGTGCCTGTTTGGCAGGGGCTTTGGGCTGAGGGGTGGAAGAAGGCCTGCTTGTACCCCGTCTGCCTCTCCCTCTAAAGAACCCTCTCTGGGCACAAGCAGAAGAGGAGGCCTGGGCTTGGTAGAAAGGCCTATGGAAAGGCCTGCCCCTGCCCCTGGGAAGCTGCCTTTGAGGAGTGGCCTGCCTTTCTTTGGCCTTTGCACTCCTATAGGTGGTTCTATATTCGTCCATTTTCTTCATGTAATTCTCTGTCTGCTCCCCAAACAGAGAATTACCCACAACAGGAAAATCCATGGCCTTAGTCTGGGTATCCTGTGACAGGCTAGTACATCTGAGCCAAGCCATTCTTCGAAGTGCAACAGATGTAGCCATGACTCTAGATGACACATCATTGGAGTCCACTGCAGCATGGAATTGCACCTTGGATGCCTCAATACCATCAGCAGCCACCTGCTCCAGCTCCTTGGCAAGCTGGCCAGGGACCTGTTTTGCTAAAGCCATAACAGTGTCCCATCTGGATTTTTGATACCTAGCAGTATAGGCCATATAATTGGCCTGTCTGAGTCCCAAGGATGCTGCCATGTACTGTTTCTTTGCCATGGCATCAATCCTCCTGGAGTCCTTGTCCGGGGTGTGTGAAGCCAAGGGAATGCTTGCCTTATCACAGGCTGCAGCCTGCACTACCCCAACATGGTTGCATTGTTGTATAAGGAACTCCATATCTGAGCCTGACAATGTATACCTCTTGTCCATTCTTTTATCCACAGGAGGTATAGTGTTAGGAGTCTTTAAAATTTTAAATGTCTGTTTCCCAAAAGATTTGTGCAAGGGAATACACAGCCTCCTAGACTCTGGGATATCCATCATTTCTGCATAGTCAGGCTCCTCCTGGTCATCCACAGCTTCTTCCATAGGAAGCTGGAGGGTTTCAGCCACTTTTTTATAAAACATGAAATGGGAGGAGGACTCAGAAAGCCTAGGAGGAGACACTTCTGAAGGTCTGTCTGGGGAGATGTCCGGGTCAATAGGCACATCCAGACTTTCAAAACCACATTCACTTTCCTCATACTCCTCTTCCTCCTCCTCCTCCGGTTCATAAAATTCCTCTAAATCATACTCTTGAACCGGTGGAACCGGCCGAACCGAGCGCCTGCCTGATGGTGCCGGTTCGGTCGGAACCGGGGAAAGCGACTGTACAATCTTGATCGCTTTGGCTATTTCTTCAGCGATTGGAGAGGAAAGTTTTGGCTCCACACCAGCTGATTTTTCTTTTCTAGTTCTCTTAGCAGGAACCGACTCCTCAGAATCGGCTCTCCTTTTGCCCGAAGAAGTCTCGCCCTGGTCAGAGGGCACTCCTTCTGGTTTGGTTTGAACCGAACCGGGCTGGAGATCCGGTTCAGCGGACTTTTTGGCCTCCCTTTCCCTGAGCCTACCAACTTTCTTTTCTAGGGTAGCTGCAGGGAAATTTTTACAAATCTGGCAGTCTGCATTGAGGTGGTCAAACCCCAGACAATAAACACAGGTGGTGTGGGGGTCAGCCTTAGCAAAGACTTCCCCACACACACTACAGTGTTGAAACCAGTGGCCCAGTTTTCTTTGGGTTTCTCAGACATTGTGCCAGTCCTAACTTAACTTACCCTTTTAATGGCAATCCACCAGGCAAGACCCTCTTATCGGTTCCTGACCGTGTCACGGGTCGTGGAAAAAACTGTAATAAAATCCATTTTTTTAGAACCGATAAGAACCGGTAACCACACTCTAAAAGTACAAATTAAGATTTTCTAACAACTCGATCGGTTCAAACCGAACCGATGAACCGTTTACAAGTTCCACACAGAATAGAATAAAATAAAACCTATCTAGTACTCACAAATACCACAGACAGAGACTGAACCAACAGGTTGCGGTTTAAATTCGGTCGAAAACCGAGAAAAGCGGTACTTTAACCGACAAAATGAACCGAGCAGAAGGAGAAATCTCCTGAGCAACTGTTCAGTGAGGCAGAGTAAAGAATCTGATGGTTTGAGTTTAAACAGCAACAGACAGAGTCTCAACCGAGCTCGAGCTCAGCGTTCCATGCCTGGCATGGAAAGTTAACTCTTTCATCTCCGGGGCAGTTCGAAGGTTGGGACTCACTGCTACTGTCAGAATACAGCAAGACTTCATGTTGTTTGAATAGGGTTTTATATGCTAAATGAACATGAAAGACAGATAGCCTAGTATTTTGTACAATATGGGTATTTTGTATTGAACTCATTTATGTGTGTATGTTTGACCTAACGGAATATTTTTTAATTGTGCATTTTACGTACAACGTCTACGATTTAGTTACATTATTGTAGCAACAAATTCTTACAGGAACACCTTGTAAACAGTTCCATATTAGTACTAATGGTGATTTTTTTTTTGTGACATCATCCTGTATAAAAATAAACCTTATTACTACTACTTACTACTATTGCATAGCCCTGTATGCCGATGATATGTTGCTCTATGTGACAGAACCAACTCAGACTGTCACATAGTATGGGGCCTCCTGTCAACCTACAATTCCCTTTTTGGCTACAAGTTAAATGAAAATAAAATCAAAACACTGGCAATCAATTTTGTGCTGAGGGAGGCCAACAAAGCAGTGTATCCCTTCCACTGGAAGCTCACCAAGTCGCAGTACCTCGGGGCTCAGCTTACTGCAATTATCTCACAGCTGTTTGAAGCTAACTGCTTTCCATTATAAGAATAGCTCCAGAAAGATCTGGATAAATGGTCAGTACTTCCACTGACCCTGGAGCAGAGGGTTTCTACCATTAAAATGATGGTCTTGCCCAAATTCCTTTACCTTTTCCTGTCCCTGGCACTTCCAGTTCCTCAGCGGTCCTGGGCTGGCTGGAACAAACAAATCTCTCGATTTCAGTGGGAAGCGAACCCTTGAGGGTTAGCCTCGCCACCCTGGGTAAAGCAAAAGAATTGGGTGGTCTGCACTAGCTGACCTAGGACTATTTGTAAAAAAGGCTTCGAGCACATACAACACATAAGAGAAACACGTAGAATAAAAGGCTTTATTTTACAAAACTCCTAACATGTTTCGGACTGCTCCCCCAGTCCTTTATCAAAGGAAATAAAAAACCAAATGTCAGCGAACACCATATATAACACACAATTGATCCAGGTGTATTCTATCAGATCAATAAATACTTAACTAACACATCAGACTAATTGTAGTCCTCCAGAGAGACTTTCATTCAATTCAATTAAATGATTTAAACATCTTCATGTCAAATACAATAAAACAAAAAATACATATAACAATGTAGTCTTATACTACTTCATCCAGAGCTAAATGTAAAAATACAAAAAAACTAAAAACTAAAAGACTAAAAACTAAAAACTGAAAAGGGAATACTGAACGGGGGGGGGGGGAGTTTAACAAGATAGTCAAACCATATGGTTCATGCTGATCGGATATGACCAAACTTAACTGCGGTCTTTTAAATATGGATAAAGCTCTAAGGGGCCATTTAGCCCCGGACTTTTGTTAGCTTTTAGGTTAAAATCAGTAATTTTTCTTCTTAGTACTAGATTGTTATAAGCTCCACCTCTCGGATTCCTGTTTACCTTATCGATTGCCATAAACTTAAAGGAATGTTGTTCAGGTTCTCTAGTATTAACAACATGTGCTGCAGCATAAGTCATATCTCCCCTCTGAATAGCTCTCATATGTTCTCCTACTCTAATTTTAAAACTCCTAATCGTTTTCCCCACATAAAAAGCCTCACAGTTACATATTGCCAAATAAATAACTCCCACTGTATCACAGTTCATGAATTGTCGAATTTCAAAACTTCTATGACTGTTATAACTCGAAAAGATATTACCCTGTAACATATAGCTGCAACAAATACATTGTTTGCATTTAAAATTTCCCTTCCTTTTATCCAACCATGTGCTTTTAGACTTATTCTCATAATGGCTTCTCGTGAGTAAGTCTCCTATAGTGGGAACTTTCTTAAAACACATTCTGACCGGTTGTTCTGTCACTTCTTGTAAACCTGGTTCAGCTCCCAATACATGCTAATGCCTATTAATGATATTTTCAAGTTCTTTCGCTTTTACTGAATATCTTGTAACGAAATTAAAACGGCAATCTTCATACTGTATTTTACACTTATTTTTCAAAAGATCATCCCTGTCAGTGTTTTTGGCTATGTTGTAAGCTTCCCTAATATAATTCTTAACATAGCCCCTCTGTGTCAGTCTATTTGTTAGTTCTTTGGCCCCCTCTTCAAAATCTTCCACTTCTGTACAGTTACGTTTTGTTCTTAAAAACTGACCGATTGGTATATTTTTGATAGTGTGCCTGGGATGACAACTATTAGCCCGTAATATACTATTGCCATCAACTTCCTTACGGAATAAAGTAGTTTTTATCTTTTTATTTTCTTTACGCTCAGTCATTAAATCTAAAAAGGTAATTTGTTCCTTGGAGTAACTAACTGTGAACTTCAAAAAAGGATTTGTTCTATGTAAAAAGTCTACAAATGATTTTAATTCATTTTCATCCCCCTTCCATATCAAAAAAACGTCAATAAAACATTTCCAACACATCATAAAATTATGAAAAATATTGGCATTGTGGTTAAAAATAAAATCCTCTTCCCACTTTCCTACAAATAAATTCGCAATTGATGGTGCACATGTGGCTCCCATAGCTGTTCCCCTTATCTGTAAAAACAGTTCTCCATCGAATACAAATACATTACATTTCAAAATGCATTCCAAGAATTTTAATAAAACATCAGATCCACTAATATTCACTTTGTTTAAAAAGCAGGCTATTGCGTCTAGTGCTTCTTCATGTGGAACATTGGTATACAATGATTCAATGTCCATTGTGACTAAAATTCCTTCTTCTAGTAATGTCACATCTTTCAAGAAATTAAGGACTTCTTTTGTGTCTTTAATGTATGATGGCAAGTTCCACACCAAAGGTTTCAAAAAAGAATCCACATATCTCGACAAAGGTTCTGTTAATGAACCTATACCACTCACTATTGGACGACTAGGTGGATTAACTAAAGTTTTATGGACTTTCGGAAGAATGTAGAAAGTGGCCCTGGTGGGATTAAAAACTGTGAGGTAATTTTTTACATCTTGGGTAATTACTCCACTAGACAAGGCATCTTCAATAATCTCATCAATTCCATGTTTAAACTCATATGTTGGATCTTCTTTTAATCTGATATAGTATTGGGTGTTATAAATCTGTCTTTGCACTTCCAAAATGTAGTTTTCTCTATCCATTAGGACCACTGCTCCACCTTTGTCTGCTTGTTTTATCACTATATCTGTATCCTTCTTTAAAGTATCTATAGCTTCTTTTTCACTGCTGCTTAAGTTCTGATAAGAAAAATTGTTCACTGGAATGCTTAATGTTTCAATGTCTCTCTCAACCAACTCTTTAAAAATGGTTACTGCTGCACATTTATTTATTTATTTAGCTTTTGTTGACCGGGTAAGTGCACTAGACAAATCCTGCCTATTTTCAGGCACGACCCGGGGGAGGGGGATACAGATGAATGCCAACTGACCTTGAACCAGATTAAGCTGTTGGTGGTATTTTTAGTGAATGAGGGAAATTTGGCCAGGACACCGGGGAAATTCCCCTACTCTTTTCGATAAGTGCCATGGGATCTTTAACATCCACCTGAACTACCACCAATCCAGGCAGATGGGACCTCAGTTTAACGTCTCATCCGAAAGACAGCACCTCAGAAATGCAGCACCCCTCTCATGCTGCATTACAGTGTCAGTACTGGGATATTAACCCCACATGGTGGGGTGGGGAACACCAGACCGATGTTTTTTTAAAAACATTCGTATCCTTAACTGAATGTTCCATTTCTTGTAATCCCAGCATTTCTCTTCAGGAATAGAAAGCCTTAATATTAAGTTTGCAACAGTTTAAATTCAAGTCTATTAGAGTTTGTACTCGATTTAAAGGGGTAGTAGGAGCAAAACTCAAACCTTTTTTTAACAAGTTGATTTCTCCACTTGTCAGATCATGTTTAGATAGATTAATAATTTGAGTTGTAGGGGTATCGAAAGATTCAATTCTTACCTCCTCTGCTGATGTCGACCCCCATTGCCAAAAGGCTTCCTCCATGCATTCCGTCTCCTGTAATTCCCTCGAGAATTCCTGTTTCCATAAGGTTTTATTTTTTCTTCTCCCTCATCGGGTTCTCTTTCCCTTCAGAAATCCCTTGCTTCTCCTTGAAATCTCGGACTCCTTTGTAAAGGTGGTGGAATATAAGTCGCGGTGTACAGCTGATGCTCCCCCACTGGTTGTTGCTCCATTGTTGATTGCTCCTTCTGAAAAGGATATATGTTAATATTGTCTCCCTCTATATCGTTATGGTCTGTACTAAAGTCTGTGGAATACTCAAATGATACATTCTTGGTTCTGTTCTTTAAAATACCTTTCTTCTGGTTATTTTTCCATTTAAAAATCATACCCCTTTCAAAGTCCACTTTGTCTCGTAAAAACTTGGTCATTTTGATTTTTTTAACTTCAGAATCCAATTTAAAAATTGAATCTCTCAGTCTCAAGTTTAAACGCTCAAAGTCCAAATGTGTACAAAACTTTAACACTTCTATTTCACATTTCTTTATGTCTTCCTTCAGCTCAGCTTCTTTCTCCTTACTGTATTTAACAATGAGTTGCATTCATTTAAAGCTCGCATCAAAAAGGATATTCTCCCATTCTTGTAAAAACAAAGGGCTTTCAGTTCCACATGCTGGTTCTTTTAATAATCTTAAACCTCTGGGAACTCTTTTCACTTCTAAATATGCCTCTAAGTTCGTACTTTTCCAAAAAAGACATCTCAATTGATGTGTGGATTTTTCTAAATTCCTGAAAGCCTCCAAAGGCGATGACAAATCAATACAATCTGCTGCATATCTTGAATCAATATTCAAAAAGGGATTATGAATATCTGCAGTCTTTAAAAGTTGGTCCACATAAGCCAAAGGATTCATTTGAGTTCCATCACTCATTGAACTAAAAATCAAATTTGAAGTGTTCTCTAAGGACATCTTTGGTTTTTCTGGTTCAGATAATCTTCAAAAACGTGTATATTCTCGAGTTTTATAGGGCAGGACACAGGTAAGGTAAAGTACAAGCACAAATAAAAACCTTTACCTGTAATGAATTCCTTCTCCCTAACCCGTGCGTAACACTCAAACATCCAAAGTTTACAAACCAAATGAGTGCGCACTGGGACGTAGTGCTCCAGAAACCAACAATGGAATATTTGTAAAAAAGGCTTCGAACACATACAACTCATAAGAGAAACACGTAGAATAAAAGGCTTTATTTTACAAAACTCCTAACATGTTTCGGACTGCTCCCCCAGTCTTTTATCAAAGGAAATAAAAAAACAAATGTCAGAGAACACCATATACAACACACAATTGATCCAGGTGTATTCCATCAGATCAATAAATACTTAACTAACACATCAGACTAATTGTAGTCCTCCAGAGAGACTTTCATTCAGTTAAATTAAATGATTTAAACATCTTCATGTCAAATACAATAAAACAAAAAATACATATAACAATGTAGTCTTATACTTCTTCATCCAGAACTAAATGTAAAAATACAAAAAAACTAAAAACTAAAAAACTAAAAACTAAAAACTGAAAAGGGAAATACTGAACGGGGGGGGGGGAGTTTAACAAGATAGTCAAACCATATGGTTCATGCTGATCGGATATGACCAAACTTAACTGCGGACTAAACTTAACCTAGGACTGCATCATGAGGCAGCACAGTTGCAACTGATATTTTTACTGGTTCTGAAATAATCCTTCCCAGCACTGGGCACAGCTGGAACGTGCCTTGTCCCCTATATAGTCCCCAGAAAATGGGTTGCTGAACCCATACATGTTCCCCACATTTATCTTGTGCACTTCCTCATTCATACTCATTCCAAAGTTGATGCGCCCAAAATACCAGAAAGGAAATGCAGCAACAAGATTTGTAAACAACAACTGTTGAAGTTTATTCCACCATTTCTGCTTAGCCTCTAGCACCTTGGCTCCATGCCTTCAAGGGGGCGTTAGCTTACATCCGGGATTTCATTACTCACTTAAATGCTCAAACACAGCTTGTGACATCATCAAAACATGTTACACCAATCACCACACATTTAAATAAATTCAAATACATTACACACTACCACTGTACAAATATGCTCTTAAATGTCACTTATTGCCAATTTGTTGACATTTTCTAAAATGGACTGTTCTATCTGCTTTACAAAATATAAAGACAAAATACAATCAGGTCTGTCTGAATCATATAATCATGTATAATCATGTCCAGTTATGCACACTACTAGCACAAAATATTTAATCAGTTACTGGGATCTCCTTAAAGGGATACTCCAAATATTGCTGCTGTTAGTTATTTTTTAATACATGCTAGAGAAGAATTACTGTTCAAAGCATAGCACTTGAATACAATTTCAGAGAATAAGAAAAGGCAAAAACATGGGACTTCAGAGGAGCTGACTTTGATAGGATGGCCAACAAAGTTAGGCTAGCCCTGGCAAGAAGAAATACAGGCGAGGAGGTACAGGCACAGTGGGCAAGCATTAAGGATGCAATACTTGAAGCAACATCCCATTGTGTTAGGGAGAAAAGGAAGTGCAAAAGAAGAAGAAAACCACTTTGGTTCTCAAAAACAGTAGCAGAAAAGGTCAGAGCCAAAAGGCTGGCCTTCAGGAAATATAAGGGAACACAGCGGGATGAAGATAGGGGAGGCATACCAAACTTCCCTAAGAGAAGCAGGAAAGGCAGTAAGGCAGGCAAAGGCCCAAACCGAGGAAACACTAGCACAAACAGTAAAAGAAGGTGACAAGACTTTCTATAGATACATTAGTGAAAGGAGAAAGTCCAGAGGGGGTATTGCTAAGATCAAAGAGGATAAATGGACACGTGAGGAGGAGGACCATGTAAAAGCATCCATCTTAAATAGATACTTCTGCTCAGTATTTACTGAGGAGAAGGTAGGGCAGGGCCCACAGCTCAGCACCATGGACAAAGCGAGGGAGGGAGGTGTGCACTAGTCCCTTCACAAAAGACAGGGTCCTACAAGAGCTCGATAAGCTGAGGGTGGACAAGGCAATGGGACCTGATGGCATACATCCCAGGGTACTAAAGGAGCTAAGGGTGGAACTAGCAGAGCCATTATCAGAACTGTTTAGTGAGTCTCTGAGCACAGGAGAGGTCACAGAATACTGGAGAAGGGTTCATGTGATCCTGCTCCACAAGAGTGGTAGAAGGGAGGAGGCAGGGAACTACAGACCAGTCAGTCTTACCTCAGTATTGGGCAAGATTATAGAGGCACGCCTTAAGAAAAGGATAGTGCAACACCTGGAATCCATAGGAGCACAGGATCCAAGACAGCATGGGTTTACAACAGGAAGATCCTGTCAAACTAATCTTATAGATTTCTTTGACTGGGTAACCAGAGTGGTGGACCAAGGGGGAGCAGTTGATGTCACCTACCTTGACTTCGGCAAAGCTTTCGATACTGTTCCACATAGAAGATTGATTAATAAGCTGGGTAGGCTCAGCATGGGTCAGAAGTTGGTCAACTGGGTGGCAAACTGGTTGATGGGCAGAAAACAGAGAGTGGTGGTAAATGGTATACAGTCAGAAGAGATGCAAGTCACAAGTGGGGTACTTCAGGGATCAGTCCTGGGGCCAGTCCTCTTCAATATCTTCATCAGTGAAATTGCAGATGGACTGGAAGGTAAGGTTTGTCTATTTGCAGATGACACCAAGATCCGCAACAGAGTAGATGATCCAAATGGGGTGGGCAGAATGAGAAGAGATTTGGATAAACTGACAGAATGGGCAGAAGAGTGGCAACTGCGGTTTAATGCAAAGAAGTACAAGATCATGCACATAGGGAAGAGAAATCCTGAAGCCACCTATAGGTTGGGAGGGAAGTTACTGGCAGTCACAAGGGAAGAAAGAGTCTTGGGCTTCATCATCACAGATGACCTGAAATCATCCAAGCACACCACTAAAGCAGTAGGTAAGGCTAGGAGGATGTTGGGGTGTATTAGTAGGGGTATCACAAGTCATAAGAGGGAGGTAATAATCCCTCTTTACAAGACACTGGTTAGGCCCTTTCTGGAGTACTGCTGCAGTACTGGAGGCTACACCTTCATAAGGACATTAACCAAATTGAGGCAGTCCAGAGAAGGGCAACCAAAATGGTGCAGGGACTGCATCAGAAAACATATGAGGACAGATTAACGGAGCTCAATATGTATACCCTAGAGCAAAGGCGGGGGAGAGAGGTGATATGATCAAAACATTCAAACTCCTTAAGGGCATTAACAAGGTGAAGGAGTCTAACATATTTCAATATAAGAAAAATAGCAGGACAAGAGGACACAGCATGAGAGTAGAGGGAGGCTGATTAAGGGGTAATGCAAGGAAGTTCTTTTTCACAGAAAGGGTAGTGGATGCATGGAATGGCCTACCTCAGGAAGTGGTGAATATGAATACAGTGCAGGGCTTCAAACAGGCATGGGATAGGCATAAGAGAGCAATACAGATGAGTATGAATAAATAGGCCATTGACAGAGCAAAGTCCAATGGCACATTCATAAGGTAGAAAAAGAAATGGGCAGACTGGATGGGCCTTGCAGTCCTTATCTGCTGTCAACTTCTATGTTTCTATGTAAAAGGAAAGGAAAAGGAGAGAACAGAAGAGCAGAATGAAAAGAAGTATAAATGCCTTGCCCTCTTAGCCTGAAAGAACTTCTTGGCCAGCTGTACTGGAAAAACAGGAGAGCTGCAAATTCCTGAAAAAGAACAAATAAATTATTAATACTTATTCATTTTTACACTATAAAATAATCTTCCATCATTCAATCACATCCAATAGTTATTAAGCTAGCAGAAAAAAGGAGGGAAGGGAGGGAAGGGAGGGAGGGAGGGAGGAGGGGGAAGGAAGGAGAGGAAAGGAGAAAGAAGAGTGAAAGAGGGAGGAAGGGTTGGGAAAATGGGGGTAGGGGAGAGGGGAGGATGAGGGGAGAGGGAAGGAGAGGAAAGGAGAAAGAAGAGTGAACGAGGGGAGGAAGGGGTGGGGAAAAAGGGGGAGGGGTGGGGGTTGGAAAACAGTTTCAGTTTAAGGTTCACATATTAACACAGTATATTCATTTATCTTTTGTATTTCAAGAAGGACTTGAGATCCCCTCTCTCATTCAGGCCATGAGGCCTCACAATGTCAGCTGTGAATACCCAAAAACTTTCTCTTTGTAACAATAGATTTGGCCTGTCACCACCTCTTTGCAGGCACTGTACACATTCTATTCCCATAAATCTAAAGCTGCTTGGATCTTAATTATGTGCCTATATTTTCCCACAGGCATGTCTGCTCTTTGATTCACAATTGAGTGTAAGTGCTCCTGTATCCTTTCTTTTAATGGTCTAACCGTTTTACCAATAAAATGCAATCCACAACTGCACCACAGAATGTAAACCAAAAATGTTGTTGTGCATGCCACAAAATTCCTTACATTAATTTTAACAGCATTTTGTAAAACAATTTCTTTTCCTGTCTGCATGTATTAACATACATTGCTTTTTTTACATTTAAAATTCCCTATAGGTTTCTTAGGTACAGTTGGCCTATGAGTTCTTTCAGGCTAAGAGGGCAAGGAATTTATACTTCTTTTCATTCTGCTCTCCTAGTCTCTTCATTTCTTTTCCTTTTCTTATTCTCTGAAATTTTGAAATTGTATTCAGTGCTATGCTTTGAACAGTAATTATTCACTAGCATGTGTTAAAAATAATTAATAGCAGCAATATATGGAATAGCCCTTTAAGGAGATCCCAGTAGTTGATTAACTATTTATTCTAGTAGTGTGCATAACTGGACATGATTATATGATTTCAGTTAGACCTGATTGTATTTTGCCTTTATATTTAGTAAAGCAGGTAGAACAGTCCATTTTAGAAAATGTTGTCAACAAATTCGCAATAAGTGACATTTAAGAGCATATTAGTATAATGGTAGTGTGTAATGTATTTGAATTTATTTAAATGTGTGATGATTGGTATACCATGTTTTGATGGTGTCACAAGCTGTGTTTGAGCATTTAAATGAGTAATGAAATCCCGGATGTAAGCTAATGCCCCCTTGAAGGCATGGAGCCGAGGCGCTAGGGGCTGAGCAGAAATGGTGGAATAAACTTCAATAATTGTTGTTTAAATATCTTGTTGCCATATTTCCTTTCTGGTATTTTGAGTGCAGCAACATTGGAATTTATTACTTTAGGGCTGGCCACCATGCAGCAGTGCACAACCCTCGTTCCTTGAGCGCAGGCTTTGTACATTTTGGAACTCTCATTCATACTCACCCTGCTGAAGGTCTGGAGGGCCTGGACCACTAAATCCAGACTTAAGGTCCAGCTACCTTGGCTTCTGCCCTTAAACCTACACACAGACTTTGCTCCAGCTGGGCTTGATTCAGGTTACATCTTTTTCATATGGACACATGACAGATATATTGATGGGTTGAGGCATTATCATATTACAGGTTTACATATTGATGCAAAAATTATGTAAATACATGCCTTTCTTTACATCCAGGTAATTGTCTATGTGACCATTCATTTTTTATGCTGTCTACAGTACAATACATTTGTGCTATCCACTCCTTGTAGTCTAAATCATCAGAACTTTGGTCGTCTAATGACCTTAGACCAATAACAAGAAAAAAAAAAAACAAATAAAAATAAAAAAAGGGGACCTGTGGGGGTTTAACTTCGAGAATGGACTGCTGGGGGAAGGGGGCCTTATTCTAGACCCTAATTTATGGATAATAAACCTTAAGTAAGCGAGTATCCCCAGGCTAGTTGCAAAGGAATGTGATAATCTTTCCCTCTTTTCTACTAATGCCATGAAAGGGTACTAGATACCCTGAAAACATCCAGTTTGCAAGCGGACATCTGCTGTTATTTTTTCCATGTGATAAATATTTTTAATATTTTTTATCTAGAGTTGCGGGGGGGGGGAGGTGTTAACCATTTTTGAGTGATGGCTTTACTAGCTGCAGCAATCAATATTCCTATGAAAGATCTGTGATAGCTGGTTCTTCTCCCTTTAGGGAGGAGACCAAGAATCACGTTTTCAAACCCCATATCCCCCTGGATATCTGCCATTTTTTATATTCTTGTTCAGCTTCTTCCAAGAAGGAATGTTAAACTGGGCATTTCCAAAAGGTATGGTATGAGAAGCCTTTCCCCCCACAGCCTCTCCAGCATCTACCTGAGCGGTTCTGGGCATAGTGTTTTGTTTTAGTTGGGATTAAGAAAAAACAGCTGGTGGTTTTCCATCTAAACTCCCTCCAGAGATTTGATGCTAATGTGTGGAAGACTCCCTTCCAGACATATTGATTCAGGTTACAGAGACTGGTTCCATAGAGGTCTGAAATATCCTTACTAATTGCTCCAGCGACAAGAAATTGAAACATTTCAAGTACTCAGGGATAACCTGAGGCCTCCCCGTACAGAAATGTTTTATCATTTTCAAGTCCTGGCATACCTAGTCAGATGGCTAAGATTGATTCATAGACTAAACCCTAGTAACTCTCTCTTGCACCTGTTTCTGTTGGTAAGTTTGTGGGATCCGCTGCCTCATCTCACAGTTGTACTCATCTCTACTCTCTTAGAGAAACCCCTCGCCACTGAGGGCACTTGAGCTTTGGAACCAGGAACTAGGACAGTCGATTGAGAGTTATAGAAAATAAGCTGCCAGAATACTCACAGGGTGTCAATCTCTATGACCTGGAGGGAGTATAACTGGAAGTGTCTGGTCAGATACTTCTATACTCCAGTCTCTCAAGTAGGGATGTCATGGTATACCAGTTTTATGGTATACCATGGTCATAGGAGCCGGGTTTGTAAACTTTTTGGTGGAGCCCAGGGGTCAGGGGTCAAAGCCCTGCCCCTGACCCAGGGGTCAGAGGTCAAACCCCTCCAGCAGGCTCTAAGGGAGCAGCACCCCCTACATGTGGTAATTGGGGGGTTAAGCCAGACCACCACCAGATCTCTCCTATTAGCATGGCACTCAAGTTAGGCTATTTGCCCAATTAAGACACGCTCTGCACCACATCAGCTTGTTGGTTATTTTTTTATTCATTTACTTGAGATGGGGGGCTTCCCCCATGTTAAAGAAAAACAAGGGGGTGTGAAGGCAGAGCCCCCCCAACTCAAATAAACTGTCAAAACCTTAATCAACAGCAAGCACATCATGAAAGTGGCCTTGTACAGGTACAGTACATTGCAGAAAGCACGCAATGAAATTACGCTGTATTCCTTGTAGCTTTGCACTACACTAATACTGTAGCAGTGGTGTGATATTCTACATAGCAGAGGGTCAGCAAAAGACTGCAAGGAAAAAAAAAACTAATGGATCTCTTGATCTTGCCATTTTGGACCAGTTTAGCGATGTTTGTTTGTTTTATTTTTTGTACTTGTAAACACATGAGCAGTTTGCACATTTTTACCTGCAACGTCAAGTAGAGAGACAAAACAGAACTACTGGTAGAACTCCTAGGCGAGGCTCGCACCAAAGCATTGTAATAGGTTGTATAGAGCAAAAAGTGCGTGAGACTAATCTGAGACTGAAAAAATGGCAAGAGGAGCAGTATCAGTAAAAACAGTTTCAACAGTATTCAAAAATCAATTTTCAAACTTCTTCCCAGCTGAAACTTGACATATACTTCCACTTGAACCAGTACTCATATAATACAAAGCCCAGCACAGCAAAGCAATACATTAACTGCAAATGTTCTCTTTTTGTGATTTGTCTATCCAAACCTCATATAAACAATGAAAACAACAAATGTCTGGTATGCTGTTATGTAATGAACCATTTTAAAATATCCTTAGAGTCTGGTTTTATATCCCAACTAGAGTAAGTGCTATTACTATTGCTTACTCTCCAGTCTTGCAACCCCTGCTGCTGGCCTGTGCCCGACTCCCTCCATGCCATGGAGGGCTGGGGTCCTAGGTCAGGAGATCATTGTTGCATAGTACATTTTAACAAGCATTTGTCAATGCCGAATGTTTGCTTGCTGGCATTGGCATTGGTAGTGTAGAAGTTACAGAGCTGCATAATAGGAATGGCAGCGAAGTATTGAACTGAAGTCAACCCCACCACCACCCTGCAGAGAGTGACAGGCATTGGGGTGTGCCTTTGGGTCGTCAGGCATAACGACCACACCATTTCACCACACCCTACCCTACAGACACTGACAAGTGTCACGGTGTGCCTTGGGGTCTTTGGGCCTTATGCGCACCCCATTCCATCAGGAAATACGGTGAGATGGGTGCGGTATAAGAGAATGGGGTGAAGTTTGGGCCCGAAGAGTCCGAGGCACACCTTGATGCCTCTCACTGGCTGCAGGGTGTGGGTGGGGGTGGAATGGTATGAGCATGACAGGCAAGAATCCCAAGTCACACCCTGATGCCTGTCATTCTCTACAGTGGGGTGTTATGGTTGGAAACCTAACGCCTCAGGCATTCGTTGGTATTTTCCTCCAAATTTTCAACATGGTTTTGTGACCCCCACCTCATGAACAGTGGCAATATCAGTTTGTTAGCAAACTGCTTTTGCACAGCGACTATGGCATTTGGCACCACAGGTGCAAAACACATTCGAACAGGATGTGAAAAATGACAGCGGTACTGTTCAGGGAGATGTCAAAAATGGCAATGTTGAAAATCTGCTATTAATCTTAAAAAAAACTAGTGAAGTCCGCGATGCGTAGAAACTGTGCAACGTACACCCGTAATGTAACTAGTTTGGGGATTTTTTACAGCAGATTGTTAACACAGGCATTTTGGGACCTCCGATCATGAACAGTGTCAGTGTGATTTTCTTTATCTGTCCCGAACAATGATTTCCCACAGCGACCATGCATTTCTGTGCTGAAAGTGTGAAAACACATTTCGGCCATGTTATGGAAAATGACAGCTGTACTGTTCATAAGGAGGTGTGGAAAAATGCCACTGGTGAAAATCTGGACTGAAAATATTACAAATTCAAGAACTTACGAGGGTGCGTGGAAACTGCGCAATGCTCACTCGTAACACAGTCATTTTATGGAGTTTTGTCACCAAATTTTCAACATAGCCATTTTAAGACCTCTGCTCATGACCAGTGTCACTGTGATTTTCTTAATCTGTCCCAAACATTGTTTTCGCACACCGACTGTACCATTTATGCGCTACATATGCGGAAACACATTTTAGGCGAGATATGAAAAATGGTAGCTGTACTGCTCATAAGGAAGTGCGTAAAATGGCACTGTTGAAAATCTGGTGTGCAACATATAAATTTGCAAATCCTTGCCAGCCGCAGGTAGGAACCAAGAACGCGTTTTAAAACAGTCATTTTTGGGAATTTTCCAAATTTTCAACATAGTCATTTTAACACCTCTGCTCATGACCAGTGTCACTGTGATTTTCTTAACGTGTCCCATACATTGATTTCGCACACCGACTACGCCATTGTGCGCTACATGGGCAGAAGCACGTTGTGGGCAAGATGTGAAAAATGACAACTGTACTGCTCATAAGGAGGTGTGGTAAAATGGCAATGTTGAAAATCTGGAGTGAAAATATTGAAAATTCGCGAACTTCTGACGTCGTGAGAACTCTGCAACATGCCTTTCTAAATAAAACAGTCATTTTAGAATTTTTCACCAATTTTCAACATAGCCATTTTAAGACCTCTGCTCATGAACAGTGTCACTGTGATTTTCTTAAAGTGTCCGGTACATTGATTTTGCACACCGACTGCGCCATTGTGCACTACATGGCGGAAACACGTTTTGGGTGAGATGTGAAAAATGACAGCTGTACTGCTCATAAGGAGTGTGGTAAAATGGCAATGTTGAAAATCTGGACTGAAAATATTGAAAATTACACAAACTTAAAGTGCATAGAACTGTGCAACGCACGCTTGTAAAACAGTCATTTTTAGGAATTTTTCCACCAAATTTTCAAAATAGGCTTTTTGAGAGCCCACCTTATGAACACTGGCAGTGTCATTTTGTTTATCATTCCCAAAAGGTGATTTCACGCAGTGGCTCCAAAATCACCCTTCGGGCCCGAGTAACGGCATGACAGTGACAGCATTCATGAGAAGGGGTCCCAAAAACCCCATGTTGAAAATTTGGTGCAAAATTCCAAAATGCCCAAGATACTGCAAAAGTTGAAAAACCCTATTTATTCCATTATACAGCTTACGGCATTTCCTCCGTTCATGATCGGCTTTGAAGAAGTGCAGGCGTGTTCCGGTCCACGAAGATCATCATGCCGGACTCCAGAGGTAAGTATGGGGTGAGGGTGTGTGGGGAGGCAGGGTGCGCAGTGGGTGGGTGCGGGAGGGGCAGTGAGACTGTGAGGGACTGTTTTTATTTACAGTTTTTTTTTTTAAATTAAGACAAAGCGGGACATTTGCCACGCTGGTGGGCTCTCGCGTGGCAGCTGGAAATGCTGGTTGGGGGCTGGAGCTGACGGGATTGGGCACCCCGCGGCCATACGGGCTTGTGCCCACGCTGGGTGGGCCCCAGCGTGGCAGCCGGAAAGGTTATGGGGTGGCTGGAGCTGACGGGGATTGGGCACCCTGTTGGCTTATAACAAGATTTGTCACGCTGGGGTGGGCTCCCAGCATGGCACCTGGAAAGGTTTGAGGGGCGTGCAGCCGTGGAGCCAATGGGGATTGGGAACCCCATTGGCTATAACATTCCTTGCACGCTGGGATGGGCTCCCAGTGTGACACCTGAACAGCTTTGGGGGTGTGGAGCTGGCGGGATTGGGCACCCCGCTATACAGTATGTGTGTGTGGGGGAGGAAGCACGCACATGCGTGCGCAAGTGCAAGGGGGGCTCTGCTCACTGAAACGGAGCTCTCCCTTTCAGCTGTATGCCACTGCATTTTCAGCTGTCATAGACAGCTGAAGCAGTGATTGGCACACTGCGACCGCACCTGCAAACACACTGACAGAATTGGAAGAGGCTGACACACCTCTGGAAAACTCAGATGATGGCACTATGTTTCTTGCACATGCGTGCAAGCAAACATAAAAATAAGTGCCCAGAAGTGTATATGACTGCTGTATCCATGGATTACAAGTAGCTGCAAAACCTGAGGGAAGGAACTTATGACTGCATAGCCCAGCTGTGGTTCCCTGCAACATTCCACTTTGTTTTGAGTTGGGTTCCGGAATCTCTGTGCTGTTCTGGTATTCTGGTGTTGGGTTTTTGCCAAGGATCAAGAAGGGAGAATGATCCCTGAACTGGAATGCAAGCTGGAAGTACCAGGAACAGGATCTGAAAAACTAAGTGCAAGTTTGGAAGAAACCAGTAAGAACACAGCCAGCAAACAAATCCCATCCAAATGCAAGCAAATCATCTGAACACAACACCAATCACCAGGAAGGAACCAGACCTGGAATCCCTCAGAACACAAACACGATCACCTGAACGACCACTGGAAATACACCCGGACTATAGAACCTGAGCTCTCATGACTTCATAGCATTGTACTAAGTTTATGACTACTTGGCAAGGCTGTGATTCTGTGAAGGCTCCTTGGTACTGCCTTGATTGTACAAACAACTCTCACTATCCTAATCGGGCTTTCTGAATAATGCCACAGTCATACTAGGGTACTGGAAGACAGCAAATATCATGCCTCTGCATAATAGTGGGAAAGGGGCCAGCCCGAGCCAAGGTATTACTGTACACGCCAGTAAGCCTGATATCCATTGTGTGTAAGATGCTGAAGGCCATTATAAAGGAAAGGCTGGTGGATTCTGGAGGCTTATGGACTACAGGAACAAACGCAGCAAAGTTTCATCGGGGAGGTCCTATTAGACGAATCTGATAGACTTATTGAACTGGGCTGAGCTTATAAAGGTTGGACAATAGATGCGTTATTCTAGAACTTTAGCACAGCTTTTGACTCAGTCCCACATGAGTGACTGGTAAAAAAAATGAGTGATCTGGGTATAGGAGAAGGAGTTACGGGGTGATCAGAAAATGACTGAGTGGAAGAATGTAGGGTTGTTTAAATGGGGAATTCTCTGAGGTCAGGGAGGTCACAATTGGGGTTCCTCAAGAATCTGTACTTTGGCCCAGTCCTTTCTAAAGTCTTGATGTGCAACACTGGGAAGGAGATTCATAGCTTGGCAGAAGACACCAGGAGAAAGGACTGCTGTGTGACTGAACTTCTCTGCTGGGACTAAAGTAGAAGAACTTTTGTATTTGGACCTTTAATTTAGGGTAAAAAAACTAACATACAAAACAAAACCAAAAAAAAGTGTGTGTTTGGGTTAACTGAACTGAATGGGTAACTGAAAAGTCATCTAGGTGTAAATCTCAGGTGACTGAAAGGACTTAACTGCTGTGAGGTTTAAATTACTTGTAGAAAGATCTGGTAAGTAGGGGGAGTGGCTTAGCTAGAAGAAAGCTACATTTAAAGACTGCCTTAGAAAGATTCTGCTAATAGCTTGGCAGAAGACACCAAGAGAAAGGACTGCTGTGTGACTGAACTTCTCTGCTGGGACTAGATTGCCCTCCTTCCTTCCCCTCCACCACCCCCACCCAAAGCTAGTTCGCTAGTTCTATTTTTATAGGCACAGGATTTGACTGACAACAGGAACTTCCTGTTTAGGGGCAGGAAGTGAGTGATCACAGACCCACCAAGGACCCACCATCCTAGAAGGGCAAGAGTAGCTCTCCGGCCCCCTCTAGCTGCTGGAGGTCTGCCTCTGAACAAGCAAGTGGTCTACTGAGAAATATAGGATATTCTTGTCTCAGAACAGGACAATCAGGAGCTTAAAGGGCACACAGGCAGAAAGTAAGGAGAGAGAGAGAAAAAAAACAGACGAAAGAGTAAGGATTGCAAACAGTTAAGGGGTCAGAAATAAGACATGATTGGAGCGGTGCAGTGCAGTGGCTGTGGAGCAGCAGTCTTCCAGGAGATATTCTGGAGGATGCGGTGTTGTCCCATCTGCAGGCACCTTTCTGGGCTGAGGGAGGAGGTTGCTCATCTCCAGGCTGAGTTGGCCAGGATTTGTGGGACCTCCTCTTCCATCCAGGGACCACCAGTGCCACTGCCGTTGCCTCAGGGTTGCCAAGAAGAGGAGGCGGTTGGACCACAGTGGGCTCAGGGAGGGTGAGGGTGGTGGAATGGAGGCACATCCTCCAGTTGTACTCTCCACAATTCCTATGCCATTCTGGCAAAGTGTGGTTCCTCTATGGAGGCACCCACAGTGGAGACCAAGGAGGATGCTGGGAACCTCCACAAAGGAGACCCACAGGAGGGTGGCAGGGGACCCTGCAGGGGAAGGAAACAACTCCTGGTGGGGGACTCCATTGTTAGGAAGGTAGAACTGGGCAAGGAAGGGGAGAGGGAGGTAAGGTGCCTGCCTGGCGCCATGGCTTGGAGGGACAGGGAGCGAATCCTCAGGATTTCTGGAGCAGCTGCACAGGGGAGGGAGCTGGATGTCATTGTCCACCTAGGGACAAATGACCTGGCTAAGAAAGGGATTAGAGAAGTGCAGGAAGAGTTTGTGGAATTGGGGAGGGGCCTTAGTCAAGTAGCACGCACGGTAACCTTCTCGGAGGTGCTACCCATCTATGGCATAGGAGAGGCTAGGGTGTTCCGCACCATGGGATTCAATCAGTGGTTGAAAAACTGGTGTGGAGCTCAGGATTTGGCTTCATTGGGGACTGGGGTCCACCTGAGTGATGCAAGCCATACTGGCATGATGGGCTGCATCTGTCCGGGATGGGAACCAGATCCTAGGTGATAGGTTTAAATGCTTCATTGGCAAGCTTTTAACTAGCCAAGGGGAGGCACTGGAAAGGAGCAGGAAAATCCTAGCCCCCCAAACAATCACGGTAGTAAGTGTGGCAAACACCAACATGGAGGTGTCAATAGGAGAAGGGCAGGGTAAATGGAGAAAGTGACAAAGGCAAGAAGGACAGGGATGGGGCAAAAGGGGGTAAGGCCATCAGGAAATGGAGGGTAATGAGTACCAATGCCCGTAGTCTGGGCAACAAGCTCCCTGAGCTGGTGGCCTTAATGGAAGAGGGATGCCTGGATATCGTAGCAGTCACAGAAACATGGTACACAGAGAACCATGACTGGGATGTTAACATACCAGGGTACATAACCTACAGGAGAGACAGGCAGGGAGAAGAGGGGAGGAGTAGCTCTCATGTAAAGGAAGGGATAAAAGCAACTGAACAAAAGAGTAAACAGGAGGAGAGGAGGCACTGTGGGTCACCTTGGAGACTGGAAAGGGCACCACAATCCGCACAGGGGTTGTGTACAGACCCCCATGTCAGGGAGAAGGAATGGACAAGGATATGATAGAAAGCATTCTTAGAATGGCAGAGAAAGGGGAGATACTGTTGATGGGAGACCTGAATATGCCAGATGTTAACTGGAGCACATTTGCTGCAGCCACATCCAAGAGCAGGGCCATTCTTGATGCCCTACAGGTGGGAGGCATTAGACAGCTAGTTTCGGAACCCACTCGTGAGGGAGTAATCAGACCTCGTACTCTCAAACGGGGGCAGTGAGAGGATCTCAGATCTAGAAGTAGGTTGCCATCTGGGGACAAGTGACCATCAAACAGTGTGGTTCACGTTAAACTCAGCTACAGAGTCAAGCCATACAAAAGTGAGGGTACTGGACTTTAGGAGGGCTGACTTTGGCAAGATGGGAGAGTGCCTTAGAAAAGCACTAGCAAACAGGCTAGAAGGAGGTGTGGAGCAACAATGGGTAATTATCAAAACTGCCATCACAGACGCAACAAGCCTTTGTGTGAAGCAACAAACAAATCAAATGAAAGAAAAAGCCACTATGGTTCTCAAGAGAGGTGGCTGTGAAAGTCAGGAAGAAAAAGATAGCATTCCGGAAGTATAAGGAAACGCAGAAGGAGCAGGACAGAGAGCTGTACCAGTTAAGGCAGAAAGAAGCAGGGAGGGAAGTCAGAATAGCAAAGGCCCAAACTGAGGAAAAGATAGCCAACTCAGTTAAGAAGGGGGATAAAACCTTTTATAGGTACATCAGCGAGCGTAGAAAGACAAAGGGAGGGATAATGAGGCTGAATAGAATGAACGGTGGGTGGGCAGAGGGGGACAGTGAAAAAGCAGGAATACTGAACGAATATTTCTGCTCAGTATTCACAAAAGAGGAGGGAGAAGTGCCTAATCCAATTAACAGAAGCACTCTTGATAGGGGGGTCGATCCCAGTCCTTTCACAGAAGAAAGGGTTCTGCAAGAACTCTTAAAACTGAAGGTGGACAAAGCAGTGGGTCCTGATGGAATTTACCCCAGAATTCTAAAAGAATTAAGGAAGGAACTAGTGAACCACTGGCTACTCTTTTAATAAATCATGGGAGGATGGTGGTACCGAGGACTGGAGGAAGGCGGATGTGATTCCCTTCACAAAAGTGGGACCAAGACAGAGGCAGTAAACTACAGACCTGTCAGTCTGACCTCTGTGGTAGGGAAAGTGATGGAGTCACTCTGAAGGAAAGAATAGTTGAGTACCTAGAGGTCAGTGGAGCACAGGATCCAAGGCAGCATGGGTTCACAGCGGAAGGTCATGTCAGACAAATCTAATAGATTTCTTTGACTGGGTGACCAAAGTAGTAGACCAGGGAGGGGCTGTGGACATGGCCTACCTAGACTTTTAGCAAGGCATTTGACACAGTCCCACACAAAAGATTGATAGTCAAATTAACCAGCCTGGGAGGGTCCCAGGGTGGTAGCCTGGCAAAACATTGGCTGGACAACAGGACACAGAAGGTAATTGTAAATGGAGTCCACTCTGAAGAAAGGGCGGTTACTAGTGGGGCACAGGGTTCAGTATTGGGTCCAGTCCTTTTTAATGTCTTCATCAGTGACATTGCAGAGGGACTGGAAGGAAAAGTATGCCTTTTTGCAGATGATACAAAGATCTGCAACAGGGTTGATACACAAGGAGGCATGGAAAGGATGAAAAGGGACTTGGCAAGGTTGGAGGAATGGTTAGACATATGGCAGCTAGGATTCAATGCAAAAAAGTGCAAAATAATGCACCTGGGAAACAAGAACCCAGGGGAAGAATACACAATGGGTGGGGAGGTAGTAACAACAACAAAACAGGAAAGGGACCTGGGGGTAGTCATATCAGATGACCTTAAGGTTAGCAAGCAATGTGAGAAGGCAGTAGGGAGGGCCGGGGGTATACTGGGATGTATAGGGAGAGGCATCAGCAGCAGAAAACAGGAAGTTGTTATCCCTCTGTACAGACAGTTGGTGAGAACCCATCTGGAATACTGTGTCCAGTTCTGGAGACCCCATCTCCGCAAGGACATAGACAGGATAGAGGCAGTCCAGAGGAGGGCAACTAAAATGGTGCAGGGTCTGCAAGAAGCCGTATGAGGAGAGACTAAAGGAGCTTAATATGTATACCCTTGAGGAAAGAAGGAGAGGGGGACATGATAGAAACTTTCAAGTACCTCAAGGGAATCAACAAAGTCCAAGAGGGTAGCATCTTTCAGAAAAGAGACTTGCAAGAACAAGGGACACAATTTAAAGATAGAAGGAGGGCGGTTCAGGGGCAATGTGAGAAGTATTATTTCACAGAGAGGTAGTGGATGCATGGAACAGCCTTCCTGAGGAAGTTGTGGGTCTAAAACTGTGGGAGAATTCAAGAATGCATGGGACAGACATAAGGCAATTCTTGTGGGGGGCAGGAAGATAAAGGCTGTTGGTTAACTAGGATCTGCGGCCTATCCTGTAGGTAGGGAAATGGGCAGACTAGATGGGCCTAGCGGTCCTTATCTGCCGTCAAAGTCTATGTTTCTATGTTTCTATGTTTCTATGAAAAGATATGCCTCTGCAGAAGATATCAAAATCTGCGACAGAGTGAACAATGGGAAGGGTGTAAGCATAATGAGGGAGAATCTGGGTCTAGGCTCTGGCTGCTGAAAATGAATGCAGTAAAGTGTAAGATCATGCATACAGGGGCCAGGAACCTGAGAAAAGATTACAGAATGGGGGGGGGGTAAAGTTAGAAGGTCAGGAGAGGGACCATGGAGTGATAATTACAGACAACCTGAAACAATCAGTGCAGTGTATTAGAGTAGTGGAAAGGGCAAACAGAATGTTAAGGTACATAGAGACATCAGCAGCAGTAGACAAGAGGTGATCCTACCCCTGTACAGATCCCTGATAAAGCCACACCTCAAGCACTGTACATTGTTCTGGAGTCCACACTTGAGGAAGGAAAGGGATAGGGTAAAGCAAGTACAGAGGAGGAATGCCAAGATGATTCAAGGTCAGCATGGGAAGCCCTGTCAGGAAAGGCTGAAGGGCCTGTACATCTACATGCTAGAGGCCAGGAGGGAGACGGGTCACATGACAGAAACCTATACATTTCTACATGGAATAAGCAGGGTTGGAAGCAGTAATCTATTCACAGTGATTACAGACATGGGCACAAGGGGGGAACTCAAAAAAAAAAATTGGCAGGAGGGATATTCAGAAAGTATGTTCGGAAGCATTTCTTTAAAGAGAGCAAGGAGCATGAAGTGGGCAAAGTTGCAAGGAATGTGGTCTGTACCAAACTTGTAGTAAGGTTTGTGTACAGGTGGCATAGGCATATGGCAATAATACAAGTAATTGGGGATGATTATACAATGGATGGCAGTGTGAATGACCTCTAGGGTACCCACAACATCCTGTACAATAGAGAAGATTTGACAGACTGGATGAGCCATGAGGCCTTTACCTGTCATCATTGTGTGCTTCTGTACTTACTTCATTCTGCCAACAGTAGACCTTTCCACGTCACTCAGTGTAAAACCTCCACTGGTAGGACTACCTTCTCTGTCTGCCTTCTAACTCTTGGAATAATTTTCCTCTTCCTATACACCTCTTGTTTTTGTACTACTCTTTTAAAACTGTCCTGCTGTCTCATTCTATGTAATTTTCTTCTGGCTGCCTCCCCATTCCCTGTTCCCTTGTACCTTCCCATTCCCTATTCCCTTGTACTTTAGCTGGTCTGTAGCGGATTGATTGCCTACCTTCCTGTAAGCTGTGTGTGGTCCCAAAATAATAGAGTGGGCAAGTGAGAAACATATAAAGCATAGCACAGCAATCTTTGGTTCTTATCCATTTAACCTCCCTGTGAACTGTGTGTAGTCCCAGTCCTGATACCAGCAGTAATAAAAGTAAAGCAACAGAGTACTCATAGTCTTTCAAGCTCTGTGGCACAGTGATAACCAGCAGAGTGAATCCTTGCTCTCTCTTTCATCACTACATGGCTTAGGGTTACCACCTATTAAGAAGCCCAAAGTGGGACATTTCTTACTGAAACATGATTTTTTCACAGGACAGTATGTAACCTCGACCAATGCAACAGACTTGTTTTCTCTATAGAATCAAAATTAAGTCTGTGTATTGTAGTTTCTTCATTGCTTCTATTGTTACTTGTCATTTTAAGGTATTTTAATTAAGGCATTGTAGTTTTCTGCAACATTTACTGGAAAGTCAGAAAATATTTTCTCTCCTATAAAATCAGGACATGTAGTGTTTTTCATGTTTTTTTGCAGGACACAGCTGCCCAAATCAGGACTGTCCTGCGAAAATCAGGACAGGTGGTAACCCTAACATGGCTATGTGGATCTGTCTGCAGGAGGCTGGTGCACTAATCATTATCAAAATATAATCATACCCTCTAAATAGTCATAAATATGCTGATTTGAGTGCAGCCTGTTGTACATTATGCTGACATGTCTGTTTACTTTCTGGTTAGGGTTGCCAATATTGGATTTCAAATATAAGGGACAGCACCCCTGCTCCTTACTGCATCCCTTGCCCCACCCCTGCCCCCACTTTGTCCTCCCCCAGCCACTTTTTTCTCTCCGTCCCATTCAATACCCTCTGCAGCAGCAGTACACTGATACCATTCAGTCCCTGACTCCCCAGTGCACTCCCTGACTCTTCCTCCCATTCAGTCCCCCCTGCAGCAGCAGCAGCACACCGATTACCTTTCAGTCCCCAACTCCCCAGTGCATTCTCCAGCTCTTCCTACCATTTAGTCCCCCCCTACAGCAGCAGTGCAATGATTCCCATTCAGTTCCTCCCCCAACTCCCCAGTACACTCTCTGTCTCTCCCTGCCATTCAGTTTCCCCCTGCAGTAGCAGTGTGCAAGTTTGCACCAATCCCTATTCAGTCCCTGACTTTCCAGACAGTGCACTCTCTGGCTCTCCCTCCCATTCAGAATCAGTCTCCCCTCTGCCTGTTCCAAGTCAATTGAGCGATATTACTGGACCTGCCTACTAGTGCACTACAGAGCCTCTGAGGATGAGGAGGAGATATGATGTGCAGCAGAAAGAATGCCAATGGACTGGAGCAGGATAGTGGCCAGGCAGTTACACCCCTGCCCCCTGGCACCCCAGACAGTCCACTCTTCATGACTTGAGCAGCTCAGCACTTACTTGTTAATGTTTGCTCAGTCGCCGACTCACCGCCAGCACCACCAGTCACTTGCTCACTCAGGACTCCAACAGTGGACTCCTCTGTATGACTTCCAATGTCCACCACAGCAGCAGTAGTCAGAACAGACAACCAATCTGACTGCACACCCGTCGCTGCCACAGGCCGTACTCGGAAGCTGTATGGCGTGCCGCATTGTGGCAATGACTTTTACACTTTTCCTGCAGGTACTACAGATGCAATCGGTCAGCGAGCCACCAGGATAAAAGGAAAAAAAAACACAATCTAACACGGCCCTGTCTGTCGCCCCGACTTTATTTACCTGGCCTGCTGCTGGTTGAGGGTTCTCAGTCCTCCTCCATTGCATCCGGTGGGTCTGGGTCTTCAAGTAGTCTCTGACCTCTCAGCAAGCTACAGTTGCCCCGTCTCACCATCACCTGCCTGACTGGATGACATGCCGGGCCACTCACGGCCTATTATCGCATCTGATCCATCAGGCCATGGTCACACCATGCAACTTCTTTGCTCATGCACCTCTCACCCTTCACCAAACCCGATTATCACCCGATAACATTCCCCCACTCCCGCTCACTCTGGGAGCATGTGCACTATGATGTGCACAAGGTGCCAATTTCAAAATGCTACCAATGAGTGTGGGGGATCACTCTCTGGGGGTGCACACAGCAGGTCACGGAGGACACACACGTGCTCAGATCAGGTCACACGTGCCAAGGGTCACAGTATTAAGGGGAAAAAAGGGAAAATGCCTTAAATTATTGGTGTGGCTGGGCCCGCTTCAAAAAATATTGATGGAGTCCATAACCCACGGACCCATATAACCCGGCGCCTATGACCATGGTATCAGAAGTCACAGTATTGATACTGTGGGCAATTTCCGATACCGCAATAACCATGATTCACGGAATACTGCAGTATTCACGGTATGCCGCGGTATTAAGACCTTTCAACCAGGGTTTTTTTTGTATTTTCATGGAAAACTGTCCCTTCCACACCTACGCTTCCTGATGCTTTGTACAAAAATTACTTCTTATGTTTTACCGTGATATAAGAGCAATCGTGATCATTTTATCGTGGTTATTGTATCGTGGAAATATTATTGTGACATCCCTACTGGCAAGTCCATAGAAGAACTGCTAGCTGAGGCCAGTGTTGGAGAAACTGTGGGGAGCCTCGGGCCACCCATTTCCACATTACATGGGTCTGCTCAAAACTGGGTTCTCTTCTTCAGGAACTTGAAACTGCACTGAAGGAAATCTTTAACACAGGGCTGACTCTGGAGGGAGTATAACTGGAAGTGTCTGGTCAGATACTTCTATACCCCAGTCTAGAAAGTCCATAGAATTACAGCTAGCTGAGCCCAGTGTTAGAGACACTGTAGGGAAGCTCAACTACCCATTTCTACATTATGTGAGACTGCCCAAAACTGCCCCTTTTCATCAGGAACTTGGGAATGCACCGAGATAAATCTTTATCCCGGATGTCCTGGTAATTACGAAATCCTGGCTCAAACCCTCTACTCTAGACACTGAGGCGAACATTCCCTTCTATAACATCTTTCGCATGGACAGGCTGACAAGAGGGGGTGGAGTTGTCATCTATGTGCTGGATAGGTACACCATCTCTGTTACCAACTCCACTGCTATTGCAAAGGAATTTGAAAGCTTAACCATTAAGGTCCAACTTGCTTCCTCCTCATTGTATATTGTGGGATGCTATAGGTCCCCTTCTGCAGGCCTTCACCTGCTGAGCCATCTTACCAACTTCCTAAGCAACACGCAGGCTGAGGTCATTATCCTGGGAGACCTCAATTTGGATTGGTTTTATGATACCACCACATCACTTAAAAACCTATGTGATACCTTTGGGCTGGCCGAGCTTATTTCTGAAGCAACACGACCAAACAAAACAAACCCCAGTAAAAGCTCCCTGGTGGACATTATACTGGCAAATAAACCACACCTAATCATTCACTCTGACATACTCTTCTCTGATGTCTGCGACCATTGCCTTATTGCTTGCATAAGGTCTGCACCTAAACCCCCTTCTTCATCTAAGTACACCTTTAAAAGATGCTTGCATGGTCTTGACATTAATGCCTTCCTTTCGGACCTCCAGGAGTCCCTGCTTTGGTAGAAATTTTACCTGGCCAGGACGGTTGAAGATGCACATCAGTCTTTTGAAGACATTGTGTTAAATGCACTTGACACATATGCCCCCCTAGTCAAAACCCGGACCAAGAAACGTTCCTTTCCCTGGTTTACATCAGAACTGAGTATGGCCTTACATAGCAGGGACAAACTATGGAAAAAGGCTCAGAAAACAAAGCTCCCTGAAGATTAGGCTGCCTTTAGGACTGCCAGGAACTACGGCACAAAACTAATTAGAACCGAAAAGACATCTTTCTACTGAACGTCACTGGATTCTTCAACTAACTGTCCTGCAAAATTCTGGAGAACGCTTAAGGATATGGAAGGTCATGCTCCCGCTGGTTCTCTTCCCTTAAAAATATTGAAAGATGATACATCTATCACTGACAAAGCTGGGGTCCTTGATCTATTGAATGACCATTTTGCCACCGCCAGAACTGGCCTTTGACTCTTCGTCAGCCAGTCACCTTCGCACCCAATTCCTAGCACAGGTAGCATCTAACTCTTACCATACCCCTTCTGCCTCCACTTTCTCCTTTCACTCCATCTCCCTCAAGGAGGTAGAGGATCTGCTACTGCATCTGGACACCAGGAAAAGTGCTGGTGCTGGCCTTATTGAGCCATACTTCTTAAAGATCAGTTACCATGTATTGGCTGTACCAATCACGCACTTCTTCAACTTATCTCTTTCGCTGGGTGTACTTCCTACAGTTTGGAAGACAGCTCAAGTGATACCCTTGTTCAAATCTGGTGACTCAACTGACCCCAATAATTACAGGCCTATCTCGTTACTCCCCTATCCTCTCCAAATTGCTTGAAAAAGTAGTAAACTTGCAACTTAGAGATTACCTGGACTCCGCTAACCTGCTCAACCCAGCTCAATCTGGATCTAGGCCCCGCCATAGTACAATCACTGCTCTCGCAAAGGTAACGAATGACTGGCAGAAAGCCCTTGATGATAAACTATCTGTGTGTGCAGTCTTCCTTGACCTAAGTAAGGCCTTCGACACCATTAATCATGACCTACTTCTGACTAACCTTCGCACTGTTGGTATGAACAAGGCATCCCTGAACTGGTTCTCCTCCTACCTCTCCAGGCACACTCAGCAGGTAAAAGCTGTGGGTGACCTCTCCCCCTGAAACCAAACAATAGAGGTGTACCTCAGGGTTCAATCCTGGAGCCCTTGCTTTTCGCACTTTACATCAACAACATCGACCTTGGGATCACATCTTCAGACATTCATCTTTTTGCGGACGATACTGATCTATATACGTCTAGACCTACTCTTGAGCAGGCATGCACAGATTTGCAGAATGATTTTAATATCCTGCAGCACAACTTACTCAAACAAAAATTGCTATTGAATGCCAAAAAAACTAAGGCTATGCTTCTGATCCCGAATAGCTCTGCTTTTAAGTTGCCCATGGCAGGCATTGTGCAACCTATTACCATGTTGCTTGGCGAATCTCTCGACTATGTTGATAAATTCAAATATCTTGGGATGTGGATTGACTGCTGCCTGTCCTTCATGGGTCATGTAGAGGAACTCGCAAAAAAGCTGAAACAGAGGCTCAGCTTATTCTACAGAATCAAGCATCTCCTTACCCACAAGGCCAAGAGAAGGTTGGTTCAAGCTACTTTTCTATCACTATTGAATTATGCTGACTTCATCTACAGTCACGTTCAAGAGACAGCCTTAGTCAAGCTTGATGTTCTGTACCACAGGGCCTTGTGCTTTGTTTCTGGGGCAGCTTATTCTACTCACCACTGTGACCTGTACTCCGCAGTGGGCTGGCCATCTCTCACATTCAGGAGACAAAGGAACACTGCCCTTTGGACATACAGAGTAATTGCCAAGATGCTGCCACAGTATATCTCTGGCTTCTTGCCCCTATGTGTTTTGGGTAACTATGCCCTGAGAAGTCATTCTTATATCTTCTTAGTGATACCCAAGGTAAAAACCCGCTATGGCAGATCGTCCTTTAGCTTTACCCTATCCCAGTTATGGAACAAGCTTCAAAAAACTCTAAAATTAGCAAACCCCATAAAAGTCTCAGAATTTAAAAATCTTTATGCAAGAACTTTCTCCGAGCATTGTAAGTGTTACTCCTGATGTGCCCTGCCTGGTTCTGGCCTCCTGTGATCAACCTTTACTGCCTCATTGCTCTCTTTACATCTATCCTTTCCTGTCTTATACTTCCCGCTTTTCCTAGGTTTTCCTCTACCTTTACCGCTCTTCAATCTGCCATGGTATAGAAACATCATGGTCATTACAGACATTACATGTGTGAATATTATATATCCTGCTTGATTATCCTTCTCATGATGTAGCTTTGTATACATTATTATTTGCTACATTTGTGTTGCTCTATAATAGGAGTAGCTATGCTGCACCTACATATGTATTATTTATCTGTTGGCATTTCTGTATGACCGACCAGACCCACCTTGGAAATGAGCTTGCTCAACGGTGTTCCACCTGGTAAAATAAAGATTGATTGATTGATTGACTCTAACAGACACCTTGTTTCCCCTGACACCATTCCAAAAAGGTTTCTGAGACACCACCACATTTTATCTACTGGGGATTCTGATTGTGGCAGCCAAAAAGTGTATCACAAGATGCTGGCTTACTCCAGTGTGCCCAGCTCTTGGGGAATGGATCAATTAGGTAAACAGCATTTACAAATGAGAACTTATGGCATATTGCCTTAGACAGCAGATGGACAGGGCTAAAAACAGATGGAACCATTGGCTGCCGTACATAATGGCAAAAGACACCACTTTTGTGCCTTAAGAGGTGTGAAAACTAACAAGAGGCAGATAGGGCTCTCACTTTGCCCATGGAGCCGGGATCCACGCAGGCTGTGTAAAAGAAAGTAACATGGCATGTGTGTACTGCAAAACACTATAAAGCAATCAAACTGAGACTAATTGTCTGTAATTATTGCTACCTGTATCAATCTGTTTACATGTGGTATGTCTTTGAAAAAATCAGTAACAATGTTGAATATTAAAAAAAGAAATCCTGCTGATTATTTCTTTGTTTGAGCTATTTTTTTATTTAATGGACAGATTCTTTTTTTAATGGACAGATTCTGAAGAAAGACAGAGTGAGGTTTAAACCTTGCAGTGTTGCTGAAATGTCCCAAGGTAAGACTTGGTACAGGGCCGGCGTCAGGGGGGGTGCAAGGGATGCGACTGCACCAGGGCCCAGAGTGCTGGCAGGGCCCATGGCCCATTAAGTCAGTATAAAACGTTAACGTTTTTTTCTTTTTTTTAGTTTTGAACTGCTGATGGAGCAGAGCGATTAGCCCACTGCCTCCTGCCCACACCGTCAATCCCTCCCTGAAGTGTGCATGGATGGAGGACTCACTCAATGGACTGGTCTGGAGACCTGTGGGCATTTAAAATTAAATCCCTCCCGCAGCACCTCCGTGCCTGCTGCACACAGTTACATCTGCGGTCCTCCTCGGACGTACCTGCTGGTGTGATGGTGCCGTCAACTCACTCGCTGCTCCCAGCCTCCGCCATTTGCCTCCTCGACTACTGTCTAATTCCCTAATCCCCATCCAGGCATCATCCGATCTGACTGCGTCCTGACTCCTCACTTGGTGTTATCCTCTCCTTGGCTCCTCCTCCACGCTGGCAGTGGCATGTGATGCTCCAGTCCAAATCTGATCCTCCTCTCGGCACCCGCACGTGGCTCATTTGTCTGCTCCCATTCTGTTGCCACTCCCGACGCTGCTCTGTGCTCAAAACCCAGCTAGTAGGTACCCATGTGGAAAAATAGGGCTTGCTAATGAACACGGGTTGACAGCCATCCCAGTCACACAGTGCTTCGATTCTGAGGTGTCCGGTACATAAATGAATTTACCCTCTCAGCTTTTATGTTTGTTTATAAAAGTTTATAACTTGACTCCATTGGCATAGCAACACGTTTATACCCCCCCGCCCCCGGTTACTATGCTACTTCTTCAGTTGATATCCCCATTGCCATAGCAGAGAGAGCTTATTTGGTAAGGTACTAATGGTTACTGTATATAAATTAAATATATATGTATTTATACCTCTGTAACCCTGCAAAATGACAGTTGATGGTCCTAATTTGCATACCAAAATATTTTACATTGTTTAATAGTATACTGAATGTTGTGCCTTCCTTTTAATGGGAGCTCCTTTATGCAAGTTGACAGGACTGCAGCATATACAGTGAGGTTAGGGGCTTATTTCAGGTTATCATCTGTAGTGGATTGAACTTCCGGTCCTCACTACCTCAGTTTACCAGCTCACAATAATTTTGAGCTAACAGGTACCTTTTGCAATCACTGTCAGCGGGCACGTTTATCAGGTCACCCTGCCCCAAAACAAAATCCTAAGTGCTTGCATTATGTTTTAGTAGGATAAGTGCTGTCTGTCAAAGAACGCGGGTGGTGGTTTTTTCTGTCTTTATTTTTTTCATTAAGTGTACTTAATTGAGCAGAATCTTCTAACTTTTACAAAATACAGAGCCATTATATGTCAGACATGAGACAGTAACACAGTACATACAGCAATCCTCTCTGAGACCCCTCCCCCAACTCACATCTTTATCAATGTTCCTATATTATCATTGTGTACATGTTTGAGCCGTTAGAAAGTACTAACCATCTTGTATGCTGCAATGCAGGTATAACAGCAGCAATATTCTCTTGGTGTTGGTGGTGGACTGGTAGTGGCAGTGCAGGGTGGGAGGGGCCCGCACAGGCGGGGGGGCCTGGATGCGGGGGCCCACTACAAAGTCTTGCACCAGGGCCCAGTACATCCTGGAACCGTCCCTGACTTGGTATTCTGTGTTTTACCTCAGTAGCTATGCAGCACTAAGTATTTTTCCCTGAACACTTATGTTTTTGGCAGCACAGTTACCTTTAGTTCAGCTATGAGTCATGAAATCTTAGAACAATAAGTTCCAAGTGTTGCTACTTCCCAGACACTAAATCACATTTAAGACTGTATTCACTGCACCACAAGTGCTTGCTTTGTGAAGTGCTACCAGATGCATGCCAGCACAACATGGCTACTTGTATTGCACTCTTAGACTTTAAAGATATTTTAGTTAAAAGAAAATATTTTAGGGTTCTATGATACAATTCAGACAGTACTATTTGAGCATTAAATTCAAAATTCATATTAGGTTAGATAGAATGTTAATCTTGAATAGGAGTTTATTTGTAGAATGCTGACAATGATCAGCAGTTAGTTTGTGTTAGGTGATCAGTGTGCAGGGAGTAGCATATAGTCCCATTATGTGATTGAACTGTATGGATATGGGGTTATGGCAGAATAACCAGATAGTAGCTTTGCAATCTGATTGTCTGAGGGGTCCGTTTTGGTAGATTACATGATAACATTCCAGTTTGCTGAGGTAAATGAGGCAAAAAGCTGCTTCAGGGTGTCAGCCTTGGAGCTGTGGCAGCAGTGAAAAATCTAGGAGTCACTGTGGACTGCAGGCTGACCTGACACTGCAACATTAGGTGTCAGAAGTTGTCAGTAGTAGCATTTTCCATCTGTAAAATAATGCCTGGATTAAACTATATCTGGTGCCCGGGGACCTGGTCTCTATAGTCCATGCTTCCAACACTTCAAGTTTGTATTTCTTTATAAAATGGGTTGGGAAATTACTGTGTCCTAATTGGTCAGCAGCTGTGCAGTGTTAGAGTACTATCACTGGTTAAAAAAGTGCCGGTAATTAGGACACAGCACACTGCCTTATCAATGCCTTTTGTAAAAGATTCTTGAATGCCATTACAAACATGGCTGTCACCTTTACTCTCACTAAACAGGTCAACTAGGCCGTAGGAATGAAACTCCCTTAAAATATAAAAAAAGGTAATGAAATGTTATTTCTGTTTGCAATCCCCTTTCTAGACACATATACCAATTAAAAAAAAATAAAGTACTACCCATATCTATACTTTTTTGAGCTTCTTTCCTGACTATCCAAAATCCCCCTTCTATCCTTACCTGCCTACCAAGTAAACCGTTGCTGCTTAACCCTGCCCAGATAAAACTGAATCTCTAACTTTATTTAGACTTTCAGTTGTGTGAGTCTGTGGAGGGAGAGGTGAACATTCTGACAGTAGACTTAGAAACATAGAAAGTGTCAGCAGAAAAGGACTGGTTGGCCCATCTAGTATGCCCTATTTTTCCTGCCTAACACTACATCCTGGACCCTACTTGGTCACAGATGTTCCTCCCTCGTCCCTTACCTATATTTATAAGATCCATGTGCCTATTCCATGCATGCTTGAGGCTTCCTACTATCTTCACCCCTGGCACCTCTTCTGGCAGGCTGTAACAGGGCAACCACCCTTTCTGTGAAGAAGTATGTCCTCATATCCCTCTTAAACTCCTCCCACAAGTTTCACAGCATGCCCCCCTGTGGTGCAAAGCTAAAATCTCTGGCACCCCAGCAGGCTACCAGAATTATAGAACCACCTGTAATAAGTGCACCGGGGCTATACGTAAGGCCAAAAACAATCACTTTAAGAGTGAGCTGGCAAACTCCTGGGGCGACAGCCGTCGGTTCTGAGAGAACATTAAATCTCTGTCTGGCAAACCCAATAAAACTGCTCCCACCTCTTTGAGCATTGAGGGTCATCCAACGCAGGATCATTACCACATAGCTAATGCTTTCAACAAGGCATTTACCGACCTCAGCGGTGCACTACCTCCTAGCTTCCTCCAACCCCCAACTGATATATACCCCACACAAAACCCAGAGACCCAATCAAACTCCCACCCGACTTTCTACCCCAGAGTTATCACCCCTCACGAGGCTAAAACATACTTCATAAATGCTCTTGGAAATTCCAGGACTAGTGGTGATCAGCTTGACCTCAAACTAGTTAGACTTACTCTGGACATAGTTCTCACTCCCGTCACCATAATCCTAAATCTTTCCCTGATCTCTGGTGAATTCCCATGGATCTGGAAGGCGTGGGTGGTCACCCCTGTCTTCAAAAGTGGAGACAGAGCCAACTTTGCAAACTACTGCCCAATATCAATCTTACCCCCTCTCTCAAAGGCATTAGAGCGCATTGTTTCCGACCAACTGATAGAATATCTAGACAAATACAAACTGCAGTGCCGGCAACAACATGACTTTTGCAAACAACACAGTACTACAACCACTCTAGTCGAGTATACCAACTTTTATTCACAATGCCCTGGACAGAGGGCTCTTGGTGCAGGCTACGTACATTGACCTCACCAAGGCCTTTGACATCATAAACCATAATTTGCTCCTGGGTCAGCTCTCCCTTTTTGGCCTCTCCTCTGAATCTGCAGACTGGTTTAGGAGCTACCTCACCGGAACGGTCCAAAAAGTGAAAATACAAGACATCTTCTCCGAAAACTGTAGTGTCACCAGAGGGGTTCACCAAGGCTCTATCCTTGGCCCTCTACTATTCGGTTTATTTCTAAACAACCTCCCACAATCTGTAAATAACCACATTCTGCTTTACACAGATGACGAGGTGCTATATTCATGCAATGCCGATACCACTATACTTAAAAAGCAAATGGAGGCTAATTTCTACTCTGTAGAACATTGGTTCCTTCAATCCAAATTACTCCTTAATTACAAAAAAACCAAGACCATGTTATTCACATTGTCAGGTAACAAACAGCGTACTCACTAACTACACATTCTTAACAGTCAGAACTCTCCCCTTGAAATGGTCCAAACGTTTAAATACCTGGGAGTGACGCTAGACAGCACCCTATCATTCAGCCAACATATTGACTCTGTTGCAAAGTCATGCAATGCAAAACTGGGACGACTGTACAGACATCATCAATGTCTTACTGCTGAAGCACTAAAAATTGCAGTAAACAGCTCAGTGCTCTCAGTGATCGACTATGGTCTAGCAGTCTACGAGGCTGCCTCCAAATCCTCACTAAAACGTATCAGAACAGTGCTTAACAAAGCATGTCATCTAGTCCTAGGCATACCCTGCCTCACTCACACCTGTGAGCTATACTCTCGGATGGGGTGGCTCAATCTTGATTGCCACATTCAGTATCAAGTCTGCCTTCTCTCCAAGAAATCTACTCTTGGACTTTCCACTCCAGGACTGCAAAGCCTCCTTAACTGGCCTAACACCACAAGATGCATTGGAGGGTAAACAATTCAACCCTAAGTGTTCCCTTCCGCCGAACCACGCAAGATCAGTTGTCCTATGAGTACTGGGCACCACTGTGACTCAATGCGCTTGACATAGGCATTACAAAAGAAGTAAAGCTAGTACCTTTTAAATCTAAACTCCATACAGCCCTAGCCTCAAACAGCAACTGTGACTGTGGGACCTGATCTCCCTCCCATCTACTCTCCTCTTATCAGTCTTGCACCTTCCTACTTGTCCTCTAATCTTGCTCCTGACCCCTCCCTACTTACTGTTCTACCTCCCTGGTCTCCTCCTCCTTTCCCTCTCATTTCCCCCCTTAATCCCCTCCACCCCTGCTGTTCTGCATCCCAGTGACACTCCTATTTCCCTCATCCCTCTCCTCTCCCTCCCCTGTGTACCCTCCATGTTTCCTTCCCTTTGTCTCCTGCCCTTCCTTCCACCCCCACCCCTCTCTGCCCATGGCTTTCCCATGCTCTCCCATCCTCCCACCCCTGCCCAAAATCATTCCTTTGCCCCTCCCTCCACCCTCTCTGCCCCCGCCTCCCTCCTCCTTTTATCATTTCCTGACCCTCCCATCTCCCTCAATTTTCTTTTATCCTTCTGTCTCATTTTTACTTTTGTTCACCTCCCCCTCCCACCCTGGTAAGTCACCCCCCCATAGGCTTCAGGGTCTCTGCCTTGTCACTTTTCACCCTGGTAACATGGACTTCCCTGCTGTCTATTCTTATTAGCACTTCAGACAATAGAACTGATGCTTTAACATGTTCTAGCAACATAGATAAGTGTTTTCATAGCTTACCTAATTTTAGTTCTGATGCACACTGTGTTTCCTGAAACATCCTATATTGCTAACTGCCTTATTTTCTTAACTGGGCCAAGTGACTTTGTCCTGGTTATACTACTGTGTGATACCCTGATCCCAAAGCAACTGTCTATATCTGCAAAAGTGCATAACTTTACCAACTGAACCCGTTCTAGCATTTTCTGCTCAGTATTTTGTACTCCTCATTTGATACTTTTACTGGTTGTAACATTGCTTTACTGTAAACTGAACATTTGATGATTGTTTATATGTAACCTCTGTATTTTGAATGTGTACATATGTAATAGCTATGACGTGGAATCTTTGTAAAAGAGCCTTTTGCTCAAAGGTACTTTCCTAGATAATAAATAATTAATTAATTAAATAAATAAATGTGTTATTTGCCTGATATTGAAGTGGTTACAGCCTTTCCTGAATTTTTCTCTCTCAGGAACCAGACTTTGGCGCCCAAACTAAGTGCTCCCTTTGTCGTGCTAATTTGACCCCCGCTGTGCTGTCTGCTCCTTTGTCCAACAGCCAACATTTAACCACACCCCCTCTCTCTCTTTCAGCAGCTGGGACTCCCCTTCACAGGGCTCCTCAGCTCCGCTTTGGGCCCCAGGACGGTCGACACCTCTTTGGCCGCCGCCCGAGACCTCCAGCCCGGATACAAAGCCAGCAAGGAACGGCACCAGCTGCCAAGTGCAAGCCCTGACAGTGCTGCGTGCCAGCTCTCCACCCACCCCACCCTCCCACCCTATCTAGACACTTTACTTTATAGGGTAGGCTGGTCACGAGGTCTTGTAAATTACTAAGTATCAACTTTCCCATCTGCGACCTATACCTCACCACCACTAGGGGCTCTGTAATGAATTACTCCTGCTACCAGGTCTCCTAGTTGCACTCTACACACCTTCTTGTGGTGTTAGTAGCATTCTGCCCAGACTACAAAACATGACTAGTCTCTGCACACTATTGCAGCAGCACATCCTCCTAGCAATCCTGTGCCACGGCCATAGTACAAGATGTCACAAGGCTCCCCAACTACCAACATACCCAGGTGCCAACATCCACTATGAACCTTACTGTGTCACCGGGCACTACTTCGCGCTTGCTAAAGGAGCCTGGTCCACTCACTGGCTCCTGCTACTCCTGCAAGGGTGGCTTACACTGAGGATTTACAACTAACCCCCAACCCTCATTCTACGCACCAAACCCTCTTGGCTCTCAACTCCCTGCACACATTGTACTTGCAGGCAGAACAGAAACCTTTTCTGTAAAAAGTTGTGTGGGTACTGGCTAACAGCCCACTGATTGATATTGCTCAGGGCTGGTGATGTGCACCCAAACCCTGGCCCAGCTAAGCCACTACACCCCTCTAACCACCCAACTCACGGAACAATCAAGATAGCCTCAATAAACATCTGTAGCTTCCCAAGCAAATTGGATCACCTACAAGCCTGGTCCTCACAGCATAACCCCGACATTCTGTTGGTGGTTGAAATCTGGCTTTCACCCAAGATCCCAGATAATGCGGTTGCTCTTCCAGGCTTCAACGTTTTCAGGCTTGACAGGACTACCAAGAGAGGTGGTGGATGTGCGATCTACCTTAAGGACTCCATCATAGGACACATCCTCCCCCAGGCTGACCTAGGACCTAATGCACAGGCACCAGCAATCAAAACCCTACTCAGGGTATACAACAAAGCTCTAACTATCGTCTCTGCATATTTCCCCCCAAATGAACATAAAAAGGGCTTCAAGGGTATCATGGACTTCTTCCATGGCTTGCCCTCTAACTCTGAGACCATAGTACTAGGAGACCTCAACATCAACTGGCTTTCCCCTGATACAGGCCCTTACTGGGATGATATCTCTGCAGTCCACCTCACTCAGCCTATCTCCACCCCTACTAGGGTTAACTACAAAACTGGCACCAGCACCCTGAATGACTCACCAACATGACAGTGCACCTGGACGCAATTAGTGACCAATCCTCAGTCTCCTGCAGCTGGACTAACAAATTCTTCAAGCCACCACCCCGCTTCACCGATAGTAGGGTACTAAAGCATGGGCATCTGGAGTCCTTGAAACAAGATGTTGCCAGCACCAACTGGTCACAAATCGATGACATTCCAGACATCAATACTGCCTTGGAATACTTTATACAACAGTTCACGAAAGTCTATGACATGCATGCCCCCCTCAAAAAGCTCAAAGCTCAGGGGTCAGTGAACCCTTGGTTATCATCTGATCTCATAAACAGATTGAAGAATCATGACCACCTCTGGCACCTAGCTAGAGAGTCGGGTAAACCCTCAGCTATATTAGCTTACAAGCAAGCCAGAAATGCCTGCACTCGGGAAATATGCCTTGCTAAATCCAGCCACCACAAGGAGTTGCTTACTGCCTCCTGGGGCAATGGTAAAAATTTCGGGACTAATATGAAGGAAGTCTTAGGGAAGGATGTAAAGTCGTCACCAAACCTAATCAGCATTCAAGGTACCCCAACCCAAGACCCTCAAATTTTAGCCAATGCCTTCAATGAAGCTTTTTCAGACCTGTCCGGGATACTCCCCCCCCAGATTTCTTCGAGGACTCACCACACACCAACACCACTACTACTGACTCGCACTATCAGCCTGCCCCCCCATTTTTACTTCAAGAAGCTAACTCCATCGCTAGTCAGAAAATACCTTCTCAAAGTGCTTGAGAAATCACGACAAAGTGCAGACACTCTGGACCTCAAACTTATTGCACTCACTGCCGAAGAAGTTCTCCTCCCCATAACTAAGATCCTCAACCTGTCACTCTGTCACTTGCAATTCCCACAGGTGTGGAAATCGGCCATCGCAAGTCCAGTCCTCAAGAATGGAGATAGGGCATCACTGTCAAACTACCAGCCCATCTCAATTCTGCCACCGCTCTCCAAAGTACTAGAATGTATAGTGGCCGACCAGTTGGTCGAATACCTTGAAAAATACTCCATTCAAAGCCCTGAACAGCATGGCTTCTGTAAGGGCCATTGTACTTCTATGGCATTACTGGAACTCACTGGTTTCATACACCAGTTGTTGGATCAAGGAACCCTAGCTGGTGCAGTCTTCATTGACCTCTCAAAGGCCTTTGATACTGTCCACCACTCCCTCATCCTATACCAATTAACCTCCATCGGCCTCTCTGCAAAGTCAGCTCTCTGGTTCAAAAGCTGTCTAGAGCAACGCTCACAAAAGGGTGAAAATTAACAATGTCCTCTCCGACCATCTGTAAGATGTGGTGTCCCCCAGGGCTCCATATTAGGACCATTCCTTTTCAGTATCTTTCTCAACAATCCTCTACGCAGATGATACGGTAATCTTCACAAGCTGCCCAGACCCAGAGGAACTTGAGGGCAATCTGCAACGTAGCTTTGGGATAGTCAAGGAATGATTCCACAATGATAAACTAATTCTGAACAGCAATAAAACCAAAATCATGATGTTCTACAACTCTCCGAACAAACATAAGTCCCATGCACATAACATCAGTACCTGCTCTGGAGCTCTACTTGAACATACCCAGCACTTTAAATATCTTGGGGTCACTCTTGACAGCTGTCTATCCTATAACCAGTGCATCAGCAATGTTTCCAGGACTGTCAACTACAAGATCAGTCTCCTCCACAGGCACAAGCACTGTCTCACTTCAGACGCCCTTAGACTCGCCATCAACAGCGCTATCCTTTCTGTAGTAGACTATGGCTTGGTAATCTATGGCGCTGCTTGCCACACTGTTCTCCGCAGAATATCAGTTGCCCTGAACAAGGCCTGCAGACTGCTCACAGGGGCCGCACATCTCACCCATAGTTGTGACCTCTATGCACAAACGGGCTGGCTCCAACTCAGTGGGAAGATACACTACCAAACCTGTCTGCTCGCCCAAAAGGCTCTTTTTGGTATCCTTCTCCCTGGCACAGCTAACCTACTCCAACTGCACAGCAGCTTGCAATGCACAAGAAGCTCTAGCACCCACTTCTTCCATGTTCCTCGTCCTCGAATTACGCAGGGCCAACACTCCTTTGCCTACAGAGCACCCCTCTGGTTTAATGTCCTCAGCCGGGACATTTCCAACCAACCTACCCTGGGCCCTTTTAAAAGACTGCTTCACCAACAACTTTCCACATGCAGCACCTGTGACTGCAACACCTAGTCCCCCTTGCCAACAGTCTCTGCCCTGCAACTTAGCGGCTCCCTGCACTGACATAGCCCCTGGTCACCTTCAACGCACCCCCTCACTCCCTCCCACCCCCTCACTATGACAATGTCAATGACTGCCGCCCCTTATTCCACACCTCACTCTCATCCCTTCCCCGACCCACTTTCTCCTTTGGCCCCTCTCTAACTCCTATCTGCCTTTCTCCTACTATTTGTTTGCCAACTATGCTCAAGTTTGCCCGCATTAATTGCTTACTGTGTACTCAAACCTATGGTATTGTACCTATTATTGTCACGTTTTTACAGTCTTGTTTATATAACCTTTGTAATTATTGTCTACTCTCCCACTGATGTGGAACCTCCACACTACCTGCCGGCCTGAGCACTTGCATCACTACCATCTGAGCTGGCAGCACTAACCCTTCTACATTGTCTCTCCTCCCAAAATATTCTACTCGGGTAATTGTGACTCAGTTAAGGCTCTGGCTCTTCTATATTGTTTCACTTCAATAACTGATGTAACCTGCTATGTAATATATCACTGCTATATATATATATATATATATATATATATATATATGTTAACATGTTGCATGCCATAGCTATATCTGTACCAATTGTGTACCATATTAGTCCTGTAACTCCCAGGTCGCCCCTGAAAAAGGGACCTCCGGGGCCCAGTGGGCCTACCCGGTCATCAAAATTTAATAAATAATAAATAAACGAGCTTCCAGCTCAAAGGTGTTTAATCCTAGATCTCAATAAATAAAAATAAATGAATACATACATACACACATACATACTGGTGTTCCTCCTCCTTTGAAAGAGGCTTCCCCCTCCCACTATTTGTTCACCCGTGAGGTATTTATAGGTCTCAGTCATGTCCCTTCTTGTTCACCTCTCTTTTGGGGAGCACGTGCCTAGCTCCTGCAGTCTCTCCTTGTATGACTTTTCGTGCAAACCCCATACCATTTTGGTAACCATCCTCTAGACTGCCTCCACCCTGTCAATGTCCTGTGGAGATGTGGCCTCAAGAATCAGATGCAGTACTGCAGGTGGGGTCTCACCAGACAGTGCCACAGAGGCAGCACCACCTCCCTTCTTCTGCTAGAGATCCCCACCCTACGCACCTCAGCATCTGGCTCAACATGCCTACTGCTCTGTCGCATTGCCCTGCCACCTTGAGGTCATCAGATATGATCACTCCAAGGTTCTTTTCTTGTGTGGCAAACTGTAAGTACCTCCGTCCATCTGATACACAGTCAATCAATCAATCAATCTTTATTAAACCAGGCTTTACACCTTTGAGTGAGCTCATTGGCAAGGTGGTCCTGCATGGCACGGATACATAAAAAATATATTAACAGTGAATTAAAGCAAAGTGAGCATTTACAATAATGCATGAGGAAAAGTACAGGTCATGGTTCCTCCTTATTGTACAATAAAGGAATAAGTAGCTGTAGGCACAAAAACTAATAAGTTAGTAGAAAAGTAAAAATTGCTTTTCCATCTATGGCATAGTACAGCTTGTCCCACCTCAACATACGTACTATACTAGGAAGTAATGAGGAAAGGGGGGTAGAGAGAGAGAGAGGTGAGGGCAGTACATGTTATAGAAATAAGGAGGGATGTAGTGGAAATACTGGAGGATTAATAACAGACCACAGCTGAAGGCTGTCAACTGTAGTTGCTACAACTAATGGAGGCATGTACAAGTTTCTTTCAGGACAGGCGTGATCATAGACTTAAAGGTGGAGAGTCCTGGGTTGGTAACAAGCTTAAGGGCCTTTTGCAAGGAGTTCCATAGTGATGGAAGAGCAAAACTAATGACTGCAGCACTGTGATTTGTTCTAATCTTAGGGACATTAAACATGACAAATGAATAATGTCTCAGATTGTAGGATCCCAGGTTGCAAGTGAAGAGATTGGTAATATAGGAAGGTAGTCTATTAGTTATAGCTCTGTGAAATCAAAGAGATGCATTAAGCTGCCTCCTAGTGGTAAGGGAGGACCAACTTACCATCTCATATAACACGCAGTGGTGGGTGTTAATAGGGGCATTGGAGATGAATCTCAACACTTGGTGGTAAAGGGTGTCAAGTTTACCTAGCGCAGATTTAGGGCAATGGCTACATAGAATGTTTGCATAATCTAGTAGAGGTAAAAACGTTGTTTGGACTAGCTTCCTGTTTGCCTCATAGGTGAGAAGTGTCTAATATGGTAGAAGACACCCAGACTTTGTTGCAGCTTTTTTGCCAACTCGTTCAGGTGAACAATAAAGTTAAGTTTGCTGTCTAACCAAAAATCCAAGTATTAAAACTTGTCTACTATTTCAATTGGTTCATCAAGTAGGGTATGGATCCTATGGAATTGTACTAGCACAATTGCTGAGTATGTATGTGGGGAGGTAACCATAGCCTTCATTTTCTTAGCATTGAGAAGCAGTTTAAGCTGTAGCAGGTTATGTTGCAGAATGTCAAAACTCGTGTTGCAACTCCTCTAGCAGAAGCTCAGGGGTGGAACAAGCGGTGTATAGTACAGTGCCATCTGCAAAGAGATGCATGTTAACCTTGTGTATATGAGAATCTATGTTATTGATAAAGATCGCGAAGAGGATGAGGCCAAAAATGGACCCTTGTGGCACTCCTCAGGGTCTTTAAGTGGAGAAAGATCTCCTTGGGCTTTGATTTGTTGCATTCTGTTGCTAAGGTAACAGCTGAACCATTTCAAGGCAATGTCTTCAAGGCCAAGACAACTCAAAGTGGACAACAGCAAGTGGTAATCAACGGTTATCAAAGGCCTTGCTTAAATCTAGGAATAATGCAAATATATGTTTTTTTTGCATCCAGTGCAATTTGCCGGTCACTCAAAACTTTAGCTAAGGCAGATACCATGCTATGTTTTGGCCTGAAGCCCAACTGAATGCCATTTAGAAGATTCTTGATCTCCAGAAGTTCTCTTAGTTGGTTGTTAACTAGTTTTTCTAGCAATTTGGATAGGATGGGAAGTAGGGAGATAGGTCAGTAATTGTTTAGGTCACACATATCCCCTGCCTTAAAGAGGGGGATAATGTGTGGTGTTTTCCAGGTTGCTGGTAAGTCACTACATTCTAAAGAAAGATTAAAGAGATATGTAATGGGGGCGGTCAAGTAATAATAACCTATTTTCAAAAATAGAGGCTCTAGGAGGTTGGCACCAACACTTTTCCTAACGTATAGAGACAATAAAAGGTCCTCAACTAGCTTAAAAGATATTGGGCTGAAGCTAATGGTGGGGGATTTTTGGTTCTTTGTATTGATAGAACAAGGGGCATCCTTGGGGTGGGCCTGAGTAGGGAGTCTACTAGCTGGTGAGACTTTGAATATTAGGCCTGTCGTAGCAAAGTAATTATTAAGTTGGTCCAGGATGTCGGCATTGTCAGTATATGTTGCATCTCCAACAACTAATTTGGTAGACAGTGGAGAGGATGATGAATGGCCCTCGATCTCCCTTAGGATCTTCCAAGAGTTGGCAGAGTTATTTTTGTTCTCCTCTAGAGAAGTTTGAAAAAAATGAACTTTTTCTGCTCTATTAAGTTTGGTGCATGAATTCCTTGCCAGGCGGAAGGCAAGCCAGTCAGACTCTACTTTCGTTTTACGGGCCCTTTTCCACAACCTGTCTCTGTTCTTTAAATCTGTTTTTAGAGTAGGCGTAAACCAGGAGGATGATCTTTTCCTGGTCTTAATTTTGACAAGTGGGGCATGCTTATTGACCACACCCATGACACGTTCAAGGAAGATGTTTTAAGCCTTGGGAATAGATGAAGCTAAGTAAAAGTCCTGCCATCTAATTTTGCTTAGATCTGCTAGGAAGGCATGTTGACAAAAGTTTTTTAGGCATCTTTTTAGTTTGAAAGTCGAGGTTGAGATGAATTTATGAGTATGCCTTATACAGGCTATAGTGCAATGGTCACTTAAATCATTATGAAATACTCCTGAGTGGGAGATGTTGTATGGCTTATTGATAAGCATTAAATCCATTGTGAGATACGATTCAGGTTTTTTGCTGTTGGGGCGGGTGATGGGTGTGATTTGTGAAAGGCCATGCTTATCACAAAAATCCCGGAGAGTGTTAGAGCTGTCGTCCCTCCAATTGAGATTAAAGTCTCCCATAATAATACATTCGGAGTTGGTCTTCTCCAATACTTTGTGGTGGTGAGACAGAATTCTGAGGCCCCCTGATGGTGGTCTATAGCAGGCAGTTATAGATATGCTTCCTCGGGGGAGAGGATCACTCTCAATGTAAGGCTCTCAAATTCCTGTGGGGAGGAGGATACATTTGTAACTGTTACCGAGAACTTATCCTTTATGAAGATAGCAACTCCCCCCCCCCTGGAGGGTCTATCTGACCTGAAAACATTGTAACCAAGGATGTTGATACTATTGTCGGGAGTGGAGCTCCTAAGCCAGGTTTCCAAGATCATTAGTATATCAGGTGACATGTGAGAAACCCAAGCTTTTAATATGTCCTGTTTTTTCAGCAGGCTGCAAACATTTATATGGAGAAAAACTGATGCTCTTAAGTTGAGGTAGCTCAGATGGGGCATCTAGTAATATGGGGGGACCAGGATTTAGTTCAACCATCCCAGAGCATAATAATAGAAGGACAATAAGTTTCTTGAGTCCAATAATAAACCCCTTAATAACGCATACTTTGTGCTGTTGAATATAAAACGATCTTGGGGAAGGTCTGCAGGGGGCAGTGATGCAGCTGAACAGAGACAGTGCATGTAATGCCATTTTTGGTGGCACAGGTAATGATAATTGGCAGTAAAGAGAAGGCAAGGTATTGGGAACGGGCACAGCAGAAGTCAAGGGATTAGTTCCAGTTGGTTCTGGTTGAGGCAAATTTAAGATGAATTCAGCTTTGGGCGCACCATGGTTAGAGGGCATTTCCAAAGTTTTGTGACTAGGAGTAGGTAGAAGGAGGAGAAGATATCCCCAGCAGAAGAGGGACAATGCATAAGCCAAACTTGTCAGTAAGAGTAGCGGTGTCAACTGAGGAATAGAAGCACAACTATCAAAAAAAATCAGGACTGTAGTTTAAGAACACAGTTAGGCTATCAGACTGGCATGGGGAGGCACCCTTTTAGATGAGGAGATGTTACTTTTAATTTGACTGTTTGAGAAGGGTATGACCCCCTTGAGGCCACAATGGAAGACCTACTGCAGTATAGGTAAGCACATATGTTATGCACGTCTAAGGCATACCTAAGCTTTATAGGTGCCAACAGTGACTCTGTCCTATAAGAGGTGGAACTGTTTCAGCTTTGACTGGGAAAGAATGCAGGGATAGTAAGGGGAAGGACCCCTTTAAATATAGAACAGTCAGAACTGGGCACCAGTGAGGAGGTAGGAGGTGGATTCTTCAGTGGGGGAAGGGCATTTAATAGAGCTTGGGGCCGGGCTGGATGGATGGGTGGGACAAATTATTCAGTTCAACAGCAGGAGCACAGTAATTACAGGAGAGCCAGGGCTAAAAAACTGAAGCTGAAACAAAAAGCCAAAGAAGTGTCCAATTTAGAGGCAGCCACTACCATAAACAGCCAATAAGGGGTTGGGGCAAAGGGGTTGCATCCAACAGTACCAAAGTTTCAGTCCCCAGGCTTTTGAAGGAGCTTACCTGGAAGGAGCGGTCTTTTTGGCAGGTAGCAGAGGGAGATGCAGCCAGCTGGTTTCTCCAGCCATGGGCGCAGGAGCCGGAGGGGTGCCCACTCAGGGAAACAGCCTGCCTGCCTGAAAGGGAGCGAGCAAAGGGAGGGAGGGAGTTAGGAATTATAGACTATCAATAACAAAACAGGAGACAGCTAAAGTGGGGGCAGGAGTGATAGGATTTTAGTAAAAGGAAAAAAGAGGGAAATCACTGTAGGAGCTAGATCGGTGGTGGGCAAGTAGAGAAGCAAGACACAAGAGTAATGGGTGAGGCTAAGTGGTAGGGGAGGGGTTCGACAATCAAGTGAGTGGGGGGTCATTAGGCTGGTGCTGACTTGAGCCCACAGCTCATGCAATTAATTTTAGGAGGCACAAAGCCAGAGTATATCAAAATATATGGAATTAGGGTTCAGAAGGCGATCGGAGTGCAAAAAAGGCTGGCAGAAAAGGCAGTTTGTTAAGGAAAAAAAGAGAAGAAAAAGAGGAGTCAAAGGGAAAGGAGCAGAGAAATCACTTTAGGAGCAGAGCAAAGAATTCTAGTAATAAATTAATGTGTCCCTGATGTGCTGGCATAACAACCTAAAATAATTCCCATAAGTACACAGTTAACTAAACTATTCCCTCCTCCGAAATCAGTTCAGAAATAGCAGGAATAAAATCCACAATTACCTCAAACATTTTCCCCCTCAAAATTATTCAGCTCAACAGTAGGAGCACAGTAATTACAGGAGAGCCAGGGCTAGAAAACTGAAGCTGAAACAACAAGCCAGAGAAGTGTCCAGTCTTGAGGCAGCCACTGCAGTAACAGCCAATAAGGGGCTGGGGCAAAGGAGCTGTATCCAATGGTGCTAAAGTTTTGGTCCACGAGCTTTTGAAGGAGTGTACCTGGAAGGAGTGGTCTTTTTGTCGGGTAGCAGAGGGAGATGCAGCTGGCTGGTTTCTCCAGCCACGGCTGCAGGAGCTGGAGAGGTGCATGCTAAGGGAAACTGCCTGCCTGCTTGGAAGGAGTGGTATTTTCGGTGGGTAGCAGAGGGAGATGCAGCTGTCTGGTTTCTCCAGTCACAGTCACAGGAACCAGAGAGGTGCCCGCCCAGGGCAACAGCCTGCCTGCCTGGAAGGAGCAGTCTTTTCAGCTGGTAGCAGAGGGAGATGCAGCTGGCTGGTTTCTCCAGCTACGGCTGCAGGAGCCGGAGAGGTGACTGCTCACGGCAACAGCCTGCCTGCCTGCAAGGAGTGGTCATTTCAGTGAGTAGCAGAGGGAGATGCAGCCGACTGCTTTCTCTAGCCACGGCCACAGGAGCTGGAAAGGTACCTGCTCAGGGCAACAGCCTGCCTGCCTGCCTGAAGGGGAAAGAGTCCCTGGGTAATGGGTTACCCACCCCAGGTGCATGACTTTGCACTTTTTGGCATTAAAACCCAGCTGTAACTCCTCTAGTTTCTTCAGATCCCTTTGCATTCTCTCCACCCCCTCCTGGGTGTCCATCACATTGCAGATTTTTGTGTCCTCAGCAAAGAGACACACCATCCCCTCCAGTTCTTCAGCAATGTCACTTAGGAAGAGACTGAAGAGGACAGGGCCCACTATTAATCCCTGTGGTAATTCACTGGTCACTCTCCCATCCTCTGAGTAATTACCATTTACCACCACCCTTTGCTTCATATCGCTCAACCAGTTTGATACCCAGGCTACCACTTTCTCCCCAGCTCCCACGCTGCTAAGTTTCTTTATCAGCCTCCTTTGTGATACAGTGTCAAAGGCCTTACTGAAGTCCACATAGGCCACAGCCACTACCCTGCCCTGATCCATTTCCCTAGCTACCCAGTGAAAGAAACCTATGAGATTTGTTTGACATGTCCTCCCCCATGAAGTAGGACTGCTGGTGGTCCTGCAACCCATATGTCTCGAGGTACTTCTTTAGTTTTTCCTTCAGTAGGGACTCCATTAACTTCCCCACTACTGATGTGAGCCTGACTGGTCTGTATTTGCTGTGACTTCAGCAGAAGTTTGAATACCTTCATTCCATGATAAACATTCCATCTACTGAATGTGTGGAAAGACAGATGATAGATAAGGATGGACTTCCTTTTATTAGTCACTTTCAATGAAAGAAAATACTTGTTTTTAAATAATAGAAATTGGCATTTTTTTTTAAGAATTATTTTTCCCCATTTAATAGGTGCAATAAGACACATTGGGGTGTAGGTTGTTTAAGCAATAATCCACAACAGGGTGTGGGTTATGCTAGGATTTACCCACACCTGGTGTAATTTTGTCACAGGGCTGCAGGTCGAGTGACCAAATTCACATCAGAAGTGGGTAAATCCCAGCATAACCCACATTCTGGGGTGGATTATTGCAATTATACAATTGGCAGCAAGTAAAGGTTTTAAAACAAATTATTAAAAAGCTTAGATACTCCTGTTTTTTTATTGATTTTTAGTGTAATATCCTTTGTCTGTAACTGAAATAGTTTCTTTTACTAGTTAGAATAGTGCTGAAGGAGAATTTCACCCTCCCAAAGTACACACATAATGGGAAATATGGGATAATTTTTTTGCAGGGTTTATGTGTTTATTTTTGTGATAGAGTGACAGAGTGTGGTGTCGGTAGTAATGTGATCCAGCTCAAAGGTTAGTTTAGAGATAAAAATGCTGAAAACTCTTCATGAATAATAGTGCTCCTGCCTGGCTTGGTACAGTGCCAGCTCCTCCACCCTTCAATGCCGCAGCACTTTGCTATACTGCGCATCTATATGTCTGAATTTCACAGCAAAGAAAAGCTTCAACAATAAGGGAGCATTGTCAGAAAACATTAACACATTCCTCTCCTAAGGCTGGCATGCTGGAAAAAAGACAACTGCCATAACAAATCATTCGCTCTCCATTTAGACAAGCTGAGCGATCGTGGATCAGCAGACATGTGGAGAGGACATAAATGACTGCAATTAGTGTTTAGTAAGTGTTTCAACATAGGCTTAAAAGAGGTTGAGTCATGCTGATGCTCCCGACTGATGCTGCAGTTTATGGCAGTGTGTGTGTGCAGGGGTTCAGGAGCAGCCCTCAGAGATCTTAAACCAAGAGCCATGGCCTGACTTAGGCTCGCATTTCAATTTTTATTTACGAGAATGGAATTTGAAACTAAGGGGCACACTGGTATACTTTGTTGTTGAGTATTTTAAAACCTTTTATCACTTCTGCCTATTCATTATCAGCAAAAACAAAGTTGCAGTCAGGTCATCGGTGCAGTGTTTACAGGACTGGAGTGAGGGCACACAGTGGTCCGTAGGAGGTATGCAGTGCAGAAAGTGCTGTGGTGTGCGTGTGGCCTGGATTCCTTTTGGAGGTACTCAGATGTCTAACAGTGTAGCATGTGAGATCTGTGGTCATGTGCCTTGTGGGTTTTCACTACTAATTTTTTTTTTTATATTTTGGTGGTTTTAATGTAAAAAATTGTATTTTGAAATGTAGATAGGACTGAATCTAAACATTTCAGCCATGCATAGTGGGTGAAAAAATGGCTTGTTTTGATTTTTTTGGGAACAGGTGTATTGATCCTTGTTATGCTGCTGCCACCTTGACTGACTGGTACTTTTTGAGTTGGTTGTCATGAGATTTAACCATGGTCAAAAGTGCCAGTCAAACAATCAAAATCAGAGAGCCTCGATAGCCATTGTATATGTGATAACCACACTTCCAGGTGCTGATGGTACTCTGCATAAATGCCTCATGCCTCACAATGCAGCTGGGCATGCATTTGTCACATAACTACCCACACCCAGTTGTGCCTTATTGCTTACGTAACACTCTCTACTTAGGATCATCTGAGAGTTTGAGGCATCACCTGCAGTTGGTCCAGAACATGGCTGCCTAATTGATCTCTGTAACACCCTGCAGGGATCACATCACTCTGGTGCTTTGCAAGTTGCACTGGCTGCCAATTCAGTGGTGCATCAGTTACATGATATGCTAGTTGGTATATAAGTCCCTGCATGGTATGGGACCTGGCTACCTGAATGATCTCTTAACCCACCAGTGGTTATAGCATGCAATTCCCTTTTGTTTAAGGTAACCATGTAAGTTTCTCTTGAATGTTTCCATGGTCCCACTGTAAGAATATGCTCACCCACAAGCACATGATGAACACAAGGTACATCATGAATACAAGTTTACCCACACACACACATCACGTGCACAAGACACATCATGATTATCTGTATGCTCATGCCATGCAGAGGATACCCCCACACACACACACACAGAATTGGGGGGGAACAAATTACATATAGAGCTAGGGACTCATACACATAGCTAGGGAACATCTACATAAGTTAGTATAGGTTTACACACACATAAGGCTAGGTTATTCTTTATTCTTGCAAAGAACCTAGATACAAGCTATGAAACTGCACCGCTTCTAAAGCACAACCTTTACCCTACATTTGATCCTGTAGGGGACAGACAAAACAACACGTATAATATTTTAGGCTAAGAACTGCACTGCTATTTTGCTGCACTAATGTCAAAAATATAATGATTTATTTACCCGGGCGTGCCCTCTACAGCTAAGGTGTCATGTGCTGACACAGACATATTTATAAATGGACCTTTCAGAGAGCATGATGATACATTACAAAATGTTTCATCCATAAGAACACATCATTGGCATAAGTGTATTCTTATGACTAGAATGATACACTTTGTAGCATTCTAAATGGGGAAATGAGATAATACTCTACTGCACCCCCAAACTGATCAATAGAAGTAACAGTAAGTGCGATCATCACACCGACATGAACTGGCTATTTATCACCAGACTAAGATCTTATCAGGGTATAAAACCCCTTTTCCCATGCCCCCTCTCTGAGGAAATCGCAGGCAGACCCCACATGACACTGCAGTGTTCGAGAGAACCAGATTCCTGGGTACATATGTTACATAACTAGTATGTGATGTATAATGACTGTCCTATAAGCTGACTACTGGGATAATAATAAAAGAACCTTATGTTGCTCTTATGATTGCTTCTGATTCTCATTATTAGTCTTTCTCAGTTCTAGGACCTGTAAGAGAGGTATTGTATCTTTTGTTATGGTGTACAGTAGTAATCTCCTGACGGTCCCCAAAGGGCTATGTTTCCCTGCAGGTAACTAAGGGTTTTTAGTTCATAATAACAAAGTCAGAGGGTGTCCAACAGAGCCCAGCAAAATACCTCATATTTGGTGACTGCAACAGGACCAGAGTAGGATTTAGAGGCAGAAGCAGTTTCTCCTACAGTTATGCAAACTGTTCAGAAAAAGAGTGAAGGGTGGATCGATACACTTTTTATTTCTATTGGTGAGCAGGATATGGAAGATGCTCTCGAAATGGCCATTAAAAATAGAACAGCTAGTAGTTCAGAGCTTAGACTAGGTATTTCTAACCTTTTGACTTTGTATGGAAAATGGGGTGTTTTTGCTTCCAATGAACATAAACAGTGTTCCAATACAGTGCATGTGCCCACTATATTTGGATACTAAACATGCAATGATAAAAAAACAGGATCATAGGGGGTTAATTGTTTCAACATTGTGTTTCAAGATTCCGGCACAAGAGACTGCGAATTTATCCTTGAAGCAAGACTGTAGCAAAGCAACCAGACATATATGGAAAAATGTAGAATTCTGTTGGAAAAAGTGCCAAAAAAGTATACACTCCTTAAGGGTCATGTTAAAAGCTGCTTTGTATGTATTCCCAATTGATCTTGCATCATCAAAGGATGACAAAACGATCAATGGTGAGCCCAAAGGCCAGCCTACTTGGGGTGCCAGAAACCCCAGGCGTGATGCCAGAGAGGGAAAGGGAACTCCCATCCCTCTGGAGTGCATAAGTCCAAGTAGACCTCCACCCCTAGCCCAGTCACCAGCAAGCCCCAACCCCCAGAACAAACTGTAAAGGAAAGATTATGTTAGTAAAGAGCAAACTAGTCACGTAAAATGTATTTGAAAAGGGTTATGTAAATGCTTTGCCATATATGCTGTTTATCATCCTTGAAATGTTTTGAATGTAATATGCTACATAATGTTTCAGAAAACTGTTCTATGCAATCTCTCTCTCTCTCTCTCTCTCTCGCTCTCTCTTCTAAAACAGACTGGCCAGTCAAACTATTCTTTCTGTTTCTTTACTCTAAGAACCTATTTTTCTAGTTTCTGAGCCTGATAGCTCAGAGCAAAACAACATACACTACAAGTACACACTGCAAGCTGCAAAAAATAAGTTTGGTTTCTTTCTTGTTTTATCTAAATGTTCTGAAAAGTAGCAGTTTTCAAACCTGCCATGTAAATATAAAAATTGTGAAAAGTTTTTGTTTTCTTGGTTAAATGAAAAAATGAAGATGTTTGTATATGATTTTGCAGCATCAAGGTTATATGTGAGCTAGTTAAGATAAACTGCATGCAGCAGGGCTCAGCTGCCTCTGCTGCTGTTTAATATGCATATTGTTTTATTAATCTTGTTCCTAGGAAGATATGAGGAGAATCCCTATTCACATTTTGTTCTTGTTTTTTTGTATAACTGGACTTGTTTTGAGAGAAAACTGGACTGGTTGGTTTATGTGCAGGAAATGAAAAGGCTTAAAGGATGATGTAATTGGTTTGAGTTGTACGTGAAGGCAGTTAGCGACAGTCTGGTGTATGATGCAAAAAATTAAGTCTGTGCAAGGAACTTGCAATTTAAGTGTGGTGTGAAAGCAGCTTCAAATGCTATTGTTGGTTTAAAATTTTTTTTTTGTTTCTCCTTTCAAAAAGAAAAATGTATTTGTTTTTTTTTAAAACATGGCTGATACATCAGCCTAACACCATGTCATCAGTCATGGCAGCTAGCCAGGCCAGGAGGTGTGACTAACTAGTTGATAACACAGCCGTGTTCACTTGCACCCTTCATTATCCAAAGTTGAAGTTTTCAAAGCATTGTTTTTTTTAAGTGCTATTATAGTTTTTTCAGTATTTTGTTTTGTATGGTTAAATTTAAACAAAATATTATGTTTTAAAACAAAAAGACCCCATCCATTTTAATTAGCTACTTCATTTTACAGTTTACAATACTATGTTTAATTTTTGCCAAATTCAATGTTTGCCATGGGAGGAATGAACCTCCTGTGGACTTCTAGTACAATGCAGTTATCAATGGCACTTGGATACAAACCTTGTAACCTTGGTTTGAATACCTCCAGTCACACTTTTATACTGCATGACCTTTGGCAAGTCATTTGACCTTCTTGTATTGCCATACCACATACCCCAAAAGCTCAGACATGGTGTGCATGTCCTGGCTAAATAATATTATTTTTCTCTTTTATGCAAGTGTTTCAAGAACACACATTAACTAGTAATTTTTCTTTTTAATTTCACTTTTTTTTCAGAATCATACGCTTCATGCTTGTCCTCTGTCCAAAGAAGGAGGAGAGCCAATTTCTCCTGGGATTGCTGCCAATACCCTTTGGCTTTTTAAAAATGCCAACCCTTGTGTATGATCTTCCTTCACAAAGGTTCATCACCACGGCTTATATTTATTTTTATTTATTTATTCCCTCCAGTACCATTCATATGTGATTCCCTTGCAAGGCAAGGCAATTGGGGGGAGACATGGATCTTCTAATGCCCCAGCATCCATAACAAGCTACTTAATGTGACAGCTCACAGGAAAAAAACAGCAAGGTCATTTGCTGCACAGTTTTAACTGCTAAAAGGAAAAATATTAGAATTATGTTGTTTTTGGTTTTTTCTAAATTCAATTACCTATTGTGCCCATGAGATATACCGGGGGGCATACAATCTAGGAATGACTTCCAAGATCAATAGGAAGATTCTCCTAATCTTTTTGACTTGTTTTAATACTTTTTGTTACAGGCACGGTGTGACTCATTTAACATGTAAATACAATGAACAGGATTTTGTGTGACTCAGTTAGGACTGTGTTTTTATAAATTAAGGCCGAGAGGGAAAGGGGTGCCTTTCTGTCTCTGTTCTGATTTTGTTAAATTTTTATTTGATTTTTACAAATCAAGTAAGGTGTGGCTAGCAGCCACAACGCCATGTACCCTGCCAATGGCACAGTTGGTAGAGGTAGCCAAAGACATTCATCAATATAAGGCTAATGCAGCAGCATTTTAAAAATCAATGCTAATCTATTGCAGAGAGAGACTTTGCTCTTTGCGTTGTGTTTTTTATTTTCCTTTCTCTATCAGTGTAACCCCTAGGTGGCGCCATCCCACGGGCTACTACCCCTGCCTGCTTGGCTAGTAGCAGGTTATGGGGCCTGAGTTCTGAAATGGGTGCCTCTACCTGGAGATCAGGGTTGGTAGTGGTCAAGCTAACCTGGGCACAGCCCTCTGGGACACTGTAACCCCCCTCTTTCCCCTCTAGTGGCCTGAACACTGTACAATAATCACTTTCACAATACCCCCTGGTATACCACACAAGTACCCACACTGTTTGCTCTTACCACCAGGGCTGGTTCCTCTGGCTCAACCCTGGGGACCCCCTGTAAAACAAAGTTATGCACAGCAAATAGCAACAGTACAGTACTTTGAGCACAAACTGGAACCACAGTCAGATTACATGCAGAAAAAGTTAGATCTGATTTATTCAGGGGACTTGAACAAGGAAGGGGCAAAATCAGGCTAATTAGCTTAAAGGTTATATATCATTCAAGCAGTTATGCATGTGCTTTAAGTCCCCCCACACAGTCCACCTCTGGGTACCCAGGTGGAGAAGAGATGGGCTAGCCAGGACCGTTGCCCGGGATTGCAGTTTGTTAGGGCCCTGTGTTGGAAAACACAACATGCACAGTACACAATATTTGTAATCCAGAGCCAGAGGGCTCAGTTTGTAAAGGAAATGAAACAACAAGACAATCAGATGACACACTCAGATTAAGCTGTTGTTGCAGGGAGGCTACCCTGGTATTTACTCACGATACCCAAGACTGGACACAGGCTGGACAAAAATTGAGACTGCAGGTGGTTGATCTAGAATGCCAGGAGAAGCAGGGCCAACGTGAGTCACAGAGGCGTCATTCCTGTTCAAGCATGGAGCAGAGGGCTGATCCCCAGGCAGGTCTCTCGTCGATGGCTTCTCTGTGCAGTGGGTAGTCTGGTTAGGCCAGTTTGGCAAGGCCCAGACTGCATGGAGACAAATTCAGATGCAGTTCGTTTTGGGCTAGATACAACTTCCAGCAAGCAGAACACAGTTCACACAGTGGAAGACTAACTCACGACCCACTAGCAGCTCACAGCACATTTACATGTAAGGGAATTCTACTGTACCAGGCAAAGTGCTCCCCGGTCACAATCACAAAGTCTCTGCACACACCAGGAGCTTAGGGGTAGCTGGAACTCCTGACAGGCCGATCGCATTCAGCAAAATCTTCGGTCTTCTTCAGGTTGAGCCTGGCCCACTTAAGTAGCTTACTTTAGTCACACAAACTTGGATTTAGTCCAAAAAAATTCTCTTCTCTCCCTCTCAGGAGCAGCACGCTAACATACAGGCCAAAAACTTAGCCTTTTCAGAGTTCTCCCATGCAAATCCACTCAGGGTTGCTGCTCACAATCACTTTAGCTACTTCTTGTTCAGCTTCCAGCTTAGATCTAACTGAAAACTGCAAGCAGCCCGGGACTTCCCCAAGATCCAAAAGATTTGGTTGGCTGATTTGGCTGTCAGTCAAAGCAAGAGCTCCCCCTTCAGTTGCAAAAAAGGCATACAAAGTTCAAACTACAGTTCCTACAGATTTTGAATTCAGACAGATCCTGTAGTCCAGCTGCATTTTAGGTCCCACCAGTACTGATTGGTCCAATTTACAGTCCAGGACCAAGATAGTGGAGACAAACAAAATAGTCCTTGCTACAAAGAAAGCAGGTTAGACAAACTACATTATCATTATCACTCTAAATGGTTTTTAGTAAATAGTTACATCTTTCAACAGAGCTCCCTCTCAGATTACTTAAGCTGCAATAAGGCAGCTCTTAAAGAGACAGTACACAGAGGCTATACAGGCTCTGGTAATCACATTTAAACTGCTAAAATGAAGGCCACCAGCCTGGCAGTGAGCATTTAGGCAAGCTCAAGGAAGACTTTTGGGGAACCCCCATTTGTAGGGGGGTTACACCCTTCCCTGCTGGGAAAACTTGGTGTCCGCATCAAGTCTGTACCATCATAACATTGAAAACGCAACATATACAAGACATTTATACCATTAGCATGCTATACAAGTACTATCTGATTCATCAATTGGCATAACTTGTCACTTTACTATACATTTCAATGTACTCCACTATATCATTTCCATTCTGACAATACATTATGCATATTTCACACAGGTAAATTGAACATTACTATACAGACTCATGTAATAACTTCTTGTACTCTAAACAATGCAAGAGGGGGCCCTTCCCTATCAGCTAACTTGGGGCTGGATGGGGCAGGGGCATCATGGTGAGAGGGAAGAACAAGTAACCTGTAATGGGCCATCAAGCTCAATTTGGGCAGTGAGCTCTGACAGACATAAACACCTTTGTGGACTACATTGAGAGGCAAATCCACTGGCCTCCCTGGAGAATCGTAACTGAAGTGCACCACAGGCTTGACAGCTCGGCCAGTCTTTCTGGGGTGAACAACCACAGTCTCTGTACTTTCAGCAACTGTCTTGGAGCTTTCATCACTTGTGAGGGGTGCCTCTGGATGAAGGGGACTGTCCAAGCTGGGAGCACTGTCAGCCCCTTGCTCTGTAGTCTCTGTTTCTACAACACTTGGCTCATTTTGAAGACACTGTCACTGAAGAGGGGGTTGTCAGCACTCTCATAGTGTTCCTCAAGTTCTGGCATGTCACCAGAAAGACTCATACCATCAGCCTCTCCTTCAGGCAAATCATACAGTTCCACAATACATAAAGACTCAGCATCCTCAGATGTGATACTTTGCACTTCACCTTCAGGGAGCATTGGCTCCAAGGATGATGCCAGGGCGTTAGGCAGTCCAGAAGGCCCAGCTTCATCCCCATAATTCAACATAGGATTTCCATGAAACAACTGACTCAGTTCATATGAGGGGTAATAGGCATTATCATACTCACTGTCATCCGAGTTAGACTGGCAGTCACTATCATTCTGGACCTGCTGCGGGGGAAGTCTTAAATTGGCAACCATGGGGGCAGGCTCACTCTGTTTCTTTCTTGCAGCAGCACAAGTCACTGGTCCAGGGGAATCGACCTTGGCAGGTTCAGCCTCAATTATAACTTACCAATAGGTAGCAAGTGGTTACGATGCATGGTCTTGACAGTTTTGGAGTTATTCTCTGGGCGCACTTTGTACACTGGCAAATCATCCAACTTTCCAACTATGACATGGGGAAGATGGTGCCATTGATCAGCAATTTTGTGTTTACCATGCAATCCTAAATTTTGCAACACACGGTCTCCAGGCCTAAGCTCTTGAGCCTTTACTTTTCTATCATGTCTCTCTTTGTTGGCTAGATTTCTTTTGGTGGCCAATGTCTGGGCCAGTTGATAGGCATGGTTCAATTGAACTTTCAGTTTTTGTACATATTGCAGGTAATCTTTGGCTCGGACCCCATCGGGAGAAACACCAAAACAGTCATCAACAGGCAGCCGGGCCTCTTTCCCGAACATGAAGTGGTAGGGAGAGAACCTGGTAGCATCATTCTTCATGCAACTGTATGCATGGACCAAGGTGCTAATCTGCTGGCTCCATTTATGCTTATCTTTTGGGTGGAGGGTGTCTAGCATGTCTAGCAGGGTGCGGTTAAAGCATTCTGGTTGAGGGTCCCCATGCGGGTGATAAGAGGTGGTTCTTGACTTTCACACCCCCAATAGAGACAGAATTTCTTTGATTAGCTGACTCTCAAAGTCCCGGCCCTGATCAGAGTGAATTCGCTGGGGGCACCATAGTGGACAAAGAAATTTTCCACTAGCACCTTGGCCACGATAGATGTTTTTTGATCTTTGGTGGAAAAGCTTGTGCATACCACGTGAAATGGTCCGTAACCACTAACACATTGTCAATGTTTCACTGATCAGGCTCTAAACTCAAGAAGTCTATGCAGACTAGTTCCATTGGGGTGCTGGTAGTAATGTTGACGAGGGGGGCAGCCCTCTGAGGCAGGGCTTTTCTCTGCAGGCAGCGACTACAAGTCCTTACATGGTGCTCAACATCGGTCCCCATCTTAGGCCAGTAGAATCGAGACTGTAGTAGGTCAAGGGTCTGGTCAATACTGAGGTGGCCCATATGATTGTGGAGGGGCCTCAGTACCAAATCTTTGAAGGCTGTGGGCAGGACCAATTGTTGCTTGTCTATTTGGCCACCTTGATCTACAATCTCTCTATACAACAAATGATTAAGCAGCTTCAACCTAGGGCCTTCTTTATACAATAAAGTGGTTCGCAGATCAGAGGAACACAACTTGGACACATCTTTTCCTGCACGAAGGGCGTCAAGTGCTTGTTGAATCATAGGATCTCGAGTTTGAGCCCACTGAATGCTGTCATTGTCAAACTGAGGTAGTGCACTAATATCTAGAGCAGAGAAGTGGCAACATGCAGCCGGTATGCAGGTGTCAGAGGGGCCCGCACAATCTACTAAGCAGTCCGCTGTGTCCGTAGACATCTGTTCATTTCTATCAAACTTTTGGCACAATGCTTGGATGGCAGGTTTAGACAGCCTGACCCAGTCGCTCTTGGAAATGGGCCTCTGGGATAGGGTGTCAGCATCAATATGATTCAGGCCTGGTCTGTATTCGACAACATAATCATATGTTGACAATGCAGAAAGCCACCGGTGTCTCGTGGCGTCTAACTTAGCTGAAGTCTGTACATAGGTCAATGGGTTATTGTCAGTCCTCACCAGTAATTTTGCCCCATAGAGGTAATCATGAAACTGGTTGACAATGGTCCATTTTAATGCAAGGAACTCCAACTTGTGCATAGGGTAGTTTCACTCTGACGGGGTCAAGCTCCTACTGGCAAATGCCACTGGTCTCAAACCAGACTTAAGGTCTTGATACAGTACAGCTCCTAGACCTTGCAGACTGGCATCAGTATGCAGCACATAGGTTTTGGTGGGATCAGCATAAGCGAGGGTGGGGGCATGGGTGAGCTGGTATATGACTTTGTGGAAAGCTGCTTCACAGTCAGGCATCCAACGGGACCTGAAAAGTTCACCTGGGCGGAAATATGCTTTGTCTGGTTCTTTGATGTACCCATTTTTGTATTTCCGATTGGTAGGAGGGTAACCCTGGGTAAGATTCAAGAGTGGCCGAATCACTTTGGAATAGTCCTTTATGGACCAGTGGTAGTAGCCACAGAATCCCAGGAAACGTTGCAGTTCTTTCAAATTGTGAGGCTGGGGCCAAGTAGTCAAGGCTTCAACTTTACTAGGATCAGTCTCTATCCCCTCTGTAGACACTATGTGCCCCACATACTTCACAGAGGTTTGGAAAAAATGGCACTTGTCAATGGACAGCTTGAGGCTGAAATCTTCCAGTCGGTCTAGTACTTTGAACAGTCGATTCTAATGTTCCTCTAGGGAGCTCCCAAACACAGTGACATTGTCCAAGTACACCAGGCATTCCAGTAAATTCATGTCTCCCACCGCTCATTCCATCAGTCGCTGGAAGGTGGCTGGGGTGCATGATATCCCCTGTTGCATTCTCAGGAATTCATAGAACCCCAACTTACAGATGAAGGTTGTCTTCTCATGGTCCTCCGGAGCCATCATAATCTGGTAATATCCACTGCGAAGATCCAACACTGAGAACCATTTGCTCCCATTCAAACAATCCAGAGCATCTTTTATACGGGGCATGGTGTATTGATCAGGGATGGTCCGCCTGTTGAGGGTCCGATAAGCCACACACATTTGTACTGCTCCATTCTTCTTAGGCACAACCACGATGGGAGAAGCATATGGGCTCCTGGATTCTTGTATCACTCCAGCTGCGAGCATTTCCTGCAAGTGTCTTCTCACATCGTCTATGTCTGCAGGGGCTAGGCATCGAGACTTCTCTCAAAACGGCCGTTCATCGTGCAGGCGTATGTGATGCTCTGCACCCTGGACACATCCCACGTCCCATTCCTTCAACGAAAACACTTGATCTCTCTGGGCAAGTTTCTGGCTAATTCTAGTCTTCCATTCAGCTGGCAATGGGGAGTCACCAAAATCAAACAAGTCGGGAGTCACTCTATCTGTCTTGCCGGGGGCTTGTTGCTGGGCAACACTGCAGTGTCTACACAGTGTACCATAGCTAGGGTGCATCCTCTGTTCACCTGGATCTCCCAATCTGACGCATTATGAATCTGGACCATCACTCATCATGCATAGGCATAAGCACGAGCTGGCAAGATGCTGGGCTTAACCAATAATCCTTTTGGCAATTTTTCATCACCTGGCGCATCCAACATCAGTATTTTGTTCTTGACATCTTTGCGAAGACAGACCTCCCCTTGAACGGTACACTGGGCATTAGGGGCCAGTACCATTGAATCAGGATCCTTCTTCCACACAACCCCTACTGGCTCATCCTGGTCCACTCCCCTGGGGTTCTGTTGGAAATCATAGGCCCTCTTGATCAGAGTGCGAGTTCTTAGGGCCCTCCCAGTCTGTTGCCCTTGTTTCTTGTGACAGAGTTGTGCCAGTTTCCCAAACATATGGGCGTTGGTCTCAGTTAACAGGGGAACCCCATCATACAGTCCAGTAGGGGGACACACTAAGGCCAGTGTCTCGACTTGCTCGTCTACACCAGTTACAGCTGCAGGAAATGACAACCAGAGGTGGACATATCCTAGGTAGGGATAAGACTTGTCACTCAGCCCCCACACATGTAGGTCTTCCAGGGATTGTAAGGGCGCAATAGATAAGTGTTTGTCACACCAGTCCTTAAATACAACGGTCACTTACGACCCACTGTCCAGCACAGCCCGAGTAGGAATACCATTCACAGCCATGGTAGTCTCCATTGAGGGGCCCACTATTTTGGACCAGTCTGGAGGGACAGCAGCAGGGGCCTGGACAGATGATTTAGCCACATAGGGATTTGAGTTACTACTTCTTGAACCCTCACTGAGGTCATTTTGGGCACTCCTCGACCGCTGATTCGTTCTCCGAAGCTCTCCTTGAAGACTGTATACAACTTTATCTATGTCTTTTGTGGACCAGCATTCTCTCTTCATGTGCCCATCCTTCCCACAATTAAGGCAAAATATGTTTTCTGGGATTTGGGGTGGCCGAGGCATCACACTGGGAGCTGGGGTGGTGGTACTACTACCAACTGAAAACCTTGGTGCCATCTCTGTCTGCTGTGTGGTGAGCATTTGGAGACATCTCATCAATTCTCTTACTTTCATAGTCAAGACATCGAGTTTCGAGCTGCTGTCAGCAGGAGATGCCTGGGTGGACACCCCCACCCCCATAGCAGATGCAATTGGATAAGAGTCAGTGCCTGTACTTGCAGGAGTGGCCTTCATAAACAGACTGTCTTTTGTTTCCCTGAACTCCCTCAGCAGTTCCTCCCATGGCGGCACACCCTTATTGGTCCCCACTTCGGAATGGCCTTCCGATGTCATGATTACTTGGGCTGCGCTCACCCTAGAATTACAATCCCCCTCTTCATTTTTCAACCTCCTGGAGTTCTTTTATCAAGTCACAATAGTCTAGTGGGTTACCCCTTCTATCTGGGAGCCTTAATTGAAGGAGCTGCAATTTAGAATGCTTTGCATGTTGCAGTATGTGCCCCAACCTCACATGGTTTAAGTCACTGGCGGCTACCCCACCTTTTCGGTAAACCTTCTGCAGCGCTCTTTCCAGACGAGTAACATATGCATACAAACTTTCCTCTGGCCATTTTTTTGTACCTTGAAATTTCCACATCAAGTTCTCCCCTGACTCAATGCTCCCAAAATTGCCTTCGAGTGCAGATAAGTACTTCTGGGCAGATGTATCAGGGTTTGTGGACCTCAGAAATGTCATGGCCTCTAGGGCGGGACCTCTCAAACTTTCTATGATCCTTTTCCATTTCTCAGCCTCCGCACACTGCCATTCAGGTACCAAAGGGGCAACACAATCTATCCAGGTCTCCCAATCATCTTCCCCTTGGGGGGAGGGTGCCGGAGAAGATTCTCAACCTTCGGTAAGAGTCGTGACTAATGGCAGGTACAGACATAGGAGCAGCATTGGCATGAGCACAGAAGGAGGGGCAATAACGGGTGCTGGAGCGGGAGGGGGTGTTGGGGGAGGAACACCTCCAGGTGGCAGGAATAGTTTCTTTATGTCCTCCACAGTTTTCCCTTCCTCCAGCAATAACTTAGCAAATTTCTCCTCTAAAGTCTCAGATAGTGGGAGGAGGCTCATCCTCCCCGGGGTCTTTACTGTCTTTAGTTATCACTGTCCAGGCAGTGAGGGCTCCTTCGGGGGTGATAATCCATGGCACTTTGGAACTGTCTACTGGGTCCTTACACTCTACTAACGCCATGAAACTTTGGGCGAGCAGATTAGCCTGTCGACCCACCACCACAGGGTTTTGTAAAACTTCAGTCTTGGAAAGTATTCCCTTTACAGTGTCCTTATTGGTACCCAGGGGAATATCCAGGATAAGTATAGCATTTAGGGGGTTGATCTCCTGCCCAGTACACCACTCCACCAACTGGTGTACAGCCACTTCTGTTGGGGTAGCCATTTATTTTTAACTGCAATTCTCAAATTTGGCCACTAGAAGACACAAAATCCCAGCGGTGAGCCTCCAAGATGTAACCTCTAGGTGGCGCTATCCCAAGGGTTACTACCCCTGCCTGCTTGGCTAGTAGCAGGTTAAGGGGCCTGAGTTCTGAAACGGGTGCCTCCACCCGGAGATCTGGTTTGGTAGTGGTCAAGCTAAACTGGGCACAGCCCTCCAGGACACTGTAGCCCCCCTCTTTCCCCTCTAGTGGCCTGAACACTGTACAATAATCACTTTCACAATACCCCTGGTATACCACACAAGTACCCACACTGTTTGCTCTTACCACCAGGGCTGGTTCCTCTGGCTTGACCCTGGGGACCCCCAGTAAAACAAGGTTATGCACAGCAAATAGCAACAGTACAGTACTTTGAGCACAAACTGGAACCACAGTCAGATTACATGCAGAAAAAGTTAGATCTGATTTATTCAGGGGACTTGAACAAGGGAGAGGCAAAATCAGGTTAATTAGCTTAAAGGTTATATCAATCAAGCAGTTATGCATGCGCTTTGAGTCCCCCCACACAGTCCACCTCTGGGTATCCAGGTGGAGAAGAGATGGGCTAGCCAGGACCGTTGCCCGGGGTTGCAGCTGGTTGGAGCCCTGTGATGGAAAAGGCTCAGTTCATAAAGGAAATGAAAAAACAAGACAATCAGATGACACACTCAGATTAGGCTGTTGTTGCAGGGAGCTACCCTAGTATTTACTCACGATACCCAAGACTGGACACAGGCTGGACAAAAATCAAGACTGCAGGTGGTTGATCTGGAATGCCAGGAGAAGCAGGGCCCACATGAGTCGCAGAGGCATCATTCCTGTTCAAGCGTGGAGCATGGGGCTGATCCCCAGGCTAGTCTCACGTCAATGGCTTCTCTGTGCAGTGGGTAGTCTGGCTGGGTCAGTCTGGCAAGGACCAGACCGCATGGAGACAAATTCAGATGCAGTCCATTTTGGGCTGGATACAGCTTCCAGCAAGCAGAACACAGTTCACACAGTGGGGGACTAACTCGCGACCTGCTAGCAGCTCATAGCACATTTACATGTGGTGTCAGAGTGGCTCAGTTGGTAGCACATCCGCCTCTGGACCAGAAGGTCATGGGTTCTCGCCCCACACCGGGATTGGACTTGCACCTAAAAAATCGCTGGCATCCGAGTGCAGTATTGGGGGGTGCTGTACTGCTGGGGTGTGCTGTCCTTCGGATGAGACGTTAATCCGAGGTCCCTTCTACCCATCCTGGTGTTGTCCTTGTGGGTGCCCAGGTGGAAGTAAAAGAACCCAGGGCACTCTTCGCAAAAGAGTAGGGAACATTCCCATTGTCCTGGCCAATATTCCCCTTCCCATAAGCCAGTTCATGCAATTATCCAGGCTGTGTGTGGGTGATGATGTGCGATATGGCTGCCACCACACATTCAGTCACTTCACTACCAGTCTAGCATTGCTTGTAAAGCGCTTTGGATATAAGAAAAGCGCTATATAAATGCAGATTCTTCTTCTTCTACATGTAAGGGAATTCTACTGTACCAGGCAAAACGCTCCCCGGTCACAATCGCAAAGTCTCTGCACACACCAGGAGCTTAGCTGGAACTCCTGACAGGCCGATCGCATTCAGCAAAATCTTTGGTCTTCTTCAGGTTGAGCCTGGCCCACTTCAGTAGCTTACTTTAGTCACACTAACTTGGATTTAGTCCAAAATAATTCTCTTCTCTCCCTCTCAGGAGCAGCACACCGACATGAGGCCAAAACCTTAGCCTTTTCAGAGTTCTCCCATGCGAATCCACTCAGGATTGTTGCTCACAATCACTTCAGCTCCTTCTTGTTCAGCTTCCAGCTTAGATCTAACTGAAAACTGCAAGCAGCCCGGGACTTCCCCAAGATCCAAAAGATTTGGTTGGCTGATTTGGCTGTCAGTCAAAGCAAGAGCTCCCCCTTCAGTTGCAAAAAAGGTGCAAAAAGTTCAAACTACAGTTCCTACAGATTTTGAATTCAGACAGCTCCTGTAGTCCAGCTGCATTTTAGGTCCCACCAGTACTGATTGGTCCAATTTGCAGTCCAGGACCAAGATAGTGGAGACAAACAAAACAGATCTTGTTACAAAGAAAGCAGGTTAGACAAACTACATTATCATTATCACTCTAAATGATTTTCAGTAGATAGTTACATCTTTCAACAGAGCTCCCTCAGATTACTTAAGCTACAGTCAGGCAGCTCTTAAAGAGACAGTACACAGAGGCTATACAGGCTCTGGTAATCACATTTAAACTGCTAAAATGCAGGACACCAGCCTGGCAGTGAGCATGTAGGCAAGCTCAAGGAAGACTTTTTGGGAACCCCCATTTGTAGGGGGTTACATCAGGAAAAAAGGTCCCTCTAGCCAGGGACTGAAGCAAGACAAAAGACCCCTCGGGGGGGGGGCAACAACACTCAATACCCTACAAACCACCTCTGGTAATGTATGGTGTAGACTATTTTAAAATGTAACGCTGTTAAAAGTGTAAAAAAATATTGAGATACTCAAGGGCTACCCCATCAGTATATATATTCAGCATGCACCTTTTAAGGTGCTGACCAGCAGACAAATAATTTGCCAAAACACTTCTGTGGTTACATGTCCACAACCAGGGGTGTAGCCAGGAATTTCTGAGCTGCACACCAAGTGGACTCACTGCTACCCACCCCCCCCTTAGGGTGAGCTACCCCTCCCCCACCGTCCATGCCCTCTCACATGCTAGAGTAATTTTCTGTGTTGTATGCCAGCACACCATTTCACCACCAACAGGTGTCAGACTAACTGGCTTTTGGTTACAATACTCCATTGTGACAAGCCTCTGTACCACATCAAGGTAGCCAGTCCCACAGAGGTCCAGTCACACTAGCCAGCCACCAGACTAGCTTTTAGTTACAATGTTGCATTGTGACCTCTGTACCAGACTGGCTTAGTTACAATGTTGCATTACGACAAGCATCTGAATCTTGATGCTTGCGTATTTTCAGCAACAAGCATGAATATTTATATTGGCGCCAAGAAAATACCCAGAAAAAAAATTCAAGGATCAGTAGGTAACAACCCTCTTCTTCTGGAGAGGGGGTGATGGTCATTTCTATGAGATGCACATCCAGAGACTGGTCTGGCTGATCCCATGTCTCATTGGAAGTGGGTGCTAGAGGAGTCTGGCTAGGATAAAAGTAGGTGTCAGATGAGAGCTGATGGAGGCAGAAAAGTGGCAGTCTGAGGATAAAGGGGGACAGAGTGCTCATGAAGATCTGGACAGGCTCTCACTAGTGGGATCCCAATTTAGCAGTGATCACCTCCAAGACTCAATGCTATATAGTGGACCGCCAGTGTGGGGACCATGGGAGGTTACCCCTAAAGGGGAGCACCCTGATGACCAAGTAGACCAAGAACAGTCCCCCTTGAAGTCTTGAAGAGGAAACCCTATTTGAGGCAAGATCAGGATGATGCCCATGCTACAGAGGAGGTACTTGAAGAAGCTGAATGCAGTGTTGGACAGGAGCAGTTGGATGTAAGGTAGAAGAAGCTACAGCAATTCAGGTAACCTGGAGTGTAAGTGATAGGGACTACAGGATGGAGACTGCCATGCAACAGTGTCCATAGTGCTGCCCTGAGGGTAGTAGGGAGCTGTCTGGTGACATGTTGTGTCAGATCATATGGAAGCAGCTAGTTTTTGACCTGGACTCTCATAGGAGAGAGTTAGGGAGAGCCCATTGCCATGATGCATCAAAGATCCAAATGGCTTCATCTTGAGTATTTTAAGAACTGAGTTCTGACTGGCTTGCACAGCCTGATGCCAAAAGGGATGCTCATGCCACTGTTGATCTGTATGATTGCTGCTGGAATGAAATGAAGAGATAGTCTGGGCATCCTATGTCAAAGGAGATAAAAGCATGTTGCTGATGTGTACAGTAAATATGTAATGGATTGGTTCACGGTGAACATACACTTCAAGGTCACTGAGGGCACTGTCCAGACAATGTTGCAAATGTCTGCAGGGACCGGGGAAGTAAGGATCATAATAGAGCCATTCCCTAAGAATTTCTGTATTCACTGAATAGCAAGACAGACTAAGAATTGCACTGTTATTTATTCACCAACTCAGATCTCTGGAGTCACTGTATCTACGTTATAAACTACCTCAGTTCCCTGAACTAAACTTGTAGGTGTGCATAAATCATGTCTGTGAGGTTATAGACTGAAGGTCATAGGGCTGAATCCAGTGGGAACACCCACGTGTCATAACCTGGCAAAATAAATATGTCACTGGGAGGGGACCTCTCCAAGTCCTGTTGAGTGACACCTTAGATAGGAAGGGGACCCAGGCATCACACAGAATAACAGGTGTGCCCCCCACAACCACCACCACTACAGTAAATATAGCTCCACAGGTTGGCATGTGTGGTTACAAATACCTTTATTTTCTGTGATCTAAATGAAGACAGCCATGAGTCACATAACCCCTACCCCCATATGCACACACACATATAACCCCCTACTACCAGCACTGGATTTCTAAAACTACAGACTTTTACTCCCAAAGCATTGAATAATATGGCTTAACTTCAACTCTTACCAGACACTCCTATTTTTCTGTCACAACTTAATAACTACTGTCTGCCATGTCTAGTAAATTATAGAAGCAAGTAACAGTATTACAGAAAGTAAAAGAACACCATGTCTTCCAACAAATGGTCTGTAGCTGAAGCATAGCATTACACAGGGACAGGTTCAGGCGGGGTGCTCTATTTTTAATAGGTTATCTGAGCTGCAGCATAAAGATGACAAAAGTAAATCAATTGGGCTCATCTGAAGCCAGCCCTAAATTGAAACACTGTCCCAAAAAAGAGCAAGGGACTCACCTGCAGTGCTTCAGCAACAGGCAGCTCAGCTCAAGGTGACTGTCGCGCCAGACGCCCCGATCCGACTCCGATGGTGGCACTGGCAAGTTCAAAGAACTAGCAACAACGTGGTGTGACTGTCTTGTGCTTGTAGGGCTACTCGCTCCTGAGGCTCGGACTCAAACTCCGCTCGAGTTGCTAATTGCACAGCTCTCGCTCTCCCTCTCTCCAGCAGTGAAATCTATAGTCCAAGTCAGCGGTCACCTGAGGAACAAAAACAGCAACAGTAACCTTCCTGAACTCGATTTGAATCCTCCGGTTGTGGCTCCCGTCTGACTCCAAATCCAATAGCTCCTGAATCCCGACTCTTGCTGCACTGAGTCCTGTCCTCCTCCGATGACCTCTAGACTAGTTGCAGTGTGAACAAATGAATCCAAAAGGAAACGGACCACACAGTGTTTTGCAAGGGCATTTAAAGAGCCCGCCCGCCCTTAGCCACCCTTACTTTCCACTACCACGCCTCCTTTCTTGGAAAACGGACCTGATTGAGAGACAGCAACATATTCTCAATCAGGTCCGATGGGCTTGAAAACCACAAGTAAGTAAGCTGATCCCCCCCAACTCCTGCTATCTTAAAAAAAAACAAAAAAAAAACAATGAGTGTCCGAGAAAGCCCGCGAAAAAAAAAAGAACGAACAAAGGAGCGTGGAGCAGCGGACAGACCAGCTGGTGCCTGCTACCCCACTGATCTGCAGCAACACGCCATGGCGTGTCGGGTGTATCGGTAGCTACGCCCTTGTCCACAACCCCTACTGTCAACAGAGTGTCATCTGACCTCTCTGTAAAACTGTTACAGAATTTACTAATTCGTTGTTTGGCCTCTGCTCCAGCATTGGCGAATCCACACAAAACCCTTCCATTACTATAATTACAAAGCTGCCTCTTTCACCAAAGAAGGAGCTTGGGGGGAGGGAGGGGGGATATGAATCATGCCCCTTCCAGTGCAACACCTATGGTGGCTACAAACAACAAAACAAAACTCCCTCTGGACTTGACTGAGCCATAGCTGGCATATCAGAAATAATGATATCAATAGCTCTCCAAAGACACAGAAAAGAAATGTCTACAAATAATCCATTTGTTGTTTTATAGTTTGCCTCTTTCAGACAAACACAAGCACCACCTAATGGTACCCTGTCTATACACTAGGCCCAAGCACAACACACAGGTTTACACACACACACGCACACACACACACACTGCATTCATAAACCCAAATGTTTGTTCTTAATTTCCAAATGGTACTATTAGACAGCATTGTGCACTTCATTCCATTGCTAGCACTGTCATGTTTCCAACTGTTAGACCCTGAACAGAGGAAAAACCCACCCAATGTCCAATGCAGAAACATGGACCAGCTAGTGGTCTGGTTGCATCAACACTTCCAGGTACCCTTGTAATTAATGTGCAATTTATGCATATCCCTGTGATTTTAAATGTCACCAACTATAATATAGCAGAATTTAGATTCTGCTACAGTATCAACACTTCTAGGTTTTGTAGTGCCATGTTACTAAACTTACTTGCAGCATATCAGATATGTACTCAAGATCCAGTAGCAGGGACCCACACTACTGAATACCTAGGAGCATTTAACCCAAAAAGAACACAGCCAACTGAAAATTGATGCCATGCAAATCAGTTGAAGCTGTTTAAAAGGTTCTAAGTATACAACTGTATAACCCCTTCCCCACTTATTGGGGTAGGGACATGTATTTTTAACAGATGGCCTATTTTCTGTATTTAGATACTGGAAATAAATGCCAAAATCCATGGATGGAAGGTAATCCTGGGTAGGTCTATTCCAGGCCTACCTACTTGTGACCCTATTGCCATGCTTGGGTCAAAGAGATCCAATCCAAGAACTTGACCAGAGGGAGACGTCTGTTCCAGTACCATGAGACCATCCTCAGATGTCTACATCTTGGAAGGAGACCCTGACCAGAGGGATACAGTTTCACTCCCAGAACCAGACTGAGACCTGGTCCATTTCCAGTTCCTGTCCAGGAGAAGTCAATCCCAGGCTCAGATCCAGATGCTCCAGGGAAAATCCCAAATGACCCCAGGACATAAAAAAAAGTTTGCCCCACTTCATCTTTTTGGTTGACCCCTTGACCTCCAGCCATCCATCTTAGGCCCCTTTTAAATTTTTGATTTCCAAATCTAATTGCATAACACATGAAGGTTCTGGTATCAGTTTACAAGTCAATGTGATTGCTTTTAACTGCCTTGTTTTGCAGCTGGACTTTATGTAGACATTTACTGATTCTAATGTACTTTTAAATGGTAAATCTCTTGAAGTGGCCCGCCTTCACAAAGGAACTTTTAAAGGTTGGCCAAACACTCAAACCACTTCTAATGGAACTTTAACTATCCAAAATGTACGCCTACAACACGCTAGACTCTATAACATTACCGTTATGGCACATTAGTCATTTAGTCAATTAGTCATTGTCACTGTTTGCCATGGAACCTTTGTAAAAGAGCTCTGAGCTCAAAGGTATGATCCGAATCCCTAAATAAATAAATTAAAAAAAAATTCAGATTTTTGCCTTTCGTTTTCGCAATGAAGAGACTTTGCCAGCAGGACAATATTCTTACTGAATCTATTTACCTTACTGTAATTTCTAAAACTGTTTCAAAAAATTATGAAAATTGCCCTATACTTGAACCCGGCCCAAAAAGTGGCCTAACTGCTATTTCTTTTCCAGGTGTATTAATTAATAATGTAAATTACATGCATGTGCCTGTCATTTTAAATTTATCTAACTGAAAGATGGTCGAATTTGGTCATTGCTCCAAAACATACAGTTCTAAGTTTCATACAGTAATGCTACTTGACAATATGGCAGCATTTCAAACACGAGCTCAAGACCCTGTAGCAGGACAGTGTTCTACAGAACACCAGGGAGTGTTTAGACCTAAACGTGGGAAAAGAGGGTTAGGTCTTCCTGGTGTGACAGGCTTTTTAGAGTCTGCCACAGGTATTTCTGGGACTGATTTATCTATGTGGAATCAGGCCAATTAGGCCAAAATTGGGAGGCATGCTAAATTACTTAACAGTAAATTAAACCAGGATGTAATACAGCCTATGCTACACGGTATTGCTGGTCTTGCACAACAAGATAGGTTCACCACATAAAACATGCAATTTATTGCTAGGATTTTCGATCAGACCAGACACAAGTTAATACACGTTAGTGATAGGGAGGCTAGACAGCACCACATAGGTAGGAAAATCCTTTGCTCTGCTTATGAAAGCTTTGCACTCCCCACCATTACAAATCTCTTACGAGATTTAAAAACTGGCAAGATCCCAGATCTCATTAATGATAGATGTATGGCCTAGTGGAATTGCCCCCACTGTGACAATATAGCATGTACTATGAAGTGCATGGATCATATGGCCACATTTACCATTGCCACTGCTACAAACCTTGGTTATGTTACCGTGCACCCAAATCAGGGCCCCTGCTATAATAGACATTGACTGTAATATATAAAATATACATGTCTGTCACATTTACTGTTTCACTGCCTATATTTGATAAGGATACTGCAATATTTAATAAACTGGTACAGGTACAATCACTTGGGCACTTGGAAGAAGACATCTTTCGAAAACAAATAAAGCTGCCAGATCCCCTTGTTCATCACCAACACCTGAATGCCTGAATAGCCCCCATACAGACTGCTGCACCAGGAAGGGCTACCACTACCTGTGTAGGTGTGATGCCTTTACCGTGGTCACACCTGTGTGCGGATATAAACCAGACTTTGGAGAAGGGTCATCCATTGACCAAGCTGATATGAACTTTGATGCAACTAATGGAAAACAGCACACTGTTTTCCCACCAACCAGCACTGGTACCCACAACAATGCTAATACTCGGGTACCATACATGAAGACTAGCCTGGGTGAGGGGCAATCCTTGACTTCAGTGAAGAAAACATTTCTTCAGACGCCTCTTCAATCAAGACTTCAATCAAGCACAGCAGCAACGCTTTCATCGAGGCTGCTAAAATGCCATTTTTTATTAAACTTACCAACTCCTCGATTTTGTGCCCCATCAGACTTACCAAATGGCTTGTACCTAAAGTTCAAGTTACCTACAATTCTAAAGGTTTATACTGTGTGGTTACTAAACCATAAGCCTTATGTTTATAACAATATGGTTTGCAATGTGACAACATCTAGATTCTGCTTTACACCCCATAAACGTACTGTCATAGGCCATACAGTCATTATCCTGTTGCCCCTCCATGACCAAGATTCTAGAGATACTGAACCCACTCATTTAAAACATAAAAGCCAATACTTACCAGTTGGTAATGTTTATATAGATCAATTGCACTTTGGTGTTAAAAGGTTAACAAAAAAAGACACACACATTATTCAAATCAAAAATAGTGTTCAAAAGACAGAGGATTCATTACAAACTATGTTTCATAATGCAGATACGCACACTGCACTTACCAACACATGGCTGGAGTTCACATTTCAGGGATTTGTTATTGTTCAAGTTTTTTCTCATTTTCATACTTATTAATACCTTTTTTTTTTGACTCTGTAAAACTCTCAACTTTTATAAATCTTGACTCAAATTTCACTATGCTACCCAATCTATCCACTATCCTGTTTACTAATTATTTCTTTCTGCTTTCTGTACTACTTGTATGCTCACAGGTAACAAGGGGTGAATTGTAAGAATATGCTCACCCACAAGCACATGACGCACACAAGGTACATCATGACTACAACTTACCCACACACACACACACACATATCACGTGCACAAGGCACATCATGATTACCTGTATGTTCATGCCATGCAGAGGACACACACACATACACACACAGAATTGGGGGGACACATTACATATAGAGCTAGGGACTCATACACATAGCTAGGGAACATCTACATAAGTTAGTATAGGTTTACATACACATAAGGCTAGGTTATTCTTTATTCTTGCATAGAACCTAGATACAAACTATGAAACTGCACTGCTTCTAAAGCACAACCTTTACCCTACATATGATCCTGTAGGGGACAGAAAAAATACCGCAAATAATATTCTAGGCTAAAAACTGCACTGCTATTTTGCTGTGCTAATGTCAGAAATATAATGATTTATTTACCCGTGAGCGCCCTCTACAGCTACGGTGTCATGTATGGACACAGCTATATTTATAAATGGACCTTTCAGAGAGCATGATGATACATTACAAAATGTTTCATCCATAAGAACACGTCATTGACATAAGCGTATTCTTATGACTAGAATGCTACACTTTGTAGTATTCTAAAGGGCAACTAAGATAATACTCTGCTGCCCTCCAAACTGACCAATAGAAGTAATAGTAAGTGCAATCATCACATGCACATGAACTGACTATCACCAGACTAAGATCTTATCAGGGTATAAAACCCCTTTTCCCATGTCCCCTCTCCGAGGAAATTGCAGGCAGACCCTGCATGACACTGCAGTGTTCAAGAGAACCAGACTCTCGGGTACATATGTTACATAGGTAGTATATGATGTATAATGACTGTCCTATAAGCTGACTAGTGGGATAATAATAAAAGAACCTTATGTTGCTTTTATGATTGCTTCTGATTCTCATTATTAGCCTTTCTCAGTCCTAGAACTTGTAAGATAGGTATTGTATGTTTTGTTATGGTGTAGTAATCTCCTGACATTCCCCAAAGGGCTACGTTTCCCTGCAGGTAACTAAGGGTTTGTTAGTTCACAACAATGAAGTCAGAGGGTGTCCAACAGAGCCCAACAAAATACCTAACACCGCTCTCTACCACTTTAGATGGTATATGGTTCCGTACTGATACAACACTTTGGAAGCACCAATGTTGTCTTTTCTCTGTTTAAATAGTTCCCCTTTTTGTTGGTAATTATGTGCTCTACATAAGAAACAGTTTTCTTTGCATTTCAGCCTTAAGCTGTTTCTGAGGTTCTCATTTCTAATTCCTTTGAACACATTAATGTGATCCCCTCTTAGTCTACTATACTCGGGTGTAAAAAGATACAGCTCTTCCAGTCTCTGTTGGTATCTTAAGTCTATTAAATCATTTCTGGATTTGGTGTGTCGTCTCCGTACACCTTCCAATCTGTTTAGTTCAGTAATCGTTTGATGGGTCCATACCTGACTACTGTACTCTAAGTGGGGTTTAAACAGTGATTTGTAAAGGTGGAGCATCACCTCTCTGCTTCTGCAAACAAAGTTTGTCTTATTACTCTAGATTATATAGCTGCTTTTCATAATTATAGACTTACACTGGGCTGTAGGCTTACAGTTCTTAGAGATAAGCACGTCAAGATCTTTTTCAGTGTTTGACTCTTTTATACTACACCCATTTAGGCTACTGTAAGAAGCCCTCATAATATTACTACCAAAACATAGAAACATAGAAACATAGAATTTGATGTTAGATAAGGACCGCTTGGCCCACCTAGTCTGCCCATTTTCCTACCTAACAGATAAGCTGCAGATCCTAGTTAACCAACAGCTTACTTCCTCCTACCCCCCCACTAGGACTGCCTTATGTCTGTCCCATGCATTATTGAATTCCTCCACTGTTCTTGACTCCACGACCTCCTCAGGTAGGCTGTTCCATGCATCCACAACCCTCTCTGTGAAAAAATACTTTCTCACATTACCTCTGAGCCGTCCCCCCTCTATCTTCAAATTGTGCCCCCTTGTTATTGCACATCTATTTTTCTGAAAGATGCTACCCTCTTGAACTTTGCTGATTCCCTTGAGATACTTGAACGTTTCTATTATGTCCCCTCTCTCCCTTCTTTTCTCAAGGGTATACATATTAAGCTCCTTTAGTCGTTCTTTGTATGTCTTCTGGTGCACCATTTTGGTTGCCCTCCTCTGGACAGCCTCCACTCTGTCTATGTCTTTGTGGAGATGGGGTCTCCAGAACTGCACACAGTACTGCAGATGGGGTCTCACCAACTGTCTGTACAGAGGGATAACAACTTCCTGTTTTCTACTATTGATGCCTCTTCCTATGCATCCCAATATCCCCCCAGCCTTCTTTACTGCCTTCTCAGATTGCTTGCCCACCTTTAGGTCATTTGATATAATTATCCCCAGGTCCCTTTCCATTTTTACTGTTGTCAGTATCTCACCCCCAATTGTGTATGCTTTCCCTGGGTTTTTGTTTCCCATGTGCATTACCTTGCACTTCTTTGCATTGAATCTGAGCTGCCATACATTTGACCATTCCTCCAACCTTGCCAAATCCCTTAGTATTACTTTCTTAGCACACATAGAGATTAACGCAATATAGGCTCTCTGCTGCGACCCTGGAACCTACTTGAAACCACCCAAAATACATGCTTCAGGACTGAAGCTACCAGCAAGCACAAGTGAGGGATTAAGACGATTTCATATATCCATCCAAAAAGATTGGATATTCTCACAGGTCCATAACATATGGAATAAGTCAGCAGCATCTTTGACATTTTGGACAGTTGCTGGAAGATAAGGCCCCTATTTGATTCCTTTTAGATGGTGTATAATATAAATTTTGGTTAATATAGTCTGTACCTATCCCACTTGATGTATTTATATAGATGTTTCCAGATTCTGGACCAATTCCTCTGAGGAGGGTTCAGATTTAAAATGTCCCACCAATAAAACCGTTGACCTTCCAAATCAGCAATTTTCTTGAGGAGAAATTTATATGAAAGGAAATAATGTGAGATATAGGCATGGATTCTAAATATGGGAGTAAGGAAGACATTAGGGAACTGTTCCATACTCCGGTACCAAAATGGGAAATAAAAAGGTGAGATACTTGAAAGAACTTAAACACTTGATTCGCAGGCCATTTAAAAATGGAACTTGCTTCTGTAAAGGAGAGCAACTTTTGGTTCCGAACCAGCTGATCTACACTTTTCACTCCCATATGTGACCAAAAAAGGTGTTGTATAACTGTCTTATCCGCTATTGAAAGGTTAGGGTTAGAGAACGGGCTGAGCTATCTCTCTATTTGTGTCTACTTTGAGGAATTTATTTAACTGATGCCGAGTGCTCATTAAGGCATATAATGGTGTAACCTGCAAGGATTTGGGGAAATTCTTCCGAGTAATAAAAGGGAGAGTCTTAGGGTCAAAACCATTCCCCAAACATAGACCCTGTTCAATTCTGACACAGGAGGGGCAATTGGGAGAGTCCAACACTACTTCTGAGGGGAGTAACCAGAATGTAATCCTTGCCAGATGTATGGCTAAGTAATATATATAAAAATTCGGGGCTTGAAGGCCACCGTCAATTTTCTGACGAGCAAGTTTAAGGTAGTTTCGGCTAACTTTCTTCCCCTGTCAGATGAAAGTAATAATGATTCTATGTATCTGCGTAAACCATGACGTCGGGAGGACCCCACTGAACATTTGCAAAGTGTATAAGATTCGGGGCAGCACATTCATTTTTATTATGCTCAAACGACCCCATAATGAAATGGGTAATTCTGACCATCGCTTAAAGTCTTCCGATAGGGTCCTGATTAGAACATCTAAATTAATTTTTTTCATTACTCGTGAAGAGGGATGCAGTAGGATTCCAAGGTATTTGAATTTTGCCGTATTCCAACTTAAGCCCAAGTAATCGATTTCACTCTTGAGAGTAAATGTATTAAGGGGAAATGCTTCCGTTTTTCCGATATTCAGCTTATAGTTCGAAATGGACCCAAACTGCGATATGATGTGAAAGGCTTCCGGAAGAAATTGGGTTATGTTGGTGACATGCGGAAGTAAATCGTCTGCATAAGCCGATATTTTGTATTCCGTATGACCAATTAGTATCCCGGATACCCTCTCCGAGTTTTTTATTTTCCTGATAAGTGGTTCCAGGTACAAATTAAAAAAGGTATGGGGAGAGTGGGCAGCCTTGTTGGGTACCCTGGGATAACTTAAAAGACGGGGAAAGAACACCGTTACAGTAAATTTGAGCTTTTGGTAATGTATATAATATTTTGACCCACTGTATAAATTCCTGTGGAATATGATATTTGGCCAATAACAAAAAGGCTTTTGACAGGGTCTCCTGGGACTTTTTCTGCATCCAGGGATACAAGAGCTGCGGAAGTATTAAGATCCCTGGATGCAGAAGAGAGGTAGGCTACCTTTCTGAGGTGGTCCGAAGATAGTCTCCCTTTAACAAATCCAACCTTTTCTACACTGATTAGGGACTACCAGACCTGGCTTAGTCTAGATGAGAGTATTTTAGCTAAAATCTTGAAATCCACGTTGATTAGAGAGACTGGTCTATAGTTTGGAATAAGGAGAGGATCTTTATCTGTTTAGGAATGACAATTATGAAAGTCTGATTCAGGGAGGTATCAGAAATACCTTTGTTAAAAATGTATTGATAAGTGTCAAGGAGAATGGGTGGAATCTTATCTTTAAATGTTTGATAAAAATTTGTAGTGAATCCAGGCGATTTATCCTGTGATAAGGAATCTATTGCTTCCTGAACTTCTTATTAGAGTAATAGGGGCTTTCAGGATTTTGCTCTGTGCTTCTGATAACACTGGAAGATCAATATCTAGGAAAATATTATCCATTTGTTGGTGCAGGGAGGAGTGGACTGGGGCTGAGTAAAGATGCCGATAGTAGTCGTGAAATGCATTCACAATATCTGGAGGAGAGGTTAATAAAACCCCTGAAACTGAATAAATTGAGGTGACTATCTTGTCAGCCATTTGAGTACGGAGAGCCATAAGCCTCTCGGCCCTTTCTCCCTGATCAAAGTAAGATATTCTAGACCGAAGCATAAAAAATTTGGCCTTTTCAGCTAACTGATTGCACTGTGCACGAAGAGACTCTACTTTTGCCCAGTCTTCTATTGGGGCAGATAGTGAAAGGAGGTCTTCTTGTTCCTCTATTTGGGCCAGAATTGTTGTTAGGGTACCGCTCTCTGATTTTCTTGTTTTGACGCCAGGCGAATAAATTCACCCCTCAATGCACATCTCAATGAGCCCCACAAGAAATCATTTTTAGGCATTGTAGGGGCATTAATATCCATAAAATTAGATATGAAAACCTGAAGGAGTTGAATTTGTTCTTCTGATTTCAAAAGTTGACTGTTCAGTTTCCAGCTTCTGTCCTTTTGTATGTTAGGAGAAATATCAAGAAATATATGGGCGATATGATAGTCAGAAATTACTTTAGAGGAGTAGTATGCCAAAGAGGCACCCAGTATAAGGTCTAATGACATAAAAAAATAATCCAATCGGGAGAAGGAGTGGTGAGGAAGGGAGTGGAATGAGAACTCTTTACTGTCTGGGTGTAGTAGCCTCCAGGGGTCTATAAGGCCCATGGAACTCATTAGCTCATGAAGTGCTTTTTGCCCTGGGGTTGGTTTTTGCTTTGTCTGAGTTCTTCTATCTAGCTGGTTGGAGAAAACCAGATTCCAGTCTCCCACCAACAGTGTTGGAATTGAAGCCCAAGGGCAAGGGTGGCCATAAGTCCAGCATAAAATTCCGGGTCGTCAACATTGGGACCGTATATGGATCCTAATACTAACTCTTAGTGGCCTAATATGGCCCTAAGAATCACATATCGGCCTCCAGGATCAGCAATTTGGTGAATGAGACGGAATGGGATTCTCTTAGATATTAGAATAGCTGTCCCCCTTTTACGAGAATCAATCCCAGAACCAAATACTTGGCCCGCCCAATTTCTCCGTAAATAATTTGTTTGATTGGGCAACAAGTGTGTCTCTTGCAAAAAAGCTACATCTATTTGCAAGCTTTTCAGATGAATTAGTACTTTGGTTCTCTTGGCTGGGGTCTGAGATCCTTTTATAGTCCAAGAACAATAATTAAAACCCATCCTGACTGAGACTAAATCCTAGCAAGGTGAAATAAGTTCTATTAGGAAGGAACCAGTACAGAACATCTGTTTTAGCTATAATACCTCTCAGACCAGTGGCAGACTTCCCCTGTATTATCCCTCTATCCCCGACCCCCTTTACTTAAACCCTGACTTCCAATTCTTTGGAAGTACTCCCTTGACCCTCCCACCATACCATAAGTCCTTAGTATCTTAAGGGGCCCAATCAGGCAAATTGGTGTGGGAAGATCAAAACCCAATATATGGTTCATGACTGCTTTCAGGTTACAGACACTCCAACTCCTGCCCCGCTTCCCCCTCCCAGACTTGGATAACACAAGGATTACTGTAAAAAAATAAATAAATAAATAAACCCTACTATGATCCGAACCCAATTATAATAACAGTGTGTAGGTACCCCCCCACAAGGTTGAGTTGAAAACTTTTGTGACAATTATCCCTATATCGTAACATTACACTCATACTTAGTTATGGTTACCACTAATTTAAAGAATTTAACTCCTAAAGTTGTGTATATATATATATATATATATATATATATATATATATATATAATGCAGTAATGGAGCATATCCTTACCATAACAAAACTAATAAACTTTAACATTATACCCAAAAGGTGTTTAAATCTGCTATAACTGGGAATGACAGACCCATGATTATAATAAACAGGTGTATTACACATAGACTCCCTTTCTATTTGGCACAGTTGCATTTAAAACTGAAAACTGAGAAGGGGAAATAAAAAAAAAAAGTTAATTATTGTCCAGCACTCTGGTTTGAGAATGATTCCGGTCGTGGAGGGGAGGGGAATCCTTAAGTTGAAAATAGTGGGGTTCATTGGTGAAAAGTGGGGTCTAAACTTGTGAAGGGGGGAGGGATAGGAGAAAAGGCTGTCAAGGGGGTGCCAATAAAGGAGGGACTCTGTCTCCACCCCCTTGGGGAGCTGGAGGATTGCAGGAAAAGGCCGACTGGTAAAGTGCAGACCAGGGGAAAACAGAATCCCCATGGGAACACGAGCAGGGAAATGGAGGTATAGGGAAAGGGTGGAAGGTAGTCCTGCTAAATGCCAGGAGCTTGGGTAATAAAATGCCTGAGCTCCAGGCGATGCTAACTGAGGGAGCGGTCACTGAGACCTGGGCCACTGCAGCACACAACTGGGACCTGAACCTGGAGGGTTACACTATGTTCAGGAAGGACAGGGGGGAGGGAAGGGGAGGAGGGGTAGCAATGATGGTCAAAAACTGCATTGGCATAGGGGGGAGTAGAGGAGGCGGAGGGAACCATGGAGGCAATTTGGGTCACCTTGATAACAAGGGGGGCAAGAGAGTAAAAATAGGAGTGGTATATAGACCCTCTGCACTGGCGGAGGAGTTGGAGGAAAGTCTGGTGGCAGATGTTGGGAGACACTGCAGACTGGGCAGGGGAAGGGTGGTGGTGTTGGGGGACTTAAACATGCCAGGAACAGACTGGGAGACTATGACATCCTTGGTGACCAGGGAACAGAGGTTGTTGGATATCTTTCAAGACGCGTTCCTAACTCAGCAGGTGGGGGAACTGACCAGGGAGACGCGGGTACTGGATGTGGTCCTGGCAGACAGCGACCACATTGGGGGCCTAGAGGTAAGGGACCCATTGGCGGGGAGTGACCATGCCATGGCCTGGTTCTGCCTGGACCTAGGAGGGGTAGAAGTCTGCACAAAGATGGAGGTAACTGACTTCAGGGGGGCGGATTTTAAGGAAATGGGAAGGATCCTTAAGGAGCATTTGGATGGGATTGGGTCAGACATGGACACTGATAGTAGGTGGGAAATAATCTGGAAAGGGGTGCAGGATGCTGCCAGCACCTGTGCAAGAGTAAGACGAAAATGCGGTAGGGCCCAAAAACCCTGCTGGTGGACCAGGGAGGTCCAGGAGGTAGTGTGGAAAGAAGAGGCAGCCTATAGGCAATTCAAGTGCTCAAGGGTGAAAGGGATCGAGGGAGTGCAGGCTGATGGCTAGAAGGGCCACTAGGGTGGTGGGGGCAGCTAAGGCAAGGAAGGAGCAGAACCTGGCCAGGAAAATTAGGAGAGGGAACAAGGGGTTCTTTAGATACATTGGGGAAAAATGAAGGGTGAAAGGGCAGATTAGTAGGATTAAAACAGGGGAGAGATGGGCACAAGACCCGGGGGAGCAGGCTGAGGTACTAAATGAGTACTTCACCTCAGTTTTCACCAAGGAAAATGGGGATGCTGCATCATATATGGGAGGAGACAGTGATACTGAGGAGGAGGCCCTTGATCAGTGGGTCTGGGGAGGGAGGCATCACTGGCAGAAGGGGAGGCTAAGCAGGCGAAGAGTGGTAGAAGTGGAAATCACAGCAGAGAGTGAGGGAAGCCCTCAGGTCCCTTAAGACGGAGAAAGCACCAGGGCTGGATAAATTACATCCCAGAGTGCTGAAGGAACTTGTGGCTGTCCTAGCGAAACCCCTGGTGGAGCTTTTCACCATCTCACAGAGGACAGAGTGGGTGCCCAAGGACTGGAAGGTGGCGCATATAGTGCCTATCCACAAGGGGGGGATCAAGGGAGGTGGTTGGGAACTACAGGCCTGTCAGCCTGACATCGGTGGTGGGCAAGGTGATGGAGGGCATTGTCAAGGAGAGGCTAGGGGGGGACCTGGAAAAGTCAGGGTGCCTGGACGATCGACAGCATGGATTCGTCCCGGGGAAATCATGTCAGACAAACCTTGTGGAGTTCTATGACTGGGTGACAAGTGCCTTGGACCTGGGTAGACAGTGGATGTCCTCTTTCTAGACTTCAGCAAGGCATCTGACTTTGTTCCTCACGTGGGCCTGTTGGATAAGCTGGGAGAAATGGGGGTGGGGAACCAGATGATCAGATGAATAGGCAATTGGCTCCAGGACCGGACCCAGAGGGTCATAGTTGGCGGGATAGTCTCATCCCCAAGGAGGATCATGAGTGGGGTCCCACAGGGATCAGTCCTTGGGCCCCTCCTGTTCAACGCCTACGTCTCTGACATAAGGACAAGTATCAGGAGTGAGATGAGTCTCTTTGCGGATGACTCAAAACTGGGGGTGGTGGTGGATGGGGAGGAGGGAAGGGTGGCCCTACAGGGGGACCTGGAGGCTCTGGAAAGATGGTCTAGAAAGTGGAAGCTGAGGTTCAATGCAGGGAAATGCAAGGTACTGCACCTGGGGGCCAGAAACCCGGGCCAAGTGTACACCCTGGGGGGAATGCTACACGTCTCGATGGCTGAGAGGGACCTGGGGGTGGTGGTGGATGTCAAGATGAACAACTCGGAGACTTGTAGGAGGGCAGCAGCCAAGGCCAACAGGATGCTGGGATGCATCGCTAGGGGGATCACCTCCAGAAGGAGGGAAGTGATGATCCCTCTGTATAACTGCTTGGTGAGGCCGCACCTCGAGTACGGTGTGCAGTTTTGGAGGCCACACTTAAAAAGGGACATTGAACTCCTGGAGAGGGTCCAGAGGAGGGCAACCAAAATTATTTGGGGCTTGGGGGACAGGACCTATGAGGAGAGGCTCAAAGAGCTAAATATGTACACATTGGAAGAGAGAAGGGACCGGGGGGGACATGATAGAGGTCTTCAGGTACATGAAGGGGGTAAACAGGGGAGGAACAGTCAGGGTACTTCAAAGGAAGGAGCAGGGGGCCACTAGGGCATGGGTGGAAGCTGGAGGGGGGAAGATTCAGGGGAGAAAGGAGGAGGTGCTACTTCACTGAGAGGGTGGTGGAGCCATGGAATGTGCTGCCTAGGGGGCTGGTGGAGGCAGAGACGGTGGAGGGGTTCAGGAGGGGGTGGGACAGGTACAGGGGAAGGATTCTGGAAGCGAAATCCAATGCAGCGAGAATATCCGGAACTGGGAAGGGAGAAGCCAGAGAAGGCAAGGGGGGCAGCAAGGTCAGCTCCCAGGGTGGGGGCTGACCAAACGAGCAGACGCGAAAGACCATAAGGCATATTCTGCTGGCATTTTAGTATGTTAGTAGCCAGACTGATTTACATGATTAGGCTGCCTATATATAACAATAAAAAAAAAATAAAAAAAAAGGGAAGGAAGACCCCTCTATCACATCCAGAGAACTAATGTACTGGACTTGATTGTATTTACCTAGAAGAAACAGAAGAAATGGGTGACCATTTACTACCCAGCATAACTAGTTTAACCTAAAAGTCCAACAAAATTCACCGGACTGCAATCGATCGCACCCTCTAGCGAGACCTCCGCTGGGGTGTTAACCAAAAGTACTTGTTGGAAGTCGTGAGCTCCGCAAGAAAGAAAATCTTGACAGCCTTCATGCCATTGCCCTCTATACGTCAGGGTGAACCAGGGTATACACAAACCGGAGCTCGCTGCCTCTAAAATAAACAAAAGGATTGTGATCTCTCCCTGGTGCTCTCTATACAAATCAGGTAAAGATTCTGTATAGGAGCCAACCAACATGAGGCAATTTTTAATTAAACACAGAAAAAACAAATCTTGCTATCCCCAGTCATCAGAGAATAAAGTCCAACTACGACTTGCCAAAGTTCCTTATTGAAGTAGGTTAAGGAACATTTTGGCCTTTTGTGCCCAGTTAATATCTGGTCTTTTGTGTCAGCATTATAGATCAAGGGAGTGCTCCCTCACCAATTGGAGCACTCCTTTCCTCTGTGCATGAAACACTCTTGTTCTGTGAAGAGTGTCTCATGTGAAGCTGCTCTGGAAACAGGCAGATTTCGGTAAGGTTTTTTTTTTTTTTAAAGAAAATTTATATATTATTGACCTCAATCAATAATATATTAATACTGTCTGAGACCACTCTTATGGTTGTAAGAGTGGTCTCACATTCTTAGGGTACCAGAACTGCTCATCTTCATTTGGCAGGTCTGATACCCTAAGAATGCATGTGAGACCACTCTTACAATTGTAAGAGTGGTCTTAGCGGTGGTATTAACATACAGTAAAGCCTAGCTTGGTATCATCTGTGAACTTCACAAACCTCCCCATTCAGGAAAGTAGAATAGAAGGGTGAATTATTACTTTTAAATGGGACTGAATTAAAGAAGGTGAAGGGAGAATGAGATTTAGAGATTATAATAACAACAAACTTTAAACAGGGATAGCATTGTGAGTCAGCATAGAAAAAAGCAGCTTGGGTATTGAAATGGGTAAAGCAGAACTTTGTAAGCAACTCAGGAAAAGTAATAGCCGCCCTGATATAGGACATATTTGAGGCCACAACTGGAGTACTGATGCCAGTTCTGGAATCTATATAGAAGGAAGATTTATTTAGACAGACTGGAATGAGTTCAAAGAAGTGGAAGAAGAATGATGAAAGAAAACAGCATGGAATATAAATGAGGTACTGTACTTTGAACATGTTTTGCAGAAGAGGAGACTCAGAGAAGCTCTAATTTATTTATTTAGTTTTTGTTAGGTACACTAGACAGCATAGCTACCTATTTTCAGGTACGACACAGGAGATTACAGCAAAGGGTATGTAGACAATAGTAGGTACAAGAAAACATCATTGGAACAAGTAGAAGTCAGACATAGTACACTTATACAAAATTTTCAGCAATGACAGTACATTTGCAGGAATCTATATGTAGTAACAAAACAAGAATATAAGTGCAAATAACTAACAGTCATAAGTCATACAACTAGTGAGTAAGTACTAGAAGAGAGGAAATAGCAAAATTTCCAGGCAGGTTTTGAGAGTAGTAGAGGTTGGAGCCAGTAGGCAACTAGGAGGAACCAGTACAGGAGTGGGTGGATAACACTATACGGTTTCCTAAAATACTCAGAATTGTGTCAGGAAGTGAGGCTATTTCAGCAAGTAATCAAAACTACAACTACGGGTCATAACAAGCAGTTATAAGGGGAACTATTTAGGACAGATGGGAGGAAATACTGTTTCACACAGACGGTGGAATTTGGAACTCGCTTCAGAGTAATTTAGTAAACTCAAAAAGGATAAAAAATGGGCTGGACATATACAGTATATATGAGAAGCACATTTAATGAGGTTTTAACATAAAAAAAGTATGTGTTTCTCTGTGTGGGGGTGTTCTAATGGGTGATATGCCTTCTGCTGACCTATTTTTCATATGTTCCAGTGAAAACCGTGTTTGTTTTTTATTCTGATTGGCTCAGAATAGATTTTGAATAATGACTTATAATGTATAGTGAGTGCTTGTCCAGCATGGATTTCTATATCAGCTAAAATGTTGTTGTACCACAGTTCAAAGGTCATGGAATATCACTGTACCCTTCTGTGGCACAAAATATTCCAGCTGATTTAGAAACCTCATGAGATGCATTAAATTCTGCTGCAGCAGGTTGTTTTTCATCAGAAATGATGGGCAATCTTGTTTAAGTAAAATAGAAAAGGCGGCACTGTACTTACATAACAGTAAGCCTTTACAATAACTTATTTGACTCCTAAAGAGGAAGCTGTAATGGGGGTGGGACATTCAAAAAAGCAGAGCAGCTTGGCACAGTGGGACAGTATGGTATTTAGAAAAGGGAATGAATGGTGAGCATTTCAAAAGGGGGGGTGAACATTTGCAGTTTATAATTTTTTTTTTAACTATACACTATCACAAATACTGGACAGACAACCACACACCCAACCAACCCGAGTTGCCACCTCAGGGTTCTGATTATATCAGACCTCTCAAGCATCACTCTCAAGGTCAATGATGTAATCAGAACCACCTGTGTGGCTCCACAAGCTGACTGTGCATGGTTGCCCATCCAGTATTCTCTATGGCCCCAATGCATTAAGGGGCAGATTGCCTAGGTGAGTAGGCAACCCTAAGTTAGAATGCCACACACTAGGGGTCCCATAGCCCCCCAGTAGCCTTCATGGAAGACACACATGGCCCTACACACTCAATCCCCTGGCTGTTCATATAGCTATCATGTGAAAGGTTCAGGGAAGTGTCAAGGGGTATGCTTTTACTCCATGCCATTAAAAAAGGTGCAGAGTGCCAGGCAAGGGAGGTGCAGGATATGGCAGCAGCGACCCTGCCATATCTGTTGTTTGCCCCCCCCCAATTACACCTGCCAGCTGCAGTGGGACAACCCCCACCACCACCATGCTGACTCAGCTTCCTGGGCAGGCAAGGAAGGTTGGAGGCAGCCATTTGGCTACTCGCCCCCCAGATTTAAAATTTATGGTCCTGCACCATCCCACAAACCCCTGCTCCACGCAGTGCAGGGGACATACTATAGAACCAGAATGGGCATCTGACTGGATGCCCACCTGTGTCCTCTGATCCACCCCAATATCCTGTGTGCCAGGGGTTGGGACCATGGACAGGCACCCGGTGGTGACCAGCATTCATTAATGCTGGCCACTGCGTGCCTGTTCGGGGTGCAGAGCTGAACAAGCTGGGTATGTGTCTCATGCGTATAACTAGCCCACAACAGTACATAGCCATCTATATGTACAGTTGTCTGGCAGGACAACTCTGTTTTATAATTATAATAGGGATTCATACCTCTGTTTTGGTTAAAAGTGCATTTCCAAGTTGACCGTAAATTTAGGACTTATATCTAGTTACGTTACATGTGTAAGTTTTCTTTACACCATGCCCTGTTATTTTTAGGTTATTTATGGAATGTTCTTTCCATTTTCACTGTCTAGTTTCTTTGTACTTTAAGCTTACATATGTGCACAAACTCTACTCTTTTTGATTGTTGATTTATCATGTATTTTTGGTTTTGTTTTAAATAAAAAGAAATCTCCTACTCTTCTTTGATAAGTGCCAAGGGAAGTTTAACTGCCTTCTGAAGGACATAGGAAAAGATAGGCCACTCACCCAGCATGTAAAAGCATGGAATTATAATTTATTGTGCATGCTCATTCAGGGTCACCCTACAATGCCAAAGTTTTCGGGAGACACCTTTCCCCTTCATTGGGGTGGACATCTTACCTAACATATATTATTTTACATACATGATATTTTCACAATATTCTTCATTGCCAGTACAGTAAACAACAAGTACCTCCACCAGTGCTAAATCAAAGAATAAATATTTGTTTGAAAAATCACACTACCTCATATGGGTATGCTAAGTAATCCTTGTATTTGAGTATTCATATGGAAAGCATATCAACTCATCCACTATACTTTTTTTTTTAATTTAAACATGGTATGCGGGTAGCTCCATGAGCATTAAATGCCCATTTTCATGGACGACGCCCAGTGTCGTGATATTACATAGAAACATAGAAACACAGAAGTTGACAGCAGATAAGGACAGCAAGGCCCATCCAGTCTGCCCATTTCTTTTTCTGCCTTATGGATGTGCCATCGGCATTTGCTCTGTCAATGGCCTATCTATTCATTACTCATCTGTATTGCTCCCTTATGCTTATCCCATGCCTGTTTGAAGCCCTGCACTGTATTCATATCCACCACTTCCTGAGGTAGGCCGTTCCATGTATCCACCACCCTTTCTGTGAAAAAAGAATGTCCTCACATTGCCCCTTAATTGACCTCCCTCTAATCTCATGCTGTGTCCTCTTGTCCTGCTATTTTTCTTATATTGAAATGTTAGACTCTTTCACCTTGTTAATGCCCTTAAGGTGTTTGAATGTTTCAATCATATCACCTCTCTCCCTCCTTTGCTCTAGGGTGTACATATTGAGCTCTGTTAATCTATCCTCATATGTTTTCTGATGCAGTTCCTGCACCATTTTGGTTGCCCTTCTCTGGACTGCCTCAGTTTGATTAATGTCCTTGTGAAGGTGTGGCCTCCAGTACTGCACGCAGTATTCCAGATGGGGCCTAACCAGTGTCTTGTAAAGATGGCTTATTACCTCCCTCTTATGACTTGTGATACCCCTACTAATACACCCGAACATCCACCTTGCCTTACCTATTGCTTTAGTGGTCTGCTTGAATGATTTCAGGTTATCGGTGATGATGATGCCCAAGTCTCTTTCTTCCCTTGTGACTGCCAGCAACTCCCCTCCCAGCCTATAGGTGGCTTCAGGGTTTCTCTTCCCTATGTGCATGATCTTGCACTTCTTTGCGTTAAACCCCAGTTGCCACTCTTCCGACCATTTTGCCAGTTTATCCAGATCTCTTCTCATTCTGCCCACTCCATCTGGATCATCTACTTTGTTGCAGATCTTGGTGTCATCTGCAAACAGACAAACCTTACCCTCCAGTCCAGCTGCAATGTTACTGATGAAGATATTGAAGAGGACTGGCCCCAGGACTGATCCCTGAGGTACCCCACTCGTGACTTGCATCTCTTCTGACTGTATACCATTTAGCACCACTCTCTGTTTTCTGTCCGTCAACCAGCTTGACACGACACCCAGTTGACCAACTTCTGACCCACCCCAAGCCTACCCAGTTTATTAATCAATCTTCTATGTGGAACAGTATCGAAAGCTTTGCTGAAGTTAAGGTAGGTGACATCAACTGCTCCCCTTTGGTCCACCACTCTGGTTACCCAAAGAAATCTATGAAATTAGTTTGACAGGACCTTCCTGTTGTAAACCCATGCTGTCTTAAATCCTGTGCTCCTATGGATTCCAGGTATTGCACTATCCTTTCCTTAAGGAGTGCCTCCATAATCTTGCCCACTACTGAGGTAAGACTGACTGGTCTGTAGTTCCCTGCCTCCTCCCTGCTACCACTCTTGTGGAGTGGGATCACATGAGCCCTTCTCCAGTCTTCTGGGACCTCTCCTGTGCTCAGAGACTCACTAAACAGTTCTGACAATGGCTCTGCTAGTTCCATTCTTAGCTCCTTTAGTACCCTGGGATGTATGCCATCAGGTTCCATTGCCTTGTCCACCCTGAGCTTATCGAGCTCTTGTAGGACCCAGAGGATGTTCTAGATGTGAACAGCAGAGGCCACTCTACAGCCACACTACTGACAAGCCCACAGAGCTTGCCCTTCTGGCACAGAGATGATTTGGTTGCTGATCCGGAAGCAGATTACTGTGTTCAAAATATATACCTTTTCAACTGGCACATTGCCTAGCTAGGACTCCTGCTTGGTACCAGTTTCTGCATATATGATTCTAAAATTCTGTATATATTAGATTGTGTGTATGCAGACAGAATTTGAACCTAATTATTCATGCCCATGCTTAAACAGAATATCTACATATTTACATATACCCATTCCCAATATTATGAGATGGGTAAAATAGTCTTCACCGAACTCTTGTATAGCAGAAGATGTCTCATGTATTAACCTATGTGCACATAATCTGTCATTCTATCCATCTTTTTTGTTTGCATTATATCTACTATGGTGGAGTCCCGCAGGGGCAAGGGATGAACAGAATTTGATAACCTGTGTAACAAAGTCTAGCCAGAGCTGATAGGGCTGTGAAGAGCTACTAAATTACCAAAGTTATTTTCTTGTTGGTGTCATATAGTGCTGTTTAGTCACAATCATCAAAAACTGCCATGCTGCTAAATCAGTCCTCTTGAATTTATCTAGTCAGAGTAAATGCTGCTGGTGTGTATGTGTGTGTGTGTGTGTGTGTCAGTGCTCCCAGATTAAGTTTGTCTTTCTCCTGTAATTGCAGGGTAATTCTCCTATGTTTTCCTGTAGATTACATTATTTCCAATGGAAGCCAAATTCCTGTTTTCCTGTATAACTAATTCAAGTCTATGGGAAGAATTTCCCTGTAGATGGCTTCAAATCCCTGTAAACAGAGTCCCTTACCATTTAGATAAAATACCTGACATTCCCTACAAGCTTAGTTAAAGGAGAACTGCACTGAACCTGTGAGTAATGTTTCCAGTAGAAGCTGTTTTCATATAGTGGGTCCCATTCTGTTTCTGACCCATTTTTTCTGGCCTTTTAGTTAACCCATTGGATAATTATGGGTTACACATGGCTGCAAAGTGCCATCTAAGAATTGTATGATGTTGTTTATGTCCCCATGAACCTAAGAATTCTAAATTAGAACACAGATGCATTGTACCAACAACGTAAGTTCTTGACACAATCATACTGTTCTAAAATGGTCAATGCCAGCAGTGTGTGAATCAGAAACACTCACTGAATTTACCAAAATGCAAGTTGAGATTAAGCAGTAACAAAATGAGACCTGGTATTTTAAAAAATAACATCTACTTCTACAAAAATGCATGTTTGCTGATTCAAGGTAGTTCTCCTTTGAGATATTAGCAGCTCAGTCTAAATTGTTCACTATTTATGGGGCTGGCAGTATAGCCTAGAGGTTAAAGTAATGAGCTATAAATGAACTTTGTACATCCAGCATTCAGACGTGGGTTTGATTCCCACACCCTCCATTTCCATACTGTGTGGCTCTGATTAAGTCACTTAATCTGCCCAGTGTTCCTGGGTTGGCCTTAGAAATAAGCACCTATGTCTAGTTGGCCTTACCTGGTTACCAAAGGAAAAATATATATATTTATTAAATTACATTTATAAACTGTAAACAAACATTAAACTCCAGTACACATATTCCAGATCCATGCAGTAACCAACCTCCCTACTCCTAATGGAGTCCATCTATCTACTCTGTCCTTCTCTGTAAATCTGTTATTTTTTTCCTTTTCATTTAGTTTTCAAACTGTCTGACTGGAGGATGGAAACATAATACTTTTATGCTGAACTTCTGCTGCCCGGGAGGGAACGCTCACTCAAAACTCTAACATCGGTCATATGTACAATTATGGAGCATATTATAAAACATAGATTGGAAAATGAATTAGACATAAAGGGACTTAGGGATCCAAAACAACATACTTTGTTAAGCATAGATCGTGCACTACTAATCTTATTGGTTTTTATGAAAAAAGTCAGCCATTTGTTAGATCAAAATATCCCAGTCAATGTTTGATTTCTTGACTTTAAAAAAGCTTTCGATAAAGTTTCACATAAGATTATTATTGATAAAATGATTAACATGGGTCTAGATCATCATATCACACTATGGGTTACAGCGTGGTTAAATTCTAGGACTCAAAAGGTTAAAATCATGATATTTATTCAAAGTCAATTCTTGTTACTAGTGGAGTCCCCTAGGGTTCTGTATTGGGGCCCACTTTATTTAATATTTTTATATCCGATTTACAAACTGGCTTAAAGGCCCATATTAGCAAGTTTGCTGATGATACAAACATCTGAAATGAGGTAAAGTCCATTGAGCAAGCCTACTCTTTTCAAAATAATATTAGTATACTTGAAAAATGGTCATTAAACTATAACATGTATTTTAATAATGACAAATGTGTCATTATGCATTTGGGGTTAAAAAAATCATTACACTTAATATTACCTAAATGGTTTAGAGATTAGATCAGTATCTTCAGAGGGAGATTTGGGCATTCTGATTACTAACCAATTATCATTAGGTGAACATTGCAGACATATTACTTTAAGAGCAAATCAAATTATATATGCTGTCAAGAAATCATTTTTTTTGGCAAGCAGGAAGCTTGTATACTTCCTATCTATAATTCATTTATTAGGCCACACCTGGATTTCGGCGCCGCCTTTTGGGTGCCTTATCTTATAAAGGATAAAATCCTTCTCGAGAGCGTTCAAAGAAAAGTTACCAAACTAATCCCTAAACTACAGAAAATCAGTTACTAGGATAGGTGTATTGCACTTAACCTATACGACTTGGATACACTGAGAAATAGAGGTGATTTATTATTATTATTTAATATTCTAAAAGATAATATTTTGAAAACAGACTGTAGGTTTAAGTTTGCCAATAAAATAGGTGTTCTTAAATGCAAAAATAGGCAACTATTTGTGCCTATGGCACATAAGGATAAAAGGAAATACTTCTTCACGATTAGAGCTGAAAATTTGTGGAATAAGTTACCACAACACATAGTTGATGCTTCTAACATGGAACAGTTTAAGAGTTATCTCGATAAATACCTTTTGGGTAATTAGATGTCTCACTCCACAGGGTGTGGAGAGGTAGACTCGATGGGTCCTCGGACCTTCTCCTACCTAATTAAACCAAGTAAACAGTGTAGCTGAGCCTCAGACCGTAAATCCGAGATAAGAGATGAGCAGTCTGTGTCACATGGCCCATCCCAAAACAGGATTGTATACACACACACACACACACACACACGCACACTTAAAAGCACTTTCCACTTGACACTTTCGACTCCAGAAACAGCAAACAAGCACAAAGCACCTCTTTTGTTCTATGTGTGCCTGGGCAGCTGGACTTAATTAACTCTGTCTCGCTAGTTTATGCTTACATTTTTTGTTTGTTTGTTTAAAGGGCAAGATCCTTCAGGCCAAAAAAAGTGATGAGGCTACAGCCCCCTCCCCCTCGCCCTGCAGTAGTTCGTATGTGTGCCCATAGGAATGAAGTAGCTCACAGACTGCAGGTCCACTGTCTGTAATCTGACACTGTAGAGGTTCAGTGTTTTGCAGACATCATATAATGAGTTAACCCCTAGGTTGCTGAAAGAAATAGAATACATCTATTAGGCTGAGCTGGACAGATGATAGAAACAGTAGTTTAAAAGGTTTTTTTTTTTGTTAATATCCTGAGAAATTCTGAGGCACAATACAGTAGCATCTCCCCTCCCTTCAGATGCCCTTAACATAGAGCAGCAAATAGCAAAAATCAGAGGGGGAGTGCACTACTTTGCAGCTGTGGAGAAATAGTTCCAAATGTCTAAAAAGGGAGTTCCATGAAAAGCCGTTTTAGAGCTACAATATGATCGATGACAGAAGGGCTGTAGGCTCCGCCCACAGCCCTAACAATGGACAAATTACAGTGGCTACATACAAGGGAACATCTGCCTGGTAAAACTCGTGGTGAAATCATATCGATAGGTTCATAGGTTCATAGGTAAAATACAAAGTCGAGGGAACGAGCCCATTATGACTTCGCCATCCATTAACCAGGATGGAAATAGTATTTTTATCTCCCATATAATTGTCCAGAGTAATTTTGAATACTCTAAAACTGGAACTATTTACTACATTTGATGGCAGGGAGTTCCAAACTGGAACAGCTCTCTGGATTATAAAGTTTTTCCTTTTCTTAGTTTGTACATGAAATGTCTTAATTTTAACATTATGGGATCTGGTGAAGCTTAAACTATTTCCCCGTTCAAGACAAAGAGTTTCAAATAAGGAATCATCTCTTAAGGCACGGAAAATTAGACATAGTTCCCCTCACATAGACCTATATTCTAATGAATAGAGGTTGAGTTTTTTAAGTCTTTCGAGATAGGGAGTATGTTTAAGACCTTTTATACTTTTGGTGAATCTACGTTCTACCCTTTCCCTTTTTATCTTATCCTTTACAAATGTAAGTGCACAGAATGGTGAACAATAGTCAATATTTGACCTTATCAAACTGCTATATAGAGGAATTAATACCTCAGAGTCTCTACTCTTAAGATTTTTAAGTATACAGTTAATTAGACGATGACATTTTTTAACCATTAGATTATTATGGTCTGTAAACTTTAGGTTATCAGTAATTACTACTCCCAGATCATTTTCAGATGAAACTACAGTCAAAGGTACATTTTTCAGCATGTAATGTGCTTTTAGGTTATTCTTTCCAAAATGCATAACCTTGCATTTATCTATATTTAAAGATAGATTCTTATCAGTAGCCCAGGTTAATATATTATTTAGGTTTGACTGAAGATTACCAACCAAAGCTGTATCATTAACAATGCAGCCCAGTTTAACATCATCAGCATACTTATTTATCCACACACCATTTTATGTAGACATGCTGGCAACCACTAGATTAAACAAAAAGGGTTCCAGCATGGAGCCCTGGGGTACACCACTTGTCACACTACTCCAATCTGAGACATATCCTCTAATACTGACTTGTTTTCTCTAGTAACCATGATACAATCCATTTGATTATATTTGTGCATATCTCTTGATTATATAAACATTCTATTATTGTTTTATGTGAGATGGAATCAAATGCCTTTTTATAGTCTAGGAAAATTACATCAACTGGAAAACCAGCATCTAATGCCTGGCTCACTGGTTCAAAAAAGTTTATTAAATTTTCCTGACATGATCGTACCTTGCTAAAACCATACTGAAAAATATCAATATTCTTAGAACCTATAAAATGCTCCTCAAGTTTTTGTAGAATGAGTTTTTCCATAATTTTACCAATACTAGGAGTAAGACTAATAGGTCTGTACTGTTTGGCAAGAAATTTTGACCCATTTTATGAATGGGTATAACCTAACTGATTTCCATTCCATAGGTACAATACCTTGCTGTAAAGATTTATTAAAGAGTAAGGTAAAATATCAGTCAACTCAGCTGCCAAATTCTTTATGAAAATAAAGGGTATGTTATCAATACCAACCGAAGTAGAAGTTTTAAAACTCTTTATCGTAGAAAGGACCTTCGTAGATTAAAAATTAATGTTTAGATTGTTGACAGAAGTAAATGGTAAATCTAGTTTTTCCTGCATTTTGAATACACTAGAGAATTGTTTATTAAAAACGTTTGCCATTTCTAATTCTTTAGATATTAGAAAATCATCAACTATCAGGGGTCCCACATTGGTTTGTGACTTTTTTAATGAACCAATGTAATTAAAAAAGGACTTTTTATTATCTTTTTGTTTAACCAAGTTTTTTTCAAGATTCTTTTTGGCAATCTGTATCTTCAGCTTAGTTTTTTTAGATTTTAGTTTGAACCTTTGCCAATTTTCTTCAGTTTTATTTTTGTTATATTTATTAAAAGCCCTTTTCTTTCTTAGTATAGATTTTCTTATAGTGTTGTTAAACCAGGCAGAATTACGTTTCCTATTAGTATATTTGGTTCTATCAGGTACCCAAGTATTGATACAAAGTTGAAGATTAGTTTTGATATTTTCCCAAACTTCCTCAACAGAAAGATGTTCTAGGTCTTTTTCCCAGTTCCAATTTAGTAAATAGTTTTTGATTTCAGCATAGTTTGCTTTGTTATAATTCTTCATTTTAGTGATTCCTCTATTTTCTAGGATAGTAATGGATAGTTCCCAATAAAGTGTGTTATGGTCTGATAGACCAATAGGTTCCAGAATCATTGGATTTTTATAATATTGTTTTGTGTTTGTAAATATTAGATCAAGAATATTATTATATCTGGTAAGTAGTGTAACAATTTGATCCAAACCCAAAACAAAAATAGTTTCCAAGAAGTCTCTCTCATTTTGTGTTATGCCACTTAGGGACTTCCAATTTATTCCTGGGAAGTTGAAATCTCCCAATAATATTGTATTTGTTGGTAATTTGATACTTTGAAAATAAGATAAAAATGATTCAAATTTAACATTATCCAGTGATGGAGGTCTGTAACATATGCCAAAGGTGAAAGCCAGTAAACAAATAAATCACCATACTTAAGGTGTGCAGAGCTGGCCAACATCGCTTCACAGATAATGTTGCAAATTTGACCAGATTTGCTAATTTCATCTGCCTTGTGAATTTCCAACATGCAGTGCATAGTTAACTTCATGGATGGTGGATTTGGCAACTGGACTGGGGCCCACAGACAAAGTTTGCAATGTACCACAGAGGTCACATGGTAATGAAATGCTGTACATTATGCAGAGACTGTTCTCAGTGCAGTCTTATGAAGACAGAGTTGGAGAGAAGTCTATCCCTAATTGTCTGATAAAAAAAAACCTTTAAAAATACATTGAACTAGGAGTATTTAGAGCTGCATCATCCTGAAAACTATCTAGAGTGCCTTGTGCAGCTAGAGTTCATTTTTTTTTGTAGTTTTGTGGATTTACTTAGAGTTTTTTTGATGTATTGAAGCAGTGTGGTGTAGGGAAGGGAAGCTGGTTTTGCTAGCAAGCAAGACAGGCCTGTGAGCAGTCTGAGCACTAGTCTTATTTGTTTTCCTCAGTCTCTCTTCTTAATTATGTTTGCCTGCCATGTGTGATTTTTTAGTTTATTTCTGTTATACAGTTTGTGTGTTTAAGTGAATTATTTTTATCAGTCTGTTACTATAGTGATTATAATTCTTTTTAGTTAATTGGCTGTGTTACTATAATACTTACAGACACTAGTTTAGAATTACCCATTATCCCTGTCTTGTTGTGTGTCTTGTGTTAATCTCCAACATGTTAAAAAAAAGCTTAAAAACATTTTTTTTGTGGTGATTTTACTATAGTTACCGTTGGCTCAGTAAAATGTTCTGCTATGAACTTGTGATTCAGATCACACTGTTCTGGTGAAGTGCTGTATTGTTTCTACTGCTGGTATTTAATTTTACTGCAGTGTTTAAAAATCCAAATATCAAAAATGACCAGAAAGAGATGCTCGGCTCATAAAGATGGAGTTGCCAGCCAGCGATGTTGCCAAGAAAAGCATAAGTTCCGTGGGTGACAAAGATGTTGCACCAGAAAAAACTACCTCTGCAGCAGCTTCCTCCATGGCTGGTAGTACTGGTAGCAAAGGGGTTGTTGGCGGAAGTGGCAGTGGGGTTAGTATGGCCAAAGTTTTCTCTGTCACATTTGTGGCATCCATGATGGTGGGTGCTGGTGGAGGTGTAGGTGATAACTAGAGGATCAGTCCAAGAAGTAGAAAAAATGCCTGTCTAAGGAACAGTGGCATGGGAGGATCAGTACAAGAAGTAGAAAAATGCCTGTTTCAGGAACAGTGGCCAAGGAAGAACAGTCCAAGAAGTAGAAAAATGCCTGTTTCAGGAACAGTGGCCAAGGAAGAACAGTCCAAGAGGTAGAAAAATGCCTGTCTCAGAAACAGTGTCTGAGGAGGTTATCAGCCCAAGTGGGGATGCAGATGATGATTCAGATCCTCTATGGGAACCTGAAAGAAAAAACATAAAGGTCATGCTGCTGAACCTGTGGTGCTGTGTACATGTTAATTATTTCACAGAATTATTAACCCCCCCCCATCAGGACCATTGATCAATCACACTGAGTGAGTCATCCACTGCCGTAGTGCAGAAATCATCCAAAAAACACCCTTTGCCACACCACCACTGTGCCAGTATCAACACCATATAAAAATCAAGGGCTACAAAATCCCTAGTTCACTATCTGTCAGGCAATCCCACTTCTACAGGCGCTGAGGCAGATGCTGTTAAATGTACAGCAAGTGGTGACACGGGAAGCTTTGCCTCAAAGGAGTACATGCTCCATGATCACATCCATGCTCACATCATCCACATGGTTCCAGTCATGTTCAAATAAATTTAATTTCCATGAGTCATTTAAAGAAATATGCATTTACTTGCATCGACTGCAGCACATCTATTTCATCCAAAATGAGTTGGCAGAGTATCCTCCTGCCTTTACAGTTATGGCTGTGGTCACGGTGACATTAAAATAAATCTAATTTTCATAAATCATTTAAAGAAGCATACATTTACTTGCACCAGCTCCAACACATCAACTTCATCTAAAATGAGACGGCAGAGTCTCCGTCTGTCTGCACGGTCATGGTCACAGTCACGTTAAAATAAATCTAATTTTCAATAATCATTTAAAGAAATATACATTTACTTACATCAATTCCAACACATCTACTTCATCCAAAATGAGGTGACAGAGTGTTCTCCTCCCTCCATCCTCAAGCACATTTTCCAAATCATGCTTCACTGTGGCATATGGGAGATGCCAGCCCATGTGGTTGACACCGATGTCTCAGAAAAATTCAGGCGCTCCATTCTTATCTCCATTTAGCATTCAGCACCATTTCCCCTAAAATGCAGTACAAGAACTGTGCTGTGGATACTAAAAGATAGTACGGTATCATGTAGCAGCCTCATATTTTTTTTGGGTGGGGGGGGCCTCAGAAAAATTCAGGAGCTCCAATTTCATCTCTGTTTAGCATTTTGCACAATCTCCCCTAAAGTGCAGTACAAAATGCTGGGATCACAGAATTTTTAATCAACATTTCAGACTAAGTCTTGGATGTCCTCTTCCTCATCCTCCGCCAGCTTCTCCACTATTGTGTGTGGTCTTATTATAGTAAACATGCCTTCTATATACAGTGTGAATAACAGTCATCTGCCTGTTGATTCTGCTTGATTCTTTGTCACACAGCTGGAAATGACCTGAAATAAGAGAAACAGGAACAGAAAAAAAAAGTCTCACTTCCGATCAAGTTTTCAAATAAAAAAAAAAATCAAAACAAACAACAACAACAAACTACTTAACTTCCCTGGTCAGGAATCACTATTACATTAATTAACCAGATTCGGGCTGGATACATGCAGCAACAGGATTTCATTGTCTTTGTGGTAAATACCTGAAAAGAGAGAAACCAGAACAAAAGATGGTTAGAAACACTCCCCCTTCCCCGGCCCCCCCCAAACAGGCTGAAAAGTAATACTTTGCTCTTAGAACACAAAGCGATACTCAGAGATCATCATCATCCAGATCAGTTCCACAAAGAGGCATTATCATTTCATTCAAAACCACACAGAATTTCTGGGCACTAATTTCCATGACAGCCAGTGGTATGGGGGGACTGAGACACAACGCAGCACCTTGTAGCAGCATCTGACAGTCCAAAATATTTATTCTGGTACTTGAGAATTTATGTATGTTGGTCTTTTCTCACAATTTTCCCCAAACTGCATTACAAGAACTGTGGTGTGAGGACAGAGACACAGCACAGCACCTTGCAGCAGCAGCAGCATCCAGCAGTCTGAAGTATTTAATCTGATAGCTGAAAAATTCTGGGAGCACAGAATGTATGTATGTTATGCTTTTCTCACCTCAAATTACATTACAAGAACTGTGGCATGGGGACTGAGACACAGCACAGCACCTTGCAGCAGCACCCAGCAGTCTAATGTATTTAATCTGATAGCTGAAAAAAATCTGGGAGCACAGAATTTATGTATGTTGTGCTTTTCTCAAAATTTTACCTAAAGTGTATTACAGGAACTGTGGTGTGGGGACTGAGACAAAATGCAACATATTGTAGCAGCAACAGCATGCAGCAGCCTGAAGTATTTATTCTGGTAGTTGAGAAAATATCTGGGAGCACACAATTTATGTATGTTATGCTTTTCTCACAATTTCCCCTAAATTACATTACAAAGAACCGTGGCGTGGGGACTGAGACACAGCACATCACCTTGTAGCAGCATCCAGCAGCCTAATGTATTTACTCTGGTAGCTGAATAAACATTCTGTGAGCACAGAATTTAAGTATATCGTGTATGGAGGAACATTGTTCTCCACCAAAATCAGTTAACTGTAAAATGTTGTTCTGCTGCAGTAGTGACATCCGTAGTGCAGCAGAACGACTTTTCATTCTGCTGCACTACGGACGTCACACAACACTGACTGCAGCAGAAACGGCAGGCTCAACCAGATAACTGTGGTGGCAGCAGCAACACGATCGCCCAACACTCACAAACTGCAGGATCAACCAGATGGTTCCACATTTAGTTAAAAGGCAGGATCAACCAGATATATAAATAGTACTTACAAACAGGAGAATCTCCTCACGGACACCGCTTCTCGCTAAGCGAGGAATTCGGCTGCCATGTTTTTTTTTTAAAGCCCGCACACACTTGTTCAGCAACCAATCAAAGGCTGCCCTATCAAAATGACTGACGCCTGCTCCATAGCAACCTCAAATCCCCACCCTGACAGCAAATTGAAAAGTTTGTGACCTTTACAAAAACAAATGTAAACACTGCAGTGATGTTGAAATTATAATTTATTACCACTGTTTTCTTGTCCTCAAAGTGCAGGTTTTTCACCAGACACTATATAGAAAAGTGCATGGCTCCCAATGCACAACAAGGCTATTCTCCAACTTCGTGGTTACTATGCCGACTGTGTGACCTCTCGAGCGATGCTCTTGAGGTCAACAGTCTGCATAGTAACCACAGGTACCTAGGTAGGTTCCCCCCCACCCAACTGACCACACAGATGGTACATTAGGCAACACTGTTGTTCTGGGTGTCCAGTGTAACAAAACAAAAAGGGGGAAGACTTGCTAATTGGCTGTGGATGTCCATGGCGCTAAGGAGCCTGATGAGGAGGAGCATGGCTACTAAGGAGGCATAGCTGGTAGTGGTACCATCGGGTGGCACAGGTGACTCCGGCTGCTGTGGAGCTGGTGCTAGTGCCTCTCGCTGCTGCTGCTGAGGATTGGGGGGGAAGAAGTAGTGGTTGCACAGCTGAGGCCACTGGTTCTGGCTGCTGCTGCAATGCCGGGCAAACTGTAGTCTGCTGTGAAGCTGGGGTAGGTGTGGGACTTGCTGCTGCTGTACTTGGGGCAGCTGCTGCTGTGTTGGGGGGGGGCAGCTGGCTGATCAATAGGCCCTGGATGTTGCAGGTGTATGGCACCACCACAAGACAGTACAAGACAGTACATGTCCTCTAGGCTCCATCCTTAACAACAGAAAGAGAACAGACACAAAGAAAAGTGTCAGAAACATATGGAAAAAAGGGAAAATAGAGTTTATAAATAAAGTTTATAACTAAAAAAATACAGAAGAAACAAAAACTAAATTAGTACTAAGAATACAAAGAATTCAATAAAAATGAAAAAGAATATGAAAAAAGCTGTTAAGCTAATGTAATTTATTGTTGAATCCAACAATTTTCTCCACAGAAAGTTGTTCAGGCTCCTATCTCCTCTCCTACACTGACTAACTTGGTTCCACCCTTGGAACTTGCCAGCGTTCTGGCACCGGGCAATTAGGGCACCAATCAGCAATGTCGCTGATCACTTTTTTTGCGGGGGTCAGGCCTCCCACCCCTACTTAAAGATTCCTACTCCGGGGTGACCTCAGGAGGGGTGGTGAATCCCACATTTGGCACCCTGATTGCCCAGTGCCATGATGCCGGCGCTCTGAGTGCTGCAAGGGGACTAAATCACATTGCAAAACCAAAAGTGAAGCAGTCTTCCTATATAGGGATGTACCACATGACCTGCAGAAGCTCTTCCATGTGACCTTGGGACACTTGTTTACCAGTAGTCTTATTTGGACCAAAATTTGCCTTGGTGAACACCAAGGGGAAAGTTACAGGCAGAGTTGTCAGGCAAAGTTGCTGAAGAAGAATTTGCTATTGAACAGCAAAAATTTGTGGATTCAGCTGCAGAAGTGAATTTGGGAACGTCACCTTAACTCCGATGGTGGATTTAAACTTCCCAGCATCTCTAAACATAACTACATATCAACTTCAAATCAACAGATAGGAAAATGAGAATCTCCCTCAGAAGGACAGTTTACCATTCTTCTGTCTGCGACTGAAACAGATAGATGATGTTATCTGAAAAAGAATAAAAGACAGTTTATTTAGACAATAGGGAGCCAATTTATACCTTCATTCAGACCAAACCTATTGTCAACGCTAACAGTTTACATTCTGGACCTCTCCCCACCTGCCTACCTTAATATTCTCTGTACCAAAATATCACAAACCTGCTATAGTATGTCCATTCGATTTAAAAATGCCTGGCAAGTGGGGATTCCTCACTGCCTCTCTGGATATTTTAGTTAGTTTTCAGTAACCTGGTAAGTACACTAGGTAACGGATACTAGTTTCAAAAATGACCTGGGATGAACAGAGCAAACATAAATACACTTGTAACAAAAATGAGACAAAATCCGGAACTGTCATTTCATCACAGTTATAGGAGTCAATAGTCACAATACATGTCAGCAGCAGTTTATTAACAAGTACAGTTGGATATAGGGTTACCACCTGTCCTGATTTTCGCAGGACAGTCCTGATTTGGGCAGCTGTGTCCTGCAAAAACACATGAAAAAATACTACATGTCCTGACTTTACTGTAGAAAAAATGTCTTCTAACTTTCCATTAAATCTTGCAGAAAACTATAATACCTTAACTAAAATACCTTAAAATGATAAGAAACAATAGAAGCAACTAAGCAACTATGATACTTAGCCTTAATTCTGATTATATAGAGAAAACAAGTGTGCTGCAATGGTCGAGGTTACGTACTGTCCTGTGAAAAATCATGTTTCAGAAAGAAATGTCCCACTTTGGGCTTCTTAAAAGGTGGTAACCCTAGTTGGATAAGTGATAATAGACCCTAAGGAGATCCAATCTAAAAAGACTGAGTTTGAGCACCTAGCCAGGGGAGGAAGAGAATTCCAGAACCTGGGAGCAGAGACTTTAAATGCTACAAGCCCCATATTAGTAGAGTACCTAGGTTTATGAAATGACAGGACGTCACTAGGGTGAAGTCTGTAGGAGGTGACAGGGGACTGCGACATGTATGAAAGCATAGAGGAGTCCCTGATCTGATAAGCTTGTTAATAAAACAGCCCATGACAAAGCTTCATCTGTAGGGTGGGGAAAGCCAACCCAGGGTGGAGTATAGTGTACAGTGATGTGTGAAGTGGACAGACCCCAGCACAAAGCAGCAAATATTGTGATAAGCTACATCCCACATAGCCAGGTAAGATTTAGGGGAGTTTTATTTATTTATTAGATCATCGGTTTACAGACCTTTGAGTCATAGACTCATTTACAAAGGCACCTATTCAAGAGAGCAATACATCACAGCAAACAAAACAGTACAGTACATAATGTTTAGATTAAAAAAGCAACCAGTGTTATAGGCATTCTCTGGTGGTACACGCTTGGTAATAGGTAGATCACAGTAGTCATAATATAGGTACACGAGTACCACGTCAGGTAGCAACCAGAGATATTTTATTACATTAGTCAGCAGATGTTGCATGAGACCCCTGGTATATACAGCAAAAGTAGACAGGGCAGTCCCAGCCTAGGGGTGAAGCTAAGGGGAAGGTGGGGGATTATGTGCAGTTGCAGCAGCGAGTGCTTGTCAGATGGCTTCTGAGGGAGACCTTGAAAGGACCAAGCTTAGTGGAGTCAGCTATATTGGCTGGTAGGGAATTGAACCAGGAGAGAGCTCGATAGCAAAAGGATCTCTGGGCCATAGAGGTCCTTACCCTGGGGACAATAAGGGAGGTTTTGACAGTGCTGTGGGTGGAGACTGAGGGGGAGGCACACTGCAGGGAGGTGGTGACCCCAGGGGGGGGGCCCCTAGCAGGGTCTTTTTTGCAAGAAGGCAGGTTTGGAAGCGGAGTCTTTCTTCAAGGTTGAGCAAGTTGGTGGTGGAGTACAGCAGGCACGTATGGGTGCGCCTAGGGGCTCCCAGCATTAGCCTGCAGGCCTTGTTTATAGAGAGCTGGATTCTTGCAAGTGCAGTGTTGTCAGCTGCAGCAAAGACGGGCATCCCATAGTTGATTAGCATCAGGACAGAGGAGGTGATTGCCAATCTAAGGGCCTCTTGTGGTAGGCAGTCCCTATGGCGGTATAACAGTCCAATCATGACATTGGTGGCAGCAGAAAGGGCACTGATATGGGAATGGAAGGAGAGTGCCAAATCAAAGGTAATGCCCAGATACTTGTAGGAGGAAGCCTGCTCAATGGGGTCTAGTGTGCTAGGCAGTATCATGAGAGGGGCACCACTGGCTTTGCTTTGGTGATGCAAGAAGAGCATAGCTTTGGTCTTTTTTAGGTTCAGGACTAGCCTTCGTGATGTGAACCTATGCTCATCTCTATCAAAAGCTTGTTGGAGGGTGGCCTGGAGTGTGTTGGGATTGGGGTCAGTGGCGAAGAGCACAGCGTCAACTGCGTAGGGGAGGATCTTACTTGGGCAGGCCAAAGGGAGGGAGTTGAGGTAGAGACTGAAGAGGAGATGGCCTAAAATCGAGCTCTGGGGAACCCCAGTGCGGGCAGGTCGTGTGTCAGATAGGGTGCTATTGATTTTTACACACTGAGTTCTGGCAGAGAGGTAGCTGGTGAACCATGCAAGGGGACCGGGGGAGAAACCAAGGCATCTGAGGGAGTCAAGCAGGAGAGGATGGAAAACCATGTCAAAGGCCTTGGAGAGGTCAATGAACACAGCACAGGCAGGACTTCCAGCATCAAGAGCAGAGTGCAGGAAGTTGGAGAATTTAAGTAGCTCGGTTGTGGTGCTGTGACCTGCATGAAAGCCATGCTGTTCAGGGCATAGGATATTGTGCATGGCCAGGTATTTGGCAAGCTGGTTGGCAACTACTTTTTCAAGGGCCTTAGAGAGTGGGGGATGGAGATAGGTCGATAGTTACCCAGGGTCGCTCGATCGCCGCTCTTTAGGATGGGAGTGATGATGGCAGTTTTCCATGTGCTGGGGAACTGTCCCAGGCACAGAGAGTGGTTTATCAGCTCGGTAAGTGGGACCAGGATAGCATCCAACATCAGTCGAAGTAGCCTAGTGTCCAGTAGGTCGGTGCCAGGGTTGTTACCACTAATGGCTTTTGCAGAAGGGGTCTAGCCTCCAACGGGGAGATGGTACATAGGTAGAAAGGAGGTCTCTGGAGAGTGGGCAGGGGTGCTACTGGGATGGGGTCAAAGAAGTTACTGGGCAGGACTGAACTCAGGTCTGAGAAAGTGTGGTTTAGGCAGTCTGTAATGCAAGGGGGTCAGAGCAGACAGTTCCATTAAAGGAGAGTTGAGAGGTGGGTGGGGAGCGGGATTTCCCATTCAGCTCCTTTACATTATCCCAAAAGTTTCTAGCTGACCCCCAGGAGGAGACAAGAGTGGATTGGTAGTACTGGGCTTTGACCTGTCAAATGGCCCAAGTACACTTACTGCGCTCAGTGTTGTACGCTTGCCTATCAGCTGGCTTGCCAGATTCCACGGCAATGTGCCATAGGTTGTCTCTCATTTTAAGTTTGTGAAGGAGGGAGGGGGTAACTCAGGGCATGTTTTGCATTTTGGTGCGATTTCTAGCGAAGGGGCACAGAGGTCACAGGCAGTGTTAAACGTGTGAGTGAAAAAATCCAATGCCTCGTCTATGGACGGTGCAAGCCTGATTGGGGACCAATCCAGTTGTGAGAGGTACAGTTTAAGGTGACGCAGGCCGCCTGGGAGTAGGCAATGTCACTGGGTGGTTTGTGGTGCAGGTTTGCTGTTGGCAGCAGACCAAGAGAATACGACCAGGGAGTGGTCACTAAGTGAGTTGGGAAGTACACTGATATTGAGCACCCTCTGGGGGCGGTTGGTAATGGTGATATCCAGGAGGGTGCTGTAGCCAGTAGAGGGGGTTGAATCTAGTTGGGGTGGTGACAAGCTGGGACATGTCAAGGCCGGCAAAGATATCTCTGGTTTGGGAGGCCGTGGCAGACAGCCAGTTGATATTCAGGTCACCAACAATTATCTGGGCCATTTTGGGTGGTAGGCCAGAGAGGTAGTCAGCAAGTGCCTGAATGGTGAAGTCTTGCTTTCTGGGGTGAATATAGGCAACAGTGAGAAAGAGTGGGCCCTTACCAGGGTTGGGGGAGATTTTTAGTGTGAGGGCTTGCGCCCCGTTATCAAGCTTGGGTGGTTGAAGTGCATGTCCAAGGAGGGAGTCACGCATATAGACAGCACAACCACCTCCACGCTTACCCACCCGATCTTCCCTGAAAAGGATGTAACCAGGAAGGGAGACGAAGGAGAATACCAATATACTGGTACACAATAAAGGAGGCTAGGTAGAAGGATCCCGTGTGCAATGACCAGCTTAGCTCTGCAGTCAGTCCCTCTTGTGTTCCCCTGTGTGAGGTTTAAGCTTCCCCTTTGCTTTCCCAATGTATTGAAGATCACAGGGGCATCTGATCATATACATCACCCCTGTGGTCTGGCAATTCATGAAATCCTGAATTGTCATAGCTTTACCATGACTTGCATTTTGTTTATTTTAGTTTATTTATTGCATCAAATGGTATTTATGGCATCAAAATTACAAACCTTTGAGTCAGAGACTCATTTACAAAGGCTCTACACCAGAGTAGATAACAAGTGAAAAGATAGAGCTGAGGAACTGAAATTTCCTATACAGGGTAGTAGCTAAGGTAGTCGTAACAGTTTTCAACAAAAGACAAATAGCTCTGGTAGAACAAAACAATCAAATAAGAAAAGTGGGATTAAATGCAGGCCATGGCAGAGAGGTGAACCATGCAGGGTGATCCAGGCAGGACAAGTGTCCCTTGTCGGGGGGGGGGCAGCAGCCATGCTAGCAAGCAAATGACCTAGGGATGAGAGGGGTGTACAGCAGCTATGGGCATTTACAGCTGCAGGAGGTGAAGAGATGGTGCTGGAGAGTTGTCTTGAAAAGCCCAAACCTACTTTTGGAGGAGATGGCAGCAGGAAGGGAGTTAAACCAGGATGGGACTCTGTAGAGGAAGGCTCTCTGGGCCAGAGAGGTCCTGACTCTGGGTACATGGAGAGAGGGTTTGGAGGAGCTACTGGTAGAGAAAGTAAGGGAAGTACTAGTTGGGTGGTCCAACCCTACTACAATTTTCTTGGCGAAGAGACAGGTTTGGTACTGTAGCCTCTCCTCAAAATTGAGCATATTTGCCAAAGAATAAAGTGTGCAGGTGTGGGTAAGCCTGTTGGTACCTGTGAGCAGATGGCAGGCCTTGTTAAGGGACATTTTGACTCTGTTGAGGGCAGTGCTGTCTGCGGCCCCATAGACCAAGAGCCCATAGGCGATAAGGGATAGGACAGAGGATGTAATGGCCAGCCTCAGGGCTTCGGGGGGGCAGTCCCTGTGGCAGTATAGCAGACCGATTTGAGAACTGACAGCAGAGCAGTGAGTATGGATATGGCTGTGGAAGGAGAGAGCTGGGTCGAAGGTTATGCCAAGGTACTTGAAGGAATTTACTTGTTCGAGGGGGGGGAGAGTCTATTGGTCAGGATTAGAAGGGGGAATTTCCTATCGACCACATGGGTAGTTACCCTTGACGTCTTTTTGATAAGAAATGTTATCTTTAGTGAATGGAATTTTGTGGTCTGTATGAATCAATCGGGTCCCTAATGTTGTTCACTTTTAACTACTATCACAGGGTTTTGCACAAAGACCGTTTGTCCTTCCACTACAGTTTGCAGTGTTTTCCGATGTTTCACCAGTAAGTGCTTGATGTCACTCAAACAATTACTGCACCTGGCTGCCATTGCTATTTATTCCGTCTTACTCTTGCCTTGGTCCTCTGTCCTGTATGAATTGTGCTCTCTCCACTGTGTTGGCCCTTGCTCTGGCTTTGTCCACCACCATCCTGGAATACTGTCTTGCCATAAACCTTTCTGAAATGTCCGCTGCTTCCAGTTCATACATTGCTGGGTCTGTATTGTTTCTTTTTGCTCTCAAATATTGTCCATATGTAGGTATGTTGTTTACCAAGTTTTTAGGATGGAAACTATCAGCTCATAGAAACATAAAATTTGATGGCAGATAAGGACTGCTTGGCCCACCCAGTCTGCCCATTTCCCTACCTGATGGATAAGCTGCAGATTCTAGTTAATCAACAGCTTACTTCCTCCTGCCCCCACTAGAATTGTCTTATGCCTGTCCCATGCATTCTTGAATTCTCCCACTGTTCCTGACTCCAAAACCTCCTCAGGAAGGCTGTTCCATGCATCCACAACTCTCTGTGTGAAAAAATACTTTCAAACATTACCTCTGAGCCGTCCCCCCTCTATCTTCAAATTGTGCCCCCTTGTTCTTGCACATCTCTTCTTCTGAAAGATGCTACCCTCTTGTACCTTGTTAATTCCCTTGAGATACTTTAAAGTTTCTATCATGTCCCCTCCCTCCTTTCCTCAAGGGTATACATATTAAGCTGCTTTAGTCTCTCCTCGTATGTCTTCTGGTGCAGGCCTTGCACCATTTTGGTTGCCCTCCTCTGAACAGTCTCCACTCTGTCTATGTCTTTGTGGAGATGGGGTCTCCAGAATTGCATGCAGTACTCCCGATGGGGTCTCACTAAATGTCTGTAGAGAGGGATAACAACTTCCTGTTTTCTACTGTTGATGCCTCTCCCTATGCATCCCAGTATCCCCAGCCCTTCTTACTGCCTTCTCACATTGCTTGCCCACCTTTAGGTCATCTGATATAATTACTCCTAGGTCTCTTTCGATTTTTGTTGTTGTTATTAACTCACCCCCCATTGTGTACTCTTCCCCTGGGTTTTTGTTTCCCAGATGCATTACCTTGAACTTCTTTGCATTGAATCTGAGCTGCCACGTATTTGACCATTCCTCCAACCTTGCCAAGTCCCTTTTCATTCTTTCCACCCCACCTTGTGTATCAACCCTGTTGCAGATCTTTGTGTCATCTGCAAAGAGGCATACCTTTCCTTCCAGGTGCTCTCCAATGTCACTTATAAAGATATTAAAGAGGACCGGTCCCAGTACCGAACCCTGCGGTACCCCGCTAGGTACCCTCCTTTACGTGACTTGTGACTCTTCTCACATATCAGTGCCCTAAACAGGCACTTCTCAGACCTAGGGTCTTCAAGACATGCCGTCCCCCCACCTCCCGCCAGCTCAGCTGAAGCACCCACATGGATCGACCCTTATTTCACCTAAGACTTGCCAAACGGACCGAAGTCCTTACCCTCCTAAGAAACTTGAAACCCAAAGGTTCAGGAGGACCTGATGGGGTCAACCCTTGGCTTCTTAAGGCAGGAGCAACCTCCTTGTCCTGGCCCATAACCATGCTCCTCAACAGATCACTTAGGGAAGGAGCAGTCCTCGACCAGTGGAAACACGCTAATGTCGTACCTATCCACAAAGGGGGACCCAGGGGTAAACTTAACAACTACAGGCCTATCTCCCTCCTCTGCTCACTCGCCAAGGTGCAAGAAAGGGTAATCTACAATCAACTCAGAGACTACCTGGAAGCACACCTGCTCCTTGCCCCCACCCAACATGGGTTCAGAACAAACCACGGCACTGACACTGCCGTCATCAACTCTCGGACCGAGAGTGCTCAGGGCAGTAGACAAAGGCATACCCACTGGTGCAGTCTTTATTGACTTATCCAAGGCGTTTGACCTCGTTGACCACAACTTGCTGCTACAAAAACTGCAAAATGTTGGCCTTGACACCCATGCCCTAAAGTGGTTTGAGAGCTACCTATCAGGCTGGGCTCAGAGGGTCACGTGGAAAGTGTCACGTCCGACCCGCTACCCTTAAAAAAGGGAGTACCTCAGGGATCAATACTTGGCCCCCTCCTATTTTCCCTGTTTACCAATGAACTAAGCTCCTACTGTGGGGGGAGCTCACTTGTACAGTATGCAGACAATACTGTCATCTTCCATCACATGAGTGACGTAGCTACACTAGGACCTACCCTCCAAAAGGACCTCACGTCCCTAGAGACTTGCCTATGCGAGAACAGAATGGTACTCAAAGCTGACAAGACCAAGTCAATGCTATTCGGGCCAAGATCCCTAGCTTGACAGGTCCTACCTCCGCTTGACCACACACTCTGGCAAAGACATCAATGTTGTACCTTCCCTCAGATACCTAGGTCTCACGCTTGACCAAAACATCACTTACAAAGAACACGTAGACCAGGTCACTAGGACCCTCCACCGGAAACTCGGCACCTTGTACAGACTAAGGACCAGCTCATCCCTGGGGGCAGGCTCTCTATTGCTACTAGTGTCTTGCTCCCTACCCTGACCTTTGCAGCCCCTATTATACAGGGCATGGGTAAGCAAGAGATAACCAGGATGCAAACCCTGTATAATAAAATTGCTCACTTTGCCACTCAAGACCACCCACAACGGCACCACTGCGACTGTCTAGCTCAGCTCTGCTGGCCTACCTTGGCTGCTCATCTCCAATATCCCCTGCTTGTCCAGGCCTACAAGCTTCTCAAACCCCACGCTCCACCTAGCATAGCTAAGTCAATAACTCTCAAGCACAACCCAAGGAACCTTAGGACTTCTGACAGGACACTCTTAGAAGTTCCCAGAGTAAGGACAAATGCCGGAGCCAGGTCCTTTTCCTCCCAAGCACCCTGCCAATGAAACAAGCTCTCCCCCTCTGTCCAAGATGCCCCTTCACTCATGAACTTCCACACCAGGCTTAAGTCCCACATGCTAACCTCAAGCTCGTGCCACTGCCGCGGCCCATAAGGATCCTTAGGCACTCCCCTCCTTTTCACACACCTCCTACTAGCAAAACCCAAGAACGACCTACCTCCTCTAGTTCTCTCTTCTTCTCTCCTGGGCTTATTTACTAACGCCTGAATTAGACTACATGCAATGAATTACCTACTCAAATTGTGTCATGATGATAACCATGCCTGTATCCAATTATTCCTGTAACTTCCTCATGCTGTAATAACTTATGCATACAAATGTTCTTTCTTGTTCTTTGTATCTAACTAGTATTATTATCCCGCGGGTCGCCCCTGAAAAAGGGACCTTTGGGGCCCAGTGGGCCTACCCGGTCACCAAAATTTAATAAATAAATAAATAATTCACTGTGGACTCCGTTTACTATTACCCTTTGCGTCCTGTTGTCCAGCCAGTTTTTTTTTATCCAGGATACAACCTTGGGACCCACTCCAAGGCTGACTAACTTGTATATTAATCTTTTGTGTGAGACTGTGTCAAATACCTTGCTAAAATCTAGGTAGGCCATATCCACAGCAGCCCCTCCCTGGTCTACTACTTTGGTCACCCAGTCAAAGAAATCTATTAGGTTTGTCTGACATGACCTTCCTGCTGTGAAACCATGCTGCCTTGGGTCCTGTGCCCTACTGGCCTCTAGGTACTCAACAATTCTTTCCTTCAGAAGTGATGCCATCATTGTCCCTACCACTGAAGTCAAACTAACTGGTCTGTAGTTTCCTGCCTCTGCCCTGCTCCCACTTTTGTGAAGTGGAATCACATTTGCCCTCCTCCAGTCCTCAGGTACCACTCCATCCTCCCATGATTTGTTAAAGAGAGTAGTCAGTGGGTTTACTAGTTCTACCCTTAGTTCTTTTAGTGTTCTTGGGTGAATCCCATCAGGCCCCATTGCTTTGTCCACCCTCAGTTTCAAGAGTTCTTTCAAAGCCCTTTCTTCTGTGAATGGACTGGTATTGACCCCCCTATTCAGAGTTTCTCCCTTGTTTGGTTTAGGCACCTCCCCCTCCTCATCTGTTGTGAACACTGAGCAGAAATATTCGTTCAGTATCCCTGCTTTTTTACTGTCACCCTCTGCCCACATTCCTTCCCCTTTATTAAGTCTCTCATTAAGCTCTCAACAAGGCATTCTTATCTGTTGGTTTATAGTATAACCTCGTACACAGTTTGTTGTCTTGCTTGTACAGTATATTTCTATCTCTAGAAAACCCACTGACTGCAAGTCATGGTTCTTAACAAAAGTATTCAAATACTCATGGAACTTTTCAACTCTACCTTAGAAAAGCCTTCAAACAGAGCTTCAGGGCAGCGAGGGTCCCTTAGTTGAAGAAAAGGGATCCCTCCCCTTGCACCATACCAGTAGATTTGAGCGGAGCTAGGCACTCCAAGAGGAGATCGAGAGACAGTCAATCGAGATGCTAGTCATGCACCCTGCCTCTGGAACAGCCAATCCAGGGTGCCAGCCCAGACTCAGGAAGTAGCTGCTGGGGATTTAAATCCCATAATGATCAGAGTGGCCAAAGCCTTTGGGCAGAGCTTCAGGGCAGCGTGGGACCCTTAGGTAAAGAAAAGAGAGCCCTCCTCCCTACACCATACCAGCAGATTCGAGCAGAGCTAGGCACTCCAAGAGGAGATCAAGAGGCAGCCTATTGGGATGAAAGCCACGTCCCTTGTCTCCAGAATAACTAATTCCAGGTGCCAGGCTAGACTCAGGAAGTAGCTGCTGGGGATTTAAACCCCACAGTGATCAGAGCAGCCAAAGCCTTTGGACTGGGCTTCAGGGCAGTGAGGGTCCTTTAGCTGAAGAAAAGGGAGCCCTCCCCCTGCACCGTACCAGAAGATTCAAGTGGAGCCCAGTGCTCCAAGGAAAGATTGAGCGGCATTCATCTGGGATGGTAGCCATGCCCCCTGTATCCAGAACAGTCAGTTCGGGATACCAGCCCAGACTCAGTAAGTAACTGCCAGGGACTTAAACCCTGCAGCAATCAGAGCAGCCAAAGCCTTTGGGAAGAGCTTCAGGGCAGTGAGGGTCCTTTAGTTTAAGTAAAGGGAGCCCTCCTCCCTGCACCATACCAGCAGATTCGAGCACAGCTAGGCGCTCCAAGAGGAGATAAAGAGGTGGCCAATCAGAATGCTAGCAATGCCCCTTGCCTCTGGAACAGCCAATCTAGGGTGCCAGCCCAGACTCAGGAAGTAGCTGCCAGGGATTTAGACCCCTGCGGTGATCAGAGCAGGCAAAACCTTTGAGCAGGGCATCAGGGCAGCGAAGGTTCCTTAGCTGAAGAAAAGGGAGCCCGGCCCTCTGCACTGTACCAGCAGATTCAAGCGGAGATAGGTGCTTCATGAAGAGATTGAGAGACAGCCAATTGGGACGCTAGCTGTTCCCCCTGTCTCTGGAACAGCCAATCCAGGGCACCAGCTCAGTTCACTGGTCCACTTCCTGTTGCTTTAAAAGGAAGAGGCCACCAAGTGACCCTCCACATGAAGGACAAACGTGACAAGGACATCACAGCAGAGTCTGCCCACCGGGGTCAGCCCAATGAGGCAGCTGGCAGCTGGACATTCTGCACCTCAGCAGGGAAACAGTACAGGAGTGAAAGTGGTGTCTGGACTCAGCAGGAGGAAGCAGGGAACCAGGAAGTTCTACCTGACAACTGTGGTAACAGTCCTGTTAAACTCTTGTTGTAGCTCACTCTCTGCAAGGGAATGAGGACAGTTAGGGTCATGCAAATATTTTGGAATAAGTGAAACATCCTATCTAGGTAGGGGTAAAAAATGGGTTTAAAGAAAGCAAAACAAAAACAGGAAGGGTAGAAAATAGATATGCTGGGAGTGGTGCAGTGCAGTGGCTGTGAAGCATCAGTTTTTAGGAAGACATTCTGGAGACTGGTGCTGCCTCATCTATGTGCACCTCTCTGGGCTGAGGGGGAGGTTGCTAGATTCCAGGCTGAGTTGGCTAGGATTTGGGGAGCCTCCTCCCCTGCCCAGGGACCACCAATTCTGCCACCGCTGCCTCAAAGAATACCAAGAAGGAGGAGTGACTGGACTATGGTGGACTTGGGAAGGGTGAGGGTGGTGGGTTAGAGGCACATTCCCCATATGGTACCACTACACAATTCCTATGCTGCTCTGGCAGTGTGGGACTGTCCCATGGGGGCACCGTAGTAATGACTAGGGACGATGTGGGGGTCCTCCGTAATGGAGACCCCAAAGGAGGGTGGCAGAGGACTCCAGAGGAGGAGGAGGAGGAAGCAACTCCTGCTGGGGGACTCCACTGTGAGGGGGATAGATTTGGGACAGGAAGGGAGGGCAACAGAGCGGTTAGGTGCCTATGCAGCACCATGGCTCAGAGGGATGGAAAGCAGATCCTGAGGATCGCTAGGGCAGCAGGATGGGAAGAAGAGCTGGATGTCATTGTCCACTTGGGGACTAATAACCTGGCTAGGTATGAGACTAGGACAGTGCAGGAGGAGTTTAGGAAGTTGGGGAGGGGTCTTATGCAGGTAGCACACTCAGACAGTGGCCTTTTCTGAGGTACTGCCTGTATGTGACAGGAGGGAGGATAGGGTACTCCATACCAGGAACTTCAACTCATGGTTGAAGGAGTGGTGCAGAGAGGAGGGGTTTGGCTACATTGGGGACTAGAGTCCCACCTGGAGGGATAAGGACCTATACAGGGGAGATGGCCTTCATCCATCCAGGAGGGGAACCACAGTCCTTAGTGAATGGTTTAAATGTTACATTGGTGACCAATTAAACTAGCTGAAGGGGGAGCCGAAAGGAAGCAGGGAGACATAAACTGTCTCCCTCCACAAGCTGAAGTACTTAGTAGGGAGAACCCTAAGGAAGGGAAATCCCCAAGGGTACCTAATAACAAGAAAACAAAATGGTAGAAATGGATAATGTTCTTGTGGAAGCCATCCAAAAGATGGCAAATAAGGGGGAGGTGCTGCTGGTGGGGGACTTCAATCTGCCGGATGTAGACTGGAGCATCTCAGCTGATGCTTCAGCTGGGTGCAGGGACATCCTGGACTCCCTGCAGGAGGCATTATTCAGGCAACTAGTAAGACAGCCCACTCGTGAGGAGCAATATTGGATCTTGTACTCACCAACAGGAACACAGTTGCAGATGTCACGGTGGTTGGCTACCTGGGGACCAGTGATCACTGTACAGTGTGGTTCAATATAAGTACTGTGGTAGAATTGAACCACACAAAGGTGAGGGTCCTGGACTTCAGGAGGGCTGATTTTACAAAGATGGGGGAATGCCTCGGGGATGTCCTGGCATGGGGAGAGGACTTTGGTGGAGTGGAAAACAGTGGTCGAAACTGAAAGGGGGATAGTGAAGGCAACAAATCTCTGCATCAGGCAAGTATGGAAAAGCAAAAGGAAAAAGAGACTGCTATGAAGTGACTGCAACCAAAAATGACACATTCCAAGAGAGAAAGCACAGCTCGCAATCTGCGGCTGGGTCAAATGGAGGTAACATAAGTTTTTCCAGGACAAAAATATGGTCCCATGGAGGGATGGAATCCCTGATAGGAGGTTTCATATGAAGGATGCCATGCAAAAATGTGCGTGCAAGGTCCGACTGTGCCAGGGTTTGTCCCTTCACAGGTGCATGATAAGCTGACACTGCAGAAAGGCACACCTTTATGGAAGAGTAGCTGAGACCTGAGTCGGAAAGGGAAAGGAGGTACTAAAGTACCGAGTTCACTGGACAAGTGAATTGGTCTGCATGACGGCTGAGGGCCCATAGACAGAAGTGTTTCCACTTCATTGCATATGTGGCTCTGGTGTATGGTTTTCTGGTGGCCACCAGAACGTTGGCTACTCTTGCCGAGACCCCATAGCGGGAAACAGCTAAGTCTGAAGGAGCCACGCATGCAGATGCAATGATCTTAGGTCTGGGTGGACTAGGGTCCCGTTGTCCTGAGATAGCAAGCGTGAAGTGAGTGGGAGTGGAAGAGGTGGTTCCCTCACCAGTTGTTGGAGTAGCGGGAACCAAATCTGTCGAGGCCAGAAGGGTGCAACTAGTATCATGTCCGCCCCTTCTGACTGAAGCTTGAGAAGAATCCTCTGTATTAGGGAAAGGGAGTGAAGGTGTAAAGGATTCTCCCTTTCCAGCAGAGGGACAATGTAGCTAGCTAGAAAAAACAAGCCCTGGATCTAGTGAGCAAAAACTGGGCAGTTTTGCATTGTGTGGGGATGCAAAAAGGTCCAACTCTGGCAGATCCCACATGTCAAACAGATCTTGTACAACCGATTGTTGGAGTTCCCACTTGTGGGTTTTGGATCTTGACCAGCTTAGGATGTCCGCCAATGTGTTTTGTGCACCTAGGACATGGACTGCAGAGATCTCCAGCCAGTGAGCTGTGGCCCATTCCCACACTCTCATTGCCTCACAACAGAGTGGATAAGAGTGTGTTTCCCCTTGTTTGTTGGTATAGAACACCACCGACATGTTGTCCATCTGGACCAGGAGGTGTCCCAGGAGAAGGTCTGTGTAATGCCTGTAGGGCATATAGGATGACCCTCATTTCCAGTACATTGATATGTAGGGACTCCTCGACTGGGGACCACAGTCCTTGAGTCCTGTGGTTGGAAAGATGTGCTCCTCAGCTGGCGCGTTAGGCATCTGTTGTCCATATCTGGGTAGGCTGTATCCTCTGGAAGGGAGTACCCACTGACAAATGGGATGAATCCAGCCACCATTACAGGCCTTGCTGGATGGATCCTGGAATTGAGATGAGCTGATTGAGATCATCCCAGTGCTGATCCCATTGGGTTCTCAGTGTCCATTGGATCATTCTCATATGAAGTCTGGCTAATGGTACAGTGGCAATCGTTACCACCATGTGGCCGAGAAGTCTGAGTGCCATCCCGGCTGGGACCTGTTGTGAAGACTGGATGTGGTGAGCAAGACCCCTTAGGTGGTCTGCTCTGTCCTCTGGGAAGAAGGCTTTCCCCTGAGAGGTGTCGAGAAGTGCTCCTATGAACTGGAGCTTCTGAGTCAGCCAGGGTGATAATTTTGGCATGTTTACTGTGATTCCCAATGCCATAAAGAGAAAAAAGGTTTCTTCCACTGTGTGTTGAAGAGTCTCCCTGGATGGGGCTGTGAGAAGCCAATCATCCAGGTATGGGAAGACATAATGGTTTCTTCTTTGAAGGGCCGCTGCCTCCATGGCCAGGCACTTGGTGAAGACCCTTGGTGCTGAGGATAGGCTGAATGGCAGTGCCCTGAATTGGAAATGCTGGCCCTTGAATTCAAATCTCAGGAACCTCCTGTGGTGTCTGGCTATCAGGATGTGTACATACGTGTCCTGCATGTCTAGGGATGAGAGTGAATCTCCTTGGTGGATCATGGGAAGCAGGCCCTGAAGGATGACCATCCAAAAGCACCTGTATTCCACAAAGACATTGAGGTCACTGAGGTCCAGGTTGGGCCTTAGGTCTCCCATTTTCTAGGGTACTAGGAAGAAGTGTGAATAGTATCCTTGTCCCTTCTAAGTGGTTGGAACTGGCTCTATTGCTCTTTTGTCCAGCAGAGTCTGGATTTCACCCTGGATAAGAGTAGCGTGGGACTGGGAGTAGTGTGAAAAAGAGGGTGGTCTTTCTGGGGTTATTTTGGTAAATTCTATTGTATGACTCCACTGAATCAATTGCAGAACCCATTGGTTGGAGGTGACCACCTTCCAATACTCTAGACATAGGGGGAAAAGCCTCCGACCACCTCTCCTGATGAATCTGTCTGGAGAGAAGGGTTCGGCCAAAAGTCAGGTGCTAGTGGCTGAGGACAGAGTGGCCAGGGTGGGCTTGGTTGACCATTGCCCTGAGTTTCTGGAGCCACGAGAGGAGCCCTTTTGGCTGCAACCTCCTCTCTGTTGCTGTTGTTGCTGGTATCTGGATTGTTGTCCTGATTTGCCATGAAAGCGCTGTTTTTGAAATGGCTTCTGTCTGGGCTTGTACTTAGTTTGAACCGTGCATACAGCTTTCCCAGAGTCTTGGATTCTAGTGATAATCTTTTCAGATTCCTATCCGAAAAGAACTGAGCTCTGAAAAGGTGCATCCAGGATTCCTGCTTGGATGTCTTGGGCAAAACCCGAGCCCCTAAGCCAAGAGTGTCTCTTGAGGCATACCCCAGTAGCAGCTGCTCTAGCTGCAGTGTCTGCGGAATCATAGGCCGACCAAACTACTTGGGTGCCTATGTCTGATCCAGTGTGCATAAGCTTCTTGAATTCAGCCTTTTGGGGACAATCTGGTAGGTCCCTCACTAAGTCCATCCCTTGTTCCCACATGGCATTCTGGAACTGCATCATGTGGGTCAAGAAGGTCAGGAACTGGATAGTGCAGATGTCAGAAGAATACACCCACCTGCCCATCAAGTCTAGCTGTTTGGATTCTTGGTCCGGTGGTTGTGTGCTAAGGTGCTTTGGTCTCTGGGACCTATCGTGAGCAGCCGTGATGACAATGGAGTCAGATATAGGCTGTTCACCTAGGAAGGGTTCCTCTTGGGGTGCCCTATAGAGGAGATCTGCCTTCTTTGGGATGGCCAAAGACATGGAGGGACACTTCCATGCTGCCTTGGTGATGTCTTGAAAAGTGTCCACCGGGGTGGAACGACTACCAGTTTTGGGTCTTTTTGATGCAGGTATTTTGATAGCCTGCATCTTTTGGAGTCAAGGTCCTCTGTGTCCCATCCCATGTTTGATTGAAGATGATGCATTACCGCCATAAAGGAGGGGTCATCAGGTGGAGACCTTGGTGTGTCCCTTGGGTCCGGCAATGGGAGATCAGCTTCTGAGGAGGACCCAGAAGAGGAATAAGATTAGTGGTCCGATTCCTCTGAGGAGGAGGACCTGGACCTGGTACATTTGTGTTTACACTTGTGACCCTCTGTGGAGCATGATGAGCTCCTGCTCCTAGTCCAGGAGTAATTCTTGTGGACCAAGTGACCCCTGGTGATGGGTGGAGTGGTAGTCTCTTTGGGTGGAGGAGTAGGTTCTTTAGGTGGAGGAGTAGGTTCCCTGGAGTTAGGCTCCTCTACCCCTCTTCATTTGGGTGGGAGAACATCAGCCTTGATAGTGTTCCACCAGGAGGCATAGACTATAGGTCCCTGACCTGTGACAAATGGAATCTTAGCTTCTGATGTGGTGTCAGCTGGTTTGAAGGACCTGGTGTCTGGCCTGTCATCTGGTCCGGTGCCAGAATAGGCAAGGTCGGTATACCCGTGGGTAGCCCTGCGGGTGACAATGGGGTTTCAGCTGGGAGGCTCACTGGTGGCATTGGTGCTTTAGGCGGGGGTCCCACTGGGGCAATGGGCCTTCAGTGGGGATCTGAGCTCATCAGCTGGAGTCTGGGGGGAGGCTGATGTCGGACTACCTTTACGGCGGATCACTGTGGTTGTCGGCCAGCGTTGGCATTATGGCCATCAACGCTGAATCTGAGGTATTCGGAGCCTCAGACTGTCTGGTGTCATGCTCCCTTACCTGATGATGGGTGTCGTTAGATGCTGAGGCTGTCATCTGCTTTTGGGATGTTGGGGCCTGGCAGTGGAGAGTATCCTTAGCCACTGGCCATTTCTGCATCACCCTTTTCTCTGGTGTTGGCTTAAGCACAGTCTAAGCCCCATGGAGGTTATGAGATGGACCTCCCAGAGGAGTGGCCTGAACCCCCACATCTGTCCAGGAGTCGCTCCTGAGGAGGATGACTTGGAGGATACTTTCGTCAGTTTGTCGCCGGAGGAAGACTTGATGTTGGAATCTGAATGCCGGCCTGAGGAATGGGATTGTGGCTGGATCTTCAGAAGCTGAAGGGTAGAGGACCCTTGCATGAAGCTCCCTATTACCCTTACCTGGGCGGGTGGTCTTACTGCTGTTAACCTGGTAGGAGAATGCGTAGTCTGGGAGGCTGAGTATGAACTCCCCCTGGAGGATTTTTGGGAGTCGGATGACCTAGATCCTGATGGGGATCTGTCTCTCTCCCTTTTTTTCCTCTTCACCTTATGGTGATATTTCCCTGACTTTTTGTGAGAGGGGCTCTCCTTGGCAAAAGAATCTTTCTGCATGGTGACTAACTTGTGCTCCTTTAAGTAGGCCTGGGGGGGCTTCTGGTGGCAAATCCTCATCCTGCTGTTGAATTTTTTGGCAGTGTGGCTGTCCACTGTATCGTGTTCTGGGCATAGACACAGCAGGCAGGCCCAGTGTCTGTCTTGCAATGGTATTTGTTTGCCACAGGCACACTTAGACTGGTGCCAGTCTATAGACAACAACGGGGAAGTCGACATGCAGGAAAAAATAAAGGTAAAATAAATTCATACATATCAGAAATAAAGCTTTAAAATGCAGTTGAAAGGCAGTCGATCGATAGCTAAAGGTGTCCATGGAGCTGATGCATGTGAGTCAACGGCAGGAAAAGAACTGAGAGATTCTGGGGGACCACCCCTTTTATATCACATAGGATGTTGGGCCGGGCCGACATCGGGGCAGTCCCCCACTGTATACTGCTAGCTAGAAATTTTCTGTGGGATCCTACCACCTGCAGTCTTACCTCTGTTACCTGCCACAAGAGTAAGATCCACAGGTAAGTGACAGGAGCATCGAAGGAAGGGAAGTGGTCATTAGTCCATTTACAGAGAAGAGAGTCCTGAAGGATCTCATAAATCTGAAAGCGGACAAGGCAATGGGGCCATATAGGATACATCCAAGAATATTGAGGGAGCTCATAGAGGTGCTGACTACACTTCTGACAGTCCTGTTCAATCACTCACTGGAGAGGGGAGTGGTTCCTGAGGATTGGAGGAGGGCAGATGTAGTTAGACTTCACAAATGTGATAGCAGGGAGGAGGCTGGCAATTACAGGTCAGTCAGCCCGACTTTGATGGTGGGGAAATTAATGGAATCACTATTGAAGGAAAGGATTGTGCAATATCTTGGATCCAGTGGCTTACAAGATCCGAGGCAGCATGGATTCACTGGGGGGAAGTCATGTCAAACAAATCTGATAGAGTTATTTGACTGAGAGACCAGGGAATAAAATCAGGGTGGAGTGGTGGATGTGGCCTACCTAGATTTCAGCAAGGCCTTCAACACTGTTCCACATAGGAAACTTGTAAACAAGCTGGGCAGCCTAGTAGTAGATCCAGAGGTGGTAATCTGGGTAAGGAATTGGTTGGGGGATAGATGACAGAGGGTGGTGGTAAACAGAATTCACTTCCGAGGAAGGGAGGGTGACCAGTAGGGTGCCATAAGGATCAGTACCGGGACTGACAGGTCCTCTGTAATGTCTCTCTTTGTTAGTGACATTGCTGAGGGCTAGAAGAGAAGGCATGCTTTTTTGCAGATGACACAAAGATCTGCAGTAGGGTAGACACCCCGGGGTGGGGTGGGAGATGGGGGAATGAATAGAGATCTAAGAAAGCTTAAGGAGTGATCAAGAATGTGGTGGAGTTTGTGTGTGTGGGGATTGGAGGTGGGGCTTCTAGGTGGGGAATTGGCAAGGCAACATTTACTTAAAAGACGCCCAATCCCAGAGGCTCTGGGTGCCATACAAATAAATAAACACATATTCAGAAATAGATCAATAAAAAACAGAAATAATTATAAACATATAAATAATAATGCTTCATATAAACATTACCCATAGATAATAAATTAAACATCAGATTACCAATGGCTATAATCAAATCAGATCTATAAATTAATAGCTTAATCCAAAAAGGCCTGCTCGAATAGAAGGATTGGAGGTGGGGCTTCTAGGAGGGGATTGGGGCTTGTGTGGGGGGATTGGAGGTCGGGCTTCAAGTGGGGATTGGAGGTGGGGGATTAGAGGTGGGTCTTCAAGGTGGGGGGATCGGTTGCGGGCCTTTTAGGTGGGGATTGGAGGCATGGCTTGTGTGTTGGGGATTGGAGGTGGGGCTTGATTGTGGGAGGATTGGAGGTGAGGCTTGTGTCTGTGGGGATTGGAGGTGGGGCTTCTGGAAGGGGGACTGGTGGGACTTGTTTGTGTGAGGAATGGAGGCTGGGCTTCTAGGTGGGGATTGGAGGTGGGGCTTCTAGGTGGAGGATTGGAGGTAGGGCTTGTGTGTGTGGGGATAGGAGGTGGGTCAGTGTGCATGTGGTGGGTGTGCATGTGGTGGGTGTGGGACTCAAACCCATGACTTCTGGGATTGTTCAATTCATAGCTCTGTGCTCTAACCACTAGGTTAGCCTGTCTGCACTGGTTACTAGCAGATTCTTTGGGGACTAATAGTTGCAGCCCATAGGAAGTAATATGGGGAAGAGTATGGGAAAAGTATTGGTCTCTTTGGGTGGAGGAGTAGGTTCTTTATGTGGAAGAGTAGGTTCCCTGGGGTTAGGCCCCTCTACCCCCTCTTCGTTTGGGTGGGAGAACATCAGCCTTGATAGTGTCCCAACAGGAGGCAAATACTGTAGGTCCTTGACCTGTGACAAATGGAGTCTTGGCTTCTGATCCAGTGTTGGCCGCTTTGAAGGACCTGGTGTCTCACCTGTCATCTGGTCCAGTGTCTGAATAGGCAATGTTGGTATACCCATTGGTGGCCCTGTGGGTGACAATGGGGTTTCGGCCAGGGGGCCCACCGGTAGCATTGGTGCTTTGGGCGGGGGTCCCACCGCTGGCAACGGTGCCTTCAGTGGAGAGCTGAGGTTGGCAGCTGGAGTCTGGGGGGAGGCTGATGTTGGACTACCTGACAGCGGATCACTGTGGTTGTTGGCCAGCATTGGCAATGTGGCCATCAATGCTGAATCTGAGGTATTGCGTACTGTAAATAGTACACGCTCAGTGAATGACAGCTGCTGTCATTCACTGAGCATGAACTGTTTACAGTATGCGCTCATAGCAGAGCTCAGTTGGTGGCTGGCCACAATGGTGAGGGGTGGGCTGTGCCAGTCACCGGCTGGGTATGGGTTGGGGGAAGAGAGGTAGTCTGGCACTGCCAGGTGGGAGGCCACTAGACTACCGGGGATAACGGAGACTAAGGATTTTGTTTTTACTTTACACCTGCCATACAACTCCTGTGGGGTGTGGGGATTGGAGCTGGGGGGGGTGCCGATAGCCCTGCAGGGCATTTCCTGCTCTATCATTGGGGTTCAGGGCATTAGGGGGTCAGATAGCCCTGTGGGGCATATCTCTGGCATTGGGGATTGGGGCGAGGGGGGGCTATGTTTCACTATCTTGGGGGTTCGGGGCTGTGTGGGGGTGCTTTTGCCCTTTTTCTGGGCAATGCCACAGGCTTGTAGCTATCTCTTCAGTTGTGCCCTCCATTTGGAGCAAGTCTCCTGTTGGCGTAAGCCACGGGACTTATCTGCCAGGACCCTGCTCCACAGAGGATCAGGCACAGAGTCATTGGTGCAACTGTACCCCTCCAGTGTCGCTACTTGTGACATGCATAGGGTTGCTTGTAGAATCAGGTGCCACAACTTTAGACACAGACAGAGCAGAGGTGGTCCAGAGGAGGGCAACTAAAATGGTGCAGGATCTGCATCAAAAGCCCTATGAGGAGAGATTAAAGGACCTCAATATGTACACCCTGGAGGAAAGGAAGGAGGGGGGATATGATAGAAACTTTCAAATATCTCATGGGTATAAATAAGGTTCAGAATAAAAGATGCTCAAGAACAAGGGGCTATAGGAGGCCATATAGTGCAGTGGGTTAAGGCTATGAGCTGCAGATCTGGAGACCTGGGTTTGAATATCACAGCCGCCTAGGTGCATACTGTGTGATCCTGAGCAAGTCACTTAACTTCCTTGTGCTCCCAGGTCGCATCTGGAAACAAGCTCCGGCTTAGTGTGCTACTCCTGGTTAAACAATGTCCCCTTTCCTTTATGCTATGAAACTGGAGGGGGTAGACTCAAGGGTGATGTGAGGAAGTACTTCTTCACAGAAAGAGTGGTTAATGACTGGAACAGCCTCCCAGCAGAGGTAGTGGGGGCAAAAACTGTAATGGGATTCAAGAATGCATGGGATAGGAATAAGGGAACCTTAGTGGCAGGGAAGGGGGGGGGCAAAGTCAGAGATCAAGTAGGGTCTGCAGTGTTACAGTAGATAGGGAAAATGGGCAGTCAATGTGGGCCAAGCAGTCCTTATCTGCTGTCAAATTCTATGTTTCTACATTACTCCTCAATACTACCACAATATCATTAATAAAATACTTCACACAGCAGTGTGCTGTATGTAAAGGTTTTGTTCTCCTGGGTACATGTGTCTTTGTTCAAAGTCGTTCATTAAAAGGTTTGCATACGAGGGTGCCATGCTGTAGTTCATGACAGTCCCTCATATTTGTAAATCATACCCATTTTCAAAGCTGAGGTAGTTCTTGTTTAACCCTAATTCTTCCATTTCTACCAAATAACTGTTAGGTAGAATGGCTTCTGTCCTGTTCCTGTCACAAACCTCTGCCAATGTTCTAATTTCTTTACCATAAGTTATTGAAGTATAGCGGTCCCTCACGTCCCAAAACACAAGAATGCTATCCTGTATATCATGTATAGCGTTATTTACCTCCTCTCATATTCTTATATGTCCAGTGTCTTTAATGTATGCAGCTGTGCCCTTTATTAAAGGTTTTATGAGTAAATCCAGATAACCAGACAGTGGTTCCAAGACGAAGTCTACCCCAGTCACAATGGGCCTGGGGATTTCTGTAGGCGTGCAAAAAAAAAAAAGAAAGCTTTTGTTGTGCAGTTGTACAGGGCTTTGTGCTCCCAGTCATTTAACCAACCTCTTTTGTGTCACCTATCTATAAATTCTTTTACTATTTGACACGTTCTTTCTGTAGGATTACTGACAAGTATCTCAGTTTTCTCCGGTTCTTAAGCTTTTTCTCACACTCTGCTTGTTATTTATGGTAATCTTGGATTACCACTGCCTCTAACTTTATCACAACTTTTTATGATTATTGTGTTGTCATTTTCCAGTCTTATATAGCAAGGTGTTCTGCTGTCAAATTATATAAGCTTGACAACTGCTAAATTAAAGTAAAGCAATAAAAGGTTAATCTGTAACCTGTTTGAGTGTCATCAGTAGTGTGCAGTGGGAGGGAGAGTTAAAGAGCAGGTTTTAATATACATAACTTCTCTCCCCCTCTTAACCTATTCAGTAGCTTAACCTTCTGCAAAGCTATCTTCATGTGAGGTGTAATTTTACTTGGCCTCAAGTTCTTGTAAAAACGCTCATAAAAAATGCTCCCCAGATCTGAGGCCAAAATGCCCCTATTTCCCATGTTGGAGGCACGCCCCCATGCTGGCACATTTTGTGATGTCAGTACTGGAATAACATGGTGGTGCGCTCTAGAGACAATAATGGGGCAGTTTTTACATGATTTTTTAAATACTTTTGAGTGCCAGTTTTGAGAAAAGAAGGCCACTGATCAACTAACAAGGTCCTTGCAAGATTCATTGCAGTAATTGAGTCATGACATCATGAAGGCATGAACCAGTGATGGCAGATCACCTGGGGGTATCAGGTGTTTAATCCTGGTAATGTTTCTCAGATGGCAGAAAACACTGGGCCATGGCTAACACCTGAGACTCAAGTGATAGGCCGCAGTACAGTACAACGCCAAGATTCCTCACCCTGACAGAGGTGAGTAACTGGGAGGCTCCAAGCCTAAGCCCCAAAACTTGACCAGGTTGCACACTCACCCCCAGGTGAACCCCTCCTCTCTGCACCATTCCTTCAGCCATGAGCTGAAGCTCCCGGTGTGGGGATCCCTCTCCTCACCCGTCGTAGACAGGCAGCAGACAGTGAAAGCCATGGAGTGAGCTACCTAAGACCCCTCCCAAAATCCCTAAACTTCCCCTGCATTATCACAGTCCTGTCCCTAGCCAGATCATTAGTCCCCAGGTAGACAACAACATAAAGCTCTCCCTCCTGTCCTGCTGCCCTCGTGATCCTCAAGATCCGCTTCCCATCCCTCTGGGTTGTGGCACCTGGTAAGCACCTAAACTGCCTCTCCCCTCCTTTCTTACTTTAACTGATGCATATTAGATTACCCAAATTTAGAAATGAGGTATTAACTATATCATCTCAAGTTCAGCTGCACCGTTCATCATGTCTAACTGAACAATCCTTATTGCTGATTGTTGTTTAACTGCTTTACCAGTTTAAGTTCTGTTCTAATTGTTTTATGAATCTTAGAACTGCAGCTGCACATGTAATGTAGGCATGTTACTTAGTCTGAATTGTGGGAATATGAAATGCTATGGTAAACAAACCAAGGGCTAAGATGGCAGCTTCTGATGCATGGCATGGAGACCTTTCTCCACTCCGGCATAATTTTAATGCACGTGTACTCCATTCAGAATCGGAGGTACTGTAGTTCTAATAGCCAAAGGAGTGTGTCCCTGCCTCACTCTATAACAAAAATGGAAATGCCTGCATAGGATGTTTGTTTCTAGTCCCCCAGGATCTGAGGAAATTACCCAGGTTACTGTTCATTAGAATAGCAGGCGATTCCCATCTTCTGGGTAATATCTGTGTTTGCACACAAGTCATAATGTAAGTGTGTTATATTACTTTGGTTATGACCTACATTTTGCTGCTCTATAAACAACAAATATCTGATATTCCTCCATAGTACCAGTCAGAGCTTGGTGAAAAGCCTATAATGTGCTCATTATTCTGCAATTCATCAGACAGTTCACTGGAGGGCTGGGCTGAAATATATAGGTGACTACAGATATTCTAATGCTCTCAATGCACTGGCTGCACTCTGGTTTCCCAATGTTAAAGAATTTAGAAAAACCTAATTCCACATTAATTGTATGTGAATGTATCTGTATCAGCTGTATGTTGTCTCATGGAAACAGTGTACACTCATTACACTGTGTTGTATTATAATGAAATGCAATAAAACTAAAGTTAAAAAAAGCTTGCTGACACCATGAACAGCACAATAAATACATTCTGCTTGATCACAGCTCCTAGTGTGGAGCTCAGGTTGTGAGTTGTCTTTTGACTGTTGTACCCCAAAACTATGGCAGCTATTGCTGTTTTAAATAAAACACTCAAAACTTGAAAAGTGTGCACTGGTTGCCAGTAGTCCCCAGCCGCCATGACCCAAGGTGGCAAGGTAAAAGGGAGGTATAGGTTTTCATGGTCTAGACATGAGATGCCACTATCTACCCCTAGACATGAGGTGCCTTTATACCACTAGACACAGGAGGTGCCTTGTCCTTACACACACTCAAAGCATCCTACCCTCTGAGCTTTCGACTGCACATGCATGATAGAAATATGCATGCAAAGCTGACGAAGGTAAGACAGTCTGAAGAGAAGGGTGATTTGGTAGTACATCCGCGCAGGTATCAGACTGGCCTGCCCTCTGCCTCTCCGCATGGCTGCACACTAAATGAGTATAGAGGCTAAGGGTGCTATGCAGTGCTGACAAGCACCAGCGGGCAAAGTGCCATGGACTGAATACATTCGATTCGCCTGCATTCTGGATTCCTTTATTGTTCAGCTCCTAAGCCAGAATCCAATTTTTGGAATAAATACTGATCCTGGCCCAAATGCAAGCAGCAGGTATATGTGAAACTTCTCATTCAGAGCAGCATGTAGTATTATTCCTGAAGCAAGTCAGTTTACCAATCCACCCTGTCAGGGAACACCATACCAAACAACCAGAACTGAGACAGATGTCTGGTAAATAAAAGAGGGTGTACAACCGGTTGCAGAACACACTCAGGCAAAAGTTGATAACCAGCTGAATGAGATTTGAAATGCACTGGCTATGGTGAACACTGCAGATACTGACATAGGGGGGGCTCAAGAAGTCCTTTCCTCTCCTCTCCCAGAGAAAAAAGGTAATAGGACTGAAGTGCTCTTCAGCAACTGCAGCAATGGAAAGGATAAGTAACTGAAGCTCCACTCCTTACATTTCCAAATATAAAATGATGTTTTATTCATCCAACATCCACTGAAAACAGACTGGGGCCAACGTTTGTGGCCCACGCTACTCCCGTCTGGGCGTGCGGTGTTCCTATGCTCCTCCAGCAAAATAATTGTGCTTGCAGCTTGTATTTTTATTTATTTCAAAACTTTTACCTGGAAGGACATACTAAGCTAATAACAGCTTGTTTTCTGGTGTATCTGGGGGTGAGGTGTTAAGGGAGATAGTTCAACAGAAGAAAAAATAAATATCAACTGGATTACTGTTTTGTTAAAAATGCATCTCAACCAGATTTCAGGTTATTATTCTCCAAATACAATAATAACCTGAAATCAGGTTCATATGACACTTCATAATAACCCGAAATCCAGTTGATACGACATTCCTCAAAAAGACTGTTGCATTCCATTGTTTCACAAAAAGTATTTAAACTGCAGTATTTTCAACTGTGTTTTATTCAAGTACAGTTCAATTTCTTCAAAAATAAAACTGCACTCTAGCTAAAAAACAGTATTTTTCATTCAAGCTGCTAGAAATACTGTCTAAACCTCCACACCAGCAATTATAAAAAATAAAGGATAGGTAAGTTTGATGTTATGGATTTTTTTCACACACCCGAGGTGTGTGATGATCTCATAAACCTCTCAAGCTTTGCTCTCGAGGCTTATGGATCATCACACACCTCGGGTGTGTGAAAAAAAATCCATAACACACACTTACCTATACATTATTCTCTATATCAGCATGACAAAAGAGAAGACATACAGCAATATGGAATATCAAAAGAGCATAATCATAAACACTGTAACATTGTAAGGCAAATCAGTAGAGCAGGCACATGACATAGATAAAAACTGAGCTTTGAGAGGCAGGGAGAAATTACTCAGTATAGGTATGGGGGAGGAGGAAAAATATCCAGGGCAATTTAAGTTGGTGAGAGGAAGTCGAGAGGTACAGGGTTATGGACAGCTGCAGGTGGGAGTAGAAAAGTCACGAAGCAGAACCTTGAGAGAGAAAACAGAAGAGGCATAGAAAACTGACAGGGGCAGGGTAAGCCAGAGTTTAGGGGCGAGATACGACATGGCAGCTTGACCAGCAGTTGATTTCCTAGATGGACTAGAAAGGGAATGGGAAACATTGTTACAGAGAGGGTAAGAGGAAGGAGGGAGGAGGATAATAGGGAGGCAAGGCAGGAGGGATGGTAACCAAACCAGAATTTGGATATAAGGGAGGCACTATGGGAAAGGCACCTGGCACCAAGAGAGGTGAGTGAAAGGGAAAAGTAGAGCAAGCAGTGGTGGGTACGATGGGGGGTAGTCTAAGGCAAAATGACAAAAAGACTGAAAGAGGGAGTCCAGTCTGGAAAGGGAGAATTTGGGAGCCCACTGTAAACAATGTCACCATAGTCAAAAATAGGGAGAATCATCTTTAAAACAATCTCTTGGTGGGCAGGAAGCAGGATACTCACTTTATTCCTGTACAATGCATCAATCGTGAGGTGGAGCTCATCGTGTATGGCATCAGTATGCACCAAGAAATAAGGATGTATGTCCAGCCAGACCCCCAGGGTACTTGAAGGAGTATACATTGTCAATTGTAGCACCATCAAGGGAGTGGAACAAAGGGAGGGAGCTGAGTCTGGTACACCTCTATTGGGTGCCAAAAGTCACAAAAATGTTGCCATTGAGGGACAATTGGTTAGACCTGATCCAGTGCTGAATATTATCAAAAGAGCCAAATGCAAAAAGTGCTGTATCATCAGCGTACATACAAATGGACGCAGAGGAACAGAGGGCAGGTCGTTCGAGAATATGGAAAAGAGAACAGGGCCAAAGACAGACCCATGAGGGATGCCTAAGCAGATGAGGAGTGGAGAGAAAATAGAGCTTCTGGTCCAGACAGCTTGAGACTTTCCATCAAGGTACAAGTGAAAACAACTGACTGAGGAATCGGAAAGACCTGCTGCATTAATCCTGTCCAGGTGCACAAGAAGGAAGAGGGGTGCCACAGTATCAAAAGCTTTAGCAAGATCAATAAATATGGTGAAGGTGATTAGTCCCTAATCCATGCCTGAGATGTATGTTTTGGCAACTGCCAGACCACCCCATATTTGCCTCCTGCTCAAGGCTCAGTTGTGGATTCTGCTTTTAAGAGATGCACAGGGCCAGCTGTTCCCATCACCCCAATTTGGAACCAGTCAATGAGTTACAGGATGCATACCTAGTAAGCAAAGCTGACACTGATGTAGAAAGCAAAACTGCAGGGCCGAGAACTAAAGAAAGTATTGAAACAGTAGGAGGGGGAGTTACAGGGATTAGAAAAGGCAGCTGTTGAACCAGAGAGATGTAGGGCCTTATCCAAAACTTCACAGCCCGTATGTGTGTACAAAAGTCCAGGAAAATCATGGAATGCCCCCTATGCGCAGGATGCACACCATGGGGCACTCTGCAGCATCCACATTTTGAGGCTTGCGTGCCCCCTCTGCATGCATCAATACTGTGGATGCATGCAGAGGAGGCACACATCAAATACTGTTTATGCGTACGTTCCCCTCTGCACCCAATCCATCACAAGCACGGTTTGCTACACAAGTGGTTGTGATGGGATGGGCCGGGGAGCATGGGTGGATATCTATGCATTGCAGAGGGCCTCTTGGTACGACTGCCTAGGGCAGCGGTAGCAGCAACACACCACCTTCTGCCAGAGAAATTCAAGAATTATTGTCTCATTCTTCACTTTCTTTTACAGCCCTCAGGAATGCCATAACTGGCACCAGTCAGTGTCCGTAACAGTATATTTTTAGCTTCATCGGGAATATGGCAGTCTTGGAGGAGTGCCATAACCCGGTATGCGCTCTCTCCTGCACTGACAGGAGATCCAGTTGCAGACCAGCACAGATATTTGATTTGATGCCTGTGGCAAAGTCTGCTTTGCCCACCCCTGCCTCTCTTTGCAGCTGAGCAGTAGCAGAGCATGAAGGCTGTAGACTGAGGATGCAATCCAGTTTGGACAGGCACTGGCGGTGCACAGTACCGTAGCCGGGATTTGCTTGATTTGAGTGTATCTTGGCCACCTTTGTGGATCAGCCACATAGTAAATGCCACTGGTGGAGAAAGCACAAAACTGCAGTGCAGAGATCTACAGAAAGTATTTGAAAAGAACAGGGGGTGGGTTAAGGGATTATAATTTAAAACAGCCAAATGTTTTAGTATAAGACAGAAGAGTGGAAGGCAAAAAGTAATAAAAGTGATGTTTTGTCAGTTTCAGCTGTCAGCCAGTTCAGGACTCTTAGGGACATGTGTGCCCGTGTCCTTTATGCACATTTTGTGCTTCAGGATGCTTAGATTTTTTTAACAGTCCCCAAGATGCTCACTTACAAAGCCCTGGGAGGCCATCCACTGAGCCACGCCACTGCGCTGGCACGTTTCGTGAAGTGAGAATCTGGGGCCAGATATTCAAAACTTAGCCCCAGGGCAGAATTAGCACTGCATGGCTTGCAAAATTAGCCTGGAACCATTTCCACGCTATATTCAAAGGAATAGCCCTGGGGCTAAATCACTTGAATATAGCGTGCAAATGAAGCCGTGCAAACAGTGCTGAGAGTGCAGTGCAAAAATAGCCCAGCCAATAAGACAGCTCTAAATATAGCAACTGAGAAGGCCAAACTGCAACAGCAGCCCAGTGCACACAGAGGTGGAGTAAGGCAGAGTTGCAGTAGGTGGCCAGTGTGGGTGATAGCAATGAAGTGGTGCACAATAACTGCAAACAACATTGCAGGCCAGCCGCCAAACACAGCAGAACTGTGCTATGGTTTTGACAGGTTTGCCTGGGGCTAACTCATTTGCCCGGCGCTAACACCTTTGCCTGGCGCTAACACATCAGCATGGTGTTAAATTTTGCTATATTCAAAGCTCCTATACAAATGAGCCTACTTAAGCAATCTGTGGGCAAACAGCCACATTAGCATCTCATTATGGCTTGCTTTGCATGCATTACCATGTAGATTGCCTGGCATTATTGGGCTAGCAGTATAGCCTAGAGGTTAGAGTAACAAGCTGTGAATGAGCTTGCTACATCCAGCAGACCGGGGTTTGATTCCCACAACCTCCACTTGCATACTGTGTGACTTTGAGTAAGTCACTTAACCTCCCCAGTGCTCCGAGGTCACCCCTGAAAACAGGCACTTCCTTACCCAGTTACCAAAGACTAAAATGAAAATAAAATAAAATGGTGCACACAGCTCCACCTCTATGTCAGACTGGAACTACAGTTCGGTAGCTGCAGACTGGGTTTGGACACAGAAGCACAGACTACTGTGGTCCAGGGGACTAGCACCATGGGAACGAGTGGTTGTGCTGCATGCCATAGACACATTGTTATTCCTGCTACAGTGTATATTAGATGGTACAGTACCAAAGTAGCTGGTATTGTGAGGGACACAGCAATGCCTATGGTGTATCAGGCAACAATGGCTGCTGCTATCCATACAGTGACATGCATAGCTGGCAGGTGTGTTCTTTTTTTTTTTAACTTAGTTTTATTGTTAGTTATTTAGGACATCACATTGATCAGTGTGTACTTGTATACATTGTTTTTCCACACACATTGTGTTACAGTTCTTGTTTCCCCCATGTTATCTTTTCTGTTACAAAATTTGGTTATGGTTATCTGTTTTGTTTCATACCCACAAATCATGTTTAACCTCTTATTTTTAGGCTCTCGTTAGTTACATTACTTAGCAATGGGGTTCATTCCGTAACTTAAGAACTTATCTTTCAAGCTTTCACCATTTATATAATCAACTGTGTTTTGTCCTTCCAAACATAACTGTTCAGTTCAGTTCAGAGCTTCTAGGATTCCTTTCCTTTTACTATAGTTTCTAGGTTTCAACCTGGATGATCTACTGTAGCTGGGGCCGAAATCATCCACCCTTTAGGGAAACCATTTGAAACCAAACTTAAACTTAAATTCCAACTTAAACTTAAAGGCGGGCACTAGGTTGCATCCTTTCTCCACCATCTCAATAGTTATATTCCCATTTCTGAGACCTAAATGTTTTTAATACTGTCTAAACACCTGCTTTGTGTGAGACATATTTCCTTCTTCACCCATGTTGATGCCATGGGGACCAGAGCTGGGTAAATCCTTCACTTTGTAGTCTTAGCGTTGCTGTTATTCATTCCATCATTTCTACCTGAGACATTCTGGATCGCCACTCTTGCACCGAAGGGGGGGAGCGGAGATAACCATCTTGCTGTAATACATTTAAGTGCAATCAGTCTCATGATTTGTGCTAATTTTGTAGATTGTCGAGGTCCACTAATTGGTGTAGGAAGTCCCAGCACTAGTTCCTCCCCTGCAAAGGGTAACTGCAGGCCCGTGAGGTTGGTTATTGAGGTATGCACCCTCCAAAACAAACGAATCTGGGGGCAATCCCAAAAAATGTGAGTTTGCGTTCCGCTCTCTCCGCAACCCCTCCAGCACATTACAGACCCCGACCGACCAAAATGCCTCAATTTGGTAGGGGTTAAGAAATATCGCCATATCACTTTCCAGTGAAATTCCCACCATGTGGGGGAACTTGTAACCTGCCAGCCCTGACTAAATCTTCTGGCCCAGACATTCTCTGCTATGTTAACTTTCAACTCTCTTTCCCATTTATCTTTAAGGTCGTCTAGTCCTGATGGGAAGGTGTGTAGCAATATCTTGTATAAATGTGATAATGGATGTGTGTTTCCTTTGATCATTATAGTCCCTTAAAAAAAATCTTCCAGCTCTGTCCTCTCCCTAGTTATTTTTTGTATTCTGTTTGCTGTAGATATGTAGTGACATACCTGTAAAAATCTAAAATGGTCTTGTTTCTGTAAGTGAAATTTTTCACTTAGTTGTGCAAAAGATAGGGGTGAGTTGTTTCTTATAAACTGGGCGAAGGTGGTTAATCTTTTAGTAGCCCAGACCTTATATCCTACGTCTGACCTGGGAGGCACAAAGGTGGGCTCAAACCGTATCAGAGATAGAGGTCCCAATCCCTTTGGTGTGTACGTGAGTTTCCTAAGCTTATGGATTACCTTCAATGAGTGGGCAACCCATGGGTTTGAATCAAGACCTTGTGTTATGTGGGGCAAAGTGTTAGTAGGTAGGGCCCAAAGTGCCCACCCTTTAAGTGAGTCCTCCTCAAGGGGATACCACCCTGAGTCTGTTCTACGCGTCATCCAAGTACATAATTGGACCCTCTAGCTGCTAAAAGGTAAAAATAAAAGTGAGGGTAGGCAAGGCCTCCCCGCTCCCTCTGTGCTTGCAGTGTAGTCAGTGCTATTCTCGGGCGTTTACCGTTCCAAATAAACCGTTGTGTAACCTTCTGTAAGTTGGTCCAAAAGTCCCTAGGTATCCCCAAGGGCAAAGTTTGAAAGAGGAAGAGGAGCCTGGGTAGAACATTCATTTTTATAGTTTGGACCCTTCCATATAAAGTTAATGGTAACATTTGCCAGCGGGCCAGATCTACTTGAATCTGTTGAAATAGATGGATATAGTTGTACTTATATAGTAAGGTCAGATCTACTGGTACCCTGATCCCCAGGTATTTTATCACATTTTTTTTTGCCCAGGCAAATGGAAAGGAGGCCTTAAATTCCCGGGAGGGCATGCCACTTAAAATAAGTGTCTCTGACTTAAAGTGGTTAATTTTATAGCCTGCTAATTTCCCATAATTTGCTAACTCTTCCATCAGGCCTGGTAGAGATTTTTCAGGTTCAGAAATGAAGAATAAGGAGTCATCTGCATAGAGGGCAACTTTATCAATCTGGCCCCCAACCTGGACTCCCTCTATGGTGGGGTTAAACCTAATGGCCACTGCTAGAGACTCCAGAGATAATGCAAAGAGCAGCGGAGAGAGAGGGCAGCCCTGCCTCGTCCCTCGCCCCAATGGGAAACTATTTGTAAGATAACCATTTACTTTGATTCTCACCCTTGGTGCCTGACATAAAGCTCCAATCAGAGCTACCAATTTATCTCCAAAGCCAAATTTTCTAAGTGTTTCCTTTAGGAATACCCAATCTACTCTATTGAATGCCTTTTCGGCGTCCATAATGATAGCTATTTGGAATTGTTTCTTAAATTTTTGGGATGAGATTATGTTTAACAATCTACGTATATTGTCCTGCAGATATCGCCCCGATATGAAACCAGTCTGGTCTCGATGAACTAAGGTCTGTATTTGTTTCTGTAAACGGGCTGCTATTATTCCAGTGAAAATTTTTGAATCTACTGGGAGCAGGGATATGGGACGGTATGCACCACAAGTCTCTGGATCTTTACCTGGTTTATGGATCACCAAAATCTGTGCCTCACTCCAGGATCTGGGGGGTGCTCCCTCTCCCCGCAATAGCTCATTAAAGGCCTCCTTCATGGGAGGGATCAATATTTCTAGAAATTCTTTATAGAATTCCGCCACATAACCATCTAATCCAGGGGCTTTACCATTATTTAAATGTTTGACTCTTTGTATTATTTCCTCTGTGGTAATAGGTGATTCTAATTCCGATCGTTGTGAGTCGGACAGTTTAGGGAGTACTATTCCTTCCAGATAGTTTAGTGTGTTATCTAGGTGATCCGATTCTCTCTCCTCCTGGTACAGGGTCTTGTAAAATTTTTGAAATTGAGCCACTGTTAGGCCTGGGGCTGTGATCAGCTTTTTAGTTTGCAGTGATCTTAACTTGGGGACTGCTCTAGATGCTCTCTCCTTCCTAATTTGCCAGGCAAGTACTCTGCCCGCCCTATTCCCCTGCTCATAGTATCTTTGTCTACAATACCTTAGTTGGCCCTCCACCTGTGTGTCTAATATCGCATTTAGTTTTTGTTTAGTTTCCTCCAGATCTTTTTTAGTCCTGGGTCGAGAGTTTCCTGATGGTTCTGTTCTAACTGATGAATTTTCTTTCTAATTCTACTCTCTCTTGAATTTTAGATCTCTTATACCTGGAGGCATATTGGATAATATGTCCTCTTAAATGGCATTTTAACACGTCCCATTTAACCCCTGCTTCCGTATCCTCTGGTGGATTGTGTTCCAAAAATTCTGTAGTGGCTTTCTGGATTAGATCTTTGAAATTACTATGCGTTAGAAGGCTTACATTTAAGCGCCACGTTGTTTCTCTAGGTTTGGGGAACATTTCTAAACTTAAGGAGGTCGGGGCATGGTCTGACAGTATGATGTTACCAATGTCTGTCCTATGTAAGTACTGTATACAGTTATAAGATACCAAAAAGAAGTCAATTCTGGAATACATTTTATATTTCGGGAAGAAGTATGAGTAGTCTTTAACCCCTGGGTTAGAAAATCTCCAAATGTCCACTAATGACAGTTCTGTGCATAGTCTGGCCAACACCTTACTTGATCTGGCTGAGCCCTCCACCTTAGAGCCTACCCTATCCTGCCCCAAATCCATGACTGTGTTATAATCCCCAGTATTATCAAACTCTGTGGATCTGTGACAGATTCTGAGAGACATTTGTTTAGAAACAATATCCTTTCTTGTTCATTGTTCGGGGCATATAAATTCACTAAGATACATTTCTGGCCCCTATATTCTCCCTTCAGTCTCACGTATCTCCCATCTGGATCAGTTTCTACCTGTGTTACTTGTAGCAGGGTATCCCTCTTTACTAATATTGCCACTCCCCTTTTGTTAGGCTGTTGTAGATATGCCACTGCATGTACCTCTCCCACCCATCCCTATTGGAGCTTTTTATGTTCTTCACTATTCAAATGCGTTTCTTGTAAAAATGCAATAGAAGCTTGTTGCCTTTGTAGCTCTTGTAGTATTCTAGCTCATTTCACTGGACTATTGATCCCCTAACATTCCATGAAACTATCATTAGGTCTCCCATTTTATAGAAATCTCAGTCTTTTGAATCATGTGAGGCAGGTGTGTTTTGACAGTGGACACCACAGTCATACTGTCCTATGACCCACATACGCTGTGTCAGTGGCATGGGATTCCCACACTAACATACATATGGCTGGCCGTGTGTGATGGGGAGCCTGGACAGGTGTGCAGTATGTGCCCTGGGGATTGGTGGCAGACACATATCGTCACACAGGCACACTGATGTGAGGGGCATTCCCATCACTGGCACATGTGCACTGTGTGAATGGCCCCAGCTGTGTGGTAGCACCTACTATGTGGTGCAGCCCGGACACCTGTATACACTCCTCTCAGTACCCTCCATTCCCCCAGTGCTGCAAGTGTGTGCTGGATTGTGGTGGTGTACCCCTATGGAGGACTAGACGTGTGTGTTGCATGGACGCACTGACAAGGTGTCCACTGGATGCTGGGGCACCCACAAATGCCTGGCAGGGTTGGGACCAGTGCCAGATGATGGCAGCATGTGCATTGCCATCTGTGTGCAGCATGTCTCTTCCACGACATATGGAGTGGCCCAGGGTGGCCATCTGCCCTCTCTGCCTCCTCATTGACTGCAGTCATCAGGGCCACCATGATGCTGTTGTTGCTTATGGCCATGTTGCCTGTTGCTACTGTGTCCACACCCCTCATTCTTGTTTTGCCCAGAGTTAAGACTACCTTTTTCTGGGTGGTAATTTGCACCGGGCAAAGGTTCGCACAAAGTCATGCAAACACACTTTGCGCTGCGCTAATGCTCTGAATAAAGCATAGTGCCTGTATTCATGAACACGCCCCTTCTCTTTGCATGGTGCATACATTATAATTTGGCCCCTCGCTAATGCAGTTTGTCTGAGCTATTTGGTCTTTTGAATATAGGGGACCCGCACAAACCCAGTGCAAATGGTTTGTGCCCAACACAAAGTTTTGAATATCTGGCCCCTAGAGAGCACAGGGGCATACTCCATTGATTTCTATGGGTCTATCTTTTTATTTATGATTTTTAATTAATTAATGCCCTCCTTCATCCCAGCTCACTGTTGATGGCTCTACTTCCACCGACCCTGCCTGCATTGCTAACTACCTTAACACCTCCTTTACTGACCTTAGCTCTGTCCTCCCCAGTAATTTATTTGACCCTCCCCCCACCCTACCTCCCCCAGTCCTCCAACGCCCCAGTTTCCTCCCCTCGTAAAGTATCTGCCCAGGAAGCCAGACCTCTCCTAATTAAAGCATTAAATAGGAATAGTCCTGGCAGCGACTCCCTGGACCCCAGTATTCTCGGCTGGTGCTGGATGAAGTCCTTGCCCCACTCACCAGCCTACTTAACCGATCCCTCTGCCTGTGGCAATTCTCCACTGCATGGAAAACAGCCATAGTCACCCCCATTCATAAAGGGGGCGACAGGTCCTCCGCTGGGAACTACCGACCAATCTCTATCCCCCCCAAAGCCCTAGAAAAAATGGTGACCATTCAAATCACAGAATATCTGACTAAGCACAACATCTTATGCCCAGAGCAGCATGGCTTCCGTGTTGGTCACAGTACAGGCACTGCACTAGTTGAGTTCTCCAACTTCCTGCACTCCTCCCTGGACGCCAGCTCCCTAGCTGGTGCAGTGTTCACTGACCTCTCAAAGGCTTTCAACACTGTCTCCCACCCTCTTCTGCTGGATGCCCTCTGCCACACTGTTTTCTTTGCTGGCCCTCTCGCCTGGTGCATAAGCTATCTATCCACTCACTCCCAATGTATGAAAATCAATGGGACACTCTCTGAAACCCGTCCCATCCACTCAGGGGTACCCCAGGGCTCCATCCTGGGCCCCCTACTCTTCTCGCTCTATCTAAACACCCTGCCCAGTGCATGCTCTGGCAAAATTCTTATGTATGCAGATGATGCTGTCATTTTTACCACCCACCGCAATCCCATCTCCCTCCAGGACACCCTACAGCAATCATATAATGATGTCGAAGACTGGTTTAAAGAGCACAGACTCATCATTAATCTTAAAAAAACCAAAACAATGCTTTTTGCCCACCCCAAAATAAAACCTGCAACTTCCCACTCACTATCCTCCCTAGTACCAAACAACTGCTTGAACAAGTCTGCTCCTACAAATACCTTGGGGTTTCTTTCGACTCAGCTCTCACCTACCACACCCACATTGATGCCCTTGCATCCGCCACTAATACACGGCTTGGCATCCTCTACCACTATAAAAAATGCCTCCCCCCAATGCTCTCTGACTTGCGGTTACGTCTTCAGTACTATCCCTTGTTGACTATGGCCTGCCAGTCTATGGTGCTGCTGACACTACCGCCCTCAACAAAATTCGCCTTACCCTAAATAAGACCTGCAGGCTGATTTCTTGTGCCACCAGGCTCACACATACTTGTCTACTCTATGACGAAGCAAAACTACTTAACTTAGATGAATGGCTACACTATCAAACCTGCCTCCTCACAGAAAAAACTCTACTCGGGCTCTCACCTCCCGGGGTGACAGCCTCCATCTGCCACACCCAACCCACTATCGCTACTCGAACCTCCAACAAGACCACTCTACTGGTCCCCAGATCCAGGACCACCCATGTCAGAGGTCCTTCTGTTACAGAGCTCCATCCTGGTTTAACTCTCTCTCTGCTCCCATCTCCAATGCCCCCACAATCTCCAACTTCAAAACCACCGTTCGGAGCCACCTGTTTAGCACTTGCAGCTGCTCCTGTCTCTAAATGTGGCCTCAATCTCTCCACACTTGACAACTCCACCTCACCTACCCCCACTTCTCCCCATTGCATCTTGCTTCTATTATTTAGTTGCTACTACATTGTATAAATGCATGAAACCATTCTGTGTAACTGTAAGTCTGTGACTTTTATGCTGTAACCTAAATTTGTTTCTGTCTGTCCTCAATGTGACGAGGTACCTTTAGAAATGAGCCTCTGGCCCAAAGGTTGTAAACCAATGTACAAATAAATAAATAAAAAAATAAATAATTCATTAGAGGGCAAATTCAAACAAATTAATGCCACCACTCAACTAACAAGGGCCTTGTTAACTGAGCAGTGGCCTTAATTTGTTTGAATTGGCCCTCTAAAACATTAAAAATCGTATAAAAAAAATGATGGCCACAGAAAAAACAGTTCTCCAGATTCTTATATCATGAAACGTGTGAGCAAGTAGGCACGGCTCACATTCATTTCAGTGGAGACCCCCCAAATTTCATAGGAACTACCACTTTTTAGCTATGGAACCCCATTTGTTTTTCTAGAAAGTCATGGACTCACAAACAAAAACCCTACCGAGGGTCCTGCAGTTGCTTTGCCTTAATAAATACAAGCAAACAAAGGCCCTGTCCACACTTAGCATGGTTCGATGGTAATGTTTTAAAACTTACCGTGCTTGTGTCTGCACTTGCCTTACTGTGTCTGAACACAGTTGTGAAATCGTCCACACACGGAAGCCAAATCTGTGGCAGGTAAACTCAGTGTTACGCCATCTGCCAGCTGTCCCATTCTGCATTCTTGGGGCGTGCTGGCCGGTGCAATGAGTCCCAGCATGCAAGTGGACACTGCCATACAGCGGATGTTTAAATATGGCTTTGCCCACCTCTACTGAAGTGCAGGGCGCTGATGGAGTAGGATCAGCCAGATAACTGTTACCTTTTTTTGTATTACCAAAAAAAAAATCAAATATATAGGGATTTGTGAACGGCGGAGGGACAGGAGAAGAGAGGTTGGCAGCAGTCAGGGTTGAGGGAGCAGTGAATTATGACGCCTCGAAGGACTATAATGGCAACAGAGGCTACAACACAGTACAGATGCCCGTCCACACTGATGAGATAAGCGTGCTTGTTTTCAAACATGGTTTGAAATTGTTACGGGTATGGACACAAACTGCATTTGGGAGCTCCTGCAACATTTTATTTTAATGTGCCTGTAACGTTGCAGGAGCCCTATTGTGGACAGGGCCAAGGAGACCAGCCTTACAAACAAAATCAGACACCAGCACAATGTTCAAAGCCTGGAAGGTACACACAGACTTTCTCAAATGCTGAGGGTCCAACCTAGCTATTCTAATTCTTTTTTGGGGGTCAGAAAATAAATCCAGGCAGCAAGATTTTGTTTAAGTCAGAAGTTCAATGGCATATAAATTAATGTGTGAGAGAGAGAGAGAGAGAGAGAGAGAGAGAGACAGAGAGACGTGGCTAGTAGGGAGAAAGAGTTACAGCACCAGTGTCAACTGCAGAGGGAGGGAGCTGCACATTTTCACAACTGCATAGTGAGAGCTATGCTGACATATTATGAACAGAGGAGGAGAGGGAGCAGGTTCTTAACGTATGTCACTGGATCCAACAGATATTACCTTCTACCTGTGCAAGTGGAATCACAGCACAGCATTGCCAATGCATAAGATCACAGTGCGTCCTCTCCAGCTTTCTTTCTCTGTCCCTCCTCACCTCTCTGGCACTTTTTTCCTCTCTCTGCAGCTCTCCCTCCTGACAACCTTCCATACTCGGTTCCATTCTCCATGCTCCCCAAACTGCATTGTCCATGCTCCCCCCACCTCCCGACTCAGTTCCCCTTGCCTGTCCCGAACTATGAGAGTGCAGGGCATGTGAGGTGGCCACTGCTGCCAGTAAGAGAGAGAGAGAGAGAGAGAGGGTGGAGCCAGACAGAGCAAGAAGTTCAGCCTGTCGCTTCCATTCAAACCCTCCCCCCCCCATTCACCTTGCCGTCCTGGACTGCGAAAGAGCCTTCTGCTCATGAGGTGGGCATTGCCACCAGTGAAGGATGGCATTAAAGCAAAGCTGGGCAGAGCGAGCAGGCTGTCCTGTTGTTAAAGATCCCGTAGGATGCTGTGGGGAAAAAGGGGCAAGAGTCGGGCCGAGGATGCCTCTAAGGTGTTTCTGGAAAATGTGACTGTTCAGTTTGTCATCAGTGTATGCTCAGCTCCCCTGGAGCTGATACTAACAAGCACTTTTAAACCATCCTGAGAGGATATAATGGTGGTATAACCCTGATTACCACTATGACGTTGTGCTTTATACCTAGTAACAAACAGCAGCTGTGAAAAAGGGAAGGAGCAATGGAGAGAACAACAGTGCTCCTGTTTCCCAAATAACCCACCCAATGCCATGTATTCCACTCATGTCCCTGATGGCTTCTCTGCTGTGCCCACACAGTGCCACCCTGCCATACATCCCCCCACCTCCCCAATCTCTTTACTGATGGGCCTTCATTGCTTCACCACTGCCATAACCCGCCCAACTTCCTGATTGCTTCCCTGATATGCCAGCACAGCCCATATATCCCACCCACATCCCCAATCCCTTAACTGGTGTGCCTGTGGAGTCCCACCCCTGCCACATATCTTACCTACCTCCCCAATCACTTCAACAGTGTGTGTGCACAGTCCCACCCCTGCCATATATTCCCCCACCATCCCAATCACTTCCACAGTGTGCCAGCACAGTGCCACCCCAGCTATATATCCTGCTCAACTCCCTGATTACTTCCCCGGTCTTCCTGCACAATACCCCCCTACCATATATCCAAATGTAACCCCCCTGCAAATGGGGGTTCTCAAAAGTCTTCTAGGAGCTGGCTAAGTGCTCCCAGCCTGAATGGTGTTAGGCGTTTAAGCTGTTTATCTGTGAAGTGCTTTTAGAGCCTTTGGTACTGTCTCTTTAAGAGCTGTCTGCTTGCAGACTTCATTAGTTTGTATGGGGGGAACTATATAGTTAATGCTCAAATCCCGCCTGGGCCACTGAGCGAATCGCTCATTTCTGCAGTCACTATATGCGCAGAAGGAGCCCGTTCAAAAGATGTAACTGTTTGCCTGAAACCAGTTAGAGTGTTAAGTAGGATGTAGTTTGTCTAACCTGCCTTTCTTGCAGCTGGGATTCTGTGTATTTTGCCCCTCCATTTTGGATCTGAACTGTTGAATAGATCCAATCAGTACAGGGGGGCCTCTAAAATGGAGTTTGTGCGGACCAACCAGAATCAGGACTCTCTTGGGAGCCGGCTTACCATGAGGAGATATAGCTAGTGATTCTGGGAAGTGAAGTTCTGGACCTTGGCGCCTATTTGCACCAATGGAGAGATTTCTGAGCGAGTGACAACTGAGTCCACCAATTGGACCAGGTGGCACCTGAAGGGAATGCCCTGCCTTGTGTCTAGACAGATCAGATCCGTTGTGACCATGATGAGAGAAGGAGCTCCGAGCTTCTGCGCTGCATAGTTTTCGCGCGGAAAGCGTGTGGGAGGCCTAAACTCGGGCGGTTCATTGCCAATTTGATTTGGACTGAATCCGTGCCTACAGAGAGGAAGAGAGGCTGAAAGAGTGGGAACCAGGCTCACCCTGTAGAAGACTGGAGAAACTGCTTAATCGCGCTTGGTCTGTCAGGAAGTGAAGCTGCAGTGTGAACTCCCAGGTTTAGCAGTAAGTGCGATCGGGACCTGAAAGCAGCTGCCTGGTATAGTAATTTCCTTCACATATAAATGTGTGGAATGCTTGTGAGGAACAGCTAAAAGGGTTCTCTTGTCCTGTGCGGTGTAGACTGAAAGCCAAGTGAATGTATGCGGACTGAATCCGTCTGCTGATCAAAGCTGTGTGCCTGGCCTGTAGAATTTCATCTCCCTGCTGTGTGTGGGAGTCTGGCAATCCAGAACCCCCATCTGTGCCAGTTTTCAGCACTGAGTCTGTGAGTACAAATCAGGGTAGCCCCCTGTCATCTGTTTATCAAATTGCAAGTGTGTCATCTAATTATTGTGGTTCCATTTCTTCATGGACTGAGCCATCCGGCTCCAGATTACAATTGGGTGTTGTGCATATTTTCTTCTACAGGGCTCTTTTCCATCTGAACCTGCCGGCCAATCCCGGTCAACGGACCTGGCTAGCTCCCCCCAACCTGGGTACCCAGAGTGTGACTTTCTAGACCCTGTAATGTGCACAGTACTGTGATCTTATGCTGCTAATGAACCTGATTTCCCCCTCCTGTGTTACTGTCCCCCTAAATAAACCAGATTTGATGTTGTTAAACTTTAAATTGTTTGAAGTGTCCATACCTACTCATCCAGTATTGTAGTGGTTGGTGTATGCTGATTAACCTTATTTTGCAGGGGGTCCTCAGAGACGAGCCTCAGAATCAGTCTCAAGGGTAAGTGGTATTCTATGATTGAACAGTGTGAACATGTGGGGTATTGGGATTGTAACTTCTGTGCATTGTGTGCGCCACTAGAAGGGATAAAAGGGGGTCTCAGTGTCCCAGAGGGCTGTGACCAAGCTAGTCTAACCTCTGCAAACCCTGACCTCTGGGTGGAGGCACCTGCCATAGAACCTAGGCCCCTCAACCTGTCAGTAGTCCGGCAGACAGGGGTAGTAGCCCTTGGGATAGTGCCACCTGGGGGGGGTTACACAAAACACATCTCCTATCACTTCCCCATTGTCCACGCATGGTCCTAACTCAGCCATATATCCTGCCCCTCTTCCCAATCACTTCCCTCCTGTTCCCCACACAGTAACACCCCTGCCATACATCCCCCCACCTCCCTATCTCTTCTCTGATGTGTCCACATAGTCCCATCCCTGCCATACATCTATCCCACCCACCTCCCCGATTGTTTCCCTGCTGTGATACACAGTAGCACCCCTGCCATACATCATTCCCACCTCCCTAATCTCCTCTCTGATGTATCCTCAAAGTTTCACCCCTCCCATATAACCCACCGATCTCACCAATCGCTTCCTCGGTCTGTCCCCACAATCCCACACCTGCCATGTATCCCACCTACGTCCACCATCGCTTGCCTGGTATGCTAGTACAGTCTCACCCCTACCATATTTCCCACTCACTTCTTCTGTCACTTCCCTGGTGTGCCCACACAGTCCCAGACCTGCAATAATCCTGTCCAACTCCACAATGTGCCTGCATAATCCCATCCCACCCGTATCTTCCTCCCACCTACCCAATCGCTTCCTCGCTGTGTTTACACAGGACCATCCCTGCCATACAGTCCCTCTACCTCCCCAATCTCTTCTCCAATGTGCCTGCACAGCTGCTCCCCTGACGTACATCCCCAATCACTTCTGCAGTGTGCACGCATAGTCCCACCACTGCCATACATCCTGCTCAAATTCCCGATCACTTCCATAATGTGGCAGCACAGTCCCACCTCTGCCAAATATGCCATCTACCTGTGGATTGCTTCCTTGGTATACAGTCCCACCCCTGCCATACATCCCTCCCACCTCCCCGATTGCTTCCAAGGTGTGCCAGCACAGTCTCGCCCCTGCCATATATTCCCCATGTTCCCTAGTCACTTCTACAGTTTGCCCTCACAGCCCCACCACTACTATATATAAACAGCCTGCTGTGCTTCTCTCCCTGCCCACTTCTTTTGTCCTCTTTGTTTTGATGCTACAAGCCTTCCCCTTTCTGCCTTTAAAAAGGCCGGTTTTCTACTTCTTTTCCAGGGATCCAGCCAGCCTTGATCAGGCCAGGAACCCCTCAATTTTCGAACTATAACAGTGGTTCAAAAATCCTCTGTGTGCTACAGCTCAACCGAATTTGCAAGGTACTAGCCCTGACTTTAAATTCGGTGCCAGTGAAAGCTGATCTCCAAGGGGCCCACACTATCTCCTGCTAATCACATCTCTAGCTACTGTATTCCCTCTGTCTCTGTAGTTTCCCATTAGCAGATTATAAAGATCTGCCACTAGAGGGACCTTAGTTGTGTTTTTTTTGAGCATGAAAGAGGATCTTTCATTGTTAACTATATGCCCCCCTTAATCGCATTTCACTGCCCATATTCCTTGCGATATGGCACTTATTATTATTAATATATGTATGAATTTCTAGTCTGTTAGCTGGAAGCTCGAAATTGTACCATTTCACAGCCTGTATTGTTTAGATTTGCTAAAGATTCATAGGCTATAGTGTTTGCTAGAGTTTTAAAAAATACTTCTCAGTCCTAACTGCCTGCTGGCAGCTGCCGCTCGGCACTTTTCCCTCTGTTCTAACCTCTGACTGCTTCTAAGCCTCTGTCGCTCACCCTGCCTGAACCCGTGCTCACTCTGACCCTTCTTAACTGATCAGGCCTCTGCCTCTCAAAAAGCAGCGCTGATTTACACCCAGCCCCTTTCACAACCCCTCCCTGCTCTCTCTAACTGACCTTACAATATAATTTGCCAAATTCCCCTATTGTCTTTCTGACCCCAGTCCCCTGATGGTTGGCTGCTGCCGCCAGCCCCCGCCCAGCTGCTTGACTCCTACTACTAACCAGAATACTCTACCCTGAACTAACCCATTCTGACTCCACAGCCATCACAACTATGTCTCACTTGACACTTGGGACCATAGGGGACTTCTTCCTACTCGCCCTAACATCACTGTGAGGCGTCCGACAGACCGTTCCCACTCTGCAGCCAACTTGAGCGACAGTGCTAAACGTATATGGCCCCATCACATCATGTAACAAATGTGCCTTCACCATGCACAGGGATTATATACCATGGACCCAAGTTCTCCAGCTAAAGAACCTCTTCCTGGCGGCCTTTTTACCAGGTTTTGTGATGCACTTTAGCACCATGAAAGTGCTAGTACCCAGAAAGAGAAAAAGGGGTCAGAATAACAAGCTCTTATTAAACCATCTCACCTGCATGGTGCTGCTCCTTCTCCTGCTCTCAGAAAATGTGCACCCAAACCCAGGCCCTCCACCACACAGTGTAAACCAGTCCCACAACACAGTGGGACTCACTCTTGCCTCCATAAATATCTGCAGTTTGCTCCCAAAGATGGACAGCTTGAAAGTGTGGGTCACTCGGCATAACCCAGACGTACTCTCTATAGTAGAGTCTTGGCTCCCCCCAAAGGTACCAGACTCTGCTATCACACTGCCTGGATACATTCTGTTCGGACAGGACCGACTCTCAAAAAGAGGTGGAGGCTGTGTCCTATACATTAGGGATTCCCTTCAAGGTTACATACTTCCCGCACCCACCAGTGCCGACAACATCCAAGTTCTGACCATAAAACTACTGTAGGGACCCCATAACAGGACACTGACAGTTCTCTCTGTCTATATCCCGCCTAAACTAACCGTGGCTGGCACCAGTGACCTGATGGACTATGTGGGCACCCTGAGCCTAAACACATAAATTGTGATGCTAGGAGAGTTCAGTATCAACTGACTCTCCCCCTCTGCTGCCTCAATCAAGGACGCCTTATCTGCGGTCCACTTCTTTCAAATGGTTGAGACAGCAACCAGAGTTAACTACAAAACTGAAACCAGCACCCTCCTGGACTGGGTTCTCACCAATCGACCTGCCCACATCACCAATACTGCTGTTCTCCCTGATACACTGAGCGACCACTCCCCTGTCACCTGTACTTGGTCCTACAACTACTGCAAGCCACCTCTCACAACAATTACAAACAGTGTTCTACTAAAAGATCACCTTGCACTGCTAAAAGCGGAGCTTTAGGGTGTTGACTGGACTGACCTCATAGAGAACAATGATGTAGACATGGCCCTTGACCACTTCATAAAGATATTCAGCACCATCTGTGACAAGCATGCCCTGGTAAAGACAAGGAAAATAATAGGGCATTGCAGTCCCTGGATCACCCCGGACCTACTGGATCAACTCAATGCCAGAGATCTACTCTGGCAGATCGCGAGAGCACTTGATACCACCACTAACATCCAAAAGTACAAACAAGACCGAAATAAGTGCACAAAAGCCATCTGACATGCCAGAAGTGCATTCTACAAGGAAGCCATCTCTAGCTCCTGGAACAACAGCAAGTCGTTCTGGGATAATCTCAACGACATAAGTGGCAAAGAGCCCAAAAATGCCCCATCAGTGCTCATGGTTGACAGTGCACTATCCTTGGACCAACAGTGAATTGCCAACACACTTAATGATGCATTCACGGAACTCAGCAGTGTACTACCAGCAGACTACTTTAATCCCTTAATTCTGGCTGACCCTAACACAGTCCAGCAACTACCCTCCAACAGACCGCTCTTCTGTGTCAAGGTAATTTCTGAATCTGAAGCAAGAAAGTACCTTGTGCGAGCTCTGGGAAAATCAAGACGCAGCGGAGATACCCTGGACCTTAAGTTCATCAGCACGGCCCTGGAGGAAGTCTTTGGTCCTCTCACTAAGATTATCAAGCTCTCCCTCTGCCACTCCAAGTTCCCCCTGCGATGGAAACCGGCATCAGTAACCCCTCTGCAAAAGGAGGTGATCAGACTCTACACAACAACTACAGGCCTATCTCCATACTCCCCCACCCCCCCCAAAGCTCTAGAGTGGATTGTAGCAGATCAGCTTGTCGAGTATCTGAACCAGTACCAACTCCTCTGTCCTGAACAACATGGCTTTCGACCAGGTCACAGTACCATCACAGCATTACTGGAATTCACAGGTTACATACACCACTCCCTAGACCAAGGCCTTCTGGTAGGAGCAACATTTATTGACCTATCAAAAGGTTTTGATGCGGTGCACCATGAGCTCCTTCTCAATCAGTTGTCTGTTGTGGGCTCTCTGCAGAATCTGTTTCATGGTTCAACAGCTACTTTCACAACCGATCACAAAAGGTCAGGCTAGGAGACACTACCTCTGTTAGCAGACCTGTCCACAGGGGTCAGTTCTGGGGTCCCTATTATTTAGTCTTTTCCTAAACCAACTGTCAGCCTCTTGTCTGACCCGGATGCTCCTTTATGCAGGCAATGTGGTTATCTTCACCAGAAACCCCCATCTGGAACAACTAACAGTAGAACTCCAAAGAGGATTTTCATCTGCAGAGAAATGGTTTAAAGAGAATAGGCTAATCATGAACTGTAAAAAAAACAAAGACGATGTTGTACTCCAGCACCCAGAGTAAGTTCAAAGCATTACCCCTTGCGATTAGAAATGAAAGCGGTGACACCGCTCTCTAACCTTCCTTCCACTATCTCACAGACGTATCTCTCATTGTGCCAAACTATCCTCCAAATTCTGGTTCGGGGGCTCCCCTCCTATCTCTCATTCTCTCTCTCCACTCCACCTCCCCCCACCCACTCTCTTAGATCAAATGACGCCCGCACCTTGATGGTCCCTTGCCGCTCCAACCTCATCGGTCAGACTGGTCTCGCCCATCGTTTCCCTAAAATCTGGAATTCTCTCCCTCCTGAAATACGACACTCCTCCTCCAGCTGCTCCCTTACCTCTGCCCTACAGAATTACCTTTCCCTCAGCTGTCCCTGCTTTAACCCTCCTTAATACTGTGTCAGTGGCTCAGTAGGTAGCACACTCGCCTCTGAAGCCGGGAGATCAGAGGGCTGTGGGTTCAGTTCCCACATCTGGCACTTGGGTTAATATCCCAGTACTGACACTGTAGTGCAGCATGAGAGGGGTGCTGCACTTCTGAGGTGCCGTCTTTCGGATGAGACGTTAAACCGAGGTCCCATCTGCCTGGATTGGTGGTAGTTCAGGTGGATGTTAAAGATCCCATGGCACTTATCGAAAAGAGTAGGGGAATTTCCCCGGTGTCCTGGCCAAATTTCCCTCATTCACTAAAAATACCACCAACAGCTTAATCTGGTTCAAGGTCAGTTGGCATTCATCTGTATCCTCCTCCCCCGGGTCGTGCCTGAAAATAGGCAGGATTTGTCTAGTGCACTTACCCGGTCAACAAAAGCTAAATAAATAAAAAATAAATAAATAAATAAATAAATAAATAAAATACCTATCCCCAGTTTCTGCCTTCCTACCATGAACCCCCTGGCAGGGTTCTCAACATCCTGAAGGGGGAAATCAGGAAATGGCTACCCCTTCTCCTCATATTCAGTTCTTGCCTCTCCCCCTCTCTTCACCTGCCCTTCTGGGCCACCAGTTTGCACAACCTACCCCATCCTTTTTACTCCAACAGCACTTGTGTACTACCTTGAGCCTGCTCCTTGTACACTCATGCACTATAAATGGTTCTATCGCATTGTTACTGTTTTGTACATTTATATGTTCTTTTGTATTATTTTGGACATGTATTGTAATTTACTCAATGTTCTGCTACTGTTTGTTGTACAATATCTCGTGTTTCAACTGTTGCACAACCTTACAATGTCGTATGGTTTGTACTACCCACATACTGTTGTAACTGATCATCCTTCATAGCCCTCTGTAACCCCCTTCCCCCAGGTTGTACTGTGAGATGAGCAACTTGTTGTTCAGTGTCCCGCTCAGTGCGTCCTCCTGGTGAAACATTTCAATAAATAAACACCCTGCAGCACATCCAATTTTTCAGATACCTGAGTATCACAATAGACTCCACTCTGTCTTATGTCCAGCACATTGATAACACTGCAAAGGCTATCAATACAAGAATAGGAATTCTTTACTGCCACAAGCACTGCTTAACCTATGAGGCATTGAATCTGGCCATCAACAGCTCAATAGTCCCCCTTGTCGATTATGGACTGGCTACCTATGGATCGGCAACTGACACCACCCTACAACGCATTTCCATCGTGCTTAATAAGGCGTGTCGCCTTCTCACAGGTGCTGCAAGACTCACACACACCTGTGACCTCTACTCCTAGGCCAGGTGGCTCCAACTAAAGGAAAGAATAAGTTACCAATCTTGCCTCCTTGCCAAGAAATGATGTCTCAATCTACTATCTGCGGGGGTCCAGAAATTCCTAACCATGCATTCAAGCTCCCATTTCACAAGGAACTCCGTCACCCAGATCTACAAACTCCTAGACTCTGCACTGCCTTGGCACAATGCGCATTCTTTTACCGTGCTCCTTACTGGACCAATGTCTCACCAGCTGACATTTCTAGTGCTGCAACTATTGGTGTTTTCAAATACAAACTCAGGCAAATTACTTGCTGCCTATGATCCTTAATTTGGTGTGTTCACTATAGGAACTCTGTCTAAAAATGTACTACTGTATTACTGTATCTTACTGTTACCCTGTCTTAAACATGTACTACTATTTTGATGTACCTTTGTCCTTGTAACTGATGTGGAGTCTATAAATGAGCAACCGCGCATGGGTCTAATCCAAGAACTCAATAAATAAACTTTATACAGTATATATCGTCCACCTCCAGATCGCTTCCTCGGTCTAACCCAAAACAGTCCTACCACTGCCAAATATGCATCCCACCTCTGGATTGCTTCCCCAGTGTACACACACACAGCCCCACCTCTGCCATACATCCCGCCCTTCTCCTTGATTGCTCCCAGGGTGTGCAAGCACAGTCCAACCCCTGTCATATATCCTGTCCGCCACCCCAATCGTTTCTCTACTGTGCCAGTACAGTCCCATCCCATCCTGTCATATATCCTGCCCACTTCCCCAATTGCTTCCTCAGTCTGCTCGCACATCCCCACCCTTGCAATATATCCAGCCCACCTCCCCAATCGCTTCCCCAGGCTGCCTGCATTGTCACACCCCTTCCATGTATCTTACCCACCTCCCCAATGTGCTTGCACAGTGAGTTCCACCTCCACCATATATCCCACCCATGTTTCTGATCACTTCCTTGGTGTGGAAGTATGTCCAGTCCCTGTCATATACTGTATCCTGCCCACATCCCCAATTGCTTCTTCAGTCTGCCCTCACAACCCCACCCTTGCAATACATCCAGCCCACCTCCCCAATCGCTTCCCTGGGCTGCCTGCATTGTTACACCCCTTCCATGTATCCTACCCACCTCCTCGATGTGCTTGCACAGTCCCACCTCCACCACACATACCACCCATCTCTCTGATCACTTCCTTGGTGTGCAAGTATGTCCAGCCCCTGCCATATATTCTGCCCGTGTTCCTGATCACTTCCTCAGTCTGTTCACACAAATCCACCCCTGCCACATATCCCACCTCCTCCCTGATCGATTCTTCGCTGTTCCCACAGTCCTACTCCTGCCATACATCCCCTCACCTCCCCAATCACTTCTTCAATGTGCCCACACTGTCCCACTCTTGCCAGACATCCATCCCATCCACCTCCTTGGTCGCTTCAACATTGTGCCTGCACAGCTCCATCCCTGCCATACATCACACCCATCTCCTCGGTCTGCCCGCACAATCCCACCCCTGCCATACATCCTGCCTATCTCTCCAACTGCTTCAATGGTGTGCTCACAAAGTTCAACCTCTGCTGAATACACCACCAACTTCCCTGATTGTTTTAAGTGTGCACACAGCCCTACCCCTGTCATAAATACCCCATCTCCCCATTTGCTGCCACAGTGTGCCTGCACAATCCCACCCACCTTCCCGATTGCTTCTCTGGTGTGCCAGCACAGTCCCAACCCTACCATATATACCGCTGACCTCTCCAATTGCTTCTCTGGTGTGCCAGCACAGTCCCAACCCTACCATATATACCGCTGACCTCCCCAATTGCTTCCATGGTGGCCAGCACAGTTCCACACCCTACCATATGTCTTGCTCATCTCCCTGATTGCCTCCCCAGTCTGCCCGCACAATCCCATCCCTGCCATACTGTATATTCTACCCATCTCCCCAACTGCTTCCCTGGTCGGACCGCAAAATACCACCCGCTCCATATATTCCACCCATTTCCCCTATCGCCTCCCTGGTTTGTATGCACTGTCCCACCTTTGCCATATATTCCAACACTGTTTCCCTGGTATACCTACACAGTTCCAGCTGTCACCCCTGCCATATATCCCACCCACCTCCCTGACTTCCCTGGTGTGCCAGGCCAGCACCATCCCACCCCTGCCATATATTCTGCCAACCTCCCAATTGTTTTCCCGTTCTGCCTGCACAATCCCCCCATCTCCCTCGTCACTTCTGGGTGTGCCCACACAGTTCCACCATTGGAATATATCCAGCCCATCTCCCCACTCACTTCCTCAGACTGCCTGCACTGTCACACCACTTTCATGTATCCTATCCATCTCCCTAATATGCCTGCACAGTCCCACTCACAGAAATCATAGGACTAGAGTGGAAGACCTCTCTCACTGTGTGATGCCTCTCAGGAAGGAGGCTCTATACATGCATGCAATCTTCCTTGAGTTGTGTGTCTGTATAAACACCACTCATCCCGCTCTTGTTTCCCGAGGATTTCAGTTCTGCCAAGATGCTGTGGATCAACAGACTTGATCAAGTATTTTAAAATCACACACCTACTTACAAATAAATAATAAACAAAAAAAAGAATGTTTCTGTGTGTTCATTCTTATTCGTTCCAGAACCAGATTGAGAGTTTGAATTAAATGTCTCTCTCTTGCAACTGATAAGATATACATTTAAAGGAGGAACTATAGCAACGATTGCCTTATCAGTAGCTAATCGTTTGTTTTAGCCCATTAAAGTGGCATTTTTCTTATGCTGCAAGGAGTTCTGTTTTGTAAAGTTCAGAAACTGAAGTATGGCTGGTGCTGGGGTTTCATTATAGGGTTATGCTGCTCCACCACTTGTACTGAAGCGAGCGAGCAGCGCCGCACTATTACACTTAAAGGAGCCCCCAGCCGGACATACTTCCAGTTCACAGACTTTACAAAATAAATTGAACTCTTCATGCAAGAAAAATGCCTCTTGTGGGCTAAAGCAAAACCGGAGAGTAAGCTTTACAGGGTAAGGAGCGAATTGTTTGCTACAGTTCTTTAATCAAACTGTCCAGAACTCGGGTTTGTTTTTTTATATATTAACTGTGGAGTTTCTGGATTATGCTGTAATAATACATATTAAAAAAGATTTTCCGTATTGATGGTAGCAGCCCATGCAAGAAGCCCTGCCATTTGGAAACAGACTTGCTTTCCATTGTTCAGTTGGTTGTGGTTAGGCAAATGGGCAAGGGGCGCTTACTGCAGACATGACTGTCAGACAAGTTCCAGAATCTGGTTAGATCATATTGTTTAGAAGATCATTGATGGGGAGGAGGGTAGATTGATAAGAAGTTGGCTGCTGGCTATATAGCTTGGCATTTAAAATTATGATTCTCCCAGCTCTGCCACTTGAGTAATTTGTCCACCTGGTGGAAAATAGAAGTAGCAGTACAGGAATGGGAGCCGAACAGCAGGCTCCAATGGCTGGAGTGGGTCCTCTGTGGAAGGGAGAGGGCTGTGTTGGCAGACAAAGGAATGCACTCCCTCTCCCCTTGTAGTCTCCATCAGCCAGTGCTCTAGCAAGAGCAGAGGCACAGAATGTTTCAGATTTTGATTCTGGTGGGCTTCCACAGCTCTGCTCCCTGATGAGTTGTCCATCTACCCACTTGGCAGAAATCTGCAGCAGCAGCAGTACAGAAACAGGAGCCAGCAGGCTCCAACAGTTGGTGTGGTTCCTCGATGAAGAAGAGGGAGTTGGGCTCGCTTGCACTTTAAGATTCAGGTGTCATGGCGGACACCTTGGAGAGGAAGCGGTATGGCGGATGAGAGTCTCGTGCCACTTGAGAATAATGTTTAGGATTACTTGTGTGCTGCTTGGATTAGCATGTACTGTACCTTGCTAAACTATAAAGTAGAGAGGCAGAGGCTATCTCTGTAGCTCTCCCGTTTAGCGTAGTGGTTAGGGTAATGGACTGTGAGTGAGATAGGACATCCCTAGTGATTAGGGTTTGATTCCCATGGCTTCCATTTGTGTTCCATGTGACTGTTACCTAAGTGACTAAATCAATAAAATCTCTGCGGTCAACCCTGCACACTGAAAGTCTGCCTCTGTAATTTGTTTTTTTCTTCAAAATTGTGTGACTGTAGAGTTGATTACATTTACAGGGGACACAGCCCCCTGGAAAAATACATTGCCTGAATTGTTTTTGGTACTTTTTGGCTGTTTTTCACTTAAAAGTTTAAGTGTTTCCAATGAAAAATGTACATATATACAGTTATGGCACTGACGGTGTTCCTGTCCCCGACAGTATTCTCGTTGGCCATGCCGTTTCCTGTCCGCCATGACACCTGAATCATAAACTGCAAATGCTCCAGGAGTTGTGTTGGCAGACAACACTCTCCCTCTTCCCTTGTAATCTCTGGCACGGACTGCTCTAACAACAGCAAAGGCTGATTGTGCTTTAAATTTTGATTCTGGTGGGCTCTCCCAGTGTAACCACCCAGTCCCCTGGGGTTACTAGAATCCTATCAGTGATAGTATTAGGCAGGTAGAACATGCAGCTGGTAAGGAGCTCAATAGGGACTTCTTACACAGTGACATCATTATTTACTCAGCTAGCCTGAGGGAAGAATGATTATGTCATTTGGAACTCACAGCAGCATATACTTTTTTCAAACAACATGAAGTCTTGCTGTATTCTGACTATTGCAGTTAGCCCCAGTACTCAAAACTGCCCTGGAGAGTAGAGGGTTAATTTCTATTGACAGCATAGAATGTTGAGCTCGAGCTCGGTTCAGACCTCTGTCTGCTACACTTTGAAGCGCAACTGTCAGATTCTTTACTCCGCCTAACTGAACGGCCGCTCCAGAGATTTCTCCTTTGCTCACAGTTCGAAAGTCAGTTAAAGTCCTCGGTTTTACTGATTATTTTTTCGTAAGTTTTGGTTCAGGTCTCCTGTCTGTGGTACAGTAAGTACTAGGTAGTGAACTAGACATAGTAAACTTGTGGAAATTGTAAAAATTGATTTTTCGACCAGTTCGGCTGAACCGGCCGTTTAGTGATTTATATATTCTGTCTTTGTTTTTAAACTTTGAGTGTGGTTACCGGTCCTTATCGGTTTAAAACAAAACGCATTTTCTTGTGGTTTTTTCCAATACCTGTGGCGCTGTTAGAAACTGATAAGGGTGTCTTGCCTGGTTGTTTGCCATAAAAAGGGTAAGTTTGTGGTTAGAATGGCTACGTCTGAGAAACCCAAAAGAAAAACCGGGCCCACTGGGTTTCAGCACTGCAGTGTGTGTGGGGAGGTCTTTGCTAAGGCTGATCCCCACACCACCTGTATTTATTGTCTGGGGTTTGACCACCTCGATTCAGACTGCCAAATCTGTAAAAATTTCCGTAAGTCTACCCTGGAAAAAGATTAGGTAGGCTCAGGGATAAGGAGGCCGTGAAGTCCGCTGACCCGGATGGCCAGCTCGGTTCGGTTCCAACCGAACTTGAGGGAGTGCCCTCTGACCAGGGCGATACTTCTTCGGGAAAGAGGAGAGCCGATCCTGAGGGATCGGTTCCTACAAAAGAAAAAGAAAAGAAAAATCGTCCGGTTCGGATCCAGAGACCCATTTTCCGACCGCCGAAGAGATTGCCAATGCAATAAGGATTGTAGAATTGCTTTGCCCGGTTCCGTCTGATCCGGCACTTTCTGGCAGGCGCTCGGTTCGGTCGGTTCCTCCGGTTCAAGATTATGCCCCTGAAGATTTCTATGAACCAATTTGAAGGGGGATGAAGATTATGATGATGATGATGATGACGATGGTGTGGGAGGTCTAATTGAGCCCATTGAACTGGACATCTCCCCAGACAGGCCTTCTGGTGTTTCCCCTCCTAGGCTTTCTGAGTCCCCTTCCCACTACATGTTTTACAGGAAAGTGGCAGAAACCCTCCAGCTCCCTGTGGAAGAAGCTGTAGAGGAACAAGAGGAACCTGATTATGTGGAGATGATAGACATCCCAGAGTCCACAAGACTGTCTATTCCCCTTCATAAGTCTTTTGGGAACAGACACAAAAGATTTTAAAAACTCCAAATTCTGTACCTCCTGTCAACAGAAGGAAGGACAAAAGGTACACCTTATCAGGTTCAGGTACAGAGTACTTGTATCAACAATGCAGCCATGTTGGGGTTGTGCAGGCTGCAGCCTGTGATAAGGCTTACACCCCCTTGGCTTCACACCCCCCAGATAAAGATTCTAGGAAGCTGGATGCCATGGCAAAGAAACAGTACATGGCATCTGCCTTGGGACTCAGGCAGGCTAATTATATGGCCTATGCAGCCAGGCACCGGAAGTCCAGGTGGGACACTGTACTGGCACTGGCTAAGCAGGCCTCCCCTCAGATAGCCTCGGAGCTAGAGGGGGTGGATGCTGATGGGATTGAGGCATCTAAGGTACAGTTCCATGCTGCTGTGGACTCAAATGATGTGTTATCTAGAGTCATGGTTACATCTGTGGCTCTTCGGAGAATGGCTTGGCTCAGATGTATTAGCCTCTCACAGGACACCCAGGCTAAGGCGATGGATTTCCCTGTGGTGGGTAATTCTCTGTTTGGGGAGCAGAGAATTACATGAAAAAGATGGATGAGTATAGGACCACCTATAAGCGTGCACAGGCCAAGGAAAGGCAAGCAACTCCTCAAAGGCAGCAGGCTAGGGGCAGGGGCAGGCCTTTTCATAGGCCTTTCTACCAAGCACAGGCCTCTTCTCCCTTTCCTCAGAGGGGGTTCTTCAGAGGGAGAGGCAGAAGGGGGATGAGCAGGGCTGCATCCATCCCTCAACCTAAGGCTCCTGCCAAGCAGACACCCTGATGTGTCAGCCGAGGCGACTCCCCATTCCTGTAGGAGGCAGGCTGGCTTACTTTGTCCAGGACTGGATGTCTGTTACCTCAGAGACAAGTGGGTCCTGGAGATGGTAAGCCAGGGCTGGTTCTCAGCTTCAAGAAATTTCCAAGCTGAGGGCCAGATCTTTTCCACCTGCAAGCATCTCCGAAACCATTGCCCTAGAGACAGAGGTTTCATCTCTACTGGCTCTAAAGGCTATAGAGAGATTCCTACATTGCACAGGGGCAAAGGTCTGTACTCCAGGTACTTCCTCCCAAAAGACAGGGAGTGGTGACCCATCCTAGACTTAAGATACCTGAACAAACATCTTTTAAAACCAAAATTCAAAATGGTGAATCTGGGAATAATCCTTCCCTCTTTAAGGCCAGGGGACTGGCTAGCCTCCCTGGACTTAAAAGATGCCTGCTTTCACAGTCCCATCAGGTGCTCCCACAGAAAGTACCTCAGGTTCGAATTGCCTTCAGGCCATTATCAGTTCAAACTATGCCCTTCGGCCTGACATCAGCTCCAAGGGTATTCACAAAATGCCTAGCAGTAGTAGTGGCCTTTTTAAGAAGGAAAAATATTTCCATACTTCCATATCTGGACGACTGGCTCATTGTGGGTCAGTCCCCAGACCAAGTCAATCAGACCTTCAAGTGACTCAGCAAGTGCTCACTTCCCTAGGATTCCTTCTCAAGTCTGTTCTCAAGCCTGTACAGCTCCTCACCTTCATAGGGGCAGAGTTGGATACAGTCAAAGCAAGAGCTTTTCTTCTCCTGGAAAGGGCAAGGGCTATTGTAGAGCTGGCTTCTTCATTCCACCTTCTGGTCTCTCGGCCAGCAAGGCACTTCCTTCAGCTTCTGGGCCACATGGCAGCTTCTACAGCAGTGGTCCAAGGGGCCAGATTTCAGATGAGGGACATTCAATTTCACCTTAGGGCCTTTTGGTCTCAGAAGAAAGATTCTTTAACCAAACTAGTTCCAGTGACCCAAACTCTGATCCAGGCTCTCCAATGGTGGCAGGATCAGGGCAACCTCAGACAAGGAGTCCCGTTCATCACTCAGTCTCACTCTATGGTTCTAACCACGGATGCTTCTCTATTGGGGTGGTGAGCCCTTCTGAGGGCTCTCACAGCCCAGGGACTGTGGTCCCCTCAGGAATCCTTTCTTCATAGCAATCTCTGGGAACTCAGGGCAGTCTTTCTGGCCCTGCAAGCTTTCTCTCAGTCAGTGCAGAACATGGTGGTTCAGGTTAGGGCAGACAACACCACCACCATATGGTACATCAACAAGCAGGGAGGCACTCGGTCCACAGCCTTGTGCACAGAAGCCATGAAATTGTGGTCCCTAGCTTATTCTCTGAAGACCTCTCTGATAGCAGTCCATCTTCCAGGGAAGGACAATGTGCTAGCAGATGCATTGAGCAGGATCTCCCAGGGCCATCACAAATGGTCCCTGGACCCTCTGGTGTTGAAAGTGATTTTTTCAAGGTGGGGCACTCCAGAGATAGATCTCTTTGCAGCCCCAGACAATCACCAACTTCCTCTGTTTTGTTGCAGACCCCCAGTCTTGGGTTAAGTCCCTCTGGATGCTCTGATTTTGAACTGGGAAGGGAAATTTCTATATGCCTTCCCTCCCTCCCTTTCCTCTACTGTTCAAGGTTCTGGTCAAGGTAAGGTCACAACCTTGCAAAGTGATTCTGATTGCTCCAGACTGGGCTAGGCAGCCTTGGTACCCCCTGTTGCTGTCCCTAGCAGTCCATCGTCCCCTGTCTCTTCCCAGGAATTACAACCTGTTAACCTCCTCTCAGGGGAGGATTTGGTACACCAATCTTCGGTCTCTCAATCTCAAGGCATGGCTCTTGAAGAGTTAGAGCATGCAGATTTGCATCTGTCCCAAGAGGTTCTGGATATTCTCAAAGCCTCTCGAAAGCCTGCCACCAGAAAAACTTACAACTCCAAATGGAAAAGATTCAGCATTTGTTGTTCCAAGAAGCATATACAGTAACCCCAGACATTGCTGAATTGTCTACAGTTCTGGATTATATGGTTCATCTTAATGGCCTAGGCCTCAGACCAGCTACTCTCAAAGCACATTTGTCAGCTGTTTCTGCTTTTCTTTCAACGGGAAAGCCTTCCTCACTGTCATCTCACCCTGTATTCAGTAAATTTTTCAAGGGATTGCTTCATACCAATCCCCCCTTTAGGGACCCTACCCCTGCTTGGGATCTTAATGTTTGCATTGCTCAGCTTATGCAACCCCCTTTTGAGCCTTTGTCTTCAGCAGAGCTTAAGTACTTGACTTGGAAAACTGTGTTCCTGGTAGCTATTACCTCTGCCAGGCGTATCAGTGAATTGCAAGCTCTGTCAGTAGAGCCTGATTTTATCTCATTCCATAGAGATAAGGTGGTCCTTAGAACTAATAGGAGGTTTTTACCTAAAGTGGTTTCAGATTTTCTTCTGAACCAATCTATGTCTCTCCTTGTGTTCTTCACTGATCATTCTTCTTCAGGAGAAAAAAGTTTACACAGTTTGGATGTTAAAAGAGCCCTTAGTTACTACACTGAGCTTACTAAGGCTCACAGGTTTGACTCCCTTCAGTTGTTTCTCACTTATGGGGAAGTGGGTAAGGGCAAACCTGCCACTAAGAGAACTATTACCAGGTGGATTGTCTCTTTTATTCAATTCTGCTATGAGAAGCTAGGCAAAATACCTCCCTCAGGCCTGAGGGCTCATTCAACTAGAGGTACAGCTGCTTCCCTGGCTGTGGCCTGGAATATTCCTTTGCTAGATATATGTAAAGCAGCCACCTGGTAAACAGTCCATACATTTACCAAGCATTAATCCCTTGACATCCAGGCTAGGAGTGATGCTCAGTTTGGTACAGCAGTACTGCAGAGCCTATTCCCAAGGTAGGTTCGATTCCCTCCTCCATGGAGGTACTGCTTGGTAGTCTGCAATAGTCAGAATACAGCAAGACTTCATGTTGTTTGAAGAAAAAATTACTCACCTCAGTAATTATGTTTCTTCTAATGGAGTCTTGTTGTATTCTGACCTCCTTCCCTACCTCCCCTCGCAGAACCTGTTTTTGGGAAGTGGGCCGGCAGGTGCAGTCTTGCACCCCAGAGGTGCATTTGGGTACTCCCTCCTTTTAGAGGGGGTGGGTGGGTTATATTATTAATTTAACAGTCTTAAGTTGTTCACTACCTGGTTTTTGATTTTGGATTTCTTGACTTGAGTCTTTTGGGGATCCAAAATATTTGGTTGCCATTTGGCTAGTAAAAATTTACATTTTCCACATAGTAGTTAGTTAGTATTGGCTCGTAAGAATTTGACAGTTGCACTTCAAAGTGCAGCAAACAGAGGTTTGAACCGAGCTCGAGCTCAACGTTCTATGCTCTGCACAGAAATTAACCCTCTACTCTCCGGGGCAGTTTGAGTGCTGGGGCTAACTGCAATAGTCAGAATACAGCAAGACTCCATTAGAAGAAACATAATTACTAAGGTGAGTAATTTTTTCTTCTGTGTACAGCTGCTCTGGAGAGCCTTAAAATGTTCAGTTAGTTCAGTAGTGGTAGTGAGAGTGGCAGGAGCTCTGTCAGTGGGCTCTGTGTCCAGGGCCCAGGATTTCTCACCCTAGTTTTGGATTACAGTTACCAGTTTCCAGTGAAGTGGTGGAGACTTCTTCAGCAGGAATTCCTGATTTTCACTCCAGGAGGAGTGAAAGGGACTGCTAGTTCAGTGGATCCAAGGGGCAATCCCCTGAAGGTCCTTGTGTGTTTCAGCTGCCTTTGAAAAGGACTTAGTGAGAGACTGGTTCTGACATGCTATCAAGGGAAGAGGTGTCTTCTAGTTGTTCTCCATGCCTAGAGGAAGGAATAACTGTTCTGTGAGTACTGTTTTGGGAGACAAGTTCCCCAATTAGGGTTTGTTCTGGGGTGCCCATAGATAAGGCTAGATCACACCCATCAGTGCCCCTCGTTCACCCAAGTAGTAATGTAAAGTGTTCACCCAAGTGTGTGAAGTACAGTAAAGTTGGAGTCTTTAGCATTTCTGTGGGGAATGGAGGCTTCTGTGATGCAACCCTGAAGGAATGGCAGAGACTGTTGGTTGGGGCAAAGGGGGGGGGAAGGAACACCATCTGGAAGCTTACAAGGCAGGGCTAACTGGTTCATGGAAGGGTGCCAGTTTTACCTCAGCAAAGGGCCAATGCTGCAGGTTCAGGTGTGTGGCATGGATCCACAAGTATGTTCTGAGTGTGTGACTTAGTTTCACAATGACTATACTCTGGGAAAATGGAAATGTGTTCAGGTGTGTCACAGTCCAGGTGCATACACTATGGGAAAGAGAACTGTACTGCCTAGCAAGGAGAGTTTTGGGACTTTGTACCTGTTTGCCATGGCCGACCCGTGGGGGTCCACTAATGCTTTAGTAACATCTGTTGAATAAAGTCATACTGCAAAATCCCAGTTGCTGCTCTGGACATTCAAATCCTTGTTTCTGTGTGGAATTACTGGGGCCCCCTCAGCAGTTTAGGTCTAGCATATGCCAAGCATCCTCTACCCTGGTTGTAGTTACAAAGGTTCATGTTTTGTTCTTGTATCTCCACCCCTATCCTCTGGATAATGAGCCTGATATACATCCTAATGCCAGGAGTGGTACCAATCTTGAGTTTTTGCTAAAAGTTAATGGTGTACCATATGTGGGTGCTAATCCTGTTTTCATGGAGGGTGTCCAACTTACTAAAAGTGGCATGGGGGTTAAACCAGCTCTGCCCCAGACAACTCATCCATCCACCTAATTGGTGGAAAATAGCAGTAGAAGTACAGGAATGGGAGCCAAACAGCAGGCTCCAATGGCTAGTGGAGGTGGGGGGTGGGGGGGGTCTGTGTCAACAAAGGAACATGCTCACTTTCCCCTTGTGGTGACCAACTGTGGTCCTGAAAGGTTGTTTCAGAAACTATACACTAAAACATCCTTTACTTGTCCTGTTAAAGCCTGCTACACAAATAAATTGAATAACTTACATTTGCTGCCAAGCTCCTCTCCTAATAATCAATGTTTTGGCTTTTTTCTAGAAAGAAGCAAAGGCCTACTTGTTACTGGGCTGATTTAAAAAATGAAGCAGCAAGGCAAAGTGAGAGAAATAATCCAATTTCTATACAGAACAAATGCGGACTGCTTCCAGTCTGCCAGAGCAGACTAAAGGGTGTGTGCTTTACAGTTGGAAGGGTACTAGTTTCCTCTCCATAAACCATGGGTCTGTTTAAATCGTTTAATATTTTAAAAACAGTATTTTGCATTCTGGATATAATTACATCTTGCAGTCTGACAATGTCAGCCAGTGAAATATCAAATCGTGCTTCCCCATCAGAATTGGCTTCCCAGTAGTATAATTTGATAGCAGGGTAATGTCAAATTATGCTTCCCCGTCAGATTTTGCTACCCAGATAATAGATTAGTACAATGATGTAAAAAACACTGTCAGTTGTTGTAATTATGGATTTTTAACTGTAAAATGGTTTTAGTACACACTGAACAATGCAATTAATACATCATTTAAATTTGACTAATATGCATAATATATGTAAATGAGCAACATATAAACAAAATTCTCTCATAGTGGGATTGCAAATGACAGCCAATATAAAAAAAAATTGTTTTAAACCTAGTTAAGAAGCATATTAATTGTATTTAGTTGACATATATCAACATTAGGTGCACATAAATCACACTGTGCTAACTGCTTTCGTTGCTTGAATCGCTCAGGGTGTGCTACCCTCAACCAAACAGCACCCAGCACATGACAGACAAAACATCTGTCCTTTCATCATAGCAAAATCATTATTTCCAGGTTGTTTTAATTACTTTCAGTTTTACTGTATATTGGTACCCCAGTCCCTCAAAATATCCCCCAGGTAGCAAAATCTGACAGCTATTCGCATCCATCAGATTTTGCTTCCCTCAGCCAAAGTATCACTCAAGACACCAGAATGACAAAGCAGGAACCCTTATATCACTGCACAAGCTTTATTTCAACTTTCATTTAATTACTTTTCAGTTTTACTATATATTAGGTACCCCATTCTCTCAGAATACGCCTAGGTAGCAAAATCTGACATCTATTTGCATCTGTCAGATTTTGCTAGTGTAATCACCCAGTCCCCTGGGGTTACTAGAATCCCATCAGTGTCAGTGCTAGGCAGGGAAGGCAGCTGGTGAATAACTGGTTAAATGGGGTTTGCACCTGCTCCCTCTCTATTTACTTGGTCTCAGCTGAGAGGAAAGAGGTGATGTCATTTAGAACTTTCGCAGCAGCATAAGGCACAGCAGCTGGCTGTGAGTGGGGAGTTTTAGAATCTTGGGTTAGTCTGTTGTTGGAGTCTCAAGTGAGCAGTTGGAGGAGTGAGAGCTGCAGTGTGGGCTCTGATAGGAGAGCCTATTTTCTCACCCTAGTGCTTAGAAACATCTGCCTTCCTAGAGAAGTGGTGGAAACCGTTGTCTAGAGCAGGAGTTCCTGATTTTCCATCACTGGAGAGATGGAAAAGGACTGCCAGAATGGATCCGAGGGGCAACCCACTGATTTTGATTCAGGAAGTTGAAGCTGCCTGTTTTGTTTACCAACCATGAGTAATCTGACTTTGTGCTTCCCAGGGGAAAGTATCTGCTTTTGGGGTGTACTCTGATAAAATAAAATATACACCAGGTCTGTGCTAAGATGAGACTGTTCTCACGCTTTTAGAGTTGGCTGACAATCATGGGGTCCACAGAGAGACTTGGCATATAGTTCAAGTTCTACACTCAGAAGTAGTATTTTTCTTATGTAGGATGTAAAAGTCATTCCAAGATGCATAGTTCTGTTTTAACATAAGTTTTGAGGTATAACTCTGAAAGAATGGCTGGGTATGGACGTGAAAGCAAAAGGTGGGTAGCCTCCCATCTGGAGTGACCAGTTCAGCACTACCGGTTCTGTAAAGGTGCCTGCTTATTCAGGACATGGTGGCCAATGCCTGAAGAGAAAAGTTTACCCCCTGGTGTGGGTTGTGCTTATTTTGAGCACCAATGTGCTCCATCATGGCCAGTTGCCACATTGCTGAAATCTGAAGTCCTATGCCATATGGGAAATGTGGCCAGTGCCACTAGAAGAAAATGTGTGTTCAGCTGAGGCCATTGCCGCTGAAGAGAATTCAAGGTACTGTGATATATGGGATATGTAGAGATTCTGACCGATACAGATTTCTGTTGTTCTGCCATTGCCTTGTGCCAAGATGTGTAAACCTTGGGGGTCCACCTTTGTTTTAGTGTACCATCTTGGAATAAAGTCACACTCTAGAACCCCAGCCTGGTTTGGACATTTATGCTACTGCTTCCAGTGTGGAATTACTGGGTACCCCTCAAGAAGTACAGACCTAGCACTGCCCTAAGCAAAAGTTCTCTCCTCAGGACCTGGGTTTATTTTGGTCACATTTGTAGTTTTGCTTTCGTACACCACCATCCCTTTCTGTCCTCTAGAAATAGTGAGCCTGCTATACATTCCCAAAGCTAAGGGATGGTACCGATTGGCCAAAGTAGCTTGAGTGTCCAGTCAAGGGTACCAAGGTGTAGCTTACTGTGCAAAGTAGTGGGGGGAGGGTTACAAAAAATGGGGGCTCATCTGGGTCATTTTTGTAACCCCCCCACTACTAAGCCCTTTCATCACAGCAAAATCATTATTTCCAGGTTGTTTTAATTACTTTCAGTTTTACTGCATATTGCGTACCCCAGTCCCTCAAAATACCCCCGGTAGCAAAACATGACAGCTATTTACATCTGTCAGATTTTGCTACCCTCAGTCAAAGTATCACCCAGGACACCAAAATGACAAAGCAGGAGCTCTTACATCACTGCCAAAGCTTTCTTTCAACTTTCATTAAATTACTTTTCAGTTTTACTGCATATTGGGTAACCAATTCCTTCAAAATACCCCCAGGTAGCAAAATCTGACAGCTATTTTGCATCTGTCAGATTTTGCTACCTTCAGTTTAAATATCACCCAGCACACCAGAATAACAAAGTAGGAGTCCTTATATCATTGGCTAAGTTTTATTTCAACTTTCTTTTCATTACTTTTCAGTTTTACTGTATATTGGGTACCCCATTCCCTCAAAATGCCTCTAGGTAGCAAAATCTGACAGCTATTCACATCTGTCAGATTTTGTTACCCTCAGTCAAAGGATCACCTAGGACATCAGAATGATAAAGCAGGAGTCCTTATGTTAGTACCCAAGCTTTATGTGAATTTTATTTCAATTACTTTACAGTTTTTCTATACAAGGGGTACCCCATTCCCTCAAAATACCCCAAGGCAGCAAAATGGGACAGCTAGTCACATCTGTCAGATTTTGCTACCTTCAGTTTAAGTATCACCCAGGACACCAGAATGACAAAGCAGGAGCTCCTTATATCATTGGCAAAGCTTTATTTCAACTTTCTTTTAATTACTTTAAAGTTTTACTGTATATTGGGTACCCCAGTCCATCAAAATACCCCTAGGCAGCAAAATCTGACAGCTATTTGCATCCATCAGATTTTGCTTCCCTCAGCCAAAGTATCACTCAGAACACCAGAATGGAAAAGCAGGAGCCCTTATATCACTTCACAAGCTTTATTTCAACTTTCATTTAATTACTTTTCAGTTGTACTATATATTAGGTACCCCATTCTCTCAGAATATGCCTAGGTAGCAAAATCTGACATCTATTTGCATCTGTCAGATTTTGCTAGTGTAATCACCCAGTCCCCTGGGGTTACTAGAATCCCATCAGTGTCAGTGCTAGGCAGGGAAGGCAGCTGGTGAATAACTGGTTAAATGGGGTTTTCCCCTGCTCCCTCTCTATTTACTTGGTCTCAGCTGAGAGGAGAGAGGTGATGTCATTTAGAACTTTCGCAGCAGCATAAAGCACGGCAGCTGGCTGTGAGTGGGGAGTTTTAGAGTCTTGGGTTAGTCTGTTGTTGGAGTCTCAAGTGAGCAGTTAGAAGAGTGAGATCTGCAGTGTGGGCTCTGATAGGAGAGCCTATTTTCTCACCCTAGTGCTTAGAAACATCTGCCTTCCAAGAGAAGTGGTGGAAACCGTTGTCTAGAGCAGGAGTTCCTGATTTTCCATCACTGGAGAGATGGAAAAGGACTGCCAGAATGGTTCCGAGGGGCAACCCACTGATTTTGATTCAGGAAGTTGAAGCTGCCTGTTTTGTTTACCAACCATGAGTAATCTGACTTTGTGCTTCCCAGGGGAAAGTATTTGTTTTTGGGGTGTACTCTGATAAAATAAAATATACACCAGTTCTGTGCTAAGATGAGACTGTTCTCACACTTTTAGAGTTGGCTGACAATCATGGGGTCCTCAGAGAGACTTGGCATATTGTTCAGGACTTTAGTTCTACACTCAGAAGTAGTATTTTTCTTATGTAGGATGTGAAAGGCATTCCAAGATGCATAGTTCTAACTGTTTTAACATAAGTTTTGAGGTGTAACTCTGAAAGAATGGCTGGGTATGGACGTGGAAGCAAAAGGTGGGTAGCTCCCCATCTGGAGTGACCAGTTCAGCACTACAGGTTCCGTAAGGGTGCCTGCTTATTCAGGACATGGTGGCCAATGCCTGAAGAGAAAAGTTTACCCCCTGGTGTGGGTTGTGCTTATTTTGAGCACCAGTGTGCTCCATCGTGGCCAGTTGCCACATTGCTGAAATCTGAAGTCCTATGCCATATGGGAAATGTGGCCAGTGCCACTAGAAGAAAATGTGTGTTCAGCTGAGGCCATTGCCGCAGAAGAGAATTCAAGGTACTGTGATATATGGAATATGTAGAGATTCTGACCGATACAGATTTCTGTTGTTCTGCCATTGCCTTGTGCCAAGATGTGTAAACCTTGGGGGTCCACCTTTGCTTTAGTGTACCATCTTGGAGTAAAGTCACACTCTAGAACCCAAACCTGGTTTGGACATTTATGCTACTGCTTCCAGTGTGGAATTACTGGGTAGCCCTCAAGAAGTACAGACCTAGCACTGCCCTAAGCAAAAGTTCTCTCCTCAGGACCTGGGTTTATTTTGGTCACATTTGTAGTTTTGCTTTTGTACACCACCATCCCTTTCTGTCCTCTGGACATAGCGAGCCTGCTATACATTCCCAAAGCTAAGGGATGGTACCGATTGGCCAAAGTAGTTTGGGTGTCCAGTCAAGGGTACCAACGGGTAGCTTATTGTGCAAAGTAGCGGGGGGAGGGTTACAAAAATTGGGGGCTTATCTGGGTCATTTTTTGTAACCCCCCCACTACTAAGCCCTTTCATCACAGCAAAATCAATTTTTCCAGGTTGTTTTAATTACTTTCAGTTTTACTGCATATTGGGTACCCCAGTCCCTCAAAATACCCCCAGGTAGCAAAATATGACAGCTATTTACATCTGTCAGATTTTGTTGCCCTCAGTCAAAGTATCACCCAGGACACCAGAATGACAAAGCGGGAGCCCTTACATCACTGCCAAAGCTTTATTTCAACTTTCATTAAATTTCTTTTCAGTTTTACTGCATATTGGGTAACCAGTTCCCTCAAATGTCCCCAGGTAGCAAAATCTGACAGCTATTCGCATCTGTCAGATTTTGCTACCTTCAGTTTAAGTATCACCCAGGACACCAGAATAACAAAGCAGGAGCCCTTATATCATTGACCAACCTTTATTTCAACTTTCTTTTCATTACTTTTCAGTTTTACTGTATATTTGGTACCCCATTCCTTCAAAATACCCCTAGGTAGCAAAATCTGACAGCTATTCCCATCTGTCAGATTTTGCTACCTTCAGTCAAAGTATCACCAACAAGACCAGAATAACAAAGCAGGAGTCCTTATATCACTTGAGAAGTGTTGTTTTCAACTTTCATTTAATCACTTTTCAGTGTTACTGTATATTTTGTACCCATTCCCTCAAAATACCCCCAGGTAGCAAAATCTGACAGCTATTCGCATCTGTCAAATTTTGCTTCCCTCAGTGAAAGTATCACCCAGGACACCAGAATGACAAAGCAGGAGCCCTTACATCACTGCCAAAGCTTTATTTCAACTTTCATTAAATTACTTTTCAGTTTTACTGCATATTGGGTAACCAATTCCCTCAAAATACCCCCAGGTAGCAAAATCTGACAGCTATTCGCATCTGTCAGATTTTGCTACCTTCAGTTTAAGTATCACCCAGGACACCAGAATAACAAAGCAGGAGCCCTTATATCATTGGCCAAACTTTATTTCAACTTTCTTTCAATTACTTTTAAGGTTTATTGTATATTAGATACCCCAGTCCATCAGAATACCCCATGGCAGCAAAATCTGACAGCTATTCGCATCAGTCAGATTTTTACACTGTAAAGTATCACTCAGGACACCAGAATGACAAAGCAGGAACCCTTATATCACTGGCCAGGCTTTATTTCAACTTTCATTTAATTACTGTACTTTTCAGTTTTACTGGGTATTGGGTACCCCATTCCCTCAAAATGCCTCTAGGTAGCAAAATCTGACAGCTATTCACATCTGTCAGATTTTGCTACCCTCAGTCAAAGGATCACCTAGGACATCAGAATGATAAAGCAGGAGCCCTTATGTTAGTGCCCAAGCTTTATTTGAACTTTATTTCAATTACTTTTCAGTTTTACTGTATATTGGATAACCCATTCCCTCAAAATACCCCTAGGTAGCAAAATCTGACAGTTATTCGCATCTGTCAAAGTTTGCTACCCTCAGTCTGAGTATCACCCAGGACATCAGAATGATAAAGCAGGAACCCTTATATCACTGGTCAAGCTTTCTTTAAATTACTTTTCAGTTTTTCTGTACAAGGGATTCCCATTCCCTCAAAATACCACTAGGCAGCAAAATATGTCAGCTACTCACATCTGTCAGATTTTGCTACCCTTAGTCAAAATATCACTCAGGACACCAGAATGAAAGCAGGAGCCCTTACAGTTTATCACTGGCCAAGCTTTATTTCAACTTTCTTTTAATTATTTTTTAGTTTTACTGTATATTGGGTACCTCATCCCCTTAAAATACCCCTAGGTAGCACAATCTGACAGGTATTCACATCTATCAGGTTTTGCTACCCTCAACCTAAGCAGCACCCAGAACAATGGGGCCACATAAAATGTGCCCTTATTAATGTAATACATTTTTTTCTACTTTTATAAATTTATTTTCATTTTTACTGTATATTGGATCGCCCATTACCTCAAAATCCACCCCAGTTAGCAGGCCCACTGGTGCAGAGAGCTGAGGTGCTGGATGCCTTACTGCACCATGCCAGCAAACAGGGTTTGTGAACCAACTCGGGTCATCAGGGAGGCGGCACAGGGTGTAGGTGGGAGCAGGACTGAGCAGCCAGAAGGCAACTCTCCTCTCCTCTCCTGGAGTGGTCGCCACCCTGCCTGTGGTCCTTCTGCCACCAGGTGGAGGTCCAGTTGTCAGCGTAGGAAGAGGGGGCAACACGTATTAGGAAGGCACCTCGAGATGCGGCATGCACGTGCCTCCACATATGCATTCGTGTCTGAGGTACAGAGATGGGTTACGGGGAGAAAATTGGAAAAAATGCTATGAAAAATATATGGAAAAAAATCCACCCCAGGTAGCACAGTCAGATAGCTGATCACATTCATCACGTTGCACTATACCTAGAAATGTTCAGAGGTATTACTGAGAAATTCCAGAAACAAAAACTGCTACAGATACTCAGAGTGGCTGCACTAAATTATGTGATGGTAATAGAAACATAGAAGTTGACGGCAGATAATGATGATGTGGCCTACCTAATCTATCCATTTTCTCTACATAGTACAATACCGCAGACCCTACTTGATCTGTGGCTTACCTCTCTTCCCTATTGCAAGGGTACTCTTATGTCTATCCCATGCATTCTTGAACTCCTCTACTGTTTTTTGACCTCACCACCTCTGCAGGGAGGCTGTTTAAAGCATCCACTACTCTTGCTGTGAAAAAGTACTTCCTCACCTTGCCCCTTAGCCTACCCCCCAGCCTCATATCATGTCCCCTTGTTCTTGCACACCTTCTTTTCTGAAAGATGCTCCCCTTCTGTGCCTTATTTATAGCCCTGAGGTACCTGAATGTCTCTATCATATCCCCCCTCTCTCTCTCCTCTCCTCCAGGGAATACATACTGAGGTACTCTAGTCTTTCCACATGACTTTTGATGCAGTACTTGCACCATTTCTGTTGCCCTTCTCTGGACTACATCTATAATTCCGAGGCTACCCCCCCTTGTTGCACTTTGACAAAGCCCTTGGCTACCCTGTCCACCTCACCCCTCCGCCACTACCCCTCCCACACCAGCTTGACAAGGCCTATGGCTGTCACTTCCTACTTTCTTACCACCCTGTCAACCTCATCCCCCTGCCCCTCCCACACCAGCTTGACAAGGCCTATGGCTGTCACCTCCTACCTTTCTTACCCCTGCCCACCTCACCCTTTCTCCCTACCCCCCCCACCAGCTTGAAAAGGCCTATGGCTGCTACTTACCTTTCTTTCTTTCTGTCTCCCATCTTTATCCTTCTCCCTCTCATCTACGCTTTCCTCCTATTAGAATGATAAAACTGAGTATAGATACATATGTATTTGCTCACTTTATTTTACTGTTTTGGAAACATTGAACTTTTACCCCTTTGTATGTTTTGTCTCCCCTCCCCACTGACACAGAACCTTTGTAAATGAGCTGCCTGTGCTCAGAGGTACTGTAATTCAAGAATGAATAAATAAATAAAATAAATACATACAATAAATAGTTTGTCTACATCCTTCTGGAGATGTGGCCTCCAGAACTGGACACAATACTTCAGATGAGGTCTTACTAGTGATCTGTATGGTGGCATAACCACCTCCTTTCTTCTGCTGGTGATATGCACCCTAGCATCCCACTGGTTCTCCCCACAGCCTTCTCACATTGTTTGGTTACCTTTATTTGTTTGTTTGTTTATTTATTTATTAAATAGGAAAGTAACTGTGAGCCAAAGGCTCTTTTACAGAGGTTCCATGTCACAGCAATCACATATATACAAATTCAAAATACAGAGGTTACATATACACAGTCATCAAATGTTCAGTTTACAGTAGGGCAATGTTACAACCATTAAAATTATGAAATGAGGAGCAGAAAATACCGAGCAGAAAATGCTAGATCAGGTTCAGTTGGTAAAGTTATGCACTTTTGCAGATATAGACAGTTGCTTTGGGGTGAGGGTATCACACATTATACCATATAGAAAATAAAATTACCAAAATGCTGCAACACAATTAGCTACCTAGCACATCCTCTCCTTGGTAAATCCCACAATATACCCACGGAAGAGATGCCAGCCACTCCTTGCCAGTCTTTTGCCCCCTAAGAACTGCTAAATCACTCTGACCCCATTTTTAACTTTATATCACCGCCATCTTGCTTCGCCTGGTAAGTGTCGTCCCTCCAAGATAGGCCTCAGTACAAAACACAAAAAATGGATACTAGTTTTGAAGTTATTGACCCCACAGAGATAGACCAGGTCTAGCTCTGTGGGGTCAATAACTTCAAAACTAGTATCTCTAGCAATCCCCTTGTCGGGTGGATCGGAGCGGGCGGAAGAGACAGTAGGGGTGAAGAAGATCTTGCAGGTAACCAGGTCCCTGATCATGTAGAGCCTTATAGATCAGCAAACCAACCTTGAAGGTGATCCGCCACTGAACTGGCAGCCAGTGCAGACTGTGGAGCACAGGCGTTATATGACTGGTCCTAGAGGTACCAGTCAAAAGCCTGGCTGTCACATTCTGCACGAGCTGCAGGCAGTGGATATCAACCCCCAGTATCCCAATGTAAAGGGCATTGCAGCAGTCAAGGCGGGAGGTAATGAAGGTGTGGACCAAAGTTGGAAGATCACCAGGGGGAACCAGGTGCTTTACCCAGGCAATATTTCTCCAAGGATAAAAAGAGGTTTTGATGACTGCCGACACCTGTGATTTAAGGATCAAGCAGTCATCAAACATAACGCCCAGGTCCCGAACCTGGTCCAAAGTAGTCAGCTGGACACCTCCAAGCCAAAGACCTGAGGGTGAACCTGCCAACAAACTCGCCTCCCGATGACCTGGGTTCACAACCAACACCTCAGTTTTTTCTGGGTTTAACCACAGCCAGCTCACATTCATCCAGTCCTGGACCTCGGCATTACAGCTGTTAAAGACCGAAACTGCATCGCCCTGGCCGGGCACAAAAGACATGTACAGCAGATTATCATCTGCATAGCAGTGAAAACTCAAGCTGTACTGCCTAATAATCGCTTCTAATGGCAGCATGTACACCTCAAACAACATGGGAGCCAAGATGGAGCCCTGTGGCACCCCACAGGAAAGGGAGAATGGAGCTGAAGAAAAGGTCCCAGACACCACCCTCTGAGTCCTACCCTCGAGGAAAGATTGAAACCATCTGAGGACCATCCCAGAAAGTCCACAGATGAACCGCAGGTGCTCCAACAGCACACCATGGTCTATGGTGTCAAAAGCTGCGAAGAGATCTAGAAGGACCAAGATGGAACGGGTCTTCTGATCTCTCACTATTAGGAGGTCATTTAGTACCCTGACAAGGTCTGTCTCGGTACTATGTCTCTTCCTAAATCCAGACTGGACATGTCATGAGCATACTACAGTAAAACAGACACGATGGGCTCTGAATGTATTTTTAGATCGGCTTAAACAAAAGGGAATTGAAATTGATTTTGGTTCAGTAATACCCCCACAGCTCAATAGTATCCTAAGGGAGTATTACTCCACAGTCCAAAACACAGATAGAAAGGAGTATGTACTCAGCAGTCATGTCAGCCTCAGAGCAGGATTAAATAGGTTCTGACCCCCTCTGAGCAAAAACATTAATTTAATGGCAGACACAGAATTCAACATGGTCAATATCAACTTTAAAGCAATTGTAAAAAGATATAGAAGAGAAGGGAAGGATAAAGCAGAGCACCATGCCCCATAAATAATTCATGAACTGACAACAATCAGGAACTCTAAAGCTGTGTCTCCTAACACAGCAATTGGACTGTTCAGAAAAGTTTGGTTAGATATCCAATTGCATTTTGCATGAAGGGGAAACAAAGGGGGTCAGACGGCTTACAATAAATTCTTTTGAAATTAAAACTACAGAAGATGGTACCCAATATGTAACAAAAATGTTTAATAACAAAAAAAGAATCACAAAGAAATCAGTGATCCTACCAGGCAATGCACAAGGGGCTGTGATCCTACCAGGCAATGCACAAGGGGCTGTGATCCTACCAGGCAATGCACAAGTGGTTGCATGATTCAACAGTCAAATGATCCCCTTTGCCCTTTGTGTTAAGTTACAACAAATATCTGGAAAAGTTGCCCCCCAACCCTCCAGCTTTATTCTTACACTCAAAAAAATTAGATCAAACTATTTTAGACACAAAGGACACTTGGTACACCAACAAACCGAAGGGAGTAAATTTCCTAAGAGGCATGCTCCCTAAAATCTGCAAAGAAGCTGGTCTTTCCAAAACATTTACTAATCATTCCCTTCGAGCCACGGCTGTAATTTTGCTCAGCAACTCAGGAATGGAAGCAAAACAAATAATGACAATAACTGGCCACAAATGCGAATCATCGCTAAGAAGTTACTGGCGCCCCAGCCTCAGTGAGTTTCACAAGTGGTGACAGATAAAATTAGGAGAGACATCAGTAAAAACACAAAATGCAGATCCACAACTCACATCAAACTTGAAATACTACAATCCCTCGTCAACTCCCATGTACCCCCTCCCCAATTTCAACATCCAACTACACATCAAACAGTTTCAGCCTTCGAAATTAATCTTGCTCAGAAAGTAACCGAAGAGCTCAGCTTGAATCTTTCACAATTGGCAAAGCTGTACAGAACATGGAAACAAATTCTCGTACCGAAAAGCAGAATTTCCGAATACAAAAAGCCACTGACCAGCTCAGTGCACACCTCGGAGCTGCCAACATGGCGCTACACAAGCAACCTCATCCTCAGAGCTAATTGTATGATGAGACCCACCCTTTCATGACCTCCATTGCAAGCCTAGTCAATTATGGGACAGTGAACTTTTTCATTAAATAAACTGCAGGGCAGTAAACTGTGCACTCATTTTATATCTAATCGATATCTCTCTCTCTATCTCTGTATATATATATATATATATATATATATATATATATCTCAAACCAAAAAAAAATATTTTTTTTCCTTCGCCCACGCAGCTTCTCCACAGTGGCCTCAACACCTACCACATCAACACGGATGCTAAAAAAAATGAATGAGACTCGTAAAGAGACACAAGCAATGTACAATTCCTCTGCAACAAGCAATGAAAAATAATAAAAATAATATGGGACAGTTTTTAAAGTTTAAAAAAGCACATCAGTTGTTGTTGTTTTTCCACTAGTTCATTAGTTTTCTTCTTTTTCCACTTGTTCAAATGTTTGGTAAACCTTACAAAACTCTTCTTCCATGAAAAATAAAAAAAGTTAAATCAAAAATCTACCAAAAGACAAAAAAAAAAAAAAAGCTTGTTATACATTCAAAAAATAAAGAATTGCTGTTAATTTACTGCAAAAGTGTGGACTATGTTTTATGTGTAGCAATATCTCAACATAAAAACCTTAAAAATGTTATTTAAAAAAAAACAAAAAACTTTTAACACCAAATTTAAACAAAATAAAAAAAAAATATAATGGCAATAACCCACTCGAGGGTGTGGGTCACGGGGGAGTTACCACGGCTGGCAAGGATTTGACCACTCAGCCTGCGGCCTCATGGCCAAACCATGCCAGCTGTGGTAAATTCCCCCGTAACCCACACCCTCTTGTGGTTTATTGCTTAAGTAGTATAACCAGGACAAGGTCACTTGGTCCAGTTAAGAAAATAAGGCAGTTAGCAATATAGCATGTTTCGGGAAACACGGTGTGTGTCAGAACTAAAATTAGGTAAGCTATGAAAACACTTATCTGTGTTGCTAGAACATAGTAAAGCATCAGTTCTATTGTCTGAAGTGCTAATAAGAATAGACAGCAGGAAGGCCCATGTTACCAGGGTGAGAAGTGACAAGGCAGAGACCCTGAAGCCTATGGGGGGAGTGACTTACCAGGGTGGGAAGGGGAGGTGAACAAAAGTAAAATGAGGGTGATGGCGTACAAAAGAAAAATGAGGGAGATGGGGAGGGGTCAGGGAAAAGAGAAAATGGTAGAGGGGGGCAGAGAGGGCGGAGGGAGGGGCAAAAGGATGACATGGGCAGAGAGGAGGAGGTGGGGTGGGAGGATGGGAGAGCATGGGAAAAGCTAAGGGCAGTGAGGGGTGGGGTGAGAGGAAGGGGAAACAAAGGGAAGGAAACAGGAGGAGGTACACAGGGAGGGAGAGGAGAGGGATGAGGGAATAGGAGTGTCACTGGGACGCAGGACAGCGGGGTGGAGGGAGAAAGGGGAAATGAGAGGGAAAGGAGGGGGAGAGCCGGGGGGGGGCAGAACAGAAAGTAGGGAGGGGAGAGGAGCAAGATTAGATGGCAAGTAGGAAGGTGAAAGGCTGATAACAGGAGAGTAGATGGGAGTGGGATCAGGTCCCACAATTACAGTTGCTGTTTGAGGCTAGGGCCATACGGAGTTTAGATTTAAAAGGTCCTAGCTTTACTTCTTTCATAATGCTTACATCAAGCGCATTGAGCCATAGTGGCACCCAGTACTCATAGGACTGTTGACCTTGCGTGGTTCGACAGAAGGGGACACTTAGGGTCAAACTGTTTACCCCCCCGATGCATCTGGTGGTCTTAGGCCAGTTAACAAGGCTTTGCAGTCTCAGAGTGGTAAGTCCAAGAGAAGATTTCTTGTCAAGAAGGCAAACTTGTTAATGAATACGGCAATCAATGTTGAACCACTCCATCTGAGAGTATAGCTTACAGGTGTGGGTGAGGCGGGGTATGCCTAGGACTAGATGACATGCTTTGTTAAGTGCTGTGAGGATTGGAAGGCTGCCCCATAGACTGCTGGACCATAGTCGATCACTGAGAGCACTGAGCTGTTTACTCAGTAGTACAGCAGTCCCAGTTTTGCATTGGATGACTTTGCAACTGAGTCAACATGTTGGCTAAATGATAGGGTGCTGTCTAATGTCACTCCCTGGTATTTAAAAGTTTGGACCATTTCAAGGGGAGAGTTCTGTGAGTACGGTGTTTGTTGCGTGACGATGCAAATAACACGATCTTGTTTTTTTTGTAATTAAGGAGTAATTTGGATTGAAGAAACCAATGTTCTGCAGAGGAGAAATTAGGTAGCATTTACTTTTCAAGCATAGTGGGGTCGGCACTGCATGAATATAACACCTCGTCATCTGTGTAAAGCAGAACGTGGTCATTTACAGATTGTGGGAGGTTGTTTAGAAATAAACTGAACAGTAGGTGGCCAAGGATAGAGCCTTGGGGAACCCCTGTGGTGACGCTATGGTTTTCAGAGAAGGAGTCTTGTATTTTCACTTTTTGGATCTTCTTGGTGAGCTAGCTCCTGAATCAGTCTATAGATTCAGAGGAGAGGCCAGTAAGGGAGTCTTGACCCAGGAGTAGATTATGGCATACGGTGTTGAAGGCCTTGGTGAGGTCAATGTATGTAGCCCCCACCAAGAGCCCTCTGTCCAGGACATTGTGAATAAAGCTGGTATACTCAACTAGAACGGTTGTAGTACTGTGTTGTTTGCAAAAGCTGTGTTGTTACCAGCATTGCAGTTTGTATTTGTCTAGATATTCTGTTGGTCGTTCGGAAACGATGCTCTCTAATGTCTTTGAGAGAGGGGGCAAGATTGATACTTAGTGGTAGTTTGCAAAGTTGGCTCTGTCTCCACTTTTGAAGACAGGTGTGACCACCACCATCTTCCAGATTCATGGGAATTCGCCAGATATCAGGGAAAGATTTAGGATTTTGGTGAGGGGATTGAGAACTATGTCCAGGGTGAGTCTAACTAGTTTGAGGTCAAGTTGATCACTACTAGTTCTGGAATTTCCATAGCTTTTATGAGGTATTTTTTAGCCTCGTGAGAGGTAATAACTCTGAGGTAGAAAGGCAGGTGGGAGTTTGATTGGGTCCCTGGGTTTTATGTGGGGTATATATCAGTTGAGGGTAGGAGGAAGCTAGGAGGCAGCACGCTGTTGAGGTTGATAAATGCCTTGTTGAAAACATTAACTATGTGGTAGTGATCCTGCGTGGGATGACCTTCTATGTTCAAAAAGGTGGGAGGAGTTTTATTAGGCTTGCTGGTTAGAGACTTGATGTTCTCCCAGAACCGACGACTGTCGCTCCAGGAGTTTGTCAGCTTACTCTTAAAGTGATTGTTTTTGGCCTTACGCATAGCCCAGGTGCACTTATTATGGGCGATTCTATAATTCTGGCAGCCTGCCAAGGTGCCAGGTTTCTAGCTTTGCACCACAGGGCATCTCTATGTTTCGTGAGGGCGAGTAGCTGGGGGGTGATCCAGGGGCTGTTTTAATCACAGATCTTTCACTTAGTGTAGAGGGCATAGATATTGCATATTGCATTAAACTTGTTTTTGAAGCTTTCAAGGGTAGCATTGATGTCAGTGCTGGAGTCAAGAAAGCTCCAATCTTGGAGGCTGAGGTGAGCTCTTAGAGCTTCCAGTTTGCCTTTCTTCAGGAGTCTGGAATTGATAGTTTTGGTTGGCACCTTTGGGGCCTTGTTAGACCATTTACATATTATTGGGAGGTGGTCGTTGAGAGAGTCCAGGAGAACTGAAGTGGAGGTTATTCTACCAGGCTGGTTTGTGACCATCCAGTCAATTATGGTACCTGTGCCTGTCCTGTAATTAAACCATGTAGGGGTGCCTATCAGTTGCACAAGACTGACTGAGGATAACATGTCCTTATAGGAGCCAGCATCAGGGGAGGACCAGTTAATATTAAAGTCTCCGACCATTATCCGCTCAGTGTTTAGACTTTAGGTCATCAGATATGATTACTCCCAGGTTTGCTTCTTAATTGGTGGTCTTCAGTACCCCCATCTTGTACTCCTCCCTTGAATTTCTGTGCCCCAAATGCATGATTTTGCACTTCTTTGCACTGAATCTTAGCTGCTACACTCTTGACCACTCCTCAAGTATGTTTAGGTACCTTCTCATCCACCCCTCCGGAGTGTCGACCCTGCTGCAGATCTTAGTGTAATCTGCAAAGAGGCATACCTTCCCTTCCAGCTTTCTGCAATGTTGCTTATGAAGACATTAATGAGGACTGGCCCCAGCACTGATCCCTGTGGCACCCCACTGGTCACTCCCCTCTCCTTGGCTGGCTTGCCATTTACCACCACCCTCTATGCCCTGTCACTCAACTAGTTTCTGACCCAGTTTACCACCTTAGGGCCCACTCCCAGGCTGCCCAGCTTATTTAAATAGAGAACTGGGCTATAAATAATGGAATGTTTTTTAATACTGAAAAGTGTGCTGTTTTGCATCTTGGTATAAGTAACCCCAATTATAAATACATAATTGGATGGCAAAATAATTAAATCAAGTAGCTCCAAAGTTGATCTTGGGGTAACAATTAATAATAAATTTACTTTCCCAGACCAATGTAAAATTATAACTAGGAGAGCTTTGGAGCTTATTAAAAGAATACAGAAAAAAATGTATCTGTAAAACTGAACAATACATTTTACCCTTATATAGGAGTTTTGTAAGGCCCCTTACAAATTGTGCTTCCCAGATATGGTCACCTTATATATTAAAGGATAAGGCAGTGATTGAGGGTGTGCAACGAGCTGCAACAAGACTCATTTCCAATTGTAAAGTTTAACATATGAGGACAGGCTACGCAAAACTAATCTGTTTTCACTAGAGTGTAGGAGACAAAGGCGGGATTTCTTGCCGATGCCTATGTAACCCCTAGGTGGTGCTATCCCAAGGGCTACTACCCCTGCCTGCTTGGCTACTAACAGGTTAAGGGGCCTGAGTTCTAAAATGGGTGCCTCCACCTAAAGGTCTGATTTGGTTTGGGTTATGCTACCAGATCACAGCCCTCTGGGACACTGTGACCCCTTTTCTCCCACTAGTGGCCCACACCATACACAACAGTAATTTTCCCAATACCCCTGATATGCAAACCACATACAGTTGTGCTTGGTACTTACCCCCAGGACTGGTTCCTTCAGCTTGACTCTGGGGACCCCTGTAAAACAAGGTGATGCAGTACAATAGCCACAATACAATACTTTCAGCATAAACTGACACCACAGTCAAGGTAAATTGCAGAAACGAACAGATCTGATTTATTTAGGGGGCTGTACCAAGGAAGGGGGAAAATCAGTTTAATTGGTATAGACACAATAATAATCATAGTACTGTGCATGCATTTAGAGACCCATATAGTCACACTCTCTGGGTACCCAGGATGGAGAAAGGGCTGGCCAGGTCCAGTGCAGCTGGTTGGGGCCCTGTGATGGAAAAATATATGCACACACAATTTGTAATCCAGAGCCAGATGGCTCAGTTCGTGGAAAGAAAAGCTCAAACAATCAGATGACACACTTTGATTAAACAAAAGTTTCAGGGAGCTACCCTGATAATTACTCACAATACCCAGGCTAAACACAGGAGGGCTGATGGGTGAACTCTCTAGATTGCCAGAGGAAGCTTGGCCCCTTGACGATAGATCTTTCTGTGCAGCAAGGTAGTGAGGTAGGACCCTCGTGGCAGGGCCTATCTGCGTCAGGCAGCACAGATTCAGTCCGATTCTTGCTGGGAAAAACTGCTTCCAGCACTAGCACACAGTTTACAGCAAGTGGGGAAACCAGATCGCGATCCCCTTCCAGCACATGCACATTTATATGTAAAAGAAAGCTCACTGTACCAGGCAGGAGACTCCTTGGTCTCGATCGCAAAACACACTGCAATTACCCAGGAGCACTACGGTGGCTAAAGTCCTGACAGGCCGATTGCTTTCAGCAAAATCTTTGGTCTTCTACAGGGTAAGCCTGGTCTCACAACAGCAGCAGCTTGCTTTTCCTCACAACTCCGGATTCAGTCCAAAAACACCTTTTTCTCTCTCTTTCTCTTCCTCTCACACTGGCAAGCAGGCCGAGATTCAGGCCTACTGCGCACCTCCTGCGCGAAACTACCACGGCGCTCGAACAGAACAGAGCTGAACTCCTTCACTCTTCACTCTCTACTGGGATCTAATCTGCCAGCAACAGTTCAGGGCATTTCCTTTAGATCCACAAGAGTTCAGTTGGTTGGTTCAGTTGTCAATCACTGCAGGGCTCCCTTTATAGGTGCAAAAAAGCGCCACGGATCCAAAACTACATTACCCAGAGGCACCTTCCATACAGTCCCATTTCCACAAGCTCTAACTGACAGTCCCAGTCCCGACTGGCCCAAAGCAGGCTCCATTTTAGAGTCCTTAGTACTGACTGGTCCCACTCAGCAGTCCGGGACCAAAATGGTGCAGCAGATCAGAAACAGTTTATGCTGCAAATGAAGCAGGTCAGACAAACTACATTTCCATTAAAACTCTGCATTTCTCCCCAGAATTAGTTACTTCTTTCAAGAGTGCTCACTCTGCCCACTTAGCGAAGGCAGAAACAGAACACTTAGCCAGCAGCTCGGACGGGACTCGGGCATAAACACACACAGTCCCCCCATTCAAACTAATTATGTCTGCAAGCAGACAGCTCTTAAAGAGACAGTACTTGGAGGCTTTTAAAAGTGCTCACTGGGAATTACATTTAAACAGCTTAGACGCCGAACACCTCCAGGCTCTGAGCAATTAGACAAGCTTTTGGAAGACTTTTGGGAACCCCCATTTGCAGGGGGGTTACATCTAAAACTCTGCAAGACCCCGTATTGAGTAGTCAGATGGAGATACAATTTGGCATCTCTAGTGATGGCATGAGATTCCATAATAGGAAGCTAATAGTACCAAGAGTCAACAGTAAGAAATGGGATAATTTCTTCACAATACGAGTGGCCAAAACCTGGAATAGACTGCCGCAAGATTTGGTTGAGATAAAGAGTTTCAAACTCTTTAAGAAAAATTTGGATATAGCTTATTTTTCTAAGAATAAACTGGTTTAATTTTCCTGTTGATACAGGGGGACAATCACAATGGGCCATTGGCCTCCTTTTGTCCAATTCACCCAGTAAACCTAGTACCAGCCTTCTATGTGAGACATTGTCGAAGGCCTTGCTGAAATCCAGGTAGGCCACATCCACCGCCCCTCCCTGATCTACGTTCCTGGTCACCCAGTCAAATAATACTATTAGATTTATTTGACAAGACCTTCCTGCTGTGAATCCATGCTGCCTCGGATCCTGTGCTCCACTGGATTTAATAAATATCACAGTCCTTTCCTTCAGCAGTGATTAGATTAATTTCCCCATCACTGAGGTCAGGCTGACTGGCCAATAATTTCCAGCCTCTTCCCTGTTCCCACTTTTGTGGAAAGGGACTACATTCGCCCTCCTCCAGTCCCCTGGAACCACCCACGTCTCTATTCATTGGTTGAACAGGGCTGTAAGTGGTGGTGCAAGCACCTCTCTAAGTGCTTTTTATATTCTGGGATGTATCCCATCTGGCCCCATAGCCTTGTTCCCTTTCAGATTCTCAAGTTCCTTTAGGACTCTTTCCTCTGTAAATGGACTGGTGTCCACCTCTCTCCCATTTGTGCTCCTGTTGCTCAACAGTGGTCCTTCTCCTTCCCCTTCTTGTGTGAATACTGAACGCAAATATTTGCTCAGGATTGTTGCTTTTTCTAAGTCCTCCTTCACACACACCCTCCCTCCCTTTTTAACCTCACAATCCCACCCCTGATCTTTTTTCTTTCACTAATGGACCTGAAAAAGGTATTGTCTCCTTTCTTAATTGCCTGGGCTACTTTTTCCTCAGTTTATGCCTTTGTCCTCCCGACTGCCTTCCCTGCCTCCCTCTGCTTTTTCAGAAACAGCTCCCTGTCTATCCTCCCCTTCTGTGTTTCCTTGTACGTCCTGAAAGCTAGCATTTTGTTACCTTTCTGGCCACATCCTTTGAGAACCATAGTGTTTTCTCTTTCACTTTGTTTTGCTTAGTTACACAGAAACACAGAAATTGTCAGAAGATAAAGACTGTTAGGCCCATCCAGTCTGCCTGTAAGCCCTGTACTTGCTTATGGCTTCTGACCCTCCCTCTACTTTACTGCTATGGTTCCCCAATGCCTGTCCCATGTTTGTTTAAATTCAACCATAGTGCTCACTCTCACCACCTCCTGTGGCAGACCATTCCATGCGTCCACCACCCTCTCTGTGAAGAAAAACTTCCTCACATTCCATCTCAGCCTGTCACCTTCTAATTTCCCCCGCACCTTGTTTATGTCCTTGAGGTACTTGAATGTTTCTATCATGTTCTCCCTCTCTTCCAGCAAGTACATATTACGGTCCCTCAATCTCTCCTCATAAGTTTAGTGGTGCAAGCCCTGCACCATCTTAATCGCCCTTCTCCGGGCCGTCTCCAGCCTGTTTATGTCCTTGCAAATGTGTAGCCTCCAGAACTGCACACAGTACTCCATGTGAGGCCTAATCAGGGTTTTAATAACAGCATCCTGCCTTCTGCTGGTGATACTCCTGCCTATATATCCCAGCATGCTACTGGCTCTCCCTGCTGCCTTTGTACTCTATTTTGACATTTTCAGGTCATCTGAAATAATAATCCTAGGTCCCTTTCTTCCTTAGTGACTGTCAGCAACTCCCCCCATCCTGTAGCTTTCCCCAGGTTTTCTATGCCCCAGGGGCAAAACTTTGCACTTCTTTGAATTAAACCTCAGTTGCCACTCCTCAGACCATTTCTCAAGCTCAGAGGCTTGTCCCCTCTGCTATGGCTCTCTTACGGTTAGCCCATTGTTTCTCTACATCACCCCTTCTTCCTCACCTGCCAGGGCTTCCTTGAGACATGCCCCGATTTTTGCAAAGTCAGCCCGTCTGAAATCCAGGACCTTTGCTTTCTGTGGTTTGACTCCTACACTGTTCTCACACTGAACCACACCAAAATGGCTTACCCAGGTAACTGCCACAACAGAGCAGTGGTATAGCAAAGTGAAGGAACTAGAGACAATGGACAGAATCATAGGGGACCTCCACCTTGCAAGGCAAAGATTTATGGCCATCTGGGCCCCATGGTACAGATAAAGGTTGACCCGCAGGGAGTCTTTTGTCATTCCGGGAAAGAAGAGACAGATCCAGAAGGGCAGTTGCAATAAAAATAAAGAAAGTATTATTGATTGACATAAACTGTATGGTAATATGAATGCCCTAATGTTCTCTTGATTACAGATACAGTGGGCACTGCTTATAACCGAGATATCCAGCATATGCTATTTTGTCCATTATATACAGTGTCCGTGTAATGCATCTGACTGGTTTTGTGTTTCAGAGAGCGTTTGGAAAGTGAGTGTGAGTGAGTGTAGGTGTGTTGGTATGTCTGAATAACCAAATAAACCAGATTCAAATACTGATTAAGTGTATTTTATTTGGTTAGTAGCAAAAGAAAAACAACTTTAGAAAGGAATCAGCTGTAGCTGTTGCTGTCGCTCGTGATCTTGATCACGATCACTCAGTCAGTATTGTTTCTGACTCGATGTAGTCAGTAATGTTCATTTGAACCATTTGTTTCTCTTAATATTTCTTAAACACAGAAATTCCCAGCAGATAAGGACCACTTGGCCCACCTAGTCTGCCCATTTTGCCCTGCCTATAGTATCACCACAGATCTTAGTTGATCTCCAGCCCATTCACCTCCCTTCCCTTTCCCTAAGATTTCCTTATGCCTATCCCATTCATTCTTGAATACCATCGCTGTTTTTGCCCCACCACCTCCATTGAAAGACTGTTCAGGAATCTGCCATTCTTTTGGTGAAAAAGTACTTACTCACATCTCACCTAAATCTAACCCCATCCAGCTCCTGGTCATGCCCCCTTGTACTTGAGCACCTTTTTTCTGAAAAATGCTTCCCTCCTGTACCTTGTTTACCCGTGAGGTATTTAAAGGTCTCTTTCATATCCCTCTTCTTTTTCAGGGTGTATATATTTAAGTGCTCAAATCTCTCCTCGTAGGGCTCTTGATGCAGACCCTGCACAATTTTAATTGCCCTCTTCTGGACTGCCTCTGCTCCATGTCTTTCTAGAGAAGTTTTATTTATGTGTTTGTTTATTTCATTTCGGATTACAAATATGTTGAGCTGAAAGATGTTTTATAAAGGATCCACGTCAGTGAGGAAATTGTAACATACATATATACATAGAATAAAAACATACATACTGTACAAATGTGGAAAAGGAACATGGGTATTGGACAGTAATGATGGGGAAGATCTAATACAAGTGAAGACAAACAAGCATACAGTATCTTAGGAGCATTAACAATGGCTCAGTTGAGATTACAGGTTATACAATGAAAGCAAAGGCAAACGGGGCACAACATAGCAAAAGTCAATACATATGAATTAAGTGCTGTTGATCAAATGGGTCAGCCAAAGAAGGCATTATCATAGTTGGGTGGGAGGGAGGTCAGAAGGGCAAATGGAAAAGGTGGGTGAGAAATAAGGAAAGGAGGAAATGGGAATAAAGTAAACGGGAGGAGGGGGAGTCATGGGCCAAGCAGCATTTCATGAGTGCAGACAGGGCAGGCCATGAGTAGTGTACAGAAGGATCCGACTTATGTCGGACAGTCACAGCCAGAGTCCTGAGAGGTACAGATGAAGCTTCCATTTAAAAGGTTCAAGCTTTGTTTCGGTGAGTAGGTCACTCCCACAGGAGTTGAGCCAGTTGGGGGCTCAGTACTTGAATGATCTTTGCCCTTGTGACATGTGGCAGAAAGGGACCTTGAAAGGCTGACTACTTGTGCCTCTGGTGCAGCGGGAGTTAGCTGTTAGGTATAGTAGGTTCTGGACACCCGGGGGGGGGTCAGGCCCAGGGATGATTTCTTAGCCAGCAGACAAGACTGGTACTGCAACCTTCCCTTCAAGTGAAGCCACCCTGTTAAAGCATATAAGTCACAGGTGTGTATAAACCGGTGTGCCCCTGTGATTCATCTACAGGCCTTATTTAAGACTGTCAAGATCCTTTTAAGGACGGAGTCAGATGCTGCCCCATAAACTACCAGTCCATAGTCAATTATGGAGATGACAGAACTGTTTACTGCAAACCTGAGAGCATCAGCAGTCATGCGGTGTTTGTGCCTGTAGAGTATACCTCTTTTTGCATTGAATGCTTTGGCGACATGGTCAATATGGATAGCATAAGATAAGGTGCTGTCACATGTAACCCCTAAACATTTGAAAGAGTGGACCATTTCTAGGGGGTGTTCAAATTACTGCTGATGGTGAGTTGATGAGATTTGTATTATTGTGGGGGTTGCAAATGTCATAATCTTGCTTTTTTATAGTTCAGGAGTAACTTGTGTTTCAGGAACCAGGCCTCTACACTGGCAAAATTCAGCTGAAGCTGCATTTCCAGGAGTACAGGGTCGGGACTGCACATAAAGAGTACCGCATCATCCACATAGAGGAGAATTCTATCTTGGCAGATGAGGGGGAGGTGGTTTAGGAAGAGGTTAAACAGCAAGGGTCCTGGGATGGATCCTTGGGGGACCACTCTGCTCACTTTCTGACTATCTGACAAGACTTCATCTATCTTCACCTGCCGAACACTGTCCGTAAGGTAACTGCTAAACCAGCCCATGGCATCCAACACTGGACAAAGCACTGTAGGTGGGGTATTACCAGTGATCTATACATGGGCAATACCACCTCCCTCTTTCTGCTGGTAATAGACCTCCCAATGCACCCCAGCATCTCACTTGCCCTCCCAACTACCTTGTCGCAGTGCCTGGCCAGCATTAAATCATCAAGTATGATTACACCCTGTCTCTTTCCTGGGTTTCTGTGCCCCAAGTACATTACTTTGTATGGTTTTGCTTTAAAATCCAGCTGTCATACCCTTGAGCACTCTTCGAGTTTTCTCAGGTCTCTGCTCATCCTTTCCACTACAGCCCCATGGAGTGTTCACCATATTGAAGATTTTTGTGTCATCTGCAGAGAGGCAGAGCTTCCCTTCCTGCTCCTCTGCAATGTGACCTATAAAGACAGCAGCGGTCCCAGGACTGATCTCTGAGGCACTCCACTGGTCATCCTCCTTTCCTCAAACTGAATTCCATTTACTACCAACCTCTGCAGCCTAACCCCTAACCAATTTCTTATCCAGTTTCCTACCTTTAGACCCACTTCCTAAGCTACCTAGCTTGCTTACTAGCCTTCTACATGGAACAGTGTCAAAAGCATTACTGATATTTAGGTAAGCCACATTCATATAAGCATATGAAAATGCCAGCAGAAATAGGCCTCGTGGTCTGTCGAGTCTGCTCGATTGTGCAGCTAGTCCCTCATCCCGCAGCTGCCCCTTCCACTCCTCCCCTCCTTAGATTTACCCTCACCCTGTCCCATCCCCTCTTGAAAATGCCCACCATCTTACAGGCCACCACCTCCTGTGGTACAGTGTTCCATTTGTCCACCACCCTTTCCATGAAGAACTGTATCCTTACTTCCCTCCTGAATCTTCCCCCTTCCAGGCTGAGACTGTACCCTCTCGTGTCCCTTCCTCTTCTTAATTGGAAGATCCCCTTTGTTTGAGACTTATTTATCCCTTTCAAGTACTTAAAGGTCTCAATCGTGTCTCCCCATCCCTCCTCTCCTCCAAGGAATACATACCTAGCCTGCTCAGCCTTTCCTCGTAGGGTTTGCCCTCTAATCCTTGGATCATCTTTGTCGCTCTACACTGCACCCCCTCCAACAATCTGACATCCTTCTTCAGGTACGGGCACCAGAACTGCACGCAGTAGTCCAGGTGCGGCCTGACCAGTGACCTGTATAGGGGGAAGATTACCTCCCTACTTCTGGAGGAGATTCCCTCACTATACACCCCAGCATCTTGTTGGCCTTCGCTGCCACCTTCCTACACTGAGCAGAGTTGTTCATGTTCCCTGTTATAAGTACCCCTAGGTCCTTTTCCTTCACAGTGCTACCCAACTGTACCCCTCCCAGCTGATAGTCCCTCCCCTGGTTCTTTGCTTCGAAGTCCATTACCTTGCACTTCTTGGCATTGAGCCCTAGCTGCCACGTTTCTGACCATTCCTGCAGTTTAGTTAGGTCATCCTGTAGCCCCTTCCATCTCTCAATGTCATCAATCACAGCCCCCATTTTGGTGTCATCTGCAAACAGACTGATCTTACTTCAGATCTCATGTGAGATATTAGCTATGAATAACCCAAACAACACCGGCCCCAGCACCGATCCCTGTGGCACCCCACTTGCCACTGCCCTCGGTGCTGAGAGTTCCCCTCTCAGTACCACCCTGTGCTGCCTACCCCTTAGCCAATTCATTATCCATTTCACCATCTTCACTCCCACCCCCACAGCTTCCAGCTTTTCCCCAGTCTCCCGTGTGGCACAGAGTCAAAGGCCTTGCTGAAATCCAAATAAAGGACATCCACTGCATGGCACTTGTCTAGTTCTCTTGTCCCCCAATCGTAGTACTCAATGAGGTTGATCTGGCAGGATCTGCCTGAGACATGTCCATGCTGATGCCCATCCTGGAGTCTATTGTCCTCCAAAAAGGTCAGCAGCCTCTCTTTCAGGATTGTCTCTATCAGCTTCCCCATGATTGATGTAAGGCTCACTGACCTGTAGTTCTTGGTTCATCCTTTGGGCCATCCTCCAGTCCTGTGGTATGCATCCTGTGTCCAGGGAGGTATTGAACAGGTCAGCCAGTGGCCCTGACAGAACCTCAGTCAGCTCCTTGAGTACCCTATGGTGAATACCATCTGGCCCAGGTGCCTTGTCCACCCCTCAGTCCTTCCAGTACCCTGTCCTCAGTAACCCTCACATCTGTCATCCCCCACCCCACCCCTCCCCTGTGGTACCTGCCTGCTTTCTTTCTGTGAATACAGAACAGAAGTATTCATTTAATGCCTCCCCTCTCTCCACCCCCCGTCTTTTATTATCCTCACTATTTGGTCCTTGTTAGTCCTTCTTGCCCTTATGTATCTAAAGAAATAATTTTCTCCATTTTTAAACCCTGTGCCAGCTTCAGCTCTCTGAAAGCCCTGGCTGCTCTGACTAGTTTGGTGGCCTCTCTGGATTTCTTCATGTACATCTCCTTGTCTTCTCCCCTCCTTGACTTTTTGAACCTCTGGAATGCCTCTCTCTTGGCCCTCACCCCCTCCCTGACCTCCTGCATCATCCAGCTGGGCTTCTTTGCCCTCCCTTTCTTGCTCTGTGTTCTAGTACATGCCCACATAGCCTCCACCAGTCCCTTTTTTACGAAGCCCAATACCTTATGCCAGAAATTTCCTTTAAGTTTCCCACCACCTGTGTCAGGCTGACTGGCCTATAATTGGCAAGCTGTCTGGACTATAACTGGCAGCCTCTTCCCCGCTAGCAACTTTGTAAAGTGAGACTACATCTGCCCTCCTCCTGTCCTCCAGAACCACTCCTGTTTCCAATGAGCTGCTAAACAGGACTGTCAGACATGCAGCAGTACTCCCTGGGCTCCATCAGTACCCTTGGATGCACACCATTTGGCCCCATTGCCACTTTCAGATTAACAAGTCCCTTCAGGACATTCTCCTCTGAAAATGGACTAATGTCCACCTCCCTGTCTTCAATGTTCCTGTTACTTTATTGTGGCCCCCTCCTTCTCCTTCCTCTAACACAATGAACAAAAGTATTTGTTAAGGATGTCTGCCTTTTCCTGTTCTTCCGCTGCACTGTCCTCACCTTTCCTTTTTAATGTTACAAACCCTCCCCATGTCTTACTACTGTACTTTTGCTTACATACCTAAAAAATTTCTTTTTCCCCCATTTGTTATTTTCAGAGCTATTCTCTCTTCAGTGTGCACCTTGGTGCTCTGTACTGCTTTCCCTACTTCCCTCTGTGTCTCGCAGATACACCTCCCTATCATTCTCCCTCTGCATCTCCTTATACCTTCTGAATGCTACCATTTTAGCCTTTCGCTTTTCCATCACCTCTTTCAAGAACCACTGTGGGCTCCCAAGACATTTTCCTCTTGCTTTTGCTTACTTCCTTGATGCCGCGGTTTGGTGCCTTCCCTATGGCCTTTTAGCTGTGCCCACTGTTTCTCCACCCCACCCCACCTTACCCCATCCAGGTAATCTTCCCCCTACCAGGTCATCCCTGAGGCATTCATCCATCTTTTTAAAATCTGCCTTCCTGAAACTCAGGACCCTCACCCTTGTGTGGTTCAATTCTGCAGCCATCCTTATACTGAAGCACGCTGTTTGGTGATCGCTGTTCCCCACGAGGCCTCCTGCCTTGATGTCTACAACATTGTCTCTGTTACTGAGTACCAGGTCCAGTACTGTTCCATCATGAGTGGGTTCACTGACTCATTACCTGAGGAATACCTCCTGAAGGGAGTCCAGGATGTACCTTCGTCTAGAGTAAGCCGCAGCTGAGGAGTGCCAATCTACATCTGATGGACTGAAGTCCCCCACCAGCAGCACCTCTCACTTTTCTGCCACCAAGGCAATAGCTTCCACCAGTACCTTATTTAACTCCTCCCTCTCTGCTGGAGGTCTGTAGAATATGCCAGTGTGAAGAGGTGCCATTCCCTCTTTCTAGGGTGACCCACATTATCTCTGCTCCCCCTCCGTATTTCCTGTGTCTCCATTGCTTTTATGCCTTCCCTCACATAAAACACCCCCTCCCCCTCCTCCTTTCCTTCCCACTTTGCCCTTCTTGAACCCCCTCCTGAACAGAATGTAGCCTGGTATGAACACGTCCCAATCGTGGTTTTCAGTGCACCATGACTCAGTAATGGCCAAAAAATATCCAGGTCAGCATCTACCATTATGACCTCTATGTCTGAAATCTTATTTCTTACATTGCTAGCATTCGCACATATGGCCTTCCAGATTTTGATACCACTTTACTTACTCCATGTGTTACCTGGAAATACTTATGTACCCTTACCCCTTATACCATGTTCCTAGCTTTCCCTTTTTTTGTTTGTTGCTACTTGTGTTCCCCCATACCTGATGTAAATCTCCTTATACTGTTACCATTGATAGAAGGTTGGTAACCTCTGCAGAAGAGATTCTTAAAACTTGAGAGTGGCAGACAGTTTTAATTACGTGAATAATTTATTACAAAATCAGCTATAAACACTGTTTTAAAACTATCTGAGAAAATTAAAATTGTACCAAGGATGAATCTAAAGATTTCAGAAATACATTTTTACTAAAAACATAATATGATGACTTTTTTTTTGCCAACTAAGAAATACTGCTGCTTTAAAGGACGATGCATCTTAAATCATAGCACCGTCAAGGGTGTGGAATAAAGGGTGGGAGGTGATCCTAATAAGACTCAGATGCATGCCAAAAGTCATGGAAACTTTTTTGGCATTGAGAGACAGCTGGTTAGACCTGATCCAGTGCTGAATATTATCAAAAGAGGAGTCCGATGCAAAAAGTGTGGTATTATCAGAGTACATATGCATGGATGCTGAGGAATAGAGGGAAGGTTGTTCAAGAATATGGAAAAGGGAATAGGGACAAAGACATCCAATGAGGGATGCCTGAGCAGATGAAGAATGGGCAGAACATGGAGTTTGAGACCTTCCTTCAAGGTAGAAGTGAAATCAACTAACTTAGGAGTCAGAGAGACCCGTTGTTTTAATCCTATCCAGAAGGAGGGGGTGTGCCACAGTGTCAGAAGCTTTAGCAAGATCAATAAATATGGCAGAGGTGATCAGTCCCTCATCCATACCTAAGATGTATGTTTTGGCAACTGTCAAACCACCCCATATTTGCTTTCTGCCCTTCAAGGCTCACTTGTGGATTCTGTCTGTAAGATGCTTGATAGCAGTGCACAGGGCCAGTTGTTCCCATCACCAAAATCTGGAACCATTAATGAGTTATAAGATGCATACCTAGTAAACAAAGCTGACACTGATGAATTAACCGAAATTGAGGGGCAGAGAACTAAAGATAGCATTGGAATGGAAAGAGTGGGGAGCTGCGGGGATTAGAAAAGGCAACTGTTGAACCAGAAAGGCGTAAAGCCCTATCCAAAGCTTCACAGCACAGCTGTGTGTGCATAAGTCCAGAAAAATCATGGCAAGCCCCTGTGGGCTGGATGCGCACCATAGGGCACTCCACAGCATCCACAGTACTAATGCTTGCGTGCCCCCTCTGCACCCAATCAATGACAGCATGACTTGCTACACAAGTGGTTGTGATTGGGTGTGTCAGGGAGCATGGATGGGTATCTATCTACCCAACTCTGGACAAAAACTCCATATTGCAGAGGGTCTCTCAGTATGACTGCCTAGGTACAGCAGTAGCAACAATGCACCACTTTCCACCCAGAGAAACTCAGGAATTTTTGGGTCCATTCTTCACTTTCTTCTACAAACCCCAGGAATGCCATAAAAGGCATCAGTCAGTATCCATAACGGTATATTTTAATTTTCAGTGGGAACATGGCAGTCTTGGAGCAGTGCCATAACCTGGTGTGCCCTCCACCTGCACTGATAGGGGATCCAGTCGCAGACCAGCACAGATATTTGATTTGATGCCTCTGGTACAGACTGCTCTGCCCACCCCTGCCTCTCTGTGCAGCTGAGCAATAGTGGAGCATGGAGGCTGTAGACCGAGGATGCAATCCAGTTTGGACAGGCATTGGCGGTGCACAGTACCGTAGCCGGGATATGCTTGATTTGAGTGTATCCTGGCCACCTTTGTGGATCAGCCCCATAGTAAATGCCACTGGTGTAGAAAGCACAAAACTGCAGCGCAGAGACCTATAGGAAGTATTTTAACAGAATGGGGGGGGGGGTTACAGGGATTATAAAAGCCAAATGTTCAGCCAGTGTAAGACGCAGCAAAAAGTAATAAAAAAGATGTTTTGTTGGTTTCAGCTATCAGATAGTTGCTTTGCCTTAATAAATACATGCAGACAAGGAGATCAGCCTTAATAACAAAATTAGACACCAAGAAAATATTCAAAGCCTGGAAGGCATACACAGACTTTATCAAATGCTGAGGGTCTGACTGAGCCATTCTAATTCTTTTTTGGAGGTCAGTAACTAAAACCCAGCAGCAAGATTTTGTTCAAGTCAGAAGTTCAGTAGGACTTCTAGTGCAGTCATGCTTGGAGAAGCAGCTTAATTGCTGAGCTCCATCTGGGCGTAGCATGGTAAAATATCCTAAATTACAGCAAACTCCATAAAAATCCTAAAACAATAACAGGGAGGTTGTTGTATGCCACAGTGAAAAGGTACTAGATCACTTTCTCCCCTAGAATCTATGGATGCAGAAAGATTTACAGAAGGAGGCTCTGACAGTGAGGGGTCCCATGCCTCACGGTCGAGCTGCTGAAACACGCCAAAACAGGAACCTCCACTATACAAACCATCCAGAAGCAATCTAACTGAGCTGTGAGATTTTAGGAAAAATGCACTCCATGACTGAAGCCCTCCGTACTTACATCAGTAAGCTAGAGAAACACCAAGATCATAGATACAATAGGAGAACAACTTGCAACTATGGCCTATAGGATGGATGTTACAGAACGTACCATTGTTCAGCTCCACATGGCAGTTCAGGCTCTCCAAGACAAGGCAGAAGCTGACAAGAGCAGTAACAGGAGAAACAACATGATCCGTATCTCTGGCATGCCCAAGGGGACAGAAGGGCAGGCGATGATCCCATTTACACAGCAAATGTTCCAGGAGTCCACAGATCTTCCACCCAACTCACCCTACAGATCGAACTGGTCCATAGCACCCTGGGACCCAGGCCGACAGCAGGTGCTCAGCCTAGAGTAAGCCTGGTAAAAATGTTCCGATTCCAGGAAAAAGAGACTGTACTACACTCTGCACTGACCTCGAGTTGCCATATTTCGTACAGTGAACTGTGTCCCCATAAGGAGCAGTTAAGAAACTGGAGCACTCAACAGTGTGGTGATGATGGAAGGGCACTGACAAAATGGCAGCTGGGACTGTGCCTGCTCTCGGAAGCGGAGGTCTTTCCTGCAAGGACTCAACTTTACTGCATTACCCTTGGTGGCTGCAGGGCTGGGTCTGCCTTAAGCAGCAAAAGGAGGAGCTGTCTCTGAGGTGGGCAAGTGGCTCTGGTATGTTATGAAGAGCACTTGAGGCATCAGCTCAGATGACAGAGGTGGCACCTTTAGTTGTTACCTTCAGGCCCTTCCCAAATAATAGCTAGATGACTTACAGGGCCAAATGGGTAGGCTCGGGGTGGGTCAGACGTTGGTCAACTGGGTGGCAAACTGGTTGATCGGCAGAAAACAGAGAGTGGTGGTAAACGGTATACAGTCAGAAGAGATGCAAGTCACAAGTGGGGTGCCTCAAGGATCAGTCCTGGGGCCAGTCCTCTTCAATATCTTCATTAGTGACATTGCAGATGGACTGCAAGGTAAGGTTTGTCTGTTTGCAGATGACACCAAGATCTGCAACAGAGTAGATGATCCAGATGGTGTGGACAGAATGAGAAGAGATCTGGATAAACTAGCAAAATGGTCGGAAGAGTGGCAACTGGGATTTATCGCAAAGAAGTGCAAGATCATGCACATAGGGAAGAGAAACCCCTGAAGCCACCTATAGGCTGGGAGGGGAGTTGCTGGCAGTCACAAGGGAAGAAGGAGACTTGGGTGTCATCATCACCGATGACCTGAAATCATCCAAGCAGACCTCTAAAGCAGTAGGTAAGGCTAGAGGGATCACAAGTTGGAAGATGGAGGTAATAATCCCCCTCTTTACAAGACACTGGTTAGGCCCCATCTGGAGCACTGCATGCAGTATTGGAGGCCACACCTTCACAAGGACATTAACCTAATTGAGGCAGTCCAGAGAAGGGCAACTAAAATGGTGCAGGGACTGCATCAGAAAACATATGAGGACAGATTAACTGAACTCAATATGTATACCCTAGAGCAAAGGAGAGAGAGAGGTGATAAGATTGAAACATTCAAACACCTTAAAGGCATTAACAAGGTGAAAGAGTCTAATATGTTTCAATATAAGAAAAAATAGTAGGACAAGAGGACACAGCATGAGATTAGAGGGAGGCCGATTAAGGGGTAACATGAGGAAGTTCTTTCTCGCAGAAAGGGTGGTGGATACGTGGAACGGCCTACCTCAGGAAGTGGTGGATATGAATACAGTGCAGGGCTTCAAACAGGCATGGGATAGGCATAAGGGAGCAATACAGATGAGTATAAATAGATAGGCCATTGACAGAGCAAAGGCCCATGGCACATTCATAAGGCAGAAAAAGAAATGGGCAGACTGGATGGGCCTTGTGGTCCTTATCTGCCGTCAACTTCTATGTTTCTAAATATGTTCACTTGCCAGAGATATGACAGATTAAACAAGCGCTACACACAAGCGGTTTGCCTCGGCCTGAGATCTTATTTTTTGTAGACTTTTACCTCCCTGGTGGTTTGAGACCAGAGTGGATGTGGACTGTGCTGCCAATGGCATTCCAACCCATTTAACTCAGTGAGACCATGGTATTCAAATATAACTTACATGAGTTGACATGGTTTACTGGCCCTCTTTAATGATAACAACACTATATGCCAAAGAGTGGAACACCATAGTTCCGGTCTACCATAGCTAGCTATTTGATCAAAGTATTAGCCAAGCACAGTATTAAACTTAGTAACTTGAAATTGCATTGAGCAGATGTTGATGTGTGGGAAGATGTAAGTTTGAATCTGGGTGGAAGGCATTTCTATCCTGATGGGGAATTTCAGGTGGGGGGTGGGGGAGGACACAAGGGCTACACCTATAAGATGGCGCGCTGCATGCGGTATGGGATTTTTCTAACAAGCAATGATGGGTCTTGTGCAGACCTCCACCCTACCCATCAACACAAATGAGGGCGAAGCTGAGCTCTGGCACTGCTCCCAGCCCCTCTCTTCATGCCCCCATCTTTCTCTCCACATCACCAGCTTCATGGGATGGGAGTACTGATAAGCACTGACGAGAGTTCCCATATCCCTTATCTTCAAAAGCACAACCTTCTCTCTTGCTCCCAGCATGGTTTCTACAAAGGCCACAGCACTTCCACCGCACTCCTAAAACTCACAAACAACATCTATGCTTCTATGGACTCGGGCCTCCAGACAGGTGCAGTTTTCATCTATTTAACTAAGGCATATGATCTGGTTAACCATTCTCTTCTCCTTGTGAAACTATGTTCCCTAGGCTTCTCTGCCAATGTAGTGGTGTGGTTTAATAGCTATCTGTCCGACAGGAAACAGGCTGTAGTTTTCAACTCTGCCATATCTGGTTTCTCGCTATAAATGTTGGTGTTCCCCAGGGCTCCATACTTGGCCCCTTGCTTTTCTCACTCTTCATTAACGACCTTCCGCTGCTTGCTGTAACCTGTTCATCTCTGCTATACGCGGATGGCCTTGTTATTTACCACAGTGCAAGAAATATCTCGGATATAAACCACTCTCTTGCCTTGGACTTCTTCAGTATTCAATCCAGGCTAACAGAGAACAACCTTGTTCTCAAAACAAGCAAGACACACTCCATGCTCTTTGGCTCACCTGCTAGACTTAAAGCAAACCAAAGCTCCCTCAAAATATCGTGTGCTGACAGTTCCCCACTGGTTAGCTTCTTTAAATATCTGGGCATTCTTCTTGACGAATCTCTAGATTTTGATCTGCACATCACCACCACCTGTAAATCTGTCAATGCTAAGATAGGAGGTGCCTATCGCACTAGCTATGCACTCACCCCATCGGCTAGACTAGCTGTGGCACAAGGCTTTCTGCTCCCAGCCCTGGCCTATGGCTTAGCCACCTACCTATCTGCCACAAAGTCCTCCCTCCATAAATGGGACACCACCTATAATTCTATCTGCCGCTATGCCTCTATATCTCCATGATACAAGCACCATTGCCAGCTCTATGCTGACTTAAAATGGCCCTGCCCCTCTGCCCATCGACTACAGTCCTATGGCTCTTTAATTGACAGTATTGCTAGATCAGGCCTCTCCTAATCTCTTGCCTCTCTGCTTCACTCACAACCCCTCTCCTATGGGCTTCAATCTACTGACCAAGCCCCTCTCCATATCCAGAGTGGCAGTGTGTGCAAAAGGATCACCAAGCTAGCAAGCATGAAATAAAGATAGTTCCAAAAAATCACTATTACATTATTGTCTGCTGTTCAGAATTGACCTTACATGTTCTTGGATGTGTTGCTTAAGAGGTCGAACTGTCTTTCCAATATACAATAAATTGCATGGGCACCAAAGGGCATAAACAACATATGATGTATCACATGTTATTAGTTGTTTAATATCTACTGTTAGATTCTCGACCTTTGGGTGGTGGAATATCTTCCCAGAGTTAGCAAATTTACAGATATTACATCTTTTGCAGCTAAAAAAAAAATTGGGTCTTTTTGGTAGCCACATTATTTATTCATGATGTAAGACTGAAACGTGCATGTGATCCCTATCAGCAGCACCCCCTTTGAAGACTCGTGTGAGTCGAAGTGCTAGGGGTATGTTTGAACGCACTTGCTTATTCTGTTAAGGCTTTGCAGCATGGAGAAATATGAGTAAAATACTCCATTTCACAATTTCCTTGTAATAGTGATTTTTTGGAACTATCTGTATTTCATGCTCGCTAGTTTGGTGAGCCTTTTGCGTGCACTACCACTCTGAAACTGTGTACTTTGTGGGGGCAAGTTACCTCTGGCAGTGCAGTGCGGACTGGTTGCGGCTGTTCACAGTGTTCCTTGGATTTTTTTCCCCTCTCCATATCCCCAGATGCAAAACCAATATGGGTGCACATGCTTTCTCCTACATGGCTCCTAGGTACTGGAACTCTATACCCCCAAATATTCGTCAAGCTCCCACCCATGCTAGTTTCAAGAAACTTCACCGTAATCATCTGTGTGCTACTAGTCCCTGCACTTGCTTTCATCCACTGTAGACTATCCTTCTCCCTGCCCTCCGGGCCCCTAGGCAACTACTCCTCTGACACCTCTCTCCTCCTCTTTCAAAAAAATCCTTTAACTCCTTCTATCATCCCTTACCCTCTTCCTCTGCTTCCCACCACTCTTCCCTTCCCTCTCCTCCCTGTTTCTACTCTCCCCAAGCGAATGACCACATAATGGCACTTATTGTATATTGTACATACTTTTAAAATGTCTGTTTTCTCACATTTTTTTCTGCATTTCTTGTTTTTCTTTTGACTGTCTAAACTGTATTGATTGTATAATGCCGAACAATGTTTCTCCTAACCCAAAAACTTGATTGTATGTGATCCCTCTCCCTCACTTGTGTTACATATCTCATGTGCTGCGTCACATGTATACTCATGTATTTCCACTTGTATCCTCCCGGGTCGTGCCTGAAAATAGGCATTCTTATGCCTAGTGCACCCACCCAGTTACCAAAATCAAATAAATAAATCCCCACCCATCCACCTATATATGAGGGACAGAACTGATGGAGAGGGAGGAGTTGCCCTTTTTGTCAAGGAAGGTATTGAAGTAGCAGAAGATGGAAGTATTAGGGGTAGCAGTGGGGAGGCTGACTCAGTATGGGTGCAACTCACGTCATCCTCAGGCAGGAAAGTGCACTTAGGGATGATCTATAGGCCTCCACCTCACCTCAGAAAGGACAGGGAAAGGTTGGAAACAGTGCAGCGCAGAGTAACAAAAATGATTCGAGGCCAGCAGGCAGTGGTCTAGATAATTGTTAGGACCCAGAAGTACTTACTACTACCTTCTTACACCTGGTGGTATTTTCATCCAAACAGTAGTACTGTCATCCACTGACCCATCTTGTACCTCCCACATCTAAACCAAGTCTCAATCCCACTGGATGCTTGCAGTCACAGACTGCCTAATACCGCTGTGGAGTTATACTGTGACCTTATTTTTAACATTATCATGTTGCAACAATCCCTCTAAGCAACCAGTGAGCAACTCCTTTCTCCACCTCTATGGGTTCCTGTGTAGTGCCATGGCTGCTAGCATCTCATGGTACTGCCAACTTTGTACATGTGTACCACATATCATAAATTTTCAGGGTGGGAAAACACTTCCTAAAATCAGAAAGTAGGAGTATTTCAGTCAAAAATGGTAGTAAAATACTCCTTTACTCCCCTTATCTGTTCCCCTGCCAGCAGGGCAGATCCTATGAGGAGCACCTCAAAGCACTAAATAAATACTCACTGGAAACCAGAAAGGAGAGGGGAGACATGATAGAGTCCTTCAAGTTTTTTAAAGGAATTAACAAGGTAAACTGTGGGGAATTATTTACCCTGAATACCAACTCTGGTCATGTGGTCACACATGGAAATTAACAGGAGGGAGGTTCAGGAGGGACATGAGGAAGTACTTCTTCATGGAAAGGGTGGCAGAACCTTGGAACAGTCTGTCAGCCATGGTGGTAAGTGCAAACACAGTCAGGGGATTCAAGCAAGCATGGGATAGAATGAAGGGAACAGTGATCACTAGGGGTGACAAAGCCAGGGAGGAGAATGGGGAAAGGATGGGGAAGCTTTGTACCCTGGAGGAACGATTATAGGGAATATGGGCAGAATGGATGGACCTATGGTCTTTTTCTGCCATCATGATCTATGTTTCTATCAGCCATCTGCCACCAGGATAGGCCACAGAGCTGCCCTAAACCACATTTGGGAATAACCTTGTTCAGCATTCTAGGCCCAAATAGGGGCCATGATGTCATTCCCATCAACCTTTTCCCAGTACGTAGGTAACATCCGGAGGTCCTCAACAAAGATTTCCTCTAGGCCTGGCCTTGTTCCAGCCACTTGGGTCTCCACCAAGACCTATTGCTTGGAAGCCACAGTTTACTTACCCACTAAATGCAGAGCACCCAGTTGAAATGCACAGGGGTTTGTTTAGTGAAATGTTAAGGTTAATTAATGGTTATGCTATGTACAAGGAGGAAACTAGTCCCTCACTTCTGGGTTTAGAAAATAGGTACTTAATAGTTGTTCTATTAATAGGTCAGCATGATTCCCACTGTTTACTGGTATGTCCTGAGGCAGGGGAAGGGCTGGAGAGGCTGGATTTGGGGGGCATGTGAGGTACTGATGCACTGAAATGGCTCACACAAGTGTTCAGTTAATCTCCCTAAATGTGAATGGGCTCACCTGCCAGTGAAACTTGCCCAGGTAATGTCCTACTTTAAAAAAACAAAATCAGACCTTATATATTTACAAGAGACAAAACTGTTGCAACAAGAACACTTGGAAGTAGGTAAAATCTGGCAATGTATCAGTGTTCGCTTTCTCATTTGGGGGGACAGAAATGGGGCTCAGTCATCCTAACCCTACACTATTCCCCTTTTCAGCCTACCCATAATTGGGAGGACCGGGGGCAAGTAGTCATAGTGCAAGGACTTCTTTATAATAATGCAGTAACCTTTGCAAATCTCCCTCCAGGAACCTACACACCAACGATTCAAGGACTTCTCAATAAAATAGTTCAGCAGACAAAGGGCATCCTCCTCCTAGCAGGCAAGTTTAACATCACGCCCAACCCCAGCTGGGACTCCTCCAACCCTGCCCCACATAGACAACTGCTGACCTACAAGAATTTCAAACACTTAATATAAGCGGTTGGCTGGGCGGACACCCGGCATTTTCTGCAACCCTGGACTAGAAACTACACATATTACTCAGTTGTCCATGGTTCTTATTCTAGAATCTAGAAACGATTGAGAAGCTGGGTTATATCTCACTTTCAGACCACACCTGAGTGTTCAGTAGCAAGGACTTGGCAGTGGAGAGATGTAACACCCTCTGGTGCCTCAACCCATACTACTCGAGAACTCAGGTGTTCAAGGAAGTTTTACTAAAACAATATCGATGAGATCCTCAGAAACAACACCTCAGAAGAAATCTTACCAGCTACTCAGTGTGACACTTAAAACAGTACTTTGCAAGCAAATTATCCAATACACTACAGCCCAGACTAAAAAACGAAATGAGAGCAAGCAGTTCCTGGAGGATACCCTTCATTTCCTTCTGATGGCCCACAAACAAAGGGCTACCTCTGTCTTATCGCAGTTGAAACGAGTACGGGCAGACCTTGACACTCACTGCGACAAATAGAAACTGCTCTAGCATTCCTCAGGCAGAGATACTATGATGTGGGTACCAGGGCTTCATGCCTATTAGCCTACCAGATCCGTAGGCAATAGAAATATGCAACAATCCCTATGATTATTCACCCAACCTTGGGAGCTAGACTCTCCAAAATACATGAGATAACAAACACATCTTGCACATACTATTAAGCCCTCCACCCCCCTGGAACAGGTTCCCTCTTAAGCATCCATACTGGCCTTTTTTGACACACTTTCTCTCCCATGCCTTACCAAGGATCAAGGAACTTCCCTGACAATACCAGAAACCAGTGAGGAAACAGAAAATGCCATTATTCGTTCAAAGACCCAAAGGCTCCAGGGCCTGATGGTTTTGGAATGGAATTTTACGAAGTTACCTGAGATTACCTTATCACACCCATGCTCTGAATTTTTAATGAAACACTGCAAGGGGCCCCCCCGGTTGTACGCCACTATATTGGTAATTCCAAAGCCAGTCAAAAATCCCTTAATCTGTATCTTGTATAAATCAATTTCAGTACTCAACGTTGACTGGAAGTATTTTATGGGAATTCTAGCTCATAGACTGGACTGTGTTCTCCCATCCTTTTTCAATCTTGACTAGAGATGCAGCAAAGTTTTACTCTGTGGGCGGATGTGCAGCGAAGTCGCTATATTTGCCTCCACGGAGCACTTTGCAAAGATTCTTCAAATTACTTGGAATTCACCATTTATGACTTTGCCTTGCTTTTGAGGTTTTTAAGTGCAAACTGCACTTAAAAAAACCCAAACCAAAGTAGAGGTTATAAATGGGTAATCCCCCCAACACCACCCACAATCTATCCATGGTGTCTAGTGGTCCCCCATACGCCAGCCTCAGTTTAAATATACATACAGTATGTTGTAAAAGTAACTAAAATCCTAGTGTCTTGTGCTCCCCACCGTTCACCAGCCCCAGTTTAAAAAAATGTATTTATTAATAAAATCCTGCTGTCTAGTGCCCTCCCCGTTCACCAGCATCACTTTAAAAAATATATGGTAATTATTAATAAAATCACTGGTGTCTAGTGGACCCCCACCTAGTCAGGGAGTGCCCCTCCATGAAATTCAATTGCCACCCCTCTCCCCCCCCCACCTGGACCCCAAGCAGGTGACCAGCATAGCCCTCCACTCTCCATCACGACTGCCTGCCCAACTGCCCTGGCTGGAATGAATGAGCACATGCTTGTACAAACACGTGCTCATTCATTCAGGAAAATCCAGCTCATTCATTGAGCTTTCTTTGCGGGCACAGACAAAAGTGGAGGGCTGTTCCGGTGCTAGTGGGGGTGGGGGAGCGGATGGGGGCATGGGTGCCACCCCATCCCGCCCCCAGCTGGCACCGAACAGTCCCCATTCCTGCCTATGCCCACAAAGAAAGCTTAATGAATGAGGTGGACTATGGTTGGATGAATGAATGAGTCAGGTTGTACAAGCACATGCTCATTCATTCCAGCTAGGGCAGTCGGGCTGCCAGCCGTGGTGGAGAGTGGAGGGCTTGTGCTGGTCACCCGCTTGGAGTCTGGGTGGGGGAGAGTGGAGGTGATTGAATTTCATGGGGGCACCTCTGACTGGGTGATCAACTAGACACCAGGAATTTTATTAATAATTACCATATATTTTATTTTAAAGTGATACCGGCAATTGGGGGGGAGGGGTACTAGACACCAGGGATTTTATTAATAAATATATATTTTATAAACTGGGGCCAGTGATCGACGGGAGGACGGGTAGCACTAGACACCAGGGATTTTAGTTACTTTTACAACAAATATATGTATATAGAGTTTTTTGTAAAAAGAAAACAAGGCGCTGCGTTAGCATGTGGTCTAAAAGCAAAATAAAAGGGTTATATTAAATGCATGCTGAAAATAGAGTTAGAAATCTATGTTTCAACCTTAGGTCTTCTTCAGAAAATATCTAAAAGAGAAAAAAAAAACAAAGTTAGTGCAGAGGGAAGGTAAAATGAGTGATATATATGTGGGGAAAGAGAAAAGGAGAGGATCAGGGAGAAGAAGTGATAAATGGCAAGATTAAGACAAAATCTGTAAAGCAAAAAGGTGATGATAGGAAAGATAAAGCAGAATAGGAGTGAAAGAGCTAGAGAATTCCCCAGGTGGGGACTAATTAACAGGGCCTAGTAAGAAGGCTGAAAGGTGACAAATGCGGGGGAAGGAGACAGAGGTGGAGACCAATGGTGAAAATGAAAAAGGAATTAAATGTGTAGAGATACAAACAGACTTTAGGGAAAATAAGGGGTGGCTGAAAGATGTTAGTGGAAAATACAACTATCATTTAAACCAGAGGGCTGCTGGGAGCCAAGGCGGATGATCAGCTTGGCTTCCATGTTTTTTCCTATGGTCAGAATCCCAGAAGCCCTACTGAAGGACACAAATAGAAAGGTCATTGACACTGTGGTCCCTGGAGGTGGGGTACAATGGATTTAGCAGTGTCACCATTCCTGACTGCTCTGTAATGTTCCCTGAAATGGTCAGCAAGGCACCTACCAGTCTCTCTGATGTAAATAGCTGTACACTTCCTGCAAAGAATACAATATACCACATTAGTGGAGGTGCATGAGAACTCCTTGGTGATGTGAAAAACACCTGTAGGCCCCCAAATTTCAGTCACACTGGAAACAAATTTGCAGGTGTAGCAGCGAGTCCTGTTGCAAGGTTTGGTACCTGGTAGGGAGGATCTGTTAGGAGTAGGTAGGCTGCTTTTAACCAGGAGATTCCGCAGGTTAGGCGGCCGGTGATAGGAGGCAATAGGTGGTTCTGTAAAGGAAGCACCAATGTTAGGGTCAGTCTGCAAAATGGGAAAGTTACTGGTGATGATCCTGTGAAGAGAAGGTGTGCTCTGATGGAAAGGAAGCACTAGTAAAATTCGTAGTTGTTCTTGCGTGACAGTATCCTTCCTGCGGGGGTCACGATTACGGAGCATGTTACTGACCCGGGAGAGTGCTCTGTCCACTGTGCTTTTAGGGTATACCGTTGATAAAAAAACTGTGCATTATTTGGGTCTGCTCAGCAAAATCATACTCTTCGCTGCATAACCTGCGAAGTCTAAGAAACTGTGAATAAGGCAGGCCATTCTTGACATGTTTAGGATGGAAGGAGCTGCGGAGGAGGAAACTGTGAGAGTCAGTGGGTTTGTAATAAATGGATGTCTTCAGACCAGTGTTCTGTACTGACAGTTGGATATCCAGAAAAGGCAGTGTAGAGGAGGATACTTCAACAGTGTATTGAAGGGAAGGATAGGCTGTGGCAAACTTGTCAAGGAAGACTTGGAGGGTCTCCCTGGAGCAGGAGGTGGCCCCCACACAGTCATCTATGTAGCGTTTGTAGAGTTCAGGCACAGTCCCTGTGAATGAGAGACAAAAACGTTCCTCACCCCAACCCACAAACAGATTAACAAAGCTGGGACCCATCTTAGTACTCATGGCAACTCCACTGACCTGCTGAAAAAAACTGTTATTAAAAGAAAAAGCATTGAGTGTAAGAACAAGTTCTGCCAGACAAGTTAGTGTGCATGTGGGTGGCTGTTGGACTTCCCACTTATTCAAGAAATGCTGCAAAGTTGTCAGACCATCATCATGGGGGATCACTGTGTAAAGAGATTTGATGTCCATGGTGAAGATGAGCTGATGAGAGTCACTGAATCTGAACCTGTCAAATAACTGGAGAGCATGGTTAGTGTCTTTAACATAGGAGGGTTTTTTAAACTGAGGCCAGTGATAGGAAGGGGACCATTAGACACCAGGGATATATATATTTTATTAATTGGGGTGGGCAATCAGCGGGGGGGGGGGCACCCACTAAAAGGTTTTGTTTGGAAGTGTGGAATTTCACGGGCAAAATTCCATACTTCCCAGTCAATTAGCCTATGTGAATTTCGTGCAATTCACAAATTATTTTGTGTAGCAAATTTTATGGACTTTGACCATCTCTAGTCTTGACCAAACTGGGTTTCTACGCACCTGAACTACTGAGGATAATACAAGGTGGACCCTGCACCTTATCCATGAGATGCAGAATGGTATCCAAGAATCAGTCCTGGTCAGCCTCAGTGCTGAAATGGCATTTCACCAGATCTTCTGGCCATTCCTGTACCAAATGATAGGGAGGTTAGGGGTCCTGGTCGCCTTAACCCAAGTACTACAGAATATCTACGAATCTTCGAAGGCATGCGTCAGGGTGGAGTGGGGGGGGGCATCACTCTATTTTCCCCTCTGTAAGGGAACCAGACAGGGTTGCCCCCTTCCCACCTCCTTTCTGCCATATGCATCGAACCTTTGGTACAAGCAATTCGGGAATCAGAGGTGATTAAGGGGTGAGGATGAGGAGGGGAACATTGTGTGGCATTATATGCTTATGATGTCCTCTTGTACTTACAGGATCCAAAGAGTTCACTCCAGACTTTGGCCCACATCTTAGATACGTTTGAGGGGGTTTCTGGAAAACCTCTACCACGCTGAACTGCAGGTTAGAACTTTGCCAATAGCTAACTCTTGGCTTAAATTTCAAGTACAAATCTGGCACTCTATCCGTAAAGCACTACACCTCTTTTCCTTTTTATCTTTATTACGTACAATCCCCTATCTTGATGGCTTTCTTCCAGCCACTAGTGACCCGGTCTTTAGGGAATGGTACTCCCTCCAATCTCTCCAATTCTCGTGAGGAAACACCTTTAAAGCCTGCCCAGAAATCCAAGCTGAACATGGTCTTCAACAGTCTGACTTTTTCAGATTTCTCCAACTACGACATTTCCACCAGTCCCTCCTGATCGAGGCACGTGCCCCGGATACCAACCTCAAACTCACCACTTCATTCATTACCCTCATTTATATGGGGCACTCTGAGCATATGATTTCCTACTAATACAGAGCTCTTGTAAACTCCCACGGAGACTCGACCCAAGACATGTGGATGTGTTGACAGGTGAGTTAGACATGCAGACATCGGAGGAGTGCTGGAATAAAGCCTGTCAAAACTCATCCAGAGTGACAAGCTCCTGTCAGTGGAGAGAATATACATGGAAACAATCCAACACTTTCTGAGCCTGGTAATCACTGGTCACTATCTACCTGCAAAGGACATGTCTTGATGGAGGGGAATGTGGGGAGCGGAGGGCCCATCATGGCCATGTCATGTGGGCCTGTCCAGTCCTTCACCCCTTCTTCCAGGCTTTATAGCAGGAACTAGGAGAACTATACAGGAGACAGTTCAACCTATTGGCAAGAGGATTCTTATTACTACAGTTCCTCAGGGAATTCTGAGACTCAAACACTAGATATTTATTAGACATCTTACTAACCAACAGCTGCCAAAAAAGTATGGCACACTTCACAAACCTCTACCCTGATGGCTTGGTGCAAGACTAATAGGATAACTCATTATCTCAACAACAGATTAGAGTTGTGCACTTATTTATTTATTTAGCTTTTGTTTACCGGGTAGGTACACTAGACAAGTAGTATGCCTATTTTCAGGAACGACCCGGGAGAGCACAAAACATACAGTATACATACATGGCAACATTGGAGAAACAGCATGATACAGTAAAAAAAAGCTATAACAACGCTTGTATAAGGGCAGAGATACTGCCACACATAGTACAAATTGTTACAGGACATAGACAGACATTAGAATCACTGAATACATATTTTATAGACCATCATGGACTCAGAGTGGACAACAGTGGACTGCAGAGTATTACATTACAGAGACTAGGAGCAGTCACATCTTGTCGTTTGTTTTAGGTGGGACCACAGGGAGGAGCGAAAGGTCCCATGGGAAGGGGCAGAGCGAACAGAGTCCGGAATGGAGTTCCAGAGCCTAGGCACAAAAGCGGCAAAGTCATGATCCCCCATAAGGGTCCGAGTAGGGTGAACTTTAAGCAACTCGGCGGTCTGTGACCTGAGCTGGTAGGGGATGGCGTCCAGTTTTGGGAGGAGATGCGCCAGTCCCGACGGGATGCCCGTGGCAAGCACTTTCCTGGTGAAGTTTCCAACACCAAGGATCAGGAATTCCGCAGGGGGGAGCCAGTTGAGTTTGTCATAGAGCTCACATCGGTGGGTGAGTTTGGGAGCAGCAAGTGCAAACCGAAAGATATCATTATATGCCGTGTTCCACCGATTAAGATGGATTTGGGGTGACCTGGCAAATAGGTGGTATCCATAACTAAGGGAGGGAGAAAGCACTCCCCTACGCAGAGTCTCAACCTAAGCTCCTGGAGTCAGGTTGTATTTGGCCCTGTAGGCAAGGCCAAACCTACACCTGGTGGCTCTGCAGATGTTTTGGATATGGCTTCCCATGTCAAGTTGTGGGTCAAGGGTGACCCCAAGATATTAAATTGAGCTCGCTGTTGGCAACAGGGGCCCATCACTAGCTATTTGAGCATAGCTGATGGGGCTTTTAACTTGGCCGTGGAACCAAAGAGCATGGCCTGAGTTTTGTTAGGATTCAATACCAGTCTATGGTTGGTAATCCAGGCCGAGACTCTGCTGAAGTCTTCAGATAGGCACTGGTTAAGGTCAGCAGCATCACGAGCATGGGCCACTAGCACAAGGTCATCTGCATAAAGCGTGACTTGGCAATGAGAGGTCACCGTGGGAGCTGATTAATAAAAAGTGAGAATAGGAGAGGTCCAAGTACCGATCCCTGGGGAACTCCCATGGTCACAGCCCTAGGCTCCGAGAGGACCTTGTTAAAGCAGATGCGCTGCTTTCAACCCGTTAGGTAGCCCATCATCCAACTCATGGCATGCGGAGAGAACCCGAGAGCCCTGAGCTGCTCCCCCTGATGACTGGGTGTATCCTACATGTGATGGGTAAGGACAGGGAGTTTGCCCCTTAAACCCACTGTCTAATGAAGCAGGACAATCCCAGGACCTATTCTAACACTCCCCTATTTGGGAGCCACTGAAAAGCTAACCTAAATGTGCTCCCACCCCTATGCCTCTGTGTACCCCTCCCACAAAAGAATTTTGAGCTCCTGAATTATAGCTCCCTTCCCACTTCCCTCAGTAATGAGGGACTGGGTGGGGGGGTGCCTGGCTCCCTGATGCCTCCCTCAGCCTCAGTCAGGGGTCAGTAGATGGTATGTAAGCAGTAAGCCACTCCAGGGTGTGCGTTAAACAATTCTAATGCATGGCTAGGGGGCACAGTGAGGCACAAGGCCACAGGCCAAGTGCATCCAGCCCCCTAACTGTGCGTTAGAAGTGTCTAACGCACACCCTGGAGTGGCTTATTGCGCTTATGAAATGGGCATGTAAATTGCACATGCATGTGAAGACTAAAATATGAAGACTAAAATTCACAGGATTAAGTAGCAAAAAAGTTAAATCTTTGTCATAAATAAAATAGTTCCTCTGCCTTCGGTTTACTGTGTTTTTTTTTTCTTTTAGTTAAGGACTTTTGTCCTAGTTAGGCTCAGCAGTTGATGTTGCTGTCATGGTGCTACCCACCTCCCAGCAGCACCACTGCATTTGGTTTATGTTGTTTAAAAAAAAAAAAAAAAAAAAGGTGCCCTTTTCTTTTTTCTTAATGACTTCTGTGATGCATTACAGCAGCAGGCAGTGTCAGGGAGGACATGCCTGTACTGTTACACTGTGCGGGAACCATTGAGGAAGTTCACTGAGAAACGTCACAGTAGTATGTGAGGTAGGAATGTTGGCATTATTTGTAAAGGAAGAAGGCATTTTTGTTCTATAAATGTGGAAAATGGAGAGAGGGAACTAGTGAGTGTCTGTCAGGTTGGCCACTGAACAGGAGTAGTGAGCGGGAGAGAGTAAGTGAGTGGGCGGGTGTGGGAGAGATCGTGACAGGTATTTTTTGTTCTGTGGTGTGTGAGGTTTGTTTTTATAGGAAAAAACATTGGCAGAAAAAGTGAGGGGTAAGGGGAGAAAGTCACGAGTGGCTGGCAGGTTGGCTGTTCATGAGTAGATCCAGCTAGTGAGCGAGAGGGCAGGCTGGCAGACAACGGAACAGGCACAAAGGTTTTAAAATGGGTACTCCGTCCTCTTTGCCAGGAGTAGTAGTAGTAGCTATGCGTTAGACACTTCTAATGCACAGCTATCAACCAATGACAAGGCTCAAAATCTTGAGCCCATTTCATAAACTACACTAAAGAAGAGTTGGGTGAAACATGCTAATCCTTATTGTATGCTTCAACCCTTCATAAATTCTAGCTGTAATAATCCCATTTGACCACCCTCAGTTGTTGGCATAACACTTTATTTCTGTACTGTTGTGGATCATATAGACTGTGAAAAATTGGTTAATAAAAAGTATATTAACAAAACAAAAGTCAGAAGTTCAGTGGCATATAAATTAATGAGAAAGTGAGACAGAGAGAGAGAGAGAGAGAGAGAGAGAGAGAGAGAGAGAGAGACATGGCTAGTTGGTGGAAAGTGTTACAGCACCTAGGTGCTGTGCCAACTGCAGAGAAAGGAAGCTGAACATTTTCATGGCTGCATAGTGAGAGCTATGCTGATGTATTATCAATGGTGTACAGTGATATGAGCGTGTATTATTGAGCGGCTCAGTATGAGTGACTTAACAATACCGCTCGTAGTTACAGTGAGTGGGAGACTAGATCGAGATATACTGTAGAGCGAATGTAGCAGTGAGCTACATGTGCTACAGCAGGATATAGGACATTGTTTGGCCAAGCCCTGCTGAGTTGGCTGTTTGGCGTAGTGGCATAAGCCACTACCCCTAAAACCAGCAGCCCCAGGTTTGGGCCTGGCTCTAGGAGGAAAATGTTTTCTCTTTTTTTTTTTATTTAAACGTTATTTTCCCCTGGGTCCCCGCTCCCTGTGGAGCTGTCTTTAGTTTGGGGGGTGCGAGGGGGCATTGTTCCCCGTATAAAATACTTATTTTGGTTGTTGTGTATCAGGGTGTTAATGCTGCTGTTTGCAACGGTCGCTGTAATATTAGTCACCCTTTTGATGTCGGGAATTTTTTTCTTTGGTCTTTGTGATCAGCGGAGTTTAAGACTTGCTGTTATCACACAAAACCACTATGAGCAGAGGAGGAGGAGAGGCAGCAGTGTCTTGAAGTATGCCACTAGATCCAACAGATATTACCTTCCACTTGTGCAAGTGGAATCGCTGCACAGCATTTCCAATACATAAGATCACAGTGCTTCCTCTCTAGCTTTCTTTCTCTGACCATCCTTGCCCCTCTCTGGAACTTCTTCCTCCCTCTACATACAGCTCTACTGCTATCCCTTCATACCCAATTCCATTCTCCATGCCCTCCCAACTTCATTCCCCATGCTCCCCCCCCCCCAATTCCATTCCCATACCCCACCTCTTGACTCAGTTCCCCTTGCTGGTCCTGAACTATGAGAGCATACAGGCCAAGTGAGGCGGCCATTGCTACCAGTAAAAGAGAGAGTGAAGCCATACAGAGCAAGTGGTTCAGCCTGTTGCCTCCATTCAAACTCCCCCATTCACCTTGCTGGTCTTGTAATGCAACAGAGCCCTCTACATGTGAGGTGGGCATTGCTGCCAGTGGGAGACAGTGATAAAGTAAAGCTCGGCAGAGCAAATAGTCTGGCCTGTTGCTAAAGATCCCTTAGGACACTGTGGGAAAAAGAGACAAGAATCGGGGCAGAGGATGCCTCCAAGGTGTTTCTGCAAAATGTATGTTCAGTTTTTCAGCAGTGTATGCTCAGCTCCCATGGAGCCAATACTAATGAACACTTGCTTAATTTAAAACATCCTGAGAGGCTATAACTGTGGTATATCCCTGATTATCATTCTGACGTGGTGCTTTATACCTAATAACAAACAGCACTTGTGACAAAGGGAAGGAAGGAGGGGAGCAGCAGTGTTATTTCCCACATAATCCACACAATGCCATACATTCCACTCACTTCCCTGATGGCTTCCCTGGTGTGCCCACACAGTCCCACCCCTGCTATGCATCCCACCCACCTCCCCAATCAATCACTTTCCCTAACTGGCCTCACAGTCTGACCCCTACCATACATCCCCATCACCTCCATGAGCACTTCCCCTCTGTGCCCACACAGTACTACCCCACAATAGATCCCCCTACGCCTCCCCAATCTCTTTACCAATGTGCCCTCATTGCTTCACACTACCATAACCTACCCATCTTCCCAATCACTTCCCTAATATTCCGGCACAGTTCCATCCATGCCATATATCCCGCCCACCTCCTCAATTGCTTCCCTGGTGTGCTTGCAGTCCTAGCCCTGACATATATCCCCACTCACATCCCTGATCCCTTACCTGGTGTGCCTGCAGAGTGCCACTCCTTCCATATATCATGCCCACCTCCTCAATCACTTCAACGGTACACTCATACAGTCCCACCCTGACATATATTCCCCACCATCCCAATCACTTACATGGTGTGCCAGCACAGTCCCACCCCAGCCATGTATCCTGCCCACCTTCCTGATCACTTCCCCAGTCTGCCTGCACAATTCCACACCTGCCATATATCCCACCCACATATCCTACCACTTCCCCAGTGTGCCTGCATGGTCTCAACCCAGCCATATATCCTGCTCTTCTTCCCAGTTGCTTCCCCACTGTGCCCACACAGTCCAACCACTGTCATACATCCCCCCACCTCCCTGATCTTTTCTTTGACTTGTCTGCAAGGTCCTATCCCTGCCATACATCTATCCCACCCACCTCACTGATCACTTCTCTGTTGTGCCCACACAGTAGCACCCCTGCCAAATATCATTCCCACCTCATCAATCTGATGTGTCATCATGGCTCCACCCCTGCCATATAACCCACCAACCTCCCTGATCTCTTCCTCGGTCTGCCTGCACAATCCCACACCTGCCATGTATCCCACCTATCTCCCTGATCACTTCCCTGGTGTGCCAGCACAGTCTCACTCCTGCCATATTTCCCACCCACCTCCCCTATCACTTACCCCATGTGCTTACACACTCCTAGTCCTGCCAGACTCCACGATGTGCCTGCATAGTCTCATGCCAGCCATATATCTCGCACATCTCCCCGATCACTACCTTGCTGTGATCACATAGTACCAACCCTGCCATACATTTCCACCCCTTCCCCAATCTTTTCTACAATGTGCTATGCACCAGCAATCACTTCTGTGGTGTGCATGCACAGTCCCACCATTGTCATACATCCTACTCACATCTCCGATCGCTTCCCTGGTGTGCCAGCATAGCCCTCCTTTGCCATATATCCCACCCACCTCTTCAACTGCTTCACCAGTGTGCCTGCACTGTCTCACTCCTGTTCTGTATCCTACCTACCTCCCCGAACGGTTCCTCGGTGTGCCTGCACAATACCACCCATGACATACATCCTGCCCACTTCCCTGATGTGTCAATACTATACCACCCGTTACATATCCTGCCCACCTCCCGATCGCTTTAATGGTGTGCCACCACAGTCCCACACAGTGACAGAGCTGTGGGGTCAAACTGGCCCGCTGGTATAAAAAATGTGGGTCTAAAGAGGAACCTACTGGGTCAAAACATAATAAATAACAGATTTTGAACAGTTCACGTTCCTTTCTTTTAGATATTATTTTTGAGCAAGTGTATCAGTTTGGATCCACTGGCAATGGAAAGAGGGGTAATTTCTGGGCAGGATGCAACTTTTGCCTTTTTGGTGCATGTTAGTGCCATCCCTGGTCACACCCCTGCTATGCATCTCATACATTGCCCTGATCACTTCCACAGTCTACCTGCACAGTCCCACCCCTACCAAATATGCTACCTTTCTCTGGATTGCTTCTGCAGTGTACAGTCGTCTCACCCCTGCCATACATCCCACTCATGTCACTGATCGTTACCAAGATGTGCCAGCATAGTCTCACCTGTCATATATCCCCCCCCCCGACTGCTTCTACAGTTTGTCCTCGAAGCCTCACCATTGCCATATATATTGCCCACCTCCCCGATCGCTTCCTCAGTCTCCCAAACAGTCCCACTCCTGGCAAATATGCAACCCACCTCTGGACTGCTTCCCCAGTGTACCCGCACACAGTCCCAAATCTGCCATACACCTTGCCCTCCTCCTCCTCAATTACTCTCAGGGTGTGCCAGTACAGTCCAACCCCTGCCCTATGTCCCACCCACCTCCACAGTCACTTCTTCAGTCTGGCCACACAATCCCTCTCCTGCCATATATACCACCCACATCCCCATCACTTCCTGGGTGTGCCAGTACAGTCCCATCCTTGCACTATATCCAGCCAACCTCCCCAATCACTTCCCCAGACTGCCCACACTGTCACTCCACTTTCATGTATCCTACCCACCTCCCCGATGTGCTTGCACTGTCCCACCCCTGCCATACATCCCACCTACCTCCCTTATCACTTACTTGGTGTGCCACTAAGTCCAACCCCTGTCATATATCCCACCTATATCCCTGATCACTTCCCCAATCTGTCCACACAAATTCACCCCTGCCACATATCCCGTCATCCTCCAAAATTGCTTCCCTACTGTTCCCACACAATCCTACCCCTGTCATACATGCCCCACCTCCCAGATCACTTTTCCAATGTGCCCACACTGTCCCACCCCTGCCAGACATCCATCTGATCCACATCTTTGATCACTTCAGCATTGTGCCTGCACGGCTCCCTCCCTACCATACATCACACCCACTTCCTCGGACTGCCCACACAGTCCTACCCCTGCCATATATCCCTCCTATCTTGAAAACCGCTTCAAAGGTGTGCCCACAAAGTCCCACTCCTACTAAATATCCCACCCATTTCCCCAGCTGCTTTAATGGTGTGCACAGTCACAGCCCTGTTATAAATACTCCACCTCCCCGTTTGCTTCCACAGTGTGCCTGCACAATCCCAGCTGCCTCCCTGATCACTTCCCTTATGTGCCAGCACAGTGCCACCCTGCTATATATACCGCCAACCTCTGGAACTGCTTCCCTGGTGGCCAGCACAGTCCCACCTCTACCATATATCCTACTCACCTCCCTGGTCTGCCTGCACAGTGCCATCCCTGCCATACTGTATATTCCACCCACCTCCCCAATTACTTCCCATCTCCCCACACAATCCCACCCTTCCATATATTCTGCCCATCTCCCCAATCACTCCCCTGCTTTGCCTGCACAGTCCTACCCCTGACATACATCCCCACACTTCCTCGATTGACCCCCTGGTGTACCTGTACAGTCCCTGACCACCTCTGCAATATATCCCACCCACTTCCCTGACTGCTTCCCTGGTGTGCCAGCACCATCACACCCCTGCCATATATCCTGCTAACCTCACAATCGCTTTCCCACTCTGCCCGCACAATCCTTCCCCCATCGCAATATATCCCACCCATCTCCCCTATCACTTCCCCGGTGTGCCTGCACAGTCCCAAACCTGCCATAGATCCTGCCTTCCTCCATGATCCCTTTTATGCTGTGCCTGCACTGTCCCACCCCTTCCATTTCTCCCATCCACCTCCTCAATCACTTCAACAGTGTGCCAGCAGAGTGCCACAGTATATTCCCCCACAGTCCCATCACTTCCTCAGTCTGCCTGCATTGTCCTACCCCTGCCATGTTTCCTACCCACCTCTCTGATAGGTTCCCTGGTGTGCCTGCATAGTCCCATGATCCCATCTCTACCATACATCCTCCCTCCTCCCCAATCGCTTTCTTGGTATGCTACTAAAGTCTCAGCCCTGCCATATATCCTGTTCACCTCCCTGATCGTTTCCCTGGTCTGTCTACACACTCCAAACCATGCAATATATCCTGCCCTCTTCTCCAATCACATCCCTGCTGTTCCAGAACAGTCCGACCCCTACCATATATACATTCCATCCGCCTCCCTGACTGGTTCAACACTGTGCTGCAATGCTCCATCCCTGCTGTACATCCCACCTAACCTCCCCTGTTCTGCCAGCACAGTGCCACCCCAGCTATATATCCCACTCAGCTCCTCAATCACTTCAACGGTGTGCCAGCAAAGTCTCACTCCTGTTGAATATACCTCCCACTTCCCCAATCACAGTAACGGAATGTACAGTCACACCCCTGCTACATATCCCCCACCTCCCCATTTGCTTCCACAGTGTGCCATCATAATCTCACCCACCTCCTAGATCACTTTTTTGCTGTGCCAGCACAACCCCACCCACACCAAACATATCGCTGCCATCCAAAATCTGCTGTGCTTGCTGTACCAGCACAGTCCAACCCTTGCCATATATTCCACCCACCTCCCTGATCACTTCCTTGGTCTGCCGCACAATCCCACGCTTCCAGTGAAAGGTAAAGAAGCCACTCAAGGGTTCATGCAATGAGTTACTGTAGGTCGGCTAAACCCAGAAACATAAGTAACCCAAAAGGTAACTCAATGAACTCAGATGCAGGTACCGAAAAATAAAACTTTGTATGCACTCGAAAGCTTAAAAGCTGGTAGAAAAATCCAGATATTGTTTCTATACAAGCAATATGTAAAAGGGACTGATAAAATGGGGAGTAGCTAGAAGCCTAAAAAACACACTTCCACTTTTCCAATAGCTTCCCTGGTATGCTTTCAGCCCCCCTCACAGTGAGGTCAAATTCACACGGGTATTCTACTTTACTGCCAGTGAAAAGTAATGGGTTAATAATACTGGCTGACTGCTAAAAGTAACACGATCAGCTTCGCTGACAGATGGTCACTGTGCCTGTAATAAATAAATCTGCAGACAAGAAAATCTGTCTTAGAAACAAAAGACACACACAATAGTGCCATCCTAAAAGAGGCGCACTCACACAGCCTTTCTCAGAATGATGATGGTCCACTCCCATAACCATAAATCATGATTCTTAACTAATCCTTTTTTGGTGATGTCTTGGGGCCAATTAATAAATAAGGGCCAGAGACTGCTTTTTCAGAATAACAAAAGCATACCTCTTAACTGTCCCTCATTATGAGAGACACCCCTCATTTTACCCCTTGGAAGTGGTTTGTATCACATACAGTATATCCCACATTTGGAATGTACTGCCCACACAGAGGAGATACTGTAAACTCAATAAACAGTAGTAAAGCAAAATTTCATAACTTTCTGTGATGCCACAAATGAAACCTTGATCAAATTAAAGTAAGGAGTTACATGGTGTTTTGGCTTTATATCTTCATGTTTGATGATGTGTTCTGTCCCCCATTTTGAGGTTCAGTGTCCCACTTTCATCTGTCCCTCATTTGGGGTGCATCTGTCCTTCAAGTCATAACAGTGACAAAAGGTTAAAGGAGTAGTACACCCAGAATTTAAAAAAACATATATGTTATGTAGAGTGTTTTGATATGTATGTTAAATCCTAGTGTGTCATTCCCTCTGTCTGCTATTTGGAGTTTTTCCTAAATTGCCTGCTAGCTGTATGGTAGTTTTATGACCCCTGGGGGTCTCCATAACAAATAGTTTTATTGGCTTTCTTTCTCCCAGGATGCCCCCTGTCTCAAGTGACAGTGATGTAGCCATGCCCCTAGATTTAGCATGTGTATTGCTTTAAAATTAGTTTAGCAACAGCAGAGCCTTGTAACTTCTTATTCAGGGGAGCACAAATGGCAACAGTTAGTTTAGCAGATACATGAGAGCCAGCTAACTGGGGTTTCTGTAAGACAACAGCTACTAAATAGCTCTAATTCACTATTTTTTTCTGTTCATCAGGTCTAGCTAGCAGGAGTGTTGTAACATCAAAAACACAAATAATGAATTAGAGCTATTTAGTAGCTGTTGTCTTACAGAAACCCCAGTTAGCTTGCTCTCGGGTATCTGCTAAACTAACTGTTGCCATTTGTGCTCCCTGGATAAGAAGTTACAAGGCTCTGCTGTTGCTAAACTAATTTTAAAGCAATACACATGCTAAATCTAAGGGCATGGCTACATCACTGTTACATGAGATGGGGGCATCCTGGGAGAAAGAAAGCCAATAAAACTATTTGTTATGGAGATCCCCAGGGGTCGTAAAACTACCATACAGCTAGCAAGCAATTTAGGAAAAACTCCAACTAGCAGACAGAGGGAAGAACACACTAGGATTTATCATACATATCAAAACACTCTACATAACATATGTTTTTTGCACATTCTGGGTGTACTACTCCTAAGGACAAAGGTCCATTCCGAATTAAATATGATCAATTTTAAATTTGTTTTAGTGTGCTGGGTTGGTGAATAAATTCAGCAGCCCCCCATATAATGAAGAGCCACAGACTCCATTCTCAGAATGCTGTGGGTGCGTTCCAACGTAAACACCCACGACTGTTCTAATTTTATGTTTGTGGTCGGTATAGAAATTAAATAGGCAACCCCTTTAACCAGAGACTCAGAGACCCACACCTAGTAACCAATTAGAGATAGAGTTACCACCTTTTAAGAAACCCAAAGTCGGACATTTCTTACTGAAACATGATTTTTCACAGGACAGTACGTAACTTCGACCAATGCAACAGACTTGTTTTCTCTATATAATCAGAATTTAGGCTGAGTATAGTAGTTTCTTAGTTGCTTCTATTGTTTCTTGTCATTTTAGGTATTTTAGTTAAGGTATTGTAGTTTTCTGTAACATTTAGTGGAAAGTCAGCAAATATTTTCTCTACTGTAAAATCCGGACAAAGAGAATACTGGATGGGCAACTATGCAGCCAGTGTGTTCTACTTTCTGAGGGTTCTGATTTCCTCTGACCTCGAGAGCAAATCAGAACCCTGAGATGCAAAAACACCTACTGGTTGTGCATAGAGTTCTCATCCTGTATTTTTATAGTGTAGTACTGTGTGAAATGTGTGTTTGTAAGTTCTTTTGCTTTCAAAATGAAACTGACTCATGCATTCTCTAGAGGATCCAGAATGCTGTTCTGCCATAGTAGGATAGAATCACATTCCATGACCTTTGAACTGTAGTACAACAGCATTTTGAAAGGGATGGAATTCTATAAGGAACACTCCACTATACACTATATGTAGTATTTTTCATGTTTTTTTGCAGGACACAGCTGCCCAAATCAGGACTGTCCTGTGAAAATCAGGACAGGTGGTAACCCTAATTAGAGAGCTAGACATGGAGAGTGCCGGAAACTCCAAGCGCGAGAAACTGGAAAAAAGATATTACACCAGGACTGGGACGAGAGAGAAACTGGATGCTGGGGAGGTTAAAGAAGGGGTGGGTGTCAGATACCAGGCAGCATAGAATAAAAAAAAAGACACAGAGAATAAACCCCTGAGGTATAAGTGACTTTTGCTTGGACTTATGTTAATGGACAGTACAGAGGCAAGTGCTTGCCATTTTTATGCTGGCGCGCTTACGCAGCCAACATCCTGTGGTAGTGGAGATTTGGAGGCACGGTCGCTGTTGGGTGAATGCAGGGCACGCACCAGTAGGTGCATCCCTCATTCCCCAATCTGCCTGCATGCCGGCACCACACCATGCATACTAATCGTGTCGAGCACATCTAAGGAAAGGTCCACTGCAATGCGAGCAAAGCTTGTCACACGCAGCGGACCTTCCTACGTGCTTTGCCAAATCACCAGCTACAAACATAGCGGCACAGTGGCCACTAAACTGCCGACTTGAGGTGCCCAATCCCGGTCTTCTGCCACATCATATGTGCCGACAGGAAGCTTCCTCCAATACATAATGTGCCCCCCTCCTTTTTTTTTTTTTTAATTCACATCTATTTTTCCACCTTACTGCGGCAACTACGGTGGGGCATCCAGCCGCCGGCCCTACCCGCCGGGAGAGCACCAGGCTCACTCACATGATGGGGGTCAGGCTCGGCTGTGGCCAGTCTGCTGGAGGGCCTCCCTCTTACCCTGCCTAACTAGACTGGACCCCAGTGCGATTCCACGAAAGTCCTCCCGGCAAGGCAGGGCGCGGCTATCAAGCTGCACGGTCGCACCCACCCATTTTCCACCTAATTTGGATCCCACTGGAGCAATGATGTCTGGGCACAATGTGCCGACATCCGTCATGCTCCCCCCAATTATTCACCGGCATGTAGTGCCTCCGGGCATCCCCAGAGGCCACTACAGCGTGGTGAAATTCCCCAGCCCTTCCCAGGATCAGGAGAGCAGTCTATAGACGCTCAATCCTGATTCTCCCCTTCCGACCCACTAACGCCTGAGTCCATTCCCGAACCCGGGTCACCAGCGTGCTGCGAGGTGTGGTGTCAGCGCCTCCAACTCTGAGCGCCACTGGGCTGCCCCTCCTTTTTTTTTTGCCGGGTGCCCAATCCCCTCGGCTCATGCCCGCCCGCTTTCGTTGTTTGCTGATGGGGTGCCCAATCCCGTTGGCATCCGTCCCCCTTCCCCAGTTTAATGTGCCGACGGAGGCCCACTTCCTGTTGGCATGATGTCCCCTTCTTCTGTGCCGGGGTGCCCAATCCCCCTCAGCTAATGTCTTCCACTCCTATGTGCCAATAGGGGTGCCTAATCTCCTGTCGGCTACTGTCCCCCCAAAAAACACCTATAAAAAGAAAACCGCAATTTTTTTTTTTTATACCACCTGTAAACAGAAAATGGTCCTCATAGTCTCCCTACCCCTCACCACCCGCACCCACCCACTGCACACCCTGCCTCCCCACACCCCTCACCCCATACTAACCTCCGGAGCTCGGCACAATGATCTTCGTGGACCCGACAACGCCTGCACTCTTCAAAGCCGACGCGAACTGAGGAAATGCCGGTAAGCTGTATAATGGAATAAATAGTTTTTCAACTTTGATGCATATCTCGGCATTTTTTGGAATTTTTGCACCAAATTTTCAACATGGGGTTTTTGGGACCCCTCCTCATGAATTCTGTCACTGTTATGACGTTAATCGGTCCCGAAAAGTGATTTCACAGTCACTGTGCGGAATCACCTTTCGGGACTGATTATTGCAAGGACAGTGGCAGTGTTCATGAGGTGGGCTCTCAAAAAGCCTATGTTGCAAATTTGATGGAAAAAAATCCCAAAAATGGCTGTTCTATGAGCGTGTGTTTATTTTTATGCTAGATTTTCAACATTGTCATTTTTCTACACCTCCTTGTGAACAGTACAGCTGTCATTTTTTTTCACATCATGGCGAAATGTGTTTCCCGCACTTCGGTGCACAATACCGCGGTCGCTGTGGGAAATTAGTGTTCGGGGCAGATTACGAGAATGACAGTGACACTGTTCATGAGCAGAGGTCCTAAAATGCTTATGTTGAAAATCTGGTGATGATACTCCATAAAATGACTGTGTTACGAGCGTGCGTTGCGCAGTCTGCACGCACGCTCGTAACATTATGCATTTGTAATATTTTCACTCTGGATTTTCACCATTGGCATTTTTCCACACCTCTTGACGAACAACAGTACAACTATCATTTTACATATCCTGCGAAATGTGTTTAGCATCCGGTCGCAAGAATAAGCGGTAGCTATGGAAATCACTTTTTGGGACAATTTGAGAAATGACAGTGACACTGTACATGAGCAGAGGTGCTAAAATGCCTATGTTGAAAATTTGGTGCAAAAGTCCATAAAATGACTGTGTTAGTGTGTGTTATGATTTCCCATGCGCACCCTTGTAACTTCGCAACTTGCAATGTTTATATGCCACATTTTCACCACTGCTATTTTTTTTTTTTTACACCTCATGAACAGTACAGCTGTCATTTTTAACATCCTACCAAAAATGTGTTTCCGCACTGCACTACCAAAGCCAATGCTAGCGCGACAACATTCGGCATTGACAAATGCTTGTTAGGGACTGGGACTGATGGAAACCGGATGCTGGGCGAGGGGGGAGGTTAAAGAAGGGTCCATGTGTAAGTCCCTCACCCCTGTACTTGTTGCAAACGACAGGTGGCATGCTGTTGAAGCTGACAGCAGTACCAGGTGGGGACTGGGTTCGGGGAGGACTAGGTTACTTAGCACAAGGGGCCTAGGTTTGGCTACTCTGCACAGGGGCACCCAACTAAATCTGAACACAGGAAGCAATAACTGTAATGTCCAATACCAGGAATGGGATTCTAAAGTGTGGCTTTTATTCACATCCAAACTGAACAAACAAAGCATAGACGGACCCCCCACGGGGCTACATTCCTGGTAATGCAGATAAGAGTAACAGAACACTTCTTCAACACTTCAGCCCTCAAGCTCTGAACCCACCAGCCACACAGCCTGGACTTGCAAGCTGCTTTGGGTACACAGCCCGACTTGTACACTATTTGGGGTTTTCCTGGCCTGGCTCCCCTGCCGGCCACCCAATCCCTGTCCATATGGCAGTGGACACATTTTCCATTGGTGGCTCCCCAAACCACCTTAGAGCCTTCGACTCCTTAAGGGAAATTTCCTTTCAATCCCACGTCTGGGTACTTCCCTCAGCACTGGCTAAGTGCCTGAGGCAAAGTAAAAGGGCCACAGAGCAAATCTGTAGAGGTGAACCTGGTTACTAAAGATGGGGGGGGGTCTCCTACCTCCAGCTTCCACAATCCATAACTGGCCATTTCTCTGGACATTAAACAACTCTTTTTGAAAGCTTGGCAATGTAGATTAAAGGGTAAACGTATAGCACATTTTCTCTACAGGAGGGCTCATCTGGAAACTGCTGGGCTGATGTCATCTCTGGAGATGGAACCTTGGAACAGGAACAAAATGGAAAACAGCTGGTCTGATGTCATCCGATTACCAGGCGATGGATCAGGATACAGCTGGGCTGGTGTCCTCTCTGGATCTGAAGTCATCTGGTGGGCCAGTCAATGGATTCTGGAAAGTCAGTACACTGTAGAACTGTTGAATGTGGGGCACCTGAGTCCTGGATGTCCATACTGGCAGAACAGCAAAAGCACTGCAATGGCTGGTGTGGCAGTATTGACTACCACTGCTCTGCTTTCCATCTGGTAGGCACGGGCACATTTGCAGGCAGGTCCTTGCATTAAGGCCAATAGTACAGGGGACAGGAGCTTGAATTATTACCCCATCTGGCGCATATAATTCACACTGTGAAGGTTTCACGTCCCTCTCCATCCACTATTCGAACAGTGTCCATAAACAGTCTCCCGCCTCTTTTCCACTGGGTGTATTTTTCATGAAACAGTCTGTTCCTGACATGCTTGTTTGCACCAGGATGCACACATTTCATTGCTTCAGCCCAGATCCAGGATTTCCTGCTGTTCTCAATCTCCTCCAAGACTCTCCGAGGAAAGGTAGGAAAGGACATCCCATAGATTTAATTCGCCTTCCTACGAACCAGTCTCTCCTCTTTACTAGCCTTGGTCAACCTGAGACCGCTGGCCTGGCTTGGGGGCAGCCAGTCCTGGATCTGCCAGATACGCATTCTCAACGAGATGAAAAATGGATCCCTGACTTCTTCTTCTTGCACAGCCAGGCAGTGGCATCACCACTCTCTTCCACGCATTCTTCTGAGGCAAGAGCTTGAGGCTGTGTACCCGTTCCTTTTTCACAAGGCCACATAGGTTCCCCCTCTTCTTCTTCCTCACTGAGAATCTGTGCCTAGGAGTGAGCAGTTGTCCTCACTCCTGAGACTATCCACTCATCACTAGGTGCGGAGGTCGACACCTCCCACTCAAAGGCCTCCCTCATCTCATCTTCTCCTTTGAGACTTGGCTAGACCCCCACCAGGGGTCTACTGATGCTCTGTCTGAATTATCTCTGCGATTCAGCATCCAAAACATCAGCATACGGTTCTGTCTCTAAATCTGCATCCTCTAGCTTTGTGCCACACTCCCCGAGGGGCCTTCATCAACAGGCTCTGCCTGGTGCTGTGTGCTGCAACTACAAATTCCTGAACCTTGTCCATGTGGAGCCAATTGAATTTTTGGGCTTTATACAAGCCGTATTTCTAAGCACCGAGAACAGTGAGGTACCATGAAGACGTCCCTTCCAGCATTTAAACATATTAGACACTCTTGCACTGGATATCCAGGAATCGCCACATGAGAAGGCAGTTGTCCTCCATAGCAACATCTTTCAATGTCCCTTAACTTATTTACTTCTGCTGCTACTGCAGCCGGCATGATCCGGTAACAGGCTGGTCCTGAGGCCATGACTGCAGGGAAAAACAAACAAATGCTCACTGTTCCTGAAAGTCCCACTTCACTGAACACTTTCTTTTACTTTTAAAATGGCTCTTCTGCTGCTGTGTTTACTTTACTACCCCACCTTGTAATGGCGGCGGCAGCACTCCTGCACATCAACATTCAGAAATTGGGTCAAGCCACTGCGCATCCGATTTACACACACTACTGATAACTCTGCTCAAAACTGCACAAACTTGCACTGTTCTTTTTCTAGCACATTTATATGATTTGCCACGGACTTTTCACTTGCTGAAAACATTGCTTTAGCTCACAGTCCGTTAAAGCCTCAGGATTTCAGGCACAGGATTGCCAGTAACTAGTGCTGCACATTGTGCTACAACTCACAGTCTCTCTCTGGCTTTGAAGCATTATGCTGATGCTGAACTCATAACTATGCTCACAGTCAGTGGCTTAACAGACTTGCATTAGCTGGTAAAACTTGACACAGTCTTTATTTGCAGAGCGACTACACTACTGCACACATATTCAGCTGGCTTTTGGCAGAAATCACTGTTTGAGCAATTATTACTGTTGGTACTCACTGTTATCAGTAGCTGTTTGCTGCGATGGGAAAAGCGCCTGCAGCCAGTCTTGGAGGCCTCAGAAAGGAAGCGGGTGGGCAGTCCTGCCGATAGTTCTCCGATCACCACACTCCACAATCCAGTCGATCGAGATGCGGGTTAAGCCCGATTTTAAACAGAAAAGTCTATTTTAATACTTTTACAGCTTTTTTAATCACCGCGATGCTCCTCCACTAAGCCAGTACATGCACTCCTCTCCACTCCTCTTGAATGCTGGGCAGTCACTGTAGAGCTGGCTTGGGGCGGGACTGATTGCAGCCTCACCAATCACACGACGCCATGCAAATTAGCCTCTTTCCCTCGTGAGTGCTCTTCTCTTCACGGCGATCATCGAGCAGGCAAATTTAAACTGCAGAAACCACTTTTTTTTTCTTTGAACTGACTCTACGGCGGGAGCCATTTCAACCATTTAGCATGGCCATTAATACAGCAAGTCTCTCAGTTTACTCAAAAGCATTTCCAACGTCCAGGGCACAATTTTCCTGTTGCTACCCCTAGTTTTCCACACTTTTCTTTATCACACACAGTTTTTTTAAAAGCTGGCAAAACGCTGTAAATATTTGATGCAGGACAAGGGCATACTCTTTCAGCTTTACTGCTCCTTGGTAAACAGTTGGCATTTTAACAGCAGCATATGAACCACAGCACACAGCGACACACTAGTTAAACTTGCTTCAGCTTTTTGGGCTACCCACTGCCAGATAACTAAAACGCTAGCCCCTTGTCCGAGCACCTTTCCTCCCTAAATTAAAATCCAAAGCAGTGCCTCCATTTTGTAACCCCTCACCCCTGCCTTTTTGCAAACGACAGGATGTATGCTGTTAAAGCTGACAGCAGTACCAGGTGGGGACTGGGTTTGGGGAGGACTAGGTTACTCAGCACAAGGGCTCAGGTTTGGCTACTCTGCACAGGGGCACCCAAGTAAATCCGAGCACAGGAAGCAATAACTGTAATGTCCAATACCAGGAATGGGATTCTAAAGTGTGGCTTTTATTCACATCCAAACTGAACAAACAAAGCACAGACGGACTCAACGGGCTACATTCCTGGTAATGCAGATAAGAGTAACAGAACACTTCTTCAACACTTCAGCCCTCAGGCTCTGAACCCACCAGGCACACAGCCTGGACTTCCACTGCTTTGGGTACCAAGTCGACTTGTACACTATTTGGGTTTTTCCTGGCCCGGCTCCCCTGACGGCCACCTGATCCCTGTCCATATGGCAGTGGACACATTTTCCATTGGTGTCTCCCCAAACCTCCTTAAAGCCTTTGACTCCTTAAGGGAAATTTCCTTTCAATCCCACGTCTGGGTACTTCCCTCAGCACTGGCCAAGTGCCTGAGGCAAAGTAAAAGGGCCACAGAGCAAATCTGTAGAGGTGAACCTGGTTACTAAAGAGGGGGTCTCCCACCTCCAGCTTCCATAATCCATACCCAGCCATTTCTCTGGACATTAAACAACTCTTTTTGAAAGCTTGGCAATGTAGATTAAAGGGTAAACGTATAGCACATTTCCTCTACATGTCTTGACTTTCCCCTTGTACTAAACTTGAACATACTTAAACATCTCTTCCTGAAAAGCTTGGCAGTATAGATTAAAGGGTAAATGTATAGCACATTTCCTCTACATGTCTTGGCTTTTCCCTTGTGCTGGACTTGAACATACTTTTACTTTGGCTAAGCCTATTCCTCTAGGCCTCCCACTAATTCAGCAGTCCAGTCCCCACTTTAACACAGTTCAGGTGAAACATAGGCCCTTTGACAAGAGCAGAACTCACCCTTTGGTTGCAGGTGCCCCACAGGCGAATCTTGACAGCTTCTGGTACCACAACACAACTTAGAAAATAAGGCAGCTTCTTTCCTAGCCGGAACCAGGAGGTTGCCTCTGGAATAACAGGCAAACCTTCCACCCCCATCCCCTTAGGGATGGGGCACAGAGACCAATATCAGCGGTCTCCACCACTTCAAGAACAGCTTGCTGTGTTCCTCTTTAGGCGGAAACATACACCGTTCCCTAAAAGTAGCTCTATACCAGAGCTTAGGCTCCAACAGCCTGTGCACAGACTGCTGTGCTCCTCTCTTCAAGACTGCTCACTTACAACTACTGCTGCTCACTGTTCAAAAACTCCCAACATTCTAACCTAACTCCCATTTGCAGATTCCAATGTGGCTCATGCAGCTGCAATAGTTCTATGGTGATGTCATCCCTCAGTCTCAGCCAAGACTGAGAACAGAGTGAGAGAGTGTGAAATCCATTTAACTGGAGTTTCACAAGCTGCCCACAGGGTGCAGGAAAACACTATTTTTAAGCGAAAAAGATGTTTCAGGACTAGAGGGCATGGGATGAAGTTGGAGGGAGGACGATTCAGAGGAAACATGAGAAAGAATTTCTTCACAGAACGGGTGGTGGACAAGTGGAACACCCTGCCAGAGGAAGTGGTGGGGGCTGAAACAATCACGGGATTTAAGAATGCATGGGATAGACATAAAGGAATTCTAGAGGTCAGGGGTAAGGGGAAATAGACTTCTAGGAAAACAAACTGAACTTACAAGCTCAAAAGGGCAGACTAGGTGGGCCATAGGCCCTTATCTGCCGACACTGTCTATGTATCTATGCCTACCACTAGGTCTCACTGGAATTCTAGTAACCCCGGGTAACGGGGGTGTTGCACATAGATCAGGAAACACAGAATAAAAGAAAAAAACTGCTAAAGAAACCCCTGACGACCCCAGTGTATGTTGGCATATGTTTAAGAACAGTGTAGAGAAAGGGTGCATAGATGAGTGCTTGCTTTCTCAACTATTCCGACGTCTGTGCCTTGTACTGTGTTTTGCTATATTTTCCATTATCTGTTGCTCGCTTGCGCGGTATTGACCCCCGATGTATTTGCTTACGTGATAATGACCCCGGATGTATTTGCTCGCGCAGTATTGACCTGCGATGTATTTGCTTGCTATGGTATTGACTCACGCCCTATTTGCTTGCGCGGTATTGACCCGCGATGTATTTGCTTGCTGTGGTATTGACTCACGCCCTATTTGCTTGCGCTGTATTGACCAAGGTGTCAATATCGCGCAGGCAAATACATCGCAGGTCATTACAGCGCAGGCAAATACATCGCGATTACTGTCCGAGAATACAAAACCCAATACAGTGCACAGAGTATCACAATACATGAGCAAGCACTCGTTCCCTGCACCACATAAGTCAAACTAAAAGACGTGTATACATCAGGGTCAGAGGCTTCTTCTTTGTATTTTTTTTTCTATGCTACCTGTTATCCGAACCCCGCCCTTTTCTTTCACTTCGGGTTACAAGAAAACAAAAACATGACACTGAAGGGGAAGGGGTGTCCGAGATTCCTCCCCAAACACCACCAACATTCGGATGATAGGCAGCAGAGGAAAGTAAAAAGATATTATCAAAATCAAGTTTGCATTAACATACACCGCTCGTCAGAGGAAACTAACAGTAGTAAGAGAAAACCATAACATGATACAGTAAACCCGGCTTTCTGTTTGCTGTGGGTTCCCTCCACTAAGCCGGATACATTTTAAGAGCACATAGGTACGCTCACACATTCGGCGTGGGCAGAAACGGCAGTTCGTTCGCCTATGATTTCTATGGGAAGAATATTGTTTGCGGAACGCTTGCGACTGGGCGGCAGTTTCCGAGGGGACCTGTACAGTACTGTACGGAAGCGACATGCTTGAGTACTAGTTCTGTGGGGGGCAACGCTTACAATTCATTTGCTTCGGGGAGTGGGACTAATTTTGTCTTTGCCGAAGTTTGTGGTCTGAGGCAGGGAATGGCTTGTCGTCCTTTGTATCACCTTTTCTACCGCAGTAAGTAGCGTTCTGATGCTAGTGACACCATCGTGTGACCTTGTACTAGTGTGTACATTGTATCTTAGTGGATTTATTTTGTATGCTTTTTCTTACTTTAGTTGCTAGGCTCTACTTGCTCATTTTAAGTCATCCTTGTAACGGAGGAGAAGGTTTACACACATACCTCTCAACTGTCCCTGATTTTGCCTCAAAATTGTACTCTCTCCCTCCTAAAAATTGTGTTTCCGTGACCAAACAGTAGAATTTGTTAGCACAAAATAATGTTAAACATTATAGTTGCAGACTTGTTCCTCCTTAGAAAATGCTTTTTACACTAAACCCCTTATGCTACCAGCTTCCTGAGTTGATACCTCTAATTTTGAAGATGTGTCCCTGATTTTGGTCCTTTGTCTCTGATTTTTTTTTTTTTTTAAGCATTGTCCCTGATTTGTGAGGCAGTATGTTGAGAGGTATGTTTACATTACAAAGGGTGGAATTATCAAATATCTTGCTCTGCATTACAGCACATTGTGTGGCCGGTGTCACAGCTGTAGAAAAGCAACAGCGGAGAAACCCGTAAAACTTCCTTGCACCCCTTATTCACAGGTATCGCTGTGTACCCCACGGGCAGTATAGCGTAGAGATTAAAGTAAGAGGAGCCAAAGTAAGAGGAGCTACTGGCGGAGTTGTTCACCTCCCCTGGATACTGGGTGCGACTCCTCCCTGGGACTAGAGGATGGCTCATGTGGTGCCCCTGCATAAGATTGGGCCTAGGGATGAACAAGGAACTACAGACCAGTGAGCCTTACCGCCATTGTGGAAAAGTTAATGGAGACTATCCTCAAGGAGAGGCCGGTGAAGTATCTGGAGGAAAATGGTCTCCAGGACGGTAGGCAGCATGGATTTGTCATGGGCAGATTCTACCAGACAAATCTGATTGACTTTTTTGATTGGGTGATGGGTGTACTGTGTACTGGACAAGGGTCATGCGGTGGGCATCTTTTACCTGGACTTCAGCAAGGCCTTTGACTCTGCATCGTGTAAGGCTGACCAATAAGTTGGGTAACCTGGGAGGAAACTGGTTCGATGGGTCAAGAGCTGGCTATATGATAGGCAGCAGAAGTTTGTAGTGGGGTGGTGAACAATCAGAGCCCCAAGCAATAACAAGTGGGGCCCTGCAGGCTTTTTTTTTTTTTTTTTTTTGTTAGTTGTTTAACCAGGACTAGCACTATTGAACACTTTTTACAGGTGCGACCTGGGGACAGGGAAGTTAAGTGACTTGCTCAGGGTCACACAGTCCTCAAGTGGAAGCTGTGGGATTCAAACGAGGTCTGGTTTGCTGGATGTCACCAGATTTGCAGCTCAGAGCTTTAAACCACTGCACTAAACTGCCTCCCAAGGGCTTGGTGCTGGGACAAATGCTATTAGGCATTTTCATTGCTGACATTTCGGATGAGATAAAAAGCAAAATCAGCCTCTTTGCAGACTACATTAAGATCTGTGCGAAAGTGGATGGGGGGAGGTGGCAGAGTACTCTGTGAGGACTTGACAAGGCTGGAGGGCTGGTTGAACACATGGCAGTTGGGATTCAACACCAAAAAGTGTAACGTCATGCACTTGAGGGCCAGAAATCCTGGGAATAGTTACTGGTTGGGGGAGTCCAAGTCAACTGAGGAGAAAGATCTGGGGGTACTAGTAACAAGGGAAATGAACCACTCAGCCCAATGCAGGAGGTCCACTTGAATGCTGGGCAGCATAGCAAGGTGGATCACTTCTTTTTTTTTATTTTAATTGTTTAACCAGGAGTAGCACACTAAGTTGAAAGCTTTTTTACAGAAGCGACCTGGGAGCACAGGGGGTTAAGTGACTTACTCAGGGTCACACAGTATGCAAGTGGAAGCTGTGGGATACCAACCCAGGTCTGGTCTGCTGGATGTCACCAGATTTGCAGCTCAGAGCCTTAAACCACTGCGCTATACTGCCTCCCTTGAGAGAGAGAAATTTGTCCTGCCCCTGTACAGGTTCCTGGTGAGGCCACACTTGGAGTACTGTGTGCAGTATTGGTGCCATACTTGAAAAAGGACATCAAACTGCTGGAGGGGGTGCAATGTAGGGCAACAAAAATGATCCTGGGATTGGGGGACCAGTCATATGAGGAGAGATTGAGGGAGCTCAATATGTATTTCCTTGAGGATAGGAGGGAGAGAGGGGATATGATTGAGACCTTCAAGTATCAGAAGGGCACAGAGTAAACACCGAGAGTATGTTCAAATTAAAAGGTGGGAGGGAAACCAGGGGTCACAGTCTGAAAATGGAAGGAGGAAGATTTAGGAGGGAAATGAGAAAGCACTATTTCATGGAAGGGTAGTTACAGAGTGGAATGTGCTGCTGGAGGAGGTGGTATCCTTGAGGTCGGTAAGCAGCTTAAAGAGGGGGTGGGACAGGATCAAAGGCAGGGTCCAAACTGAGGGGGTACGGGGGGTGGTGAAAGAAGCAGGAGGAAATACAGAGGGGGAAGGGACAAGGGGAGGGGCAACTGCAGTCTAAATGGCTGAGGTGCTGCACATTTGAGCAGACTAGATAGACTGTAAGGCCTGTATCTGCTGGCAGCTTTGTATGTTCATATGTAAGGAGCTGTGAATGAGCTTGGTACATCCAGCAGACCTGGGTTTGAGTCCCACAACCTCCACTTGCATACTAGGTAACACTGAGCAAATGCTTTACCACCCCAATACTCAGGGTTGCCCTGAAAATTGGCATTAAGCCAGTGGGCCTTATCTGGCTGTAAAATTAAACAATTTAAAAACAAATGTTTATCAGCTTGTGCTATGCAAAGTCCCTAGTTTTGAGTAGTTCTTAATTTGTTATATTCAGCATGTCTGGAGCGCAGTGCAAATACTTGCATTTGTTTTACTACAGCCCCTAGAACAAAAGCAAGGCACATTTTATTTTTAAGGCGCCCAATCCCCGAGGCTCTGGGTGCCTAAAAAAGCATAGCAAAATAAAACAACAATTAAAATCAAGCAATTACAAGAGTAGATAAAAATCAGAGTTCCAGTTACCTTTAATAATTAAAACAGTACAGCGCAAGATCATTCTATAAAAGACAGACTGAAAAGGTGGGCTTTTAGCCTCTACTTGAAAATGCCTATCGAGGGGACCTCATTGAAGGCACTAAAGGTGCGCTGCACATGAAGAATATTCAAGCAAGAACTGTGCACCCCCCAAAGAAAATAAATCTGAAAGCAAAACATTTTTACCGCCTAAATTGGCTATTTTCTTTCTTTTAGCTCCATGGAAAAGGGTTTCTTAGTTATCAGATTGGAGTTCCAGTGTGAATAAGCCAAACCACCAGACGCCGCGGCCAGGGTGGAGCCCCGGGGTTTTGTCCTAGTTGTGAAATGCCTACAGTGGATACTCTTAAATAGAGTGCTTTGTCTAAATTGACTCCTTTAAAGTAAAATGCTTTCCACCTAAGTGATTCACAGGTGATCAAATGGAGCATGCTAATAGGAGTACCACAAGCTCCCAAACTTTAAACACATTCCGAAACTAGCATGCTCTAACCTTTGCATATTCACAAAGTTAAACTCACATTTTTATTGAGGGGTGCTACTGGGTTTGTGGCAACTAAACCACCATCATACATTGCACGGAACTTGCAGCAGGCTTCATATGTGGTGCTAAGCAGCTGCATCATCACATACATTGCGCTGGACATAGAAACATAGAAACTGATGGCAGATAAGGGCCCCTTGGCCCATCCAGTGTGCCCATTTTCATTGTGATTGCTTTCACTGCAGACCCTACTTGATCTATGGCACTGTCTCAGATTTCGAGACCTGTTGCAGATTTCTGTTGCTACCCCACCTGGTGTCCTGCAAGTACAAAATTCACTCCCCACCCATTAGCATCCATGACACCTTCCTACATAGATACATAGACAGTGTCGGCAGATAAGGGCCTATGGCCCACCTTGTCTGCCCATTTGAGCTTGTAAGTTCAGTTTGTTTTCCTAGAAGTCTATTTCCCCTTACCCCTGACCTCTAGAATTCCTTTATGTCTATCCCATGCATTCTTAAATCCCGTGATTGTTTCAGCCCCCACCACTTCCTCTGGCAGGGTGTTCCACTTGTCCACCACCTGCTCTGTGAAGAAATTCTTTCTCATGTTTCCTCTGAATCGCCCTCCTCCAACTTCATCCCATGCCCTCTAGTCCTGAAACATCTTTTTGCTTAAAAATAGTGTTTTCCTGCACCCTGTTCCTCCCTGTAAGATACTTGTATGTCTCTATCATATCCTCTCTCTCCTCTCCTCCAGGGAGTACATGTTCAGTTCCTTCAACCTGTCTTCATAGGACTTGTGATGCAACCCATGCACCATCTTTGTTGCCCTCCTCTGAACCTTCTCTCACCCTGTCTATGTCCTTACGTGGGTGTGGTCTCCAGAACTGTACACTGTACTCCAGGTGGGGCCTCACTAGTGTCTTGTATGCGGAATTATGACCTCCCTTTCCTGCTGGTGATGCCCCTGCCTATACATCCCAGCATCCTATTTGCTTTACCTGATGCCTTGTCACACTGTTTTACCTTGAGGTCATCAGAGATGACAACCCCAAGATCCCTTTCCTGTTGGTGCATGCTATATCCTCACCCCCAACTGATATATTGTGCCAGGGTTTTGTGCCCCATATGCATTATCTTGCACTTCTTGCATTGAATTTCAACTGCCAAACCCTTGACCATTCTTCAAGTTTCTGCAGGTCCCTTCTCATTCTGTCTACACCCTCTGGTGTGTCTACTCTGTTACAGAGCTTTGTGTCATCAGCGAACAGTGAAATTCTGCCTTCTATATCCTGTGCAATGTCACTGATGAAGATGTTGAATAGGACCGGTCCCAGCACTGATCCCTGTGGTACCCCACTGGTCACTCTTCCTCTGTGGAGTGACAGCCATTTACCACCACCCTCTGTGTCCTGCCACCCAGCCAGTTACCTACCCACCACACTACTGTCCTGCCCACACCCATATTCCCCAGTTTGTGTAATAGTCTTTATGTGGCACAGTGTCAAAGGCCTTGCTGAAGTCAGATAGCCATGTCCCCTGCCCTCCCCTGATCCACCTCCCTAGTCACCCAGTCAAAAATTCAATGAGGTTGGTCTGACATGACCTCCCTGGTGAAACCATGCTGCCTTGGGTCCTGTAGTCCATTGACAACCAGATGTTCCACCAATCTCTCCTTCAGTAGTGCTTCCATGATCTTTCCCACTACCGAGGTGAGGCTGACTGGTCTGTAGTTCCCTGCTTCCTCTTTGTTCCCACTTTTGTATAAGGGGACTACATCTGCTGTCCTCCAGTCTTTGGGTACCTCCCCTGTTTCCAGTGATTGGCTAAACAGGATAGCCAGAGGTTCAGCCACCACCTCTCTTAGTTCTTTAAGGACACTGGGGTGCACCCCATCTGGCCCCATTGCTTTATCAGCTCTTATTACTTCCAGTTCCTTCAGGACCCTTTCTCGTGTAAAGGGACTTGTGTCCATTTCTGCACCATTCTCACCCCTTGTACTCCCTTCAGACCCATTACCCCCCTCTTCCTTAGTAAAGACTGAGCAGAAATACCTGTTCAATATGTCAGCTTTACTGTTGTCATCCTCCACGCGGCTCCCATCCTCCCCCTTCAGTCTCACTATCCCTCCCTTTGTCCTTCTTTTTTCACTTATGTACCTGTAAAAGGTTTTGTCCCCTTTAACCACTGATTTTGCAATGTGTTCTTCTGTCTGAGCTTTGGCTTCCTACTGACTTCCTGCCTCCTTTGTTTCTCCTGGTACTTCTCCCTATCCCCTTCTGCCTGTGTCTTTTTGTATTGCCTGAATGCAATCTTTTGGCTTTCACTTTCTTTGCTACCTCTTTGGAAAACCATAATGGTCTCCTTTCTTTTCCTCTTGCTAACCTGCTTAATGCATAATTCTGTTGTTCTTATAATCCCCATTTTAAATACTGCCCACTGTTCCTCAATCCCTGATTCCTGTCCCATTCCCTTAATGCCTCTTTCAAGCATCTCCCATTTTCCCAAAGTCTGCCCCCTAAAATCCAGGATACGTGTTTTTGTGTGGTTTGGTTCTGCTCTTTCTGTGATTTCAAACCACAATGACTGGTGGTCACTGTTACCCAGGTGCTCCCCACTGTTACCCCACATCACACTGTCCCTGTTTGTGAGCACAAGGTCCAGTATTGCCTTCTGCCGAGTTGGTTCCATGACCAGTTGCTTGAGGAAGGCACCCTGAAGGAGTCCAGGATAAATCTGCTCCTAGTTGATGCTGCTGCTGGGATGCTCCAGTCCACGTCTGGTATATTGAAGTCTCCAACCAGTACTACCTCACCCTTGTCTGCCATCCTTTGGATGGCTAGCATCAACTCCTATCTGTTTCTTCCTCCTGGGCTGGTGGTCTAGTAGCCACACCTGTGCGGATGGCTGGCCCCATTTTCCTTCCAGCTAACCCACAGTATCTCCCCATTTTGTTCCTCCTGGATCTGTGTGGCCCTTATGTCATTTTCACATACAGTGCCACCTCCTCCTCCTTCCTGCCTGCTCTGTCTCTTCTGAATATGTTGTAGCCAGGTATGGCCATCTCCCAGTCATGGTTATCATTACACCAGGTTTCAGTGATGGCCTACAATGTCCAGGGTCTGACTGTACCCATGACAGCCTCCAGATCTTCCATCTTTTTTGCTAAGGCTCCTGGCATTTGCACACATGGCTTTCCATGATTTGACCTCCCTAGACTGCTTCTCTGTTCTACTCCAGCCCCTTCCTTGGTTGTCATTTATCCCTGGTTCTCCTTGCTGTCTGCCTTCTGCTGAATTTTGCCCTTTCTGCTTATCCACCTTTTGGACACTAATCTCCATCTTTTGCACACTGCTTTGCAGAGATAGCCATCCTCTGGTTCACTGGTTCCATTACTAGCTGTGGGGGTGAGCAAGTGAGTATCATCCTTGCTGGCCTGCCACCCCCCTTTGCTAGTTTAAATGCTTGTCAATGTAGCATTTAAACTTATCATTGAGTGCTTGGATTCCCTCCAGGATGGATGCAGGCCGTCAGGCTGAACAAACCTCCATCCTCCAGATGGGTCCCCAGTCACCAATGAATCCAAACCTTCCTCACAGCACCAGTTCTTCAACCATGAGTTAAAGTTCCTGGTGCATGCACTCCTATGCTCTCCCTTACTCTCACAGGTAGTACTTGAGAAAGTGACAGAAGTAGCTGCTTGCTTGAGACCCCTCCCCAGTTTCCTAAACTCTTCCTGAACTTCCTTTGGCTTCCCATTTGCCAAGTCATTAGTACCTAGGTGGATAATGACATCCAGCTCACCCTCCTGTCTTGCCTTCCCAGTGATCCCCAGTATCTTCCTTCCACCCCTCCATGCCGTGGCACCTGGTGGCACCTCACCTCCCTGTCCTCCCCTCCTGTGTTCCTAGCTGGATCCCTCTTATGATGGAGTCCCCCACCAGGATTTGCTTCCTCCTCCTCTGGGGTCCACTGCTTTCCCCACTGAGGTCACCTCCTTGCCTAACCTCCACATCCTTTCCTTCCACTTCCCTGGGTACCTCTAGTTGGTTGTCCTCATTTGCCAGTGTGGCATATGAGTTCTTGAGAGGAATAGGATCTGGGATGTGCCTCTGCCTGACTGCTCTAACCCTCCCTGAGCCCACTGTCATCCAAGTGCTCCTCGTTCTCGGCATCCTTTGAGACAGCTGCATTGGACTGGGTGGTTCCTGGACAGCGGTGATGGTACTCCTGACCCAGTTTACTTCCGCTCTGAGTCTGGCTACCTCATCCCGCAGTCCCGGAGATGCATGCAGATAGGGCAGCACCTCAGTGTCCAGAAGGTCTGCCTGAATATGGCTGCCCCACAGCCACTGCATTGCACCACTCCCACATTATACTGCAGTTCCACTACTTATCTGCTACTGAAGCTCTCTTAGTTCTCTTTTATTTATTTACAGTACTAAAAATCCTGTAACTGATCCTCAGATATATATTTTTTAAGGAAAAAGAAACCAATAAATAAATAAATGAGTCAAAAACTTGTCGTGCTGAGGGTGGTCTTCTTCCCCTATGCCCCTCCTACTTCACACCTCTTACTATACCCTGTGTTTAGCTCCTGTCAATCAGATTTATCAGGGCATATAATTAAGAGTTGGGGCGAAATTTGCAGTAATTAAAGACAGCACAGAATTACACCACCACTATTTTTAAATTTTCAACAGCTCAAAAACAATTATAAGTAAAGACAACACAGAAAGAAAGTATAGTGTCACTACAAGCCTACAATCTAAGTTTAAAGAAAAATACAGTTACCAGTTACTCTGAGCACTGAATTGAATATGTTTCCTTCCTTCACCTTCTGGCTTCTTCGAGAAGATGAACTTCTGTTTGCTGCTTTAACTGTGACTAAGCCCCACCTCCAGTTATCACGTAGCTGAGGTCAGAGGCCAGACAATTAACACCCTTCACCCAGCTACAGGACAGTCAGACAAGCCAAGATAAAATTTGCAGCAATTAAAGACAGCACAGAATTACACCACCACTATTTTTTAAATTTTCAACAGCCCCAAAACAATTATAAGTAAAGACAACACAGAAAGAAAGTATAGTGTCACTACAAGCCTACAATCTAAGTTTAAAAGAAAAATACCAGTTACCAGTTACTCTGAAGCACTGAATTGAATATGTTTCCTTCCTTCACCTTCTGGCTTCTTCTCCTCACCCCTTCCGAGTAAAAAATGTCCCCCTTCCCTATCCGTTTAGCAGCTGCACCCAACCTACACCCCTTAGGGCACCTACATTTTAATAAAAAAAAAAAATAAAATAAAAAATTCCTAAAGTGATGTAATTACGCATGCTTTATGTAAGTTTTTTGTTTATAACCTGGCCATTCTGAGCCCAAATTTTCAGGATGCCCAAGTTGCAGTCTCTTTCACTACCACCATGTAAGTGGCACCTTGTACTTCCAACCCCTAGTATTTTTTTTTTTTTCAGTCTTATTTTTCCTTTAGAAGATGTTGGCCGTCAAAAGTGGAGGGACAGTTGTGCCCCATCACCCAATGCTGGATTTAAGCAGCCAGTAGCGCAAAAAAAAGGGCAGAAAATGTTAGTAATTTTTAAAAACTAGTCCCATATTACTTTTGAGTTCTGAAGTGTTTATCTGCTCATTAGATGTTTTCTACCTAATAATATTGGGTGAGATGTGCAAAGCAGTGCTTTACTTGGAAGCAGACATATCTAGTTTTATTCCTTCCACTTCATCATCGGCATGTGACCGCATTCATTGTTGCATCAGAAACCCTGCTGACTGAATAACTTGTGCCACAAGTTACCAGTCAGGTAGCAGGAGATTGTCTCTTATTGGTTACTAGTGATGTTGCAGTCAGTGAGGTCACAATACTGATGATGTATAGGGATGAGCGGAACTGACTGTCAGCCTCCAGGCAGAGTGTTGTTCCACGCATCACACCTAGTAATGTCAGGTAGAAAAATCCTTCAAATTAGGAACTTAGAAAATATGTAAGAACAAATCTTAAAGGAGATAGGAAATCATTTCCTAACTCTCTTAGGCCCTGTCCACACTACACCGCTGGCGCCCGGTAACGGATGCAATCCACGCCGCCGGAGCGTGCAGTGCGCCCACACTCGGCGGTTCCGTTACGGGACTGGCACCACCGATCCACACGCGGGATCCGGGCGGCCGTTACAGGCGGTGCGATCCCACAATGCAACTTCGCGCTGCGCTTGTGCCCTGCAGGGGACCGTTACCGGCAGTCCACACTACCACCGGTAACGGTACCAGGGCGGGACCGGTTTCTTAACCGTTGTTGAAACCACCTGATATGTGGTTTCAACAACGGTTACGAAAACTCCTCCTGCAACATTACAGGTGTAAACGCGACCTGTTACGGTAACGTTTTACACCCTCTGTAACATTACAGAGACGTAGTGTGGACAGGGCCTTAGTGATTGAATGAATCATAAATATCAAACAATGGTCTCTCTGTGTCTTTTTTTTATGTAACAATTCATTAAAATTCTGATTTGTATGCTTTCATTTTTTTTTTTTAAATGATGATCTGCTTTACATCACAGACTCCTGATTCAGCATGTAGTTACTGGTTGTGTGTGACTGCTGTATACATTTCTAATGTTACCCTCTTTCATCTCAGTAAATATACCCCATCTAAAACAATCAACCATCCTTTGGTTTGTCACCCCCACCCAAAAAAACTGCGCTTACAGGTTTGCGGTTTGCATTTGTCAGTTGATAGCTGGCCAAGGAGGTGAGAGGAGGACTTGTCAGACACTGAACATTTACTCGCATATGTAAGTTTCTGAGCAATTTTGAAAAATGTGGAGGGAGTGAGTTGATAGAGCAGGGAGTTGGGACCAACTGTACATCGGGGAATAAAATAAAATCACTTGTTTGTTTTCATGCGTGAACTATTTGTGATGACTAGCGCACTGTACAGGGGTTGTAAAGAAACTGGCAGCAGAGTTTTTTTTTTTTTTGGGGGTGGGTGGCAGCCAAAGGATGGTTGATTGTTTTACACGGGTGTATTTACTGAGATGAAAGAGGTAACATTAGAATTGTATACAGCAGTCACACGCTACTAGTAACTATATGCTGAATCGAAGTCTGTGATGTGTTCATTTCAAAGCCCGACAGCGCTGACTCCTGATTCAGAAAAAGACTGTGAAGCAGATTGTCATTTAAAAAAAATAAAAAAATGAAAGTAGCATACAAATCAGAATTTTAAATTAATTGCTTAAAAAAAAAAAGACACACAGAGGCCATTGTTTGATATTTATGATTTATTTAATCACTAAAAGTGTAAGGAAATAATTTCCATCTCCTTTAAGATACAGGACGTGATAGCTGAATACTCTGAAAGTTGCTGTTCGCTCCAGGCAGTTTGCTAGCCTTTAAAGGCTGTTGCTGTGTTGGGGGTTAGTGGGGATGGTGCACAGGATGCTAAGTGTGTTGTTTATGTATTTTGTACTTGTCTGTTCAAAATCTAATATTAGGGACTGTCCTTAGTGGACTTTCCTCCTTCCCTTTTCCTAATGCCCCTCTCACACCCTTCTCATGGGCTCAAGTTTCTGTAGCGCTCCACATTGTCAATGGGTAATCATTACAACTAAGCATAGTGCATCCCTACCAAGGGAATGGCACAGTCCAAGCTTTAGAATGCTGGGCACCTGAGGATTCCTTGCACTAGCAACAGATCCCCAGTTTCACTGTGCCATTCGAAGGGGAAAGAGCTTCTCTCCTTTCTCTGAAGAATTTTCAACTTTTAAGATTCTAGACTTAAGTTTGGGTCTGCAGGTTTTACAGGGAGCACCCCTAAATTTAAACCGTGCCTGTTAAGCTGCGGCTTTAAAATTGAATAACCTGCCTGTTTTTTTCTTATTTCCTGGGTGGATGGTGAGCCACTTATGCTTTGCTAGGGTGTTTTTGTTATGGTCTCTGTATTTTAAAATAAAAAATAAAAAAAAAAAAAGTCAAGGTGTCACAGGTAAATACAACTTAATGTTTTGGGAGTGTAGGGTCTCGGGGAGGGGCTTCGTTCTAAGCGTCGGTTCCTGTTTTCCACCCTCCCTGTGCTTCAGGTTTTGTGGTTTCTTACTGCTTTACAGTTAATGTGTGTTTTTCTTTGACATTTGGATCACTAAGTCAATGGCTTTAATAGTTATTTTTTTGTGTTGTTTAAGTAGTCAGAAGCAGAAGACTGCCTTAAGCCTCTGATGTCATTTAGAACTCTCTCAGCAGCATAAGCCACGTTGGAATGATCAGTTGTTTACAACTGCAGGCAGTTTTCTGAGAGCATTAGATTGACTTGGACAGACAAGCGTATTTAAAGGAGAACTTTACTAAACCGAGTGACCACTGGTGGTTTGTCCTTGATTTACTGAATCTGAGGTTTTATTTTCCTGTCACATTTTCTCTATTATTGGTGATGATTCTTATAAGATTACATTTGCTTTGCTGGTTTTAACTCAACTAGCATGGGGTCTAACAATTGTTATATTATTATGGCTTACATAAATCCAGCAGTCCTGGGTTTGTTTCCCATAACCCCCTCCTAGTATAGGAATTATAATTATTACATAATTATGGTTTTTACTTTCAGGGGATCTGGGTTTGATTCCTATGACCTTCACGTGCACGATGTGTGACAATGAGAAGGTGTTTTTTAAGTCAGTGCTGTGGAAAATAATTTTTTAGCCTGGAAAAAATATTGGGGCCAAGTATTCTTGTTTACCTCACAATTGTTATTTGCCATAATTATCAATTTTCTTTGGCAACTCGGCTTCACGGAGACCATTCATTAATTAATTGATAATGTAAGTCCAGCAACAAAGGGTGATAAGACCCTCCCATGGGTTCATTTCAGCCCTTATTGTGGTGCTCAACAACTCATATATATCTCCTTGTGGTTCCAGAGTGAGCCTGAGCTGTGATTTTCACAGGACATCTCTGCCAGATAAACCTGTCCCCAATAAGGCCCTCAGGTCCGGGGGCACTGATAGGCATGTTCAGTTGTGGTACAGTGAGTTTATGCTGATAACTCAGGATGATAATTACAAGGATCTTGGGAAGTTCCTGACTTTAAATTAAATGGAAAAAAAAATGAATCAGGGATGTGCTTCCTTTCCTGTTTCATAATAAGCCCTTGTCTTTTTTGAATAAGCTGAGGCATTAAGTCCTTTTCAGCTTAGGAGGTCAGTCTATGGAGCGGCTGATGTTAGTCCAACTCTGTTTGCATTTTCTCTGGCTACACGTGAATAAAATTCTTGAGCAACACAGGGCTGGTGTGGGGGAGAGGGAAAAAAAAAGGGGGCTGTCTTCCCATTCATCCAATATGGTTTTCCTTTTTAGAAATGTCATGGGTGGGAAGTTCCTCCACTGGAAGACAAGACCATTTGTATTTCTGAGGAGCCACTGCCTTGCCTCTGGATGGCTCTGACCCTATCAGTTTTTCTATAAGTGGGTGAATCCCACATAAAGGAAGGGTTTCACCTCTATTAGCACACAACAGTGCTCGTCTTGTGCATATTTTCTGGCCAGAGCCTTCAACATATGAGTTTCTACCCAGGCCAGTTTGCTCTCTGCCTTTTTTCCCCAAAGGGTGAGTGTTTTTTTTTTTATTCCCCCAGTTCATAGCCATTGTTCCACCTTCCAGGTGGTTATTTACTATAGCTTCCCGAGCCAGACCGCTCGGTCTATTTCATTGTTTTCAACCATGAGGGCCATGTGGCTTGTCATGGGTCTGGTTAGACTACATAGCTACTTGCTGATAATCTCCTTGAGGGAGGCTTATGGTCTGATTCTGTCCTGGAGGCTATTTAAAGAGCGCAGATTACCATAACCAAATGGGGTCATGGTAACGGCTGGTGCAGACAGTTTCGAGGGGCATTCTGTTCTCTTGGAAATTGTCTTATGAAAATGGAGGAGCCCACTCCGGTAGCTAGGTTACAGTATTAGAGGAACACTGGCCAGACACAGTGCAGGAGGGCCCAGCACCTCAAGCATGGTGCTTCACTGATAGATTAGAGGAGTTTGTTCTCAGCTGGGCCAGAATAATGTCTACTGCCTTATTATGAGTCACTTCACTGCCCCAGTTTTTAAGGGCGGTGGAAAGGCCAGATATCCTCAGAGCTCCTGGGCTGTCTTCAGGCCAGTGTACAGGTGTCGCTATTCAGTGACCTCAGGGGTCCTGTTAGTTTATAGGCCCCAGAAGTCTGGGAGTTGTCAGATTTCTTAATTAAAGAGCCTGTACCTTTTGTGCTCCACAGTTCCCTGGATGAAGCCCTGGAGATCAATCTCCGGCTGCTCAGGTAAAGGGCTCTTTCTTATCCCAGTTCAGCTGACTGATGCCTGCAGTCACTCTCCCTGCGTCAGTCCTAATCATAGTATTTCAGGTTTTGATACTGGATTAACTCTCCAGCATAGGGCATATCTTCGCCCAAACATCAATTTCTGAGTTCCTTGAGGGTGTTGGTAGTCTTGATGGCTTGCATCCTGATTGAATGACCTGCTTATTCATGCAGGAAGTCAGCACTCAGCACTCTGGGTATGCCAGAATCACATGGCTAAGGGTGAAACGGAAGCAGAGCTCTTCCAAGCCATCTTAGACCTTGGATGCTCGGTGGTAATTTTTTGGCACCGGGTCAGAAAAGGATTTTGCAGCCTTTTTTTCCCAGGTGGTAACTTTTGTCAGTGGCCTGCTGGCTCACTGATGTCGGCAGGCCTCAGGATAGACACAGACAGTTTTAATCCCATAGGCCTACTTCTAGATGCGGCCTATTTGATGGGTTTATTCTAGACTTGGGATCCCTCTGTGGATTATTAGCCTTTTTTGTTACCTCTTGCTTCCTCACTTCCTGAAATAGTGAGTGTATATGCAAGATCTGAGCAAGTTCCACTAGATCTTGCAACAAATGTCAGCCTAGCTGGATGGGAGACAGGTCAGAGCCTTTTTCCCACTCTGGGATCCTGACCAGCCTACAAAGAGCCTCTCTCCATCACTGTTCAGGTGATGAAAGTAGGTCCACCTGGCTTTTTTAGTGTGCATTAGTGATGCTGCACATAGCAGGCACTCATACATAACCATTAAGCAACAAGATGTTTCGAGAGGTCGCCAGACTATTGTCAGTCCCTGACAGGGATGTTTAACCTTCAGGTATACTGCTTGTCACGGTCTGTTCATCCCATGCAGTGGAAGTTGGATCTGAGATGTTTTTGGACCCCTGTTCAGCCAGTTTGGTTGACCTCAGATTAGACTGTTCCTTCAGCCGCAAGTCTCGGATCCAAGAAGACTCCTCAGTCTTGCAGGTGACCACAGTCGAGGGCAGTGGTCACTCTGCCTCAAGAATGGGCCTTCAGTAGAGTGTATTTCCCTCTGTTGATAACCTTTCTCAAAGGATACTGAGATGATAATCAGTTGAAATGAGGATGCTATGGAGGGAGCTGATTCTTGTTTCCTGCTGAGCGGCCGAGTAGACTGTAGTTCTCAGACTTGGAGGATCTTGTTCAGCATGCACTGTTGCACTTTCTTGTGTGTAGAGACATGCTCAGGGTCTCTCTCTCTCTCTCTCTCTCTCTTTCTCCGAACCCCAAAAAAATCCGGGAGTGATGGAGCTCGCGCCTTAGCTCCTGAGTGGAGGAGGTCATTAAAAATAAAAATGGACCACTTGACTCCTTAGTGACTGCCAGAAATCCTGTGTGTCTGCAGCCTAGGCTCCGATAGGGGCCATCTCTCTCTCTCTCTCTCTCTCTCTCTCTCTCCCCTTAGATCAGTTGCAAAAGACGACTTCTTCAATGGCCCTATTCTGAAAATTTTTCGTTTTTCTCTAAGAAGGTGGAGAGAGTTGCCTTGAGTTCATGGAGAGGTCAGGTTCTGCTTGCAGTCCGGGGGGAGGGGGTGTTGGCTTAGGATCTCATAATCGCGTGTTTGTAGGACACGTCTACTGTTTGCTCTGGCTTGCTGTGGGATCTCGGGGTTCTGAATGCTCCTTACAAGGAGTTTTCTTAACCATTTCCATCCACTTTACTAGATGTGGTGTTTGTTTTTTTCAGGGTCCTTGTTAAGGAGCCATACCTTGTTGGCCATAAGGACAGGTGATAATCAGAACAGTGTTTGTCCCTCAGGTGTGTATCACCTTCCAGGAGTCCAGGACATAGATTTGTCTGACTGTCCACAGCCTGCTCTTTTCAAGGGAAAGACTTGTACAAATTTTGAATTCTCTTGCACCATGATGATATACCTTAAACATTCGCCTGAATTTCGTAAGCCAGATGGTCGATTTGTGCATTTTGTGCCAGCCAAACAATGACAAAAGGCCCCTAAGCCCACCCTAGCTAGGAGGGTGGGGGATCTGTGTTGCTAAGGCCTATGTGGTGCAAAACGAGAGACCTCTGGCTCTTATCAAGGCTCTCTCCACTAGGGCGATGGCAACTTCCTGGGTGGTGAGTGGCAAAGCTAAAGTTTTAGAACTATGCAAGGAAACTACGTGGTCCTCAGTCCACATATTCAGGAAACATTATAAATTGGGTGTTCAGAGTTCTGCTAACATAGCTTAGGTCGCAGAGTGTTGCAGGAAACAGTTCACAAGTAATTCTGAAGCATCTAGCGTATAGGATAACATTCTCCCCCCTCCCGTGTTTTGTCTGGGTACTGCTTAGAACCCAGTTGTAGTGATTACTTCTTTCTGTAGCGCCTCCATATTATCAACAGGTAATTAGCTTCATACTTACGTAATTTTATTTTCTTTAGCTCCAACATTGTCAGTGGGACCTGCCCAGGAACCTGGCTCCTGAGGAGAATATTATCCTGCATGCTAGGAGAGAGGTCTGTTTTTAGTAAATCTCACGGATCTCTATCTTGCTGCACTGCACTCTATGTATATTTATATGCTGATTTATTCATTTTCTGAGACTGCAGGTTAGCAGGTTTCTTTGGTTAATCGAGGTGTGTTTCCTGTTGCAGTTTAGTTCTCTACCTTTAAAAAAAAAAAAAAAAAAAATGACACGTCTCATTGTATATTAGCTTCATTTCACAGATGGTGATGTTGATGACACGTGGTGCCTGGGATGCACCTTAAGGTGGCAAGAAAGTCAGTGTGTTTTTCTGTGTTGGGGAAAGGGAGAGCTGATGGACATCTGATTCTGAGCAAGGAGGAAGGAGACTGCCGAAGAATACAGGAACTTCCTGTCCCAGAACAGGAAGGGCGAGAGCTGTAATGGCACATAGGCAGTAGGAGGAAAAATAAATAGGGAGGAGAGAGTAAGTATACAAAGCAACAGGAGAGGGGCCACAAAATGAGACATGATGGGAGTGGTGCAGTGCAATGGCTGTGGGGCAGCAGTCTTCCAAGAGACATTCTGGAGGCTGCGATGCTGCCTATTTTTGGACCCTCTCTAGTCTGGAAGGAGGAGGTTGCTTGCCTCGTGCTGACCTGGCTAGGATTCAGAAACCTCCTCCCCACCCAGGGACCACCAGGACCACCGCTACCTCAGAGGTTGCCAAGAAAGAGAAGTGGCTGGACCAGGTGGCCTGGGAGGGAGAGGTGGTAACAGAGGCGTGATTCTCCAGTTGTACGCTTCCACAATTCATACGCTGTTCTGGCAGAGAGTGGTTCCTCTATGGAGGCACCTGCAGTGGAGACCAAGGAGGATTCTGGGAACCTCCACAAAGGAGTCCCACGCAGAGGGTGGCATGGGACCCCACAGGGAAGGAAACAACTCCTGGTGGGGGACTCCAGTTGTTGGGGGTAGATCTGGGGAGGAAGGAGAGAGGATTAAGGTGCTGCTGACGCCATGGCTTGAGGGGAGGAGTGAATCCTCAGGATCGCAGGAGCAGCTGCATGAGGGAGGAGCTGGATGTCATTGTCCACCTAGAGACAAATGACCTGGCTGGGAATGGGATCAGAGCAGTGCAAGAGGAGTTTGTGGAGTTGGCTAGGGCCTTAGACAAGTAGTATGTATAGTAACCTTCTCGGAGGTGCTGCCTGTCTATGGCAAGGGTGATGCTAGGGTATTCTGCACAATGGGATTCAATAAATGGTTGAAAAACTGGTGCGGAGCTCATGGTTTTGGCTTCACTGGGGACTGGGGTCCACCTGGAGGATACAGGCCTATACTGGCCTGATGGACTGCATCTGTCTGGGAGGGAACCAGGATCCTAGCTGATAGGGTTTAAATGCTTCATTGGCAAGCATTTAAACTAATAAGGGAGGCACTGAAAGGAGCAGGGAAAACTCAGTCTCCCCCCACAAAACACAGTTAGAGAGGTAAACACCAAGGTAGAGAAGTTGGTACGGAGCAGGACAGGGATAAATGCAGAACAAGGCAGTAAGGACAGGTATGGGGCTAAAAGGGGTAAGGCATCAAAAAATGGAGAGTGATGAGTACCAATGCCCATAGTCTGTGTAACAAGCTCCCTGAACTAGTGGCCTTGATGAAGGCGGGACACCTGGATATCATGGCAGTCACAGAAACATGGTACACAGAGAACCATGACTGGGATGTTGACATACCAGTGTACACAATCTACAGGAGGGACAGGGAGGGTAAAATAGTTCTCTATGTAAGGGAATGGATCAAAGCAACAGAACTAAAGGATGTCTGGTGAGAGGAGGCACTGTGGGTCACCCTAGAGGCAGGAAATGGCATCACAGTCTGCATTGAGTTGTATACAGCCCCCATCTCAGGAGGAGGCAATGGACAAGGAAATGATAGAAGGCATCCTAGAATGGCAGAAAAAGGGAGATATTGTTGATGCGGGGACCTAAATATGCCAGATGTTAGCTGGAGCACCTTTGCTGCAGCCACATTCTTTCTTTTCATCCCCTCTTCCTCCTCCTTGCTGTTTCCCATTTACCACATACCCAACGCAATGTCCTCCCCATTTCTCCCTCCTCCCTCTCTCTGTCTCCCATACCACCCCTCACCACCACTCTTCTTTCTCTTTTCCCACTAACTCATTCCTAACAAAGCTTCACTGAGTTGCCTATGACTTGTACTGTATAATTAACTCGCAACACAATTCCTTTGGCTGCTATTATTGTAACCTTATTTGTCTTTTTTTTTTGTAAGTTCCATTGTAATGATCATATTATGTTTTGTACCTTGTCCTTATTGCCTTGATGTGGAACCTTTGTAAAAGAGCCCTCGGCTCAAAGGTGTCATCTGAAATACAAATAAATAAAAATTAATGAAACATTCAAGAGCAGGATTATTCTCGATACCCTACAGGGCATGCCTCAGACAACTAGTGGTGGAACCCACTGGGGGGAGCAGTCTTAGACCTGGTACTGTCAAATGGGGACGGATAAAGGATCTTGGTTTTTAGAAGTGGGTAGCCATTTGGGAACAAGTGACCACCAAACAGTGTGTGTTCATGATAAACACAAGCCATAAAGTTAAGTCATACAAAAGCAAGAGTATTGGGCTTTAGTAGGGCTGACTTTAGGAAAATGTGAGAGTGCTTCAGAAAAAGGTAGTATGTCAATTCAGCTACTCAATTACAGCAAGTCAATTACAGCAACTCATTTACAGCGACTGCAATAATGGCGAGCGCTCAACATCGGCGAGTCACAACTTTAGCGAAACCGGTGGAAATAACTTACCTCCTGGTGCACCTCGGAGGATGTTATTTTAGAAATAGCGGGGGGTTCGGGGGGTGCAGGGGGCATAGCCCCCCCTGCATGATTCAGTGAAGTGGATAACCATCTCGAAACCTCGGATCACTCTCCAGTATTAATCGGTCCGGCATTTCAAAACGAGTCGACCGGTACCAAGGGAGTTGCAGTCTCTGTCTCCCCTCCTGGTCCTTGTTGTCTGTTCCGGTGCCCGGTGGTGTGTGACACGTGGACAGGTAAGTGGCATCCTGGATACAAAGTGCTGAAACTGAAAGCTGCATGTTCCTGCCTCCTACTTCGCCTGGATTGTAAATGGCTTTGGGATACTGGTTGTGTGCTCCCAGATTGCTTTGGCATGTATTGTAGCTTAAATTACATTCTCTGTAATGGATGTTCACTGTAATTGTTGTCGCTGTATAATATTACGCTGAATTTGCAGTCGCTGTAATTAAATCGCTGAATTGACATGGAACCCGAAAGCACTTCAAACTGGCAAGAAGGAGTGGTGGAGGAACAATGGGAAAAATCAAAACAGCTATTACAAAGGCAACAAGCCTTGTGAAACAAATCACAAAACTAAGCCATGAAAAACACTGTGGTTCTCAAAAGAGGTGTCGGAGAAGGTTAAGGAGAAAAAGTAGCATTCAGGAAGTATAAGGAAACACAGAAGGAGCAGGACAGAGAGAACTGTACCAGTTAAAGCAGAAGGAAGGGAAGGCAGTCACAATAGCAAAGCCCCAAACTGAGGAAAAGATGGCCAACTTGGTTAAGAAGGGGATAAAACCTTTATAGGTAAATTAGGGAGCAAGAAAGACCAAAGGAGGGATAGTGAGGCTTAATAAAGGGAAGGGAGGGTGGGCAGAGGGTGACAGTGAAAAAGCAGGGATGCTGAACAAATACTTCTGCTCAGTATTCACAAAGGAAGAGGAGGGGGAGGTACTTAAATCAAAGAATAGATGCACTCTGGATAGGGAGGTCGATACTAGTCCATTCACAGAAGAAAGGGTTCTGAAAGAACTCTTAAAACTGAAGGTGGACAAAGCAATTGGGCCTGACAGGATTCACCCAAGAATTCTAGAAGATGTAAGGGTGGAACTAGGTGATACCACTGACTACCCTTTTAACAAATCATGGGAGGATGATGTGATACCTGAGGACTGGAGGAGGGCAGATGTGATTCCCCTTCACAAAAGTGGGTGCAAGACAGAGTCAGGAAACTACAAACCTGTTACTTTGATCTCAGTGGTAGGGAAAATGATGGAATCACTTATGAAGGAAAGAATTGTTGAGTTCTTACAGGAAAGTGGGGCACAGGACACAAGGCAGCATGGATTCACTCACAGCAGGAAGGTCGTGTCAGACTGATCTAATAAATTTCTTTGACTGGATGACCAAAGTAGTAGACCAGGAGGACTGTGTACATAGCCTACCTGGACTTTAGCAAGACATTTGTCATAATCCCAAACAAAACATTAATATCTGAGTTAGCCAGCCTGGGATTGGGTCCCAAGGTGGTAACCTGGAAAAATTCGGTTGGACAACAGGGCCTTGAGGGTAATGATAAACTGAGTCCACTCTGACAAAGGGGGTTACTAGCGGGTGCCACGAGGGTTCAATACTGGGACCTGTCCTCTTTAATGTCTTTATAAGTGACATTGTAGAGGGACTGGAAGGAAAAGTATGTCTCTCTGCAGGCGACACAAAGATCTGCAACAGAATTCGATACAGAAGGTGGGGTAGAGAAGGATGTGGAGGGACTTGGCAAGGTTGGAGGAATGGTCAAATGTATGGCAGCTTAGATTCAATGCAAAGAAGTGCAAAGGAATGCACCTGGGAAACAAAAACCCAGGGGAAGAGTTCACAATGGGGGGTGAGGTACTAACAACAACAAAAATGGAAAGGGACCTGGGAGTAGTCATATCAGATGACTTTAAGGTGGGCAAGCAATGTGAGAAGGCAGTAAGGAGGGCTGGTGGGATACTGGGATGCATAGGGAGAGGTATCACCAGTAGAAAATAGGAAGTTGTTATCCCTCTGTACAGACAGTTGGTGAGACCCTGTCTAGAGTACTGCATGCAGTTCTGGAGACCCCATCTCCGCAAGGACATATACAGGATGTAGGCAGTCCAAGGAGGCAGTCCAGAGGAGGGCAACTAAAATGGTGCAGGGTCTGCACCAGAAGACATACGAAGAGAAAATAAAGGAGCTTAATATGTATACCCTCGTGGAGAGGATTGAGAGGGGGGACATGTTAGAAACTTTCAAGTACCTCAAGGGAATCAACAAAGTCCAAGAGGGTAGCATATTTCAGAAAAAGAGATGGGCAAGAACAAGGGGGCACAATTTGAAGATAGAGGGGGGGATGGCTCAGCGGTATTGTGAGGAAGTATTTTTTCACAGAGAGGGTTGTGGATACATGGAACAGCCTTGCTGAGCAGGTAGTGGAGTCAAAAACAGTGGGAGAATTGAAGAATGCATAGGACAGACATAAGGCAATTCTAGTGGGGGGTAGGAGGAAGTAGGCTGGTGGTTAGCTAGGATCTGCAGCTTATCCATTTGGTAGGGAAATGGGCAGACTAGGTGGGCCAAGTGGTCCTTATCTGCCATCAAATTCTATGTTTCTGTGCTCTCTCATTAAGGAGAGCCGAATACTTCAGGCATCGTTTGTTGGTCTATAAAATGTATCCCTTCCCCGAAGGCCGGCTAGAAAAGTAAGACAGTTTTCTATTATGGTAAATATGTGATTATTTTTTGATTATGTTTTCTGTGTAGCTCATATGGCAGTGTGTAGTAAGTAATAGGGATCTGTTAATAGTTTAAGGAATCCTCAGGTGTCCAGCATGCTAAAGCTTGGACTGTGCCATTCCCCTAGTAGGGGTGCACTATATCCTGTTGTAATGATTATCATTTGACAATGTTGGAGCTAACAGAAAAGGAAATTAAGGTAAGTATGAAGTTAGTTTCTTCTGCCTGTCCCAACCCCTTTTTGGACCACCTTACTGTTTTTGCACATACACATACAACTTCCTTAGGGATCATGTTCCATTTTTCTGCCATTCTGTCCTTAAGGGTGACAGTCAGTACTAACAGCCCCACACACAGTGTGGGTCTGGTCCCAGTTGCACTTTGTGTTGAAAAAAAGAAGTACTGTTTATGGCAGTATAGTAGATAGTATCAGACAGATTTTGCTGAATTCCAAGCTGACGTTTTCTGTAACTGCTAATCCCGGAATTCCCGTGCAGTTGACCTCCAAGAAGGGCTGCAGCAGTTTGAGATTCAGTAGCTTGTAGTAGAGCTAATGATTTTCCGTTTTTTAAAATGGCCAATTCTGCCTGGCAAAATCTTAAAATCCATTTCTTACCCCCTAAATTGAGGGCAAATCAGCATGTTTTGTGCAGTATTTTGTCTCAGAATGGAGGAGTATGTCTAAAAAGTAGGGGTGTGCAAATGCCTTAATTCGAATATTTGGGACTCCAGATATTTGTTGTTCGACCCCAAATAAGTGTTTTTTTAAATAAGACATTGTAACACTGTTAAAGTCTACCACTTCTTTCCCTTTTGAAGTACAGCAGTTAATTCTGCCATGAACACCTCCTAGCAGCCTTTCAGCAGAAACATAGAAACATGGAAACATAGACTTTGATGACAGATAAGGACCGCTTGGCCCACCTAGTCTGCCCAGTTCCCTACCTATTGGATAAGCTGTAGATCCTTGTTAACCAACAGCCTACTTTTTCCTACCCCCACAAGGATTGTCTTATGTCTGTCCCATACATTCTCGAATTCCCCCACTTTTTCTGAACCCACAACCTCCTCAGGAAGGCTGTTCCATGGCCCAACACCACTCTCTGTGAAAAAATACTTCCTCACATTGCCCCTGAACCCCCCCCCATCTTCAAATTGTGTCCCCTTGTTCTTGCACATCTCTTTTTCTGAAAGATGCTACCCTCTTGGACTTTGTTGATTCCCTTGAAGTACTTAAAAGTTTCTATCATGTCCCCCCTCTCCCTCCTTTCCTCAAGGGTATACATATTAAGCTCCTTTTGTCTCTCTTCGTATGTCTTCTGTTGCAGTCTGTACAGAGGAATGATAACTTCCTGTTTTCTACTGGTGATGCCTCTCCCTGTATGTCCCAGTATCCCCCCAGCCATCTCTACTGCCTTCTCACAATGCTTGCTAACCTTTAGGTCATCTGATATGACTACCCCGAGGTCCCTTTCCATTTTTGTTGTTGTTGATACCTCTCTCCCCATTGTGTACTCTTCCCCCTGGGCTTTTGTTTCCCAGGTGCATTACTTTGCACTTCTTTGCATTGAATCTAAGCTGCCATACTTCTGACCATTCTTCCAACCTTGCCAAGTCCCTTTTCATCTTTTCCATCCCCCCTTGTGCATCAAGCCTGTTGCAGATCTTTGTGTGGTAGCAAAGAAGCATACTTTTCCTTCTAGTCTCTCTGCAGTGTCACTTATAAAGGACCAGACCCAGTACTGAACCCTGCAGTACCCCACTAGTAACCCACCTTTCTTCAGAGTGGACTCCATTTACTATTACCCTCTGCGTCCTGTTGTCCAGTCAATGTTTTACCCAAGCTACCACCCTGGGACCCACTCCCAGGCTGGCTAATTTGTTTATTCATTTTTGTGTGGGACAATGTCAAATGCCTTGCTAAAGTCTAGGTAGGCCATGTCCATAGCCCTCCCTGGTTTATTACTTTGGTCACCCAGTCAAAGAAATCAATTAGATTAGTCTGACATGACCTTCCTGCTGTGAATCCGTGCTGCCTTGGGTCCTGTGCCCCACTGGCCTCTAGGTACTCAACAGTTCTTTCCTTCAGAAGTGATTCCATCATTTTACCTACCACTTGAGGGATAGAAAAGTAAGACGGTCTGTAGTTTCCTGCCTCTGTCTTGCACCCACTTTTGTGAAGGGAATCACAGCCCTCCTCCAGTCCTCAGGTACCACCATCCTCCCATGATTTGTTAAAAAGGGTAGTCAGTGGTATCACTAGTTCTCATAGAAACATAGATTTTGACAGCAGATAAGGACCGCTTGGCCCATCTAGTCTGCCCATTTCCCTACCTACAGGATAGGCCGCAGATCCTAGTTAACCAACAGCCTATTTCTTCCTACCCCCCCACAAGAATTGCCTTATGTCTGTCCCATGCATTCTTGAATTCTCCCACAGTTTTAGACCCCACAACCTCCTCAGGAAGGCTGTTCCATGCATCCACTACCCTCTCTGTGAAATAATACTTCCTCACATTGCCCCTGAACTGCCCCTTCTATCTTTAAATTGTGTCCCCTTGTTCTTGCATCTCTTTTTCTGAAAGATGCTACCCTCTTGGACTTTGTTGATTCCACTGAGGTACTTAAAAGTTTCTATCATGTCCCCCCCCTTCTTTCCTCAAGGGTATACATATTAAGCTCCTTTAGTCTCTCCTCATACGGCTTCTCTTGCAGACCCTGCACCATTTTAGTTGCCCTCCTCTGGACTGCCTCTATCCTGTCTATGTCCTTGCGGAGATGGGGTCTCCAGAACTGGATGCAGTACTCCAGATGGGGTCTCACCAACTGTCTGTACAGAGGGATAACAACGTCCTGTTTTCTGCTGCTGATGCCTCTCCCTATGCATCCCAGTATACCCCCAGCCCTCCCTATTGCCTTCTCACATTGCTTGCTAACCTTAAGGTCATCTGATATGATTACCCCCCAGGTCCCTTTCCTTTTTTGTTGTTGTTACTACCGCCCTCCTGATTGTGTATTCTTCCCCTGGGTTCTTGTTTCCCAGGTGCATTATTTTGCACTTCCTTGTCACTGATGAAGACATTAAAAAGAACTGGATCCAATACTGAACCCTGTGGTACCCCACTAGTAACCCCTCTTTCTTCAGAGTGGACTCCATTTACAATTACCTTCTGTGTCCTGTTGTGCAGCCAATGTTTTACCCAGGCTACCACCCTGGGACCCACTCCCAGGCTGGTTAATTTGACTATTAATCTTTTGTGTGGGACTGTGTCAAATGCCTTTGCTAAAGTCTAGGTAGGCCATGTCCACAGCCCTCCCTGGTCTACTACTTTGGTCAACCAGTCAAAGAAATCTGTTAGATTCGTCTGAGATGACCTTCCCGCTGTGAACCCATGCTGCCTTGGGTCCTGTGCCCCACTGGCCTCTAGGTACTGAACTATTCTTTTCTTCAGAAGTGACTCCATCACTTTCCCTACCACAGAGGTCAGACTGACAGGTCTGTAGTTTCCTGCCTCTGTCTTGGCCCCACTTTGTGAAGGGGAAATCTCATCCGCCTTCCTCCAGTCCTCGGGTACCACACCATCCTCCCATGATTTATTAAAAAGAGTAGGCAGTGGTTTCACTAGTTCCCCCCTTAATTCTTTTAGAATTCTGGGGTGAATTCCATCGGGACCCATTGCTTTGTCCACCTTCAGTTTTAGGAGTTCTTGCAGAACCTGTTCTTCTGTGAAAGGACTGGGATGGCCCCCCATCAAGAGTGCTTCTGTTAATTGGATTAGGCACTTCCCCTCCTCTTTGTGAATACTGAGCAGAACTATTTGTTCAATATCCCTGCTTTTCACTGTCCCCTCTGCCCACCCACCGTTCATTCTATTCAGCCTCACTATCCCTCCCTTTGTCTTTCTCATCGCTGATGTACCTATAAAAGGTTTTATCCCCCTTCTTAACTGAGTTGGCTATCTTTTCCTCAGTTTGGGCCTTTGCTATTCTGACTTCTCTCTGCTTCCTTCTGCCTTAACTGGTACAGCTCTCTGTCCTGCTCCTTCTGTGTTTCTTATACTTCTGGAATGCTATCTTTTCTTCCTGACTTTCACAGTCACCTCTTTTGAGAACCATAGTGTTTTTTTTTCTTTCGTTTTGATTTGTTTATTTGCTTCACACAAAGGCTTGTTGCCTCAGTGATGGCAGTTTTGATGATTCCCCATTGTTGCTCCACACCTCCTTCTAGCCTGTTTGCTAGTGCTTTTCTGAGGCATTCTCCCATATTGCCAAAGTCAGCCCTCCTAAAGTCCAGTACCCTCACTTTTGTATGGCTTGACTCTGTAGCTGAGTTTAACGTGAACCACACTGTTTGATGGTCACTTGTTCTCAGATGGCAACCACTTCTAGATCTGAGATCCTCTCACTGCCCCATTTGAGAGTATGATGTCTAAGATTGCTCCCTCATGAGTGGGTTCCAGACCAGCTGTCTGAGGCCTGCCACCTGTAGGGCATCAAGAATGGCCCTGCTCTTGGATGTAGCTGCAGCAAATGTGCTCCAGTTAACATCTGCCCTTAGTTATTTTAGAATTCTTGCGTGAATCCCATCAGGCCCCATTGCTTTGTCCACCTTCAGTTTTAGGAGTTCTTTCAGAACTTTTTCTTCTCTGAATGACCCCCCTATCCAGAGTGCTTCTATTGACTGGATTAGGTACCTCCCCCTCCTCTTCTCATGTGAATACTGAGCAGAAGTATTCATTCAGTATCCCTGCTTTTTCACTGTCCCTCTCTGCCCACCCACCCTCCCTTTATTAAGCCTCACTATCCCTCCCTTTGTCTTTCTTCACTCCCTAATGTACCTATAAAAGGTTTTATCCCCCTTCTTAACAGAGTTGGCTATCTCTTCCTTGGTATGGGCTTTTGTTATTCTGACTTTCTGCCCCGCTTCCTTCTGCTTTTAACTGGTACAGTTCTCTGTCCTGCTCCTTCTGTGTTTCCTTACACTTCCTGAATGCTACCTTTTTCTCCTTGACCTTCCCCGCCACCTCTCTTGAGAACCATAGTGTTTTTTTCCTTTGTTTTGTTTTGCTGATTTGCTTCACACAAAGGCTTGTTGTCTCTGTGATGGCAGTCTTGATTTTTCCCCATTGTTGCTCCACCCCTCCTCCTTGCCTGTTTGCTAGTGCTTTTCTGAGGCACTCTCCCATTTTGACAAAGTCAGCCCTCCTAAAGTCCAGTACCCTCATTTTTGTATGGCTTGACTCTGTGGCTCAGTTTATTGTAAACCACATTGCTCCAGGGTTTTAAATAATTGATTAGCAGTTTTTTTCTTGGGACTATACTAACTGTACAGAAAGTATTTATATAGATTTTCTAGAAGTGCTGTGTTTGTTAAACACAGTGAGGCAAGAGCTATGCATTTTCACAAAGCTTTAGCATTTTATGGCCAAAATGCTAATCAATTTTTAGAGTTAAATAAATCTCTGTTGCTCGGTGGTCACTTGTTCCCAGATGGCAACCCGCTCTAGATCTGAGATCCTCTCACTGCCCCGCTTGAGAGAGTACTAGGTCTAAGATTGCTCCTCCCGAGTGGGTTTCAACACTAGCTATCTGAGGCATGCCCGTGTAGGGCATCGAGAATGATCCTGCTCTTGGTCAAGGAAAGGATAGCCAATTCTGTTAAGAAGGGGGATAAGACCTTTTATAGGTACATTAGGGAGTGAAGAAAGACCAAAGGAGGGGTCCCGAGGCTTAATAAAGGGGAGGGAATGTGGTTAGAGGGTGACAGTGAAAAAGCAGGGATACTGAATGAATATTTCTGCTCAGTATTCACAAAGGAAGAGGAGGGGGAGGTACCTAAACCAAACAAGAGAAACACTCTGAAGACGGGGTCGATACCAGTCCATTTACAGAAGAAAGAGTTCTGAAAGAATGAACTAATAAAATTGAAGGTGGACAAAGCAATGGGGCCTGATGGGATTCACCCAAGAATTCTGAAAGAACTAAGGGTAGAACTAGTGACACCGCTGACTACTCTCTTTAACAAATCATGGGAGGATGGGGTGGTACCCGAGGACTGGAGGAGGGCAGATGTGATTCCTCTTCACAAAAGTGGGAGCAGGACAGAGGCAGGAAACTACAGACCAGTTAGTTTGACCTCAGTGGTAGGGAAAATGATGGAATCAGTTCTGAAGGAAAGAATTGTTGAGTACCTAGAGGCCAGTGGGGCATAGGACCCAAGGCAGCATGGATTCACGATGGGAAGGTTGTGTCAGACGAATCTAATAGATTTCTTTGACTGGGTGACCAAAGTAGTAGACCAGGGAGGGGCTGTGGACATGGTCTACCCATATTTTAGCAAGGCATTTGATACAGTCCCACACAAAAGATTAATACACAAGTTAGCCAGCCTTGGAGTGGGTCCCAAGGTGGTAGCCTGGATAAAACATTGGTTAGACAACAGGACGCAAAGGGTAGTAGTAAATGGAGTCCACAGTGAAGAAAGAAGGGTGACTAGCGGGGTACCGCAGGGTTCAGTACTGGGACCGTCCTTTTTAATGTCTTTATAAGTGACATTGCAGAGGAACTGAAGGAAAAGTATGTCTTTGCAGATGACACAAAGATCTGCAACAGGGTTGATCCACAAGATGGAGTGGAAAGGATGAGAAGGGACTTGGCAAGGTTGGAGGAATGGTCAAATGTATGGCAGCTCAGATTCAATGCAAAGAAGTGCAAGGTAATGCACATGGGAAACAAAAACCCAGGGGAAGTATACACAATGGGTGGTGAGATACTGACAACAGTGAAAGTGGAAAGGGACCGGGGTGTAATTATATCAGATGACCTAAAGGTGGGCAAGTAATGTGAGAAGGCAGTAAGGAAAGCTGGGGGGATACTGGGATGCGTAGGAAGAGGCATCAATAGTAGAAAACAGGAAGTTGTTATCCCTCTGTATAGACAGTTGGTGAGACCCCATCTGGAGTACTGTGTGCAGTTCTGGAGACCCCCATCTCTGCAAAGACATAGACAGAATGGAGGCTGTCCAGAGGAGGGCAACCAAAATGGTGCAGGGTCTGCACCAGAAGACATACGAAGAAAAACTAAAGGAGCTTAATATGTATACCCTTGAGGAAAGAAGAGAGAGAGGGGACATGATAGAAACGTTCAAGTACCTCAAGGTAATCAACAAAGTCCAAGAGGGTAGCATCTTTCAGAAAAAGAGATGTGCAAGAACAAGGGGGCACAATTTGAAGATACAGGGGAGTTGGCTCAAAGGTAATGTGAGGAAGTATTTTTTCACAGAGTGGGTTGTGGATGCATGGAATAGCCTCCCTGAGGAGGTCATGGAGTCAAGAACAGTGGGGGAATTCAAAAATGCATGGGACAGACATAAGACAGTCCTAGTGGGGGGTAGGAGGAAGTAAACTGTTGGTTAACTAGGATCTGCAGCTTATCTGTTAGGTAGGAAAATGGGCAGACTAGGTGGGCCAAGTGGTCCTTATCTGCCATCAAATTCTATGTTTTATGGCTGCAGCAAAGATGCTCCAGTTAACATCTAGCATATTCAGGTCCCCATCAACAATTTCTCCTTCTCTCTGCCATCCTAAGGATGCCTTCTATCATTTCCTTGTCCATTTCCTCTCCGAGAAGGGGGGGAGGGGTCTGTGCACAACCCCTGTGCGGATTGTGGTGCCATTTCCAGTCTCCAGGGTGACCCACAGTGCCTCCTCTCCTCCCTGTTTACCCTTTTGTTCCATTGCTTTGATCCCTTCCCTTATGTAGAGAGCTACTCCTCCTCTTCTTCTGCCCTCCCTGTCCCTCTTGTAGATTGCGTACCCTGGTATGTTGACATCCCAGTCATGGTTCTCTGTACCATGTTTCTGTGACTGCTGTGATATCCAGGCATCCCTTTTCCTTCTAGGCCACCAGTTCAGGAAGATTGTTACCTAGACTACAGGCACTGGTTCTCATTACCCTCCATTTTTATTTTTTGATGGCCTTACCCGTTTTTGCCCCATCCTTGTTCTTACTGCCTTTGCCTTTTTCTCCATTTTCTCCTGCCCTTCTCCCTATCGACATCTCTACCTTGGTGTTTACCTCAGTAACTACCCTGATTTTTTTTTTTTTTTTTTTTGGGTGGCTAGGATTTCCCTGCTCCTTTTCAGTGCCCCCCAGTTAGTTTAGATGCTTGCCAATGAAGCATTTAAACCTATCACCTGGGATCCTGGTTCCCCTTCTGGACAGATGCAGACCATCGTGTCAGTATAGGCCTGCATCCCTCCAGGTGGACCCCAGTCCCCAGTAAAGTCAAAACCTTGAGCTCTGCACCAGTTTTTCAACCATTGATTGCCCATGGTGGGCAGCACCCTAGTCTCTCCCCTGCCATAGACAGGCAGCACCTCTGAAAAGGTTACCATATGTGCTACTTGTCTAAGGCCCCTCCCCAACTCCACAAACTCCTCCTGCACTGCTCTGATCTCTTTCCCAGCCAGGTCATTTGTCCCTAGGTGGACAGTGACATCCAGCTCTCTCCGTGCAGCTGCTCCTGTGATCCTGAGGATTCACCCTGTCCTTCCAAGCCATGGCGCCAGGTAGGCACCTTACCTCCCTCTCCCCTCCCTCCCCCCTGGTTCTTCCCTCCTAACAATGGAGTCCCCCACCAGGAGTTGTTTCCTTCCCCTGTGGGGTCCCATGTCACCCTCCTGTGGGTCTCCTTTGTGGAGATTCCCAGCATCCTCCTTGGTCTCCACTGTGGGTGCCTCCATAGAGGAACTACACTCTGCCAGAACGGCGTACAAATTGTGGAGAGGTGCAACTGGAGGGATGTGCCTCTGTTCCACCACGCTCACCCTCCCTGAGTCCACTTTTGTCCAACCGCTCCTATTTCTTGGCAAGCTCTGAGGCAGCAGCAGTAGCCCTGGTGGTCCTTGGTTGGGAGAGGAGGTCTCCTGAATCCTGGCCAACTCAGCCTGGAGAAGAGCAACCTCCTCCTTCAGCCCAGAGAGGTGCCTGCAGATGGGACAACACCGCATCCTCCAGAACGTCTCCTGGAAGACTGCTGTTCCACAGCAACTGCACTGTACCACTTCCATCATGTCTTATTTGTGGCCCCTTAATTGTTGTTTTGTATGCTTACTGTTTCCTGTTTCTGTATTTTTTTTTTTTTTTATTTTATATAATTTTGTATTTTTTCCTACTTTCCTACTGCCTTCATGCCCTTAAAGCTCCTGATCTTCCGGTTCTGAGACAGGCATATTCTTCAGTAGTCTCTTTCTTATATGCTCAGAGTCAGACCTCCAGCAGCTTGGGGATGGAGAGCTACTCTTTCCTTCTAGGATGGTGAGTCTTTTGTGTCTCTGTGATACTCCTTTCTGCTTCCAAACAGGAAGTTCCTGTTGTCAGTCAAGTCTTATGCCTATGAAAGTAGAAATGGCTACTGGTGGGGGCCTGGAGGGAGGGGGAGGCAGTAGTCCCAGTAGAGTAGTAAAGTTCTAACAGCACCTCTTTCCTCTTGCTGTTCTCTGTAGATGCTATCTAGGGCAGTTTTTAATCCAAACACCTGGCTTCCTGCTGCCTAAGTCACTCCCCCTAATTCTCAGTTTCCTTCTTCACCTAGCTAACTGCATAGATAATTCCCTTCACCCAACTCAGATGAACACACTAACTCTTTTTTTTTTGTTTGTTTGTTTTTTATCCTAAATTGAAGGTCCCAATAGTAGAGTTCTAGTTCTTTAGTCCCAGTAGAGTAGTAAAGTTCTAACAGCACCTCCTTCCTCTTGTTGTTCTCTGCCTAAAGCTATCTAGTAGCCCAAAAAGGCAACATACTACTGCACTGGTCAGTGGTCAGGTGACAGACAGTCATCATAGATTAACCAAAGACTGTAGGTGAGGTGACGTCTTAAGTCTTGTCTAGGGCAATTAAAAAGGCATTGGTATAAGTGCCTTCATTGTATGTGCACCCTGAAAGAGAGGAGAGCGAGATGTGCCATGATAGAGTTCTATACAAGTACCTCACAGGAGTGAAGAGGGCACATAAGGGGAGTCTTTTTCAAATGAGAAAGCGCATGCGTATCGGGGGAATGGGGCATGTTATGAAGCTGAAGGAGAGTTCAAGACAGATGAAGAAATATTTATTCACAGAAGGCATGGTAGATGTCTGACACACACTGCTGGCATAAGTGACTGCGATAAAACAGCTTGGGGCTTCAAGCATGCCTGAGATAGGCTTGGGGTGTATTTTAAAACAGGCAGGAGGCAGCAGGGTTGCTTTAGGGTCTGCAGAAGGACCGATAAGGCAGTGATGGACAATCTGAGAGACTGTGTGGACCAAGCGGTCCATTTCTACCAACAGATAATTTGTAACTTAAAGTACACAACAGTAAGTGCACTAAAACATGATACAGTATTTAAATGTTACTAGTTTGAGGGGCCTCATGGTGGTCCTGTAGTTATATGCAGGGAGTGGAGAATTACCCTTTAAATGAAATATTTAATGTGATAGAAAAGCAGATCGAGAGCAGTACTGTATCATGAGTTTTATGTGAGCAGATCATACTTGTAGCCAACTACTGGTACGTTTAGCTTAATGAACACAAGTGGTTCAATGTGTTGAGGGTCCAGCTTGGAACGGTGTGGGTCAACAACGTCACCAGCAGTGCTAAACATCCTCTCAGGTGGCATACTTGTAGAAGGGCAGCTTATGTATTTTAAAGCAGGTTGTACCAGGTGAGGAGAGGTGTTCATTTTCTGAATCCGGTAGCCCAGTGGATTAGCTTCAAATGGTTCAATTTATTTTGCAAAGTAGCCATTAAGTATATTTTCTGCAGAGAGAGGCTGAGACTGTGAGCGTTTGTGTTGCTGTTGATGCAATGATGTGCTGAGTAATGCCCAGTCACTCTCCTCTGCACTGCTACTATCCCATCTTTCCCCATCTCCATCAGTACAATCCAATTCCAAACCACCACTTAACTGTTTCTCTCCCTCAGGAACCTGAACTGGAACATCTTCTTCCCCTTCTGAGTGTCTCACTGCCTGCGTGGCACTGTTTAACTCTTCACTCTGCTGTTGCCTAAAATGAGTCACCCTTTGGCTGTTCATGGCTATAGGAAGGATCTCATAATTGAACCTAGAGTCCAACATGGTAGGAAATACGTGATGGCAGTTATCCATGACTGTGGCAAACCTTGCATCATGATCTGCATCAAGATGAATAACAAGCTCAATTTCCTCTTGTGTACTCATTGTATTGTCAGCCAAAAACTTTATAGCGATCTTTTGAGAATATGTATAGCTGGGATAACCTGACTAAGTAAAGCTGTGGTAACACTTAGGTCATGTATACTCCTCTCAAATGGTGTAAGAAGTTCACCATGCCCCTCAAGAACTAAGTAAGGCTATGGTAGCACTTAGGTCATGTGTACTATTCCTCAGATGGTGGAAGAACCTTCACCTTGCCCTCAACAACTAACCAGTCATGATGTCCTAGGACCCCTTCAATGTCTGCCTCCATAGACATTTCATGTAGTGCCACTTTTGCTCCAGCAGTCTTGAAAGCATCAGGTATGAAGAATTCCATCGAGTGCTAACATCTTGCATTACACGATTTTGGGGCAGACCTAGGTGTTCCTGAAGTTCTCATAATTTACTAGTGGCTTTTACAGAGTGATGGAAATGGCTACAGGTGGAAAGGGCTGTGGATAATATGTTGTTGGTCCTAGTACTGTTACACAGTGCATGAGTCTAAATTCTGTGTGTGTGTGTGTGTGTGTGTGTGTGGCAACGAATGCTCACAAAATGGCCATCGTTGATGGCTTTCACCATGTTTGTGCCATTGTCAGTAACAAAAAAAAAAACTTTTAAATTGGTGTCAACATCATTCCAAGACCACAACATGTCTTGCGGGAGCATGAGAATATTATGTGCTCAGTGGTCTTTCTCCATCAGTCTGATGTTCAGCAAAGCTGACCTAATGTGACTACCAGATTGTGGGGTTGGGGGGCCAAGGGTGAGCCACAAGGTAATGCATTGAAACAGCTGCAGCAGGCTGTTGCACACACCAGTGTGCAGTTAAGGAGAGATAAGCATGCGGGAGTTATCACTAGTCCAGATATCTGACATGCAGTGAAAAGCAGCGCCAACAGCATCTGCAAGCAGAGCAGCAACAGACCAGGCGTCATCATACAATCATGGCAATACACTCCGTGAAAATGTAGTACGAGATGGTATCTGATAACATGGTGCAAATAGTTGAGAAGTCAGAAGCCAGTATCTTCCACAACTGAGATCGGCTGGAGATCCAGTGCCATCATCTCGGCAGTCAGCTGTGTGATTTGCTGTGCTGTTGGATGTGAGGCATGATACTTTTTCATGCATGCAGAAAATCCATTGTTGGAACTGCCATGGGAGACATCAATGTGGACAACTTCACCAGTGGTGTGTGAAGTGCTGATGACTGTCTCTGCCTTGTAGTATCACTGGAGTTAGAAGTGATCAGAGTAGTGGGGCTCTGTGTTGGTAAGGTGGAAGGAGTGCCGTGACCACTGTGTCGGTACCACCACAGCCAACAGTACATGCCTGTCCACTGGAGGGGTTTGGTCTTGGTGAAATCAGTGGTCCAGATCCAGAGCCAGATGAGCTTCGATACAATTTAGGATGCTTAAGCTTCAAGTGGTTCTGTAATGATGTTGTGATTAAGTTAGAGAGTAATTTCCCTCAGCTTATAGTGCGGTTGCAAAAAGAACAGACTGCTTTCCTTGTGTCTTCCTTTAACAGTGAAATGCAGCCACAGCACTCTTAACACTGCAGTTACCAGTGATTCTGGTAGTACCACATCCCCAGTTCTTTTTCAACAGATGTGCCGGTCTTGCCCTCATGTTCTTACCTTGTGACCACTGGCCCTGATGGTGCCATGCTAGTGCTGCCATCACTTGGCTGTCCTTCAGGCTGTGTTGGAGCCTGCCGAGAAACATCAGTGTTGCTTGTTTGGTTTTCTTAGGGGGACCCTTACGCTTATTGTTACTTCTGCTACCCTGGGTACTAGTGCTACTCCTAGAGGCACTTTTGCCAGCCACCTTTTTTTTTTTTTTCTTTCCCCTGCCCTCAAGGTACATAGCATACTCTGCCTCATCCTCAGTCACTCACATTTGCCTCGGCGAAGAAGATGATCGTCACTGGGCAATTCATGTGGAGGGAAATACTCAGAACCAGATGACTGGTCCTCCTCTACAGCTTTTCAGGAGTACTGAGAAGCAGGAGGCATAAGTGAATAAACTGTAGTAGTCACACTGGTAATATTCACTGTGGCAGGGATAACAGACTGTGATGATAGTGTTACAGTAGTAGTGGCAGGGTTCATAGTGTCAGTAGTGGCTGGAGTGATGGTCACAGTTGCAGGACTGGCTGTAGAAGTCATGCTGCCAGTTGTTGTGGAAGACCGGGTCTCTGTGATGGTGGTTGCAGACAACATATGTGACGGTACTGGTGAGAGATGGGGCACATTAGTGGTTGAGGGAGTCAAGAACAGTGTCCTTCTGCTTGTGCTTCTTGTATCACTTTCTCCTGTGCCAGCCACAGTACTACTGCTGCTGAAAGAAATAGGTTTGTAAGGTATAAAGAATAATTCTGAGCATTGAATTCGGCCTGACTGTTGCTCACATTCAGGTTCACCATCACCAGCCTGTTCCTGCATTGTAGATTTGCATGGGCTGGACCAAGTACGTGTTTTACCACCTCTACCTGCCATTGTCTATGCCAACAATTTCTAAGCACTGTCAAGTACTTTAATACTTTGTAAATGTGCAGAAGTACTGATTTATTTTAGCACAAAAAAATTCTTGCAAGCAGCACGCAGGGCAGGCAAGGGTGTGTGCGCAGTGCAACTGTGTGGTGTCACTACCTGGCCCTAAAACTGGGTGGTGGGAGTGCAGCCAGACGACTGCCCTCTGAGACTGCTGGCTGCTACTGACTTTCGTGAAACCTGAGCCCAACCTCATATTACACCACCAATATTTTTAAAGACAGATTTCTACAACAGAACTACTGTAATATTTTTTATTTTTAAATGTACAAATTGAAGTACTAATTTATTTTAGCAAAAAAAAAAAAATGCTTGCAAGTATGGAAGGCAAGCAAGGTGTGCGTGGCAGTGCAGCTTCATTACCTGGCCCTAAACTGTGGGCAGTGGGAGTACAGTCAGCTGACTGCCCTCCAAGATGTCTTGCTGCTACTGGCTTTCATGGAACTTGAGCCCCTCCCCGAATACTTATTATTTACACCACCAAATTAAAGACTTTTTTTTTTTTGGTAAATAAGTACAGCAGTCAAGCTAGAAGTTAGAACGACTATAATTTAATAGATATAACATAGTTTCAGTAACACTGTTTTTTCTCCTTCACCATCACAGAGCACAGAGGCCTGTGAAATCAAGGTAGTGAAACTACAAGTCTCTCTCTGCACAGCTCCTGGCAAATCACTAGCTCGGACAGTTTTTCTGGGGGACTCCCACTAGTACCAGGCACTAAGAAACACAGTACCTCCAGACGGGAACGGTGCCTCAGGATTAGAGGGTGGCCCACATCGTACCTATTCACAAAGGTGGTTCAAGGGAGGAGCCGGGGAACTACAGGCCTGTCAGCCTGACGGTGGTGGGCAAATCCATCTTAAAGGAAAGGCTGGGGTGTTTCTGGAGGAACAGGGATACCTGGATGATCGCCAGCATGGCTTTGTCCCGGGCAGATCGTGTCAGACTAACCTTGTGGAGTTCTACGATTGGGTGATGAAGGCGCTGGACCAGGGAAGACCGGTGGATGTCCTCTTTGTAGACTTCAGCAAGGCATTTGATTTGGTACCTCATACTGGGCTGCTGGACAGGCTGGGGGAAATGGGGATGGGGAAACAGATGGTATGGTGGATAGGGAACTGGCTATCTGGGCATACTCAGAAGGTGGTGGTTGGGGGGGGGAGTCTCATCTCCTTGGAGGGTTGTTAGCCGGGTCCCACAAGGATCGGTTCTGGGCCCACTGCTATTTAACGCTTACATCTCAGACACCAGAAAAGGTATCAGGAGCGAAATAAGCCTCTTTGCAGATTACTCAAAACTGGGGGCGGTGGTGGATGGAGAAGAGGGTAGAGTAGCCCTACAGGAGGACCTGGAGACTCTGAAGAGGTGGTCACATACCTGGAAACTGAAATTTTATATGGGGAAATGCATGGTTCTCCACCTGGGGCATACGAACCCAAGGCAACTCATGTATACACCCTGGGAGGGGATACATTGCAGGCTTCGAGTGGGGAGAGGGACCTGGGGGTGGTGGTGGATGCCAAAATGAACAACTCTGAGCACTGTAGGATGGCTGCTACCAAGGCAAATAAAGTGCAGGGTTGCATCACCAGGGGGATAACCTCAAAGAAGCCGACTTGTGCTTCTTCCTCTGTATAATTGCTGGTTAACCATACCTTGAATACTGTGTACAGTTTTGGGCTCAGACTTAAAAGGACATTGCAGTCCTGGAGAGGGTCCAGAGGAGGCGACCAGAATGATATGGGGTCTAGGAGAAAGGTCCTATGGGGAGAGACTTGAGGAGCTCAACCTGTACTCCCTGGAGGAGAAGAGAGAGAGGCAGAAGGGATATGATTGAGGTCTTCAGTATCTAAAGGGGGTAAAGAGGGTAAGCCTAGATGGGGTGTTCCAGCAGAGGGGGGAGCACCAGGGAGCAGAATTTGAGGGAGGGGTGGGAGACCCAGGGGAGAGAGAAGGAGTCATTGCTTCACTGAGAGGGTGATGGAACCATGGAATGCACTACCTGAGGAACTGGTGGATGTGGATTTTATTCTGTGGAGGGGTTCAAGAGAGGCTGGGTATAGGAGGAGGACGGTGAAGCTGAGTAATGCCAAAACTGGAGAGAACTTAGACTGGGGGTGGGGATCCAAGGGGAGGCGGGGAAGGCAGCAACGTTGCCCGACACGGGTACTGATTCTTGAGCAGACTCGATAGACCATGAGGCCTACTGTGCTGGTATTTTAATACGTTAGTATGTTAGTACACTCCTTCACTTCCACAGAGCACAGCACATACAGTGGCGTGAAAAAGTATTTGCCCCCTTCCTGATTTTCTCTGTTATTGCATATTTGTCACACTGGATGTTTTCAGGTCTTTAGACAAAATGTAATATTAGATAAAGGGAACCTGAGTGAACAAATAACACTTTTTTTTTTTTACTTATTTCATTTATTTAATGAAAAAAGTTAACCAACACCAACTGGCACTGTGTGATAAAGTAATTGCCCCCTAGTTAAATCAACCCAATTAAAGGGATAATTAGAGTCAGCTGATTGAACACAGCCAGGTTTGATTACAGCCAGCCCTGCTCAATATAAACCTCACTTATTTTGACCCTTACCATCAGAGTCACGTTGCCAGCACAAAGATTCAACAAGCACATTATGCCACGATCAAAGGAAGTTCCTGAAAAGATCAGAAAAAAGTTGTTGCTATCTATCAGTCTGGAAAGGGTTACAAAGCTATTTCTAAGGCTCTGGGACTCCATCGAACCACAGTGAGAGCCATAATCTCCAAATGGAGAACACTTGGAACAGTAGTGAATCTTCCCAGGAGTGGGAGGCCTGCCAAAATTACTCCAAGGGCACAGCGAAAATCATCCAGGATGTCTCAAAGGATCCTAAACAACATCCAAAGAACTGCAGGCTTCTCTTGCCTCAGCTAAGGTCAGTGTTCATGACTCCAATCAGAAAGAGACTGGGCAAAATGGGCTTCATGGGAGAGTGAGGCAAACCACTCATAACTAAGAAGAACATAAATGCTCGCCTCTCATTTGCCAAGAAGCACCTGGATGATCACATGCCTTTTGGGAAAATGTTCTATGGACAGATGAGTCCAAAGTGGAACTTTTGGACGACATGGATCCCATTATGTCTCATGAAAGCAAACACAGCATTCCACAATAAGAACATCATACCAACAGTCAAACATGGTGGTGGTAGTGTGATGGTGTGGGGATGCTTTGCTGCCCTCAGGACCTGGACGACTTGCCATAATTGAAGGAACCATGAATTCTGCTCTGTACCAGAAACTTCTTGAGGAGAATGTCCGGTCATCCGTCCGTCAGCTGAAGCCGAAGCGTAGTTGGGTCATGCAGCAAGACAGTGATCCAAAACACAAAAGCAAGTCCACATCAGAATGGCTGAAAAGAAGTAAAATTAAAGTTTTGGAGTGGCTTAGTCAAAGTCCAGACCTAAACCCAATAGAGATGCTGTGGCAGGACCTGAAATGAGCAGTTCATGCTCGAAAACCTACCAGTGTTACTGAATTAAAGCAGTTCTGCGAGGAAGAGTGGGCTAAAATTCCTCCACAGCGATGTGAAAGACTGATATTGAATTATAGGAAGCGTTTGGTTGCAGTCATTGCAGCTAAAGGTGGTGTAACCAGTTATTAAGTGTAAAGGGGCAATTACTTTTTCACACAGTGCCAGTTGGTGTTGGTTAACTGTTTTCATTAAATAAATGAAATAAGTAAAAAAAAAAAAAGTGTTATTTGTTCACTCAGGTTCCCTTTATCTAATATTACATTTTGTCTAAAGACCTGAAAACATCCAGTGTGACAAATATGCAATAATAGACAAAATCAGGAAGGGGGCAAATACTTTTTCACGCCACTGTAGGCTTGTGAAATCAAGATAATGAAACTGCAAGTCTCTCTCTGCACAGCTCCTGGCAAATAAATTACTGATCAGATGATTTCTCTGGGGTGGGGGGACTGCCACAAATACCAGGCACTAAGAAACGCAGTACACTAACAAAAAAGCAAAGGTTTTGTGATGTAAATATAACTTGCTAGTGCTTAATCTCTCCCACTCTCAGAGCTCTCTCCAGCTTGTCTTTCTCTACTGCAATGTGGTAGTCACGTGATTTGGCTTTGCAAATCACTGGACATAACAAGTCCTGTGAGATGGTATTTGGGTTTCAATATGTATTATTCGTGGTATTCGGAATTTAATATTCAAGCATTGCATACCCCTATTAAAAAAAAAGCTAGTGTAAATTGTTTTTTTTGTTTTTTGTTTTAATGAAAACTGATGTCCAAGTGCTGGTTTAAAAATGACAAATTCTGTTTTTTTACTGGTGTTTTCCATTTAAAAAGAATTGTGGCCCAACTGCAGTGCATGTTAGAGCTTTTATAAGCTCTGATCTTTTGTTTGCTGGTCCCACTATGTGCTGTCACGGAGGACTGCATGTAGCCCCGGGAGAACAGTGTGGGACCGGCAAACATCCGATTGTAGCTTACAAAAAGCTCTAACCTGCTTTGCAGACTAGTGAATCGCCCACTGCTGTAGCCCTGCTCTGTTATCAGCTGGAGAGGATTCTGGGATTTGTAGTTACAGTAAATGTCTGCGTGGAGGTCAGCAGAATCAGTCTGATACCGTTTACTGCAGTTTAGTAGATTGTAAGAAAAAAAGAGTTTTTTAGAACAAAGTGCAAACTGGGCCCTTAATGCTGTTAGTGCTGACTGTTCCCTTTTAAAGCAGTACATCCTGATGAACCTTCTGAACCCTCTTGCCAGCTTCATGGGGTTTCCCCCTGGTGTCTGTGTTTCTGGTCAGTGGGAACAGGCCCTTGCTGTTTACCATGTTTAGCTCATGGAGGTTCTTGAATGTTAGCTATTTGTCCCCTCTGCCTCCTATCCTCCAACAAATACATTTTGAGGTCCCCCATCTGCTCCCCACTTGACTTTCTCAGCTGTCCCTGAAACATTGTGGTTGCCCTTCTGTGCACCGACTGTAGCCTGACTCTATTCTTTCTCAAGTGTGGGCTCCAAAAACTATGCACAGTACTCTTGCAAGCAGTTAAACCAGGTATCTGTATAAGATCAATGTGCCCTCTATTCTGTTACTCGTCCCCTTCCCTGTGCATCCCAGCATTCTGTTTTCTCTGCCCATAGCCCTTGTATACTGAACAGGTAATTTCCAGATATTGCATTCTTCCCTTTGCCACAGGACTCATCTGGTAAGAAGCTGTTACCAGTTCAGTATGCTCTTCCTGATACAACTTTTATTTTATATAAATGAATACCTTTTTCTAGGAGATCTGGAGGTGAGCACCAGTAGCTGGTTTGCTGATGACATCAGTATAGCCTAGAAAGGGTATTTGGACTTGCTTGGGAACTGGGTGGAAGAATAGCAGATGAACTTCAGTACTGACAAATGCAAATCAGTTTGTCTAAGAATGTCAGTCGGTTCACTGGTGCTGAGTGATGGGGGATTGCTGTGGCACACTGGCAACCAGTATTAACATACTAAAAGCCAGCAGAATAGACTTCATGGTCTGTTGTGTCTGCTCGGTAGCCAGCCACCTAATGGGTGCTCGCTTTCCCGCCCCCAGCCCCAGAGAGGGTCTTCTTTGGCTTCAGTTTCCCCTTGTACCTGTATCAGTACCTTGTATTCATGCTGTGAGCCCAAGACATCTGGAGTGGAAGCTTGCAGGGAGGGTTCAGATCATCTGCTAGATGCTGTTCTTGGTGGTGGTGGTCTAGTAGCAGCTCCTGATTTGGGGGGATGGGGTGTTGTGGAGGTGCCATAGACGGTGTGTTATGTGTTTCTTATCTCTTTAGAATATCACAATTTGAACCCTTTTATCTATGGTGGTTTTTCTTGCCCAACTCTGTTTTAAATGTTATTTTCTTCATGTGTCACTGTTAATTTTGCATCTGTTCATTTTAGGAGGGGGCTGCACATTTTTAGTATCACAAAGTGCCAAGTGGTAAGAAAATTTATAGATGTATATAATTTTTTTTATATAGCTGTTTGGTCCCCATCACCTCCTCCCGCCAACTGGCGATGAGGAGACATAGGTATTTTTACAGGTTTTCTCCCCGACTCCCCCCCTCCCAAGGCCCCAGCACATGGCCGTGTGAGCATGTAGAGGCATGCTATGCACCCCGTGGTGCCAGTTCAGCTCCTTCCACCTCCCACAACTGTTTGATGCCCCCTCTCCACCTCTGCCACCTTCTAGACCTCCACATGGTGGGAGTGGAACTACAGGGGCGCCAACTCACCCTCTACACCCTTGGGAGAGGAGAACTGCCCATCGACATGCTTGATCCAGCTCTGGCCCCCCACGCAGGCCCCCTGAAGACCCGAGGTTGTTCCTAACCTGGGTCGCTGGACATAGCACGAGGTGTGGCGCCTAGCGTCCCAACCTCCATGCCACCGGCTGGCTATAAGAAAATATTTTGAAGAGAAGACACAATACTTAAGAGGTTGCACGGACAAGCAAAAACTCACAGATATGCTGCAAGAGGGTTTAGAAAAAAAGACAGCACTGAACCAGCTTTTCAAACCTCTGCAAGTTCTTTGTCCTTTGTCAAGGGGTGGACTACCAGTATGGGTCATGTAGATTCATTCTGGTAGCCCACCCTCCTTGACAAAGAACCTGAAGAGGTTCAAAACACAGGCGTTCAGTATGTTTTCACAAATAAATCTTTTTGCAGCATATCTGTGAATTTTTAATTTATTCATTTTTTTGTGCACTCCACTGTTTCTTTTGGTGTTGTGTCCATTTCATTTGCTGAGTGCAGCATCCAGCTCTGTGTGTCCAGTCAGTTTTCTTCTTTTTCCTCATGAAGTTGTAAGACAAGGACCTTGAAAAAGTGGCACGTAGCCATAAAACATCAGACTGCTGATACTGGTGGCAGTAACAAAAAAAAAAACACCTGAAGACATTTAAATATTTATTGAATTTCTTATGGGTGAGTGTATGGCCATTTCTTTTCTTACTGTATTAATGACATGCTTACATGGACCAGCCCTTCCCCTTAAATGTTTCAATTGATTTTCAACAGATTCTTGGGCCCCTACCCCCACCACTGCTTAACAGGTTGTGAACTAAATGATAATGGTTTCCAGGACAACAAGCAGCATGGGTTCATGTCAGGAGATTTTGCCAGACCCACCTAATACTGCTTTGACTGGGTCACTAAGGTGATAGACAGAGATTGGGCAGTAGATGTGCTCTGCTTCAATTTCAGAAAGGCCTTCTATTTGGTACTGCAGGAGGCTGCTGAAGAAGTTGGGGACTTGAGAGTGGAGCAGGGTTTAGTTATGGTATGAAATTGGCTTGGGGTGGCAACAGAGGGTAGTAGTGAACAGGCCAAGTTGAGGAGGTCATGAGTGAGGTGCTGCAGGGATCAGTCCTGAGACCTGTCCTATGTAATCTGTTCATTAGTGTCTTGGGGGAAGGTATCCAGGGTAGGTTGTCTCTCTTTGATGGTGACACAATACTTCGCAGTAGTGTAGACCATGAGGAAGGGGTACAGGAGCACCAAACGGATCTAGAGAAGCTGGAGAGGTGGCCTAAGATCTGGCAGTTGAGAATTATCAGTGCTAAGAAGTGCAGCGTAGTGCTCTTAGGGAGATGCTGCCCACACACAGAGTACTGGATGGTATCTGGCGGTCATAATTAGTGACTCCGTCAAGCAAACAAGTCACTCTAATGAAGCATGTTGTAAGTTGTTAAGTATGCTGGGGTGTATAGGGAGGGTTTTTGCTACAAGTGAGGTGTTCTTGCACCTATACAGATCCCTGGTGAGGCCTCATCTGGAGCACTGTGCTTGGTTTTTGGAGTCTGCACCTGAGAAAGAACATAGACAGACGGCAGTCTGTGCAGAGGAGCATCACCAAGATGATCCAGGGCAGATCCTAAATAAGTCCTTGCTGGAGTCCAGATGTGAGAGGCGGGACATGATAGAAACATAAAAGTTTCTGAGGGGTATAAACAGGGTGAATAGTGAGGATCTGTTTGTGAGGAATAGGGAAGCAGGCATGGGGGGGGCATGATTGGAAGTTGGTGGGATCAAGGTCAGGAGAGACGTGAAGAAGTTTGATTTCATGGAAAGATTAATGGTGGGAGCATCTACCCTAAACGGGTTTGGTTGGGACAGGGCAAGGGGGGGCACATAATCCCTGGGGGTTAAAGGAGCAGAGAAAGAGGGAAACAACCCACCAGAACAGTTGGTCGATGGGGTGAGGTAGTATAGTATGGGCATACTTGATGGGCCCTCAGTCACTGTGACCTTCTGCCATCAGAATTCATGTTTCTGTATAACTTGGCCAAACCCGTTTTTGTAAGTAACCAGACAATGGTCTGCATAGTTAACTGCATCCATAAAACATTATGGAAATGACAGATTTCTTTCCTCCCCATAGGATTTACTTCAGCTTCACCAGCTTCGAGATTTTCCAATGCAGAGATACTTCAGATGCGGAGCGAGCTTTTCAGCAGGGAGAAGGCCAGACAGCAGTCTCTGTTCCCACGTATTGAGAAGATTGAAGTTAAACACGTGGGCAAGTCAGACCCTGGGTCTTTGTTTGTCATGAACAAGGGGCTGTCCACGCCTTATAACTGTGCCATGCGTAAGTCAATTGTCTGATGGGGCCTGATGGGCAGTATACAAGTGTTCTCTGTCGGTCAGTATGGATGGGTTGCTATCAGTTAGAAAAATAGGCAAATCAAGAAACTTGACTGCTGCGTACAGCAGAGATGCAGAGGGATTCTTTCTTCCTGAAACAGAATAAAAACAGAATGGCATTTTAAAATGATGTTAAATTTAGTATTTTGCACTAAAAATCAGTGCAAAAGTATTACTTTTCCAGTTTTGCTTGAAATCCAGTTCGTGCAGAGTCACAGTTTGTCAAGCACTTACCGTCATTTAGTGTGAAATTGCCATGCAGAAGATCCACTTACCGTTAGTCCCAGTTGTTATGGAGAATAAATAATTTTTCACTGAATTTTAAATACTAAACATGATGTGCACTAAATTTTAGGGGAAAAAAATCGATTGTAAGATTTGGCCAAGTGGAATGGCGTAATCATTTATTTGCAAATTAACAATCTTCAGACACTGTGTAATAAAGGTATAATTTAGTTTTATATAAAGGCTAGTATTTTGTTCAGTACATTTAGATTATTACTAAAATTTGATAATTTTAAAATTCTTTTGGAGAGTTTTCTTTTTTTTTTTTATATCACCACTGTATTTTTCCTCCTTTGCAGTCACCACTCTGCCCTACATCCAGCCACCGCTGCGCTTCCCCTGATGGCCCCACGGGGCGCCCCACACACACCAGCTGGCATATGCTGCTGTACTCGTGAGAGGAACCCTCCCCTTTGGTCCCTGCACCAGGCCAGGATCCAGTACCGGTGTGTCAGGTCACCCCGAGCTGCCGCCGGGCTCAGGAAGCTACGGCCATCAAGCTGCCACGAGTGATGCTGCTATTTTCCTCTGATTATTCCCTAGGAGTGCAGATGTGCACTGACGTCTAGCACTGGCGTGCTGACATCCGCTGCACTCCTCCCTCAGTTGCACCAACTCGAGCAGTGCCTCCGGGCTTCCCCAGGGGCCGCTGCAGAGCGGTGGAACCCCCACATCCCTCTCCAGGATAGGAGAGCAGTACTCTGGACACTCAATCCTCTCCTCCCCTACCGACCCCTGACAACCTAAGCTCACGTCCGAACCTGGGTTGCCAGCATGGCACGAGGTGTGGCATCCAGCGCCTCAACCCTCAGTGCCACCGGGCCAGCCTGGAGAGTTTTCTTAACTATAGAAGACGTTTGTGCGTGTGTGAATGTATCATTTCAGAAAAATGCATATTAAGTGAGAGTTAGCGTTGCTGCTACATAACATCACAACAGCAGGGAATGGAACATCAAAGTACAGATAAGCCATCGGACTAGGAGTTCAAGAAGCAGGACTTTGTGGCCAAGAAGGTCTGTGCATCGGCCATATTGGGCCTTCGTCAGTCAAGCTATGCCCTGATGGTGCCCCGATGCGGTTATTCTCACTCTGACCCATCACTGAGTTTCCTACCTCTGCTCTTTGCCTCTAACCAGTGGTCAAAATCACTCGGCTCCTGGAGCGCAGTGCTATAGAGCCTGTCCCAGATGCCCAGGCCTCTCAGGGATATGTGTCTCGGTACTTTCTGTACCAAAATGGCCTTGGGTTTTGGTGCTCCATTCTGGACCTACACGATCTGAACAGGTTCATCCGCAGGCAGAAGTTTTTATATGGTCATGCTAAGCCTGATCTTATCCTCTCTGGAGGCTGGGACATGGTTTTGCTTCCTAGATGTCCAGGACACCTTTTTTCATATTCCAGTCCATCCATCTCACTAGCGGAACCTTCAGGTTTTACCCACTGCCTCTTGGTCATTGTTGCCTAACTCGGATGCAGGGGTTCCAGGGTGCATCTGTACCTAGATGACTGGCTCATAGTGGGCCTCTCCAGAGACACAGTGGAATGGTCCAGTGATCTGACCCTCCAGACCTTTTTGGTCCTTGGCTCCTAGTCAAACATGGCCAAGTCCGAGCTGGATTTCAGGTTCATTGGAGTGGAGTCTAACTCCCTCCCAGTTAAGGCGTGCTTGCCCACTGACAGGGCAGAGGATCTTACCTCCTTTACCTGATCATTTCAGGTTCAGCAGTTGTGCCAAGCCTGGGAATTCCTCCGGTTGTTGGAGAAGCATGGCAGCTTTACTAGCATCGCCCCTTGGCCTACTGGTATATGTGCCATCTACAGTGGAGCTGGGGCCCATGGTGTTGGCGCAACAGTCACTTGTGCCAGCTGGTCCAGGTGACACAGCCAATGCAGGATTCCACTGGGTGGTGGCTGCTTCCCCGAACCTCCTGGAAGAAATTCCATTTGCCCGCCTGGAGTCATCCCTCACCTTGACAACAGATGTGTCTCTGGTTGGATGGGGGGAATCACCTGTCCGACCATATAACCCATGGGCCATGGTTGCCCAGTGAGGCCTGTATGCACATAACTCTGCTGGAGCTTCATGCAGTGGCGCCTTCTATTGACGGAGTTTGCACTGCTGATTCGGGGTCAGGTCATACAAGTCCAGACCGACAACAAAACCCTTATGTTTTACCTGAACAAGCAAGGCGGGGCACAACTCTTCCTTATGTCTGAGGGTGCTCTGCTCCTAGTCTTAGTAATCAGCCTGCAGGTGGATTTGCTTGCAGTGTCTGTATGGGGAAGACAATCAGTTGATGAATGCCTGAGGAGACGCATGTATGGTCCTTACACCAGGATTTGGTGATTACAGCTGTTTACCTGGTGGGGCACACTTCTGGTGGACCTGTTTGCCTCCTGGGAAAACAGAAAACTGAGGCTGTTCTGTGCCCACCCCCACCTAGATGGGAACATTGACAGGGGATGCCTTCTGCTATCCTTGTGCTCTGGGTCTCCTGTAGGCCTTTCTTTTCTCCTAGATCCACAGCGTTGTGCTTGGTGTGTGTTGGGGCAAGGCAGACCAGATCCTGATTGTCCCAGACTGGCACAGGCTGTTCTGGTACTAGATCTCCTCAGCCTCAGCAGCAGGTCCCCATGGTGTGTTCTGCTCCGCCCAGAAGAAATGCACTGAGACTGTTAGTATTTGAAAATTCTTAAAGGCATATCACCTCCAACTTATTTATTTATTTATTTATTTTCATGTAGCATTTTACACCTTGGGTGGCTCATCAGCTCCTGTCTCCACTGCCATTCAACCAACAGTCCACTCCCCTGGACCTACCTGGAGCGAGCCCCCCAGGGATCCCCCGCCCATGGCAGGGCCAGAGGTGGGAGGGCGCCCCTTCCCAGAGTATAATCCAGATGCTCCAGGAGTCCAGGTGTGGTCTGGGTCGGGGGAGATGTACAGGGCACCATATAGCCTTCAGGTCCCTTTTTCTGTTCTTTCTTCCTATGCCCCTGCTGAGGTGTCACCTCACTAAGTGCATGTATAGGCGTGCACATTTGCAGATCCACGTCCCACCTGTTGAGCCTTTTGCTACCTGCACTAGCACTGGGAGTGGGACTCCACCCGGTGGCAGTTAGAGGCCAAGACGACTGGCCTGTCCTCCCCAGGAGAGCAGTCCCTGGGACGTTCAGTGCTGTACTACCCTGCCGACCCCTGGCAACCCGTGCTCGTTCCCAGACACAGGTCGCTGGCATGGCAAGAGGTAAGGCATTCAGTTACCTTAGCTTTCCACACCACTGGGCAGGCTTCACCTCCAATTTATTGTAGCAACTTTGCAGTTTCAAAATGCAGAAAAACAATGAACAGACTCTCACTAGCTCCTGTTAATGAAGACACCCACCAACACCCCAGCAGCTTCGAGCCACGCTAGCTCTTCCTTGGGGGGAGTAGATTGGATGTGCGCACAGAACCTTTATATTGGCTAATTTTTATTTATTTTTATTTTATTTTGAATTTTGATAACCGGGTAGGCCCCCTGAGACAAACAAGTCCCTTTTTCAGGGGTGACCTGGGGAGCAAAGTGCAACCACAGGTAGGTACAATATATATTGGAGTATCAGTAGTAAACAAATTAACATAATAACATCAGGAGATAGAACATAGGAGCATGACTATAATCAGAGACGGAGGAGAATATGTGTGTGTGTGTGTGTGTGTGTGTGTGTGTGTGTGTTTGTATGTATATATGTATATTAGAGGCAAAAAACTCAGTTTAATGCATCAGTTAAGGTTGTTCCACAGCGACAAAAGCAAGGAAATTCGGTGTTGGGTTGAAAGCCACTTGGACCCCCAGCCCCCCAGCACGCATTGGGGTGCGCGTTGGAGTCGCCAGCCCTAACTCTCACTCCATCACATGTGTAAAGAAGCAGAGGTATAGAGAATGGGGTGAGAGTTGGGACCGATGACCCCAAAGTGCACCCCGATGCCAGTGGGGGTGGGCCGGGGTCCAAGGGGACTTTCAACCCTAACACCGAATTTCCTCGCTTTGTCGCTGTGGAAAACCTTAACTGATGTATTAAACTGAGTTTTTGCCTCTAATTCCCCTTCTTTTGAGAATGAGGACGATACATAGTGAATGGAACGCGTGCAGGCGTCCACAATGTGATGTCTTGTTGCATAGTAACAGGAACTGCAAAGCAAGCAAGCGACAACAGTTCACACACCATGGTAAAGCAAACGTTCAATAGAAATGCAAGCTGAAGTGATGCCGGTTAACAATGATGTAAACGGACACACAAGCTCGAAACAAAAACGCAACTGGTAATGCGCACAGTGACAGCACCGTACTACTGTAAATGCAAATGTTAAGTGTTACAGCAACAAGAATGCAAACATACAGAAACGAAAATGTGCAAACGGAATCACGAGACTTAAACACTTAACCGTAACACGCACGGGCACGGTACCGCAATTGTAAACGCAAATGGCAAAGTTAACATGAACAATAATGCCAAAGGAAACAGAAACGTGAACATAAATATGTACTTAAACGCAAACCATAACTTGCACGGTCACGTTACCGCAATTGTAAACGCAAATGGTAATGGTAACAGCAACAATAATGCCAAAGGAAACATAAACACAAAAGGAAATGCAAGCACATATGGAAACACAAACCGTAATGCGCGCAGGCACAGTAACGCAATAGGAAATGCAAATGGTAACAGTAACAGCAACGAAGACGCAAAACGAAAGACAAATGCAAACGCAAAGGAAAGGGCTGCCGTAAACACTAATGCCAATGCACATGGTTACGCAAACCGAAATGCAAACACAAACAGTAGTGGAAACGCAAATGGTAACAGTAATGCAAACACAAGCGCAAACGAGACGCAAAGCATGACGCACATGGGAACGGTAACACAAACGGGTACGTAAACGCAAGTGGAAACAGTAACTGTAACATTAACAGAAGTGCATACCCTGTTTTTTCACAACAGCTGCATAGAGAAACACAGAATGTATGCACAATAATGGGCCTCGGAGCTGAAAATGAGGTGTTGGAATACTAAATTGCTTATATCTCAGTAACCGTACGATGTAGAAAAGAAAAAAAAAATTCACATGATTCATGATTTTCCTGGCTACGTTTTCGCTATAAGCTATGTATTGTCACAACAAAAATTCTGTATCTTGCACTGTTTTCGAGATATGAGCCGAAAGCATCGTGTCGTCACACCATGTTAGTCTATGGGGAAAAAATGTCAACCAGATACCGTAACTTGCCATCTGTGCAATATGTTTTCACAAACCACCAAAAGGCACTCTGTGAGATGTTGGCTGCCTTCCTTCCAAATTTGAGCCCAAAGACCAAACCGTTCTCTTTTGCAGCAGGGTGGCAAAAGAACTCCTGTCATTTTGGCCATAGTCTGGAAAGTAGTGTACACAATTCGAAACTTTACAAAATTACTACGAAGGCTTCATAAAAGTGTCGCGAAGTGCTACATTACTTTGCATACTACTTTTTCCAGAAACTTGAAAAACATATTTCTGGGGTGTTTAACCCCAAAATAAAGACATGGCTAGCACCCTGAGGGTCTGACTAGGTGAACACAAAAATAATTGTGTTCCTAGAGGGTCCCAATTTTAAATGCCAAGCATTTTTCTGATCACTAACTGAAAAAAAATGGCGGATTTGCGACACTGCTAGGGCCATTTGCGACACTAAAAAGTGCATTTGCGAAAGTGTTTTTGTTAACTTTTCCCATTGACTTATAATGGGAAATTGTTTTTTGAATAACTTTTGAACCGTTCAATATTTTTCACTAAATCTTCAAAAGGCACATCGGGGACACAGGCTGCACGTTCCTGAAGTTTTCGGACTGGTCGGCATAAACCATGAGACCTGTAGGCGAAGCAAATAATTTGCAAAAAGCATAATTGCAGCTTTTGGTTGTCGCTATCAACTCCGCAGCGTAGATCCGACCGGGTACAAAGTTGCCAGATCCCAAGATCTACCATGCTCAACCATGCCTCGCCAAATTTCAGGCAAATGCGTTGAATGGTGGCAAAGTTATTAAGGTGCAGAATTTCACCCTTTAAACTTAAAAGTGCTACTCAACCCTAACTATGGTAGCACACACACATACATATAGATATACAAATTGTAAAATAGCAGATGGTCAAATAACTCAATAGCAGGATGATGATTCCAAAGCAGCTCTAAAGGTTCCTTTGTCAACGCTCATAGGGTAGGCTTGTATCGGTCCCACGCTGACAGTCCTTGAGGCTTAGGACCTGTTGTTCAGGTCCAGGTGAGTTAGCCAGTAGGAATAGCAGCATTACATCAAATACATAGTACAGGTTATTCCATGCTACAGCAATGTAACTGAGTGTTAAGGGTGAGGGGAAGGGAGTTTGGGGGAGGATAGAAAGGTCAGAGATGGCTTGGGCGAGGAGGGACACATAGGTAATGGAAGGGAGTAGAGAGATAACACCACCAGAGGCGGGGAGGTGCTTGAGGGTGAAGTGGGTTAAGTGCAGTTGCCACTAAAGATTGGAGGGGGAAAGAAGACATCCTTATAAGTTTTCTTAAACAGGGGAAAAGACATACAAGAGAGTAAGCTCTGGGGGAGATTATTCCATATTTGTGTTTCGGAGAAAGTGAAGGACCATTTGCCTACGGCTAGGCGAACTTTAGGAAGGTTCAGCAAAGGGAGGTGGGAGTGACGGAGGGTCCTGGGGAAGGATTTCAGAGTGAGTAGGCCAGAGAGAATAGGTGGAGAAGGGAGGTTTATGAGTTTAAAGGTGGCACATAACACAGGGAGCTTTATTTTGAGCTTGAAGGATGGCCAGCCTAGGGACTTAAGGATGTCACAGTGATGAGCCCGGGCGGGTGCCACAGCAGCAAAGCGAGCTACCCTGTGATAGGCCTGTTTAAGTTTGGCCAGCCCGGAAGTGCTGACTGAGTGAATTATAGGCGCACCTTGGAATAGGCCATGCAGAAGAGTAGTCGAGGCGATGGTCTTTCTAGAACAAGGAGTAAGGTAGGGGGCAGTGCGATGTAGTAGGCTGAGCTTCTGATTGGTGATTTGAATTACACTGTTTACATGGGTGTCAAAGGATAAATGTTCATCCAGAGTCATACCCAGGTATTTGATTGAGTCCACCCCTTCCAGAGGTAGGCCTGAGGATGTGTTAATAACCAGGGAGGCTGGGAGGTTGAGTCAAAGGCGGTGTGACGGAACAGCATGGATTTAGTTTTCTTTGTGTTCAGGATCAACAGGTTCATTTTGAACCATGATTCTAGTTGTTGGAAGTCATTTGCTAGGTTTGATTGAATAGCGGATACATCTGTGCAATGCCGATTATAGTATGACATTGTCTGAATAGAGCTGGATATAAGCCCCCCACAATTGAGAGGCAAGTCATTGACAAAGATTGAGAAGAGTAAAGGCCCAAGGATAGAACCTTGGGGGACCCCGTCCGTGACAGGAGAAATAGGGAAGATGGTACCAGTTCATTTGACATTGAAGCGGATGGATAGATATTCTGAGATCCATAGGAGGAAATTGGAGTCAAGGCCTAAGGACTGCAGTTTGGAGATCAGAGAGTGGTTCACAAGGTCAGAAGCCTTCTTAAGGTTAATGAAGACTACCCCCATGGCATTTCCTTGATCCATGGCCTGGAAAATATCTGAGGTTACTTTTAAGAGAGCAGTTTTGGTCCTGTGGGACTTCCTGAAGCCATGTTTGTGTATAGTAAGGGCATTTGTCTGTTCAAGGAAAGAGTATAGCTGATTACATAGGAGTCTCTCTTGGATTTTTGTGATAGGACACAGAATGGATATGGGTCTATAGTTTTCTATCAGGTTGGTTGGGCCAGTTTTGTGCACAGGGACAACTGTGGCGGTTTTCCATTTGTCCGGTATGGAGCGTGTGAGGAAGGAACAATTAATCAGTTGAGTGATCGAATGAGCAAGGGCAGGTGCTCCGATCCTAAGAAATCTGGGAGGTAAGGTGTCAAAGCCAGGGGAACTATTTGGGTGGAGACCCTGTAGAAGCTTGAGTACTTCCCTGTGAGAGGCAAGTTTTAAATGAAAGAGGGGGCAGTGGGTTTCGGTGAGGGGCAACTGCGGAGTGGGGCGGGTATCAGGGAGACTTGACTTGTAGGTGTCCAGGTCCATGAAGAATAAATTTTAGAAATAATGTGATCTCAGTGGGCGAGGATAGTTCAGCTCCCTTAGAGATCATGGTCTGAGGGTTTTTTCATTCATTACCCTTAAGGAGTGTTTTGATATGCATCCAGAAGCGCTTAAGGTCACTGAGGTTACTTGTTTGCCGGGACTGTAGACAGTTCGTTTGGCTTTGGTTATTTTAGTTTTACAGGCGTTCATGGCAATACTAGACCTGCCCTCTGAGAGCCTTTATGGGCAAAGTCTGGGTTTCTGTCCGCTTTGTACATTATCCAACCTGTTCAGATATCCAATACATTTTGGTATTGTTTTTTTTTTTTTTTCAATAGTTAATCTGTTCTGTTTGGAATATCTGTGCTATCAGGCCATACCTGTCCTCAGTTTTGGGTTCTGAAGGAGTCCGCTAATTCCTCGTGATAACTTTTTTGCTTCTGCAAGCAATATGCCAAGAACTTTTTTTTTCTTATGCCTTTTTTATGCCAGGTGTGGGAGGGGTGCATTTAATATTGTGAAATGTGGATCTGAAGGGATTGTCTTGCCAAGAATTGTATTGATTTCTGAAAGACACAGTCTCCAAAATGGTTCCAAGGTGGGCAGGACTGCATTACATCGTGTGGGAAGCTGGATTAGAGCTGTATTTTCTCCATGATGCTCCTGTTATGGCTGATATGTACTCTGCTTGTTTTGCTGAGTATTGAAGTAACAGGACATATGTTTCCAGCTGTTCTCTCTCCAGATAGGGGCACTGGTGACTTTTTGCTCAACTATGCCAATGTTACGCCACATCTAGGTGGTAACAGGGAGTCTAATCTCTGTTTCCTATTTCAACTGGATACATTCGATGTTTTCCTTCTCCAGTTCTTCTAGATATTTATAGGTACTATAGATGAGTTGCTTCCCTAATTCATTACTGTTGGAGGAAAAGAGGAACATGACCAGGGTGGATAGTTTTTCCAGTACTTATTTCCAGTTTTCCAGATGTTGAATATGATGTCTTGCTTGCAGGTATATGTAGTGATCTCTCTGTGGGGGTCTGAATTCTATCTTCAGTTCATCAATGGATTTAATAGTACTATTAATAGGAAATGTTGTGGCGAGTATAGCCCATATTTCTGCCACTGTTTGAACCAATTATCCATACAGCCATGGGGAAATGTAGGCGGAGGTGTAGTAAGGGCTTAATATTGACTTTTAAGGTGATATGTCTTCATAATGCAATCTGGTCCCATGTCCAGTTCTCACCTGTTCCTTGGCTAAATGGGGTATGTTCATTAAGCAGGATGTCTAGTAGTTTAAGGTCTGATGCTGTTACCAGTTCCAGGTCTTTCCAGTTTTCCTTGTAGTGTGGAGAGATCCAGTACAGTGTGGTTCATATTTGGATTGCCCAGTAGTAATGTTCCAAGGAAGGTAAAGCTGGTCCTCATTTTTCTTTAGAGAGCATTACAACCCTATATCTTGTTTTAGTCATCTGCCCACCACCGATGAAGCGGGAAATAACTGTATTCCATGTCCGAAATCCTTCTTGTAGATGTTTGCACAGGAGCATTTTGAAAAGGTACAGAACCTTGGTAGAAGTACATTCATTTGGATCATTGAGATTCTATTTATCGCTAGTGGGAGAGTAGACCATCCGATGACTTTTTAATTATGCAGTAATTGGATTATAGTTTATTACTTATAGTGTAGATATGCGCTTGGGGATGTGAGCCCCTACAATATTTCAAAGATTTCTGGACCCATTTTATTTGGTAGATATCCTTTGACAGTTGAGATTGTGTGTAGCCAGGGGTCGACTTTAGCTGTAGCCCGAGGCCACCAAAAACCAAATCTGGCCATTGGGGAATCTCTGGCTGCTGGCCCGATTGGCCAGCAAACATTTTAGCTTGATTGAGCTCCCTTTCGGTCACTGTGCCTTTAAGACTCGGGCTCAGTGAAGATATCTGGCGTAAGCGTCAGCTCCGCCACATGCAGAGGGAACAGAGCACAGCGGAATCGTAGCATGTAGTGAGCCCTGCATGACTTGACACTCAAAACCACATGATGGTTCAAGAGCTTCCACTTACAGGTCACCTGATGACATGCTGGGACGGTGGCAACAATCGCGGCAGGAACAGCAGAAGCTAATCAATGGGCACAGTTCTGACTGGCATGGTGGGACAGCCAATGGAGGTAATGGAATGCAGCATGTAAGTACTGTCCCTTTCCCATGCCAGTTCAGATGTCCCATTGTTCTTTTTTTTTTTTTTTATTGCATGTCTTATTTTTTCTGCTCCTTCCTGCCGAGCGGATCCCTTGCGATCTCTGGCCTCGACACCGCTCCCCTGGCCTGGTCTGGCACCCCACAGGGCGGCTTTGTCGCTCATGCACCTGTATGCAGGATCCTCTTGGGTACAGGGGCGCGGTGCAGCCATCAGTCTCAGAGATCGTACTCCACCATTTTCGCCTGATTTTTGTGTTTCCCAAGAGCGGACGTGCAATGGCATCAGGGCACTGCGTGCAGCCTGCGCTCTCCCCCTTATTTCTGCTGCCTGCTGCGCAGCCGGCCTCCACCAGCTGTAGCTACAGTGCGCTGCAGTGCCCCAGCCCTCCCAGAGGAAGAGAGCAGTAAATGGAACGCTCAATCCTTCCTCTCCTGCCAACCCCCGGCGGCCCGAGTCTGTTCCTGAACCCGGGTCACCGGCGTGGTGTAAGGTGTGGCGTCCAGCGCCTCAACCGTCAGCGCCACCGGGCCGGCTAGATGTCCCATTGTTCTTGAAAGGAGAGGTCGATGTTGCGATCCTTAGTGGCAAGACTTATGTTACCAAAAAAAAAACCAACAAAAAGTCTTAGCACTACTGAGTCAAACTAAAGAATTAAGTCCGTAGTGAATTGTGACAGTGACAAATTACTGCTTTTGCTGTGCCTGTTCATCCTTGTCAAAAAAAAAAAACAAACAAACTTTTCCTTCACTAATTTAAATTGAACAGACTACTGATATTCCAAGAGGAAAGGAGACTCTGTGGTTAACCTGAGTGCAGGGGCTAGCAATCTACTTTGTGCAACTAGTCTGATCTTTCTTGTGAAGAAAAATAACAAAACAAGTTTCCTTCCTTTAGTAAGTAGTCGAGTAGTCTGAGTCGCAGTCTGTGGTGCTTATGGGATCAGGGGCTTGCACATAATGAGCTTTTGCAGCTATTTGTGGACCTGGTGAAATAAAAATGAAAAAGCATACTCATTACAAAGACCCTTCACATTGAAAGTCCTAATACTGTAGTACTCTCCATCCCAGTGTCTTGCATCGATTGTGGAAAGTGGGGCTGCACACACAGCTCAGGGCTTTGCAGCTATCTAACCTTTGTGGGGAAGGTCATTTATTTTTAATTTATACTGTCATACTTTCTGGTCAGTGTCTGCAGTCTGTGTTGAAAGTTGGGGGCTGGCACACATTTAGGGACCTTGCAGCTATCCAACCTTTGTAAAAAAATAAAATAAAATAAATAAATTAAGTTTTTCCAACTTTCTACTGTCTTAATCTTCTCTGGTGTGTCTAGCAGTCTGTAGTTACAGTTTGGGTTTGGCACACATTTAAGGGCCTTTATAGCTATCCACTTTGTGGAAAAAAAAATTAAAGTCCTTTGTCCTAATTTCTGTCGTACTCTCTGTTCATCTGTCAAACCTTTGTGAAAAAAAATAACACAAAAACATAATCGGAATTGTAAATAAAAAAACACAGAGCCAGTCTGCTTTGAAAAAGGTTTTATTACACGCGGAACACATCATGTGGTGTTTTCTTTCAAATGTTGAGCCCCCTCTTGCAAAAAAAAAAAAAAAAAAAAAATTGGAAAGTGGTAGAGCTTATGAAAAAAATGTCAGATGCAGGACATTTAAAACAGCTTGGCAAACTAACTTTCCATGGGTTAGGTATGATGCAGAGAAAAAACTTGTGTTCTGTTCCATGTGTCAAGTGTCTGATGCTGCAGATAAAGATTCACCTTTTGTTCATGGTTGTGGAACATTTAAAGTATACTCTTTAAAATCACACCATACCAGCAGGGACAAGAGAGAGTTGCTAACAAACTTAAAGCTGCAACTAGTGATCCTCCTGTAGTGAGGCTGGTAGAGCTCTGCAGAGTTTAAACAATGCTCAGATTAATAGGCTTAGTATTCTAAAGAGGAACAGTCATGCAATTGCCAAGCAGCCTCGTCCATTCACAGATTTTGTTTGGATGAGTAAACCAGACTAAATGAAGGGTCTGGAGACAGGAAGCACCTATGTCAATGACAAGTACTGCAGGCAATTTTGTGCTGCCATTGCAGAATATGAACAACTTAAAATTATGAATGAAGCCAAGAACTCCTCATTCTGTTCTGTTCTATGTGATGAAGCAACTGATACCTCCATTGCAGAACAACTTATAATTTATATCCATCATGCATTTAAAGGTGTTATAAATAAAGCATTTCTAACTATGGTTAGACTTGAGAAGCCAAATGCTGAAAATATATATGAAAGTCTTGTAAGTGAGTGCTCTGCAGTACTTGAAATAACTCGTGAGGAGTTTCTAACAAAACTAGTCGGCTTTACAGCAGATGGGGCAGTGGTCCTGCAGGGCAACAGAACAGGAGTCGCAGCATGACTTCGGGAAGTACAGCCTTTGATAGTTGTTAATCACTGTATGCTTCATCTGCTGGAACTGGCCTTTACAAAAGCTGTAAAATTAATGCCCTGTTACAGTAAGGTAGAGGAAGAGATGCTGCAGATTTACTTATTCTACCACAACAGCCCTTTGAACAAAACAGAACTGAGGATTCTTGCCAGGCAACAGGGTCCGATGTTTAGTCCCAACTAGGGTAGGAGGCACCAGATGGGTCCCGCATCTAAAAGCGTGCCTTTGAAATTTTTGGAGATTTATCCTGTAATTATTTCACATCTTGAAAATACTGTTGCATCCACGGAACTCAGTGGCCAGTGCTGAGAGCAGGGATTTTTTGAAAAGCTCACATCAGAACAGTTTGTGCAGAGTGCCTTGGAGCTAATAGCGTTATTGTTGTAATAGCAAGACTTTCCCTGTTGTTGCAGGAAAAAGGTAAATATAAGCAAAGTGATGGAGGGATTGACAGTTGTTCATAACAGCCTGAAAAGCTGAAAGTTAAATCGGGACCAATGGCCCAGATGTTCACAAAGGAGATATTTAAGGGTATTTCCCTAAAGGAACTATCTAGAGGAAAAAAAAGATACCAACTTCTTTATAAGATTTATAGAAACTCTTATAAATTCATATCTTATTTATAGAAATCAGATGTTAACAGCAGGTTTCCAGATAATGACCAGTCTGTTGTAAGGAAATCTGGTGTGACACTTTTAAACCCCAAAATGTGGCCCAATTTGACAAACTGCACTGATTTTGGTGATAGTGAAATTGAAGAACTTTTTAATGAATATCAAGAAGTACTTCACAAAAATGATGCAAAACTGGAAGAAGTGGAGATTGAGTGGGCTTCTTTAAAAAATCCTCCGAGCTCTTGTACCTCAAGTGTCACTACATGGGAAGAGATAAATAAAAGGTTTTCAGATGGACACCAAATTATTCTGTCCCTTGTTGATGTCCTCTTATCCTTGCCAAGCACTTCTGTGGAGTGTGAACGTGGATTTTCACATATGAAATCTGTGAAGTCAGATTGGAGGAGTAAACTCAGAAGTGATACACTCACCGATCTGTTACGGATTAAACTTAATTCACCGGCCATTGAGGATTTTGATGCAGCAGGTGTTGTCAGTTTGTGGTTAGCCTCTGGGCAGTGAGTTAGAAGACCATGCAGTGGATCTCACAGGAGAACAGAAGATGCAGCTGCTACTGAAACTGTAGACAGCTCTGATTCAAGCATGGAATCCGATGGCACTGTGACGGCCCTTGAGGATGTTGAAGTGTGCCAAGACACTGATTCTGATAATGACTGGCAAGAAGTGTGTCACCCTGACCCCACTCTGCTCTGATTTGATTTTGTATTTAACCACAACCCTCTGCAGTGTCCCTCCAACCAGTTTCTCGCCCATCTAACTGCGTCTTTCTTGTTATAGATGGGTTCATTTTGAATAAATGAGCAATTTAAATTCACCACTTGTGTGACGCCGACATCTTATGTTCCGCTTTAAATTTTCAAAATCGGTTGTGGGCCACCGTGGGCACTCACCCAGACCGCAAATTATTGGAAGTCTGTGGCCCGATGGCAGTAGTCCCCAAAGAAGTCACCTATTAGTAACTACTAATTAAGACTTCAGTTTTTGTTTTATTTTGTATCAGTGCTCCAGTCTTCCAGCAGGCTAAAGGCTGCAGGCGTGATGTTTGGGATTGCTAAGGTTTAGAGTACATACTCTGCATAAGATTGATCTTACGTTCCTGGCTGTCCACTTTGATTCCAGTAATCAGGGTATCTGCCCTTATTGCTTGCGCCAGGGGCTGTACATATTCTGTTGTGGTTTCGAGTAAATGCATGTTCAGTGCCTTTAGCCAAACCTCATAGGAACATGTATTTTATTTGGCCATGCTATAAAATGAATGTAAAATAGTCCATATACTCTTGTCATGACTACCCAATACTTTTATCAGTCCGCAGATTTTGGGGTATGGTTACGTGCATATTTATACATTTAGTCGTTTTTGCAGAAAAAGACTTGTAGTCCATCCAGTTTTCCCTGTAGCAAGTTGTTATATCTATGATGCTACAAGGTGCAGTACTGGCATATTTACAGTAGAAATTAATATGGTGTTACTCCATTCTGTGTTTGACACCTTCATTTCCAGTTATAGGTTTACAAATTTCCCTTATCATTGCAAGCCTTGGGAATCCTAGCATCCTAACACAGTTAGTAAAAGTAAAGGGACTGGCTAGGGTTCTATTTTTCAGTACTAGTACACCTCATTTTGTTACATTATGACCCCTGACCCTTTCCTTACCCCCTCTCCATGCCTGTACCTTTCTTCTGGCTGAAAGGGCGAGCAACTGCTTTCTCAAACAATACCCTTTTGTGGCTGACTGGCTGGCTAGGAGTGCCTGAGTGGGTAAAGACTTCTTAGAAATGCTTGAAAGAGATTTATTCACAGGGAGACTTCTTTAGAATTCACCGTTATTTGTGTGGGAAAACAGCCAGTTGAGCAAAAACTTATTCCCTGTCATTCCAGATTGTCACTGTACAAATCCTTTAGTGTTGGGTAGTAATGCTCACCTACTACTGGCCAACACATTCCAAAGCTGTGACATCATCATAGAATCCCCGACCACTCTTTATCAGTTGCTTGGAATGTTCAGTCTCATTTGTTGGCTGAAGGGGCTGACAGCATAGCCATGAGTGCTTCTGCGTGAGAACATTTATTCAATGTCTTTTGGTTTTTCTAATTCAGAAAAAATGGAAAAAACAACACTCATCACTCTGAGGAAGATGGAGTAGTAAAGTAAAAGACATAAATATTGTTTAGAATAACTTAATTCTGTGCAAAGTAGTGCAGACAAGCAAAGTGATATTGGTAGCAGTAACTGGCTACCCTCCTGATGCATTTTGCACGTCTGTGCTTTCTCAAGGGATACCTGAACCAATCATCATACTGCAGTATATTTTGAAACTATAAAGGCATATACACATATTTTGACAAAGTACTAAGTGGAGTGAAAACATTTCATTGGGAGAAAAAAAAGTTAAAAACGTTTCCATAGTACAGTATATTGTTGCACTTACAGATGCAGAGGTTTGCACAGGCGATAAATGCCACACGAATGGGCGCAAGTTACCACCTTTGCAAACCCTGACATAATGGTGAGCAAGGTCCTGGTGGCAAGTAGCGATATTGCAGCCACCCCCGACCTCAGCCCATGTTAGCGATTGATGCCTTGGTGTCTAGTGGCACCCCACCCCACCCTCTGAACGCCTAGTTCCTTCTTGTCCCTGGTATCTAGTGTCACCCCCCCACCCACTAATTGCCAGCCGATATATTAAGGTGGATCACCCTGGTGTCCTGTGGTACCCCTACCCTCTGATCGTCTGCCACTGTAGTAATACCGTGATACCTGGTATCTAGAGGTACTCCCACCCTTTGAGGGGCTGCGGCTGCAGTACGAATGATGTCCGTGTTGTCCAGTGGCACCCCCTGCTCTCCGGGCACCTGTCCCTGTATACAGGTCATATGCCCTGGTGTCTAGTGTCCTTCCTGCACTGCTGTGCTGAGCTCATCACCCAGCCACCCCCTTACGTAACCACAGCAGCCGTGTTGCTTGGCGAGTCCGATCTGGTGACTGGCACAGCTCTTCTCACACCTTCTCAGCCAGCCGCCATATGGGATGATTTGGAGTGTGCGTATGTGCTGTACACATGCTCCCTGTCATCCCATTCTTTGGTGTGAAGAGGACTGTGCTGGTCGCTGTATCAGACCTGCCGATGAGACGACCACTGTGGTACATGGTGGTGGTGGGGGGTGGCTAGGTGGTGTGCTCAGTGTGGAAAGTGAGGGGGGAGGGGACCCCGCTAGACACCAGGGTTCATAACTTGCATACAGGGACAGGTACCTGGAGGGCAAGGGGTGCCATTGGACACCAGGAACATCATTCGTACTGCAGCGGTGGCTGATCGGAGGGTGGGGCTACCACTGAATACCAGGGATTGCGATGTACTTTGGTGGCAGATCAGGGCTCTCGGTAGGATTTTTTGTTTGAGTCCAGGACTTTCTTGAAAAAAAAAAAAAATGGGGGTCTGGACCGAAAATCTGGGAGTCCTCTTGAAATTTTTTGGGGTCCCCATTGAAATGAATGAAACGAGTCTGGAAAGTGCAGTTCAGTGTTTTTTATTTATATACCCATGTTGCTAATATAATGCCAAAGTCTTTTTTTTTTTTCAGCAGACAGTGTTGTTTTGCATTCCTACAAGGTACCTTTGATGACTAAGTAACCACAGCAGTGTTGATTAACTGTTGTTCATTGATTTGTTCAATGACTGTCTCAGATTACAGTGAGAAAAATGTACTTACAGTTTTGCAGTTCTGGTTCATTGAGTTGGAATTTCTACTGCTGCAGTGCAGTTGCCCAATTATTTATTAGCCAAACTGCTACAAACAAAGTTTGTCATTAGTTTAGGTACTGACAGTAAGAAGATGTAAACATTAATAGACACTAACAGTCATTGCTGACAGTCACACATATGTCTCCCAGTCAGTCATCTCCTGCCCAAAATACTTCTCCTTCATTCTGTCCTGCACATTGACATTTTAGATGCAAATTATAATCAGCCCCCCCATTTCAGACTCCCTGGCAGTGCCCACCCACCAAACATTGCAGAAACCTCCCTCCCAACTCCCACCCACCAATGATGCTCAGGCTTAGTTAGATGACACAGTCTAACGTGATTGTGTGGTTGCTGCTCGTGGCTTAGTGCAATTTTTTAACTGGCTAAACCAGACTGGCTACACTATCTTGACCTGGCATAGAAGTGATTATTTCTTCGCCACACCCTTCCTCTGCCAACTTCCCCTGCTACTCTCCTGCACAAAATCTTCTTAAATTGTAAGAATACTCAACCTGGCTGTACCAGAGACATTGGATTTAACTGGGGTGACAAAGCCCTCCACATTCCACCACCCACCCTCTTAGCCTGACGGCTGATCTGCCGTTAAGAAGATACAGTGGCACAATCTGGTAGATATGACAACTGAGTCTGCAGTGTGTCTGCCTTCTGTGTGTACGAGTCATGGTACGTCTATGCTGGCAGGCATTCTCCTAACACCCCATCTGCCCAATTAACGTCTCCACACAACTCCCCTGCCCATAACTTCTCCGACTCTCCTCCTGCACATTTCTTACCCAACCCACCTCACTCACAACCTACCTTGGCTCCTCAGGTCTCCCAGATCTGTCCAGTTTAAGACAGTGGCACAATCTAATCTGGTTGGTGGCATGAAATCTGCACAGTCTGCTTTTCTAGTGAACTTCTTTTTTCACGGTATTAGATTGCCATTTTTTCTGTGGCAATTTCCTAACACCTCCAGCCCATAACTTCTCCTAACACCTCCTTCCCATAACTTCTCCAAAACCCTCCTGCACATTTCTTAATTGTGTGTGTGGCAGCTAAAGAAACTAGTGCCAGTGTTCATGAATGGATGGCACATAGGGTGACTAAAAGCTCCCTATCCCACCCACCCCACCCACAATTACCTTGGCTCAGCAGGTCTCCCAGCCTGTCTGGTATGTGGCACAATCAGGTGGTGCCTTGGTGGAATTATCTGCACGTGGCCGCCACACTGCAAGTGCATGAGTCTGCATTTTTCTGTTTGAACTACTTTTTTCATGGCATGCCATGTTTTCTGTGGCAATATCTTCTAACACCCTCCTGCCCATAACTTCTCCTAAACACCCTCCTGCCCATAACTTCTCCTAACACCTCCTTCCCATAACCCAACACCTCTTTCTCCTGCACATTTCTTAACTGTAGTGTACTGTTGATGACAGTAGAAGAAGCCACTGTTGCAGACAGACTGTGGAAAGAGCAGAATGGGTTAGGTAACTACATTTGACAATAATCTCAGACTGTCCCCCTTAAAAAACAAACAAACAAAAAAAAAAAACAACCAAAACTCAGGGACTGCATTGGGGCCATAATAGTTTACCCCCCCCCCACACACACAACACACACATGATCATCTGAACTTGTTAGACTGTGATCCTCTACCACCAAAATCAAAATGATATTACATTTAGCAGAATGGGGTATGACCATCCACCCACCACCGGGCCAATCCCAGGAACTTTAAATCTTGATCTGTTCCTGAAGGGACCCCACCAAAGTAGCATTGACCTTAAGGGCTAAATTTTAATTGTACCACCCCACCCTTGTCGGAACAAAACATTTTGATACTTATCTTCTACTCCTGTGCCCAAGTTCTTCCATTGTCCTGTCTCTGGGTCAGTGTCAGTCGCTCAAATTGTCTCTGAAACTAAAAAAAAAAAAAACTATTAAAGACAATTATTAAAGCATTTTAAAATTTAAAATAATTATTTTCTTTGCAGTCATATGGCCTTACATTTCTTAAGTGCTGGATGAGGGTCATAGTCTTCAAGTTCAGCTCCTTCTTGGGCAATCCGCATGAGCTTGCTCACAGTTTCTGTCTTTAGGGAACATCTACCTTTGGTTTGTATTTTGTTTTGTACAGAAAACCATCTTTCACATGCCACTGATGTAATAGGTGACACAAGTAAAATCTTGGCCATTGTGACAAAATCTAGGAAAACATCTGAGTAGTTCTCAATTAAGTCTTGGCAGACACTGCTGAGCAAAGTCAGTCCTTTTTTAGATTTCAGAACAAGTTTGGATTGTCCATAATCTTTCTCAGCGCTGTGTTGGTCAATAAGTTCTGGCAGTGTTTCTTCTTTGAAGGTTGTTTCTTGGAAATAAGTGCAAACATCCTTGAGTTCCTGCAGTCCATGGTCCATTATGTTGGAGTCCTCTGGGAGACACTTTGGATTTAAGAGAACATTTAAGTTATGCAGAAGCTGCACTAAAGTTGTCTCAAATGTTGTGTGAAAGTTTTCAGTGAGTTGCGTCCGATATCCCTGAGATGCCGTCTGGAACTGCATTCGCAGTGATGGCTTGTCATTCAATTTTTGATCCTGCCACATGCCAGGACATTGGTCGAGTACCTGAAATGTGTTCTGTAGCTGTACTCCATTCTGCTCTTTAAACTGCTGCAGTCTAGTAACTGTCTTCTATCATGCTGCTGGCCACTAAAATTTCAACACTGTCACGTTGCATGACTAAAGACAGTTTATTCACCACATCTAAGACATCCATGAAAAAAGAAGTGCGTAAGATAAAGCAAACTTATTTCAGTTTTGTGTGAAGGCCCATTGCTTCTGCTGCACCTTTTGCTGCATCATGCTCTAGAGCTTGTAAAAGTGCAGGGTATGATATATGAATTGCTTGAACTGCAGTATGCAGTGACAGCAACTGAAAACTTGCAGGTTCTTTTAGGGACAGATATCTGATATTTTTATCACTGAGAGTTTCCTGGATGAAACGCAAGGCATTGTACCATACTGCAGAGCTGCTGTAGTATCTGTACACATTTTTGATGGTTACTTAATATTCATTGAATACAGAGTTGTCCCGACATGCTTGACCTGCTGCCAGTGCCAGTCTGTGGGCAACACAATGAATCTGAATCAGCCTTGGGTTATCTTGCTGTCTTAACTTTGCACCCACCCCACTGTGCATTCCAGTCATGACGCTGGCACCATCACTTGCTAATGTGGTGATCTTGATAGGTCAACTGCATTAGCAGAACACACACACAACAGTTCTGCCATGGAGTGTGTCTGCCCTCCCATCAGGTATTGTAATACAGTCAATTAAATGAATTTTGGCCTGTGCTTGTGTATGCACTTCACATAAATGTTCAGTTTTTGTGAATGGTTACATCAGTGGTTTCATCCACTGTTACCCCAAGGAACTGAGAACCTGCTAAGTGAGCTTTGATTTCTTCCTGTAGGACTTTGTTTATGGAGTCCAGCATGTCATATCTTGCATCCCAATCAGAGTAGATTGTGCCACTGTCTTGCAAGGCTGGACAGCCATTTCGCTTGTGGATTGACAAACACACCAACATTAGTGTCAATCCTCAAGCAACAGCTGCTGCCACCCTGTGCCCCGCCCAAAAGATTCCATTCCTCACCTGCAGAGCTATCAGTGTTTCAAACTGGTTGAGTGATTGCCGTTGTTTGGTAAGGTAGTACATTGTCATTAACTGAGCAACTTTACTGTCATCCTTTGCCTCAGGACCCGAGATCTGCTTCTCAAATGTCACTGGCAGAGATTGTTTTTCTGCTGTTTTCTTTCCAGCTTGCACCAGCAAATGTTCTTGGTTGCTTTCATGAATGTAGAAAGCAGACACTTGCAAATTTGTTGTGCCAGTTGTGGCAAATGGATTGCTTTTGCCACCTTTTTTGCACCAACTGCACTTCCCAACAACATTCCCCTCTGCTTTTTCCTTTACAAGCCATGGAAATAACTTTGTCCAGATGTCCCTCCACAACCTTAATTTCTTGCTGCTTTTAGCAGATGCAGTCTGTTCAGACTGATCATCAGTTTCAGTATTCACAATGTCAGCTGTCTCCTGAGATGTGCTTAAGTCACACTTAGAGGATGATGTTGTTTGTTCCTTATTCTTTGGTGTGGAGGATTCTCCTCCACCCAAATAATCAGTAAGGCTTTGTTGAGACATGCTGCTCATGAGGCTTCCCCGCCCAGCTACTTCACTCTCCTCCTCCACCTTCTCTCCTGGGAGCAGTGCGACTTGGCCCTGCACAAAGCACAAAAAAAAGACACAGTAAATCCTAAACTCACTAAACCGTGCCAGAAATAGTCGTGATGTCCTAAACTGCCTAACATAATCGTAAATACAAAATTTACCCTTTTCTGTTAAGTCTAACACTGGTGCCTCCAGGGAATGTGCAGCATGCACCCGCACAAACTTTGTCTGCTTCGAGATCATGCTCTTGTCCCGACTGCGACGCTTGTTTTTAAACAATGAGAAAGCTTTTCCTTTTCTCTGCCTTCTCTCTCTCTCTCTCTCTCTCTCTCCTGCCAGGTTTTCTCCCCATCGACGGCAAAATGGCACGGGAGCTTGTCGCTGAGCGCTCCTCTAGCTCTCTCCCCTTGCAGAACCAAGGCGCAGGTGGCTTGAAGTGGGAACTGATCACACCCCCCCCCCGAATACTGCTGCTTGCACTGTCTTCCTTCTCATTTCCCCCCTCCCCATCTCATCTGGTGGTGTGCGCCACTCTCAGGGGTGCCAAAATCACCAGGTGACAAGGGGAAAATAAACCAGTAACACATTTTGCGCTTAGCAGTATAGCCCGCTCAGGACTCCTGGGGCCTGTGCCAGAGAGTCTCGGGACTCTCTGGGCTGGTGGGTGAGCATCCCGGCACAAAACAAAGGAAGGACGCTGGTGCCCACGCCCCCAGACCCCTGGGCAGATGATCAGAGTGGGGTATCACTTGATACCAGGACAAGCACCAGGGCAGGTGACCAGAAGGTAGGAGGTGACACTAGACACCGGGGATCATGGTATTACTGTGAGGCAGGAGATCAGAGGGTGGGGTGCCACTAGACTCCAGGGATCATAGTATTATTATGGCAGTGGATGATCGGACAGTTGGGGTACCAGTGGGCACAAGTGATTGCAGTATTATGGTGGCAGTCGAAGGGTGGGGTACAACTGGACACCAGGGATCATGGGTATTACGGCTGTGGGTGATGGGAGTAGGGGGTACCACTAGACACCAGGGGTACCACTAGACACCAGGATAAGTACCAGCGTGGGTGATTGGAGGGTGGGGTTGCCATTAGACACCACAGAAATCATTGCAGTGATGATGGATGATTGGAGAGCTGGGGCATGCCACTGGACACCAGGAAATCTTGACTTTATGGGGACAGGGGATTGGGGTGGAGGGAACGGGTCACCACCACGCCTGACGTGGTGGCTGGCTACAGGAGAGGCATAAACCTGCTGCCGCTTCCCATGCAAATGAGCCCAGAATAGGCATACATTTGGCCCCTTAATGCCTTGCATGCCCAGTGGGCTCATTTGCATGGTGCTACAACAAGGGTCACTCACAGAGGGTGGTGCTTGCAAATCCCAAATAATTACTAAAAAAGAAGAAGGGACTCAGCACTCACAGCCACAGAATACTCGTAGACTCAAAAGTCATTTCATTCTTTTTATTTAAAGGCAAGTTAGGCAGAGAAATCAAACCGGTATAGCTCTGGGAGACCGCCTTGACAAAGCACTCTGGTTGAGGGTGAAACATTACGTTGGTTTGTGGTGGTCTCCCAGGGCTACACCGGTTTGATTTCTGTGCCTAACTTGACTTTAAGCAAAAAGAATGAAGTGACGTTTGAGTCTACGACTATTCTGTGGCTGTGAGTGCCGAGTCCCTTCATTTGCATGGTGTTGGCTGAATATCGTGCCATGGCTCCTGGCTTTAACAGGTCTGGTGGCGCAGTTCCCTGCGCTTCCCTATGGGCTGCATACAACCCAGATCTATGTCTGGGTAACGCTGCTCGACTTAATGCTGTGCTGACATGGCCCTATATTCAGTTGGATAGCGCTGGTGCACTGTCCAACTGACTTTAACAAGCTCTGGGTCGGCCGCAAGGGCAGTCACAGTGCACAACTATGCTAGTGCACATATTTGAATACTGGCTCATTGTCTCTAGTCTGCTTGTCTTTATATCAGACCTCCATATTATGGCACCAGTCCCTTTTCCTTATAAGAATCAGAATGAAAGAACAAACTCTTTACAGCTCTGATCTAGATTTTTTTTATTTTCTTTATTTAGCTGTTTGGGTCTCGCGCCTCGTTCCACCAACTGGCAATGGGGACACACAGGCATTTTTTGTATATTTTCTCTCCAACCCCCTCCAAGGCCTGGCAGATGGCCATGCGAGTGTGTGGAGGCACGAATTGCACCATGTGGTGCCAGCTCAGCCCCTTCCACCTCCTGATGTTTTTCTGCCCCCTCTCTGCCTCTACTACCCACTGGACCTCCACCCTGTGGGGCCGGAACTACTACAGGCGTCAACCCACCCTCACCACCCTCAAGAGGAGCGCTGTCCGTCGGCATGCTCAATCCTGCTCTGCCCTCCCCCCCCCATGCCGGCACCCCGACGACCTGAGGTTGTTCACAAACCCGGGTCGCCGGCGTAGCGTGAGGTAAGGCATCCAGCACTTCAACCCTCTGCGCCACCAGGCTGGCTAGTCATCTAGACTTTTAGAGAGGAGGAGGCTAGAGCCAGAACAAAGAAAGGGCTGCTGTCAGAGGAAGTGTCCATAGCTGCAAACCGATGACTAGGTCCCTCCTCTCAAAGCACTGATTTCCAGAACCAAACCTAGGAATGCAAATACCCTTAATTTCATAACCAACTTGTTCTGTGATTCTGCGACTTATGAGGAAATTGGACATGTGTTAAAGAAGGAGGCTTGATGTAAAAATAAACAGCTTTAGCATATATTATAATCCAAAGGAATGAAAAGTGATGGCAAGTTCAATTGCCCCTCATGGTTTCCTTTTTGCATTTTTTTGGCTAACAGTAAAGTGTAACCTTGTGGCTGTGATAATAGCCTCATTGTTTCTTTTGGGGGGTGTATTGGTGGCCAGCTGCCCCATAGCCTCCCCCATTTAGTCTTCATCTACTGCTTCCTGTGCTCTGTGGAAACCTATGAAGCGTCAGAATCAATTCAAATCAATTTTATTTTTAAAGCGCTTTTCATAACCAAAGCGCTGTACAGACAATAAATATCTAATAGGAAACCAAGTTAAAATGGATTAATACAATAAAATTACAGTAAAATTAGCTGAACTTAGGGAAGGCTAAGTCAAATAAGTTTTTAATTCAGTTTTAAAGCTGTCAACGGTCAGACACTCTCTCAACCGACGAGGTAGAGAATTCCAGAGGGTTGGTGCAGAAAAAGAAAAGGCACGAGCGCCAAATGTCTTGAGGCGAACCCTGGGAATCTCCAGCAATCCCTTGTTGGTGGGTCGGAGGGGATGGATGGGGCAGTAGGGTACAAGGAGGTCTTGCAGATAACCGGGTCCCTGTTCATGTAGAGCTTTAAAGGTCAGTAAACCAACCTTAAAGGTGATCCACCACTGAACAGGCAGCCAGTGCAGTTCGCGGAGCACAGACGTCATATGACTAGACCGAAAGGTCCCAGTCAAAAGCCTGGCCGCTGCGTTCTGCACTAGCTGCACGCTGCGGATATCAACCTCGGGTAGCCGTAGGTAGAGGGAATTACAGTAATCCAAGCGGGAAGTAATAGAGACATGGACTAACGTTGGAAGATCGTCAGGGAGAACCAGGTGTTTCACCCGGGCAATATTCCTCAGATGGTAAAAAGAGGGTTTGACGACGGCCGACTCCTGAGACTTAAGTGTCAAACCCTTGTCAAAAATAATACCCAGGTGACACACCTGGCCTGAGGTAATGAGTGGGACGTCATCAAGAAACAAACCTGACGGCTGTCCAACCCTTATACCTGCCCCGAGGTGACCAGAGTCCACTACCAACACCTCAGTCTTAACAGGATTCAGCCTCAACCAACCGCTATTCATCCAACATCTGATCTCAACAAGGCAAGTGTTTAGCATGGAGAGCGCATCATTCTGTCCGGGTAGAAAAGACATATGGCTGAGTATCATCTGCATAGCAGTGCAAATTCAAGCTGTATCTCCTGATGATGTCTCCTAATGGAGCATACACACAAACAACATGGGGACCAAAATGGATCCTACGCACCCACAGAGCAGAGGTTGAGCACCAGAGGAATGAATTCTGGTGGCCACTCTCACAATCTGCCCGTGAGGTAAGAGTGAAACCACTTGAGGACTGTACCAGACAGTCAGAGAAGCTCGCAGACATCCAAAAGGACACCATGGTCTACAGTGTCAAATGCAACAGAAAGATCAAGAAGGACCAAGATGGTACATGCCTTTGATCTCCTGGCCATTTGGAGGTCATTCAATACCTGAACTTGATCAGTCTCCGTGCTATGCTTCTTCCTGAAACCAGATTGGAGAGTATATAGATATTGTGAGTTGTAAGATGATCATCCAATTGCCGTGCCACTACCTTTTCTATAACCTTACCAACAAATGTCAGGTTGGAATAGGTTGGTAGTTAGCTAGGCAGTCTGGGTCCAAGGTGCTCGAATGACCGCTTCTAAGGGATCAGGAAGATACCCTTTCCACGGACTGCCAGACAGTCTCAGCAAGGATCGGGCAGATAACATTTACACAACCTACTAAAAGGGTGTAGGGCCCGGATCCAAACTACAACTGGTAGGACACAATGTTTGATGATCTCAACAATATCCATGAACTCTGGTCGGTCAAGTCTGACCAGACAGACCGAGTGAATGTCACCTCGCTGATCACCACAGTCCTTCATAGGAGAAAACGAGGCAATGCCAGACCTGATGTCAGCAACCTTATCTGTGAAGAATCAAGCAAACTCATGGACTCTCATTTCCATCATGGTTTGATTAAAATAATTCTAAACTGTGAACCATAGATTTGATATCTCTGAGGAAGGAAGTGCATCACACTTCTGTGCCATTAACACTAGTTCTGAAAAAGATCGGGGAAGCCAGGATCAGAGCTGCTGAGGCTGTAGCATTCTGCCAAGCACAATGCAGACTAGCTCTGGGAGGAAAATGCCTGGATTTCAGCTGCACAGTGAATCCTTGTTGTGGGTCTGTTGTTCTGCAGTGGGTGGTTTATGCCAGAGAATGCTGCAACGTCTGAAGCCATCAGAGGCATGGCTTAGTGAGTAGGGAATTGAGATGGACTTGGAAAGGAAGGGAGAAAACCCAATGAAAATATGTGTCTTCTAAATAACTCACAGGCTTTCAAACAACATGAAGTCTTGCTATATTCTGACATATGCAGTGAGTCCCAACCTTCGAACTGCCCTGGAGGTGAAAGAGTTAACTTTCCATGCCAGGCATGGAACGCTGAGCTCGAGCTCGGTTGAAACTGTCTGTTGTTCTTCAAACTCAAACCGTCAGATTCTTTACTCCGCCTCACTGAACATTTGCTCCGGAGATTTCTCCTGCTCGGTTCATTTTGTCAGTTAAAGTATTGTTTTTCTCGGTTTTCGACCGAATTTAAACCGCAACTGGTCGGTTCAGGCTCTGTCTGTGGTATTTGTGAGTACTAGATAGGTTTACATTATTTCTATTCTGTGTGGAACTTGTAAACGGTTTATCGGTTCGGTTTGAACCGATCAGGTTGTTTAAAATATCTTAATCTGTGATTTAGAGTGTGGTTACCGGTTCTTATCGGTTCTAAAAAATGGATTTTATTACGTTTTTTCCACGACCCGTGACTACGGTTGGGAACCGATAAGAGGGTCTTACCTGGCGGATTGCCATAAACGGGTAAGTTTGGTTAGGACTGGCACTATGTCTGAGAAACCCAAAAGAAAAACCGGGCCCACTGGGTTTCAACACTGCAGTGCGTGTGGGGAAGTCTTTGCCAAGGCTGACCCCCACACCACCTGTGTTTATTGTCTGGGGTATGACCACCTCAGTGCAGACTGCCAGATTTGTAAAAATTTTCCTGCAGCTACCCTGGAAAAGAGAGTTGGTAGGCTCAGGGAAAGGGAGGCCAAAAAGTCCGCTGAACCGGATGGCCAGCCCAGTTCGGTTCCAACTGAACCAGAGGAGTGCCCTCTGACCAGGGCGAGACTTCCTCTGGCAAAGGAGAACCGACTCTGAGAGTCGGTTCCAGCAAAGGACTAGGAAATCAGCTGGTGTGGAGCCAAAACTTTCCTCTCCAACCGCTGAAGAAATAGCCAAAGCGATTCAAATTGTCCAGTCGCTTTCCCCGGTTCCGACCGAACTGGCACCATCAGGTAAGCGCTCGGTTCGGCCGGTTCCACCGGTTCAAGAGTATGATTTAGAGGAATATTGTGAACCGGAGGAGGAGGAGGAAGAGGAGTATGAGGAGAGGAATGTGATTTGAGAGTCTGGATGTGCCCACTGACCCGACATCTCCCCAGACAGACCTTCGGGAGTGTCTCCTCCTAGGCTTTCTGAGTCCCCTTCTCATTTAATGTTTTATAAAAAAGTGGCTGAAACCCTCCAGCTCCCTATGGAGGAAGCTTTGGCTGATCAAGAGGAGCCTGACTATGTGGAAATGATGGATATCCCAGAGTCTAGGAGACTGTCTATTCCCTTGCATAAATCTTTTGGGAAACGGACATTTAAAATTCTAAAAACTCCTCACACTATACCTCCTGTGGATAAGAGAATGGACAAGAGGTACACATTGTCAGGCTCTGATACGGATTTCCTTACACAACAATGCAGCCATGTTGGGGTAGTGCAGGCTGCAGCCTGTGACAAGGCAAATTATTCCCTTGGCCTCACACCCCTCGGACAAGGACTCCAGGAGGATTGATGCCATGGCAAAGAAACAGTACATGGCAGCATCCTTGGGACTCAGACAGGCAAATTATATGGCTTATGTTGCTAGATATCAGAAATCCAGATGGGATACTGTTATGGCTCTAGCAAAACAGGTCCTGGCCAGTTTGCCAAGGAGCTGGAGCAGGTGGCTGCTGATGGTATTGAGGCATCCAAGGTGCAATTCCATGCTGCAGTGGACTCAAATGATGTGTCATCATGGGTCATGGCTACATCTGTGGCACTTCGCAGAATGGCTTGGCTCAGATGTACTAGCCTGTCACAGGATACCCAGACTAAAGCCATGGATTTTCCTGTTGTGAGTAATTCACTGTTTGGGGAGCAGACAGAGAATTACATGAAGAAAATGGATGAGTATAGGACCACCTATAGGAGTACACAGGCCAAGGAAAGGCAGGCCACTCCTCAAAGGCAGCTTCCCAGGGGCAGGGGCAGGCCTTTTCATAGGCCTTTTTACCAAGCCCAGGCCTCCTTTTCTGCTTATGCCCAGAGGGGGTTCTTTAGAGGGAGAGGCAGACGGGGTACAAGCAGGCCTGCTTCCACTCCTCAGCCCAAAGCACCCTGATGGGGTTGCCAGGGCTGATTCTCAGCTACCTGTAGGGGGCAGGCTGGCTTACTTTGTCCAGGACTGGAAGTCTCTGACATCAGACAAGTGGGTCCTGGAAGTAGTAAGCCAGGGACTGGTTCTCAGCTTCAAAAAATTTCCAAAGATGAGAACCAGGTCCTTTCCACCTGCAAATCCATCAGAGGCACTTGCCCTAGAAACAGAAGTTTCTACCCTCCTGGCTCTCAGAGCTGTGGAAAGGGTTCCACCCCTACACCAGGGCAAATGGTTGTAGTCCAGGTACTTCCTTACCCCAAAAAAAGACAGGAGAATGGCGGCTCATCCTGGATCTCAGATACCTAAACAAGCACCTTTTAAAACCAAAATTCAAAATGGTGACTCTGGGAATTATTTTACCCCTCTCTAAGGCCAGGGGACTGGCTAGCATCCCTGGACCTCAAGGATGCCTACTTCCATGTTCTTATCAGAAGCTCCCATCGAAAGTACCTCGGGTTCGAGCTGCCCTCAGGCCATTACCAGTTCAGAGCAATGCCCTTTGGCCTCACCTCTGCTCCAAGGGTATTCACAAAATGCCTGGCAGTAGCAGTTGCTTCTCTAAGAAGGCAGAAAATTGCCATCTTCCCTTACCTGGACGACTGGCTTATAGTAGGCCAGACCCCAGACCAAGTCAAGTTACACCTACAGATAACTCAGCAACTGCTCACCTCTCTAGGTTTCCTTCTGAATCTTTCAAAGTCAGTTCTAGAGCCTGTCCAGCTCCTCACCTTCATAGGCGCAGAGCTGAACACAGAGAAAGGCAGAGCCTTCCTTCCTTTGGACAGGGCAAGGACCCTGGTCTCTCTGGCCTCCTCATTCACCCTGCAGGTGTCTGGACCAGCAAGGCATTTTCTACAGCTCCTGGGGCACATGGCTGCTTCTATAGCAGTAGTGCAGGGAGCAAGATTTCAGATGAGGGACATTCAGTTCCATTTGAGAGCCTTTTGGTCTCAAAGGAAAGACCCTCTAACCAAATTGATCCCAGTAACACTAACCCTGATCCAGGCCCTACAGTGGTGGCAGGATCAGAGTAATCTGAGACAAGGGTTTCCTTTTGTCACTCAGTCTCACTCCTTAATCCTTACTACAGATGCATCCCTCTTGGGGTGGGGAGCTCACATGGGCGACCTCACTACCCAGGGGTTGTGGTCCCCTCAGGAATCTCTGCTCCACATCAATCTGTTGGAACTCGGAGCAGTTTTCTAGCACTTCAAGCTTTTCCAAATCTGTTCAGAACAAAGTTGTACAGGTCAGAACAGACACCACCACCACAATGTGGTACATCAACAAGCAAGGGGCACTTTCGGTCTCGGCCTTGTGCACTGAGGCAATGAGTTGTGGTCTCTGACTTACTCCCTGAACACCTCCCTTACGGCAGTTCACCTCCCAGGCAAGGACAATGTCCTGGCAGATGCTCTCAGCAGGATTTCCCAGGGCCATCACGAATGGTCACTGGACCCCCTAGTCTTGGAGGTGATATTTGCCAGATGGGGCACCCGGCAGATAGATCTTTTTGCAGCCCCAGACAATCACCAACTTCCCCTTTTTTGCTGCAGGCCCCCAGTGTTGGGCTCAGTCCCTCTGGATGCCTTAACTCTCAATTGGGAAGGGAAGTTTCTCTATGCTTTCCCCCTTTCCCTCTCCTGTTCAAAGTGCTAGTCAAAATCAGATCTCAACCCTGCAAGATGATCCTGATTGCTCCAGACTGGGCCAGACAGCCCTGGTATCCACTTCTACTGTCCTTAGCAGTCCATCTTCCCCTGTGTCTTCCCAGGAATTACAACTTGTTAACCTGTGCTCAGGGGAGGGTTTGGTACCCGAACCTCAAATCTCTCAATCTCAAGGCCTGGCTCTTGAAGAGTTAGAGTTTGCTGAGTTACACCTCTCCCAAGGTGTAATGGATATCCTGAAGGCTTCTAGAAAACCTTCCACCAGGGCTGCTTATAATTCCAAATGGAATAGGTTTTCCATATGGTGCTCTGGAAAGCATATTTCCCCAGAATCTGCTGATTTGCCCACAGTCCTGGATTATATGGTCCACTTAAATACCTTGGGGCTGAGGCCAGCTACCCTGAAAGTGCATCTGGCAGCTGTGTCTGCTTTTATTTCAGCAGGCAAGCCTTCTCTTTCTGCTCACCCTGTATTCTCCAAGTTTTTCAAGGGATTGCTTCACACCAACCCTCCATTCATGGACCCTGCCCCCGCCTGGGATCTTAATGTTTGCATTGCTCAGCTTGTGCAACCCCCCTTTGAGCCTTTGTCTTCAGCAGAGCTTAAGTACTTGACTTGGAAAACTGCGTTTCTGGTAGCCATCACTTCTGCCAGACGCATAAGTGAATTACAAGCTTTGTCAGTGGAGCCTGATTTTATCTCCTTTCACAGAGATAAGGTGGTCCTCAGGACTAACAGGAAGTTCTTGCCTAAGGTGGTTTCAGATTTCCACCTTAATCAATCTATATCTCTCCCAGTGTACTTCACTGACCATTCCTTCTCTGGCGAGAGGAGGCTGCACAGCTTAGATGTGAAGAGAGCCCTTAGTTACTACATAGAGCGTACCAAGGGTCACAGGTTTGACTCCTTCCAACTGTTCCTCACTTATGGTGAGGTTGGTAAAGGGAAACCTGCCACTAAAAGATCCATTGCCAGGTGGATTGTCTCTTGTATCCAATTTTGCTATAAGAAACTGGGTAAGGTTCCTCCCTCATGCCTGAGGGCTCACTCTACCAGAGGTACAGCTGTTTCCCTGGCTGCTGCCAGGGACATCCTATTCTAGAGATATGTCAAGCAGCTACCTGGAAAACAGTTCACACTTTTACCAGCATTACTCCTGGACATCCAGGCTAGGGTGATGCTCTGTTTAGCACAGCTGTGCTTCAGAGCCTATTTCCTAAGTAGGTTCTGTCCCTCCTCCATGGGGGTACTGCTTGTAGTCTGCATATGTCAGAATATAGCAAGACTTCATGTTGTTTGAAGAAAAATTACTCACCTTAGTAATGTTGTTTCTTCTAATGGAGTCTTGCATATATGACCTCCCCGCTGCCCCTCTCAGAACCTCTGTTTTTGGGATGTGGGTGGGCAGTGCAGTGTTGGCACTTAGTAGGTGCCCACCTTGTTGTTTTTCACCCCTCCTTTCTTGGGGTGACTTGGTGTTGTGTATTTCATTTTTTGGGTCTCCTGACTTGAGCCTTTGTTTTTTGACCAAAAAATGTGTTCTTATGTTTAGTAGCCAGTTGGCTAGTATAGGTTTACAGCTTCCACACAGGACCTCAGTGAGTTTAGCTCGTAAAGATCTGACGGTTTGAGTTTGAAGAACAACAGACAGAGTTTCAACCGAGCTCAAGCTCAGCGTTCCATGCCTGGCATGGAAAGTTAACTCTTTCACCTCCGGGGCAGTTCAAAGGTTGGGACTCACTGCATATGTCAGAATATAGCAAGACTCCATTAGAAGAAACAACATTACAAAGGTGAGTAATTTTTTCTTCTGGGCCCTGCTCCATGCAGGTCCCCATTGACTGACGATTTGGGATCAGTTGACAGTGCTGGGGTGTCTTGGGGTGGCCTGAAGGAAGACTTATGTGGCAGCTTGAGGTCACAAACAACTATATAAAAGTGAAAAACAAACAACAATTTGAAGTACCACTTCCCTTCCCTAAACAAAAACATTTTGAATACCCCACACTCACATACACAGACAAAACATACGGATGTTTAGCAGTGTGTTTACTGTTCTTGAAACACGCTTCTTTGGAACCATCTCCACCAGTTAGTAAATGGGATTATCCCTATTTTATATTACCTTTATAAGTGCTACAGTATATTACAGTAAACTTATTACAGTACTTATTTTACTAGTTATTTTCCTGTGTATCATTTCCCTGTAAACACAATTGTGATCCAAACAACAGTAACCATCCAAGTATATTATGTAGAATAAATGATGGTCAACTGTTGTCCGCTGAACTCGAGCTCCATGACTGAAGCGCCACAGAAGAAATAGTCTACCGGCCGGAGATTTGAGCCACGATCCAGCCGAGAAAGATGCTGAATGCGGCTTCCTTCTCTGCTGCGCCACTCCTCCCAACCTCGGTTTGTTGTAGGAGACCTGACCCAGCCTGAAGGACCTTGTGCCCTGGTAGCTCACTCGAGCCATGGGGTGAAAAAAGCTGTAAGCACTTCAGGTACATTTCAATGCTTGGCACCTTTCTGGTTCTTCAAACCGTCGCACCTTCATTCTGATTGGTGGACGCCTGCTCAGTGACTCGAGCGGATTGGTCCACAGATCCAGGATATTTTTACTCTGCAAACTGCCGAGGACCTGTGTTGCAGCCTACAAACTGTTTAATTTAAAAAGGGTGCCTTTTTTCCTTCCTATCTCGTAGAGCTGATCTTTAAGTATTTAGTTGTTAAGTGTTAGAATTACATGTAAGCAATTACATCCCTTTTTTGGTGTTTGTACTGCAGAAAGCGTCTGACTTTAAAGTTAGACTGTACATTGTAGAGCTTATTTACAGCATTTTAAGTTTGCCTTAAAGCATATAGTGATAAGATAGTACTGATTTTAGATCTCACTGTTTTAGTCACCCGTTTTTGCTGCTTGCTTTGACCAGCCAGTACTTTCCAGTTTCTCTCACTCAGCCCACCTCTCTCTGCAAAGCTCCCTCCTCTCTAAGCTAATCTGCTCACCCTGTTCTTTTGTTTTCTGCTTACCCCCACCCCTGCCAGCTCCTACTCAACCCCCTCTCCCTTCCTCCTCCCTTCAGTTCGACCGTTGCCCTCCAGGGCTCGGACCTCCACGACTGAAGTGCCGCAGAAGAAATAGTCTACCGGCCCGGGGATTCTAGCCGTGCTCCAGCTGAGAAAGACGCTGACTATGTGGCTTCCTTCTGTGCCACTATCACCACTCTTCCAAACATTGGTTTGTTGTAGGAGACCCCGAAATCGGAGACCCGACCCAGCCTGGAGGACCTTGTGCGGTGGTAGCTCACTTGAGCCGCGGGATGAAAGAAGCCGTAAGCCCTTCAATATTTTCCCACCCTCCCCCACCCTAGGTGGACCCTTACCTATATAGTGTCACTGTGGTCAGATAACTGTGTGTGAATTTCCATTGGCTCCTTATACAAAATAACCACTAGGGGAGTCTCTTTGCGATCTGTCACAATTGGTAACTGGTTACTCCAAATCCATCACTGCCTGGCCTAAGTTATCTAAATCCTTACTGTCCCTATTGCTGCCCAGTCTTCTATTTTGGGCACTCTCCTCTTTATACTGTGTGCTTAACGTCATTTGACTGTTGTGCCTGAAATGCTAGGTCTGTGGATAACTACTATTCTTTGTCCCTTAGCCACTTCTCTTGATAAGGATAACAACTAAGCTGCCAGCATATTCAGCTAAGTTGCCAGCTGCCTCTACCACTTCAAACAGTCAACCCACTTAGGCTGTCACCCTATTTCTAGGTACTTCCTTGGCACAATACCCTAGTCTGCAAGCTTCCTCACTTTATTCCTCTGGTTAAACTATGGCTGGCTGCAGCCTGGTGGGGGCCCTTTTCTCCGTTCTACTATTACTTTTTTTAGATGAGGTTTCGTAATCGCTCCCCTGTTACCAAATGTCTAATGACTCCTTGGGGTTGCTCCATGACTTCAGTTTCTCCAACATGATTTCTGAAAAGCGGCTTGAGCCTGTGCAGAACCTCCTTCTCTATGTTAAGGGCTGTATCTATCACTCTCTATATGCTCACAGTAAGCTACTACAGAGGTGTGCCATTCCCTTAACTTTCCACTCGGTTAGGCTTTGGTTTCCAGTCATTATTGCTGTTCTGCTATCTGGGATGTAGAACTGAATCCTTTCCATCCTAGTTGCTTCTCTTCAGCAGATATATCCGGGATCTCTAATAAAGGTCTGTTTGTTGCCCATATGAACATTAGAAGCTTAACCTGTCACATTGCGAACTTGAGGCATGGGTCAAACTTTACAATCGGACATTCTCTCCTCACAGAAACTTGGCTTAAACCGGGAATACATGACTCCCTCTGCTCCTTGCTGAATTACTCCATTTCATAGAGACAGATTATCACCTAAGCATGGTGGTGGAGTTGCTCTGTTATTCAAAAACCACCTCAATGTTACTATTGTCCCGGCCTCTGCCTCTCCCTCTGTTTGTGAATCCGTACATGCTACTCTTGCATTGGGAGAAAAGAAACTCCATATCATCTGTGCCTGTAAACCCCCCCCCCCCCAACTGGGGCCTTAGCAGGACTGCAGGGCCTCCTTGCGTAATGAGGTTGCAGTTTTGGGGGATTTTAACCTAAATTGGCTAGGAACCGCTGACAGTTCCCTGCTGTCACTGACACAAAGTTACAACCTTCACCAGCTGATAACAGAGGCAACCAGAACTACGTCATCCCTACAGTCGGGTACCCTCTTGGATTGGGTGCTGGTAAACCGCATGGAGCATTTATGGAACGTTGGGATCCTGGCTGATGCACTGACAGGCCATTCTCCTACTTTCTGTATCCTGTCTGTGGTTGCGCCTCCATCTCCCCCACCATGACTTGTCACCTTTACCAACTTAGCTTGCCTAGACCAAGATGCATTTCTGTATGATGTTTCCAAATTAACAGTTCTGAAAGGTTGAGGATGCTCTACAGATTTTCATTAATGAATTCCTTGCTGGGCAGTGCAAGCATACCCCTAAGATTACCAGGAGAGTCAGAGGTAAACAAATGAGGTGGCTCACAAAGACCTCCTTGCTAACCTGTGCCTTATAAACAAACTCTGGAAACATTATCAACTAACTGGCCTTCAATCGGATTTCAATGCCTAGGGAACTCTTGTGAAAAAACAGATTAGAGCTGTGAAGAGCAAATACTGTAAAGACCTATTATACAATGGCAAGAAAATGTCCTGAACTCTGATTGGTCAGTGTGACCCTGGCACAGTGAGGTTATCCCAGCACAACCTCACTGTATGGATAGAATGATCAAAGGATGCCATACACTTAAGATACACATATACTCCAACACTAAAATCTACTAAAAACATTTTATATTTTTTTTATAACAATGAGCCATTGTATATAATAGCAATACTCCAGGGTGTGTGTTGTGCTGGATAACCTCACACCTGGGACATTGGACACACTCGGCCTGCGCCTCATGCCCAACCACCCAGGCGTGAGGTTATCCCAGCACAACCCACATCCTGTCGCGGCATTATTGCTTAATTACATAGCTCAGCCTGTGACCCTAGGAAATTTTGGGCCCAATTCAAAACCTTTGGGGGCTTCTCAATCAGTTATCCCTGGTGATATGATCCTAAATGGTGTTCATTGTAATGACTCTAACAGCATAACAAACTGTTTCAACAGCCTCTTCACTGATCTGGCCAACCTCATTCTTCCAGCCTTGCGCAACGCACTCTAAACTCCTATCTGCTAACCCTCTGGACAACCTTGCTGCCCTGTCCCATTAGTTTTCCCAAGCTCCACCGTTCTGTTCCAAGGCTATAACAAGATCGGACATCCTGAAACTCCTGAGATCCAACTCTGTTAATACTAGCACTGGCTCAGACTCTCTAGAACCTCGACTTCTTAACTTGCTGCTCCCTCATTGTCTCACCGCTAGCCAGAATCTACATGCTATCTCTCTCCTGTAGTACCGTTCCGGACCTATGGAAAAACTGCTCATATAACGCCTGTCTTTAAAAAAGGTGACCCGAAGGACATTGCCAACTGCAGGCCCATAGCTATTCTTTTAGTCCTGAGCAAAATTCTGGAGAAAATTGATTGCGACACAAACTATTGACTACCTAACAAAGTTTAATCTTCTCTCTTTTACCCAACATGGGTTCAGAAAAGGTCATAATACGTTACTGGCTCTTCTCAAACTTACCACTAACACATGGTCCAATATGGACTCTGGAAAACTTACAGGAACCATTTTCATTGACCTTACCTAAGCTTTTGACCTTGTTGATCATCCCTTCTCCTCTTCACTCTTGACACCTGCATTTCTCATCCCCTGTTGTTGACTGGTTTAGTAGCTACCTATTTAACAGGGTGCAAACTGAAATTTAACTCCTCCTATCCAACAGAACCACCATTAATTGGAGTGCCCCAGGGCTCCATCCTTGGGCCCTTTTTTCCTCACTCTTTATAAACAATGTTGCTGAGGTTCTTGAATCCTGTTCAGCAATTCTTTATGTGGATGATCTTGTGATATACTGTATACTAGCTCTGCTAGTATTGCCTGTATTAACACATCCCTTTCCTCTGACTTTAATAATGTCCTAAACTGGTTAAATGCCTACAAGCTGGTACTAAATTCAAAGAAAACCAAAGCCATGCTTCCAGGCTCTGCCCCTAAGCTCAGGGCCTGTCCCATGTCTTTGTTGGTTTGTGACGTTGGGGGCAGTCCACTGGAATGTGTCACATCTTTCAATTACTTAGGGTACTGCTTAACCAACCCCTGGATTTTAACCTTCACATACAGTCCTCTTGCAAATCTATAAATTCTAAACTGGGAGTAGCTTACAAAACTGGCTATATGCTTATGCCCTCTGCCAAATTGGCAATTGCCAGAGGCATCCTGCTCCCTACCCTCACATATGGGGCTACCATTCTCGCCACTGCGCATAAAACCTCCCTCCAGAAATGGGACGTTGCTTATAACAACATATGTCAGTATGTCTCCTTGACTCGAGCACCACTGTCAACTCTACAGGGTCTTGCGTTGGCTTTCTCCCTCTGCTAGCAGACAATACTACCTTGAGTCACTCATTGATTCAATCATCCAGGATCAAACCTCATCCTCACTTGCGGCACGGTTGGTCCCTCAAATCTCCTCCCATGGACTTTGATCAGCTGATAAATCTATAATCAATGTAGCGAGATGTCGTACGACTAAAGGTACTGGTGCTTTCCAATATGCTGCTCCCCAGCTGCGGAATGTACTTCCCCTTGCCCTCAGGCAGTCCCAGTCCCATCTAGGCTTTAAAAGAGAGTTGCACCAATATCTATCCCTTGCAGACTCATGTACTTGCTTTGACCCTACTTGATGTCAACTGGCCTGCTACTTAAAATCCTCCTTACTTTGCCCCACCCCTACTCCATTTAGCTCCCTAGTTCTGCTACTCCTAGACCCATTCCAAGCTGTTACTCAGGTCTATTTTGATTCTCTCTTCTTTCCCCCTGATATACTGTGTAATGTGTTTTACCATCCTCAGCCTTCTTCCTACACAGTCCCCCTAGCATCATTATGTCATTTGGTTGTCTATTTCCATTCAATCTGTTTGATCTTCCCTATATGGAACTGTTTTTCTAAATCCTTACCCTTTTTAGGCTATACAATTTGCCTGCATTTTTGTTTTTGATACTGTACTGCTTCTTCCCAGTGTGTTACTCTGATTGCCAGTATTTTTGTCATTGATACTGTACTGTTTCTTTCTAATGTGTTACTGCACTTATGAATTGTTATTCTGTATGTTCTACTTTGTTGTACTCTCCCTGGTCGTCCCTGAAAATAGTCATTTTATGGCTAGTGCGCTTACCCGGTAAACAAAAACTAAATAAATAAATGTAGTATAAGGAAATAAACCCATTGAGGGGTGAAAACAAATTATAAATAAACTCTCCTTTTGTGCTTGCGGTTTCATAATCTGGGTGGCCCCTTCAATGGGTTTATTTCTTTGTATACCACACTTACTCAATGTTTATTTTATATCTATAACCAGAAGTACCACCCCACGTACACACTTCCTAGCAAAAAAGCAGAATGATGACTCACTCTCTACAAGAATATATTTTTCATCCAAGTGTTTATTTTTACTCAGATGGCTTATACAGTGAGTGATACAATACTCAAAAGTGTTTCATGGGCTTCCCTACCCACTTCATCAGGGACACTTCACATAGTAACAGAAACGTAGAATATGTCAGCAAAAAGGCCCACTTGGCCCACTGTCTCTGCCTAGTTGTTCCCTGCCTAATCTCTCTCCACAGACCCTGCCTGGTCTCTGGTGACCCTTCCTCCTCTCTGCCTGTTTTCTAATACATCCCTGTGTTTATCTCACGCATGCTTGAAGCCCCCCCCAACTGTTTTTGCCTCCACCATGTTTTTGCCTCCATCACTTCCACTGCCAGTTTGTTCCAACCGTCTTCTACCCTTTCAATGAAGAAGTATTTCTTCATTTCTCTTAACCTCCTTCCTCAGCATCATCACATGCTCGCTGGTGCTGTTGCTTATTTGAAAGACTCCTCTCCTGCACCTGTTCACCCTACGAGGTACTTGTAGGTCTCTATCATTCACTAAAAATACCACCAGCAGCTTATCATCATCCTCATCAAATCTTTCTTTATTCAGGCGAACATCATTGAGCAAGGCTCATTTACAAGATGGACCTGATAAGGTCAAGGTTCAACAGTTGATACACAACAGATACATCATACACTTATATAAAACAGTTATACATACAGGGGAAAAAACATGTTTATAATCACAGTGATGTACAGTAAATTCACATGATAAAAATTGGTTACAGGAAAGTTAAGCTAATATTTACAGTATATACAGTATATACATATCCCAGTGTGGGGGGCCATGGCAAACACACAATATAATGTAATACTAGGATGGTGAAGGTATTACTGGGTGCCATAAGGTGGGGTGTCTGTCTGGAAGGATTATGCCATATATGGTTAATTTTTTGGGAGGGAGATTGTGAGATGATAAAGCTAGCTCTAGCGGTAGCAACTGCATTTCTCTGTGAAGAAGACTGTACAATGCTGTTTAAAGGATGCAAATGGAATGATATTGGATAGTTTTAGGGATTTTTGTAGGGTGTTCCATGCTATAGCTAGAGAATAGCTGATTGCTGCCCTCCCTAGCCTGGTGTTGAATTTGGGCAGTTTGAGCAGGATGATGTTGTTGCTTCTTAGGGCATAGGAGCTAGGAATGGTCTGGGTGAAGCAGTCCAGAATATAGTTTGGAAGTTTTTTTGATAACGCGCTGTAAATCCATAGTGCTGCATTTCTGTTCCTTCTGAGGTGAAGGGGAAACCCACCCAACTGCAGCATAAAGAAAGCAATGGTGGGTATTAGATGGCAGATCTGTAATGAATCTTATTGCTCTGTGATATAAGGTATCCAGCTTGTGAAGGTAGGAGATGGGGCAGTGACTATAAAGGAAGTCTGCATAGTCAACAACTGATAGAAAAATGGCCTGGACTAACCTCATCTTTGAGTCTCTGTTTAGGAAGGGTTTTAATCTATAGAGAAGGCCAAGCCTTTGGTGAAGCTTTTTTAACAGTTCTTCTAAATGATGAGTGAAGTCGAGTCTGTTGTCAGTCCACACACCTAGGTATTTGAAGTTTTCTACATACTCCAGATTTTCTCCAAGTATAGTGCATAGCTGGGGGAGAATGATTGAGGAGGAGGTGCTGGTGGAGCTTTGGTTTGTGAACATCATTGCTTTAGTTTTCTTTGCATTTAACAGAAGCTTTTTCCTCAAGTAGCTGATATTGTAACAAGGAGAGTTCTGTTTGTAGGATTTCACGAGCAGCTGCAGGCAAAGGGTTGCTGACATACAAAACAGTGTCATCAGCAAAGAGGTGTACAGAGGAATTGGTGAGGGTTGAATCAATATTATTTATATAAATGGCAAAAAGGATAGGACCCAGTATAGAACCTTGGGGGACTCCTCTTAACAGTGGTTTTAATGGGGATAGATCACCTTCAGCTTTTACCTGCTGTGACCTACCGGTGAGATAACATCTGAACCACTTAAGGGAGGGTGGATCTAGGCCAAGGGAGTGCAGGGATGATAGTAGAAGCTCGTGGTCCACAGTATCGAATGCTTTGCTCAGGTCCAGGAACACTGCACAGTCATTATTCTTTTTATCTAATTCGGTTTGCCAGTCATTTGTGACCTTGGCTAGTGCAGTGATAGTGCTATGCTTGGCCCTGAATCCAGATTGAGCTGGATTTAAGAGGTTAGCATTGTCAAGATACTCCCTTAACTGGTTACTCACTAATTTCTCCAGCATCTTGGATAGCACTGGTAGGATGGAAATGGGCCTGTAATTATTAAGTTCCATAGGGTCCCCTGATTTTAGAAGGGGAACCACTTGGGCTATCTTCCACAGTGTGGGAATAGAGCCAGAGTTTAGAGATAGGTTAAAGAGGTGTGTTAGGGGGACTGCAAGTACATGGCATGCAATCTTTAGAAAGTAGGGGTCCAGAGAGTCTGCCCCTGCGCTTTTTTTGGTATCCAGTTGCCATAATAGATCCTCTACTTGCTTCAACAGTATAGATTTGAAGCTGAAGGAAGAGTCAGCTCTCTGATCACCAGTGTAATGGGAGCTAATTGTTCCTCAGCAGGTTAGCTGGAGAGGTGTCAAAAGCAAAGCAGCCGTTGTGAAGTGGTTATTGAAGGCGTCCAGAATTTCCATTTTGCCAGTGATAGGGCCATAACTGTTATGTAATTGAGTTGGAAGGGAGGTGTTAGCATCCTGCCCCACCATACCCTTGATGGTACCCCAAAATCTAGCAGGATTATGATAGGAGGAGTCGAGCTTGGCCAAGTAGAAGGCAGCCTTTGCATCCCTAACCTTCTTGGTGCATCTATTCCTGGCTTTCCTAAAGATCATCCAGTCATTTGCATTCTTGGTTTTTCTTGCCATTTTCCAGAGTTTGTCTCTCTCCAGCAGTGCAGCTTTTAGGTCAGCTGAAAACCAATGACAGGATTTGTTTTTTATTCGGATACTAGAGATTGGGGCATGGGTGTTAAGGGCATTTATTATAATGCTATTTAGCACCTGCTGAGCTTTTTCAACAGAATGGGCAAGATAAAATTCTTGCCAGTGTGGAGAGTGAGCTAGATCATGCAAATATCCTTCAATATTGATGTTTTTCTTGGATCTCCTCATGAGGAATTTTGCAGGGATTGTTGTTATGCTGGTGGATCTTACCCCTGCGATGGGGCAGTGATCACTTATATCATGAAGAAGCACTCAAGCGTGTGTGAATAGATGTGGTTTATTCACTAGCATGATATCAAGTAGTGTGCTGTTATTACTATTCCTTGCATTAATTCTTGTTGGCTCATTAATTAGTTGTGTGAACCCATAAGTATCACAGAATGATACCAGAGGTGCAGCTGCCTGGGTAAGCCAGTTGAAATTCAGGTCACCTAGAATAATGACTTCTTCAGTGCTAGGCTTGAGCAGGTTTCCCAGGTGGGATGAGAGCTTGTGTCCAGCAGAGGGGGGTCTGTAGCATCCAACTAGCTGAAAAGCTGCTGTATTGGGGAGAGAGTCTTTTAGGGATAGACATTCAAATTCCTTGGGCATAGAGGTTGCAGCAATACAGGATACAGCTATACGGTTTTGCATATATGGCTACTCCACACTCCTTGTTTGGCAATCAGCTCTGAATAGCTGATAGTTGGGTAGGTTAACATCCCTGTCTGCTGTGGTCGGTTTGAGCCATGTCTCAGATACCATGAGAAAGTCTGGCAGGTATGGGCAGCCAGGCTTGTATCAGTGTAAGTTTTTTCAACAGACTGCATACATTAATATGCAGGAAACTGAGGCCTTTAATTGAGGTTAGGTCTGATGGAGAGGTGATACATTCAGGGGGTCCAGGGTTGATTTCCATGTTACCAATACAGAGCAATAGAAAGAGCAGGAGTTTTGTGAGGGCTGCCAGTGATAGGGAGAGGGGGCTGTCTTTGGTCCTCCTTCTCTTATTCTGTTGCCACTCTTTTGGGGTGCTCCATGTGGGGTTAAGGAATTGTGTCGAGACACCAAGTAGCAGTTTGGTGGTTAGGCTTAGGGGGACCTGTATATCCAGTAGTGGAGCCTTGATTGAAATACATGTGTGGTGGTATGTGTCTCTTTTTGGTGGTCACACCACTGTAGTCGATGCAGCAATGGTAGGGCATATGTGAGGGTTTGAGCGTCAACCAAAGGGGATGGTTCAGAGAGACTGGGCGGATGGATCACCCTAATTTGTGTGACAGGGACATCATCTTTGTGGAACCCCATGGCTGACAGTGAAAGAAGTATCAGAAGTAAACTCCCCATTATGAGAGAGATATTGTTAGTTGGCTATCGGGGGAGTAGTGAAGTTGCTGATTGGTTGGATCAGCAAGCTGGCGTGACAGTCTGTTGGTTTAGAATAATGCTGAGGGCGGGGAAGAGATTTCGGGAAGATGCCTATAAAGTAACACATAAGAGGGGGAAAGGGTGGGTGGGCAAAAATTTTGCGCCCTTTCCCAGTCCTCGCTGTCCCTCCTGGCCTCGGGTTCCTGAGTCGGCTTAGGTGCACCACCGCCCGCTGGCTGGAGCGAAGCCCCGGTGCTGAGCTGGGTGCTGTGGGTAGGGATGGCAGGCTGGAGAGACAGAGGAAGGTGCAACAATTAAATAGAGACAGAAACTAGTGCTTCTGTTTGTCACTGACTAAATCTGCACAACAAAAGACTGTGGGGGGTGGGGGGGGTGCTGTGGCACCTCAGCATCTGGCCCACCTTGCAAATGCAAAAAGGAGTTGTAATCACAGTAAAGAGCAATAAATTGGCAGTTTCCCCTTGCAATTACATTAGCAGAAAACAGCACCTTTTAGGTAAATTACACAGTTTAAGGGAGGAAAGTGGCGCCTCAACGTCTGGCCCACTTCGGATACCAAGGATTAGAATTACAGCAGAAATAGAATTAAATCAACAGATTCCCTTTACAGATGCAGTAAGAATAGAAGACGGCTCTTTTTTGGGGATTTTGCAAGAATACAGGGAAGAAAATCAAGTCCCAGACAGATTTCGGTAAGGCAGGCTCAGTCAGTGTAAGTCAATGGGGCAGGAGAGCCAATCGGCTGCTGTGCCTAGAGGAGTACTCATACCGATTGGCTGCGCCTTTCCGAGTGCTCCCTCGCTGTCCCTCCGGCCTTGTGGTTCTCGAGTCGGCTTAGGTGCCGCTGATCTGAGGAGTGGTCAACAGCATGGCAGGAGGGTTCAATGCCAAAAGTGCAAAATCATGCACCTGGGCTCAGGAACCCAGGAGTTGAGTACAGGATGGAGGAGGTACCGCTTAAGCTGGTTCAATTTCAGTTGGTTACCATCTGTATCCCTCTCCTGGTCACCCCTGAAAAGGGACTTCTAGTCCCAGTGGGCCTACTGGTCAACAAAATTAAATAAATAAATCATGTCAGCCTGTCGCTGTCCTCTCTTCTAGGGTGCACATATTGAAATCCCTCAGTCTCTCCATGTAAGGCATCTCATGCAACCCCTGCACCATTTTAGTTGCCTCCTCTGAACTGACTGTACCCTGTCTAGGTCCTTTTGAGGTGCAGCCTCCAAAACTGTACACAGTACTCCAGGTGGAGTCTCACCAGCAAGTGATGTGGTGGCAACACCACCTCCTCCTCCTGCTGGAGATACCCCTCCTTATGCACCCCATCGTCCCACTAGCCCTACCCATTGCCTTGTTATACTGCCCAGCCACTTTGAGGTTGTAAGATATGATAACCCCAAGGTCCCTTTACTGTTTAGTGATGTCAATACCTCCTCCATCCTGTACTCAACTCCTGGGTTCCTGAGCCCTAGGTGCATGATTTTGCACTTTTTGGCATTGAACCCCTCCTGCCATGCTGTTGACCACTCCTCAAGTTTTCCAAGATCCCTGCACATTCTCTTCACCCCTTCCTGTCTATGCAGTTGAGGATTTTGTTATAATCTGCAAAAAGTCATACAGTACCTTCCCTTCCAGTTCTTCTGCAGTGTCAATTATGAAGACATTGAAGAGGACTGGTCCCACTGCTGATCCCTGTGGCACCCTGCTGGTTACTCTTCCATCATCAGAGTGAGTGCCATTAAACACCAGCCTTTGTTATGGTATCTGTTAACCAGCTTCTAACCCAATTCACCACTCTGGATACCACTCCTAGGTTGCTCAGTTTGTTTATCAGCCTCCTGTGCATCACAGTGTCAAAAGCCTTTGCTATAATCAAGATAGGCCACATCCACTGCCTTCCTTGATCTATTCCCCCTGGCCAGCCAGTCAAAGAAATCTGTCAGATTTGTTTGGCATGACCTCCACTACATGAATCCATGCTGCCTGTGGTCTTGCAGCCCACTGGATTCAATGTACTCCACCAGTCTTTTCTTTCAGTGAGGTTTCCATTAATTTCCCCACCACAGAAGCAGGAGAGAGACAAAAAGGGAAACGTTTTGCTAGGTAAAGGTAGTACCTTTATTAGGCTTATGAAAAATAAAGATAAAAGCTTTTGAGGCCTATTAGCCTCTTATTCAGGTATTCTCTTTGTTTCTGTCCTGCTTTTGTGTGAGCTAACACGGTGAAGAATGACCAGCCTTTAATTGCTAACCTCCTTCCTACTGCTGCATTTATGTAGAGGCACCATGTCGGCTCTTCTTCTATCCTTCAGAACCACACCTGTGTCCAGTGAACTGTTGAACAAGGCTGTCAGTGGTGCAGCTAGCACCTCTAAGTTCTTTCAGTACCCTAGAGTGTATCCCATCTGGCCCCATAGCTTGTCCACCTTCAGAGCTGCAAGTCCCTTTAGGACTCTTTCCTCTGAAAATAGACTTGTGTCTCCTCCCCCCCCACCTTTGTTTGTGCTACTCCCTTGTGGTCTGTCCCCTGGCTCTCTCCAGTGTGAAGTCTGCGCCGCTGAGGCTTGGGTCTGGAAGCATAAGCAGACCAAGATAAATTGTAAAATCCACAAGTAGTGTTATAATTATTATTAGTAACGAGAATAAAAACAAAAATAAATATACAGACTGGTTTTCAGCATAGGCAGTCCAAAAACAAAGTCCAATTTCTGAGTTCAGAACTGAAGTCTACAATTAACCATCTGTCTGTTGCACCTGGTCTCCAAATCCCCCTGAAAATGGTTGCTCTCCTCATTTCACACAAAACTTAGTAATCTTGTCAGCTTCTAGCTTCCATCAGAGCATTGTAACCCAGAACGTCAGAACTTTGTCATATTCTAGCTTCCACCAGAGCATTGTGACCCTGAACTTCAGAACCTTGTCATATTCTAGCTTCCAGAGCATTGCGACCCAGCTACTAGCCGGCCTCTTTTGCTGACAGATTCCACCAGCCTGCGGTTAAAGGAGTAGTCCACCCAAAATTTACAAAAAACATGTTGTGCGGAGTGTTTTGATTTGCATGTTAAGTTCTAGTGTGTCCTTCCTTCTGTCTGCTATTAAAGAGTTTTTTCCTAAATTAGCCTGCTAGTTTTACGGCCCCTGGGGATCTCCATCGGAGACAGTTTAATTGTATTCCTTTGTCCTACAATGCACCCTGTCTCATGTGACAGTGATGTAGCAGAGACCATAAATCCATCAGAAAGCACTGCATTACAGTCAGTTCACAACAGTAGAGATGGCTATATTTTAAAATCTATAGAGTTCAGTTTAGTGACTGCCCTCATCGTAAAGGTCTTACTGTCCTGAAGAACTTTGTTGCTGGAAATTTTTATGCAGCTTGTAAAGTTTCCAAGATATTTAGTTTGTTTGGCATGTGTGTGCTGAATGTTGGGTCTCTACTACATCACTGTCTGAGACAGGATGCATTGTGGGAACAAGGAATGCAATTAAGTTGTCTCAGATGGAGATACCAAGGGGTTGTAAAACTATCGTAAAGCTAGCAGGCTAAGTTAGGAAAAACTCCTAATAGCAGGCAGAGGGAAGGACACACTAGAACTTCACATATAAATCAAAACACTCTGCACAACGTATGTTTTTACAAATTTTGGGTGGATTACTCCTTTAAAAGGTCACACCCCAATATACTTCGCTAACAAACTCAAAGAGCTGCATCTGTAATCATTTCAACAATAACAACTATATCTAGTTTACAAATCAGGGAACCCAGTTTCATACACATTTTTAATAACTATGTATAAGCAAGGTAGAGACAGCAAAAAGGGAAAACGAAAGAACAGCAAGTAAATCCTCACTGCCCTTCCCCTTGCTTTCCTCATCTGACCTATTTTATGTGAAGAAAGTCTTATCTCTTTTAGTGACCCCTTTGACTGTCCTTTCCTTTGTCTGTGCCTTGGCTCCCCTAACTGCCTTTCCTGCTTCCCCCTCTTTTAGTAGGTATACCTCCCTGTCCTCCCTCTTGTGTGTCCTTATATCTCCTGAATGCCACTCTTTTTTTTTTTTTTTTTTTCCTTCACCATCTTGACCACTTCCTTAGAGAACTATAACAGTCTCTTTTGCCTTCTGCCTTTTTTTTTTACTCGCTTCCTTCATGGAGAGGTTGGTTGTTTTAATTATGCCCTCCCTTATTTTTCCCCACTGTGCTTCCAACCGTCCCTGGCAATCACCCCTCACAAGGCAGTTTCTGAGGCTCCCGTTTCTTGAAAATCCACTCTCCTAAAGTCCAGGACCCACATCCTCTTGTGGTTTGCCTCTATTCTTGTCTTTATGATAAACCACACTAAACGGAGATGACTGGCACCCGGGGAACTGCCCACTGTGTTGTCTTCAATGCTGTCCATGCTTGTGAGCACCAATTGCAGCACTATCCTGTCCCTAGTGGGTCCTTTGACTAGCTGCCTGAAAAAGGCCCCTTGTGTGGAGTCAGGGATGGCTCTGCTGCTTGCCAGAACTGCTGTTGGAAGGCTCACTGTATATCTGGCAGATTGAAGTCACCAACAAGCAGCACCTCACCTTACTTACAGTTCTGATGATGGCTTCCCCAAGTGCCTGATCCCACTCATCTTCCTGTGCTGGAGGTATGTACACTACCCCAATAAACATAACAGGCTCGAAGTCTGTCTCTAGGATGACCCACGGGACCTTCAGCTCTTCCTTGTCCTCAGGGTTCCCATGTACTTCTGTGGCCTTGATTGCCTCCCTCACATATAATACAACGTCTCCTCCCTGCCCTGTCTCTCCTGAACAGAGAGTAGCCCAGTGTGGCCGTGTCCCAGTCATGATGCTGATTGCACCACGGGTCTTGTATGGCCACTAAATCCAGGTCATTCTCCACCAGGATGGCTTCTGGGCTGGAATTTTGTTTTCAAGACTCTGTGCATTGGCACATGTGGCCTTCCACACCTTAACCCCACCTGTGCTGTTTTTTTATAACCTGACAGAAAGAATACAAAATCTTTAGGAGAGGTGCTGGATTCTGTAAACATCTATTTAAAAACTGAATATATAACATGCAGTGTTATCCTAGAAATGGGAATGAAACTGTACCTGAGAGAAATCACAGTATGTTTTTGCAATTCTTCAGAAACCTGTTCCTAAATTATTAATGAAATGCATTTCTTGGGTAACTAATATAGAAACACATTATAAAGGTTATGCCTAAATGTTTTGCTTTTCTGATCTTACAAATTGCAAAAAATAATTGGAATTATATTTTACCAAATTAAAATTAGATATCTGATGAAAAACAATATTCCTTTTTGAAGTTTTGTCATTTCATAAGTTCACAACTTGAGCGTTTACATTATCTTTTAAAGGATATGTAAACCACATAAATTTAACATATTCATTTTCTAAGATACGAATAGGACATGGCATAGGAATTGGGCACTTAGAGGAGGGTGATGCTAAAGATGGGATGTAGTTGAGGGGAGTGGAGGTGAGCAGTGGTTGTGGTAGCAGCCGCAACAGCAGCAGAGATCTTCTTGGTACTGCGATCTTTGGGGCTCTGTCTTTCTCTTAGTAGACCACCACGTATTTTTTGTAAATATACAAATGAGGACATGAGTTCGACATGGTAATTGAGCACTTAGAGGAGGGTGATGGACTAAAATATGGAGGGCTGGGGGTTCAGTTGCAGCAGTAGGAAGCAGAAGTCTTAATGGAACAGCGATCTTTGGGGGCTCGCTGTTTTTCCCCACTGGACCACCAGTTATTTTTTTAAAGACTGCAAAGTAGGTGCAGGAGTATTGGGTGTTTAGTGGAGGATATAGATATTCAACGAGGCTGGCACTGGGAGACTGTATTGGGATGTGGTGTGTTAATACTGTGCATCTCTGTGTGGTGCAGTTTTCAAACCTAAAATACCATCAAACATTATCAATTAACTTATGTATTAGTATGAATAATACATAGGTAAAGTGGGATTTTTACCCTTTTCAACAAATGTGAAGTAAAGGGAGAACAGTGTTTTGCTGCTTGAAGGGCTGCTGCAGCACTTGTTCATGCTGATCGGGCTCTCTCATCATTTATTTATTTATTTATGTCTTTGGCAACTGGTAGGTACACTGATCCAGGGGACCGTTTTCAGGCACGACCCGGGCCACTGAGGTAGAGGGGTCAGGTCCATTCATAATACAATACATATTACGTTTCTAAGCAAGGTGATAACAGACACTTATGCAAATACACATTCAAACATAAGTATGCTTAGGTACACAGTGGCATTACGATACAGAAACCAATAAGCAGCACGAAACAGTATGACATTGAGGAAACTTTATGAGAACAGGCAGTACAGGACATCAGAGAAAAGCTGGTTATACCGTAAGTATCATAGTGTCCGCATACAGATTATGACAAACCAAAATTATATAACAATGTTGTCATTGAGGTTATCATGTAGCATGTCGGTGGCCATTTTAGGGAAACAGAAGGAGGGAGATTTGTCTCAGGTGAGGCTCTTGTTTACATTTGTATAAGTGCTACAAAACTGTATTTATCTTAATTTAAATGTAGTTTCAGCATTCATGTAAGCAGCAGCCATTTATTTAAAGAGCTAAGAAGCCAGATGTTACAAAATTAATATGTTAAATTTATGTTTTCAGGTATATTTAAGGAATGTGTAACTTAACCCTGCCATAGTAATGTTGCTCTACAGCTGTGAAAGACTGAACATTCTAAGCAACTGACAAGGATAGCATGGAACCAGGTGTTCTGTGATGTCATAACTTTGGGGTGTGTTTGCCCCAGTAGGTGTGCATGTAATACCAAACCAGTAAATGACTTACGCAATGACAGCGTGGACAATGAAACTGTCAGTCTGATAGAGTTTCTTCTTTTTCATTTATATCCTGTATGCACAGCATAGTTACAATATATAAAAAAATTACATGAACAATAATTTAATTTCGTATTAAATATTCATTGATGTTTTGCAGTCTAAGGACCCAATCTCAGCACTCGTGTGGCTGCATGCTGGCAGACATGTGGAGGAACCTTGCCAGATCCGTAGTCTAGCATCTCCTAAGTTAAGTGTGCAGAATGCAGAGCCATATGCAGAGAGCCTAGGCTTTGTGTAAGGGCAAGGAATGCCCTATCACTGCCAGCAGCCCGCTCACTGACCCCACCATATATTGGAATGGGCCAGCCCCCCGAGAGAATGCAGAGGGGACACTCTGGATCTGGATCCACAAGGGAACCTGTGTAGCTGCGCAGGTGCAGAAGGTGGCGTAACGTGGGATGTATATGAATGAAGATGCTTTTGTTAGTATTACCTGATTGGCTGGCTGAGACCTCAGCCAATCAGACTTTACTGTAGGCAAAGCCATTGTTCTGGTACTTACCACTGAACAGAGAGGACATCTCTGTAATGTGGGACAGTTTCTTTTGGACAGGGAGAGAAAGTGACTTTTTGGTGTGCCAGAGAATGGGAGGGAGCTGGGAGCCAGAGGGAGATTGGTGGGGTGAATGCAGTTGAAGACCAGAGTCGGGTTGGATGGGGAGAGCTGGAAGGAATTGTTTTGGGGAGGTGGGTGGGTGAGGGGGATAGACTGTGGTGGGGACACTGTAGATCTGGATCCACAGGAGGATCTGTGTAGCTGCGCAGATGTGGAAGGTGGCGTGGCATGGTAAGTATATGAATGGAAATGCCTTTGTTAATAATACCTGATTGGCTGAGGCCTTAGCTAATCAGGTTTTACTGAAGGCAAAGACATAATTCATTCAGTCATTCTGACACTTACCACTGAACAGGGAGGACATATGTGCAGCGTGGGACAGTTTCTGTTTTACAAGTAGAGAAAAATACTTTTTGGTGTGCCTGGGAATGAGAGAGATGGGGGATAGACAGGGATTGGTGAGGTGAATACAGTTGAAGACCAGAGCCAGATTGGGTGGGGGGATGCAGAGGGAGTTGTTTTGGCATATGGGTGGGGGTGGGGATGGAATATCTGAATTGACTGTGTGGTGCCAAAGCGTCACTGGGGGGTGGAGGGCTTTTTCACAACGGAGTGTAGCGGGGTGGGGAAAGAGTTAAAGGTCTGGGTGGTAGAAGGGGGTGAATATAAGTAAACGGAGTGGGTGGGGTAGGTTTTACAAAAAATAAATATATTAAAACTCTGCATATTTCTTTGCCAGCAAAGTATTACTTTGGCTGTGAAAAATGACACGACGTGCCACTTCACCAATGAAGTGCCACTTTGTATAGTTTCAAACAAGCGAAGTTTGGCTTAGCACTCCTCAGGCGAAATCTTTGCAGAATTGGGAAGCTTCACAAAGTTTTCACTAAGGGAAGATTTCCTGACTTTGCACATCTCTACTTGTAGGTTTAGGCCTGCTTCTGAGCCAGTGCAAGTTTTAGTGTTCATTGGCGCCGACGGCCATCCCGGGTGATCTAGTGGCCTCGTTTCCTGTCCTCAGCCCATAAGTAGTCTTAGGCATCTAGTGGGCCCCCCTGACTAGCCCTGTTTCACCTCCCCATCCATTTTGACAGGGGTTCCTCACCAGAGTCCCTCCCTCCACTGGCTCCTAAGGCTGGTGCAGCATTGCAGCGTCTCCTGCTGCCAGCCTGTATCTGTTTACAGGCAAGGATTGCTGGCAGACTGTGTGCCAGCCTGAGCAAGGATTGCCATGCTTCAAACAACATGAAGTCTTGCTATATTATGACATATGCAGTGAGTCCCAACCTTCGAACTGCTCCGGAGGTGAAAGAGTTAACTTTCCATGCCAGGCATGGAACGCTGAGCTCGAGCTGGGTTGAAACTCTGTCTGTTGTTCTTCAAACTCAAGCAATCAGTTCTTTACTCCGCCTCACTGAACAGTCGCTCCAGATTTCTTCTTCTGCTCGGTTCATTTTGTCGGTTAAAGTATTGTTTTTCTCGGTTTTCGACCAAATTTAAACCGCAACCGGTCGGTTCAGACTCTGTCTGTGGTATTTGTGAGTACTAGATAGGTTTTACATTGATTTCTATTCTGTGTGGAACTTGGAAACGGTTTATCGGTTCGGTTTGAACCGATCAAGTTGTTTAAAATATATTAATCTGTCATTTAGAGTGTGGTTACGGTTCTTATCGGTTCTAAAAAAACAGATTTTTATTCGTTTTTTCCCGACCCAGTGACGGTTGGGAACCGATAAGAGGTCTTACCTGGCGGATTGCCATAAGCGGGTAAGTTTGGTTAGGACTGGCACTATGTCTGAGAAACCCAAAGAAAAACCGGGCCCACTGGGTTTCAACACTGCAGTGTCTGTGGGAAGTCTTTGCAAGGCTGACCCCCACACCACCTGTGTTTATTGTCTGGGTTTGACCACCTCAATGCAGACTGCCAATTTGTAAAATTTTCCTGCAGCTACCCTGGAAAAGAGAGTTGGTAGGCTCAGGGAAGGAGGCCAAAAGTCCGCTGAACCGGATGGCCAGCCGGTTCAGTTCCAACGAACGGAGGAGTGCCCTCTGACCAGGGTGAGACTTCCTCGGGCAAAAGGAGATCCGGCTCCGAGGAGTCGATTCCAGCAAAAAGGACTAGGAAATCAGCTAGTGTGGAGCCAAAACTTTCCTTTCCAACCGCTGAAGAAATAGCCAAACGATTAAAATTGTCCAGTTGCTTTCCCCGGTTCCAGCCGAACCGGCACCATCAGGTAAGCGTCGGTTCGGCGTGGTTCTCCTCCGGGTTCAAGAGTATGATATAGAGGAATATTATGAACCGGAGGAGGGGAAGAGGAGTGATGAGGAGAGTGAATGTGGATTTGAAAGTCTGGATGTGCCCAATGACCCGGACATCTCCCCAGACAGACCTTCAGGAGTGTCTCCTCCTAGGCTTTCTGAGTCCCCTTTTCATTTTATGTTTTATAAGAAAGTGGCTGAAACCCTCCAGCTCCCTATGGAGGAAGCTGTGGATGATCAAGAGGAGCCTGACTATGTGGAAATGATGGATATCCCAGAGTCGAGGAGACTGTCTATTCCTTTGCATAAATCTTTAGGGAAACAGACAGTTAAAATTCTAAAAACTCCTCACACTATACCTCCTGTGGATAAGAGAATGGACAAGAGGTACACATTGTCAGGCTCTGATATGGAGTTCCTTGCACAACAATGCAGCCATGTTGGGGTAGTGCAGGCTGCAGCCTGTGACAAGGCAAAGATTCCCTTGGCTTTACACCCCCTGACAAGGACTCCAGGAGGATTGATGCCATGGCAAAGAAACAGTACATGGCAGCATCCTTGGGACTCAGACAGGCAAATTATATGAATTATGTTGCTAGATATCAGAAATCCAGATGGGATACTGTTACGGCTCTAGCAAACAGGTCCCTGGCCAGCTTGCCAAGGAGCTGGAGCAGGTGGCTGCTGATGGTATTGAGGTATCCAAGGTGCAATTCCATGCTGCAGTGGACTCTAATGATGTGTCATCAAGGGTCATGGCTACATCTGTGGCACTTTGCAGAATGGCTTGGCTCAGATGTACTAGCCTGTCACAGGATACCCAGACTAAGGCCATGGATTTTCCTGTTGTGGGTAATTCTCTTTTGAGAGAGCAGACAGAGAATTACATGAAGAAAATGGATGAGTATAGGACCACCTATAGGAGTGCACAGGCCAAGGAAAGGCAGGCCACTCCTCAAAGGCAGCTTTCAGGGGCAGGGGCAGGCCTTTTCATAGGCCTTTTACCAAGCCCAGGCCTCTCTGCTTATGCCCAGAGGGGTTCTTTAGAGGAGAGGCAGGCGGGCAAGCAGGCCTGCTTCACCCCTCAGCCCAAAGCCCCTACCAAGCAGGCACCCTGATGGGGTTGCCAGGGCCGATTCTCAGCTACCTGTAGGGGGCAGGCTGGCTTACTTTGTCCAGGACTGGAAGTCTCTGACATCAGACAAGTGGGTCCTGGAAGTAGTAAGCCTGGGACTGGTTCTCAGCTTCAAACAATTTCCCAAGATGGGAACCAGATCCTTTCCACCTGCAAATCCTTCAGAGGCCCTTGCCCTAGAGGCAGAGGTCTCTTCCCTCTTGGCTCTCAGAGCCATAGAAAGGGTTCCACCCCTACACAGGGGAAAAGGATTGTACTCCAGGTACTTTCTAACCCCCAAAAGACAGGAGAATGGCGACCCATCATGGATCTCAGATATTTAAACAAGCACCTTTTAAAGCCAAAGTTCAAAATGGTGACTCTGGGAATAATTCTACCCTCTCTAAGGCCAGGGGACTGGCTAGTCTTCCTGGACCTCAAGGATGCCTATTTCCACATTCTCATCAGATGCTGTCACAGAAAGTACCTCAGGTTCGAGTTGCCCTCAGGCCACTATCAGTTCAGAGCAATGCCCTTTGGCCTAACATTAGCTCCAAGGGTGTTCACAAAATGCCTGGCAGTAGTGGTTGCTTTCCTAAGGAGAAAAAAGATCTCCATCTTTCCATACCTGGACGACTGGCTCATAGTGGGTCAGTCACCAGACCAAGTCAAGTCACACCTACAGATAACTCAGCAACTGCTCACTTCTCTAGGATTCCTCCTAAATCTTTCAAAGTCAGTTCTAGAGCCAGTGCAGCTATTCACCTTCATAGGGGCGGAGCTGGATACAATAAGGGCAAAAGCCTTCCTTCCCCTGGACAGGGCAAGGACCCTTGTGACACTGGCCTCTTCATTCACCCTGCAGGTGTCTCGACCAGCAAGTCATTTTCTGCAGCTCCTGGGCCACGTGGCTGCCTCTATGGCAGTGGTCCAAGGAGCAAGATTTCAGATGAGGACATTCAGTTCCACTTAAGAGCCTTCTGGTCCCAGAGAAAGGACTCTCTGACCAAGCTAATCCCAGTGACTCGAACCCTGATCCAGGCTTTGCAATGGTGGCAGGATCAGGACAACCTAAGTCAAGGAGTTCCCTTTGTCACTCAATCTCATTCTCTAATCCTTACCACAGATACCTCCTTCTTGGGCTGGGGAGCCCACTTGGGGGATCTGACCATCCAAGGGTTGTGGTCACTACAAGAATCTCTGCTTCACATCAATCTCTTAGAACTCAGAGCAGTGTTTCTAGTACTTCAAGTTTTTTCCAAGTCTGTTCAGAACAAACTAGTTCAGATCAGGACAGACAATACCACCACAATGTGGTACATCAACAAGCAAGGGGGCACTCTGTCTACGGCCTTGTGCACAGAAGCAATGAAGTTGTGGTCTCTGGCCTATTCCCTGAATACCTCTCTGATAGCAGTGCACCTCCAGGAAGGACAATGTCCTGGCAGATGCTCTCAGCAGGATATCTCAGGGCCATCACGAATGGTCCCTGGATCCCCTAATTTTGAAGGTGATCTTCTCCAGATGGGGCACTCCACAGATAGATCTTTTTGCAGCCCCAGACAATCACCAACTTCCTCTTTTTTGCTGCAGACCCCCAGTGTTGGGCTCAGTCCCCCTGGATGCTCTAGTTCTCAGTTGGGAAGGGAAATTCCTGTATGCTTTTCCCCCCTTCCCTGTCTTGTTCAAGGTACTAGTCAAAATCAGGTCTCAACCCTGCAAAGTGATTCTGATTGCTCCAGACAGCCCTGGTACCCTCTCTTGCTGTCCTTATCAGTCCACCTTCCCCCGTCTCTTCCCCGTAATTACAAACTGTTAACATGTTCTCAGGGGAGGGTTTGGTATCCGAATCTCAAATCTCTCAATCTCAAGGCCTGGCACTTGAAGAGTTAAGAGTTTGCTGATTTGCATCTCTCTCAAGGTGTTCTGGATATTCTAAAGGCTTCTCAAAAGCCTTCCACCAGAAAGGCTTACAACTCCAAATGGAAAAGGTTTACTATTTGGTGCTCTGGTAAGCATATTTCTCCAGAGTCTGCTGGGTTGCCTACAGTCCTGGACTATATGGTTCATCTCAATAGCTTGGGACTCAGACCAGCTACACTTAGAGTGCATCTGGCAGCTGTTTCTGCCTTCTTGTCAGCAGGCAAGCCCTCTTCCCTTTCAGCTCATCCTGTATTCTGTAAATTCTTCAAGGGATTGCTGCATACCAATCCTCCCTTCAGGGACCTTGCCCCTGCTTGGGACCTTAATGTTTGCATTGCTCAGCTTATGCAACCCCCATTTGAGCCTTTGCCCTCAGCAGAGCTTAACTACTTGACTTGGAAAACTGTGTTCTTGGTAGCCATTACTTCTGCCAGACGCATAAGTGAGTTACAGGCCCTGTCAGTGGAGCCTGATTTTCTCTCTTTCCATAGAGATAAGGTGGTCCTCAGGACTAATAGGAAGTTTTTGCCTAAGGTGGTTTCAGATTTCCACCTTAATCAGTCTGTCTCTTCCTGTTTTCTTCACTGACCATTCCTCCTCTGGGGAGAGGAGGCTACACAGCCTGGATGTGAAAAGGGCCCTTAACTACTACATAGAGCGCACCAAGGGTCACAGCTTTTTGACTCCCTCCAATTGTTCCTCACTTATGGCGAGGTTGGTAAGGGAAAACCTGCCACTAAGAGATCTATTGCCAGGTGGATTGTCTCTTGTATACAATTCTGCTATGAAGAATTAGGTAGAATCCCACCCTCAGGCCTGAGGGTTCACTCTACTAGAGGTACAGCTGCTTCCCTAGCTGCTGCCAGGGATATTCTTTTCTTAGAGATTTGTCAAGCAGACACCTGGAAAACAGTACATACTTTCACCAAGCATTACTCTTTGGATATCCAGGCTAGGAGTGATGCTCGGTTTGGCACAGCAGTGCTTCAGAGCTTGTTCCCAAAGTAGGTTCTGTCCCTCCTCCATGGAGGTACTGCTTGGTAGTCTGCGATAGTCAGAATACAGCAAGACTTTATGTTGTTTGAAGAAAAAATTACTCACCTTAGTAATGTTGTTTCTTCTAATGGAGTCTTGTTGTATTCTGACCCTCCCCGCCTCTCCTCTCAGAACCTGGGTTTTGGGATGTGGGTGGGCAGGAACAATGTTGGCACCTAGAGGTGCCCTTCTCTCACCCTCTTATTTTTGGGTGTGTGTTGTGTTTGTTTTGGGTTTCCTGACTTGAGTCTTTGCCGATGGAACCAAAAAATCTTTTTATTAAATTTAGTTGCCAGTTGGCTAGTGTGAGTTTACAGTTTCCACTCAGGACTCCCAGTGAGTGTAGCTCGTAAAGATCTGGCGGTTTGGGTTCAAACAACAACAGGCAGAGTCTCAACCGAGCTCGAGCTCAGCGTTCCATGCCTTGCATGGAAAGTTAACTCTTTCCTCTCCGGGGCAGTTCAAAGGTTGGATATCACTGCAATAGTCAGAATACAATAGTCAGAATACAGCAAGACTCCATTAGAAGAAACAACATTACTAAGGTGAGTAATTTTTTTCTTTCAGGCCATTAATGATGCAGTAAGATTATTGAAGCATTTAATTTATTTTAATTAAAGGGGGAAACATTTAATTAACAGTGCCCATCATCGTTTGATTATTCTTTTTATGAACTTTCAATTAACTCTTGCTATGTTGTGGACTTTTGTACACATCCCGACTGGCAGCCTAAAAGTTAAATGAATTATTGGGCTACTTTGTAGCTGGTAGTAGTCCAGCGATATCGATGATTAAGCCTGCCTCATAGTGATACGATACTGCCACCATTTTTAGAACCTGTAATGTAGTTGATGCTCGAGCTGTGCTGTAAGTTAATAGGGCCTCTGAGGGATGTCTCTTATGGTATAATCTGAGCCTGAGGTATGGGGGAGAGGACTACAAAGTGAAGCTGAGTGGTTCTGTCTTCCCAAACATCTGGAGAGGAGTCTCTAAACCATAAGAGACATCCGTGGGAGGCCCTATTAACTTTTAGATAATGTCGAAACTAAAACTCACTTCCTGATTGGTTCAAACACCCTACCACCCGGGCCGTCATTTCTTAACAACGGCCCGCTCTAACACAAGCTCCAAATGTAAACCCACCGCCATTTTTTTCATCGCTATGCATCGTCACATGATCACTTTGCATTCATTCCACTGCTCTCCTTCAACACAAACCGCCTCCACAGCACCAAAACTAAATAATTAAATATTTAACAAAAACGTTCCTGCCTCACAGCTGTCTCTGTTTTTCACTGCTGCCAACGCATGGGTAGTCCAGCGACTCCGCTTTTACTACTGTATGTATATACATCCTTTCACCACCCACTCACTTCCCAGCTCGCCTTCATTATTACAACGTTCATCCACAAACACCTAACTCCTTTCTTTTCTCTGTTAAATAAAAACAAAACTTTACTGCAGCTCCTAATACCGCGTAGTTAAGCTCCTCTTCTGATTACTAAGTGCCATGTTAGTCACGCTACACCACACTCACATCGCTTCCTTCCTACCTATAAAAACGCACGGCACCCTCTGGTGGCAAGGACTATTTTACAAGCTCACATTTCTCTTTCCTTTTAATAATATTTGAATTTTTTTAAATAAAAACATTATTAAAAAAACTAATAACCCGCATATCAAGTGTAATAACTCTCTAATAGCCTACGTGGGCCTCATATGCCTCTGGAAGTCCGTTATATATCCCAATCGCCACCTGTTGGGTATTATTACTTACATAAATCACCTGAGTTTAGTTTGCATGATTTATAAGTTTAATCTTTTTATTTTATTTATTTTATTGTGCCATCCTTCCACCTGGCCTTGAAGTGGAGCACTCCTGCACAAGTGCACACTGTATACAAGATAAGAGGTACAGTTGCTCTGCATGCTGATTGGCTGAAATCAGGTTAGTGATTTGTAATTGACTACAGTGTGCTTGGTGATTTGTAACGGACTACAATGTGGTTAGCCAGAGGTTGATTGTCAGAGATGTCACAAGGTTCTACAGGTGGTAGTGTAGTATCAGAAAGAAGCAGACATGATCATTGATGTCTCTGGACTGCTACCAGCTACAGGTAAGCCTAATACCTCATTTTAAAAGAGCATTTCATGAGCTTTTAAACTAAGATGGGCACAGTTCATGAATGTTCCCCTTTTAATTCGTCAGTGTGCTGCTTCCAGTGTAGTGCATCCTGCAGTCTCATCTGCATGTGAATTGGACCTGCTTGCAGAAATTTGTCTTCGGTTATCACCCCTACCCGGGCTGTAGATGTTCTTTTCTTCCTTCAGATCTGAGTGAGTGGTACTGTAAGCGATCAGTGCTGGCTCTGGTAGATGGAGAAGTCTGGGACATGTACAAACCTCTAACTAAATCCTGTGAGATCCAGTTCCTTACCTTCAAGGATGAAAACCCGGAGAAAGTAAATCAGGTAGCTGTTTATGCTTTTCTCCCTTCCCTATCTCCTTCTGTCATTAGGTTGGCACTTTAATTCTCAGTTAGTTTAGTCATACGTAAGTAGAGGAGGTAATCAGTGCATTTATTTATTAAATGTTTTAAAGTCCAAACAGATATATAGATAATCTATAATTAAACAAATACAGCTGTGGAATATGTATTTTTCTTGTGTCCGCATTTGAAGAACTCTTGTTTAATAAAAAAAAAAAACATTGAGTAGGAAATATTGTGATAGAGGGGGGTTCTGAATACGTCACAATGAGTGTTTGCTTAATGTTAACCATAAGCCATTGAAATAGGTGATTTTGGAAAAAGATGTTCATTATTTGCTCCACCCTTTCCCCCTAAATTTAAAAAAATATATATAAGTCACTGTGGAATTAGCACTCACAGCTTGGCATCTTCTAATCCTGCTTTTCTTATGCAGAAATGTTTTGCATAACTTGATTATGCTATGTTCTTACTGATTTATTTATTTCATTTTGGTGACTGGGTAAATCCACTGGAACCAAAGGTCCCTTTTTCATTGGGGACCCAGGATTAATTACATACAGACAGTTGGATTCATAGCACAGTAGTACAGTGTCCGAGGAGTACAGGCAGGCCCCTTGAGAGGAATTCTGGGCCCTGGGAAAAGTTCAGGCTCTGGGGTCCCTATGTAGCTGCGTACAGTAGCATGCTGGGTGGCCTGGACCCGTCTTTGGTGCTGGTTCCTGGGAATAATTGCCAGCTCCCCCACCCTCTCAAGGGCCCAGGGTACAAGCACTGGAAGCTCAAATAAACAGGCTGCAAGCAAACAAACAGTTGCACAGAATTAATTACATACAAATAGCAGTAACAGTTGGTCATAGAAGACAGAAAATAACAGGAAAAAAGGGATACAATAGTCTAGCTAGATCTTACTTCGAGAGGGTTCCTGCAGTAGGTCTTCACATATAGGACTGCGCCCCCTGGCATCAGGACCACATGGCAAATTTCTAGCTAGCAAACATTAGCTGGGGACTGCCTCCCGGTGTCACCTGATCAAGCATCAGCATGACAGTATATAGGGGACGGTCCCCATGCCCGCCCACCAGTTCTTTCCCGCCATTGACCTGAAGTCGTAGGATCCTCGCTGTGAACTAGCTCAATCGTCCACCATTTCTTTTTCCAAAGTGCGAGTTTTTTGCCCTTTTCGCTCAGTGTATGTTTTCGAGAAAAACGAAGAAAAAGTGCTCCCAGTGCGGTGCCCAAATCCCGCAGGGAACAACCACTCCCACTGCGTTCTTTGCCTGGGCCCTAAGCACCGAATGGCAGATTGTGAGATCTGCCAGTTGTTTAACTAGGCCACACACACCCATTTGCCAGAAGGCCCTCGATGCTCACCTATTAAAGCGTCACCTCGCATCGATGGAACAAGAGCTCCAGGAGTTGAGGGAATGTGCTTCTTCACTCACTCCTGAGAAAAAGTGAAAGGAGAAGTACCGGGAGCATTCTGCATCCCATCGGCGTCAGACAGACGATGCCACTGCGACTAAGGCCTCAACATCGGTGAGTACTTTGCCTCAAGGGTCTCCATCCTTTCCGGCAGATCAGACACCTTCTTCCCCTCCACCCTTGGTCAGTGGGTAGTCAGGGGGCTCCTCTCCAGAGGACACTTTAGGTCCTATTGAAGGCTCAGCCACTAAGCCTTCCTCTGGTTCTCTTATTGGGAGCATGGCCTCAGGCACTCCGCCTCACTTCAGCCCTCCCCAGCTGTTGTGGACCAGACTGCCACCTATAAATCGGACGTCGGCTCCTCAGACGCCCGCTAAGTCTCTGCTGATAAGTTGGTCGTTGGTCATCAGCTTGTCCATCGACCGCCTGGCGGGTGCCCTCCCGTTGGATACCCCTGTGGTCTCTGACATCGCTCAGGGTGAGCCTCCAGGCCCTCGTTCATCCCATGAGGGTTCCCCTCCATGGGACTTATTGACCCTGCTCGATGCCTTGTTTTCCTCGGCCAGGGAACCGAGCATGGCTGTCCAGGAGATCTCTCCTGCATTGGGCTCTCTCTCTCTCTGTGACTCCAGCCTTGGGGCCGGATCAGGCGATGAGACTGTCTATCCCCTTGCCTCCCTCGCCTTTCTCAGACCAGGCGTCTGGTCACCTATCTACCCCGACGTCTGGCCATTCCCCGGTCCATATTCCTGTTCATGACATCGACCAGGGCTTTCCTGCTCCAACACTGGAGCCACCTTCTGGCCATTCCGGCGTCCCAGTATAGACCCAAGGCCTGCTGATGGACTCTACCCCACCCAGTGGTCCCTCAGCATCACCTATCCCTGGACCCTCTGCCCCCCTCCCCATTGGGTCCTACCAGTCACTATCCCAGCTATCTGCCACCACAGTTTTCCTATTGCCCGACGCCAGCTCCGATGCCGGGATACCCGATGCCAGGTCACTTCTATCAGGGTCACCAACCATACCACTATTGGTACCAGCCTCCGGGTTACCCTTCCTACTCTACAGGGTACCCAAGGTACCAACCTCCTCCACCCCCTCTGCCTCCTCCTCTACCCCCTCCCCAGCCGGAACCACCCACTTCCATTTCAACATGGTGGCAGGATGCAAAATCCCAGCTCCTGCAGGAACTGGGACAACCCCACATGGTCGTGGTCCCCACCCTGGCTCGTATGACCATTACCAGGAGCCCTTCCCCCTTGGACATGGCGTCGGACAGGGGTTTGGGCAGGCATTCTTTGGAGATGGTCCCAGACATCACATCTTTGCCCAGCAGGCCGGAGTCCTCTGATTCTGATTCAGACTCCGAGACCGTTGCTCACTCGGAACCTCTCACCCCCATTGAACCCCAGCCTAAAGAATCCCTGAAGTCTCCACCGGAGGATCCATCCTTCATGGAACTCTTAAGGTCCATCAAACAGGCCTGTGGCTGGGCACCTCAGGAGTTGGACCCCAAGAGGAAACATCTGGCTGAGCACCTAGACCTCACTAGTGTGGACCTCCTCCCTATTCCCCCATGGACTGGACTGCATGAGGATCTTACCTCTGCGATTTGGCAACAGCTGTCCTCTATCCCAGCTGTCTCCAAAAAAAGCGAATTGAACATATCACCCGTCGGAAGGGGTTGGTCATCTGACCCAGTCCAACCAAGGCCCGACTTCATGGATCCACTCTGCGGCCCATGACAGGCCAGCACAGCGGAAGCACCTGAGTGCTCCTCCTCCGGATAAGGAATCCAAACACATGGATCAATATGGACGCAAAGTTTATTCTTCATCGACCTGTGCCATCTGGTCGTTGAATTACGTAGCCCAGATGGTGTCCTTCCAGAAATCTGCCTTGTCCGATTTGGATAAGGACTTGCAGGAGATTCCAGATGAGGACCTCAGAAATCTGCTCTTGGAGAAGATACAGTAAGACTGAATAAGTCTTCTTGCTGCCATGCCTTAAGGCACACTTACGATATGGTTGACTCAGTGGTCTGGTGTACTGCTACGGGCATTTGCATGAGGTGCCTGGTTTGGCTCTGTCTTTTGGGACTGGCGCAAGACGTTCAGAGCACCCTACTGGATGCCCCCTTCAGGGGCCCCGTCCTGTTTGGGGAGACGCAAAGGAAATTATCATAGAGCTACAGGAGAGCGGTACAAAAACCCAAGCAGTCCTTTCGTCGCCTCATGTGCCGCTCGGGACAAAAACTCAAGCAGTCCTTTCGTTGCCCCCAGAAGAGGTGGAACAGGCAGAGCCAAGGTAGGCGACAGGGTAAGCATCACGTCACTGGTTCTGGCTCCCAGACTTCTCAGGCAAAACTCCAAAAGACTGCCGGGGCAGTACAGCGGCACTCCCCTCAGCGTCTTGATGCGAGGGGTCCCCCCCTTTTCCTCTCATGTCTACTGAGGAACCAGTGGGGGGAGGTTTGCCCGCCACCTGGAAGGGTGGAAGACGATAACCGAAGATGCTTGCGTCCTTCAGCTAGTAGCAAGAGGACACTCCATCGAGTTCCTGAGCAGGCCCCCGGACAATCCACCAGGCAGGTCTCACTACCCGTCAGGCCATCTAAATCTTATCCATCAGAAGATCCAGACTCTACTTCAAACATCAACCATAGAGCCGGTTCCGTCAGGGCAAATAGGAAGGGGATACTACTCCCACTTCTTCCTAGTTCCCAAAAAGACAGGAGATCTGAGACCTATTCTAGATCTCAGCCTACTCAATCTCTTTGTAGAATACAAGAGATTTTGTATGTTGACGCTCCAGGGTCTCTTACCACTGCTCCAACAGAACCAGTGGCTGTCCTCCCTGGATATGCAGGATGCTTACCTGCATATCCCTATCCCTCAGGCCCACTGCTGTTTTCTGAGATTCTCCTTTCAGAAGAACCATTATTAGTTCAAGGCTCTTCCATTTGGCCTTTCTTTGGCACCTCGGGATTTTACCAAATGTGTGGCGGTGGTGTCTGTGGCCTTACGCCGCAGGGTGATTTATATGTTCCCTTACCTGGATGATTGGCTGCTGTCAACTCTGTCACAGGACAGTCTGAGGGCTTCCCTGTCCTCTACACTGGACCTAGTCTCCAGACTTGGCATCACTGTGAATGTTCCCAGGTCTCAACTTTCACCCTCCCAGCGGCTCCAGTTCATTGAAGCGATGCTGGACACGGTTCGGGGCAGGGCCTTCTTGCCTACGGACAGGGTGGAGACTCTGATGCAACAAGCAGTGCATGAGGGTGACCCAGTGGTCCCTCTGAGTCCGATGGGGTCAATGTCTGGACGACATGGATCACATGCTCCTAGTTTCCAGCAGCCTGAAGAGGGATATCTCCTATGGTGGCAGGATCTTTCCATCCTTTCATTGGAGATCACCTTCCACCCCTTCCCCCATCCATGATGCTGACAACGGATGCCTCAGGCCAGGGATGGGGTGCACACCTGGATGACCATCGAACGCAGGGGACATGGTCTCCACTAGAGGAATATCTTCATATCAGTATTTCGGAGATGAGAGTGGTGCTCTGTGCTCTCCAGGCGTTACAGTCCCTCTTGATACCAGGAACACTATTGGTCCAGACCAACAACACAGCTACAGTCTGGTACATAAACAAGCAGGGAGGCATCCGGTCATACCCCCGTTGCAGGGAAATTATGCGGGTATGGTACTGGGCAGTCCAACATGGCCTGTCATTGATAGCAGTCCATGTTCCAGGAGTTCAAAATGTCCTGGCAGACAGTCTCAGATGCACTGTTGCACAGGCTCACAAGTGGGAGCTGAAGCAGGAAGTAGTAGAAGATCTCTTCCTTCAGTGGGGTCAGCCAGAAATGGATTTATTCGCCTCATCCAATGCAAAAGTACCCAGCTGTTGCTTGCTTGTTCCTGGGCAATTTTTTTTTTTTTTTTGGTGAGACGCACTGTCTCTATCCTGGACAGGGAGATTTCTGTATGCATTCCCTCCCTTTCGTATTCTGCAGAAGGTTCTGCTGAAGGTCCAGGCAGAGGGGGCTCACGTGATTCTCATTGCCCCTCTTTGGCCTCGGCAGATTTGGTTCCCTCTGCTGCAGCAGCTGACATTGGAACCCCCAGTACCTCTTCCTCTCTCCCACGACCTTCTGTCTCAGGAGCAGGGCAGCCTGGTGCACCCAAGCCTCAAGTCTCTCCACCTGCATGCGTGGCACCTTTGGACATAGCTGTCTCTTGTTATGGTGTCTCTTCTCGAGTCGCCAAGGTTCTAGTTGAGGCTAGGAGACCTTCTACCAGACCATGTATGTTATGAAGTGGAAGAGATTCTCTATTTGGGCCACGGCCAAGGGGATGGACCCATTCACTTGCTCGACTCCCCAGGTCCTTGAGTACCTCTTGCACCTGTCTGATTCGGGCCTCAGTTATTCCTCTCTGAAGGTCCACTTATTTGCGGTTTCTACCTGCCACCTTCTGGTGGGTGGCAAAACCCTTGCTCAGTTGGAGGTCTCCAGAACCTTTCTGAAGGGGATCCTCCACCTTAAGCCTCTGGTCAGGAATCTGGTTCCCCCTTGGGATTTAAATTTTATTCTGGAAAAACTTACTTTGCCCCCGTTTGAGCAGGCAGCAAGTTGCGACATGCGTTACTTGTCCTGGAAAACGCTCTTCTCATCTGTAAGGGGCCTTATTTGATTTTTCCACAGAGATGGGTGGCTCTGAGGACTAACCCTTCCTTTCTTCTGAAAGTTGTTTTGGAATTCACTTTGAACCAGAATGTTGAATTGCTGTTTTTTTTTTTTTTTTTTCCCGCATTATTCCAACGGGGGGAATACCTCCTGCACACTTTAGATGTGCACAGGACTCTGAGATATTACATCTCTAGGACCAGAGAGGCTCGGAAGTCTGACCAGTTGTTTGTGACCGTTGCTCCCAAATGTCAGGGCAAGGCCATCTCCAAACAAGGTTTGTCAAACTGGTTGGCTAACTGCATCTCGTACATCTACAACAAGTACGAGAAGCCCCTTCCGGGGGAGGTGAAAGGCCATTCTGCACGGGGCATGGCTGCTTCGATGGCCTTTCTCAGGAATGTGTCAACTGCAGATATTTGTGCAGCGGCCACTTGGTCTTCTGTCCATACATTCACCAAGCATTACAGTCTGGACTTTGCCTCTGGGCATAGAGCCAGTTTTGACCTCGCCGTTCTGCAAGGCCTCCTTTCTTAAGAAGGCTTCTAGTTGGCAGGCACTCCTCCCTCCCAGAACTTAGTCTCTGACTCCGTCACTATTTTTGACTGCTTGGTATTCAGTCCTGTATGTAAAGACATATTGCAGGAACCCTCTCTAATTAAGATATGACAGTAATGTAAGAACTTACCATAACAGTAGATCTTCGATGGAGGTTCCTGCAGTAGGTCTAGATTTCCCACCCACCTTCCCCCAGCTCCTGTTATTTTATCCTCTTTTTCTTTTCCCGAGGCTTTGCTTCTGGAGCCCAGCGTCTAAAGAGTTGTCTTTTACTCCTTTCTCCTGTTCCTCTTTGGAGGTCTGTGGTGGGAGAACGGGAGGGCAGGTGTGGGGACTGCTAATGATTGCTATCTAGATATTTGCCATGTGATCCTGACGCCAGGGGGTGCAGTCCTATATGTAAATACCTACTGCAGGAACCTCTCTCGAAGATCTACTGTTATGGTAAGTTCTTACAGGTCTGTCATTTTAATAGGCTCTTTGGCAGGTTGGTGAGGCAAGTGCTGTAGGGGCTCCCAAACATTGGCGACAGATACTAAATCATCTAGAACAGACACTTAAGCTGTTGCTTCTTAATACCAGTACAGTAGCTATGTCATACAACCATAGTGGCCATTAATGAGAGAGTGTAATTGTCTCGTCGAATACATGAGCAAAGGCAGGACTCGAGTAGATAGGTTTTCAGGTTCTTTCTAAAAGTACCTAAGGAGCTAGACCTTTTTCAAGACATTCAGTAGGGCATTCCATTGCATTGGTGCTGAGTAGGCAAAGGACCTGTTCCGCATTGCCAATCTGATTTTGGGCACCTCTGGCAACTTTTTACTAGAGGTACGAAGTGGCCGGTAAGAGTGTTTAGGGACAAGGAGATCATCCAGGCTAGGGGGAGCAGATTCATTTAGTAGTTTGTACACCAAGGTTAGAGATAGGTACTGGAGTTGGATGTCTCTATGTAACTAATTCCTGATAATGGAATTCTTTGGTACGGTGAGCCTACCTGGTTGCCAAAAAACAGTTGTTAAATAAATTAACAGGAGTACTGTGCTGACTTCAAACTCTGATTCTGGTTGTAGGATGCAAACTTGAAAGACATTGAATCATCTTCTGCCATATTGAAAAGCTTTTTAGCTGTTTCTCAATGTGTGTTACCAAAACTGTGTGTTATCTTCTGATGGTTTGTTTGGAGGAAAGATGAAATGTTGATACTGCAATTAAAGATAACAATAAAAGTATATGGGAATTAAACTGATAATTGTCAGAACTAGAACTAGAATTCAAAAAAATTTGTATAGAGACCACTTACATTTTTTAAACTTTGTGGAACATAGCCATTTTCTTTTTAAAAGTGTTTGTCTGTTTGTCTAATCACTTTTAATAGTTGTACTGTGACATCTGCACACTTAATGTTCCAGTAATCACCATGGCATGTTATCATACTACTTCTCAACCTTCATGCCTCGGAAATCAGGGACGAGGCATAAAGAAATCTGGGACAAAGGACCAAAATAAGGAACACATCTTAAAATTGGTGGTATCCACGGAGGAGGCTAGTAGAATAAGGTGTCTATTGTAAACTTCTATTTTTTTGAAAAAGAACTAGCCTATAACGCGAGCGTTTTTACAGTATTGTTTGCTTACAGTCCCTACTGTTCTGTCATGGAAACACAAATTTTGGGAGGAATAGATGTAAATGTTGAGGCAAAATCAGGGACAGTTGAGAGGTATGTGTATGTCATACAGCATTTTATTCAGTAGACTTTGGGCTTCGTGCCATGGTACTCAGTACCTTCATTTTGAAAATTCTGCAAATTCCAGTGTGGGTTCCCCCTCGCCCTTAGATACTTCAAACAACATGAAGTCTTGCTGTATTCTGACATAATGCAGTTAGCCCCAGCACTTGAACTGCCCCGAAGAGGAAAGAGTTAACTCTATGCAGAAGCATAGAACGTTGAGCTCGAGCTCAGTTTTCAAACCTCTGTCTGTGGTACTTTCAGTGTAACTGTCAGATTCTTTACTCCACCTAACAGTGAAGTCGCTCCGGAGATTTCCTGTGCTCAGTTTGGTAAAAGTAAAGCATTCAGTTTTAAAACCATTCTTCTGTTATTTTTCGGATTTCCATCCTCTGTCTATGGTACAGGTAGTGTTGTAGATAGGTAGTGACTGTGTTTATTTTGAAGAAAAGTGTGGAAATTGTTTTCTAGGGACATGGATATGTTGTTCATCCACACTCATTGGCAGGTATCCTTGCCGCTTTAAATCTTGCCGGAAGGTCTTCAAGCTTGCTCCTCCCACCCACCCGGGTGGTATAACTCTCGGCTCCGCCCCATGACGCCAGATCTTCCTTACCGCTTGGAAGCTCAGGTTCCCTCCTTAACGCTCTGCGTTTGTGACTGGTTCCTATTTCTCCGTTTGCGGATTTAAAAATAAAATTTTGCAAAAAGACTTGATCTTCTATCCCTGTGGCTACGATGAACCGTCGACTTCGGTTGGAGATGCCCATGCGCAGATGAAGAAGATGTCTCAGACGGATCCACACTCACGTGTCTACTGCTTAGGCCTTGAGCACGACCCGCAGGCTTGCGACCTGTGCTCATCCTTCTCGGCCTACGTCCTCGAAGACCGTGCTGCCCGATTACATCTGGGCCGTCCCGAGAAGCGTTTCCCTCCGGTGAAGTCCAAGGAGGCCCGGTTGGCGGTGTCAGCGGCGGCGGGCTCGGCAGATCAGCTCGGCGGATGGGTAGCCCTCGAAGAGAGGAGGCGGCGGGCATATCTTCCTCGGCCGCGGCATTTATCCCTCTCTCTGGCTCTTCTTACGGCTTCTTTTAAGAGCTTTGTCTGTCCCTCTCCACTAAGGAAAGAGACTCGTTAGCTGGACCTTATTCTCGGTCCAAAGAGGACAAAGGTAAGTCCCTCCGTCGACGCTCTTGGGAGGCGGAAAGGTCCCTCTCCCGGGCCGTCGACCGTCGGCTTCGGTCGACCGCTCGGCTTCGGCCACTGGCCTCACGGTGTCCCCATCAGGTCAGTTGACCGAGACTCCCACCGATGAAGTCGAGATTTTTCTCGACCCATTGGACGGGCTGTCGCCTTTAGCAGCCGAGATTCCCCTCTCCCCGGTTCCCCAGGAGGAGTTGAGGATCCCGTGGGCTCGCCAGTGCCTCCAGTTTCCGGAGCCCTCGGATGCACCATCGAGCGAAGGGTGCCGGTTCGGCGACACCTCCCGCACCGACCTCGGAAATTCCGGGACTCGGTCTCGGTCTCGGGACCTCTTCGCGGTCCAGCGATCCCACCGTCATAGGCGGTCTCGGTCCAGCACGCGGTAGCGGCGTCGCCGCTCGTCCTCGTCTCCTCCTCGGCGGATGAGGCTTGGCGTATAAGTACGTCGGCAGTGCGAGGACCTTATGTTGCCAACAGCTCATCTGGCGAGAATAAGCCGACCCGTCGCCTTCCCGGCCATTAAGTAACTTGTCACCGGATCGCAACACAACCCCTCGACTTATCCGAGACTATACCCAGGCGGTTGTTCGGCCAAAACCAGCTACTCCACCGATTCGGTGGAACCTCCGCCTCCACAGCCCAGTGGGGCTCCGACCAGGATTCTCGATTCGGCTGAAGGGTCTACCCATCGACTGTCAGTTACCCTCACTCCCGATCGACCTCGGCAGGTGAAGGGTGGCTCAGGCCAGAGCAGCTCTTGAGGACTCTTCCGAGTCCGAAGATGATTCCTCCTTTTTCTCCAAGCGACTGGACTTGGAGTCTTCAGGAGGTCAGTCAATGGGCGATAGCCCGTCGTCGCCCTAGGACTACTTGGCTCATCTGAGTCCACGGGATGGAGCTGCGAACCCGTTCCAAAGCAGGCCAGGTATCCTCAGGAGGTTCTGGACCAAGGGGATTCTCCGGCGAGGCCTTTCAATTGGCCGGGCCATAGTGGAGTCTGGCACTGGAGCTTTGGCAGCCCTGCTTCCCTGCCCTGCGCCCGGCCAGGATGGCCCAGGAAGTATCACGGTCCCTACTGGTTCCTTGTCCGGTTTTGGACACCCTCTGCTGAGGGTTGGTTACCGACAGTGTTTTTCGGTAGCGCCGGCTAGCGCCAGGGATGTGACAAACCTCCTGACAAGGGTCAGAAATTGGACTATGTCGGCCGAAAAGTCTCATGCGTCCTCTCTCGGCCTTCGTCAGGCCAGTTCGGCCGTCCTCATGGCACATTTCTCTCATGCCCTGTTGGGCTCCTGGATGAGGTCATCCTCATCTTCCCCGATCTGCAGACTACGGTTAAGCGGTGCGGGACAGGGACGGCAGTGGCCAAACAGCAGCTCCAGACTGCTTTGGATTTAGGGACTCATGTGCCAGATCGGTGGCGGCGCAGTGGCTACTCGTCGGCAGGCGTGCTGAGGATATCCACCTTTACTTCGGATCCAGCACAAGTTGGCGGATGTGCCCACTGGGGACTGACCTCTTGACCCTGGGGTGGAAGGTCACCTGCAGAGGATTGAGAAGTCCAATGCTACCTTGGACTCGGTCTCTTCCGGCTCAGAAGGACAAGGCCATAAACCACAGCCTAAGCCCTTTAGTCCTTCCACCACCTTTTGGCGCCCGGCCCAGCAGCGTCAGGGCAGCAGGCTCGGCCTTGGCATCCCAAACCCAAGCATGGCTTCCTCTAACAGGGCAGGGAGGAAAAGGCCCAGGAGGTCCCTCGGCGGTCCCTCCTCCAAGCCTGCCCAGTGGCCGGGCTGAGGGGTGTCGCCCCATTCCCGTCACCTTATCCTGGGTCCCCGTGGAAGGCAGGCTCCGCACTTCCATTCCGCCTGGTCCGCTGTTTCCCACCGGACAGGTGGGTCGTAGAGGTGGTGGGAAGAGGCCTACCTCTGGAATTCTGTGGCACCACCCTTCAGGCAGTGCAGCCTCGGGAGGCTCGGGATCCCCAGCCTCACTGGCGGCTCGTCGAGGCCGACATTGCTCTCCTCCTCCAGAAGGAGGTGATAAGAAGGTGGTGGACCCTCCAGCAGAACCAGGGTTTTGTGTCCAGGTACTTCCTGGTTCGAGCGGACGGAGGCTGGGCGCCCCATTACCGACCTACCGGCCTAAACAAGTTCCTAAGGTCTCGAACCTTCAGGATGGGGTCACTCTGGCTCAGATAATACCATCCTTGGAGCAGCAGTGTGGTTCTGCTCTCTGGACTTGCAGGATCGTTTTTCACGTCCCTATCCGTCCATCTCACCAAGAATTCCTCCGCTTCCAGCGGAAGGATCCCTCTTGATTCAAGCCATGCTCTTGACTTGTCTCCAGCTCCAGGGTCTTCACCAATGCATGGCAGTGGTGACAGCATTCCTCTTGGCGCCGAGGGTCAGGTGTGCCCTTACCTGGGCGACTGGCTGATGTAGCTCCCTCAGGAGGAGGCAGAGTGGTCAGAAATCTGGCCCTCCAGGTCTGCTCTCAACTGGGCCTCCTTATCAGCAGGCCAAGTCGAGACTCGAGCGAAGCAGGTGATTCTATTCATCGTGAGCAGCTCGACTCTCCTGAGCCAGGCGCGGCTCAGCGGACAGGGCGAGGTTCTTTTCCTCCTTTGCCCGATCATTTCTGGTTGAGGCAATTGCGCCCTGCCGGGACTTCCTGCGCCTCCTGGGTCTCATGGCAGCCTGCACCAGCGTGGTCCGTTGGGCCGCTGGAACATCGTCCCCTTCAGTGGGGACTGGCCAGCCAGTGGTCCTGGCGCTCGATCCTTTGGACCAGCTTGTGTCGGTGACACAGGGGATGTGGCAGCTCTCCAGTGGTGGACCGTTCCAGATCATTTGCAGGAGGCATCCGTTACATCCTGAGCGACGTGGTCTCTCTATCGACCGATGCCTCTCTGATGGGTTGGGGTGCCCATCTGGGGAACACGGGCTCATGGCCTCTGGTCCCCGGGGAGTCCCGATGCCACATCAACCTGCTGGAGCTCGGCGGTCCGCCTAGCTCTCACGCCTTTGCTCCGTTCCTCCAGGGTCAAGTGGTCCGAGTCAGGCGGACAATACCACGACCATGTACTATCTAAACTGCCAGGCGGGGCCGCGCTCCATGCTTCTATGCAGAAGCTCTCCGCATTTGGTCACTCGTCGCAGCCTGGGCGGATCTCTAGCCATTCACGTGGCAGGAGCCTCCAACACCCTGGCCGATGCCCTGAGCCGGCTGAGGCTGCATCCACAGTGGTCTCTCCTGCGAGTAGTACAGCATCTGTTCTCCCATTGGGGCACACCTCAGGTGGACCTGTTTGCCTCAGGAGGCAGCGAGCTGAGCCTGTTCCATGCCCGCCCCCTCAGCGAGGCTGCTGCAGAGATGCCTTCTCGAGGCAGTGGACCCCGGGCCTCTTCTCGCCTTTCCCCATTTCCCTTGATCCAGGTGCTTCTCAAAGCGAGGAGGGACAAAGCGCAGGTGATTCTGATAGCCCCAGACTGGCCTCGCCAGTTCTGGTACCAGATCTCCTCAGTCTCAGCTCCAGGACTCCTGCGCTTCCAGCTCGCCGGACCTGCTCTCAGTCAATCAGGGAAGGTGTTCCATCCGGACCTTCAATCCCTGCACCTGCCGCCTGGTTCCTGGCGGCTAGAGTTCCAGGCCTTGGGTCTTTCCGACGAGGTCCTCAATGTAGTTGAGGCATCCGTAGAGTCGACCAGAAAATGCTATGCCTTCAAATGGAAAGGTTTTCCATTTGGTGTCAGAGCAGAGCTTGGACCCTTCCTCCTGTTCCTTGGCAAGCATCTTGGACTGTTATGGTCCCTTTCTAGTCAAGGGCTTAGGTCGGCGACCCTAAGGGTGCACCTGGCAGCATCTCTGCTTACAGGCGCGGGCAGGGAAGCAGTCAGTGGGCGCTGGGGAGAAGGTGGTCTGGCGCTTTTCAAGGCCTTGATCACATTTCCTCAGTGCAGGAACCCCACCTCCGTGGGATCTACTGCTGGTACTGGCAAAGCTCATGGGCAACCATTCGAACCTATGCACAGGTGTGCTCTCTCTCACCTGTCGTGGAGAGACCGCCTTCTTGGTGACTATCCGTCAGCCAGAAGGATGGGAGGCTCCAGCGCTTTCCATCGAGTCTCCTTACCTGGTTTCCACAGGGACAAGGTTGTCTCGCTCCCCACCGAAATTCCTTCCGAGAAGGTGGTGTGGGGTTCACCTTAGCCAGGTGTTGACTCTGCGGTGTTCTACCCCAATCACACCTCGGAGGCCGAATATAGGCTCATACTCTGGACCCTAGAAGGCGCTCGCTTATTATAAGGGCATGGCTGAAATCGGGGAGAGGTTCGCCAGCTGTTTGTCACCTCGCTGGAAGCCGCATCCAGCAGACCTGCAGCCAAGCGGACGATAAGCAGGTGGGTAACCTCCTGCATAGATCTCTCCTATAAGTTGGCGGGCATGGAGCCTCCCAGAGGATAAAGCTCATTCTACCACCATACTGCTGCAGCGGTGGCTGCTTCCAGAGGCGTCCCTATCCAGGAAATCTGCAGGGCTGCTACCTGGAAGTCAGCAAACACCTTTATTACCCATTACCACATCGACCTTGGTCACGCCCGGGATGCTGGTTTTGGGGCCTCGGTTCTCAGTCTCTCTTTCCCAAGTAAGTATTGGGGTGTGCGTCTTGCCTCCCTCCTCCCGGAGGACTACTAGGAGTCTGCCAATGAGTGGATGAACAACATATCCATGTCCCTAAATACAGGTTACTCACCTGTAACAGGAGTTCTAGGAATGGCATATGTTGTTCATCCTACGACTCTCCGACCTCCGGCCCGGCCTTTAGCCCCTGAGCTTCCAGCGGGCAGATCTGGCGTCATGGGGCGGGCAGGAGTTATCACCGGTGGGTGGGAGGAGCAACTTGAAGACCTTCCGGCAAGATTTAAAGCGGCAAGGATACCTGCCAATGAGTGTGGATGAACAACATATACCATTCCTAGAACTCCTGTTACAGGTGAGTAACCTGTATTTTCCTCAGTTCCTTATCGGTCGGTCCAGTTAGGAACCGACCTTGTATTTTCTTCTGTTTCCAGAATCGAAATTTTCTAGGATTAGAGTGGTGTTCCGGTACAGATCGGTTTCAAAAGAACCGGTCCTTTTCTGGTTCTTTTTCAAAACCCGTGACACGGTTTGTTACCTATTGGTTATTATTATCTGGCTTGAAAGCTGCTTTAGGGTAATTTTATTAGGTTGGCCTTGTCTGAGAAACCCAAGAAGAAAACCGGTCCCACTGGGTTTCAACACTGTACTGAGTGTGGGGAGGCATTTGCCAAGGCCGACCCCCACCTCATCTGTGTTTATTGTCTGGGGTTGATCCACCTCCAGTCAGACTGCCAAATTAGTAAAACTTTCCCAAAACCACTCTAGAAAAGAAGCCGGTAGGCTGAAGGAAAGGGAGGCCGAGAAGTCAAGTGGATTCAGATGGCCAACCCGTTCGGTTGTATCGAACCTGAGGAGGTACTTCTACCTGAAATAGCCTCCTCGGGCAAAGAGTCCGACTCTGAGAGTGCGTTTCGTAAAAAAGAAATGAAAGTCTGGCAGTTTGGATACAGTACGCTTACTCCAACACGGGCGAGATAGCCAAAACGATAAGCACTGTTCAATCGCCCGCCCGGTTCCGTCTAGGCGGTACTGCGGTGGGCGGTTGGTTCAATCGGATCCGCCTACCGGATTACAGTCAGATGCTTTCTATGAGGAGTGGGAGGGAGGAAGACTATCCTGATGATGAAGGCGAAGATGATGACCAGGGGGGTCTAGATGTGCCCATTGAACCGGACATCTCTCCAGACAGGCTCTCTGATGTCTCCCCTCCCAGGCTTTCTGAGTCCCCTTCACATTTCTTGTTTTACAAGAAGGTGGCTGAAACCCTCCAGCTCCCTATGGTTGAAGCTGTTGAGGAGGAAGAAGAGCCTGATTTTGTGGAAATGATGGACATCCCAGAGTGCAAAAGAATGTCTGTCCCTCTTCATAAGTCCTTGGGGAAACAGACACAAAAGATTTTACAAACTCCTAACTCATTACCTCCTGTAGATAAAAGAATGGACAGGAGGTATGTGTTATCAGGCTCAGGTGAGGAGCTCCTTTATACTCATAGCAGCCATGTTGGAGTAGTGCAGGCTGCAGCCTGTGAGAGGGCTAACATCCCTTTGGCTTTACACACCCCCCGGACAAGGACTCCAGGAAAGTTGATGCCATGGCCAAGAAACAATATTTGGCATCCTCTTTTTTGACTCAGGCAGGCAAACTATATGGCCTATACAGCCAGGTACCAGAAGTCCAGGTGGGATACTCTTCTGGAACTGGCTAAACAGGCCTCCCCCCAGCTAGCCAAGGAGCTGGAGGAGGTGGCTGCAGATGGAATTGAGGCATCTAAAGTACAATTTCACGCTGCTGTGGACTCCAGTGATGTGGCATCAAGAGTCATGGCTACATCTGTGTCTCTCAGAAGGCATGCTTGGCTCAGATGTACTAGCCTATCACAGGATACAGAGACTAAGGCATGGATTTTCCTGTCAGTTGGTAACTCTGTTTGAGGAGCAGACAGAGGCTTACATGAAGAAAATGGATGAATACAGGACCACTTACAGGAGTGCACAGGCCAAGGAAAGGCATGCCACTCCACAAAAGCAGCAGTCCAGGGGCAGGGGCAGGCCTTTTCACAGGCCTTTTTACCAAGCCCAGGCCTCCTCTCCTTTTCCACAGAGGAGGTTTTTCTGAGGAAGGGGCAGAAGGGGGATGAACAGGGCTGCTTCCTCCTCCCAGTCTAAGCCTCCTGCCAAGCAGACACCCTGAGGTGTTGGCCCGGGTCGACTCCCCAATCCCAGTCGGAGGTAGGCTGACTTACTACTTTCAGGCCTGGAAGTCTGTGACCTCAGACAAGTGGGTCCTGGAAGTAGTAAGCCAGGGACTGGCCCTCAGCTTTAAAAGGTTCCCAAAAGGAGGCCAGGTCTTTTCCACTGCGTCAATCTCAAACCCTTGCCCTAGGGCAGAGGTTTCCTCTCTCTTGACTCTCAGAGCCGTGGAGAATGTTCCTACTCAACACAGGAAAAGGGCTGTACTCCAGGTACTTCCTTACCCCAAAAAAAACAGGGGAGTGGCTTACCATCCTGGATATAAGGTGTTTGAACAAACACATATCAAAACAAATTCAAAATGGTAACTCTGGGAATAATCCTTCACTCTTTTCAGGCCAGGGGATTGGCTAGCATCCCTGGACCTCAAGGATGCCTACTTCCATATCCCTATCAGGTGCTCCCACAGAAAATACCTCGGGTTCGAGTTGCCTTCAGGCCATTATCAGTTCAGGGCCATGCCTTTTGGTCTAACATCAGCTCCAAGGGTATTCACAAAGTGCCTTGCAGTAGTGATGGATTACCTTAGAAGACAGGGTATCACCATTTTTCCATATCTGGACGACTGGCTACTGGTAGTTCAGTCATCAGACCAGGTCAGGTCAGCTCTGCAAACCACCCAGGACTTGCTCAGTTCTCTGGGGTTTCTTCTCAATCTTCCAAAATCTGTCTTAGAACCAGTACAACTTCTCACCTTCATAGGGATAGAATTGGATATTATCCAAGCAAAAGCTTTCCTTCCTCTGGCAAGGGTGAAGGCCCTAGTAGATCTTGTTTCCTCTTTTCGGCCTCAGGTTTCTCGTCCAGTGAGACAGTTCCTCCAACTCCGGGGCCACATGGCAGCCTCCACTGCAGTGGTACAGGGAGCCAGATTTCAGGTGAGGGACATTCAGTTCCATCTAAGGTCCTTTTGGTCACAGAGAAAGGACTCTCTCACCAAACTGATTCCAGTGACCCGGACTCTGGTCCAAGCTCTTCAGTGGTGGCTGGACCAGGACAACCTCAGACAAGGGGTTCCATTTCTCTCTCAAGTCCCATCAGTAGTTCTGACTACAGATGCTTCTCTCCTAGGTTGGGGAGCCCACCTGGGAGCCCTGACAGCTCTGTGGGTCTGGTCTCCACAGGAGTCTCTTCTTCATATCAACCTCCTGGAACTCAGGGCAGTTTTCCTAGCCCTTCAGAGCTTCTCAGATTCAGTCAAGGGCAAGGTGGTCCAAGTCAGAACAGACTACTCCACCACAATGTGATACATCAACAAGCAGAGTGGCACTTGGTCCACAGCCTTGTGCACAGAAGCTATGAAGCTCTGGTCTCTGGCCTATTCTCTTCAGACTTCCCTGGTAGCAGTTCACCTTCCAGGAAAGGACAATGTGTTAGCAGATACTCTGAGCAGAATTTCACTGGGACATCACGAATGGTCCCTGGATCCTCACATCCTGAAGGCCATCTTCTCCAGGTGGGGCACTCCAGAGATAGATCTCTTTGCATCACCGGACAATCATCAACTTCCTCTGTTTTGTTGCAGACCTCCAGTCCTGGGGATGGTTCCCCTGGATACTGTCATTTTGGACTGGAAGAGCAGGTTTCTCTATGCCTTCCCTCCTTTCCCTCTGCTGTTCAGAGTTCTGATCAGGATCAGAACTCAACCCTGCACAGTGATACTTGTGGCTCCGGATTGGGCCAGACAGCCTTGGTGCCCTCTACTGCTGTCCTTGGCAGTGTCACGTCCCCTGTCTCTTCTCAGGAAATACAATCTCCTGTCGTCCTCCCAGAGGTGGATCTGGTACCCCAATCTCCAGTCTCTCAATCTCAAAGATTGGCTCTTGAAGAGTTAAAATATGCAGCACTACGTCTCTCTAAGGGAGTTCTGGATATTCTGAAGGTCTCCAGGAAACCTTCCACTAGAAAAACTTACAATTCCAAATGGAAAAGGTTCAGTATTTGGTGCTCTCAGAAGGGCATTGTGCTTGATTCTGCAGACATTTCCACAACCTTAGACTACTTAGTTCATCTGAATAGTCTAGACCTTAGGCCTGCCACTCTGTAGGTTCATCTAGCAGCTGTCTCTGCATTCCTTTCAGCACGGAAGGGTTCTTCCCTGGCACCTCGTCCTGTATTCAAAACATTTTTCAAAGGTCTGGTTCACATTAACCCTCCTTTTAGGGAGCCTACTCTACCTTGGGATCTCAATGTCTGCATTGCTCAGCTTACGCAGCCACCCTTTGAACCTCTGGCCTCGGCTGAGTTGAAATATCTGACCTGGAAAACTGTGTTCCTGGTAGCTATTACTTCTACCAGGCGGGTTAGTAATTACAGGCCTTGTCAGTTGAACTGACTTCATCTCCTTCCATAGGGATAAAGTGGTCCTAAGACCAATAGGAGGTTCTTGCCCAAAGTGGTAATGGATTTTCATCTGAACCAGTCTATATCTCTCCTGTGTTTTCACTGACCATTCTTCTTCAGGAGAAGAAGATTACACAGCTTGGATGTCAAAGGACTCTTAGCTACTACATAGAACATACAAAGGCACATAGAAAAGACTGTCTTCAATTGTTTCTCACTTATGGTGAAGTGGGAAAAGGTAAACCTGCCACTAAGAGAACTATTGCCAGGTGGATTGTTTCCTGTACACAATTCTGCTATGACAAATTGGGTAGAACACCCCCTTCAGGCCTGAGGGCTCACTCGACTAGGGGTACAGCTGCTACTCTAGCTGCGGCCAGAGATATACCCTTGTTAGAGATCTGTAAAGCAGCCACCTGGAAAACAGTACATACATTCACCAAGCATTATTCCCTGGACATCCAGGCTAGGAGTGATGCTAGTTTCTGCACAGCAGTACTGCAGAGGCTGTTCCCAAAGTAGGTTCTGCATTCCCTCCTCCATAGGGAACTGCTTGGCAGTCTGCATTATGTCAGAATACAGCAAGACTTCATGTTGTTTGAAGAAAAATTACTCACCATAGTAATGTTGTTTCTTCTAATGGAGTCTTGCATGTTCTAACCTCTCCCACCTCCCTCTCAGAACCTAGTTTGAGGAAGTGAACTGGCAGGTACAAGTGTTGCACCTCAGGTGTGCCTTGTACCCTCCTCTTGGTGGAGTAACTGTTATGTTTTTTTTTTTGTGTGTTTTATAGCTGAATATTGTCACTACCTTTTCTTCTTGGGTTCTCGACTTAAGTCTTTTGGACCCCAAAAATATTGTTCTTTTGGCTTATGTGTTGAACAGTTTCCATACTTTAGTACTAAGTTGGTTAGTTTGCTAGAAGAATCGCAGTTACACTGGGAGTACCACAGGCAGAGGTTTTGAAACCTAGGCTCAAGCTCAACGTTCTATGCTTCTGCATAGAGTTAACTCTTTCCTCTCCAGGGCAGGTCAAGTGCTGGGGCTAACTGCATTATGTCAGAATACAGCAAGACTCCATTAGAAGAAACAACATTACTATGGTGAGTAATTTTTTCTTTCTCCCTTAGTCAGAGCGACTTCCATTGGAAGTAGCCCCAGTTGCTAACTTTTAAGGCATGCCTCACATTGGTGGGTTGGACCTAGTTTTTGGCATCTTTTGGTCCTGTTTCTCACCACCGTATAGCATAATTTCATTTTTTGACATTTCCTAGTCTCCTTCAGGCCCTTTTATCTTCCTGACACTAAAAGATTAACCCCTCAACCTGTACATTTGGTTAAAGCGTGGTAGATCTTCATCGGGGTTATCTCAATCATCAAGTTACACCATAGAACTCCACTGTCGGTGAGGGGAATCTACATGGAAGATTTTCAGCGGTACAACTGGGGCCCCGCTGTCGGCGTCACCGATGTAATCAATTCTATAAAGGTGTGAGCGGCCCGCTCTCTTCTCAATTCTTTCCCACCATCGACTTGCTTGCATGGGTCTCCAGTGGAAGCTCCGTTGAAGTATTTGCCTTTTTCCACCTTCAGCTTTTCTAACTTTACCTTTTGAATCTCTTTTCCAAGAAATTCCCACAACTTGTTTATGTCGAGAGTTAATCCTTCAGGCTCTCTCTTCTGTCACTGCCACTGTGGAAAGAAGATTGCCTCCACAGATGAACTCTCTCTCTGTGCCTGCTGCCTTGGGCCTGACCATGAAGTTTCTGACTGTGAGCTCTGCCAGAAGTTTAACCAAACAACACTCTAGTGATGCAGAAATGCTCTCAAAAATTTCCTGATCGATCAACAGGTGGTTAGTACTGGGCAGAGGTCCTCCGGGTTCCCGGCCTCCCAGTCGCCTACCGGTTCTTCGAGCTCCCAGGCCTTCAAGGCCCAAGACAACTCCTCGGGGGCCACAGAAGAGGCTGAGATCGCGACCGTTCCCCACAGCAGCGATCGTTTCCCACCCAACTCTTCTTCGTCTGGGGGATCGTCGTTGATGGCTGCTGCTCTGGTGAAGAAATCTGCTGTCCAGGTTTGTGTGCCCACCAGACCCATACCAATAGCACCTCCATCCGATTCTCAGGGCGGCTGGCCGTCAACCTCTGGGTCATCGGCCCCTTATTTGTCTGACAGGTTTGTCGTAGTTGACTCTCCCGTTGAGCCTGCCCCATCTCCCTCCAGGGCTACAGGCTCTTTGGGTTCTCAGGATACAGCAGGCGGGTCATCAACACCTGTGCCATTGAACCCCCCCCCCCGTCGATGACCACTGTCAGCTTGAACGAAGTCCTGATCAAATTCAGTGACGTGATTGCACAGCAGCTGGGCACCTTCAGGCCCTCCTTGCTGATGTCGATGACAACTTCTTCATCGATGCCTGCTCCTCGGCCCTGGGAAGCTCCCTGTGGGCCTTCCTCAACACCAGGCCCAGATGTTGAAGAGGTCGACGTCGAGGAGGAGTAGCACCCAGACCTCATTCTTCCCGAGGATGAGGAGGAAGAAGAGGAAGAGATCCTCCTTTCTGACAGATCTATAGCCTCTTCTTTGGTGAGGACTCATTAAAACATACCCCCAGGTCTCCCCCTGAGGACCCCATATTTTTCAGTGTCATGAAGCAGCTGTACTCGGCCATGGGCTTCCACACTGAGGAAGAGGATGCCACCAGGAAAGACCTGGTGGACTTCCTGGAGATTCCAGAATGTCCCCCAAAGATCGTTCCTCTACTTTTGCCAGCCTTGAGGCGTAGCCATGATAGCTGTAGCACAGACCAGATATGGTGCCAGCTGTGCCTCACAGGGCAGATAAGCTGTATCATGTCTCCAGGGTCTCTCTGTTGTACTGCCCAGGCGAACTCCGTGGTTATCAAGGCAGCTCATGATAGGTCTAGGGCGCCTAAGCACCTTAGTTCCCTTCCCCCCGACAAAGAGTCTTGCAGAATCGACCTCTTGGGCAAAAGGGTTTATGCCTCCTCTACTCTAGGCTTGAGGATCACAAACTATCTGTCACACATGGTAAAATACCAGAATGCAAACTGTAAGAAGGGCAAGGCTGCCATCCAACTCCTTCTGGAGGGCACTCAAAAGCAGGAACTGCTCCAGTGCCCTCAGTCGGCTGAGTATATTAGTAAGCATCTTCTCAGAGCCCTGTATGACATGGTTGACACCATTGCCAGGGCAGCTGCCTCAGGCATATGCCTACGTAGGCACTCCTGGCTCAGAGTATTGGGGTTTGCAGCTGATGTGCAGCAAAAAGTGCTTAATGCCCCCTTCAGTGGCACTAAGTTGTTTGGACCTGATGTCCAGGACATTGTTATTGATCTGCAAGCCTTGGGCACAGCCCTCAAATCTATCCGCTCTCTACCATACTCAACCAAAGGGGTAGGGTGGCCCCCTACCGCAAAGCGAACAATAGGCCTGGGACAACTCCCCGCCCCTAGGGAAAATGCAGAGCCCATGTTCCCTTGCCCGCCTCCTCTGGGGCTGGAACGATGGCCAAACACCCCAGAAGTGAGGGACCAGCCCTTGTGGCTGGCTCCAGCTCTGCTTGACTCCTTGCTGGACCTCCTCTTTTTGTCTTGGACCATTGGGCAGTGGTCACTTCTCCCTCCATCTGAATCAGTGGAGAACCATAATTTCAGGCAGTGGATTCTGCAGATCATAGAAAGGGTCACACTTGGAGGCTCATTGAGCAACCTCCAGAAACCCCACCTCTGTCCTCCTGTTATCCCCCTGGCTCACCTGTCTGTTCTCCAGCATGAAGTGCAGTCCCTTCTGTGCAGACAAGCCATCAAGCCTGTGCCAAAGCACCAGGGAAACCAGGGGTTTTACTCCAGGATCTTACTTCAAGTTGGAGCTCTTGCAGCAGGCAGTAACCATAAGGACTAAGCCGCCAGGCGCCAGGACCCCACAGAAAACTTCTAGCTAGCAGTCTTCAGCGGGGACCGCCCCCAACGTTGGCCAGTGGTATAAAAGGGGCGGTTCCCAGCCCCACCTTAGTTCTTTTCCTGCTGTCTACCCTTTCGCATCGACTCCACAGACTCCTCCTGCTACAGTCAACCGCCATTGCGCGTTTACCTGTATTTCTTTTATTTTTCTCAAAAATAGTGATTCTATTTTCCCTAGTTTCTCTGCATGTCTTCATCACCGACTTCCTCTGTTGATCGGCGAAAGTCTGAGTGCGTGTGCGGCAAGCAGCTACCATCCAAAGACGACCATGTGGCCTGTCTTTTCTACCTGGGCCCAGACCACGACATCGAGGGCTGCCAGCACTGCCAGAGCTTTAACCAAAGGACTAGGCTTTGCTGCCAGAAGGCCCTTAAAGCCCACCTTCTAGAGAAGAAGCTTGCCGCCATGCAGAAGCAAGCTTTGGGAAAAAGTCCTTCTTCTTCCTCCTCCTCCATCTCGTGGGTCTCGTCGTCGTCCACATCCCACTGGGAGAAGAAGTCTTCAGGGACACACAAGTCCCTGGAAAAGGACAAGAAGACCTGGACACTCTCCCACTTGTGGTCTCCCCATAAGACGAAGGCCGCCTCCGGTTCCCCCTCCCAAGCGGACCCAGCCATCCTACCCGGCCTGCTCTACCTCCCTCATGGTACGGACGTCGGGCAGAGGTCAGACAGTGTCCGGGACTTTGTTCTTGGCCTTGCAGCCCCTGAAGGTAAAAGCCCTACCTAAATCCATGGGTTCTTCCTCAGATGGCGGGCCAGTCCCTTTTCGGGCAGCGGGTCGATAGTCCATCGTCTGGCCCCAGCGTTGCCTATGGCCTCTATTCCTTCGGACAAGGGCTACTGATGCCAGGAGCATGTGCCTGCCTTGGTGGCCTCTGCGGCACCTCTTCCCAGCTCTTGTATGATGTCCCCGTGGGCCTCTGTCAAGCCGGCGCTGGCTGTGTCCCCAGACTGACGCCAGAAAACGCCTGCTACTGTGATGTCTGACAAACTGACATCTTCTTGGTCATCGCCAACTTCTCCGGTGTCGCCAGTGGATATGAACACTTCTCCCACACAGACACCGGGAAATCTGATGCCTGTGGCCCCTACTCCAGAGGACCTGATGCCTGGACATTCGACACCAGCTGCACCGACGTCTGATGCACCGATGCTCACCAACCCGCAGCCCCAGGCGCCTACTGACCCAGCGGGTCCTCAGATCCCTCTTAGTGAGGTGAAGGACCTCTTCTAGTTTCTTTGGAACGAAATTAAAGGGAACTTCCTCCCTCCAAGGCCTGCCAAGTGAGTTGTCATCAAACCTGAGCCGGAACCCCGGGAGCCTACTCCTCCACCTAAAAGCCCCTCCCCACACCCCAACGATGGGCGCAGGGTCTGGACCAAACATAGGAGTCTAGGCACAAGTACTTGTCTTCTTGGTCATCAGACCGACGTCGGCATTGCTCGACAAACGGATGTCAGCACGAGTCCTGCTCCTCTTTCTCTAGTTTGGAGGATTCGAGCCACAGCTCCTCTTCTTCCTCTTCCAGAGGCTCGGAACCCAGGGGTCGTCCCCCCAAGCCTGATAAAGGGGACACCCCTAGATCCCCTCCTGATGATCCATCATTCATGGACGTCATCTGGCACATCCAAGCCATCAAGACTGTGAACCTGGATCCTGAATGGCGCAGACTGGCCAAGTACCTGTGCCAGAAGGAACCAATGCCCTTAGTGGTACCTCCACTAGTGGACACCTTCCAAGACCTTATCAAGCTAACTTGGAATCATCCCTCATCTTCCTCTGCAGTATCAAAAGTCAGATAGGCTCTATAGGTGCCCAGAGATGAACTTGTGGGAAAAGAGCATGGAGTTGGTACAGGCCCTGCCAGATGCACCACAAAAGGCAGAGCTTCTAGACCTGCTAAAGTCTGGCTCGGACGTGGGCACACATATTCTGTGGGCATCCTGTGATACCACTGAAATGGCCACGAGGGCAGCCACCACTGGCATCTGTCTCCACTATCCGTGGCTTCGGATATCAGGGTTCACCCAAGATTTTCAGGCCGGAATCATGAACCTCCCTTTCAAGGACTCTGTCGTCTTTGGGAACAAGGCTGAGAAGCTCATCACTTGCCTCCAAGATTTCAGCAAGGCCATCTGGTCTGTCCAGAAAATGTGCAAGTGCACCCAGAAGCCTTTTAAAAAGCAGTCCTTTCGGAGATCTTGGGGACAACAATCTAGGAACCAGCAACAGCAGCAGCAAGGAGGCTGTAAACGCAAGGCCACCTCCCAGACTCCTGGAGGTTCCTCTTCCAGAGCCACAAAGTCTTACCAGGCTGCTCACCCCACCTCAGTATCTTCAGTCTGACTCCTTGCCAGATCCCCGTCCCTCAGCAGTGACCCTGGGAGAGGCGGTGGGTTGTTGCTTCACCCCTTATCTGGAGGGATGGAGCAAAATCACTACCAACCAGTGGGTCTTTCAAATCCACAGAGAGAGGACATACTCTGGAGTTCCTGGAGAGGCCACCAGAAAACCCTTCAGTGTCCTCCCACTACCCCCAGTCTCACATCGCCTTAATCGAACAGGAGATTAAGGCATTTCTTCTAAAGCAGGCCATAGAGCCAGTCCCCCCAGGTCAGAGGGGAAAGGGATTCTATTCCAGTTTCTTCTTCATGCCAAAAAAGACCGGGGATCTTTGCCCTGTTCTTGACCTCAGTCATCTGAACAAATATGTCGAATACAAGAGGTTCAGAATGATTACTCTGCCAGGCCTACTTCCTGTTCTTCACCAGGGGGACTGGCTCTGTTCCCTGGACATGCAGGATGCATACCTTCACATCCTGGTGTCCCAGCCACACAGAAAGTACAAGCATTTCCTCTTCCAGCTAGAGATGTGAGCGGTCCTCTACGCTCTTCAGGTGTTTCAGACTGACCTTCATCCAGGCCCTCTTCTAGTCCGGACAGACAATATGTTGGTGGTCTTTTACATCAACAAGCAGGGGGGCACTCATTCGTATCTCCTCTGCAGGGAGGCCATGAGTTTTTGGTATTGGGCCCAGGAACATGACCTCGAGCTCACCGCCATGCATGTTCCAGGCACCCAAAATGTCTTGGCTGACAGCCTAAGCAGGTCTCGGTCCAGAGCTCATGAATGGGAACTACTCCAGTCAATCGCAGAGCAGCTGTTTGACAGATGGTGACGACCAGAGTCGGACTTTTTTTGCATCTCCACCCAACACCAAACTGCCCAATTTCTGCTTGCTAGATCTAGGGCCTGATGTTTTCTGGTGAGACGCATTGTCCCTCTGTTGGACAGGGAGGTTTCTCTACACCTTCCATCTACTTCAGAGGGTTCTTTTCAAGCTGCAGGTGGAGGGAGCGGAGATGATCCTCATTGCTCCCTTCTGGCCTCGACAGATTTGGTTCCTGCTACTGCTACTACAGCAGTTCGCAGCGGAGCCTCCGGTTCCACTGCCTCTGAACTCGCACCTGCCCTCCCAGAGCCAGGGCTCTCTAGTCCATCTGGACCTCAAGTCTCTGCACCTGCATGCATGGCTCTTGCAGACTTAGCAGTTGCTAGATCTGTGGTCTCCCCTGGCGTAGCTGAAGTCCAAATGTCTGCTAGAATGCCTTCCACTAGATCCACTTACACCATGAAGTGGAAGTGGTTCTGCCTCTGGGCCTCTGCTAGTCACCTTGATCCCTTCACTTGTCCAGTGAACTCCATCTTAGAGTATCTCTTCTGTCTATCTGACTCTGGTCTGAGCTACTCCTCTATCCAGGTGCACTTTTCTGCCATTTCTGCGTATCATACGCTGATAGAAGGCAAGACCCTTGCCCACTTGGACTTGTCCCGCACCTTTTTGCGGGGCATCCTCCACCTGAAACCTGCCATTCAGGACCCTGTCCCTCCTTGGGATCTTTTGTTTGTGTTAGAAAAACTTAACTTGCCTCCCTTTGAACTGGCTGTGGAATGCGACCTACGCTTTCTCTCATGGAAAGCGTTCTTTTAATTTGCTGTTACTTCTGCTCAGAAGATTTCCGAGCTTCAAACCCTGATGTGCAAGGAGCCTTATTTGTTTTTCACAAGGACATGGTGTCCCTGCGCACTGATCCTAAGTTTCTGCCGAAGGTGGTGTCTGAGTTTTATTCTGAATCAGAACATCCATCTCCCAGTATATTATCCAGAGTATTCTAATAGAGGGGAGGCTTTGCTCCATACTCTGGATGTCCATAGGACACTTCATTTTTACGTCTATGTACCAGCTCTATTTGAAAACCAACCAGTTGTTTGTTTCCTTTGTCCCCAGATCTGAGGGGGCTTCTGTTATTAAACAGACATTGTCGAAGTGGTTAGTTAACTGCATCGTTTACTGTTATCATAAGTACAACAGACCTTTACAGGGCCTAGTAAAGGGTCACTCTACCAGGGGTATGGCTACCTCCTTTGCTCCTTACGGAATGCGTCTGCAGCAGATATCTGCACTGCTGCTACCTGGAGTTCTGTTCACACTTTCGTTAAGCACTACAATTTGGACATCGCTTCCAGATGCAGGACTGGCTTTGGCCTGGCTGCCCTCCAAGGCATGCTGTCCTGGAGGCTTCTGACTATTTTTAGCCTCCACCCATGCCTGCCAGTCTCTTCTTCTTGACTGCTTGGGACTCTGTCCTTATGGTTATTGCCTGCTGCAAGAGCTCAAACTCAAAGTAAGACAGTATAGTTACGTAAGAACTTACTCTAGCAGTAGATCTTCGAGAGGAGCTTTTGCAGCAGGTGTTGCTGTCCCTCCTTCCCCTTAGTATTGCTTCTGCTTTCTTTTATTCTAACTCAAACCTCTTCGGTTCTCCTTTCCTACTATGCTTAGGGTTTCCAGCGGGAGAACTGAGGTGGGGCTGGGGACCGCCCCTTCCCTTTTATACCATTGGCCGATGGGGGTGGGCCGACGTTGGGAAGACTGCTAGCTAGAGGTTTTCTGTGGGGTCCTGGCACCTTGCAGCTTAGTCATTATGGTTATTGCCTGCTGCAAGAGCTCCTGTCGAAGATCTACTGTTACGGTAAGTTCTTGCATAACTGTACTTTTTTCCTGGTCCCCAAAAAAGGTTGGTGATCTGAGGCCTGTCCTGGATCTAAAGGACCTCAGTCTGTATATCCAGTACAAAAAGTTCTGAATGGTAACTTTTCCAGGCCTTATGCCCTTTCTCAAGACGGGGGACTGGCTATGCTCACTGTACATGCTGGACGCTTACCTGCACATCTTGGTCTTTCCTCCTCACAGGAAGTTTCTCCATTTTGCCTTTCAGGGCGAGCATTATCAGTTCAAAGTGCTGCCCTTTGGCTTGTCCTCTACTCCGTGAGTCTTAACCAAGTGCTTAGCGGCGGTTGCAGCAACTCTCAGAAGGGAGGGTCTCTATGTTTTCCCTTATCTGGATGATTGGCTCATAAAAGCCCCATCCAGTTATCAGTTTTTGCTGACTGGAGCGTACCCTCCAGTTTTTCCACTCCCTGGGCATTACTGTTAAATTGCCCATGTCTGTTCTCATACCATCCCAAAAGTTGCAGTATATGGGAGGTGGTTCTGGACTCTGCACAGGGAAGACCTAACTGCCCCAAAACAGGGCAGAGTGCCTCATAGTTCAAGCTTAGGAAGTCGTCCAAAGTCGATACATTCCTGCCAAGATATACCTCAGATTGCTGGGCGTGATGGCCACTGCCATATCCACCATTCCACTGGCCAGACTTCATATGCATGTCCTCCAGTGGACCCTCCAGGTGCAATGGGACCAGTGCATGGATGAGTTAGATTAACTAGTCCTGGTCTCCTCCCCAGTACAAAAGGTACTGCAGTGGTGGATTGACCCCTTGAATATGCTTCTAGGCATCCCATTTCAGATCTCCTCCCTGTAACAGACCCTAACCACGGATGCCTCCGGTCTGTGCTGGGGAGTGCACCTGGGTCCCTTCTAGACCCAGGGTTCTTGGTCCCAGTGGGAATCCTCCCTTCATATCAATGTCTTGGAGATGAGAGCAATGTTCTATGCCATGCAGGCCTTTCAGGATCACCTCGTTCTGGGTCAGCTGCTGGTGCAGTCGGACAATCTCAGTGTAGCATACAACATCAACAAGCCGGGGGGGGGGGGCTCGTTCATACCCCCCTTTGCAGGGAGGCCATGAGAGTGTGGTACTGGGTGCTGGAACACAGCCTGACTGTCTGCGGTCCACGTGCCAGGCATGCTAAACACTCTGGTGGACAGTCTCAGCAGGACTCAGTCCAGCATGCATGAATGGGAGCTTCTTTTATCCGTCGCAGAAGACTTGTTAGACAGATGGGGTCATTCAGAGTTGGACCTTTTTGCGTTACCACTCAACATAAAACTGCCCAATTTCTGCTTGCTAGATCCAGGGCCTGGAGTTTTCTGGCGAGACTCATTGTCCCTCTCCTGGAGAGGGAGATTCCTTTATGTCTTCCCTCCATTTCCTCTAATTCAGAGGGTGCTAATCAAGTTGCAGATGGAAGGAGCCAGCATGATCCTGGTAGCTGCCTTCTTGCCCCACAGATTTGGTTCCCTCTGCTTCAGCAGATGGCGGGGGAACCTGCAGTCTCTCTCCCTCTTTGCAGGAGCCTGCTGACCCAGGCTAAGGTGTCCCTGGTCCATCCCAACTTCAGATCCCTCCATCTGCATGCCTGGCTCCTGAGGACTTAGCCATCGCCAGGTTTGGGGTCTCTAGCAGAGTGACGGACATCCTAGAGGCCACCTGGAAGCCTTCCATTCGAGCCACATATGCTATGAAGTGGAAGCGGTTTTCCATTTGGGCTGCCAAACACAGTTTAGATCCTTCACCTGCCTGGTGAACCATATCCTGGACTACCTGATCTCTCTGTCTGACTCAGGTCACCAGTACTCTTCGCTCAAGGTGCATCCTTCAGCTATTTCTGCATTTCATGAGCCATGGGTGACCGCACGATTGCTCAGCTGGATCTCTCCCATACTTTTCTAAGGGGCACCCTGCATCTGAAAACCCCAGTCCGTTCTCCTGTCCTGGCTTGGGACTTAAATTTTGTTTTGGAGAAACTGACCGTCTCCCCTTGAGCCAGTCGTGACTTGTGATCTATGCTCTTTCTCTTGGAAAGTGTTATTTTTAGTTGCCATTACTTCTGCTCGAAGAATTTCAGAACTTAAGGCCTTCTGGTTGCGAGGAGCCTTATTTGATTGTTCACAAAGACAGGATGTTTTTGCTCACAAATCCTAATTTTCTTCCTAAGGTGGTCTCTGAGTTTATACTCAACCAATCTATCCACCTTCCTGTTTATTTCCCAGAGCATGCCAATCCAGGGGAAGCACTACCCCCTACGTTAGATGTGTGCAGAACTTTGAAGTACTACCTGCTTTGGACTAAGGAATGTAGAAAATTGAAGCAGCTGTTCATTTCCTTTGCCCCAGGTAGAGAGGGTGTTTCAGTTTCTAAGCAATATTTATTCAGATGATTGGCAGATTGCATTGTGTTCTGCTACAGTAAGTATGGCAAGGAATTGCCTGGTGCTGTTAAAGCTAATTGCAGGAGGGGGCATGGCTACCTCTGTGGCTGTTTCAGAGGGGTCTCAGTCACTGACATTTGTGCGACTCCTACCTGGAGTACCGTCCATACTTTCACCAAGCACTACATTCTGGACATTGCCTCAAGAGCCTGAGCAGGTTTTGGCAGGGCTGTACTACAGGGCCTCCTGTCTTAGGTTTATGGTGAGCCCTCCTTCCAGGCTATCTGTTCACTCCTCTAATTGCTTGGGACTCATTCTTACGGTGTAACCTGATGACTGAGAGAACCCCAATGAAGACAGAACAGTTACATAAGAACTTACCGTAACAGTAGATCTTCGAGGGGATCTCAGCCATTAGGTCTGCTTTCCCTCCCACCATCCCCTTTCTTGGGGCTTCTATCTAGGAACTGGCTGTCTGGTGTATCCAGCCTTTCACATAGACCTGGTCACCTCTTTCTCTCCTTGGTCCCCCATGGCACAAGCCTGGCTCCCTTAATCTCTGGGGGAAAGAATTGAGGAGGGAGCGGAGCAGCTGATTACTTTACTTTATAAAGTTGATGATGTCGGCTGATGTCAACGGCATTGACGGCCAAAGTTGTACTGCTGTAAATCTTCCGTGTGGATTACCCTTCCCTGACTGTGAAGTTCCTACGATGTATTCTGTTGACTGAGATCCTCTCAATGATCTACTGTTACAGTAAGTTCTTATGTAACTGTTCTTTGCCCTTTTTAGCAGTGCATGACATTTGAGAAAAGTTGGGTCACAGTTGGAACTGTAAGCTGTCAGCATAAGGACCACTAGGAAACTTTTGCTCCTGGGGGTTGCCACACTGACGTACAATGTCGACGCCTATGTAACGTGGGTGGCTCCATCACTCCTCTGTTCTTCTGCCATCAGCTGCTCATTGAGTCACGCTAAGAAACAATGCTGTTGTTTACTAGACAGTTCTTTTGCTTTACACTCCTGTTGAAAGAACCTTTATTTAGGTTTTGTACCTCTGGCTAGAAAATCTACAAAGACGATGCTCATTCTGTCTGTGTCTGCTTTTGGGATTGTCCCACAACTTAAGGTCCGATGAGATCTGCCAGAGATTTAACCAGGCCATGAGGAAATGCCATCAGAAGGCCCAAGAAACCTTCATCCCACGAAAGTTCCTGGATGCCACCAAGAAGGCCTCTTATTCGCAGCTGGCTTCTCCATCCAGGTTGTTGACTGTTACCACTGGGAAGTCTCCTCGACCTTCAGCAATGCTGTCGCGGTCAGTGAAGCTAAGAGACAAGGACAAATCTTCTAAGTCTTCATCATCTAGTTATCACTGTAACCAGGAATATAAGGCGTCTGCTTCCCTGGTGAGGTCTAGATCTCCACTCTGTCAGGAGGGTAAGTCTTCATCGTCCACTCTGGCAGCCTGAACTCCTAACGCCTCTCCCCCAACCATCCCCAGAAGCCAAGGTCTTGTCCTGCCTCTGGCTCTTCTAAACCTAATATGGATGGTTAGCAGCTTCCTTCGTCAGCTGTCTTCTTGATGACAGTCACTCTGATCCCTTCACAAGGCATCATTGACTCTCACATTTTGCTGGACACTGCATCAGGGCTCTTTGGGCAATTTAATACCAAGCCTTCCACCATCAGTTATGTCTGTTCCATTGACAGGGCTTCCTCCATTGACACAGTCGAAGGATAGCTCACAGAGCAAACACCCTACCCCTACCCTGCAGGCAGCAACAGGCATGGGGTGTGCTTGTCCCCCCTAATGCACACCCCAGTCTCATTTACTGTACCCATCTCAGCTTATTTAGTCATGAAATAGGGTGAGCGTTAGGGTTGACAACCCCAAGGTACACCCCTTGCCTGTTACTGCCAGCAGGGTAGGGGTGGGATGTTAGAATTGAAAAACTTTATGCCTCATTTCCCTACTTTTGTTGCATTAGTCCTAACTAGTGCATTAACAAAGTTTTGCAATGAATGTTCTTGCTTTTTGAGGTAGTATAGTCACATCCTCATTTGCCTGTGGGGGCCCTGTACTGCTATCCATCCATACTTATCGTTATTTGCCTGTGGGAGCCCAGGGCCCTCTGGACCCTGCGCTCCCATCCATCAACAGATGCGCATATGTATGTTGCTGTGGAAATGGTGGGCCGTCCGGGTCCAGTCCTTTTAGATTGTTCAGAACCACAACCAAACTGTCACCATAACCTTCTTCTTACCCCATCTCATGAACCCGGTACTAAAAATTTCCAAATGCCCACTAAAATGTGATTTGGCGCCACCTCAGCTGCATTCCAAGCCACAGGTGCAAAAACACAGTTTGGCCAGGATTTCCAAAATGACAGCTGTCACATTCATTAGCTGGTGTAAAAATATGTGTATGTTGAAAATTGTGGGTGAAAATATTTAGAATTACTAGAGTTATGAGTGAGCGTATCAAAATTTCAATGTGTGTGCATAACTTTGCCATTTTTTAATATTTTGACCCTGAATTTTCAAAACAGCCTTCTTATGACCTCACCTCATGAACAAAGGGCATTGACATTTTTGAAGTCCTGCCTGAAAGGTGATTTCACTAACGACCACAAAATCTCCCATTTTGTCTGCATTTGCGGGATTCCAGTGACATTGTTCATGAGGTGGGGTAATTTGGTGTCAAAGTATGCAGAAATGTCCAAGTTATGAATCAGAGTTGAAAAGCCTATTCAAATACATTGAGCCACATTTACCTTAGTTTCTCATATTGCAGTTGCCAGGTCCAGCAGCAAGACGTTTCTTCGATCAGAGAGTGGATCTTCACAGTGGGACCAGTTCAAGTGAGTGAGGGTGTGTGGGAGGGGTGTCTAGGGGATGTGGGGTAGTGGGTGCATCAGTGATGGACCTTTGTTTTATTTTTTATTTTTTGAGATGCAAAAAAATAAAATAAAAGACATTGAGGGGCCATTTTTTATTTTCAGCATAAGAAGGCGCTGGGAGGGTGGAGGGTTACCACTAGACACCAGGGCAGATAAAAACATGTGGCAGTAGTGATCGGAGGGTGGGGAGCACCACTAGACACCAGGGGTGGGATATTCAGAAATGCACCAGAAGCAGGTGCAACAGGTGCGCAGCGCAAGTACACGGCGCCAGTGCGCACCCAACGTGATATTCAAAGGCTGAGCACAACGGCAAGTGACAGCGCAAGATGGCTGAATATCGCAGGGATGCTGCATGGCGCAACAAGGGCTGTGCCAGGGAGCAAGTCATCAGGCGCCATAGCGCAACCTGGGCTGTGCAACGCAGCAAGGCAGGAAGCGCAAGAGCACAACATGGGCTGGGCAAGGGACAGAGGCACATGGGCCATGGCACAGGGCAACTGGCACAGTGTGGAGCATGCCACAAGAGCAGGACACACTGCCACCAGGGTGCAGGGGATGACAGGAGGGAGGCAAGGCTGGCACATGCCTGCAGGCCCCGACCACGTGCACCACAGCAGTGCATGGAGGTGGCATGGCACCAGTGACCCCTGGCAAGCAGCCACGGGCAACACCCACACGATGGCACGGGACATGCCACTGGGACCATAGCTGACAACACACATGCCGACAGTACACAACACACAGGCCACACAGCCCTAACAGGGTGCATACTTACACCCCAGGGCACACACACCGGCCACTGGGCAGAGACCACCAGACACAAACCCCAGTCGACCCCAGACGTACCACACGGCCACCATGCACACCACTGCAGCATGGCTCCATACACCAGCTGCAGAGCAGACACAGACACGGATGGCTAACAAAATAGATGTGTATTAAAATCAACAAACGGCAACTGTATACAGAGGAACAGGGATAGGGGCAGGGAATGGGGAGGCCACAATCAAGATGGTAGGTTGGGGAAGGGAGGCAGGGGGACAGGGGACATGGCTAGATAGGGTACAAGGGAGGAAGGGAAGGGGGTCAGGGGAAGGGAGGGTGATGCAGGCCAATGGGCCTCACGGGTCGTTCACGCCCTACTGGCGCCTGGTCCGCCGTTGCCTCTGTGGCCTGCACAGTGCCTGCCTGATGATGCGGGCCACCGCAAGGGTGGCTGTGGCGACCCTCAGGATCCTCTCCAGGAGCCTGGTGTTGTCATCCATTCGATGGACACCTAGGACAAAGGAGGGGACATGGATGAGTGCACGCCCATTTGACTGTAGTCCATCCACTGTGCGCAGTGGACAGCGGTGACATGTGCCCTGTTGTAGGCACACAGCCATCCGCAGCATGCGTGCCCACATGAACCGCCATCCCAACCATCCACAGCCACGCACAGCACTACACACCAACACCAGCCATGCGCAGCACACCACATCCATGGCCGTCAGGCAACAGAGCTATGTGGGGGGATGGCAGTGGCATGGCTGGGACTCGGATGCACCCACAGCCCACCCGCAGCAGTCACACACGTGCGAAAGGCATGGCATGGTGCAATGGACCACGCCGGCGATGCACGGCTGTAATGGCCATGTGCACAAGGGGCTGTGGCCCACCCCAACCCCACATAACACCATACACTGACAGAGTGCCTACCTGCATGCTGCAGCACGACTGGCGCCTGTCCGCCAGCACCTCCCACATGGCCAGCATCCCTTGCCGGTGCGCCTCCGTTGGTCTGCTGCCATCCAGCAGTGGCTCCCACCATCCAGGCTCTGCGCCGATCCTCAGGGCCTAGTAGGGAGACAGAGAGAGGCAGACATCAGCACTGGGCAGCAACCCACACGCCCCACCCCCCTCCATCACAGTGTACCCCATGTCCCTGCGCAGTGGCATTGCTGTGGCACAGCACACCTATGGTGCGCTGCCACGGCCGGTGGCGTGCCCAGCCACAGCCCCCCCCGGCAGCATGGCGTGACAGCCCGCTTGCACCCCACAGAACACCGATAAGGCACAGACATGGAAATGTGCACTCACCTGGCCGTGGCACGGCGCCCCTCTGGACGCGTGCCTGCAGTGTACTCAGCTGGTGTGGATCCCTCCGCCGCAGGTCCCCATACCTGTGGTGGCACTGCTCCCCACTACGCCTGGCCGCAGTGGCCTCCTCTAACCCCTCGGCCACCCCCTGCCACACCTTGGTGCGTGGCCGGTCCAGGGGCACCTGCCCATATAGGGTGCCAACATGAGGCTCTACTAGTGCCACCAGGTTAACCAGCTCGACCTGGCTCCAATTGCGTGCCCTTGCTGAGCTCCTGTGTGGCATGCTGCAATCTGCACTGCTCATCCAAAATGGCGGCCCACGAGCTGCACGTGCGATGTGTGCGCGACACACCTGGCGATACGCTGTCATCCCCAATCGCGCATGCCTTGTTGCTGCGCGATACAGCTAGGGTAGCGCCGGCATGTGCCGCAGGCACCTGGGGGTCAAGGGACACACGGGTCAAAGGTTGGCACGTGCACCGTACCCACAGCGCCGACAGGCACGAAGGCATGGTGCACTATAGGGTCTCAGTGTGCCCCATGGTCCATGTGTCAATGGTGCACGGGCACCATAGGGCGTACAGCGACAGAGCACCACATGCCCAATAGCGGCGAGTGCCGACTCACGATGACGACTGTGCTTAGGAAGCGCCACCGATGTACGTGACTTCAGTGCGCGCATGTGCTGTACCATGCGTACTGCGCATGTCATACAGTTGCACCATGGCTTGAGCCTGCGCATTTCCAATGCGCCATGCGCAATTCCGCGATATTCAGCAGGCACATGCAGATGAGCTGATCAGCATATCCACGGCACATTGGAGGCATTTGCATCTCATTACGGTTGCGCATTCCCTCATTTACATGTGATGCGCTATAAAGGCACCATGGGACTGCACAGGCACCAGACCAGTATTGCATCCTTCACAGGTAAGACGCCAGGCACTAGGCATGTCGGAAAAAATTCCACCGCAATTGTAGTCATGGACTGGCAACCTGCATCGTTTTAGTACACCTAAGGGTGTACTAAGCTGCGTTTAGCAAAAAATCTATATATTGAACCGTTTTTGAGATATAGGCATTGAAAGGTACCGGGCCCACCACAGTGTTATCCTATGTGAAATTTCTAAAATTTGAAATATAAGTATGGAAGCAATACAAATTTATCACCGAGCCAGCAATTGTCACGTCTGTGGGGCAAGCCCTTTCTACCCTGAAACTTTCAGCCGGAAAGTCCAAACCGTTTCTTTGCAGTCAAGTCACAAAGAATCACTAAACTTTAGAAATCCTTTTTCGTAAAAATCCTTTTTTTGCGATGCGAAAAGGGATTTTGACAGCTTACGAAAAAGGAATTAGTCTCTGAAAAAGGATTAAGGATAGGGCCATCTGGTCCCACAAGTCCCAATCCTTTTTCGCGATGCGAAAAGGGATTTTCACACCTCGTAGAAAGGGATTTTGACAGCTCATGAAATGGGATTCATTTTTAAAATCACTTTTAGTGAGCTGTCAGAATCCTTCGGGAGGTGTTAATCCTTTTCACCAAAAAAAGACATTTGGGGAGACAGCTTTTTTCTTTACAGGTAAAAAAAATATATTGGGACACTGGGGTAGGCTCCCTAGTGTCCCACAGTGCTTTTTGGGGGGGTTCCATTGCTGACATGGAGATTGGCCCCCTGAAGTTGGGGGAGACATCTGACACGGGTAGGCATCCTGGTGTCAGATTATAATAAATAAAAGAATGACAACCGGAAGGTGGGGCTGCCACTAAATACCAGGGCAACATAAGGAGCAGGGTTGCCACTAGACACCATGGATGGGGAGCAGTGATCGGTGGGGGGGGGGGGCACTAGACACCAGGGAAAGGGTGACTTATACATAAACCTGCAGCCGGCAGCACAAGTTCTAGCTGCAGCTGCAGAAGTCAAGAAAATCCCACTTTTCTCATACAGCGAATGCGGCAGAAGCAGTCCTCTCTCTAACCTTGGCACTTGTGATTTCAGGTGCCCACGAAGGTGTTTCTGGCCACAGCTTAAAAAAAAAAAAAAAATCGGCATGTAGCTAAACGGGCCCTGTTTAGCCAAGTTCTGATGTTTCTTTTTTGTATTACATTCATTTTTACATGATTTCTTTATTTTCTGTCTCTTGCTAACGGGAAGACAAGATGGCAGACAACAGAGCTCTGTGAAAATAAAGTAGGCTCTATGTGACCTTACGTGCAAAAATACAGTACCTCCTGCGAAAACAAAAGTATTTTCGAGCGGAACAGCTAACCTTTCCCATAGGAAATAATGGGGAAAATTAAAAATGTAATAACCTTTGAACAGATTAATATGTTTTCACCAAACCTTCAAAAGGCACATCTGTGAGGCAAAGGCTTTCTACCCTGAAAATTTCAGACCACAACCTAAAGCTGTTTCTGAGATACAGCTGTAGAATAAAACACGTAAATTTAGGAAGTTTTGACACTCTGTAGCTCAAAAACCACACAACGGATTCATATGAAATTGCCACGTCAAGAGACCTACCCCTAGACATTATGCATGCCAAATTTAGTGCGAATCCATTGCATGATTCCAAAGTTATTAAAGTTAAAAAATCTGGCTTTAACATAGAAGTTTGTACTCATTCTTAACTATAATTGCTCTACTGCACCAGTATAATACATATATATGTATGTATAATTTGCAAGAAAACTCAATTTTATGCATCAGTTAGGGTTAAAGTGACAAAAGTAGGGAACTGTGGTGTTAGGGTTCACAACCGTAACACTCCACTCCTACCCTGTAGACAGCAAACCAGGTGTGGGGAGTGCCTTGGGTTTCTCCAGCCTAACGCTCACCCCATTTTCAGACACTGTACACATCTCAGCTTCTTTGCTGATGGAAGGTGGCGAGTGTTAAACAGAATCCGAGGCATCCACCTGGTTTCCTACAGGGTGGGGGTGGGGTGTTAGGTTGGGAATCTAACCACCTGATACACTGTGCATAACCTGAAATCGTTAACAATTTTTGCAAATAATTTGCTTACTTTTTGAGATGGTGTAATTGTATCTTCATTTGGCTGTGGGAGTGCAGTGCTGTCCGGGCCCTGCGCTCCTATCCCTCCATAGTTGCATACATGTAGATGCATATTTAGACAGGCCATGGTTACCCTGACTATAGCCATCTTGGGAACACTGTATTAGGCTTCGTTGTGAGGTCTGTGGTCCATTGCCACATTAACTGACAACTGTTATAAAACTGTCTTTTTGCTGTTTCACCTGACGCGGTACTTGTGTACCTACAATATGTGTACTGTGTCCTAACTGTTGCTACCTTTGTGCCATCAGTGGATGTCTGTAACTCTGGCTGCTCTTTAAGTCAGTTTCTGTATGAACTGTACCACTGTATTGTTTTCTTTGTATTTGTTTCTCATGACAAGATGCATTTGTAAATGAACCCTTGACTCAAAGGTCTGTAAAACCGATACTCTAATGAATAAATAAATAAAATGTATGTTGGCGTGGAAGCATTTCTTCCAAAATAGCACCCAGACTGTCAGCTTAGCCTTGTTATTACCCAACCTCATCAACGCTGTGTGGAGAATGTTCAAATCTCCGCTGAAACATCATTCCACACCACTGCAACGTCATTCTGCGCCACAGGTCAGAAAACATGTTTTGGCCAGGATTTGAGAAATGACCGCTGTCACGTTCATGAGGTGATGTAAAAAACTGGCTATGTTGAAACTTTGGGGTGAAAATATTTAAAATTTCGTAGGTTATAAGTGAGTGTAGTTAAATTTAAACACACGCGCAAACTTTGCCATTTTTACATATTTTGACACCAAATTTGCAACTTAGCCTTCTTATGACCCCACCTCTTGAACAAAGGCAGTGAAAATGTTCAAACTGCGTCTGAAAGGTGATTTTGCCAAACGACCACAGAATCGCCTTTCGGGACAGATTTGCAAAATACCAGTTACCTTGTCCATGAAGTGGTGTCACCAAAAGGCCATGTTAAAAATTTGGTGTCAAAATATGCAAAAATGGCCAAGTTATGCATCAGAGTTGAAAATGCCATTGAAATACATTCAACCGCATTTACCTTAGCTTCTCATATTGCAGTCGCCGTTTCCAGCAGCAAGACATGTCTTCAGTTGGAGAGTGGGACCTGTTCAGGTGAATGAGGGTATGTGGAGGTGTGGGGTGATGGGTGCTGAGTTGGAGGTGGGGGAGGGTCGGATTGGTGTGGGACCATTTTTATGTTACAAAAAAAAAAAAAAGAAACATAGAGGATGGTTTTCTTTATTTCAGGTACTGGGACAGCATCGGCGGGTGGGGGTGGGGGGTACCACTAGACTCCAGGGAATAATCATGGTACAAGAGGGAGAGTGATTGGCAGGTGGGGAATGCCACTAGACACCAGGGAAATATCTTTTTTTAGTTTGCCTCTATCTTGTTTCTGTTTAAAAAAAAAAAAAAAAAAAATATAAAACTGACATCATTGAGAGACACTAACACATCTGTCTGGGTGAGCAGGACCCTGTTAGGTGTAATCTGTAGTTCACAGTTGCAGACATGCCATATAAATGCTTTTTTTTTACTATTGTGAATCTTTTTCCTTGACCACGTGATACAAAAAAGGATCCTTTTTCATGACTTGAGAATCCTTGCTTTGCATTCTGTTGCCATCCCCAGTGCTGTCATGTATTTCCCTGGTGTCTAGTGGCATCCTCCACCCACCGATCGTCGTCCCTCTTAAAAAAAAAAGAATAATATGAAACAGGATTCTTTTTTTTTCATACAGCTATCCCGAAGTGTTTACTGAGCATGCTTAGAAAAGTGTTTTTCAAAATTTAAAAATTAAATAACTTTGAAACGGATTATTTTTTCCCCAGACTAGCAAAAGGCACATCTGTGGGCTAATCCCAGAAAATATCAGACCAACATTCCTGTAGGCAAATTCAAAAAAAATAAAAACAGCCAATGAGCCAAAATCAGTTTTTCACCTCTCTGAAACTCGGAAACCACACATCCGACCGGAACATAACTCTGCACATCCAGAAATCTACCGTGGGTGACAGCGCATGCAAATTTTTGTGCAAATCCGTTGAACGGCTGTGAAGTTATTAATGTGCCCCTATAATAGAGATATATATGTATATATTCATTGCAAAATACTTTGTTCTAGGGACATGGATATGTTGTTCATCCACACTGTCTGGCAGGTTCCTTGCCGCTTTAAATCTTGCTGGAAGGTCTTCAAGCTGGCTCCTCCCACCCACCCGGGTGGTAAAACTCTCGGCTCCTCCCCATGACGCCAGATCTTCCTTACCGCTTGGAAGCTCAGGTTCCCTCCTTAACGCTCTGCGTATAAGACTGGTTCCTAATTCTTCGAATTTTCGAAAGTAAAAGTTTTTTGCTAAAAAGACTTCGGTCTTCTCTCCCTCGCAGCTGCGATGGACAAATCAACTCCCGGTTTCCGGAGATGCCCTTGCGGGCAGAAGATGTCTCGGACGGATCTGCACTCCACGTGCGTCTACTGCTTAGGCCTTGAGCATGACCCGCAGGCCTGCGACCTGTGCTCTTCCTTTTCAGCCTACGTCCTCGAAGACCGTGCTGCCCGTTTACAACTGGGGCGTCCTGAGAAGTGATTTCCTCCGGTAAAATCAAAAGAGGCCCGGTCGGCGGTGTCTGCGGCAGCGGGCTCGGCGGATCAGCTCGAGCAGATGATCGCCCTCGAAGAGGAGGCGGCGCGGGCCGCTTCTACCTAGGCTGCGGCATTTGTCCCGCTCTCTCTCGGTGCCTCTTATTCAGCTTCTTTTAAGGAGCTTTGTCTGACCCTCTCTACTAAAGGTGAGGGACCAACTTCTTCTGGACCGTTTTCTCGGTCCAAAAAGAGAGACAAAGGTAAGTCTCGCCGTCGATGCTCTTGGGAGCGGGAAAGATCCCTCTCCCCGAGTTGTCGGCCGTCGACTTGATCGACTTCTCGACCACTAGTCTCACGGTGGCCCCGTCAGGCCAGTTGACGAGACTTCCTGTCGATGGTCGAGATTTTCTCGACCTGTTTGGGTTGTCGCTGGAGTAGCTTGTAGAATCCCTCTCCTGGTTCCCCGGTGGAGTTGAGGACCCCGTTGGCTCGTCTGTGCCTCTGGTTCCGGAGCCTTCGGTTGAATCTTCCAAACCGAGGAGTGCCGGTTCCCAGCGACACCTCCCCGCACCGTCCTCGGCAATGCCGAGGTTCTCGGTCTCGGTCTCGGACTTCTTCGCGGTCCAGCCGATCCCGCCGTCATAGACGGTCTCGGTCTCGGAACCGCAGCAAGCGGTGCCGCCTCTCATCCTCTTCCTTGGGCGAGGGAGCTTGGCGCAAGTTAGCGTCGAAGATATGAGGAACTCGTGGCAACAGCTCCTTCTGACCTGGGAATAAGCCGGCGCGTCGTCTTCCCGACCATTAAGTGGCTGTCATCGAGCGGCGAAACAACCCTCATTTTATCGCAGGAGCCTGTTCCCAGGCCGGTTGTTCGAGTCAAAACCAGCTGCCCCACCGATTCCGGTGGAACCTCCACCTCCACAGCCGTTAGTTGGGGCTCCGACCAAAATTCTCGGTTGGCTCAGGGACTGCCCCATAGGCTGTCTGTCACCCTCACTCCCGATCGACCTCGGCAGGTGGAGGTGGCTCAGGCCCGAGCAGCTGTTTGAGGACTCTTCCGGTCGAAGGCGATTCCCCTCCTTTTCTCCAGCGAATGGACTTGGAGTCCTCAGGAGGACAGTCGGTGGGCGATAGCCCTTCGTCCTTCCTGGGATTGCCCCGGCTCATCTCGGAGTCCACGGGATGAGCTCGAACCTGTGTCCAAGCGGGCCAGGTATCCCTCACGGAGATTCTGGACCGAGGATTCCCTACGAGGCCTTTCCGGTGGCGGGGCCATAGTGGGCCCGCCTTGGGCTCTGGCAGCGCCTGCTTCCTGCCCTGCACCTTGGCCAGGATGGCCAGGAAGTATCTGCGGTCCCTACCGGTTCCCTGTCCGGTTTTGAACACCCTCGGCCGAGGGTTGGTTGCCGACAGCGTTTTCCGGCGTGCCAGGAGCGCTAGGCATGTGGACAAACCTCCCGACAAGGAGTCCAAGAAATTGGACTACGCCGGTCGAAAAGTCTGTGCTGCGTCCTCCCTCGGCCTTCGCCAGGCCAGTTCAGCCGTCCTCATGGCACATTTCTCTCATGCCCTGTTGGGCTCCCTGGATGAGGTCGTCCCTCATCTTCCCGCGGATCTGCAGACCACGGTCAGGCAGGCGCGGGACCAGCGCAGGGCAGTGGCCAAACAGCAGCTCCAGACTGCTTTAGACATTGGAGACTCATGTGCCAGGTCTGTGGCGGCCGCAGTGGCTATGCGTCGTCGGGCTTGGCTGAGGATATCCACCTTTACTTCGGATACCCAGCACAAGTTGGCGGATGTTCCCTTTTGGGAACCGACCTCTTCGACCCTGGGGTGGAAGGTCACCTGCAGAGGATCGAGAAGTCCAATGCTACCTTGGACTCGGTCTCTTCCGCTCAGAAGAACAAAGGCCGCAAACCACAGCCTAAGCCTTTCGGTCCTTCTGCGCTCAGCGCGTCCGGCCCAGCAACGTCAGGGCCAGCAGGCTCGGGCTTGCATCCCAAACCCAAGCCCGGGCTTCCTCCAACAGGAAGCAGGGGTAAAGGCCCAGGAGGTCCCTCGGCGGTCCCTCCTCCAAGCCTGCCCAGTGACCGGCTGAGGGTGTCGCCCCAACCCCGTCACCTCACCCCAGGTTCCCCCCGTGGGGGGACGACTCCGGCACTTCCTTTCCGCCTGGTCCATTATTACCATGGACAAGTGGGTGCTGGAGGTGGTGGGAAAAGGCCTGCCTCTAGAATTTGAGCAGGTCCCGCCCTTCAGAGCCGTCGCACCTCGGGGTGCCTCGGGGTCCGCAGCCTCACTGTCGGCTCGTCGGGTCGACATCGCTCTCCTCCTCCAAAAGGAGGTGATCAGGGAGGTGGCGGACCCTCCCTCAGACCCGGGGTTTGTGTCCAGGTACTTCCTGGTTCCGAAACGGACGGGGGCTGGCGCCCCATTCTCGACCTACACGACCTGAACAAGTTCCTAAGGTCTCGAACCTTCAGGATGGTCACTCTGGCTCAGATAATACCATCCCTGGAACACGGCGTGTGGTTCTGCTCTCTGGACCTGCAGGACGCGTTCTTTCACGTCCCTATCCGTCCGTCACGCCGGAGATTCCTTAAACTTCGAGGCGGAGGGATCCCGAGTTCCGAGCCATGCTCTTGAAGCCTGTCTCCAGCTCCCAGGGTCTTCACCTAATGCATAGCAATGGTGACAGCTTTCCTCTTGGCGCCAGGGTCCGGTGTACCCTTACCTGGATGATTGGCTGATAGCAGCCTCCAGACAGGAGGTGGAGCAGTCCAGAGATCTGGCCCTCCAGGTTTGCTCTCAAATCAGCCTTCTCATCAGAAGCCCAGGCCAAGTCGAACTCGAGCGAAGCAGGTGATTCTGTTTATCGGGGCAGAGCTCGACTCTCTTTGAGCCAGAGCACAGCTCCCGGCGGACAGGGCCGAGGTTCTTACCTCCTTTGCCCAATCATTTCTGGTTGGGCAATTGCGCCCTGCCCGGGACTTCCTGCGCCTCCTGGGTCTCATGGCGGCCTGTACCAGCGTGGTCCGTTGGGCACGCTGGCACATGCGCCCCCTTCAGTGTAGTCTGGCCAGCCAGTGGTCACAACGCTGCGATCCATTGGACCAGCTAGTGACGGTGACCCAGGAGATGTGGAATGCTGTCCGGTGGTGGACCGTTCCAACTCACCTGCAGGAGGGCATCCCATTTGTCCGCCCCGAGCCGACAGTCTCTCTATCGACCGATGCCTCTCTGATGGGTTGGGGTGCCCATCTGGGGGAACACCGGGCGCATGGCCTCTGGTCCCCACGGGAGTCCCGATGCCACATCAGCCTGCTGGAGCTCTGAGCGGTCCGCCTAGCTCTCACCGCCTTTGCTCCGTTTCTCCGGGGTCAAGTGGTCCAAGTCCAGACAGACAATACCGACCATGTGACTACCTAAACCGCCAGGGCGGGGCGCTTCCCATGCTTCTATGCAAGGAAGCTCTCCGCATTTGGTCACTTTCGTGCAGCTTGGAGGTGGATCTCCTAGCCATTCATGTGGCAGGAGCCTCCAACACCCTGGCCGATGCCCTGGGCCGGATAGGGCCTGCGGAGGTAGTACAAGATCTGTTCTCCCATTGGGGCACACCTCAGGTGGACCTGTTTGCCTCCAAGGAACCTGCACGAGCTGAGGCTGTTCCATGCTCCCACCCCCTCAGCGGGGCTCGCTGCAGGGGATATAGCTCTCGAGGCCCGTGGACCCGGGCCTCTTCATGCCTCCCCCATTTCCTTGATTCACAAGGTGCTTCTCAAAGCAAGGAGGGACAAGGCGCAGGTGATTCTGATAGCCCCAGACTGGCCCGCCAGTTCTGGTACCCAGATCTCCTCAGCCTCAGCTCCAGGCTCCCGGGCAGCTTCCAGCTACCTGGACCTGCTCTCAGTCAGTCAGGGAAGGTGTTCCATCCGGACCTTCAATCCCTGCACCCTGGCGGCCTGGTTCCTGGCGGCTAGAGTTCCAGGCCTTGGGTCTTTCGCACGGGTCCTCAATGTTGTTGAGGCGTCCCGTAAGAGTCGACCAGGAAATGCTATGCCTTCAAATGGAAGAGATTTTCCATTTGGTGTCAGGGCAAGGGCTTGGACCTTCCTCCTGTTCTTTGGCAAGCATCTTGGACTATTTATGGCCCTTTCGCGTCAAGAGCTTAGGGTCGACGACCCTAGGGTGCATCTGGCAGCCATCTCTGCTTACAGGCGCGGGCGGGAGCAGTCAGTGGTACAGGAGAAGGTGGTCTGGCGCTTTTCAAAGGCCTTATCACATTTCCCCTCCGGTGCGAGAACCTCCACCTCCGTGGGATTTACTGCTGGTACTGGCAAAGCTCATGGGCAAGCCATTCAAGCCAATGCACAGGTGTGAACTCTCTCACCTGTCATGGAAGACCGCCTTCTTGGTGGCTATCACGTCAGCCAGAAGGATGGGAGAACTCCAGGCGCTCTGCATCGAGTCTCCTTACCTGGTCTTCCACAGGGACAAGGTTGTCCTGCGCCCCCACCCGAAATTCCTTCCAAAGGTGGTGTCGGAGTTTCACCTTAACCAGGTGTTGACTCTGCCGGTGTTCTACCCCAATCACATCTCGGAGGCGAATACAGGCTCCATACTTGGACCTTAGAAGGGCTCGCATTATAAGGGCGCACGGCTGAAATTGGGAGAGGTTCGCCAGCTGTTTGTCACCTACGGAAGCCGCACCTGGCAGACTGCAGCTAAGCGGGATTGTATAAGCAGGTGGGTCACCTCCGCATAGATCTCTGTTACAAGCTGGCGGGCATGGAGCCTCCCAGAGGGATAAGAGCTCATTCTACCCGCCATACTGCTGCATCGGTGGCTGCTTCCAGGGACGTCCCTATCCAGGAAATCTGCAGGGCTGCTACCTGGAAGTCAGCACACACCTTCATCACCCATTACCACATCGACCTTAAGTCATGCCGGGATGCTGGTTTTGGGGCCTCGGTTCTCCAGTCTTTATTCCCTAAGTAAGGGGTGTGCGCCTTGCCTCCCTCCTCCCGGAGAACTGCTAGGAGTCTGCCAGACAGTGTGAATGAACAACATATCCATGTCCCTAGAAATACAGGTTACTCACCTGTAACAGGAGTTCTAGGAATGGTATATGTTGTTCATCCACACTACCCACCCGACCTCCCCGGCTTGACGCACAACCTGAGCTTCCAGCGGGCCAGATCTGGCGTCATGGGGCGGAGCCGAGAGTTTTACCACCTGGGTAGGTGGGAGGAGCCAGCTTGAAGACCTTCCGGCAAGATTTAAAGCGGCAAGGAACCTGCCAGACAGTGTGGATGAACAACATATACCATTCCCAGAACTCCTGTTACAGGTGAGTAACCTGTATTTAATGCACTAGTTAGGGTTTGAGTGACAAAAGTAGAGAGATGTGGCGTTAGGGTTTCCAACCTTAACACTCCACCCCCACCTTGTTTGCCACAACAGGAAAAACAATTATGGTTTCACCTCTGTTGCCTCTTTGCAAATCAGGCATGGGGTGTGCCTTTGGGTTGCCAACCCTAATGCTCACCCCATTCCATCAGTGAATAAGCTGAGATGGGTACAGTGTATGAGAATGGGGTGAGCATTAGGGTTGACGACCCCAAGGCACACCCCACGCCTGATTTTTGAAGAGGTAAGACAGGTGAAACCATAATGTTTTTTCCTATTGCTGCCTGCAGGGTGGGTTTGGGGTGTTAGAGTTGGAAACCCTAACGCTCATTTCTCTACTTTCGTTGCTTTAACCCTAGCTAGTGCATTAACAATGTTTTTTGAAATGATTTTCCTTACTTTTTGAGATTGTATAATCATATCCTTTTTTACTCGTGGGAATCCATTCACAGTTTTTGAGACAGTGTAATGATATCTTTATTTGCCTGTGGGAGCGCAGGGCCTGGAGGGCCATGCACTTCTACCCCAAAAGACATTGAGCAACCGTTTCCATTATTTCAGATGGTTGGGAATTGGGGGGGTGCCACTAGACACCAGGAAAATTTGAATAATTACAGGGATGACGAATGGAGGAGTGGGGTGCTACTAGACAGCAGAAACAGTGGAAAACATGGGGATGCAATGAGAGGGTGGGTTGCCACTAGACACCAGGGGAAATATGAAACAGTACGAGAACAGGGATGGGGGGGTTGCCACTAGACAGAAGGGAAAGTTTACAAAATACAGGAATGGCAATTGGGGGGGGGTGTCACTAGACACCAGGGAAACTGGGAATGGTGATCTGAGTAGTGGGGGGTGCCACTAGACACCAGGGAAACAGTGGCAACCTACGGGGACAGCAAAGGACTGCCCCATACCATCGCTTCATACGGCTATTTTGAAGTACTTATTGAGCATGCTCAAAACCTGAAATTTTAAATGTCAATAATTTTGAGTAGATTACTTTTTTTTTCACCAAACCAGTAAAGGAAACATCTGTAGAACAGGCACCTTCTACCCTGAAAATTTCAGACCAAAATTCCAAACCATCTAGACACAAGGCGATGGCAAAAAAAAATGCAAAAAGCAACATATCATACAAACATTTTTGTACAGTATAATGCAAAATAAGCGGAAGCGAATCACGAAAAACTATATAAAAACAAAGAGAAAAACTCTTTCTGCACCATTTTTCTAACAGTTAAGTGCAGTCAGCCTAACAGGGTCCTGATGACCAACATATATGTGTTGGTCTCCCTCTACAATGCCATTTTTTGTGCCTTTTCAAATTTTTTTTTTTTTTTTAAAGAAAACGAAAAACAAGATGGTGGCAAATGAAAAAATATTATTGTCCTCACAAAAAAGATTGCCCATGCGATCACTTCATAGAGTTGTTTTGAAATGCTTACTGAGCTTGCTCAGAGCCCGAAATTTTAATTTTGAATAACTTTGGAACGATTAATATTTTTTCACCAAACCAGCAAAGGCAACATATTTCTCACCATGCCTTTCTTTTTAATTTCTTTTTGAAATCACGCCTTTAAAACAGTGCAAAAACAGTACATACCACTAGGAAGATTCTGTTAAGTGAATTTCACTGGGCAACGTAAAAAAAAAAAAAAATTCTTCGTGGCTCAATTGCCAAAAATCCCAGTATGTTTCAGACCATACAAGTTTATGTTCAATACATCTTCATTTCATAAACAAACCATAACTTACAGTATCTTCTCTTAAGGCAGAAAAATGTCATAGAAATATTCAGAGGAAAATGCTTAACCATAGGAGTTATGAAATTTGTTAAGCACTTATCATTTTAAACCACCCTCCTTAGATTTTACATGTGCTGATTGTTTGATGTTAAGCCCCCATTGATTTGCTCCTACAGTTGCCACAGAACAGTGAAAAGAGTGATTAAGTTGTGTACTGCTATCACCCTCCATTTAAATTAATAAGGATCGCCACCAAACCCTTAATTTTGATAACTAGCGTATTTTTTAGGATCTGTTGGTATTACACACTATGGGACATGCTGAAAAGACTGCAAATATTTATTACAGGAACTGATTTAGCTGTTATCAATCCGTACAAATATCTCTGAAGGGAGCCCTTATTTAATGGTGACTGTCAAAAAATCCAAAATTCATTTTTTGCTTGGGAGTGTCTAAAAAAGGCTTCACTTATTACTGGACAGTACAAGATGTCCTAAGTGCAAGAAAACTGCTACCAAAAATAATAGAAAATGTTTCATTCGTCCTATTAACATTCCAGATTCATCACCAAAGGTAGGTCAATTTCACCCATGAACCTAGGAATCCATGTCTGTGATAAACGCACGCTTTCTAAAGCATTCTCGTGAAAAAGACTCACAAATACCATATCTGTCAGTTTTATATCTTTTGATGGTATGGCAAAACCTGTGTTCCTTGGAGTTTATCCACAGTTTCAAGATTCTATTAACTGATAGCGTGGAAAAAAAAAAAAAGAGAGACAGGCCACTGGAACAAGTAAAACATTTAAATATACCTTTAAAACACAGGCTCTATCAGTGCATAATGCAAAAAAAAAAAAGGTGACTTGGAAATGGCTAAACTAAAGCTGTGCATGCTCATTCAAGTAAAATCGGCACTTAGCCCAATGTTTTCACTTGACAACTGACCCCTCCTGAATTACAAATTTTATAACACCCTTAAGGTGCTGTGGCACAGGATATCCCTTGTGTTAGTGGAACAAATAACAGGATACAATGCCTGGGTGTTAAATGCAGGGATTTACCCTTCTAGATCCCTGCTATGTTGGCTTAATGTTTTAGTCAGACTTACGGGATTCCTGTAAAACTGCTGGTATTTGGCTGTCTTGAGACCATTGTGCTCCCACTAACTCCAGTGTTTTCGGCTCCCTCGAGAAAGTGTATTTTAAGCACCTACTGCGCAGTTGAATTTGCTGTTTTAGTAGAAGTTTAGTTCTCAGGCCGGCCCGCCAGTGCAGCGGTTGGATTTCCACTGCGACGCCAGCGACCCTGGTTTGGGAACAGACCCGGGGAGCTGGAGGGCTGGCCGGGGAAGAAGGATAAAGAGCCTCTGGGCTGCTCTTCTTTGGGGGGAGGGCTAGGAAGAATGTCCGGCATGCGAGGACTCCTAGCGGAGGCTAGGAGGAATCGCTAGAGCCGGCGTCCAGTAGAAATAGAGGGTCGGGACAGACACAGGTCGTCATTGCACGTCTCCGTCCCTCTGGGAAAAACTAAGAAAAATACAGCTTACGCCCACCTCTATGAAGCCTGCCCTTGCCCTAATCAGCTTTCGGGGCCGGCTCCACAATTCTAGTCCCACGATTCGCGGCACTGATACTTCTAGGTGTCGTAACCCCACCCTGAGGGGGTAAGCCGGGGGTGTCTGGAGTCATGGCCTAATGAAAGTGGGGTAGTAGGGGTCCATGACCAGGCAGATCCTTGGCGGGGTGTGAGCAGCAAAAATATAGAATAAAAAAAAGAAAAAAAAAAAGTTTAGTTCTCGTGAAACTGGAATTTTTTTTTTTAGTTATCTATTTTATACCCCCGTTGTGCTCTGGAGCTGCCACTCCTTCGGGCCGCCATGACCCACAGACATTCCTCCTACTATCTCCCCCAAGCCACCTTACCTCAAATCTGCAGCCATCCTCAGGATAGCCTGGCGTAACCCTTTACTGGATGGGTCCCTCTCCTCCGAGGGAGAAGGCACTATTTTTCTTTCGGTCCTGGGTGCTGCTGAGGCTTTCCGTGGTTTCCTGGGAGTCTTCAGAGGTGTCCTGGGCCGGCAGCCATCATCCAGCCAGTCCCCAGAGTGGTATTTCTGTTTTCTGCGGTGTTCCCCCTTATTGCGACCCCTCTGTAGTGCTCCCGGTCTCCACCGGGAGCCGGTGCAGAGCGACCATGCATCCCCAACCCGCCCCAAGGGGTGGAGAGCAGTCCTATGGATGCTCAATCCTTCCTCTTTCCCTGCCCGACCCTGGGCGCGATGCGTTCGAACTCGGCGGTCGCGGCGTGTGAAAGGTAAGGCACGAAACTGTATTTTAAGGCAAATTTTGTTTTATCTGTCTGCTATTACAGCTCCACTGTGTACATTGTGACATAAATTAGATTCTGCTGCTTAGCTTAAGTTAAGATTCCCTAAATTCTGTTTCCCTGACTGTCTTTCTGCTTACTATCTGTCTCCCTGCATCTGTGCCCTTTTGTCTTTCCCCTTTGTTTGTCCCCTAACCAGTCACTTAACTTAAATCTTGCAAAGACTTGCAAAGAACCTCTTGCCCCCTCCTCGCCGCCCTTGGCGCCTCCAAATTCACCTGTACTCTCCCCTCCTATTGTTGTGGTGCTGATTAACTTAAGTGCCCTATTTAGCACCATCTCCTGTGTCCCCATTTTCTTGCTAAGTTCCTTCTCCTACCATCCGACTGCCTTACCCCGGCCCCTCCTGCAAAATCCACTATTAATTCTCAACTCTCTTTCCCATCTTTCCATAGAGGATCCCCCGAGCGGGTGCTTCACTGTGGCCCAAAGTCTACCAGCATCATTCCTGCCTGCCTCAGCCCCAGCGGCATTCACAGCAGCTCCACATAGCCCATGCCTTCAGGAACCCTAGCTGCACTGGTCCTACTAGTGGAGCGCCCTGCACCCTGAAGCCTCCGCCTGCGCTACCTCCTCCAGCCTAGGCCAGCAGTTATATTCCCCTCCCATGAGTCATGTGACCTTGATCTGAATAACTAAGTCCCATTAACAGATTATACTGCTTTGCCTCTAGAGGGCAATATATTCGTTTACCGTGATTCTATTTCCCTGTATACCTATATCACAACTTTCCGTTTATTTTGTTACTGCCTCCTGCATTTCTTATCACAATTCAGCCTACTCGTGCCTGCTCAGCCCCCCAACTCTCTGAACTGTTTTTTTTTTTATAGCTCTCTATAGCTGCCCTCAAGAACAGTGCTACTTTTTCCCTCCTTTCTCCCCCTAATCCTGCTCCGATCTCTCGCCCTACTACCCCACTCTAGCTCACAACCCACCATCAGAGCCAAATAATGTATCCACTCTACCTTCCGCCTATCCCCAAACCCCTGTCCTCATCCTGGCCATTATTCCCTCCTCCCCTTTTGAAATCTGGTCCGATTTCTCTATTATTCCTAATGCCTCTCTAGTAAGACTCCCCCATGCTGTTCTCCACCTCCTGCTCCTCCACTTCCCGCCTCCTCAAATTGCCAGACTTCCCGGTCCTCATATTCTAGATGCCCTAAGCTACACTTCCTAATTCTTGCTCTCCTCAGGGGACATCCACCCCAACCCTGGTCCAACTGTTCCCTGCATTCCTGTCATGCCCTCACCTGCTGCTGTTTCCCCCCTCGGCCCCCTCAATACTACCAAAGGGTTTCAAGATTGTTCATCTAAGTATCCGCAGTTTGCTGCCTAAAATAGAACTCTTTCAAACTCTGGTGGTTGCTGTAAAGCCAGACATTTTAATAATCAAGGAAATGTGGCTTAAGAGTTCAGTTCCTGACAGCTCAATCAGCATTTCTGACTACTCCATCCTAAGACAAGACAGAGCTGGCAGGGGTGGCGGAGTGACTATGTACATTCTCTCCTCCCTCCGCTACTCCACTATATACTCATCCTGTAACCCAGCTACCCACAACTCCCTTGCCATTCAAATGTCCTTACCCTTCACTCTTCCTTTCTTCATAGCTGGCATTTATTGTCACCCAAACCTCCAGCCCTCTATCACGAAATACCTATTATGTTCTATCACTACCCTCTCCCACTCTGGGGAGCTATATATCCTAGGTGACTTCAATTTAAATTGGTTGTCACCCAAAACAGCAAAAACATGAAATGAAATTGAAGCCCTTAACCTGTCTCAGCTGATCTCTGAACCCACCCGCCCCAACCATAAGACTCAGAACCACTCCCTCCTTGACTGGGCCCTTACCACCTACCCTCACAGAATCATCAGCTCTGGCATCCTTCCTGAAGCTCTCAGTGATCATAACCCAGTATTCATAGTCAGGAAAGTACACAGGCATATGGCACCACATAAAACATTGTAATTACGCTGCTTCAAATCCACTGAGCTCGAACCACTCCTGTAAAACCTTGCCCACTCTGACTGGTCCCCCTTAGCCTCCGACCCCTCGGTTGACAAAGCCCTTGAATACTTTAAAGAAGTTTTTCTGGAAAATTCGAACACCTTTGCACCATTTAAACAAACCAGGATCAGGTAACTTGGATTACACTAGAACTTTTGGCCTGCCACAGAGCCAGGGATCATGCCTGGAAGCGCCACAATGCAACTCAGCTCCCAAATGACCTCACATTGTTCCACAAGCTTCATAATGCCTGTACCAGAGCTACAAGGCTAGCCAAGTCTGAATATTTTAAATCTGCCTTCCACACAAACATAAACTCACCCTCCAAGTTCTGGAAGGTGGTCCATGCCCTCTTTACTCCTTCATCCTGTCCCCCAGCCCCTGTGCTTAAAATAAATGGTGATCAATCTGCTGTTGCTGCCGAATTCAACTCCTATTACACTTCCTGTGCAAATGAACTATTAAAGTCCCTCCCTACCTTCCCATCTTCCTCCCCTCCCCCTTCTGTATCCTCCCTTCTACCTTCCCCTCTCATCCCATTCTCCTTCACTTATATCTCCCCAAATAATACTCTAAAAGCCCTGCTCACTATCAGTCCCTCAAAAGGCTCCTCCCCGGATGGCCTCGACCCTGCACTCCTGTCCCGCTCCGCACCGGCCATTGCCTACCCCCTCTCTCTAATTCTAGACCTATCATTCACAACTGCCTCGGTTCCCTCTCTATGGAAACATGTCATGGTTCTCTCCTTACCTAAAGGCGGTGACCCTGCATCTCCTAGTAACTATTGCCCTATCTCTCTTCTCCCTACCCTAGCTAAATTACAGGAACACCTTGTTCTCTCCCAGCTTACCTCTTTTCTATCAGACAACTCCTTCTTCACCCCTTTCCAATCTGGATTCAGGAAAAATCACCACTACCACCTCCCTTCTCCGGCTCACTGACTCTGTTCTTACTGGGATGGACAATGGCCAAACCACCTTAACCATTTTTGTTGACTTAGCTGAAGCTTTTGACTCATCTCCCACTCCCTCCTCCTCGACTCCCTCTCATCAGCTGGTCTTTCCCCCCTAGCCACTAGCTGGTTCAAAGCCTACCTCACTGGAAGATCCTAATCCATAAAAATCTATGATGCCATTTCACCCCCCCTCCCGATCTGCACCGGAGTCCCACGGGGCTCTATGCTGGGTCCGCTTTTATTCTCCATTTTCCTAAATGACCTCCCTTCTGTTTGCTCCCCGTGTCGTCGAGGCATAGGTCAGGAAGCATAGGAAAACCAGGAGCAGTTGTAGAATTGACCAGAAATATTTATTTACACTAGCAGTCACATAAAAAATAAACTTGTTCAGAATAACTATTTACAAAGGCAGAATAACATTTTCCTTCAGTCTGTGTGTCCATCTCTCTTTTTCGTCTCTCTAAGTTCTTGCAACCCCCATTCTAAACAAACACCCTGTCCTTGTAAATATCAGGCAGAAGCTGCTAGAATAGAGTGTGCTTCTTGAGATGAGGCCCCCTTTTGCACAACTTTTGTAAAAGGCTTAAAAATTGAACTCTGGTAACCTCTAAGCTTCCAACAGCTTTTTTGCAGTCATCTCAAATTATAATTATATACGTTTCAACAGTAATGCTATACATTTTCCAAACAAAGGGGAACCCAATATCAGTAACATTTCCATACAATGGTTTGCACATATTTTTATATTAGCAAATATGCAAGGGGGAAAAACAGACAGCAAGAGAAAACCGAGAGATAGTGAGAGCCAAAGAATTGTGAGATTGTCAGGGTGATCAAATCCAAAGTCTCATAGGAAAATTAGATTGTGCAACCAGACAGAGAAATAGGAAAGGAAAGATCCTTGCATTTAAACACTTTCTCTGTAACAACTGGGACAGGGTACTATTCCACCATGTCGCACCCCACCACTGCCATACATATGTATGCCGATGATATGGTCCTGTATGCCTTTGGTTCATGCCCAACCTTGGTTACATCCACCGTGCAGCATGACTTTGACAAGGTTCAGCTCTAGTTTGAAAACCATCAATTATTCCTCAACGCCAAAAAGACAGTCTCCATGACTTTCAGCACAAGGCAGAGACTCTCTAGGCTCCCCTTCCTGCCCTCTTTCCACACCCTTGAAGGGATTTTACTGGAGAACACTTCCTCCTTCAGATACCAAGTGTCTGGCTAGACCAACACCTTAACTTCTCTGGACATATAGACACCATCCAGAAAAAATTGTGCCTCAAGCTTGGTGCCCTGTTCCGGAACTGATGCTGCATCCCTCCTGTGGCTAGGCGAGAAATTGTCCAAAAGATGATCCTCCCCATTTTCGTGATGTAGACTATAGTGCTGCACCAAAGTCCTCCATGACCAGATTGGACACCCTCTTCAACTCCTTCTGCCGCTTTGCCCTTGATGTTCCCTCTTGCACACACCACTGCGTTCTGTATCAAGCCCTCTCTGTCAAATAGGCGCTTTTCTCACTGTGTTAAATTCACCTCCAAGCACTGGTTAGGTGAACTCCCTTCCTACCTCTTCTCCTCATTTACATCTTCTTCGCCCCCCTCATCTCACTCCCTTAGATCAGCAGACCACCGTACTTTGGTCGTCCCCTACCGATCCACCCTTATTGGTCAAATGAGCTATTCCTATCACCTACAAAAACTTTGGAATTCTCTCCCTCCTCAAATTCGTCACTCCTCCTACTCCATAAATTCTGCACTTCATAACTACCTCTCACCAAACGGCTCCTGCTACAAATCGCCCTAATTTTCCCTTCCATTTTTTTCCCTTCCTCTGTAACTCCTCATAATTCTTCCCCTCCTTCCTCCCCATCTTTTCTTGCTTATCCCTCACTCCTTCCCACTCCTGCTACCCTCAATGAGCTCCACCAGTTCTGCATTTTAAAATTCTTCTCACCCAGTTGCTCCTTCAACACTTCCAAATTTATTTCCATTTCCCTTCCCCTATTACTCCCCAGAATTTCCTCCTCCCCTTCCTACCTCTTATCTGTCCTGCTGACCCTCACTCCTTCCTACTCCCCCTACCCTCAACGAGCCCAGAGTCCTTCCTGCAGTCCTTACCCCCACAACACATCCTAGTCCTCTCAGTCCCCTTGCAGGGTTCCCAACATCCTGGGCCCCCCAATACTAGGTCTCTCCCCATCCCTACTCCTCACTTCCCCACTATTCCTCTTTTTGTACTCCTTCCCTCTCACTCCCTTCCCCCTCCTTGTATGCCTTCCAGATTGTTGTCCCCCTTTCATTGCCCTCCTTCTTAGTTGCCAGTCCCCCCCTTTTTCCATGTCTGTCTGCATCTCTGCTACACTCTTATACCTGTACTTAAATTAAACTTATTATGCAGCTAAATCTTCCTCCTCATTCTGTGTTAATTCCTGCTCTGTCAGTGCACCCAAATGTAACAGTCACTGTATCAAGCATGTGTATACAACATTAATGTATGCGCTGTACATTCTCATGCTTTTGCAAATGTTTGCAGTGCGCATATGTAACTTGAATGTTGTATTCAGTGTGAGATGCCAACTCCTGTTCTATCAACTGCTCCTTAATGTAATCAATCACTGTATTGAGCATATGTATGTATTATTAATGTAACATTTTTTGTAAATGCACATGCCTTGCAGTTGTTGCAAAGTAGACTTATGTGACTTGTATACCTGTATTTAGTGAGTGTATGTATGTATGTAAGTATTATTGCACTTCCCCCTTTGCTCCCCTCCCCTCAGGTTGCACCAGGAGACTGGCAACTTGTTACTCAGTGTGCCTACCTGGTGAAACATTTCAATAAATAAATAAAAGATCCAATTGTGGCATGCAAGGTCTGTAAAGTCTTTGCATTTAACTTTTAAAAATATGCCCACTTTCAGTCATAAATGTTTGTAATCAATTGATTAAATGTTACTGTTATACCCATATCTGGTTGTTCTGGCCAAGTGAGTTCCCACTTTGTTCTACCACAATAAGAATTTCTGCTTCTAGAGAGTTATAGCTGATAGTTAAAATTTCTTTACTTTGCTAAAGGTCTTTTAAAATTCCTGCCTATAGTCATCTTCTCAATTGCTTTATTATTTTTTTAGTAGACCTGCCTTTTAGGGACATGTTTACTTCTTGATCAGAATGTGACACTAGTGGCCAATCCCAGTAATGACTTCATCCTTTACAGGTGATAGAATGCATTTGGTTCTGAGTAATTGTGTTTTGCTATTAAATGGCACTATTACTGGAGGTGTTTTATTTCAGCGTGTAGCTTGATTTTCTGGGCATTGCCTGTCGTTATGGTCTGGTTCTGAGCGAGAACTCACTTGGTCAGATATGGGCACAACAGTAACATTTAATTAACTGAGTAGAAACATTTATGCTTAAATATGAGCATATTTCTGTAAGTTAAAGGGATTTGTTTACGTCACAGACAAATTGACATATACAGACAAATTAATATATACAGTATGCTAATGAGCAATGAAGCTTCACAGTAGTAGAAATACATATTGTAAATGATGTATTTTGTGCTTTTTTTATGTGCAGTCACCATCTTAATGCTCTCTTATGGCTGTGGCTGGAAGTGATGTTCTTGATGGTCAGTTAAGTTTCATAAATGGCATAGTGGATCAAAGCGGCATCGACTGTCATTACGTTTTAAAGACAGTCAAGCTGACTAAGAAACCTCCTTGAGGTATTTAATGAATGAGAAATTTGTTGGTGTTTTACATTCAGGCATTTGATTGTGTGATTGCTGCCTTTTTTACCAGAGGTCTGCAAGCTGAGTCACAGTACACTCTACAAGACACTTTGTTGTGCTAACCACAGTTAATCAGACTGCCGTCATGCAGAATAATACTGTTAATTCCCCAACGGTTTACAAACACATAGATAAATTTCTATGTTACGAGCATTATCTGAGCTGATCTGATACCTGATCCTGCAACTGAAACACTCTATTTGACTGTGGGTGCAGTGTTACACAACTTACCTTGGTAGCACTGAGGTGAACCTATACAAATGCCTCAAAAATGCTGCTTGATCTTAACAGATGAGGCAAACTGAAATGAATTGATTCTCATATTGGAGTCAATTAAAAACACATTGACAATTATATGATTTGCTCCCCAGTTGTCATTTGTGTGCTGACAGAATACTGTTTTAATTTGCAGCACTGAAAGTTAGTTAACAGAGAAATCCTCATATTGCTTGTGTTTGAAACTCTGTATTATAGGGGCACAGTCGCATCCCTCCTATTTAGGGTTGTATGGGCACTTCAATGTTAAACTACAAAAGTTGCACTTTAAAAACGTGGCAACCGTTCATCAGATTTCCATGAAATTGTGCAGTTGCGATCCCGTGTGGTAGATCTCTGGATGTATTAAGTTTCGTTCCGGTCAGATGTCTGGAGTCTGAGATACAGATGGTGGAAAAAGTGAATTTTTCGGAATTTTTCCCCATTGGTTTGAATGGGTTTTCTGTCAACTTGGCTAGCACCCAGATAGTTCGAGATTTTGGTCTGAAATTTTCAGAGTAGAAAGGGGCTGGCCCATAGATGTGCCCTTTGCTTGTTTGGTGAAAAAATATTAATCCGTTCCAAAGTTATTTAATTTTGAACCTTTGAATACTTTGTTCTGAACATGCACAGTAAGCACCAAAAAATAGCTGTATGAACTGAAAAAAAGAATTGCCTTTTTTTATATTGACATCATCCTTTTTTGTGAAGGTACAATCCTTTTCATTTGGCCTCCATCTTGTTTTCTGTTTTTCCATAAAAATTCAAATGTAAAAGCCCACAAAAATAACAGTCTGGTGAGCAACCAACACATGTAGCTTGCTTATTGGGACCCTCTTAACTGGATTCTGCGCTTACCTGTTTGAGAAATGCCCTTCAAATTTTTTTTTTTTTTTACATTATTAATCTTTTTTCACATCACGACTCATGAAAAAAGATCCTTTTTCATATGGGAAATGTATGTATTTTAATGGGGTTTTCCGCTCTGGTGCTTAACTTTTTCAAGATTTTGGTACCAAATTTTCAGCATACCCTTTTTGATACCCCACCTCTTGAATAATTTTGCTGTCATTTCGCAAATCCTGCCCAAAATGTGATTTCATGGTTGGTTGGCGAAATCGCCTGTTGGGTGGGATTTCAAAATTTTCACCATACTTGTTCATGAGGTGGGATCATAAGAAGGGCATGTTGAAAATTTGGGGTCAAAATATGCTAAAAAGGCAATGTTGTGCATATCTATTGACATTTTGCTATGCTTGCTCGTAACTTTCTTAATTTTCAATATTTTAAGCCAAATTATCAAGATAACCATTTATTTACACCACCTCATGAATGTGACAGCTGTCATTTTTTTAAATCTTGCCTAAAATGTATTTTTGTGCCCCTGCCGTGTAATTATGCTGTGGTGGTGCAGAATTACATTTTGGTGGGGATTTGACAATTTTTAGTACCGAGTGATGAGGTGGGGTAATAGGAAGGTTATGTTGACAATTTGGTTGCTGTTGTACTACAGATGGAAGCACAGGGCCCGGAAGGCCCTATGCTTCCTCATAAACATACAGTACATATACGCATCTATGGAAAGGTGGGAGCATAGGGCCTGGAGGGACCTCGCTCGGTCAGCCAAATAAGGATACGATAACACGATTTCAAAAAGTATGGATGCATGAGAGCGCGCTTCCACAGGAAAATAAGGATACCATTATACTATCTTAAAAAGTAAGATAATTCTTTGAAAAAAAACTGCACTAATGCAACATTTAGAGTTCAGGCTAAAGCAACAAAAGTAGGGAAATGTGGCTTTAGGGTTTCCAACCCTAAAACTCCAACACCACCCCAAAGCAAACCAGGGGTGGAGTCTTCCTAGGGGTCATCAACCCTAAAGCTTACCCCATTCTATACACGCTAGAAACATACACACTTAATGGGTGAACCCTAAATGTTGCATTAATGCATTTTTTATTTGCAAATAATTTTATTTATAATGAGGTGTCTGTGTGTGGTGACTGCTTATGACAGAATTTTTAGTTTTGAGGGTTTTTATTTTTTTTTTTTTGCACTGTCTCATATAGCTGGGAGAGTGGAGCCATGATTGTGTAGTTTCTGGAACTTGACTCTTGCAAAACCTAATGATAATCTGTTTTATTAAATGTTTGGCAGGTGCTTTGCATCTGTATACATGTTAGATATGTGCTGATGATGGACATTCAAGATAAAGGTGCTTAATAAAAGGCTTTTCTAATGTATGCTGATTCCAGTTTTACACCCCCTCTGAACACAGTGCACTCCTGGTTCTGTCTCCTTGACCAGCCGTGGCTGTCTGCTTATGGCGGAGTTGTTTGTGGAGGAGTTGTGTAAACAGCACTCCATTTGTAACTGTGGGTGTTGTGGCAGGAGGTGGTGCTTCGCATCTTCGGGGGTGTCAATCTTTTGCAGTATTAATTTTTGCAGGGTTGCTGCTTGAGTCCCCCCCCCCCAAACGATGCGTGTGTCATCTGCTTTTGGTGGCATGGCATGGGTTTTCCAGAGAGACGTGCCTAGCTGTCATGATTATTTGTGTCTGAGGATTGAGATGAACTATAAGTGTCATTCAAAGCAGCCTGAGTCCCGTGTTTAGGTAATGCACTTAGAGAGGTAAGGTCTTTGGTGGGGTGCGGAGGGAGGTTAATGTAGTAACTTGACCTTGTAGATCACTAATATTAGAGTCAGTAAGACTGTTGCTGCTGTAAATTTGACCCTGTGCGATGATTCCATTCATTCTGTGAGGATGTTACGTAGGCACTTCCCGGGGGTTTAGAAGCCCCAGCGGTGTTGAACTGAATTTTCCAAAATGCTTCAGCTCTAGTAGGGTCATTATTTAAAAAAAAAAAATGCATCTTGCCATGCCCCAAAAGTCAGATCTTTGTGGTTGTAAAGAGAGAGAACCTGATGCCCATGTCATGCAACATTGCTTTTACGTTATCAAAAACTTTCTTAGTTTGAATAGTTTCAGCGTTAAAATCTGGGTAAACCAAAAGGTGAATGCCTTCAGCATACAGACCTTTATCAATTTGTGCTTTTCTGAGAATTCTTTCCCGGTCTTGGTAGTAACGGGGTTTCACAAATACAGATCTGAGAGTCCCAGGTCTCTATTTGTGAAACCCCATTACTACTGAGAAATAAGCGCCTGAGTTTGTTGGGCAGGCTTTGATTCAGGCACACACACACACACACACACACACACACACACACACACACAGTGTGTGCATTCCAGTATTATGTGTTCTCGCTGATATTTTAGCCCCAAGACCTTGGTCAGATGTTTTTCAAAAAATGGCACAGGGTCTCCCTTCCTTTCCACCCCCTCCGGAATCTTTAGCAATTTAAAATTATTCCTACGTGACCGACCTTTCTGGTCAATGGTCTTTTTCTGTAATTGCAGTAATTGTGAAGTATGTTTTATTTTTTTTAAGTGATTTATGGAAGGTTGCCATACCAAATAGGAAATTGTTATAACCCCTCAATGTCTGAGGCATCTTATAAAACAGATTTGTTGATGGATATAGCACAAATTGCTAAACAAAAAGATGTGATAATTCTGGGTGATTTCAATATGCCACATATAGACTGGCCTACACTTTCAAGTAGTAGTAAATCTGACTCTGACTTTGTAGATATCTTAGCAGATAATGGCTTATCGCAACTTATTACCTCACTGACCAGAAGCAGTAATATTTTAGACCTTCTTATTACAAATATCAGCCACAAACTTAAAAACATTCAGATTTTGGACCCACTTGGGAATAGTGATCACTACTTGATTTTGTTTGAATTAATATGTGACCATCATAGACTATTAAAATCAACAAAATACAGGAATTACAACAGTGCTGACTTCACAAACATTATTAAAAATCCAGAGAAGGGCAACTAGGATTGTCCCCAGATTATCAACATGTATTTATCAATCTAGATTGAAAAAAACTGGTTTAAACTCTCTGCAAAATAGAAGACTTAGAGGGGATCTTTTACAACTGTACAAGTTGGTGCAATCCCCAGACCTTATGGCAAAATGTGGACTAGTTTTTAATACAAATAGAGCTGTCCCTAGGCGACACACTAAACAACTTACAGTACCAAGAGCTAGGACCAATCTTAGCAAAACTTCTTCACAGTAAGGGCACCCAGGCTGTGGAACAAATTGCCACAGGTAGTGGTTGATTGTGGTGATATTGATACTTTTAAAAAAAGGTCTTGATAGGTGGTTATATTACAACCCAACCATATATACTAGTCCACATGATTGTGAGGGAAAATCTAGATGGGCCTCTGCCTCCTTTTTTCCAGTACAAAACCTAGTAAATGGGCATAGTAACCTGCAGGAGTTGTAAATCAGTCTCCTGCCATTCAAACAGCCAAAAAGTACTATTTTACATGAAAAGAATCCTTTTGTTTCTGCACTACATTTCATTTGCATAGCCATGCCCCCTTTTTTTCTCTGTGCTGCAACCCCCAACCTTTACATCATGCAAGGGAAACAATTTACTTTAAAGGAGCGCTGTCAGTTTTTAGCTGTCTTTACATTGTTTGCAAGTAGCTGTATCTAGCATTATAACGTGTAGAAAAATTGTAGTGATTTGATTGGCTGAAAGCAACTCCGAGCCATGTAATTATTGACCCATAATTACACTCCTGAACTACTTACAGCCATTCAAGCCCTACAGCATAAACATAGAAAAGTATCATTACACTCCCTCATTCTGACAGGAGCTGTAACTTTCTGAGCTTTCACTTCACCAGCAGGCAGTAAAAGTGAAACATCATCTACACAGAATGGCAAATGATCTTTTTGGCCTACCTGCATCAGAAAAACATTTTTTCAGAGGCTTTTCTACAGGCTGTACTACTGTAAACACTACCGAAATAGGAGACTGCACTTTGATTAGGAAGATAGAAACAAATCAGCTATTTACTGTACCTACAATGCCTCACTATGTAAATTAGTATACAGGCTATTACATTTCTGTACTCACTACAGATATTAGGAGACTACATCTCTCAGTAAAGAAATCTTGTCAGCTATATGCTGTATGCACAATGCCTCGTTTTTTAAAATAAACATTTGAGATCTTATATTGTTGTAGCCTCTATAGAAATAGGAGACTGCACCTCACAGTAAGGAAAATGGAAAACAACCTCCTGTTGTACCCACAATGCCGTGCTATGTACATCTACATATTAGGCGCTATACTGCAGTCACCACTGTCATAATAGGAGACTGTACCTCTGAGTATACCCAGAATATTTTGTTGCTGTATGTACAGTAACTTAGTATATTAACTGTTATACTGATGTAACCATTACCAAAATAAGAGCTAGCTGATTTAACAAAAAGGGACTCTATCTCCAAATGCAGTTACAATAATACAGTAAAGTGTTTTTTTTCTAAGCAGTATTGTGATTCTTCTTTTAATTTTACAACTCTAACACTTTTTTCTACACATGTAATAAGTGCAATAAGATTCTTCAGGGATGTGTAGTTATGCTGTAATAACTGTACTTTGCAATTAGATACCCCTCTTTTTTTTTTGCTCTATATACATTTTTTATTTTCTCCCTTTTTGTTCCCCAGACCCGGGACCCCGGCAGACACATATGTGCGCATGCGTGGAGGTGTATGTGCATGCCGGATCGGTCCCTTCCGCCCCACCCCTGGCAATTTTGCCACCGCTCCACCTTGCCTATGCTTCCCACCGGACCTCCACCCAGTGGGAGCGGAACTATGAGGGGAGCTGCCAACCACCCCCGAGAGGGGTGAGCTGCCTACCGCAGCTCAATCCCGCTCCGACCTTCCCCCACCCATGCTGGCTCACTGGTGACCTGAGGTCATTCCTGAACCCGGGTCGCCGGCGTAGCTTGAGGTAAGGCATCCAGCGCCTCAGCCCTCAGTGCCACCGGGCCGGCTATACAATTAGATACCCCTCTTGAATTAAAACAGGCAGTTAAAATGCGAAAAAAAAAAAAAAAAACCTTTTGAAAAGCAAAGCCGAGATTCTAAGCATGTGCATTGAACATTGCCACTACTGCACATGCTCAGAATCTCGGCTGTTTTTCAGGAGTGGTTTCTCTTGGGAGCCCTCATCACCATTCCCTCTTCAATAGACCATGCAGCCAGTGAAAGTGATTGATGGCTTCCTTGCATGACATCATTCTGAGGACGTGACCGCAAGCTAGTAGTCAGAGAAAACTGGACGGTAGCCAGAAACAAAGCACTGATAAAACATGGAAAATGACTATGACAGATTTTTTTACAAAACAAATTGCACCTTCAGCATCTGAAACATGGCTGGCAGTAGCATACTATGTGAAAAAGACATTTGGGGAACTTAAATCACTTTAAAGTTTGCTGCATACGATTAACCTTGTCTGCTAATGAACTGACTCATTGTTCAATCTCTGAGGTTCTCAGAGTCAGTATATTAAGTTTATCACCCAGATCATTAATAGATTGAGCTAAAGATACTAAGGTTGCTGACACTGAATCAAACCCCTGTTTATTATTCAGTTTAAGTTCATTTTTATGTTTGCTTGTACGCATGTGCAAGAAACATAGTGCCATCATACGAGTTTTTGTAGGTGTGCTACCCCCGCTTCTGATGCCCTGCTTCTTTTGCAGGCAGGGCCGTACCACACCAATGAATGTCCGAGCTGTCTATGACAACAGTTCAGATGCAGTGGCGTACAATTCAGAGAAAAAGACTGCTGCAGTCAACGGTGGTAACGTGTAGGCATTGTATGCAAATTGCCTACCACTACATCTGAACTGCTGTCATAGACAGCTCATTTCTGTTCTGTCGCACTTCATGTGGCTTCACCTTTAAATTAAAAAAAACCTGCTGTTTCGGATCCAGTCGGTCTGTGCCAGCCCCACAGTGTTTTGCAAAATAACAATTTGAAATAGCAGCAGAGCAGATTCCTGTTTTGAAAAGGTACTAATGAGCCGCAATAATCTGATCACCTCTTTAGAAGAAGGCAAATAATGTGGCTGGGAAGCGTGATCCGGGCGCTCCTCCCTGCCAAGCTGCAGGCTTCCCGATTTCCCTCCGAAAGCAGTTTAGCAAACAATGCAAATGTTTGAGCCGGCCCGGTGGCGCTGAGGGTTGAGGCGCGGGACGTCACACCTCGCGCTGCGCCGGCGACCGGGTTCGAGGAGCGGACTCGGGCTGCGAGGCAGCAGGGAAGGAAAGTTGGCGTCCTGCGACAGCTCTCCTTCGCCGAGGGTGGAGTGAGGATGCATGCGGCGCTGCAGTGTTTCCTGCAGCGGAGGCTGAGAGAATGCGACAGCATGCATTTGACCCGGGGAGAAAGCTGACGGACGTCTGCTGCGTGAGTGCGTGACGCCATTGCACGTCGGCTCTCCAGGGATACATTAAACACAAAAATGGGGACTCCGCCTCTATGAAGCCTTCCCCGGGGTTCCTCCATGTCGCCGATCCTCCCAACCAGTTACAGGACCGCGGGTAGGAATGTGGAGAGTCAGCTCTGCGGCCCCATCCTCTGGGGGGTAAGCCAGGGGTGACCGGGGGGATCGACTGGCATGGGGGACCTTAGGGGGCCGTGACTAGGGTGGATACTTGGCGGAGTATCCCCAAAAAAAAAAAATGTTTCTGTGCCCAGAGGTCAGTCACACTAGCTACCTCCATGTGTTACAATTCGTGAGAAGGTGGCACTGTGATTGAGCTCATCGCTCATTATTTGTGCCTGGAACCCTTCTTTTTAGCGCTTGCCGCCAGCCTGCCTCTTCTCTGTCATGGCTCGCTTTCCTCCTCCCGATCTTGCTGCTAGGGCTGCAGTGCAGGCACACATAGAAAAGCCAGGCTTGGCTGGAAATGTAGCTGAGTCCCAGTAGGAGGATGTGAGGAGTGGAGTCCCAGTGGGGGAGTGCTCTGATCCCGTAGGGAGCCCTGCACAGCCTGCGCTCATCAGACAGCGAGAGAGCCAACAGCACCAAGCCCTGGACAGCCATGGAAATACAGCTCCTCTGAGCGGGCCCAAAACCCGGAGCTGGAGTCGTCGCTGCCATGCCAGTCGCACAGATTGGACTGCAGCAAAGCTGCCAACCCAGCTCGCTACGTCCCTCCCAGGCAGAGCAGTTCGAGCCCAAACTTTGAAAGGCAGCAGATGCAGTCAGGCAGCTTGCCTTATCCCCAATTGACTTCGAGACTCTGAGTTTGACACATGGTTCAGCTGGTTTTAGATTTTGTCCAGTTTCCCTTTTGCTTCAAATGGTGCGCTGCTATCCTGGTGTCATTCTGTCGACTTACAACGGTTATTAATTTTCAGAGGTTCTGTAGAAATCCATAAGATTGGGGCTATGAGCTGTAGGGGCAGTTTGAGGGGGATATGGGGTGTAATCCCACGGGTCAGTACAGAAAGGAGGCAGACATGAAGTCATATGCACGTTTGTTTTAAAGAAGCAAGGAACTGACTTTCTGCCCAGTTTAAGCAATTTACTGTTATTTATATATTGGGGGTCAAGGCATGTTCTCATTTTATTCCTTTCTGTATTATATTATCTCGTCCTTGCCGAATGTGCAAACATATAATGATTTTTTTTTTTTTATTCTTTGGCCTCTGGTCCCCTGATTCGTTTACTGGTCTTATGGAACCAGAACAAATGTATATTGCCTTCAGTCATGGACCTTTTTTTTATTATTCAATTTAGTAGAGACGTTGGGGAAAGCCTCTCAAAAGTCCTTCAGGGTGTCTACTGCACCTTGTATTTGCACAGGACACTGTCGGAGGCTGCCCAGAGCTGGAAGGGCAGTTTCACTCACCGAGATCAAGCTATCAAACGGCAAACTTAATTGTGCCAAAGGTCAAGTGATGGTTCACTGATGTTGCTTCCTCTTCCACAGATACAGTTTGACAACACATTTGTTTAGGCTGCAGAGAAAGGCGATAATGCATTTCATAGTGAATTGGAACAGATATAAATAAAATATTTCATTTTTTTAAAAAGATTCATTTTTATGTTTGCTTGCACGCATGTGCACGAAATATAGTGCCACCATACAGTTTTGCTCCTTTTTGCAGGCGCGGCCACACCGCACCAGTGAATGTCCGAGCTGTCTATGACAGCAGTTTAGATGCAGTGGCGTACAGTTCAGAGAAAGCGACCACTACAATCAGTGGTGGTAACATGTAGGCAATTTGCATACTGCCATCGGCAGGCAATTTGTATACTGCTGTTGGCAGTATGCAAATTGTCTACATGTCACCACTGCATCTGAACTGCTGTCATTGACAGCTCGTTTGTGTTCTGTCGCACATCATACGGATCTGGCAGGCTATGCTCTGTAATGGGTGCTTCGTTTCTGTACAGTAACATAATCCATGCTGCATACTGCTGTGACATGAAGAAAAAAAAAAGATTTTCTTACTATGCCTGCCATTTTTGCATCTCCCTCAAAGCGAAGTCATTCTTACACTGTTCTGACCCTCTGTGATGTGTGTACAAGGACACTCTTGGGCCTTGCCCAAGACTTCATTGTCACCACGCTAAACGAGCCTCTGGAAGTTGTAACCAAATTTAAATATCTGGGTATCTGGATCGACAATAAATTATCTTTCAATGACCACGTCGAAGATGTCTCTAGAAGGTTAAAAGCAAGGTTAGGTTTCTTCTACAGAAATAGGCCCCTTTTCCCCCTTGAAACTCGAAACAAGCTTGTACAGGCCACTTTTCTCCCCCTACTCGACTATGGCGATGTAATCTATTCCTCCACCACTCTTGCAAATCTAAGTAAACTGGACATCCTTTATCACCGTAGATTACGGTTCATTACCAACTCCCTTACCGTTAACAACTGTGACTTATATGCAGCTGTTGGTTGGACATCCCTTACTACTAGGCGCCTGCTCCATGCTGGGCTATGGACTCTTAAACTGCTCCTGCAGAAATTGCCAAGCTGTCTCTCTTCCTTATTAGTATCTCACATAGTGCATACTCATTAAGAAAATCTGACTTTATTATGCTTGACATACCAAGGACAGCGGACTTCCTTTGGTAAACATGCTGTGCATATGCCCTTCCTCCATTTGGAACCAATTACAAACCGTGCTGAAACTGACTAGCGCAGTTTCAATAAACTCTACAAATCGCTAAGTTCAGCCAAAATAAAAGACACCTGTAACTGTCATTAAGTCTCTTCCTTCCCCATGTGTGCCATATTTATCCACTGGTAAGGTATAATTGATTTGTCATATTAACTGCTTTCCATTCCCCTTCTACTCCTGGCTTTATCTATACTTACGCTCCTGCTACTCCATCAAATCCTCCTCCCCATATCGGTTGTAGTCTGTTGTTTGTTCTAGCTGCCAAAATATATGTATACACACACAGTTATGTTTCATTTATCAGTATGCAATCTGTAAGTAGCTTCCCTGTCTCATATCAATGTTTACCACCTGTGGTCACCCTATGTGGTACCCTTGTATGTATATCCAGCCTGTATCATGTAACGTGCATTTCATATATATACTGTTATTACCTATCTGTGTTTGTACTTTAAGTGTTTATGTCACATGACCTCCTTGTGAATGAGCTTGCTCAATGGAGTTTTCCTGCAATAAACTTGAACAAGGTTCGTAGCACTCTGAGAAAGTGCTTATTCTCTGTTAAGTCAGTCAGTCCAGTTAGCAGTGTTTTCTACATTGTATAACTCTGGTCAGTCCCATTTGGTCAGCCCACACATAGTTGCAGCCCTGATATCAACTATCTGAACCAAATTTGTTAGTGCTGTTCGGTCCCATTTTCAGAATTTCATGGTCCGTACCAGTCGAGCAGGCAGTCAGTTAGTGGTATCCCTGATATGCAGTACTGCAACTGCAGTTTATTCTGAAACATCCACCTTCTGATTGCTTGTAGGGTCACATAACCTGCACTAAATACTGTTTACTTTTCTTTTTTCCTGACTTTACAAGCACTGGTGCTATGGACCGAATACTGCTGTTTTGCAGTAGGTGGACAGTTACGTTTAATTACAGTCTTTATTCAGTGCTAATCAGTCCATCAGTGCTAAACTTTATTGCAGTTTATTGATACTGTGTTACTGGTTTCTGAAGTGAAGCCTGAGACTGAAAAAAACTGAAATTAGGGATACCATGATGTTTAGGTTTGTGACTGCCCTCCATTTCAGTCTTGACAGCTACCTCTCCCCGCCTTGTCCCCTTTCTACCTTCCTCACCTGCCCACCCCCTTGCCCCCTCTCCCTTTCCTCTCCCCTGGGCATTTCCTGACTTTTATCCCTCCCTCCCTCCCTCCCCTTTAGGCGCTTACCCTCACCCTCTACCCTCTGACAATGGCCTTCCTGCCTGCATACTCCCCCTCTCACCTGCAGCGCTTATTTCTAAGATTGCCCTTGGCTGGTATGTCATGCTACCTAACATTTGGCACATTTTGAATTACTGGAATTTCCTAAGCCTCAGCCTCTTGCGTCTTTCTTTTTTTTTTTTATTGTGTAACTATGTATTATTATGTCGACCTTTGTATGTATGTATACCCCCATTCCTTCGATGTGGAACCTTTGTAAACAAGCAGTTCCTGCTCAAAGGTATTTGTAATCCTAGATTTCAATAAAATAAAAATCCAAGGACTGACTGACTGGCACTGACAATGAAATTCAGGAAATGGGACTGATTAGCTCAGAATAAATTGTGGTTGCAGTAGTTGATATCAGAGCTGCCACAGGCTGACAAAATGAGACTGACCTGACTGACACTATGCAGAAAAATCTGCGAACTAGATGGACTGACCAACTAAAAGAGAGTAGTACTAAAATGCTATTTAGCACTTTCTCATGCCGCTACATGCTTTATTAAACACACAGGCCCAGATATTCAAACTGCGCCATTCTGTGGCGCAAGCCCCTGCGCTGCTCAAAAAAGTTGCGCAGGGGTATGGCCAGGGCGATATTCAGCGAGTTGCGCTATTGAGCAACTTCTTTGAATATCGCCCCCTTCCACCCACTGTGCATGGCGCCCAGTGGAACTGCGCGATCGCAAGTAGTGAAGTGGAGCATTCAGATGCGGTGGCGCAAGTTCCATTGCGCCCGCGCAGCACCTGCGATATTCAAAAGGTGACATGCAAATGGGGCCATAATTTATGCAAGGGCGCCGGAGGGGCCATTTGCATCTAATTACGGCCCGTTTGCATGCCATTAGCATGCAGGTGCGCTGATCCCGGCGACTGCGCCTGGCGCCTGCCAGGCAGCAGCCGTTGAGACCGACTCCCTGCAACCTGATCGCGGGCATAACAGTATTCCCCCCGTAGCCCGATCGCGGGCATAGCAGTATCCCCATAGCCCGATCATGGGCATAATAATATTCCCCGTAGCCCGATCGCGGGCAGACGCGATGATCCCCGCGGCCGAGCGGCGGGCATAGCGTAATCCCCTCCCCAGTAGCCCGATCGCGGGCATTGAGTTATACCCCCAAAGTCAAGATCCCTGGTGGTGAGTGGACGCGAAGCCAGATCGCGGCAGCATCCTCAACCCCAAGTCGCAATCCCTGGTGATCTGGTGGCCCCACCCCACCCAACCACGGGCCCACTACCCGCTCCCCGTCAGCCGGTAGCGGCAGCACCCACCCGCCTGCCGCCTCGACACCCCGCCGACTGACAGCTCGGTAGGGCTGCCGCCCATTGGTTCAGAGCAAGAGCCAATGGGCGTGCAGCTCCCCATCTCAAGGCAGTCAGATATGTGAATAAATCATTACGCATATCTGGACTGCCTGCGTATGGACTACTGCCGCCCATTGGCTCTTTCTCGAACAATGAAGCGTCAGCTGTCGAGTGTGGCGGGCGGCAAGCGGTGGGGTGCTGCCGGCTGACGGGGCGAGGTGGTGGGGCTCCGTGGGTGGGTGGGGTGGGGGCCACTAGATCACCAGGGATTGCGGATGTGGCGGGGTTGAGGATGCCGCCAGCGATCTGGCTTCTCGCGGTCCACTGGACCACCAGGATCTTGGACTTTGGAAGTATAACTTAATGCCCAGGTGGCGGGCTCTGGAGAATAACCTTATGCCCATGATCAGGCTACTCGGGGAGATAACTTATGCCCCGATTGGGCTACCGGGTGGGGAGAGCTGGTTATGCCCAGCGATCGGGCTAATGGCGGGAGGATAACGTTATGCCTGGCGTTCGGGCTGCTGGGTGGGACACTTCAGCCCTCGATCAGGGCAAGGGGGCACCGCCAGGTGGGCGGGAGCAGTGGAGGCCACCCACAGGTGGCAGCTGCTGTGTTGCGTCCTGCAATGTGGCTGCTCACCTGTGGGTGGCCTCGACTGATCTTTTTTTTTGTATAAGTTGTGCAGGCGCGGGTAGGGGCTGCCTGCATAACTCTGCGTAGCCCACTGAATATCGGGCTGTGCAGTTTATGCATGGGCACGCCCCCCACCTGTGCCTGCATACATTACTGATACGTTCCGGCGCATCGGGATTTGTGCAGGCGCACTTTTCCCTTTTAAATATCGCACCGAGGCGCATCAGTGGGTTATGCATGGCGCAACCCTTTTGAATATCTGGGCCACAGTCTGCAAGTCTCCCCGTATGGAACATCACAGACTGACTAAGCGCAGTCTGCATGTGCCAGCAGAAAAAACAAATGTCACAGATCATGGAGGGTCAGAGCTCTGTAAAAATCAGTTTGCGAGGGACACACACAAAATGCTGTAGCTGTCTAACTCCTGCATTTCCAATGCTAATTCCAGCAAGCAAACATTCGGCATTGACAGATGCTTGCTAAATTGTGTTAATATGTCAGTCTGTGCTTTATCAAGGGGGCACAGATTCACAAATTGACTGAATTTGCTTGATTAAGTTGATACATTTGGTGCGTATCATAAATGCCAGTTGCTGAATTTTTTGTACCATTGGTAACAGATCATTATCACTCAGTCTGAGAAGAAAAATCAAACCTTATACATGAATAAGACCAGCACATTTTCAAGGTCATATATAGTAAACTGTTAGGCATATGCTTGATCCGTTTCATCTGTGGTCGCTATTAAAAATGGTCGCCCTTAAATACACAACATAAAAAAATAATCTTTTCAATGATTACATATAATTTTCATCAAATTGTCTGACTGGAAAAACATTTCAGCTGCAAATGCAGTGATGCCATTAGTGGATACCCCTGTGATCAGGGGTCAGTAGTTTTCTGATAAAATACAGTATTAACAAAAAAAAAATATGAGGAGGGCAGTCGGAGGGTGGGGGTGCCACTAGACACCAGGGAAAAGATGCCAGCAAAGATAAAATGAGTTAGCCTCTTGAAAAAGGATCTTTTTTTCATGACTTGTGATTTATAATTTTATAATCTTAAAGAAACAATATTTCAAGGGCATTTCTCCAACAGTTAAGTGCGAACACAATCCATCTTGGGGAGGGTGGGTTACCTGGTGCACCTGTTTGCAGTGGCAAAGCAGAATTGCGTAAATCCTTTCTATTGCTCTTAGGTGAGCTTTTTGGCCCCAGTGTTCCCCAGGACATCACAGCATACACACCTAACCCCAAACCTGGCCCCTCAGGTCAGGGGGACCCCACACAGGCACGTCCAGATACACCACAGAAGGACAGAGCTGTGAGCACAGTTTTGCAAGCAGACTCCGATCCTGATTATACCGAGGATCAGGATGAAAATATCGGGGGTCTTCGGGAAAATCCTGACCCTAGGAAGCTTCTGGATGTTGAGGAGGATAAACCCTTTGAGGAGGAGGAAGAAGAGGAGGATTCCTATCCCTCCTCTTTGATACCAAGTCTTTATCCTATTTGATAACTGAGGCTTATAAGTCCTTAGAGCTCAAGGAGGAGCTATCCATGGCGACAGTAGGTGTCAGGCGTATTCCATCCGCTTCTTTCTCTGCTCCAGACTATTTTCTGAGCTTTATTCACTGTGACCAAATTATTGAACAGGAATGGGCAGGTGTGGATCAGAGAAAATGTCTGCCAAAGCCTAAGACTTGGTATTGCTCTTTCTTAGAAGAGAAATCTTGCAGGTGCGAGACCCCCCCAACACTGGCAGATAAGGTGATTCATAACTCAAGTCAATCACACCACTATATCCCTATTGAAGGGTCCTTGGCGTTAGTGGATTTGTACGTCAAGCAAATTGCTGCTGCTTGCAGAAGAGCCTTCGCCTCCAGTGGTGCAAATCTCCGCACCTCCTGTGCCTCCTTCATTGTTGCCAGAGCCTTGAACATGTGGGTTATGACCCTGGGTGGCTTTGTTCCCCCGGACAAGGGAACAAGCATTTTGCAATTGATTACCATGGCCTCCCCCTTTCTAGGAGATACAATGGTGGAGAATTTGCACTTGCTGGCTCACTCCGCCTATCCCATTGTCTTGGCTATGTGAGATGTTTGGCTTAGGCGTTAGGTGGCTGATCAAGCTTCGAAATTCAAGTTGTTCAGTCTCCCCTATGAGGGAGGCTGTTGTTTGGCTTGGAACCAGATGACATTTTAAAGGATATCCAGGTTAAAAAGGTCCACCATCCAGTCTCAAAACAGCAGCAGAGGGCTGCATCAGTCTCTAAGGGTCAAGGAGGTGGCAGACCAAGGCAGTTCTGAGGGGGGGTTTCGACTCTCCCGGAACTTCGGGAGCCAAAAGTATCTACAGAGGTTATCAACGTTGTTGAAAATTTGGATATGGACCCAGAATGTTTTTTTGCCACCATTGATGTGACTTCTTTGTACAAAGTCATTCCACACCAGGAGGGCTTGGATACACTTAAATATTTCTTGGATACTTGTACTAAAGAGGAATTGGTATCCACACCTACTTTTTTTTAGCTGGAATTGGCCAATGTAGTTTTGACAAAAAATGTCTTTCTTTTCCAGGACCAGTTATACCTACAGGTTCGGGGGACAGGCATGGGGGCCACTATGGCCCCGAGCTTTGCCAACTTATTTGTTGGTGGCTGCCGCTACAATTCCATTTTTTCATAAAGTGGATTTGTGGCGGTGCTTTATTGATTATATCATTGTCATCTGGAAGGGCACCGAGTCTGAATTTGCTGATTTCATAGGGTGGCTGGAGAGCACGAGTTTGTGCATGAGGTTCAGGTATGAATTAAGTAACATACGCATTAATTACTTGGACCTCAGTGTATATCGGAACAGGACTGGGGACATATGTATCACCTTGTTCTAAAAAGAAACGGATAGGAACAGCATTTTAAGGTATGAGAGTTGCCACCCACTGCATGTAAAATTTAACATCCCAAAGGGCCAATTAGTTAGAACTATGAGAAACTGCACAGAAGTTGAGCAGTTTAAACGAAAAAGAGCTGTACAGATAAAAAGATTTATTGAGCAAGGATATAGCGCATAGTATAGCAACAGCAGTAAAGAAAGTGGACAACATGGACAGATCTATTAGCCTTACAAATAATGTAAGGGAATTTGCTGATGAACAAAGAAGCTGTCCTTTTGTTACAGCTTTCTCTTTCAGAGCAGAATGTGTGAGAGAGATAGTCACCAGCAGTTGGTCCATTTTGGAATTAGAGCCTAGGTTAAAACAAGTTGTTGATTCGGGACCTAGAGTGGTGTTTAGGCATGCCAAAAATATTAGACATGGTGGTCAAAAGCATCACTCCTGGTCCCGAACCTTTGAGACAGACCGTGCTTGCCCCTCCACTCACTGGTACACACAGATGTGGGAGATGTCTGTATTATAAATATATACATACACGTAAGTTTTTTTTAGGCACCCCATTACAGGAAAGGGTATAGAAATTAAAGATTTCATCACTTGTAGTAGCAGTTGGGGGTAGTCTGTTCATTACAGTGAGATTGTGGTTCCTACTATGTGGGTAGAACCACCAGACAATTCTAAACCAGAGTGGGGGAGCATGTGCGCACTGTCCAAAAGATAGGCAGCAGTCATCCATTGTGAAGCATCTTTTATCCTACCCTCAAGGTGGACATTCTTTCCACTTTTGTGGGATTGCAATTAGTGAAACTAAGCTCCAGGGTGGTGACATCTGGGACAATACAGTATGCATTTTGTGGCTCTGTATTTTAGATTTTGAATCTTGTTGTCCCCAGATTTCTGTTTGAATACGTGAGAGAATGCATCTTTGTTTAGCCCTGTTTTTATTTTGTCTGAACCATATTAGTTTAGTCATAATGGCTATCATTGTTTAAATAGCTATGCTTTTTATAAGCAGTGCACTTAATAATGTTTTTTCATGATTCAGACCATTACCACTCCAGATATTTCTGGTGGGTTTATTGATTTTTAGTGTGTCTGGGTAATAGGGTGTAATGTTGTCTTATTTATTAGTCAGCCAAATAATTGCTGTAATAGGACTATGTTAAACTAATTAATTGGACACACATTTGTTAACAATTGTTGAGCACTGATTGTTTGATTGATTGATTTATTAACGCATTCTTGGTGTATAAAAACGAAAAAAAGAAGGGCAGTCAAATTACTCTGAGGAAACCCAGCAGTTGGTTGGGTGAAACATAAGGCTTTTATGTGCACTAGCTCCAGCTTTGTAACCCTTGCTTCTCGTTGCTACAGGTTGCTGTGCCGCTGTTTAAGTAAATAAATTTTAGACACTTTTTTGTGTCTCCATTTTAGTCCGTGTGATGGGTGCTTTTTTGTTCTACTAAGGAACCAGAGGAGTAGAGGAGCCTATTCAGGATACAAGACCAGTCGTAACAGAGGTGCCCTTGCCCACAGGTGTAACAGAGGCCCAGAAAGAAATGCAGGCTATCCACAGTGACAGTACAAGGGCCCATCTCTGCCTCCCTTCCCTTAGTGAAAGACTGCACGGTTTCTACACAAGATGGGCTCATATAACTTCAGATGCTTAAGTTTTGGAAATTCTGGCTTTGGGTTATGCAGTAGAATTTTCAGAACTCCCCTTAAAAGAGCAGTTTGTGTCGTCCCCAGTTCCGTGGGACCCCATGAAGAGGCAAGTGGTGTCAGACTCTGGATCACCTCACTCAAATTGGAGCGATTGTGCCAGTGCCTCCCAGCGAGAGAGGCCAGCGGTTCTACTCGATCTGTTCCATAGTTCCTAAGGGGGGGGATGAGGCCCATTTTGGATCTGGAACATCTGAACAAGTTTGTTCATCACACAGCTTTCAAGGTGGAATCCCTACGCTCGATCATTCGAGCTACCCAGCCGGGAGATTTCCTAGCATTCATAGATCTGAGGGATGCATATCTACACATCCCTATATGTCAGTCTCATCAGAGGTTTCTCAGGTTCTCGATCCTGGACCAACAGTTTCAGTACAAGTACAAGGCACTCCACTTTGGGCTGGCAACAGCCTCCAGGTTTTTGAAGGTGCTCATAGCCCTGGTGGCTCATCTTTGACAGGAGGGATATCATGTCTTTCCCTACCTGGATGATTTGCTCATTTGTGCGCCATCTGCGATGTTAGCAAGGAAGTCAGTGTCCAGAACTCTGGAGCTATAGGAGTCTCGTATCTGGGTAGTGAATCACGAGAAGCACTGTCTCGAGCCATCTCAGACCCTGGAACACCTGGGAGCGGTATTTCAGACAGACAAGGGGAAGGTCTTCCTCTTACCAGTCAGGAAGGAGACTCTCCTGAAAGAGGTGCAGTGGCTGAGGAGCCAATTGTCGGCCTCAGCACTCCGCTTGCTACAAATTCTGGGTCTCATGACAGCAGCAATAAAGTTAATTCAGTGGGCTCGCCTTCACATACGGTCCTACAGATGGAGTTACTATCAGCCTGGGATCCAGTCTCTGAGGATTATTGGGCCAGGATCCCCCTCTCACCACAGCTGCAACAGTTTCTAAGTTTGTGGGTGAGCTTACACAATATCAGCAAAGGGTTCTCCTTGGAAGTTACCCCGGAGTTGATCCTGACAACTGACACCAGCCTGTCGAGTTGGGGGGCAGTCCTGGACCACATTCCCATTCTAGCAACTCGGTCAGCGCAGGAAAGGCAGCTGCAGATAAACATTCTGGAGATGAGGGTGGTGTGCCTCGCTTTTCTTCATTTTCAGAGTCAGAACCGTAAATGTAATATCGGACATTGTGGTCACCTTGGTGTACATAAACAATCAAGGGGGCACAAAGAGCAGGGAAATGCTAAGGGAATCCACTGATCTTCTCCTCCTCTAGGCAGAGGAGAATCTTTTCTCTTTGTCAGCAGTCCGCTAGGCAGGGGAGTTGAACATAGAAACATAGAAACATAGAATTTGACGGCATATAAGGACCGCTTGGCCCACCCAGTCTGCCCATTGCCCTACCTAATGGATAAGCTGCAGATCCTAGTTAACCAGCAGCCTACTTCTTCCTACCGCCACCCCCTAGAATTGCCTTATGACTGTCCCATGCATGCTTGAATTCTACCACTGTTTTTGACTCCACAACCTCCTCCAGAAGGCCATTCCATGCATCCACAACCCTCTCTGTAAAAAAAAAAAAAAAAAATTTCCTTAAATTACCTCTGAGCCGCCCCCTCCCCATCTTCAAATTGTGCCCCCTTGTTCTTGAACACCTCTTTTTTTGAAGGATGCTACCCTCTTGGACTTTGTTGATTCCCTTGAGGTACTTGAAGTCAAATGGTTCAAGTCAAATGGTTAAGCTACGAGAATGTCCATCCAGGGGAGTGGATGCTGCACCTGGAGGTGTTAGACCTTCTGTATCAAAGGTTCGGTCATCCTCAGATCGACCTGTTTTACTCCAGCCAACATGCTCAGGTTCATTGGTTCTTCAGATGTTACTGGTGTCCACAGGCAGAGGCAGCTGACACCCTGTCACAAGTGTGGAACTTCAGCAGGGCTTATGCCTTCCCTCCTGTACCTCTCCTCCCCAAAGTCATAAACAAAATAAGGAACTCGAAGAAGAAAATTTCTTCTAATAGCTCCGGAGTGGCCCAGAAGACCGTGGTTCTCGGACTTAGTGAACCTAGCTCATCATGCTCCATTCCGCTTTCCAGTGCGGGAGGGCCTTCTCTCACAGGGTCCCATTTTGCATCCAAATCAGGGAGCATTGCAGCTCACGGCCTGGCTCTTTAATGGAGGAGACTCCTAAAGCAGGGTTTCTCTAGGAAGGTGGTGGACACTTTGATGGCTGTCAGAAAGATATCCACTTCGGTTGGGAAAGGAATTTTGGACTTCCAAAGCCACGGCTCCACTGATTTTGGATTTCCTGCAAGAAGGAGTTGAAAAAGGTTTGGCTTTGAGCACCCTGAGAGGTCAGGTGTCAGCCCTTGGAGCCTCCTTCTGTTTGCCGCTAGGGACTAACCAGGAGCTAATGTGTTTTTCTGTGGGCTGTCAGCTGATCATGACCTCTGTTTTGATCACCTGTTCCCCCATGGGATCTGAATCTGGTTCTAAATGCTGTCTGTAAGGAGCCTTTTGAGCTGCTTTCGTCGGTGCCTTTGGATGTTCTGTCGTACAGGGTATTTTTTTAGTTGCTATGTGTTCAGCCAGGAGGACTGGCAAGCTCCAGGCTTTGTCCTCAAGGAACCCTACCTTGTCATGCATAAGGACAAGGTGTTAATCAGAACAGTCCCGTCCTTCATTCCTAAGCTTCCCACTGACTTTCATGTGAACCAGGAGATCTGTCTCCCATCCTTCTGTCCACAACCCTCTCATCCGAGGGAGCAGGAATTGAACAGTTTTGATTTGCAAAGCGCCGTTAGGACACCTTCACAGACTGCTGAGTTCTGAAAATCTTACAGGTTATTCATATTTTTGGGAGCAGCCAAGCAAGGTCAAAAAGCCTCCAAGGCAACCCTAGCTACGTGGCTGAGGGCATGTATTGCCAAGGCTTATGTCACGGTAAAGAAGAAACCTCCTGTTCTCGTTAAGGCTTACTCCACCAGGGCTATGGCCACCTCCTGGGCGGAGAGAGGGAAGGCGTCTGTTTTAAAGCTGTGTAAGGCAGCTATGTGTCCTCCGTCCACATTTTCACCAAGCACTACAGATTGGATGTTCAAAGCACTGCGGATGCGGCTTTTGGTCGCAGTGTTTTGCAGACAGCAGTTCACAGGTAAATTCTTCCTGTCAGTAGTTTATGTATGGGGCAGTATTCTACATGGGTACTGCTTCTTAGAACCCAATTGTAATCACTATCCACTGACAATGTGGAGGACTAAAGAAAGAAGAAATTTTGTCATACTTAATGTAATTTCCTTTTCTGTTAGCTCTAACATTGTCAATGGGACCCGCCCAGAAGCCATGCTCCTACAGGAGAATATTGTCCGGTATGCCAGCAGAGAGATGTTTGTCTCTGTTATAATTTTCTCATTGTAAGTCTGTCTGGATATCCTCATAGTTTGCCTGCTACGCCTGTATTTGTATAGATATGCAACAAAAAAAAAAAAAAAAGGGAAAGTCAGTTTTAAATTTTAGTCGCTATTGCGTATATCTTGTCAGGTTCAAATTTGATGTTGATATAGAGGGCCTACTTGTTGCAGGTGAGTGCCTACAACTTATGCAGTTTTTCTCTTGACAATAACTATTTTCTTCTTTCAAGTTGTTTTTGTAGCCTGTTTGGAAGCTACAAATTCAGGCACCCTTATTCAGCCAGATGGCAAGGTAAGACACTCTCTTCACTATACTTTATTCTGACTCGAGTTACATTTGTGTAGTCAGTTAATTTGTATCTTGTATGCCAGGACAGACTGTGTGCCATTATTTCCACATTTCTTTCACATTTAGAGGCACTGCTTGGACAGTAGTGACTGGAGAGTTGCTGCTGTCCAGAATCCTCACGTGCCCAACATTCTAAGGCTGAGTCAGTCTTTTGGACTGTGCCATTTCCCCTGGTAGGAGTGCACAATACCCAGCTGTAATTACTACCCATTGACAATGTTGGAGCTAACAGAAAAGGAAATTATGGTAAGTATGAAGAAATTTCTTTTGTTTTTTTAAGTTTGCTTGCACGCATGTGCAAGAAACATGGTGCCACCATACGAGTTTTCGTAGGTGTGGCACCCCCGCTTCCAATGCTCTGAACCTTTTTGCAGGTGTAGCCCCACCACACCAATGAATGTCAGAGCTGTCTATGACAGCAGTTCAGATGCAGTGGCGTACAGTTGAAAGCAAACGATCGCTACAATCAGCAGTATAACATGTAGGCAATTTGAATACTGGCGATGGCAGTATGCAACACGTCACAGTATGCAAATTGCCTACATGTCAGCACCGCTTATGTAGCGGTCGTTTACTTTCAACTGTATGCCACTGCATCTGGAAGGATACCTGATCATCTTCCATTGAGAAATCCACAACACTTCCTGGTGCTTCTCCTCTCCCAGTGGCTGCCTGTCACGGGAACTTGTTCGATTCACTCCTGGAGTTCGGGCCGTCACTGACAACCATGCGCAGTATAAGAGACCAATTCCCAATGAAACAATGTAGATTGATACTAAATAAGTCATACCAGTCCCCCACGCTGTGACACTATGAAGCGCTTAGTATTCTGCACAGTGCTGCCTTCAAATGGTTGGGACCGCACAAGCACAGCAGTGTCGAGCAAAGAGAAATTTCAGTGGATTACATCATGACTTCATGACCCTTGTAACCCCACCCCACCACCCAAAGCAGACACGTTGCAGGCCATTGAGCGTTTCTCTCCAACAGTCTCCCAAAAGGCGGTGACGTCAGGCCCTCTGTTTTCCGTCAGGCAGCGTTGTGGTTGTTCTGAGGTTCCGGTGAGGAATGTGCGTCTGCGCAGGGAGTGCTGGGTGGCAGCCTCAGGACCCAGTGGTCAGTAGACAGCACTAAGCAAGAGAGAAAAGGCGGAGGAGCCGGGAGAGGGAGAGCAGGCGGGGAGTGTGCTGCAGCAGCAGCTCTGAACAACATCGGCAAGGCTGCCAACCCAGCACTGTAGGGAAAGTCGAAGAGCACTGCTCCTGCTGGGTGACATCCACTGACTGATCTGTTACACAGTGGGGCAGCAAGACAAAGCGGAGCTACAGGGCACCCTCGGCAGGGCGAAGTGATTAACATGGCGACAGTAGATCGGGTCAAGTTGTGCGAGAGTCTGCTCACCTGGGTAAGTGTCTCCAGTGGCAGCGGTGATGACAGCGGCTCCCGTTTACTTTAGCTGCTAGCCTATAAGCTAGAGCTACCTTACCCAATATTTTAAAAGCCAGCCATGCTTTCCGAGAGTTAATGAGCAAGGGGAGTAGGCAGCCACAGCAACAGTGTTGTCCTGTCCTGCTCAGTCTCTGACCCTGTCTGTTAGTGTGTGACAGGAGGGAGTGACCAGTTTTGAGGGACCAAAAATGTTTTACTTTTAAGAGTTAAGTTGTAATTCATATAGGAGAGTAGGTCCTTTGACTTGACTTCCATAGTTATGGCCGTAAGGATGTTGCAAGTGGGACTGATTGCTCTGGTTGAGAAATAAGTACATAAAATATGTTAAAACATTTGTTCTTAAGGCCACTTGCCAAGTTCAAAGCACCCCACTGAAAATGATAAAGCATAGTCTGACTCAGTGGTTTCATTGGCAAAGTACTGGAACTACATCCAATGAGGGCAGCTGGAGTTCTACACTCTGGATACCTGGAAATGGTCAAAAAGCTGTAATAGAAACACACGTGCTTATTTGAGATGGGTAGTGGTTTAATTTAAAATCATATCGGAGGCACTGTGATCTAGCGATTAGGGCACTGGCTTGAGAACCAGGACATTGCAGGTTCAAACCCAGCTAGAGTAGAGCAAAATACTGTAGGTGTGTGAGCTTGAGCAGGTTACTAAATCTCCCAGGGCTAGATGAACTGCAATACTATGATCCTGAGCAAGTTACTAAATCTCCCAGTATTGCAGTCCATCAAGCTGTTGAACTGGGTAGAAGCAGGATCCCTAGTAGAAATGAGATGTTGCATCTCAGGTAGGCTCTTCTAAGTAAATAAATAGTCAAAAAAAAAAAAGTAATCTTGCTTGGAAGGAACATCATTGGGCACGGGGCTATGTATGCAAAACTATAGCCTATGCAAGGTTTGGGTTTTTATAATATGTTGCTTTGGTCAGTGTGACATTTCTAGTATGGTTGCATAGGAGGGTTCCTTCATTCTGTCATGGCTGTCTCTTTTAAGATGTAAAATAAGCTGGATCCATCTCACCAAGTGGTGGTTGATCACACGGGCATGATGGCAACCTAGGTTCATGCATAGCAAAACCTGCTTCAAGACCCTCCTAATGGGCCACTGCATCCCGCATTCTAAAATCCTAGATCTGCTACTGCTCCTGCGGCCGCCAACCCGCACCATTACCAAATGGGAGAAGGAGGAGGAGGCAGACTTCCACCTCACACAGTCAGAATAGCTTAAAATTTGGAGGGGTTCCTCTCGGGTGACCTCTTCCCTGCAGTGGCAGAAATATATGTGGAAGGTTAAAGTTAGGTTCTTTCTTACCCCCTGATTACATGCTAAATGGGATCCCACCATTTCTCCTCATTGCTAACAGGAGTGTGGTGAGCAGCTGATTGTCTTTTGGACTGTGCCATTTCCCCTAGTAGGAGTGCACAAATCAAAGTTCAGGACACATTAACAAAATCACAGTGCCACTGTTCATGAGCAGAGGTCCCAAATGCTTTCATGAGGTGGGGCTCACAAAAAGGCCGTGTTGAAAATTTGTAATGCCAGATACCAGCAAACGCCTGGGGCATTCTGGTTTCTAACCATAACATCTTACCCTGTACAAACCGACAGGCATCAGGGGCGTGCCTTTGGATTGCCGGCTGTAATGCTCGCGCCATTTAACACCTACCCTGAAGCCAGTGACAAGTATCGAGGTGTGCCTTGGACTATTCGGTCCCCACACTTCACCCCATTCTCCTATACTGCACCTATTTCAGCGTATGCCCTTATGAAATGGGATGACTGTGAAGTCGAACACCCCAAGGCACACCTCAAAACTTGTCAGTGTCTACAGGACAGGGTGACGTAAATGCCGTGAACATTATTGGCAATGACCCAAAGGCACACCCAAATGCCTGTCCATCTCTGCAGGATGGAGGTGGGGTTGGCGTGAGTTCAGTACTTCACTGCCATTCCTATTCTGCATCTGTCTAACTCCTGCACGTCCAATGCTAATATCAGCAAGCAAACATTCGGCATTGACAAATGCTTGTTCCTTTTGCTGCTTGAGGGGCAGAGGGCGTGGAGTTATGGTTGGAAACCCTAACGCCACAGTTCCTTTCTTTTGTGGCATTAAGCTGAACCTTATCTAATGCATTAAAGTTTTTTGCAAAGAATATGTTTTATAGACTTTTTTTTTTTCTTTTGTTAACTGTATACTTTTACTCATGATTTGAAAACAGAATTTTCTGTCCTGGTGCAGTTACCTGATAGATAAAGCAAAAATGAAAATGAAATAACCTAAGTGCATTTTCCTTGGATTTTATATTTCTAAAGATATCCAGTCTGGTTGCCATGTATGTATCTAGAAGGATTCTCTCAAACTTTTTAGCCAAAATAGTAGTGTACAATTTAAAGTCAACATTTAAGATGACACTTTGCTTACAGTATAAGAAGCCTTATTGAGAGGGTCCTTCCCAGATTAGTGTGTTACTGATGCTGTATGTAATCCCATGAGGGTAAATGCTTCCAAATTCTTAGTGGTATGATGACATTGATAGGAGGTAGCTTTAGAGCAGCATGTTAACTGGCAATATAAAAGACATTTTAAGTTGTCATTATTCTTATTACAAATTATATGAAACACCTGCAGGTTTAATGGTCTTTTCTGATTAAATTCAAGTCCCCTTGGAATTACACACTGCATCACAGCAGGACTGTTTCTAGTTTCTTTCCCTGATCTGCCTCCCCATCCACCATGGCCTCTTCCTGATGTCCCTTGTCCTGATATGCTTGATCCAATGTAAAGTTGTCACCTGTTTCCATAGTACTTTGTGACCCCCCCATTGGGTTCACTTGGAGCTGAGAAGAGACCATATTTTGTAGCAAGGCAGGTGGGATTCCCCCTCCTGGAATTCAGTGTGTGACATAACTTAGGGACTTACCATATCTTGGGAAGATAGGTTACAGGCTGCAGTAGTTAGCAGTGGTAAAATCCCTTAAGTCATCGTTACAAGTTAATAGGTTGTGTCTGCGGACATTAGTTACAAAAGTATTGTAATGATTAATAACTCTGGGTGAGTGTTTTTTTGCAAAGAATCCTTGCTTGATTTTTTTTTTTTTTTAATTTAATAAATACAGTCAAAACATTATAGTTTTATGAGGTGCAGTGTTGACGCAAAAGATTAAACAAATTGCAGTAGGGGTTGAGCAGCCCTTCTGCTTATCATAGCTGCAGGGCAGTGTTCAACTGGGTTAGAAATTTGGTAGCTGGTAAAGTCCAGAAATCCGGACTAATCACTCAGTGTTACATCCTTTTTTCTGTCTTGTTTTGTCCACAGGCATACTGGCGCTCCTGTGCTATGATCCTAGGCTACGTGCTAGAAACAGCTTTCAAAGATGAATATGCAGTTGACCTAGTCAGAGTTGTAGAAGTACCAGGTAACTAAACAGAAACATACTGTCTTTTTCTTAGTGGAGTCGGCTAATCTGTGAATCTCCGCAATAGTCATGCCACGGATGCAATAAAGTATGTTTCTGGGTGTGTTTTGAAGGCTCAGACAAACTATATACTGAATTCTCTAGCTGCTGGCGGATGGACTGCTTTCACTCCACTGTCATTTCTGTGGTTTGTGGTGTCTTTTCAGGATACACCAGTTGATTAAAGCGATCCCCCAAGATAAAGCTTTGCACCACATGATGTGGTGCCTTACCTGATCGGCACCCCGTTTGGCTATATTTTGCAAAAATAAAATTCCATATTAAAGAGTGGAAGGGAACGTAAATTTGTGAACAGCTGATCCCTTCCACTTCCCGGTTCTGGGAGCTAACTAAACACCCGCCCCCATGCTCAGACACATAATGACATAAGCCCAGGGAGAGCGTGGTGGCGCGCTCCATTATTCTCTAAGGGGGCCAACCTTTAAAACATTTTTAGATATCTTAGCAGTCGTTTTGTCATTAACCATGGGCACCGGGTGACTAACAGTGTCCTTGTTAGTCACCTGGTGCCCATGGTTAATGACAAAATGACTGCTAAGATATCTAAAAATGTTTTAGAAGTTGGCCCCCAGAGAGAATAATGGAGCATGCCCCCGCACTCTCTCTGTGCACTCGTCATTACATGTGCCTGAGCACGGGGGCGGATGTTTAATCAGTTCCCAGAACCGGGAACAAATTTACGATCCCTTCCACTCTTAAATATGGAATTTTTCTTTTTTGCAAAATGTAGCCTGATGTAGTGCTGCTCAGGTAAGGCACCACACCATGTGGTGCAAAGCAGTATTTGTACAACTTGGTGGGTCTCTTTAAACATCTGGAGCTCGACATTTGGAATATTTGCTTATCCAAATTTGTTGCTCCAGCAAATTTTGAAAGACTTGTTTGTAGTGGTGGTGGTGTGGGGGGCGTTTTGTGTGTGTGGGGGAGGCAGACAGAGAAAATGATTGTGTAGATGTTGCAGTGAAAACCAGAATGTGTACTGTAAATTCTGGTGATGTCCCTAAAAATGCTGGGTAGGCACTTGAAATTCTCTGGAGTGGAATACCCAACTCCTGGCTCCTATTTTGAGTTGCATGTCCTGAATGCTCAGTCCCCAGCAGATTTCAGCCTTCTTGATGGGACTGTTAAAAGTCCTTGGATATCCAATCAGAGAACTTTGTTCCCCCGATAATCTGCCTTGTGGGTTGCTAGTAGCTCTTGAATGTTGAGGGGGGGTCCAGTTCATTTATGGCCTTTTAAGCCAGCAAAGGGATTTTAAATTCTGAACGCTACATGAGCGGCAGGCAGTGCAACTCTTGCAGTGCGGGAGTGATGTATTTAAATCTGGATACACCTGTTAAGTTAATTTAGAATTTACATTTTCTTCTTTCATGTGACAGAAATGGAGTTGCCTTTGACCTTTGATCCTGCAACACCAAACCCTTTCATACAAGCTCCTAATAGTCATAGCAAATTACAAAGTAATGCTGTACTCCAACCCACATAACAAGAACAAATCCAGACAATTGACAATATTAAACAGCAGACTTGATGCCTTAGACCAGGTAAATACTTTCAGGTACTTAGGTATTACCCTTGACAGCTCTCTCTCTTACTCACACCACATAGATCATGTGGTAAAAACAGTCAGCATCAGAACTGGCTTGCTTTATAGGCACCCATACTACATGACAGCTGAAGCTCTCTCTCTTCCTGTCAACAGTTCAATTCTGTCCCATCAAACCAATGCATCAGGTTGGTAAACAAAGGCAAGAGAAGGAGGAAACCACTGTGGTTCTCGAAAGAGGTGGCTGGCAAAGTAAGGGCCAAAAGAGTGGGTTTCAGGAAATATAAGGAGGCTCAAAAAGAGGTAGGTAGGGAGGTGTACCTACAGTGTCTAAGGGAAGTGGGGAAGGCTGTGAGGAGCATAAAGGCGTGGACTGAGGAAAGACTAGCACAGACTTTGAAGAAAGCGGGACAAGACATTCTTTAGGTATATCAGTGAAAGAAGGAAGGATGGGGGGATAGCAAGGCTAAGGGGGGGATGCAAGGAGGGTGACTTGGAGAAGGCGGAAATACTGACTAAATACTGTTCAGTATTCACTGAGTGGGGGGAGGGTCAGGGACCACAGTTAGGCAACAGATACGAAAGGGAGGGGGAGGTGGACACCAATCCATTCACAGAGGAAAGAGTATGAGAAGAGCTCACAAAACTGAAGGTGGTTCCCGCTACACAAAAGTGGTAGCAGGGAGGAGGCAAGAAACCATAGGCCGATCATCCTCACCTCAGTGATGGGTAAGATCATGGAGTCACTGCTTAAGGAAAGAATAGTAGGACACTTGGAATGCAACAGAGCCCAGGATCTGAGGCAACATGGATTCACATCAGGGAGGTCGTGTCAGACAAATCTGATAGATTTCTTTGACTGGGTGACCAAAGAGATAAAACGGGGGGAGCGGTGGACATTGCCTACCTCGATTTCAGCAAGGCCTTCAACACTGTCCCATATAGAAGGCTGGTTAACAAGATGGGTAGTCTGGGCATGGGACAAAAGGTGGTAAACTGGGTTAGGAACTGGTTAACGGACAGGAGGCAGAAGGTGGTGGTAAACAGGATCCAATTCGGGGAGAGGGAGTGACCAGCGAGGTGCCTTAGGGATCAGTCCTTGGGCCAGTTCTGTTTAATGTCTTCATTAGTGACGTTGTGGAAGGGCTGGAGGGAATGGTCTGCCTGTTTGCGGATAACACCAAGATTTGCAACAGGGTGGATACTCCAGACAGGGTGGAGAATATGAGGAGGGACCTGGGCAAGCTTGAAAAATGGTCCGAGGTGTGGCAACTGAGATTCAATTCAAAGAAGTGCAAAATAATGCACCTGGGATGAGGGAACCCTCGGGAGAGCTACAGGATGGTGGGCGGAGGTGCTGAGGATCACCAAGGAAGTAAGGGATCTGGGGGTTATCTTTTCAGATGATCTAAAGGTGTCAAAGCAGAGTACAAAGGCTACTGGGAGGGCCAGTGGCATGCTGGGGTGCATAGGCAGAGGTATCACTAGCAGAAGGCAGGAGGTGGTGATGCCATTGTATAAAGCACTAGTGAAGCCATACCTAGAGTACTGTGTGCAGTTCTGGAGACCGCATCTTCGTAAGGTCAGTGATAGGGTGGAGGCAGTCCGGAGAAAGGCGACAAAGATGATACAGGGCTTGCATCACAGAACGTATGAGGAGAGATTAAAGGACCTCAATATGTACTCGCTGGAGGAGAGGAGGGACCAGGGTGACGTGATATAAACATCCAAGTACCTTAAGGACATAAACAAGGTGAAGGGGGGCAACATCTTCCAATATAGGAGGAGTACAAGAATGAGGAGGCATGATATGAAATTGGAAGGTGGCAGGTTAAGGGGAAATGTGAGGAAGTTTTTCTTCTCAGAGAGGGTGGTGGACACATGGCATAGTCTGCCATGGGAGGTGGTGGGAGCAAGCACAGTGGAGGGATTTAAATATGCCTGGGACAGGCATAAGGGAATCTTGGGGTGAAAAGCCATTGACCAGGTAGGGTCAGAGGCCGCAAACAAGTATAGGGGCTTTCGGACAGACTAGATGGGCCTGGCGGTCCTTATCTGCCGACAATTTCTATGTTTCTATGAGTGGAGTGCACGATCCCCACTTTATGTACCGGGGAAACCACGGCTGATTTCCACCTCTTGGGGAATTGTGCTTGTCTGAGGGATAGGTTGAGTATTTTTGTAAGTACTGGTGCTACTTCATTAAGTGAACAATCATTTTTAGGTCTAGGGAATTATTACTGTTTCTGGTGTTGCCAAGTGTATGCTGATGCTGTTTTTGGGCTTCAGTAGGGGAGATTTGTTTGAAGTAGAAGAATGTGGTTCCTGTTGGGGGCATACTGTGATCAGTAAGGGTTTCATCCAGGGTGTCTTCCTTGTTATCTAAGAAGTCTGTTGGGAAAATGGTACTAAAGTCAGAGAAGGTGGTATTGAAGGTGTCTTCGATTGTTTTGGGGTCTTGTGTAATTTTTCCATCAATAAGGAGCATAGAGTTCGGGAACGAGCCCGGGAGCTGGAGGGCCGGCCGGGAGGGGAGGACTTGAGCGTCCCAAGGACTGCTCGTCCTCTCCGGGGGGAGGGGGGTACCTGAGCTCGGTGCTTGTCTGACCCCAGGTGGAGACCTGAGGTACAGCAAGCCCGATGCTCCAACAGAGGGGGAGCGATGGTGCCAGACGCCGCGCCGGGCGCCTTGACGCCATCGGACCTGGCACGTCGAGAAACACCAGGAAACCCTTGCAGCCTCCTCTGTAGACGGAGCACCAGGGCCCGACCTTCAATGCCCCTACCTGCCCGGAGACAGCATGCCGACAAAGATTAGCGAACGCCGGGTGGAAGGGTGTCCCGCCTGTACCCGCCTGGGGTATAGCCACGTGCTCCATGGGGCATGGACTGCACTGCTCCAGGTAGGTGAGCGAAGGCTGATAAGCCCATAGGTGTCTCCCGAAGAGGAGGGGGCTGCAAGTAGGAGGAGGATAAGAGAAAATTAAAAAAAAAAAAAAAAAAAAAAAAATAAGGAGCATAGAGTGGGAAGCTTTGCTGTTTGTTCCTGTAAGGTCTTTAAGATTGCTCCAGAATTTTTTACTATCTCCCTAGGTTTTACCGAGACAGTCTTTGTAGTACTGGGCTTTGAATAGCCTGATCTCATGGGTACAGTTATTCCTTGCAGTTCTGTACCTTTGGAAGTCGGCTGGCTTGCCAGTGGCTTTGGCCCTGTGCCATAAGTGGTCTCTTGTACCCATTTGATCTAGAAGTGATTATGTGATCCAGCCATTGTTGGAACTCGTTAGCGTCTGCTTTTTAGCGGGAGCATTGATGTCACAGACTACATTGATGGTATTTATAAAGAGATCCAAGGCCTGGTCAGCATCCTGTGTAGTGACCAGGAGGGACCAGTTGAGCTGCTTGAGGTGGGCCTTGAACGAGCTTAGGTGCCCTTTTTCTTTTTAGGCCCCGACTTGCAGTTATTTTAGGGGTGGATTTGGTGTCTTTATTGGTCCAGAGGCAGGTGACTGGGGAGTGATCACTGAGTGAGTCGGGGTTGAGTGAGACATGAGAGATTCTCACTTGGCAGTTTAATATAACCCAGTCAGTCAGTGTATTGTTTCCAGTACATTAGTAATCCTCTTAGGAGTATCTACCATTTGAAAGAGGCTGCTACTGGTCAGGAATCCTTAAAAGGGGCTACATCCTGGGATAGCCAATTGATATTAAAGTTGCCAAGGATTACAACCTCCCAGTTGCTGTGCAGGTCTTTTGTGTAGTTGATTATCTTATTGAAAACATGGTGTAGTTCTCTAGGGGGTATATAAACCGTTAGTACGGTCAGCGATTTGTTGTGGTTACCTAGCAGTATCCTAATGGGTAGGATCTCTGCTTCCGTGCCTGTGTCTTTTTGTTGGAGGGTGTGGCTGCGGAGAGTGTCCATTAGGTAGACCATGCACCCACCTCCCCTTTTGCTTATTGTATCCTACCTGAAGAGGGTGTAACCAGTCAGGGCTAGGGCCGAATCTGGGATTTTGGGGGTGAGCCATGTTTCTGAGATTGAAAGCACATCCGGGTAATGCATACAGACCCAAGTATGAAGCTGGTCAGTTTTAGGTAGGTGACTACAGATGTTTATGGAGGCCAGTTTTAGTACGCCGTTGCTGGTTTTCTGGACATGTTTTGGTCCAGAGGGGCCAGTATTGGACTGAATGTTGCCTGAGAGTAGCAGGAGCAATGGGGTGCAGTGTAAGAGATTAGTTTTAAGGGTTTTGATCATCCCAGTCTTGGTAAGCCTAGGTTTGTTGCTACTCTTTAAGGGTGACCAGGTATTTGTGAGGTGGAGCAGACAGGATAGCATTGGTGCATAGTCTGGGAGTTTTAGCTGCCTAATTAGATTACTGAACAGTGGCTTGTCATGGGGCAGTCTTGGTGTCATTGTTAGCAGTCGAACCGCAGTTATTGTGGGGCATAATTTGCACATCTAGAGATGTGTTACGGCTCACATAGTTGTATTCGAGAGGGTCATCGTGTAGTGAAACTATGGTAAGTGATAACAATATGAAACCCTGTCTAATGAGTGACAGTTTGAAGCTAGTTTGTTTTAGGGGGTGGGCTGTGGTGCCTGAGTTGTCTAGGGAGTCGAGACACATTGAAGATGCTGTGAGAATAGGGTTAGGGTGTAGAAAAGTGAGAGAGCAGGGGGGCTAAGGTGTCTAGTGACGCTTAAGAGATGCCAAGAGGGTGCGATCATGCTAGGGAATCTAGACTCTTTTTATTGCACATTTTTTGGCCCCCACCCGCCGCAAGGCGCTCAGTATTATCAATCAGTCAATGAATCATATTTTATTTGTTAAGCGCAATTACAGAAAGATCAAAGCGCTGTAAAAAGTCTTAAAAATATTGTACTAGAAACAAACAATTACAATCTTAAGCAACAGCAGTCTAAAACTTTAAGCAGTCACTGCGTTCTTAATTCTAAGCTTCAGAAAAACGCCTGGCTAAAGAGAAAGGTCTTCAGTTCTGATTTAAAACTCTCGGTGGTCTGGCACTCTCTTATCTGACTAGATAGAGAGTTCCACAGGGTCGGTGCCACATAGGCAAAGGAGTGAGCCCCTGATGTCTTCAAACGAACTTTGAGAACCTCTAGCAATCCCTCGCCGGTGGAGTGGAGCCAGCAGAGGGGGCAGTAAGGGACAAGAAGATCTTGTAAGTAGCTGGGTCCTTGTCCATGTAGGGCTTTGTAGGTCAGTAATCCGACCTTGAAGGTGATCCACCAATTCACCGGCAGCCAGTGCAGATAGCGGAGCACAGGCGCGATGTGGCTAGATCTTGGTAGACCAATCAACAGCCTGACAGCTACATTCTGCACTAGTTGCAGTCGGTGGATATCAATCCCCGGTAGCCCTAGGTATAAGGTGTTGCAGTAATCAATGCACGAGGTTACAAAGGCGTGAACCAAAGTTGGCATATCGCCAGGCAAAATCAGATGCTTTATCCAGGAAATGTTCCTCAGATGATAAAATGAGGTCTTGACAATAGCCGACACCTGATGTTTTAGTGATAGACCGCTGTCATGCACCATGCCCAGATTTTGCACCCAGTTAGAAGCAGGCAGTAGGACAGACCCGAACTGAAGTCCAGTAAACTGACCCGCCTGCACCTCAACGCCATAGCGACTTGGTTCAACCACCAGCACCTCAGTCTTGTCAGGATTCAACCTCAGCCAGTTAGCACTCATCCAGCCCTGAATTTCCAAGAGGCAGTTGTTAAAGACCGAGATTACTCCACCCTGATTGGGCACAAAGGACATGTAGAGCTGAGTGTCGTCTGCATAACAGTGAAAACTCAGCCCATACTGCCTAATAATGTCCCCCAGTGTTAGCATATACTCTGCGAACAACATAGGGGGCAAGATGGAGCCCTGTGATACCCCACAGGACAGGGGGAGAGGTGCCGCGAAAAAAAATCCCTGACATCATTCTTTGAGTCCTGCCTGTGAGGAACGATCGAAACCAACGGAGGAATGTCCCAGACAGTCCACACTATACCTGCAAGCTCTCCAACAGCACCCCAGGGTCCACAGTGTCCTATGCTGTGGAGAGATCGAGGAGCACCAAGATGGAATGGCTCCCTCAGTCCCTCGCAGTTAGATCATTAAGTACCCGAACCAGGGTGGTCTCGGTACTATGCCTCTTCCGGAACCCAGACTGGAGAGGATCATAGACATTGTGAGATGTTAAATGATCTTCCAATTGTACGGCCAACCACCTTGTCAGTAACCTTGCCCATAAAGGGCAGGTTAGAAATGGATCATCTTTGAGACAATCTCTTGCAGCAGGTCATAACACATGGGATATCAGCCACAGGCATCATTTCCTCCAGAAGACTTCTCAGCAGTCGACCCTGGGACCTCCTCCTAATGTTACCACATGGTGTCTGTATGGCACATACGAAAGGGAGGTCCCAGCTACTCCTCAGTTCTTTTCAACCACAACCTGCATGCAACAAGTCCTCTTTCTGAGCTCTGCTTACCAGTCATCCATGAAGTGTTCTGCTGACCAAACTTTCATTCTAAACAGGTTCATCTACTGATGTCTTCGGATCCCTTATTCTGAAAGTGTACCTGTTGTCACAGAATCACTGCAGAGGACCTTCACGACGTCTGTGTTCAGTGCTTTGGTCCTGAACATGACACCCGGGATTGTATCCTCTGTAAGCGGTTCAACAAGGCCACCAAATAGCAAAGGCTTCACCAGCTCTGTGAGTTCCTCATGAAGCAAAAGGTTGCAATTCTGGAGCAGCAGCAATGCGCCTAGCCAAGGGAGTCTTCAGTGTCCCCCTTAGGGGTCTCACTGCTCTGCGGGTGAGCCCTCCTTGTCGACGGGACAGGGTCCTGGTAAGAAACATGCCAGCAAAATGAAGCACATTTCTGCTATGCCTTCGTCGTCGATGACGAGTGCCCCGATCACTACCAGAAAGGTAAGTACTGAGAAGGTGGCCACTGTTAAATCGTCTTCTGCACTGTTGACGATTGTTGGCTCCTCTCTGTCAGCATGGCTCAGTTGGTAGCACATCTGCCTCTGGACCAGAAGGTCGTGGGTTCTTGTCCCACACCGGGGGTTTGGACTTGCACCTAAAAATCGCTGGCATCTGAGTGCAGTATTGGGGGGTGCTGTACTGCTGGGGTGTGCCGTCCTTCGGATGAGACGTTAAACCGAGGTCCCTTCTGCCCATCCTGGTGTTGTCCTGGTGGGTGTCCAGGTGGAAGTAAAAGAACCCAGGGCACTCTTCGCAAAGAGTAGGGAACATTCCCGGTGTCCTGGCCAACATTCCCCTTCCCATAAACTGGTTCATGCAATTATCCAGGCTGTGTGTGGGTGATGATGTGCGATATGGCTGCCACCACACATTCAGTCACTTCACTACCAGTCTAGCATTGCTTGTAAAGCGCTTTGGAATGTATGAAAAGCGCTATATAAATGCTGATTATTCTTCTTCTTCTTCTTCTGCTGCTTCTTCTTCTGCTTCTTCTTCTTCTTCTTCTTCTCTTCCCTCGTTAATGGCTCCTTCAATGACAGTGGGTTCTGGGGTGCAATTGCAGCTTCCATCGCTGCCTTCCCCCTCTGTGGTTTTTTAACCACTGTCTGTCGACGGTGGCTTCTGGCCCATCAAGGATCCTCTCATCGACGACCGGCCTTCCCACAAAGGGCTCTATGTTAGCGCCCTCTTTGACGATACTGGCGTCCTATACACACCCCTCATCGACGGCTGCTCGCTTGGTTCCACTGCCTTCTTCTGTAACATCAGTGGTCCCTGTTCACTCAGTCCATGCTACCTTAGCTACTTCCGCTGGACAGATGGCCATGATTGATGTCCAGGCTCTGGTAAATATTATCCTGGACCTTACACAGACCCTCCGCCCCCTGCTGAATGGTTGGCTCCGGTCTCTGCTCCCTCTCGGCCTTTGGCCCAGAGGATCGCCATCTCTTCCCCTGTCTCCCCAGGTTTTCACCCTCAGGATGTTGACATGGATGACCTGTTCCTATTGGACTGGGATTTGGCTGACCTGGAGGATGAGGATGGTATGGACCAGGGTGACTCCCTCAGTCCTCATCGGCCACCTCATCAGTTCAGGGTGAACTGAACTGACCCCTGAACTCGCATGTTCTCTGTTCCAGTGCACTGAGTAAGATGCTTCAAGAAAGAAGTTGGCACAGTATTTAGGGATACCGGAATGCCCCACTGTGGTCACCCTCCCCCTTTGGTGGACGCCTTAGAAGAGGCTGCTTGGAAGCAACCTTTCAAAATTCCCTCCAATACTCATAAGGCTGATAGGATTTATCAGGCCCTGGTGGACCACCCCTACTACTTGTCACTGCCTCAGACGGACTCTGTGGTGATCAGTGCTGCTCACGATAGGTACTGTAGACCTCAGCACATGAGTGCTCAACCCCCTGATAAGGAATCTAAGAAATTGGAAGTTATAGGGAAAAGGGTTTATGCCTCGGCTACTGTGTCTGTCCGTATACTTAATTACATGGGAGACCTCCTGAAATATCAGGAGAAAATCCTAAAAGCCTCTCAGGCAATGGTCCAGTCCCTTCCTGCAGCTTCTGCCCAGGAGGATCTGACTGCCAAGATAGCTACAGCAGTGGCTGTTTGCCACCACCTGCTTAGGGCCACCTGTGATGCCATTGATACTGTGGCCTGTACGTCCTCGGCAGGTGTTTGTCTCAGACGTCACACCTGGCTTAGAGTGTCAGGATTTTCACAGGATGTGCAGCAGTCTATCCTTAACGCTCCTTTTAAGGGTGATATGCTCTTTGCTCCACAGACCCAAGAAATGTTGAAGGACTTACAGGACTCAGGTCGTACCCTTCAATCGGTCCAGACCCTGTATCGTCCAAAAGCAAAACCGGCATTCAGGGGATCCTCCAGGGGCCGCCCCTACAAGGGGTGTCCCAATGCTTAAAGACCACCTGCCAGTAAGCAAAAGCCTCAGTTGACATTGCCTTGTCCTAGAAATGCTCAGAAAATGTCCTGTTACATCCCTGCTGCTCCCCAGCAGGGCCAGCCTTCGGCCTGAAGGTATTCCTCCAGTTGTGGGACTGGAGACCCTTCCCGTGGCCGTCGGGGGCAGGTTTTCCCTGCACTTACTAGAGTGGCAAGCCATCTCCTCTGACCTGTGGCTCCTGCAGTTGATAGAGTCAGGACACACACTGGAGTTCAGAGATTCTCCTTGCCTTTCCACCAAGGGTCTCTCATTACCAGCCCGACCAAGCATTGGTCTTACAGAATGAAATCGATGCTTTGCTCACAAAATGTGCCAATCGAACCAGTTCCCCTGCCACAGAAGGGTATGGGATTTTACTTCCATTTTTACCTGGTTCCCAAATGGACAAGGACATACGCCTCATTTTGGATCTAAGGTGTCTCAACCTTAATACCAAAGGTTCAGGATGGTATCTCTCCCGACACTTCTCCCCTTGCTGAACAAGGGAGATTGGCTTTGCTCTCTCGGTATAAAGGACGCGTACCTTCATATCCTGATGCACCCTGGTCACAGACGCTTTCTCCATTTTTTGTTTCAGGGTCATCGTTATCAGTTCAGGGTCCTCCCATTTGGCCTTTCCTCGGCCACAAGGGTATTCACAGAATGCCTAGCAGCAGTCGCAGCAGCCCTCCTCAGGGAAGGCCTGTATGTCTTTCCCTTCCTGGATGACTGGCTCCTGAAAGCGTCTTCCTGCCAAAGGCTGTTGCCACAGTTTCTCGGACTCTACAGTTGTTCGTCCAGGTGGGGATAGCTGTAAACTATCTGAAGTCCAGAATGAACCCAGCGCAACTCCACCTGTATATTGGAGCCACGTTAGATGCCTTCTTGGGGGTGGCATATTTGCTAATGACTCGGGCGGATGCCCTGATTGCTTTGGCGCACAGACTAGAGTCCAGCAGATTGGTCTTGGCACGAGACTACCTGCGTCTCCTGGGACATTTGGCAGCCACAATTCCGATGGTCCCCAATGCCAGGTTGAATATGAGGGTCCTTCAGTGATCCCTAAGAGTCCAGTGGGACCAGAAGGAGGAAGATTTCGATACCCCGGTCTTGATGTCTTCCCTGGCTTTTTGAGCTCTACAGTGGTGGAAGTCCAGGAACAACTTAATGCAAGGCATGCCGTTTCATTCTCTTGTCCCATGTCTCATTCTGACTACAGATGCCTCCTTGACAGGATGGGGTGCTCATCTCCTGCACATCCAGTCCCAAGGATTCTGGACGCCAGTAGAGACCTGTCTCCACATCAGTGTCTTGGAGATGAAGGCAGTCCTCTATGTCTTACAGACATTCGAGACTCTCCTTCCCCCGGTGGCCTTCAGGTGCAATCAGACAATTCTGTGATAGTTCACTACCTAAACAAGCAAGGAGGCACCCATTCATGACTTCTCTGCAGAGAATCGATGAGGGTCTGGTACTGGGCGATCCAGAGAAATATCCATCTTTAGGTGGTCCACATCCCCGGCGGGGGGGTCCAACACCCCGACGGGTGCCCTGAGCAGATCCACTGCACAGGCCCACGAGTGGGAAATCCTACCAGACGTCCTTAACAACATCTTCCAGCAACGGGGCCAGCCAGACTTGGACCTATTTGCCTCTCCGCAAAACTGCCTCTTTACTGCTCTCTCGAGTGAGGTCCTGGAACTGTGTGGCAGGATGCGTTATCTCTTTCCTGGACAGGAAGGTTTCTTTATGACTTTCCACCCTTTCCTCTCGTTCAGAGGGTACTACTCAAACTGTGATTCTCATAGCACCATTCTGGCCAAGACAGATTTGGTTCCCTCTGCTTCTACGGCTCTTGTAACTGGATCCCCTACCTCTGCTGATTTGCTGGGCTCTGTTGTCCCAGGCGCAAGGCTCCCTGCTACACCCGGACCTTCACTTCCTCTATCTGCACGCCTGGCTCCTGAAGACATAGTCCTCTCACGTTCCGGGGTGTCCCCAAAGGTGGCAGAAGTCCTCTGGGCTGCCAGGAAACCGTCTACATGGTCTTCCTATTCTGTGAAGTGGAAACACTTCTCCATTTGGGTGTCTATGCAGGACTTAGACCCTTATAAGTGTTCCTCTCAAAGTATATTAGACTATTTTCTCTTCTTGTCGGAGGGTGGACTGAAATATTCCTCTGTAAAAGTCCACCTTTTGGCTATTGCCGCATTCCATTTACCTGTGAGCAACAAACCAATGTCCCAGTTACCTTTGATCAGAACCTTTTTAAAAGGTATTCTGCACCTTCATCCCCCTATCCGGGATCCAGTCCCTGTGTGGGATTTGAATTTTGTGCTTGAAAAATAGAGTACGAGTCCTTTTGAGCCTGCTGAATCCAGAAAGCTCTGTTACCTTTCTTGGAAAACTATATTCTTAGTTGCCATTACATCAGGTAGATGTATTTCACAGTTACAGGCACTAATGTACAAACCTCCCTACCTGCAATTTCGTAACAATAGGATGACTTTATGCACCAACCCATCGTTTTGGCCAAAGGTTGTTTCTGAATTTACTTTAAATCAGGCTGTCCAGTTACCAGTGTACTATGCGGAGCGTGCGAATCCAGGGGAATCCCTGCGTCATACTCCAGATGTGCATAGAACACTGAGTCTTTATCTTCTCCACACCTCACAGTTGCGAAAAACTGAGCAACTTATTGTTTCTTTAGCCACTGGAAATCGGGGCGTTCAGGTTTTGAAGCAGTGCTTGTCCACATGGTTGACCAACTGCATTTCATTTATCTATAAAAAATATGACAAATCTCTCACAGGGTTGTAAAACCCCATTCTGCCAGAGGCATGGCTGCCTCCATGGCATGTTTCCGGAGGGGTGGTCTCTGCCTTAGAAATCTGTGAGGCTGCCATGTGGTCTACTGTACATACATTCACAAAACACTACAGTCTAGACATTGCTTTCAAGAAGCGGACTGCTTTTGGATGGGCCTCTTACAAGGCCTCTTGTCCTAAGTCCTGATAGTTCACTTCCTCCTCCCCTTGGCATAACAACTGCTTGGGAATCTTCCCATATGTTATGACCTGCTGCAACAGATTGTCTCGAAGAAGACAGTACAGTTGCGTAAGGACGTACCATAACAGTCGATCTTCGAGAGTATCTCTTGCAGCAGGTAATGCAACCCCATTCACCTTCCCCCTTGCTGTTACTTTAGAGGGTTTCTTGCTCCTGTCCTTTCACAACTCCATGAGCTGCTGCCTTATTTCCCTCCTTGGTTCCAGTCGGAGGCTGAAGAAATGATTTCTCATTCGGTCACTAGGATGGGAAAGAACTGAGGAGTAGCTGGGACCTCCCACTTTTATACTTGCCATACAGACACCACGTGGTAATGTTAGGGGAAGGTCCCAGGGTCAACTGCTGAGAAGTCTTCTGGAGGAAATGACACCTGCGACTAATATCCATGTGTTATGAATTGCTGCAAAAGATAGTCTTGAAGATCTACTGTTACGGTAAGTTCTTGCACAGCTGCACTGTCTGTAGTTAGTCAGGCAGTCCGGGTCTAGAGAGGAGGTCTTCAGAAGTGGTACTACCACTGCTTCCTTCAGGGATTTAGGAAAAATCCCTGTCTCTAAAAAGCACCGGATTATCCTAGCCAGAACCGGGCCGATGACCTCCATGGCCCTTTCTCCATGTTCGGGGATCATTTGGCATAGCAGCGGGGTAAGGGATTTTGCTTGGTTATGTGAGTGACTTTGCAATCCCCAAACCCCCAAGAGCACGTTACACGCAGGACTGAAGTCCAGGCAGGAAGCCATGTGGAGACATGGCTTCTGCCAAGCGCCTGACATGGCCCCCCCAACACTGTCCGCTAACCAGATTGGTGACCAGCCCTCCCCAGGAGAGGAAAGCTGTCGGATGACTGCTCGACCCAGCCCCCCCAGCTGACCCCCGACGACCTAGGCTCATTCCCCAACACGGGTCGCTGGTGTAGCATGAGATGTGGTGTCCAGTGCCTCAACCCTTGGCGCCACTGGGTCAGCCGGAAATCTAAACTCTTGATCTAGGGGCAGTTTACTGTAGAGGAGGGAAGGTGGTGTAGTGTTAAAAAGGTAGAGGGATAGGGGTGGGCAGTGGAAATGTGAGAGCTTGGGGGGTGGAGGAGAGATAGGAGGGGGGCCACACAGCAGCAGCTAGGAGGCAGAGAATGCCAGAGCAGCGATAATTACATTAAAGAAGCTTTAACATAACAGAACTGAAAAACCTGAAGAGACTCTTGATGTTAGGCTTTCTTAGAAACATAGAATTTGACGGCAGATAAGGACCGCTTGGCCCACCCAGTCTGCCCATTTCCCTACCTACTGGATAAGCTGCAGATCCTAGTTAACCAGCAGCCTACTTCTTCCTACCCCCACACCCTAGAATGGCCTTATGACTGTCCCATGCATGCTTGAATTCCACCACTGATTTTGACGCCACAACCTCCTCCGGAAGGCTGTTCCATGCATCCACAACCCTCTCTGTGAAAAAATACTTCCTTAAATTACCTCTGAGCCCCCGTCTTCAAATTGTGCCCTCTTGTTCTTGCACACCTCTTTTTTTGAAAGATGCTACCCTCTTGGACTTTGTTGATTTCCTTGAGGTACTTGAAAGTTTCTATCATGTCCCCCCTCTCCTCCTTTCCTCGAGGCTATACATATTAAGCTCCTTTCGTCTCTCTTCATATGTCTTCGGTGCAGACCCTGCACCATTTAGTGCCCCCTCTGGACAGCTTCCATCCTGTCTATGTCTTTGCGATTGGGTCTCCAGAACTGCACGCAGTACTCAGATGGGGTCTCACCAGCTGTCTGTACAGAGGATAATAACTTCCTGTTTTCTACTGGTGATGCCTCTCTCTGCATCCCAGTATCCCCCAAGCCCTCCTTGCTGCCCTGTCAATTGCTTGACCACCTTTGGGTCATCTGATATGACTACCCTCAGGTCCCTTTCCATTTTGTTGTTGTTAGTATCTCACCCCCATTGTGTACTCTTCCCCTGGGTTTTGTTTCCCAGGTGCATTACCTTGCACTTCTTAGCATTGAATCTAAGCTGCCATACATTTGACCATTCCTCTAACCTTGCCAAGTCCCTTCTCATCCTTTCCACCCCACCCTGTGCATCAACTCTGTTGCAGATCTTTGTGTCATCTGCAAAGAGACATACTTTTTCATCCAGTCCCTCTGCAATGCCGCTTATAAAGACATTGAAGAGGACCAGTCCTAATACTGAACCCTGCGGTACCCCACTAGTAACGCTCCTTTCTTGTGAGTGGACTCCATTTACTATTACTCTCTGTGTCCTATTCTCCAGCCAATTCTTTACCCAGGCTGTCATCTTGGACCCACTCCCAGGCTGGCTAACTTGTATATTAATCTTTGTGGTGGGACTGTGTCAAATGCCTTGCTAAAGTCTAGGTAGGCCATGTCCACAGCCCTCCCTGATCTACTGCTTTGGTCACCCAGTCAAAGAAATCTATCAGATTCGTCTGGCATGACCATCCCGTTGTGAATCCATGCTGCCTAGGGTCCTGTGCCCCTCTGGCCTCTAGATACTCGACAATTCTTTCCTTCAGAAGTGATTCCATCATTTTCCCTATCACTGAGGTTAAACTAACAGGTCTGTAGTTTCCTGCTTCTGCCTTGCTTAGGTGCCGAATGTCTCTGTGTGAGGGCAGCTGGTGTCAGGCACTTGCCGTGGAGGATTGGTGCAGCTGCAGACTGCCCTTAAGGGGGAGGGGGAGACTGAGTTATGTAAATGTAGCTGTTCGGGAGATGAGAGATTTTCTGCAGGTGTGGGGTTTAGGATGTTGTAGTGGAAAGGCGATACCACACAAGAGACAGGGAGGGAGGGTGGAAGAGGCCATTGGATACTTGTATTGGGGGTGAAAAAGTGGGCTGATTGCTTCTGGTGGAACAAGAATAAAGGTCGGACTACCTTTTGGTGGGAGGTGGCTGGGGAGGGTATGCTTTGGGTGGCGGGTGGCTGTGGAGGGTATGCTTTGGTTTTGCTGGCTTGAGCAGGGAGGGCTCTTTAATATTGGTGATGGGGTTATTGCTCTGCCTGCCCTAGATCCAGTGATGTTCTCTGACTGGACGGTTTGAACAGTCAGGATGCTAGAATCATCTTTGTCATTGTACTGTATAACAATATTTATTGATTGTCCGGATGGGGGATTTATGAACTTCTATCATCCTCCAAGCCAAAAGAGACCACTCTGACTTAAAGACTAGTATTGCCAAACACAATACTTCGGAGACGGACATTAATGAAAGAAAGTAGATTAGACACAACCTTAGGGACTCATCCAGAAAATTTAAATCCAACAGTAATAAGGCAATTGCTAGTCCTAAAATAGCAGAAAATAAAACAGTTAATCTCATTCTGTCATTACATTATTTCTGTCTCCCCTCCCCAGGTGCTCATTTCAGGAAAAATCATGGGTCAAATACTAAAGGCCTCAGTTTCAGGGAATTGGGACACATAAGAGCACTGCCCAGGGGAGGAGACTTAACTTAAAATACTTTTGCAGCAAGAAACAAAATGGATTTTTACCATGGGTACTATTTTTCCTAAATGGGCTAAATGATCAAGTAGATTTCAAATCATTTTTGCAAAAGATGAGTGGAAATAATGTATCAACGGAATGAGATGACCTCTTCTGTTCTCCTGGTGGTTGTGAGGGCAGTTAGGATCTCCTGCCCTCTCCCAAGCCCCGCTGATCGTGGAAATCTCCTCAGCTCCTGGTGGTCGTGAGGGCAGTCAGGTTCTCCTGCCCTCCCCCGAGCCCTGCCGATCGTGGAAATCTCCCCAGCTCCTGGTGGTCATGAGGGCAGTCAGGATCTCCTGCCCTCTCCTGAGCCCCGCTGATCGCGGAAATCTCCCCAGCTCTTGGTGGTCGTGAGGGCAGTCAGGATGTCCTGTCCTCCCCCTAGCCCTGCCAATCACGGAAATCTTCCCAGCTCCTGGTGGTCGTGAGGGCAGTCAGGCTCTTCTGCCTTCCCCCGAGCCCCGTCGATCGCGGAAATCTCCCCAGCTCCTGGTGGTTGTGAGGGCAGTCAGGATCTCCTGCCCTCCCCCAAGCCCCGCCGATCGCGGAAATCTCCCCAGCTCCTGGTGGTCGTGAGGGCAGTCAGGATCTCCTGCCTTCCCCCAAGCCCTGCCGATCGCGGAAATCTCCCCAGGTAGTGACCCGCTGGCCAAGGCAGAGCACCAGCTTGCTTGTTGCTCTATGTGAGCGTGGAACTTTTGGCACCTTTTTAAACAATAGACTCTTGTCTTTCTCGTTGGCAGAGCAATGCTGATAGTTTTTCTGTCTAGCTTACCTCTCTGCCTTGCAGTATTTTAATCCAGACAGAAGGGAACTTTAAGGGATCATTTTTATTACTGCTGTATTGACTTTAATAGAACTGAGCTTTGAGGGGCTATGTGCCTGTGTTTGTTGGTTAAATTCTGCTCTATGTCTGCTTTATATCACTGATTTTGCTCTGTTGTGTATTTAGCTACCTAGTGGGCTGCAGGCTCTCTTTCGTGGCACTGTATGCTTTATTTAAACAGCGGTTGAGGCGGGCACATTAGGGATCAGGCACCCTCCCCAAGCTGTACTACTGGGCTACAGTGACTGGGAGCAGCTTTAATTTCCTAATATATTTTCCTGCTCTCGAGGTATATGTACACCAGCAACTCAGACTTCTACTCCCCTAATTTAATTCGGAACTTGGCTCACTTAAGAAACTAAATTTAATACAAATCCCTAAGCAAAGAAATTGAATACAAATCCCTAAGCTTTAATTCGAATTCAGGAACATTTTTTTTTTATTTTTCATTGGAACAAGAGATAACTTGAGATTGGGATCCTCCCACTGCACATAATTCTTTGTGCCTGTAAATCAGGTCCTCCTCTCCCTACCTGATATCATTATTCCCATTTTCTTCTCTCCCCAGCTCCTGGTGGTCGTGAGGGCAGTCAGGATCTCCTGCCCTCCCCCGAGCCCCGCCGATTGCGGAAATCACTCCAGGTAGTGACCCGCTGGCCAAGGCAGACCACCAGCTTGCTTGTTGCTCTGTGAGTGCCCCACCACCACTCTTGGTGAGCTATTAGTTATATAGGCTGTCCCTTGTGACTGCCTGAACCAATCAGCCCACTTTCCCCTTTGCTCCTTATACACTTCCAACACTAGTGGCCGCCCTTGAGCAGCTGCCTCCCAACACACTTTAAAATGCTGCCACTTTAACTAGCTATAGTCTGTCTACTCACAACCATATCATCCCTCCCACCCTCCTTCTACCCTAAACAGCAAAGCTCCCTAGCACTTATCACTGAGATTGCAACCACCCCCACTCTTCCACCCTCTCGCACCCTCATATTGCTGGCAGGACAGGTACTGGGAGCTGCCATCCTCCCTCCCTCCTTTCATGCTGGGTTGTCAGCCTTAAATGTCTCCTCACCACTCAACTCAACGCCATCCTTGAGTACTCCTCTCCAACTCCCTATCCGCTGCAAGCCACAATGAGCCATGTGCCTAGCAAAACAACTATTGTCTCTACTGCTTCTCATAGCCGGGGATGTTGATCGAAACCCTGGTCCAACTCCCCCCCCACCCAATGGACACCTCTCCCCCCTGGCAAACCACCTACCAAGAGGTTTCATAATAGCTCACCTAAATATATGCAGCATTCTGAACAAACTCGCGGCCCTACAAACATGCGTCCTATCCCTGTGCCCTGATATCTTAATCATTACAGAAACCTGGCTGAAGCCCCACAACCTTGATGCAGAGTTCTCTATACCTGGCTACTCCCTCATTCAGGAGGACCATCAAGGTAAAAGGAAGGGTGGTGATACTGCCATGTTCATCTCCTCCAAGCTCCAGTTCACCACAATCAGGCTTTCCACACCCAAGTTGTCTATAGACTCCCTACTAATCAAAATCTCTCTCCCTCGCTCAATTCCCTTGTATGTAGCAGGATCTTACTGCTCCCTGGACACCCTGCTGCCTGTCGTCCTAGACTACTTGGGCACCCTGAGGTCCCTCATGGTGGGGGTGAGCTACATATCCTTGGGGATTTCAACCTGAACTGGCTTGCCAGTGCTAGCTCTAAATTACGAAGCCAAGTAAGTGCTCTAAACCTGTCCCAACAAATAACCGAACCCACTCGCCTAAACCACAAATCCTAGAAACATACTCTATAGGACTGGGCCCTAACCTCCCACCCCCATCGTATTATTGATGCTGGCTTCCGACCGGACTCTCTCAGCGATCACCACATGATTTACGTGTTGCGGAAAATATTCAGACCTAAGGCCCTGCCCCCCCCAATACACTGTTCACTAGATCATATAAATCCCTGGACCAGACCATGCTCCTAAATGACCTGATTAATATCGACTGGTCCTACATCCCTCATGCTCCCTCTATGGACGTGGCACTCTATTTCTTCTCGTCCAGATTCCTTGCTATCTGGGACTCCCATGCGCCACTCAGAAGATCCAGAGTAAGGGGCGACCACCTACCCTGGGTGACCGCCAGTCTCTTAAATCAACTTCTAGTCAGCGACTGAGCCTGGAAAACCTACAAGGTAACAGGTTCTCAAATGGCTCTGCAACACCACCACTCACTGCGGAATGCCTGCACGAGGCTTATCCGCCTGGCCAAATCTAATTACTTCAAGTTTTCCTTCCACAATAACTTTACACAACCAGCTCAGTTTTGGAAGTCAATTAAATCACTCTTCTCCCCTAAAGCCCAATCCCCTTCACCAGTCCTCAATATAGCAGGTATCACTGTCACTGCACCGAGCGCTGTAGCCACAGAGCTTAACTCCTTTTTCCCAAGCTGTTCATTCTCTCTCTTAACCTCTCACCCCAGGCACCCACCCCCAGATACCCCAGCCATATCCCCACCCTCCAACTTCTCCTTTCGCATTGTTACACCAACAGAGGTATTAAAAGCACTTTGGTCACTCAATCCCTCCAAAGGTAAATGCCCCTCGGGACTAGACTCCAAAATGCTCCATCTATCTGCCCCAGCCATAGCCAGTCCACTGGCCGCTCTCTTTAACCTGTCCTTCAGACTAGGTTCCATCCCATCTAAATGGAAACATACCACAGTCATCCCCCTCCACAAAGGCGGCGATCCTTCCTCCCCGAGCAACTACCGACCTATCTCACTTCTCCCCATTCTAGCCAAAATCCAGGAGCGCCTTGTGTTCTCCCAGCTCTCCCAATTCCTCGACTCCACCTCCTTCTTCACTCCAGGCTGGTTTTAGGAAAACTCACTCCACCATCACCTCTCTCCCCTGACTCACCGACACCATCCTCACGGGAATGGATAAAGGGGAAATCACCAGAGCTATCTTCATCGACCTGGCTAAGGCCTTTGACATGGTCTCTCACGCCCTGTTACTGTCCAAGCTCGCCCTCGCTGGATTGACTGGGCCTGCCACAAGCTGGTTCCAGTCATACATGGCAGGCAGGTCCCAATCAGTCCGTATTGGCTCCACCATTTCCACCTCACTTCCTGTCACTACTGGGGTCCCCCAAGGCTCTGTCCTAGGCCCTTTGTTGTTTTCCATCTTCCTCAATGATCTGCCTTTGGCCTGCCCTCATACGTTCATTCACATGTATGCAGACGACGCAGTACTGTATGCCTCTGGTCCATCCCCCTCTGCAGTAGCTGCCAGGATTTCGACAATGTCTAACATTGGTTTCATTCTCATCAGCTATTTCTAAACCCCAAGAAAACTGTCCCCCTAACATTCGGCACTAGGGCAAAACTTTCCCATCTTCCCACCATCCCCACTTTCCATACTCTTGATGACTCCCCACTGGGAGGCTTGTACATCCTTTAGATACCTTGGGGTCTGGCTAGACCAGCATCTTGACTTCTCTGCCCAAATTGATGCGATACATAAGAAACTACACCCCATGCTGGGTGCGTTATACCGCAAGAAAAGTTGCATCCCCCTGCCAACGCACCTGGCAATCGTTCAAAAGATGATCCTCCTAATCCTGGACTACAGGGACGTAGTCTACAGTGTAGCCCCTAAGTCCTCCCTGGCCAGACTTGATCCTCTCTTCCACTCTTTCTGTCGTTTCGCGCTTGACTGCCCCCTCCGTAACCCATCACTGCGACCTTTACCGCTCCTTAGACCTTCCATGTCTCCACAATCGGAGATTGTTGCACAGTGCTAGAACCACTGCGAAATTCTGGCCACAGTCACTCCCCTCCTACCTTGCGGCTGCCCTAGCAGTTCTACCACCTCCAGCATACTCGCTCAGGAACATTGATTCCCGGCTTCTTCACATCCCCCACATGTCCACCGCATCTGGCCAGGCTGCCTTTAGCTACCGGATGCCAAACTTATGGAACTCTTGCCGGTTGATATTAGGCACTCCACCAGCACACCTCACCTCAACATGCTACTCAAGACACACTTCTCCACTACATGCTCATGCAATTTGCACTGCTGAGGCCCAAGTAGTCATGTCTGCTGTTACCTATTCGTCTGTATTATTTTTACTTCTGCTGTTGACTACTCTGTATATATGAATGCTGTTGACTACTCTGTATATGTGAATGTATTGCAATATGTATTTCCACTGTATTTCTCCCTCTCCACCCACACCCCCAGGGTGCATCTGGAATCGAGTGGTACCCTGCTCAGTATGCCTTCCTGGTAAAACTCTTAAATAAATAAATAAATTATCTGCTATGTTAGGACTAGCAATAGCCTTATTACTGTTGGACTTAGGTTTCCTGGATGGGTCCTTAAGGTTGTGTCTAATCTACTTTCTTTTGCTAATGTTTGTATAATGGGAAATCGCCCTTTGATGCTCACCGAAGTGAGACCTTGGCCAGCCTGTCCTCATTAGACCGGGATCTTCTCCAACAATGTGCCAACCTCTGACCTCTTAACCCTTTTCAAGTCTGCTGATCCTAGTGATCTGAATAATTACTGGCCAATTTCTCTACTCCCTGTTCTTTCAAAACTTCTGAAAAAAATTGTGAACTCCCAGCTTAGAGTGTACTTCGAATCTGAAAACCTTTTAAACCCAGTCCAATCAGGGTTCAGACCCAAGCACAGCATGGTATCTGCCCTAGCTAAAGTGTCTACGGATTGGTATAACGTGTTGGGTGCAAAACGACATGTGTATGCGCCCTTCCTAGACCTTAGCAAGGCCTTTGATACTGTGGACTATAACCTTTTGCTGGATGCCTTGAATAGCCTTGGCTTAGATAGCACTGCCATACAGTGGTTCAAATTCCATCTCACTAATAGAATACTACAAATTAAAGCACTAGGGGACCTGTCTCTGCTAGACGTCTTACCTCACGGTGTACCACAAGGCTCCATTCTGGACCCTATACACTTTGCAGTTTACATCAACAATATTGATTTACACATACTGTACGTACAGCTATCATACACTTATTTGCAGATAATACGGTCCTTAATACCTCTAATTCCTCGCTGGAATTGGCACACAAGGACCTACAGCATGATTCTGTCATTCTTCAGCATAACGTCTTAAAGCTTAAGCTTCTTCTTAATGCCAAGAAGACTAAAGCTATGATTATTTCACCACATGCCTCCCCAGCCCAAGGTCCGTCAAGTAGCATCCAGATCTACACCTTACTCGGTGAATCACTGGAAATTGTGGATAAATTCAAATACCTGGGGTTCTGGTTGGACAACAGGCTTAACTTAATGGCTCATCTGAACGAACTGGCCAAAAAATAAAGACAACACCTAGGCGTTTTCTTCCGCATTAAGCATCTTCTTACTCTTGAAGCCAGAAAGAGATTAGTCCAAACAACCTTTTTCCCCGCTGCTTGACTATGCCGACTTTCTTTATAGCCACTGTCCTAACTCGGCACTAAGTAAACTTGACACCCTATATCATCGCGCTTTGAGGTTCATCCTGAACTCACCTTTATGCACCCACCTCTGCTTTCTCTATGAGGTGCTGGGCTAGTCTTCCCTTAAATCGAGGAGGCAAAGAAATGCATTTCTCTGGTACTACAGGGCACTAACTGATTAACTGCCAGCCTATATCTCTAGTCTGTATGACCTTGCAAAGAGGTTATATGGTCTGAGATGCTTCACATTAATCACTTTTAATGTACCTAGGATAAAGACGCGGCATGGTTCTGTCGCAATTAACTACTCTCTCCCCTCCCTCTGGAATGCTATGCAAAGAATGGTAAGGATCACCACTATTCTGGGACCCTCCACCTTCAAATCCCTGATTGCTGCTTACTTGAGGGAATCTTGCAACTGCTAGAGGTGACCTCATGTTGAATACCTGTTGCTTTGGCTCGGTACGACTTTAACCTTTGCTGATTTACAGTGTTAGCACTTTTCTTTAACTGTAACTCTTTTTGTTTTCCTTCTTCCTCTTTCAGCTATATTAGCTACCCCTTTAGTACTACTACTCTTAATTACTTTCCTTTGACTACTTTTTAAGGGGGTTCATCTGAGCATTTTGGTTTGGGGTTGTTGTATGTTTTTTTTTATTCTAGGGTGCACTCCAGAGGCCTTGTAGATTCATTTAATCTGGCATGTTAATGTACTAGGCTTGTTCTTGATTCATTTTTGTTTGATACCCGATGACACTATAGTTGATATATAATTATTATTATGCCTACTATTGTTGTGTTTTATCTTTTTTCTATCATGTATTTGTCCTTCTTGTCCAGGACCACTTTGAAAATGAGCTTGCTCAATGGTGATATGCCTGGTTAAATTAAGTTTTGATTAATTGATTGAACTTAAGCTCCCCATCAAACCTTGGGGAGCTCAAGTACCCAGTCTGGGGTCATATAGAGAATGATGTGACAGCATCCTAGGCCCAGGCAATGGCCAGGGGCACTGGAAAATCCCACCTGCATTGTTATTGTGGAATCTGCAATTTTCACCATTCTCTGCAAAAACTGACATTCTGCAATTTATTGCAGTTTTTTAGTTTTTATTTTAAACTGTGTAAAAAGTATTAGCATTTTCAATAAAAGACTCAAATATTTTGACAATTTTGCATGCAGACTTGGGTTTGGCCAAAACAATTCAGTACATGGTGGGGAAGGGTTTTATGTGACACTGATTTCACTTGAGTCCTTGTCTGCTTTGGTTTCAAAATTCACTGGCCAAGCATACATTTGATTTTTTTTCAATTTAAAGTTTATTTAGTATTATTCAAATACAGAGAGAGGATCTCCTGTTACATTCGTATGACAAGTATACACAGTTTCAGTATAAACTTGGGAAAAGATCCAGTCTCCCTCTCCCCCATCCCACCCTCTGTTCACACAGGGAAAATCTTTCTAGAAAAAAAAGTCCCTGTTACCAGATACAAAACTTCTATGCACTCTGAAGTGAATACAGAGTAACCAGAGGACCCCAGTGTGTGAGAAATTTCTTGATTGGTTATGTAAACTAGCAATAGTCTTCTCTAGACGAAGATTGGCCAACAATTCCTGTAACCATTCACTGTAAGAAATTTCCATCTCATCCTTCCAATGCCGCAAAACCAGTCTCTTAACCAACAACGCAATAAGGGTTATGTGATATTTTCTATTGGTAATAGTAACTGAAGAGAGGTCTCCCAAGATACAAATTTCCGCTGTAAAAAGCTCAGATAAACCCAAAAGAGGGTCAACCTTTTGTTTGATGGTGGCCCAAAGGGAGGCTACCTTGGGGCATTCCCAAAAGATGTGCAGAAGGTTACCCTCACTCTGTCAATACCTGGTACACACGGACGAGGAGAGCAAGCCTAATTTAGCCATGTTCTGGGGTGAATAATAAAGATTGTGCAGTAGTTTAAATTGTACCAAATGAAGTCTGTCTTGTGTTACAAACTTGTGACAGGTCTTCCATAGAGAAGGCCAATGCAAATCATATTCAGGAAAAAGTGTGGTCCAATAAGGGGACTCACCGAGACAATCTGGCCACTTCCAATTATACAGTACCTCATACAGTTTGGAAACAGCGTGCGGGAGACCCGCATGGGAGATTAAATCCAACAAGGGTGAACTCGGGGGCGTTAGTGGCGCGTTACAAAAGGATTTTATTATTATGTGCCATAATTGAAATATTCTAAAGATCGCAGAATTTGGAATATGAAGTTTGTCAAGGATTTCGGATGAAGTTAACCACTGGCCATCCGGTTTCCGAAGGGTGGAGAGGGAACAATCTCCCATCAGGGGGATCCATCTCGACTGTAGTGGCCTACCATCAGTTATAAGATTGGGGTTACCCCACCAAGGTTGAGATGGGTCCAAGGTATGCTTATACTTTAGAAAGGAGCAGAGCTGCGAGTGGATACGAGTGGATAATGCAACAGGAGTATTTTTAAGAGCGGGAGGTAGGGACCTTGGGTTAACATGTAATAACGCAGCAGGGGAGAGCCCATGAGTTTGTATTAAACTCCTCTCTATTTTTGAGCCAAATGGGAGTGTAGGACTGCTGCCATTGGAAATGGTCCCCACTAAGCCATTGCAGGTACTTATTTACATGACTGGCCCAGTAGTTGAGTCCTAGATGGGGAAGATGCAATCCCCCTTTCAATTTCAATGTTGAAAGCTTGTCATAAGCTATCCGGGGTTTCTTTTCAGACCAGATGAAGGCTGAGAACATCCGATGTATTTTTTTAAACCATTTCAACGGTAACCAAGTGTTCGAAAGATTTAATGGGTAGAAAAGCCTCGGGAAAACATTCATCTTGATGACATTAATTTTACCCCAAAGAGATAGGAGGAGTAATGCCTATCTCTTGAGATCTTGTCTAATAGTGGATATTAAAGGATCTAAATTTAATTTTGAAAATCTACTCGGCTCCCTGGCCAAATACAAGCCCAGATATTTCAGTGTGTTGGGTTGCCAAGAGAAACCCACTGATGTTGCCGCAGTCTTCAACGCCTTATGATTCAAGGGGAAAACAACCGTCTTGTCCTCATTTCGTTTATAATTAGACATGGATCTAAATTCTCTCAGTGTGATAAGTAGGGCCGGTATGGATATTTCGGGTTGAGATAATTGAAGGAGTAGGTCATCCGCGTAGGCCAACACTTTGACAGTGTGTTGCTGGATACTTATGCCCTGGATTTCCGTATTAGCCATAATCCTCCGGATAAACTGTTCCAAATAAATATTAAATAACGGGGGATAAAGGACAACCTTGCCTGGTGCCAGCATGCAACTTAAAGGAATCGTACAAAACTCCGTTGCAGACGACCCGTGCCGTGGGAGATTTGTATAGGACCCTTATCCACTTTATAAAAAGAGGGGGGAACCCAAATGCTGTGAGTGACTGAAACAAAAAATTCCAGTCAGCCCTGTCAAATGCCTTCTCGGCATCCAGGGAGATAAGAACAGCCGGAAAATCAGCATCCCTGGAGGCCGAGAAGACATGCGAAAGGGTTCTAAAGTGATCAACCGCAGATCTACCTTTCATGAAACCTACCTGTTCTGGACCTATAATATCATGCAAGGGAAAACTCAAATGATCCGCCAGGAGCTTTGTTAATATCTTAATGTCCTGATTGAGGAGAGAGATCGGTCTATAACTCTGGACCTGCTCAGGAGCTTCAGTATTAAAGTTATTAAGGCTTCAAACAGGGACTCATCTAGAACCTGGCCAGAGAGAAGGTGCTGGAATAGTGAGAGCAATCCAGGTGCTAATTGAGACGCAAAGGTTTTATAGAAATTAGCGGAGAATCCATCCGGCCCGGGTGTCTTATCCAAGGGCAGGTCCTAAATAACCCTGAGTATCTCCTCTAAAGTAATGGGGGCAACTAAGGAGGACTTCTGTAGGTCCGAGAGTTGAGGTAACATGATTCGAGAGAAATAGGAAAGTAATTGCGAAGCAGAAGGAGGATCCTCCATGGGGCTATACAACTTCGCATAATAAGACCTAAATCCCGAAGTTATATCCAAAGGGGAAGTTATGAGAATATCACTCTGTTGCGAACGGACTGCAGCTATCAATCTATGGGACTCCAGCTGTTTAAGCTTGAGGGCCGAAGACGCCCTGCTTTGTCGCCCTGATCTACCTGATAAGACTGAGTTTTCAAAATAGCAAACTCAGCTTTTTCTCTTAAGATATTCAGGTATGAATGCTTGAGTTTCACTAGGGTTTCTCTGACATGATCCGGGGATTGGGGGGATAGGTCATGCTCGATGGCCCTAATCTGGGACAATAAGCTTTTAGGCCATTCGTCCTGTATTTTTTTCCTTTTGGATGCTAAACCGATCAATAGACCTTGAAGATAGGCTTTCAGGGAGCACCATTCAATGTCTGGTTTCCTGGTGGAGCCAAAATTAATATCCACAAAAGTGGAAATGTGCTCGGAAATATAAGCTTTATATTCTGGAATCTTTAACAATTGATTGTTAACCTTCCATCTCCTGCTTGAAATGAGCAATATGGATAAAGAAATCGAACAGCAACTGGTGAATGGTCAGAGAGTGGTCCTGCTAATATCTCTGAGTCAACCGCAGCAGGGATTAAGGAATGGGAGATCAATATGTAATCAATGCAGGAAGAGGAGTGGTGCACAGAAGAGGTAAATGTGAACCCCCTATCTGATGGGTGAAGAATGCGCCAAATGTCCGCTAATCCTGCACTATCTAACCAATCCCGGAGACCCCGTTGTGCTGGGGAGAGCCCTTTACGGGGCTTGTCAGAACAATCCATTTGAGGATCAATCACCAGATTGAAATCACCCCCAATTAGTAAAGGGATTTGCAAAACCGGGGAGAGGACATTGAGAATGTGTATGAAAAAACTGGGAGTGTCGGTATTAGGACCATAGACACTGCCCAAGATAACTTCCTTGGTATAGAGTTTACCTTTTACAAACACATAACGTCCATCAGGGTCCGCTGTGGTTTGAGTGGGTACAAACGGTATGGCCCTGCGCAACAGGATCATAACGCCCCGACTTTGGGTGTTACCCTCTGCCACAAAACACTGGCCCATCTGCTGTCTATGGAGCTGCGTAGCTTCAGAGTTCAGTAAATGAGCTTCCTGCAAAAACGCAATGTCCACAGCGAGCAGATTTAGATGCTTAAGAATCTGATATTGTTTATTTTGCACCTGGCCCCCCGCACATTCCAAGAAATTATTCTCGTTGTCCCCACCATATCGTGAAATAAAAAGGTTGAAATATGAGACTAATAATAGGAAGAGAAACCTGTTCTGAATCCCTGTGTGACCTTACCCACCCAGCTTCCCCCCCCGAATTCCCCAGAACATAGTCACATAAACCCTCAACAATCTAAACTTCAGAAACTTTCCCCAGCCCACCCTACCCCCCACTTTACATTTCGCATTCTGCATCATGCCCTAGAATTTTTTTCCTCCTGCTCCAGCCACCCCACCACCCCTTAAATATATAAGGCATTAACCATAACAATAATCATTAACTGTACTCCAAAAGTAAAATGTTGCAACCGAGGGGATTTGTTGCATTGGAGTAGCTGAGGCAATGGGACCGTTAATCAAAAATCAGCCTTGTAAACTGTTACATTCTGAGCAGATTGGCTAACATATACTGCGCCAGACCAAGACAGTATTGCAGACATTAACCTAGAGTAACATCCTGACATTAAATAAATACAGAAATTAGTCTGCACCAGATAGATCACAAACGTGACATGCGAGCGTTCTTGATCTCAACAGGAAAGCTGTACCAAGTATCGAAACCTAAAGGCCAGATTATTGGGCCCTCCAATTCTCCACTATACTACCTGTAGAGCAAACAAAACTGAAAAGAAAGGATAAGGAAACATGAGGTGGAAAGAACCATCTATCAGACTTCGCCTAACATAATGAAAACACTCATTCTCTCTGGGTTTCCATTAACTCATGCCTCTTCCGGAAAGAAAAAGCATTTCGCATTGTTCCTTCACCCCCTTTTCCCCCTCCTATTATTACAAATAATCAACGCCCCTGGCAGGGAAAATTAAGGGATCATCATAATAAACAGAACATGCAAGTCCAAATCAGATGCCATCATGGGGAGCTCACATAGCTCTGCGGCGTCGAATCGAGTAGACGCTTGGGCCGGACTGTTCCCAGGTCGAAAGATTCCTGCGTGGAAAGAGTCCCCTCTAGTGGTAGTGCTGTTGAAAAGACCATGAGGAGAAACACCACACTAAACATTAATGCAAACAACAAACATCTCGCTGGCCAAATGCCATGCAGCATGACTTGAATCATCTTCCTAGCTCCCTGTAAAAGATGTAGACGCGCTAACCAGATCCCTGGAGGGGAGTAGGCACCCACGCTACTAATGCCAGCATGGCGTAGAACTAGACATGGGGCACAAGAGTCCAGTCTCTTCTATTCCACACAAATAAAAATTCCGGGCTAAAAAGTGTTGCAGGGGAGCATAGATCTGTCCATCAGCATGGCAGCACAGAAGAAAATGTCTTTCTGCTCACAGTGATCACTTCCCTTCAGGAACTCTTGAACAGATCTGGAAAGGAGGTTTTCAGTTGTCCCAAAGCAGACTCTGGATCCTCAAAAGTCACCCAGGCATCAGAGATGAGAACCTTTAGCTTGGCCAGATATAACATCCGAAACTTGATGTCAGCCGCTATTAATTTAACCACCATAGGGTGGAAGGCCGTTCTCCTCTGGCGGGCTGAGGCGGGTAGTTCCTGGGCTATTCTCAGGTGCTTTCCCTCCCACATGATGTCTTGAAGCTCTTTAGTCTTATTGATAAAGTGTTGCTTTTCTCTATAGTTGAGGAAGCGACAAATGACAGTTCGTGGAGGAGCCTCAGGGGGTGGCTTGGGACGCAGCGCTCTGTGTGCCCTTTCGATAAAGTAATTGGCCCCAGAGGGAGAAGGGCCAGCTAACTTCTCCACAAACTTTTGTATAAATTTAATTGGGTCATGCCCCTCTTCTCCTTCGGGGAGACCCACGATCACTACATTGTTCCTCCTGCTGCGCCCCTCGAGATCTTCCACCTTTTGCTCCAACTTAATGAGGCGCTGCCTACAGGCAGTTAACTCAGGATCTAGCCTGTCTTGCCATTTTTCCAGCGAAAAGATTTGCGCTGAGTTGTCTGAGACCCCTTATGCCACCTCGTCCAATTTCTGGGTGAGAGAGGTAAAGCCTGCTGTCAGAGTGTGAAGATCCTCTTTAAAAGGCTTAAATTCCTCTAGGAACCACTGCAGAGTCAGCGGCTCATTATCTGCAGAAGAAAGAGCAGGGCTGGCACTGGTATCTGCTCCCAAGCTGGAACTAGAGGCCCGAGGCTTCTTTGGAGCCTTTTCAGGCGACACCGGTGGAGTGCGCTTCGGTAGGTTTTTTTTAATATCCACCTCCATTCTGCACTCTGAAACACTTTCCCCGTGCTCTCGCACTGTTCCAGCGCCAGAATATCACAGTTTATACTAGCAAAATACCGTAATGCAAAACAAATAGGTAATTTTATGAAACGGGTGGCTGGAGCTCTACGGGAAAGCTACTACACGGCACGATGCATCGCCGGAAGTCCACATACATTTGAGTTGAGTTGAAGCAGTCTATCAGAAAACTTTGTTGCCTCAGAGACTGAAACAGCAGGTGGGAGAAAAGGTTCAAAGTACTGTATTCCATTCACTTAAATGGGATGCTAACTACGAAGTCTTTTTGTAAGTGGTAGGGCAGATTTTTCCTTGTGAACATCCTTTCAGTTCAGACTAGTTTTGATTCAAACAGCTGAGGATTTTGGATGGCCCTGATAATTATAAATCTGAATAGGCTAGTTCAGGGGTTCTCAAAGGGTGAGGCCAGCCTCCCTGGGGAGGCTCAACTTGTTCCAGGGGAGGCTCAAGCAAGTCTGAAAAAGTACTGTATATAAATTTTGGGTTTTATGTATTTTGTATGAAGAGATGAAGCAAACTGAAAGAGGATAATAACAGTAGGTAAATTTTATGTATTTAATTACTAATAGGAGACAAGGGAAGGTGAATGAGCCAAGGCTCATTTCAGGTGTACCCTCGGAAGGGCAGGGAGTGAATACATTTCAGAAGGTAACTGCAAGACAATCAAGAAATACACAATGAGCAATACTGCAAATAAATATGAATAATAAATTAATAATGAGTGGTGGTAATTGATCAATTTGTAAACTGATGGCAGAACAGCCCAAATACAAGGGCTGAGCATAGAAGTGCTAAGAGCAATAGCAGGAAGGAGCAATGTAATCCCTGAGATGTTGCTTAGGAGCAGAAAAGAAGGGGGAGAGGCAAAGTATGTAGGAAGGTTATTTCATAAAGAGGGGAAACAGAGGAAGCAGTCTGACCCATGAAGGTACCGCAACAAGGGGTAACAATGGTTCAAGAATGAAAATAGCAGAGCAAGTAGGTTGGCCTGTGAGTGGGGTTGGGGGGAATGCAGACTTGGTTGTGGATGTTCACCCATCCACTGTTTTGTATAGTATATGGGTTTTTTGTTTTACATTATTTTTTTTCCGTTACTTGCTGTAGGCGCTGCTTCCATTCCGTCTGGTGCTTCTCCTCGCGCCCGTTCCCGCTTATGCTCCATCCAGCTTCTCAGTTTTTCCTTTGCACATCATTAGTTTTAAAAACAGGGAGAAAAAAAGAAAGAAATTGTGTTTTCAGAAAGGGAGCCATGTATGGCTCTCCATGTCCCAATTCCTGACTTCTAAGTCGGTGGCTCCGCTGCTCGGCGCTCGCTAAATCGTGCTCCCATGTTTTTTTTTTTTAGAGAGCCTCGTCTGAGCCAATCAGGAAGCAGGTCAAGGGTAAAAAGTTGTTGTACTATCGATGTGACGTCAGAACGATAGTACAACAACTTTTTTGACCTTTGAACTGTACTACAACAAGATTTCAGCAGTTGCTGAACTCCATTCACAATAGACAGCACCCATACTCTATAAGCTGAATAATAATATTTCTTTACTTTATTTGTTATTCAGATAACACCTTTGAGCACAGGAGCTCTTTTTCAAAAGTTCCAAGTCAGTATAAGACAAAGAACTGAATGTGAGCCAAGTACTCAAAGGGGTTTCAATGTATTCATGATGTACTGCGCAAAGTACAGTACATTATTTTTCTTTGGGGAGGCCCAAGATTATTTCAGTTTTTGGGGAGGCTCAAAATCTTTTGCATGGATTTGGGGAGGCTCACTGTAACAAAATCTGAGAACCATTGGGCTAGTTGGTAACAGTCATCTTGCTCTTAACTATCTACAACCTAGATGCTTACATACAAAGACTACAATAAAAACTTGACTGAAGTCTGAAAACAAGCTTATAAAATGTATCTGAACATTTATTTTTAACTAAATAAAATCATTGCAGCCAGAGTAAAACAAAGGTAAATTACAGGGTACCCTGACTACTGTATGATGCAGTAAGAATATATTGATTTGATTTTTTTATATATTCTTTGGTACTTGGGTAGAGTCCAGGGGTGTCCTGGGAGCACTGGGGAGGTTAAGGGACTTGCTAAGAGTCATACAGTATGCAAGTGGAGGTTCCCGGGCAGCTGTGCTTGAAAATAGGCAGGGTTATTGCCTAATGCACTTACCTGGTCACCAAAAGTTAACAAATAAATAAACCCAGGTCTGCTGGGTGTATCAAGCTCATTCGTAGTTTGTTACTCTAACCTCTAGGCTATACTGCCAGTCCCAATAATCCCCAGAGTTAATGTTTTAATATGTGGTTTTTTTTTTTTGTAATTATTGTATTTTTCCTGCAGGAGCCTGGCAGGCAGCTCCGGCGACTCCAGCCCCACCGTTCCCCACCCGGTGATCTGCTATGGATTAACCCCCCCTCCCCAATGATGGGGTCGATGCGAGGGCCGTCGACTTTCCTTTCCCTCTGGAGATCACATCTAGATTCTGGGGGGCCTGGATGGATGCTAGTAGGGCCATTATAGAGCCTGCCAGCCCCATTTTCCTCCTCAGTTTTTCTCCCTCTCACCTCCCTGCCGACACTGTACGTTGGCAACTTGCCTCCTGACCTGTATCGCCCTCCATCCACTGCTAGAGGGCGAACAACGAACGGGATGGCAGTCCCTCCCTCCCTCCCTGAGAGAAGAGAGCAAGTCCTCCGGACACTTGATCCTCTCTCTCCCCTGCTGACCCCTGGCACCCCAGGCTTGTTGCTGGCTTGGCACAAGGTGTGGTGTCCAGCGCCTCAACCCTGAGCGCCACTGGGCTGGCTTAATATGTGATTTTAAAAACATTGTACAGTACCTGCAGTACAAATTATGAACAGTAAACCTTCTAACAAATTCATTTTTTTTCTATTTTTTACTAAAACTTGATTATTTGCCACTCTTATCTGCTTATTTTTGTCTTATACCAAAGTGGGTGAATAGTTGACAGAGCACTGTAAATAGCTGTTGATCAGGATTTGTTATTGTATATCCAGAAACAAGGAAAATGTGTAGATCCTGGATATATTTAATATTGATTTGCTGTGACTCACTAAATAGAATCTATTTAGCACTGTATGAGGCGGATGTTTTAAAATTCTGGAATACAGGCAACACATCGATCAATTTAGTATTCATTTTAGGAACATGAGCTTTCTTTCATATTTAAAACCTATTTAAAAGGAAGTGTATTTGTTTAGCAGTTTATGCAGACTAATATATGCTGCAGAAAACAGTAAAAGATTTATTGCGGACCACTTGAAGTCTATAGTAGAACTCCCCCAATTTCCCTGCAGTTTCTGCAAAAAATCTCCACAAATTTAGGTAGCATTTTCTGCAATTTTCCAGTGACCCTGGCAATGGCCTGATTATAAGTCATCACAGCCTCCTCTGATCCAATCGCATAAGCAGCCCACATGCTATAGAGATCCACTACTGCCTGAAGTCATTCTGAGGACAGCCCCTTTAACGGGTGATAGTGAACCAACTCCATAGGGGATGGACACGGGTGGGGGGGTGAAAGAGAGAAACTCACTTTACAGTGATAAAACCAACTTACTGGATCAGTCCTAAGGTTACTAACCTCAAGACCCATTGAGAACACGAAATCCAAGGCATGACCCTACTAATGAGTCACAGAGGTAACCACCTGTGCAAGGCCCAGAGAATCCTCTGGCTAGAAAAATTCCTGACCAAACTGCGAACCTTCGTCATCGATTTAGTCATTGAAGTCACCTCGAATTAACAGTCTGGGCAACTACAACACCAGTCTGTTAACAAGGTCCTCGATTTCCTGCTGGAAAGCCCTCCCATCCCTGGAGGACGGTAAATGAGAAGTATCCAGCACCTGGATCCCCATGCACAGCCACACATTCAAATGACAAAGCCGTTCCCACTGGGTTTATGATATTTTAAAAATGCTTGAAATTGTATTTCAAAAGCTTAACTTTTAAAATGATGGTCTCAAGTTTTTTAAATGAAAGCTTGGAGTCCTATCAATATGAATAGATTGTAATGATACATGTTGATATATGTTGTTAACAAAAATAACAGGATTTTAAAATGTTTCACTCTTAAATTTTTCATTAAAATCATTTCAAACGTAACAGCACATGAACAGTCAACACAAGAAACACATCATCAGTGCTCAGACATAACATAATGCGCCAACATTGTAAGATGTAAATACACTGGAGTACAGTACAGCGGTTACCTACAATATGGCTAGCAACAGCCTAGAACTTTAGAAGACTACAAGTGTGGCCTTAGGACTATGGGACCTGAATGAAGACCAACTGGGGAGTGTATATATTCCAGTACAGGCTCTTCCATTGCATGGGTAAAGGCACTGAAGGGATTGCCCCTATCCCGCACTAAGGATGGAGAATGGAAGGGCTGTATATTGTTCAGAAGGACCCTGGTCAGTATGACCGTGTGGCACCAAGGGGAGATGGTGATTGGGGGGGATGGCTTAGTGGCCGAGGGGTCCCTAGGCAGCCGGAAGGAGTGGCCGGTCTGGGGACATGGGAAGCAGCATAAAGAAATAACACACACACAAAAAAGGATTCAGCCACTTTGTGTGTGTGTGTATAGATAGATATAAGGAACATGTAGCAACACTATGTATTAATAAATCAAGTAATCTGTCTCTAAGCTTTCAGTTAAAAAAAATGTTTCTAGCCCTAATAGTCCCAAAGTTATCCCATTTTTAAGAAATTATACTTGGAGAAGTCTAACTTTGGAACTACTGGGGTTAGAGACTTTTTTTTTAAATGATACCTTTGAGTGAAGTCATTAATAATGAGTCCTATCAATACAGTTTTGTTATGTCGGGACAGTACTATTCTGCATGTATTAATATTATTTCAGACTGCCTTTTGAATTTATTGATGCATGCTGTTTAGTTGTGACGCAGGCAAACACATATCATTGATACTTTTATTTTGTATCAACTTCTTTGTATTAACAGACTGTATCAATACTATTTTATCAATACATAAAATTACATGATGGTGTATAAAAACATATATATTTTCTATTTACTTTTTTTTTAAAGTTTTTTAATACCACACATTATTTAATTAAAAACTGTGTAGTGTTCAACTTAATCTTCATTCATCTTGTGGCCTTAATAGTGTTGTGAATGTTTCAGTCTTCCCTCTAGCAACCCCTACTTTTCCTAGCTTTTGCAGGCTTCACCTGCACAAGTGCTGGAAGATAAATAAAATATTGGATCACAGTAAGTAATATTTTTGCCTAAAATCCTACAGAAGAGTAAGAATGATGCAACAACATTTGCTATTGTTATCTGAATGAGGCACGAGAAAGGCGGAACTCTGAAATAATACTGTGTTAAACACAGCAGTTTTACATGTTTGAAATGATTTTGTAGGTGCAACAGCAATGCATTGATCTTCTCCCTGTTTTTAATGTGTAGTTATAGCTGGAGCATTCTGCCATGATGTAGTTTTGGATAACAGGCTTGATGAATGGAAACCAGCAGTGGTAAGGAAGAGTTTTATTCTTCTGTCTAGATAATAATTTTACAAACACTGACTTTAGCTTCATTTTTATCCTTAAAGGGGAACTCTCGGCTCCCAGTAGTAATGCTGTGGGACCTAGAGGTCCTGATTAAGCAAAACATAGTGAAATTACATTTCTTTATCTACTTCCTTTTGTGTGGTAATTTTTATCTGGTTGATCTGTGAAATCCCCCCCTCACCCACCACTTGACATGATAGCCAGCTACATCTCCCAGTGCCCTCCCCCATGGCCAGTCCTCTGATGATGCGAACAATAAACTCGATAGGCGGGGATGCCTGTGTGCCTTGTAGTTTGTTTTAACAGTCACAGAGAAATATGGCACATTATTGAGCTTATTTTGCTGGTACCGATCACGCTCACATCAGTTGATTAGTACTAACAGAATCCACGCCATAATGAACTATATTCTCACCCCAGAAATCCCTCTGTATGCTTGACTAGTGCACTTATGCCAGCTGGGTTCAGCTGCCCTAGAGGTGGAGTTATGCTAATAATGCTAGGAAATTAGCCAGTCGGGTTGTAGTAAGAGAGTGCTGCCTACAGTTGCTGCTGTACTCCAGTCAGATTAATTTCACAGCTGACTGGACAAGTCTTAATTTTCACATTTTCAATGTTTTCTTTAGTTTAGTGCTGCCTTTAGAGTGTGTTTCTATTTTTTTTTTTTTTTGTTTTTGGTGTATTTTTGCAGTTTCTTGGTTCCAGGAACATGGAATATCTCCTCTTTTTTCCATGTTCCGTGCTTTTTGACTAGAAAATACCACATCAAAGTAACATTTCTGTGTTTTTATATATCAGAGGAGGGCAACTAAAATGGTGCGGGGTCTGCACCAAAAGACATATGAAGAGAGATTTAAGGAGCTTAATATGTATGCCCTTGAGGAAAGGAGGGAGAGGGGGGACATGATAGAAACGTTCAGGTACCTTAAGGGCATCAGCAGAGTTCAAGAGGGTAGCATCTTTCAGAAAAAGAGATGTGCAAGAACAAGGCACAATTTGAAGATGGGGGGGATGGCTCAGAGGTAATGTGAGGAAGTATTTTTTCACAGAGAGGGTTGTGGATACATGAAACGGCCTTCCTGAAGAAGTAGTGGAGTCAAAAACAGTGGGGAAATTCAAGAATGCATGGGACAGACATAAGGCAATTCTAGTGGGGGTTGGAGGAAGTAGGCTGTTGGTTAACTAGGATCTGCAGCTTATCCATTAGGTAATGAAATGGGCAGACTAGATGGGCCAAGCGATCCTTATCTGCCGTTAAATTCTAAGTTAACATTATTTTTTCCGTGGATACTTATTTTTTTCTGCAGTTCTGCGATTTTAAACCGCATTTCTTCATTTTACCTCAACTGGGAGTCATTTTTCCTGCAGGTCCACAGCACTGGGAGCCTTTTGAAATTTTTATTGGTAACAGACTTTCCTGGTTCTTTTGACAAATTGGTAGGTCAGATAGACCCAAATACAGACTGGTCTTTTAGTTTTTTTCCAAATTGCTAATTTGTGGCCAAGGTAGACTGCCATGATTCTCATTAAATATTTTAGGCCAGTCACTGCTTTTTCTGGCTGTGAGTTTTACATTTTACATTGCTCAAAAACAGTGAGAAATCTGCGGTAAGGCTAGAAATTATGGCTTCTCAGTCTGCCTACCCCTCTATTAAAAATTCCAAGGAGGGGTCGTCCTCTTATCAAAAGTCTAAAGACAGACCCTTCAAGGACCCTATAGAAAATAAATCTGATAAAAATAATAATGACCAAGCCAAACAAAAAAGACATCCACACCAGGTTACTGATTCAGGGCCTGCTAAAAAGAAACAAAAGGAAAAACATATCACTGCCCCTCCTGCTGAAAAGAAAAGGGAGGCACCAGTGTTACAACAAGATGTACCCTCTGTGGAGGAAATTGCAAAGGTCAGGCAACTATGTCAAACTTTTCAGGCTGTGAGCTCTCTTCTGACTGCCCCAGCTGGTCCTACTGCACCTGTTCCCTTTGACTCTGGTCTCGGCCAGGGCATTTTCTTTGAGGGGGTTGATGACGAAGAGGAGGATGAATCTTTAGAACCTGAGGAAACTCCTGATAAAGAATTTGTCTCTCTGTTCCATGGCCAGGAGGACTTTTCCTTTCATTTTTCCTTTGTCCAACACACAGTAGACACTCTTGACCTTTCTATTCAAGAGTTCACTGTGGAGAAGGAGGAAGTTTTTTTTTTTTGGATTTGATGGGTCTTCCTCCTAAAAAGCTGCTCCTTCAAACAACATGAAGTCTTGCTGTATTCTGACAATTGCAGTGATTCCCAACCTTTGAACTTTCCCGGAGAACTAAGGGTTAACTTTCCATGCGGGGCATGGGACGCTGAGCTCGAGCCCAGTTGAAGTCTCTGTCTGGAGTGTTTTGAACCTAAACCGTCAGATTCTTTACTCCGCCTCACTGAATGGTCACTCCGGAGATTTCTCCTTCAGCTCGGTTCGAAGTCGGTTAAAGTTTTTCAGTTTTCGTCGGTTTAAGCCGAAAAAAAGTATCTGCATAGTCAGTTCAGTCTCTGTCTATGGTGCCATGAGTACTAGATAGGAATTGTTCTATATTTTCTGTGTGGAACTTGTAAAAGTGCGGTCAGTTTGGCTGAACCGACCATTTGTTTGTGAATTTTGCTTTATTTAGTGTGTGGTTACCAGTTCTTATCAGTTCTAAAAAAAAAAAATGCATTTCAACTGTTTTTTCCAATACCCGTGACACGGTTAGGAACCAATAAGGGAGTCTTGCCTGGCGGTTGCGGAAAAAAGAGTAAGTTTGGTTAGGTTGACCATGTCTGAGAAACCCAAGAAAAAAAAACGGGCCCACTAGGTTTCAACACTGCAGTGAGTGAGGGGAGGTCTTTGCCAAGGCCGATTCCCACACCACCTGTGTTTATTGTCTGGGGTTTGACCACCTCGATTCAGACTGCCAAATATGTAAACATTTTCCCAAATCTACTCTTGAGAAGAGATTAAGTAGACGTGAGGGAAAAGGAGGCCGAGAAGTCCGCTGACCCGGATGGCCAGCCCGGTTCGGTTTCGACCGAACCAGAAGGAGTGCCCTCTGACCAGGGCGATACTTCTTCGGGCAAAAGGAGAGCCGATTCTGAGGGATCGGTTCTGACAAAAAGAAAGCGCAAAGATAAATCGACTGGTTCGGATCCAGAGGTTCATGTTCTGACTGCCGAAGAGATAGCCAGGCGATTCAAATTTTAGGAATAAGCTCCGTCCGGTTCAGACTGATCCGTCCTGTCTGGCAGGGTTCGATTCTGGATGGTGTTCCCCGGTTCAAGAGTATGCCCTTGAAGAATTTTATGAACCGGAGTTTGAAGAGGAAGGGGAATTTGAGGATTTTGATGTAAGTGAAGGTCTGGATGTGCCTGTGGAACCGGACATCTCCCCAGACAGACCATCAGGTGTTTCTCTCCTAGGCTTTCTGAGTCCCCTTCCCATTTTATGTTTTACAGGAAAGTGGCTGAAACCCTCCAGCTTCCTATGGAGGAGGCTATGGAAGATCAAGAAGAGCCTGATTATATAGAGATGATGGATATCCCAGAGTCCAGGAGACTGTCTATTCCCCTCCATAAATCTTTTGGGAAACAGACACAAAAAATCTTAAAGACTCCTAAAACTATACCTCCTGTGGATAAAAGAATGGACAAGAGATATACACTGTCAGGCTCAGACACGGAGTTCTTATATCAGCAATGCAGCCATGTTGGGGTAGTGCAGGCTGCTGCCTGTGACAAGGCAAATATTCCTTTGGCTTCACACCCCCCTGACAAGGACTCCAGGAAGATTGATGCCATGGCAAAGAAGCAGTACATGGCATCTTCTTTGGGACTCAGGCAGGCGAATTACATGGCATATACAGCCAGGTACCAGAAGTCCAGGTGGGACACTGTACTGGCACTGGCTAAACAGGCCTCCCCACAGCCAGCCAAGGAGCTGGAGGCGGTGGCTGCAGATGGGGTTGAGGCATCTAAAGTGCAATTTCATGCTGCTGTGGACTCTAATGATGTCTCATCAAGAGTCTTGGCTACATATGTGGCTCTTCAGAGGATGGATTGGCTCAGATGTGCTAGCCTCTTGCAGGACACCCAGGCGAAGGCTATGGATTTTCCTGTAGTGGGTAATTCTCTGTTTGGGGAGCAGACAGAGAGTTACATGAAGAAAATGGATGAGTACAGGACCACTTACAGGAGTGCTCAAGCCAAGGAAAGGCAGGCAGCTCCTCAAAGGCAGCAGTCTGGGGCAGGGGCAGGCCTTTTCAAAGGCCTTTTTACCAAGCACAGGCCTCTTCTTCATTTTTGCAGAGGGAGTTCTTCAGAGGAAGAGGCAGAAGGGGGATGAGCAGGCCTGCATCCACCCCTCAGCCTAAAGCCCCTGCCAAGCAGACATCCTGAAGGGTCTGCCCGGGTCGACTCTCCGATTCCAGTAGGGGGCAGGCTGGCTTACTTTGTCCAGGACTGGATGTCTGTTACATCAGACAAGTGGGTCCTGGAAGTAGTAAGCCAGGGACTGGTTCTCAGCTTCAAAAAATTTCCAAAGATGAGAGCCAGATCTTTTCCACCTGCAAATCTTTCGGAAACCCTTGCGTTAGAGGCAGAGGTTTCTTCTCTCCTAGCTTTATGGACTATAGAGAGAGTACCTACCCTACACTGGGGCAAAGGACTGTACTCCAGGTATTTCCTGACCCCAAAAAAGACAGGGGAGTGGCGACCCATCCTAGACCTCAGATATCTGAACAAACATCTTTTAAAACCAAAGTTCAAGATGATAACTCTGGGAATAATCCTTCCCTCTCTAAGGCCAGGGGACTGACAAGCCTCCCTGGACCTCAAAGATGCCTATTTTCACGTTCCCATCAGGTGCTCCCACAGAAAGTACCTCAGGTTCGAGTTGCCCTCAGGCCACTATCAGTTCAGAGCAATGCCCTTTGGCCTAACCTCGGCTCCAAGGGTTTTCACAAAGTGCCTGACAGTAGTAGTTGCCTTTCTAAGAAGGCAAAAGATTTCCATATTTCCTTATCTGGACGATTGGCTATTAGTGGGTCAGTCTCCAGACCAAGTCCAGGCTCACCAGCAAGTGACCCAGCAAGTGCTCACTTCCCTAGGATTTCTTCTCAGCCTTACCAAGTCAGTTCTCGAACCAGTCCAGCTCCTTACCTTTATAGGGGCAGAACTGGACACACTCAGAGCAAGAGCCTTTCTTCCTCTAGAAAGGGCAAGGGCTCTTATGGAACTAGCTTCTTCCTTCAGCCTTCAGGTATCTCGACCAGCAAGGCATTCCTCCAGCTCTTGGGCCACATGGCAGCTTCAAAAGCAGTGGTCCAAGGGGCAAGATTCCAGATGAGGGATATTCAGTTCCACCTGAGAGCTTACTGGTCTCAGAGAAGGGACTCCCTCACCAAACTGATTCCAGTGACTCCGCCCTTGATCCAGGCCCTCCAGTAGTGGCAGGATCAGGACAATTTAAGGCAAGGTATTCCTTTTGTTGCTCAGCCTTGTTCAGTGGTCCTTACCACGGATGCTTCTCTTCTGGGCTGGGGAGCCCACATGGGGTCCCTTACTGCCCAGGCCTGTGGTCCCCCCAAGAATCCCTTCTACACATCAGTCTTGTAGAGCTCAGGGCAGTGTTTCTAGCTCTAAAAGCGTTCTCACAGTCAGCTCAGAACAAGGTGGTTCAAGTCGAACAGACAACACTACCACCATGTGGTACATCAACAAGCAGGAGGCACTGTCCACGTGTTTGCACAGAAGCCATGAAGTTGTGGTCCCTGGCTTATTCCTGCAAGCTTCTCTTGTAGCAGTTCACCTTCCAGGCAAGGACAATGTGTTAGCAGATGCACTGAGCAGGATTTCTCAGGGCCATCACGAATGGTCCCTGGACCCTCAGGTGTTGAAAGTGATATTTTCAAGGTGGGGCACTCCAGAGATAGATCTCTTTGCAGCTCCAGACAATCACCAACTGCCTCCCTTTTGTTGCAGACCTCCAGTCTTGGGCTCAGTCCCCGGATACCCTGATTCTGAATTGGGAAGGGAAGTTTCTGTATGCCTTTCCCCCCTTCCCACTGCTGTTCAAAGTTTTAGTCAAACTAAGGTCTCAACCTTGCAAGGTGATTCTGGTTGCTCCAGATTGGGCCAGACAGCCCTAGTACCCCCTGTTGCTGTCCCTAGCAGTCCATCTTCCCTTGTCTCTTCCCAGGAATTACAACCTGTTAACATCCTCTCAGGGGAGGATTTGGTATCCCAATCTTCATTCCCTCAATCTCAAGGCTTGGCTCTTGAAGAGTTAGAGTTTACAGATCTGCATCTTTCCCAAGGGGTTCTGGACATCCTCAAGGCTTCTCAAAAGCCCTCTACCAGAAAGACTTACAACTCCAAATGGAAAAGTTTCAGCATTTGGTGTTCTAAGAAGAATATTTCTCCAGACACTGCTGAATTGCCTACGGTTCTGGATTATATGGTCCATCTTAATGGCCTAGGCCTCAGACCAGCTACTCTCAAGGTACATTTGTCAGCTGTTTCTGCATTTTTGTCTGTGGGGAAGCCTTCTTCACTATCTTCCCATCCTGTGTTCTGTAAATTTTTTAAAGGATTGTTTCACACCAATCCCCCCTTTAGAGACCCTGCCCCTGCCTGGGATTTGAATGTTTGCATTGCTCAGCTTATGCAACCCCCCTTTTGAGCCTATGTCTTTAGCAGAGCTTAAGTACTTGACTTGGAAAACTGTGTTCTTGGTAGCCATTATCTCTGCCAGGCATATCAGTGAATTGCAAGCCCTGTCAGTGGATCCTGATTGTATCTCCTTTCATAGGGATAAAGTGGTCCTTAGAACCAATAGAAGGTTCTTGCCCAAAGTGGTTTCAGACTTCAATTTAAACCAGTATATGTCTTTCCCTGTTTTCTTCACTGAGCATTCTTCCTCAGGAGAGAGGAGGCTACACAGTTTAGATGTCAAAAGAGCCCTTAGTTATTACTTAGAGCGTACCAAGGGTCACAGGTTTGACTCCCTCCAGTTGTTCCTCACTTATGGAGAAGTGGGAAAGGGCAAACTTGCCACCAAAAGATCTATTGCCAGGTGGATTGTGTCTTGTATACAATTCTGCTACGAAAAACTGGGAAAAACTCCACCCTCAGGCCTGAGGGCTCATTCCACAAGAGGTACAGCTGCTTCCCTGGCTGCGGTCAGGGATATTCCTCTCCTAGAAACTTGTCAAGCAGCCACCTGGAAAACAGTCCATACCTTTACCAAGCATTACTCTCTGGATATCCAGGCTAGGAGTGATGCTCAGTTTGACACAGCAGTGCTTCAGAGCCTATTCTCTACGTAGGTTCTGTCCCTCCTCCTTGGAGGTACTGCTTGGTAGTCTGCAGTTGTCAGAATACAGCGAGACTTCATGTTGTTTGAAGAAAAAATTACTCACCTTAGTAATGTTGTTTCTTCTAATGGAGTCTTGCTGTATCCTGACCTCCCTCCCTGCCTTCCCTCTCAGAACCTGTTTTTGGGAAGTGGGTGGGCAGGTGCAGTGTTGCACCCCAGGGGTGTATTTTCTGGCACCCTCCTCCTTTTTACTTGGGTGCTTATTTATTATTATTGGTTTTTTTTTTTTTTTTTTTGGTAAGTACATTGGGTTTAAAGTTTTTGGATTTCCTGACTTGAGTCTTCCTTGGGAATCCAAAACTTTTCAGCCAGTTGGCTAGTAGAATTTTTACAATTTCCACATAGAATTTTTAGTTTAGTTGGGCTCGTAAGAATCTGATGGTTTAGGTTCAAAACACTCCAGACAGAGACTTCAACCAAGCTTGAGCTCAGCGTTCCATGCCCTGCATGGCCAGTTAACCCTTAGTTCTCCAGGGCAGTTCAAAGGTTGGGAATCACTGCAATTGTCAGAATATGGCAAGACTCCATTAGAAGAAATATAATTACTAAGGTGAGTAATTTTTTCTTCCAGTTCATAAGTCCCTTCGCAAAGCTACTTTCTGACTTCTCCAGAATCCCACCTCCATACCAAGGGTGGATAAGAAAATAGAGAAAACGTTTTGGCTACAAAAAATCTAATGCTGAGTACCTTTATATACATTCAGACCATGAAGGAGTAGTGCAAGCTGCAGCTTTTGACAAAGCTAAAGTGCCTCTTCCCTCCCAACCTCCAGATAAAGAATAAAAAAAACTGGATACTATGGGTAAGAAATCTTACACCACAGCCTGACTGCTGCTTCACCTCTGCCCTTGAATGGTGTATACAGCTCAGTACCAAAAGGCTCCCTGGAGCTCTGTCCTGGCTCTCAGCCAGCAAGTCCTAGATAAAGTGGCTGAGGAACTGGCAGAAACTGATACAACAGCCTTAGAAACCACAAAATATCAGTTTCATATGGTTGTAGATGCCAATGACACTGCTTCCAGGGCTATGGCTCAGCTCAGGCCATTCTCTCAGGAGGTTTGCCTGGTTGAGAACTACCAATCTCTCCCAGGACACCCAGACTGAAGCTGTGGATTTCCCCTGTGAGAACAATTCCCTTTTCGGGGGACAAAACAGAGGCATACAGTACATGAGGAAGGTGGAGGAATACAAAACCACCTATCAGAGCAATGCAGCTAAAGAGAAATCCACCACCTCCTACAAGCCCTGGGGGGTAGAGGTACTATCCCAGGGCTTCCTACTCTATGCCAATGCCATTGGATTATTCTCAAATGAGAGGTTTCTTTAGGGGAAGAGGTAGAAGGGCTCAGAAGTGTGCTAACCCCACGCCCTCAACAAAAATTCTAACAAAACAAAATCCCTGACTGGAAGGCCCAGGTTGCCTCTCCTTTGCCAGTAGGAGGAAGGCTGACCCACTACCTTCATCAGTGGCAGCACATCACCACAGAGAAGTGGGTGCTGAAGGTGGTGGGTCGAGGACTTACAGTTCAAAAAATTTCTCACTCTGCAGGGCCACGCAAGTTTAAAACCTGTAACTCCCACAGAAAGGATTCTGCTGGAGTTAGAGATAAAGTCTGTCCTTTCAGCAAATGCAGTGAAAAGAGTTCTTCTCTCTCGCCAGTGGGGGAAAGGCTTCTATTCCAAGTATTTTCCCACCCAAAAGAAAACGGGGACTGGCAACCCGTTCTGGATTTCAGGTACCTAAACAAGCACCTGTTCAATTCCAAATTCAAGAGTAGAAGTAGGGAGGAGGCAGGCAATTACAGACCTGTAAGCCTGACCTCGGTGGTGGGGAAGCTGATAGAGTCCCTGCTTAAGGAGAGAGTAGTGAAGTTCCTGGAGTCAAACAGTGCAAAAGACCCAAGGCAGCATGGATTCACTGAGGGAAAGTCCTGTCAGACTTTTAACTGGATGACCAGGGTGGTGGATCAGGGAGGGGTGGTGGATGTTCATTAAGACCTTCGACACTGTTCCGCATAGAAGGTTGCTTAACAAATTGGGGAATCTGGGTGTGGGCTCTAAAGTGATAAAATGGTTGGAAACTGGCTAAAAGGCAGGACCCAGAGGGCGGTAGTAAATGGCATAAAATCCGAAGAGTGGGAGGTGACCAGCAGGGTGCCACAGGGATCGGTGTTGGGTCCAGTTCTATTCAGCATCTTCATAAGCGACATTGCAGAGGGACTGGAGGGGAAAGTATGCCCGTTTGCAGATGACACCAAGATCTGCAACAGAGTCGACACACAGGAGGGGCTAGATAAAATGAGAAATGACCTAAGACTACTTGATGAATGGTCAAGGGTTTGGCAGTTGAGTTTCAACGCCAGGAAGGGCAAGATTATGCACCTGGGACACAGATACCCAAGAGAGGAATACAGGATGGGGGGGACAGGTTCTAGTCACCACAAGTCAAGAGAGAGACTGGGGGTTATCATATCCGATGACTTGAAGTCGTCCAAACCAATGCAAACAAGCAGTGGGGAAAGCAAACAGAAGGGCATAACCAGTAGGAGGAGCGTGGTGATCACTGGTGAGGCCTCATCTGGAATACTGTGTCCAACTCTGGAGACCACATCTCAGGAAGGACAGAATAGAAGCAGTCCAGAAAAGAGCAACAAAAATGAAACACGCATTGTACCACAAGCCTTATGAGGAAAGACTCTGAGAACTTAACATCTGTTTACTGGAAGAGAGAAGGGAGAGAGGGGATATGATGGAGACTTTCAATACCTTAGAGGAATAAACAGGGTACAGGAGGGAAGCATATTTCAGAAAAGAAAGTGCACAAGGACAAGGGGACATAACGTGAGGCTGGAGGGAGCGAGGCTTAGGGGGAATGCTAGGAAGTAGATTTGCAGAGAGGGTGGTGAATCCATGGAATTGCCTACCAGCAGAGGTGGTGGAAGTGAAAACAGTACAGTGATTCAAAAGTGTATGGGATAAGCAGAAAGGCACCCTACTGTGCAGCAGAGCGGGGGAACGGTAGTCCAGGTAAGGGTAGGGATTGCCAGACCAAGTAGGGGAAATGGGCAGACTAGGTGGATCAGTTGGTCCTTATCTGCCGTTGTATTCTGTTTTAATGTAAGTTGGTCACCTTGTCAGTGGTGATCCCCTCCTTGCAACAGGGATACTGGCTAGCCTCCCTGGATCTCAGAGATGCCTGTTTTCACATTCCAATTAGGCCCTCTCCCAGAAAGTATCTCAGGTTCAGATTTCCCTCTGGCCATTACCAATTTGCAGCTCTGCCATTCGGTCTTTCTTCAGCTCCCAGAGTTTTCACAAAGTGCCTGGCAGTGGCGGCAGCTCATCTCAGAAGACAGGAGGTTTCTGTCTTTCCCTATCTGGATGACAGGCTCATAGTGGACAAGTCTTCCCAAAGGGTCAGAGACTCTCTGTCTCACAAAACATACTCTAGAGTCCCTAAGCTTCCTGATCAACACAGAGAAGTCCTGCTTTGAGCCAATCCAACTCCTAGAGTTCATTGGAGCAGAGCTGGACACCCAGAAAGGAAAAACCGTGCTCTTATTAGACAAGGTACAGAATCTCCAAACCCTGGCACATTCATTCCTCCTAGGCCAATAAGGCCAGCCAGGCACTTCCTCAGGCTCCTAAACCACATGGCGTCTACTACGGCTTTAGTTCCAGGAGCCAGGTTTCGGATGAGAGACATCCAATACCATCTGAGAGCTCATTGGTCTCAGAAAAGAGATTCTCTATCAAAGCTCATTCCAGTCACAAGGACCCTTCTGCAGGACCTAGACTGGTGGAAGAATAAGGAAAACCTCAGGGAAAGAATCCCTTTTCAACAAAAGGAACCCTTCAAAGCACTCAGTATGGATGCTTCCCTACTTTGGTGGGGTGCACTCCTGGCAGACCAATCCATAAGCAGGGTGTAGTCTCCCAGGGAGTCCAGGTGTCACATAAACCTTCTCGAGCTCAGAGCCATTTACCTGGCTACCAAAGCCTTTGCCCCCCATCTGAAGGGTCAATCTGTCCAAATCAGGACAGACAACACTACTGCTATGTTCTATATCAACAAGCAGGGGGAAGGACCGGCCCATTGGCGCAGTGGTAGCACTACTTCTCGCGACACCAGTGACCCAGGTTCGGGTGCGGACTTGGGTTGTCGGGGACTGGCCGGTGGGAGGAGGTTAGAGCATCCCATGGACCGTTCTCCAGGGAGAGAGGGCAGTAATCCCCACTGCAATACCACCACCTGGCTCTTGGAGCTCCCAGTAATGCCGATGCCCTCGTGGATGGGAGAAAACAAGGAAAAACCCCATGGCCAAACCTGGAGATGGCCTCCAGCACGTAGCCCCACTACTATGATGATCCCCCAGGGTGCCTGACGAAGACATAAGCAGGTGGTGGGGGGTGGTAAGGGGAGATTGCCCCCCCCCCGGGGGGCAAACCTAGGCAGCATAGAGGTGGCCCCGAGGGAAGAGGTCGAAGTGCAGCCAGCCTGATGCCTTGGAGGACCTGAGGGAAGGTAAGGCTGTGGAGAAGGAGGTAGCATAAACAGCAAATATAAATAAACAAACAAACAAAAAAAAAAGCAGGTGGGCACAAAATCCACAAAGCTCTGCACAGAGGTCATGAAGATCTGGTCTCTCGCCTACTCCCTGGACATGGCAACTAACTGCCATTCACCTGCCATACAAGAACAGTGTGCTGGCATCAGTCAGGGCCACCACAAGTGGACCCTAAACAAACAAGCTAGCCCACAGTCTTCAGGAGGTGGGGCACTCCAGAGGTGGATCTCTTCGCCTCCAACTTCAGTCATCAGATTCCCCTGTACTGCTGCAGTCCTCCAGCTCAGTGTCAGTGGACACCCTGTCCCTGGATTAGACAGCGAGGTTCCTATACACCTTCCCTCCATTTCCCCTGATTCTCAGGGTCCTTCTCAAACTCAGGAGCCAGCCAGTAACAATGATCCTGGTGGCTCCGGACTGGGCAAGGCAGTCCTGGTACTCCCTGCTCATTGCAGTGTCAGTGGCTCAGTAGGTACCACACTCGCGTCTGAGACCGGGAGATCAGAGGGCTGTGGGTTCAGTTCCCACATCTGGCACTTGGGTTAATATCCCAGTACCGACACTGTAGTGCAGCATGAGAGGGGTGCTGCACTTCTGAGGTGCCGTCTTTCGGATGAAACAGTAAACCGAGGTCCCATCTGCCTGGATTGGTGGTAGTTCAGGTGGATGTTAAAGATCCCATGGCACTTATCGAAAAAGAGTAGGGGAATGTTTTATTTGAAACTTCAAAAATCCAAAGAAAAGTCACATTCACAAATCAGTAAAGTCACACCATAAAAGAACAAAGCATAACTATACAGCCATTGAGATAAGAAATTCCAGAGACAGTCCCCTTTTTTTTTTCACAGACCTCCAAAAACAAACCTATAAACCCCAAACCCCTCCCTTTTTTTTTTTTTTTGAAAAATTCTCGATAGATATTTTAATCATACAATATCAAAAAAAAGAAAACCACAAAACCTTTAACCTGTGTCTAGCCAGGAAATATTTGACCACCATAAATTATACGTCAGTAAAGGAATTACAAATGATTCCTGCAATTTATGAAGTTTCAAACCTTTTTGACTAATCCAAAATAATTGTTCTGGGGCAACATATTTTTGTCTTAACGACCACTGACATCGTATCTGCCAGATATGATATTTTATAAATATAAATATTAAATGTAATGTCCCAATATGATATTTCTTCCATTTTGGAGATATAAGACCAAAAACCAAAACCTCCAAGTCAAGATCCAAAAAAGGGAAACCCACCCAATACTTAACAATTTCGTTCCAAAACTGAATTATAAAAGGACATTCAAAAAAGAGATGCCTCATTGTTTCCAATTCTGTTCCACACCAATCTTGTCTTGGACAATATCTTTCCATGCATCCTTTATGTTTTAAATTGTTCTTAACATTCAGCCTGTCATGAGCACATAGCCACAAAACATCCCACATATACACCGGTATTCGGGTATTTCCCAACATCTGTATAATTTGTTTAAAATCTCCATCAGATCTATTCCCAAAAAGGGGAGAGTCCCAAAAAAATTTCTGCAAAACATGATTATAACTCCCTTCTTGATAAAGTATGTCCTTCAAACTTCGTCAAACCCCATAATTTTATTTTACTGAAACAGTGTTGAAAATATATTGAAAGACCACAAATGGATTTTTGCCTAGCAATACCCTTATGAGTTTCCCAAGAGTCCAACCAAGGCGCTATTGTATCCAGAACCCAAGGACCCCAACATTTATCTTGCTTTTGTAACAGGGGTATGATATTAGCCTGAAAAAACATACTAAAGAAAAACAAAACTGGATTAATCATCCCCAAACCACCTTTCTGTATAGGTAAATATAAAACTCCTCTCTTGATAGGATTTAAACGACTTCCCCAAATTCCCTGAAAAAAAAAACACTATACACCCTTGTCTCTAGTTGTATGGGCAGCATATACACTGTACTCAGATGTAAAAACATACATAATAAATACGTTTTTAACATATAGACCCTTTTTTGTTTTGAAAGAAACCGTCTGTTCCAATATACTACTTTCCTCTGGGTTTCCATTAATAAAATATCCCAGTTCAAAAAACTCAAATCTTCCTGACGGAAAAAAAAACCCTAGAATCTTACAAGGGGTATAAGTTATAGGGATACCTAGAATGTCCTGATGCTGAGTAAAAACTGTCCCAATCGGAACACACTTACTTTTTGTGAAATTTATCCTGGAACCTGTTTCCCGGGAAAAGTTGCTCAACAGAGTTCCCAGTGCTCCACCAGAGGGAAAATCTGCCAGAGTAAAACATAAATCATCAGCATATGCAATGTATTTTATCTCCTTACAAACACTTGAAATCGTTACCCCTTGAATTGCTGAATCCAACATCACTTTATGTAAAAGAGGCTCTAGAGTCAAAATGTATAACATAGGGCTTAAGGGACAGCCTTGTCTAACTCCTCTCCTAACTGCACACCTAGATCCCAACCAACCATTCACATATGGTATGGTGGACGCATTTACATAAACCATACGGATCCAGTTTATAAAAGGCTGTGGGAAATTAAATTTCTCAAGACATTTCCAAATATACTTATGTGCCACATTATCAAAAGCTTTTTCTTGATCCAAGCTAAGCAAAAAACCCATAATTTCTCGTAACCTTCCTTTTTCCATTACCTCTCTCAACAAAATAAGACCATCCGTAATCCTTCTCCCCAGTACCGAACAAAATTGTGTTGGTAAAATTAAATCATGCAAAACGATGCTAAGTCTACCACTAAGTATTTTGGTAAGAATTTTGAAATCCGAATTTAAAAGAGAAATAGGCCTCCAATTCTTCAAGTTCTCCCTGTCCCCATTTTTAAACAGTAATATCAAGAGACTAATATTCATGTTATCCGGAATATGATTATTCACGAGACAATAATTATACATTAAAACTAATTCCATCCCTAGATATTGATTTATATGGGCATATACTTCACTAGGTAAACCATCATTTCCTGGAGCTTTCCCTGAAGGGAGAGAGGTAATGATATTGGTAAGTTCCAAACTTGTAATTGGAGCCAATAAAGACAAAAAATAACTATCAGGAACTTGAGGAAGTTGTGACTCCATCAACCAATCATCCAAACCACTCTCACTAATTTCAGTATCTTCATGAAACATAGTAGAAATAAAACTTTCAATTTCATGCAATATTTCTACATTAGTTTGTAACACACCCCCTTCTTGCGTTTTAATACAAGCAATATCTTTCTGACGTCTCTGATTTTGACAACTGTCAAAAGTATTCGTAAAAGCCTGTTTCCCTTGGGTGCCAAACCGTTGCTCCTTCTCTAAAGATTTCATTCTATCATATTGTAACTGTACCAATTCAGCCTTAACTGCAGCTATTTCTTGTAAATAACACTGTTCCCTTTTCAATTGCAAAATCTGAAGCTGATTAAGATAATCCCTTAAATTTTGACACCTGTCATTCAGACATGTCCCCAATAATTTCCCTAGTTTCTGAAAAATATCCCTGACATATCTTTTACTATCTTCCCACCAAAGGAAAGGAGAATCATATAAAAAAAAATACAGAATGTCTAGCTTCCAACAAGGAAATAAAACCTGTCATAATCTCTGGGTTTTCAAGTAATGAAAGATTCATTCTCCAATACCCTGGACCCTTAGTAGTATTTTGAAAATTAGAAAGCTTCATCATCAATAATCCATGATCAGAAGTTGCTACAATATGTACCTTTTGTTGGGAATATTGTAGGGTTGGAGTAATAAAAAAATAATCTATTCTGGTAGCTTTTTTGCCTTGAAAAAAAGTCTTTGAGTTATCCGCCTGTTCCTTAAGAAAAACATCTCGGAGACCCGTTTGATATAGTAAATTATTCAGAAAACTTGCATCACAAAAGGTCTTTTTTGTCTGCCCAGTTTTATCTGAAAAAGTTCTACTAATATTAAAATCTCCACCAAACACTGTATTTTTACTAGTAAATAAAAAAGGCTTAATGACATTTAATAAATCAGTCCGCTCCGTTTTAACCTGAGGTGCATACACATTAATTAAACGAAAATCTACGCCATTCACCTGGATATCTAATAATAATGCCCTACCTTGGAAAATCTTGACTAAACGTAACATTTTAAATTCCGAAAAAAGAAAACAAATTCCTATCCCACAGCATCGGTCCACACCACCAGACCAGAAACATGGGCTCCACACCCATGCCCTGGAAGCAACCTCAATCACCTTCATTATATAGTCTGGTATCTTGTAAAAATACTATATCTACTACATAATGGGAAAACAGAAAAGGTGGCCAATCGTTTAAGTTCCATAAGGATACTATTTACATTCAAACTTGCAGTGGTTAAATTATATTGTGTTAAAGACAAAGTAATCGTTAAGTTTTCTTCCTAATACTTTTCCTTACACCCATCCTGGTACCCCTAATTAGTTTCTTTTTAACCATAGCAGCTGGTGCAATATTAGTTTCTACATCCGATAGAGCGTCCCTCTGAGAGGATGTACCCGAAATAGTGTAAGAATCCTCCCCTTCCTCCGTTTGTAAAACAGTAAAGGGGTTGGAAATTGCTATACCTCCTGAAGTTATGGCTGAAATTGACAGAGCTGATTTAGTACTTTTACTGGTTTGAAAATCCTTACTGGAAACAGAAGGGGGTAACATGGAGTTAACAACCTCAGGCACACAAAGGGAAACAGGAGACACTGTAGTAACCAAATCCTTCAACCCAGAATCCTGTAATGCTACAGGAGTAGGGCAAAGTTCCTCTGAATGCAACATAGGCCCCCGTTTGGCTGCCTCTGCATATGTGCGGCCTTCTAAAGCATGTCCAGAGTACTGTGCCCCAGGGGTCCATGAACTTGTTCTAACATTTTTCCGTGCAGCACTAGCCAAATATTGATCTTGAAGCCCAAAATCTGAGGCTGAGGTGTTATGGGATGCTTTTGGACAATCTGAAAAATCATGACCTGTGTCTTGACACAAAGAACATTTAGAGCTATTGGCACAATGAAACCCAGAATGCCCTGATTCTCCGCAATAAGAGCACAAAAGAACAATGCAAGATGTACTTATATGTCTAGCTGAGCCACATCTATAACATCTTCGTGGTTGGCCTGGATAAAAAATAAAACCCTTGTCTCTACCAATAAAAAGACAGTTTGGTAGATGTTTAAAATCAGTCCCATCCTCAAAAAGCTTTATTTTAACCCTCCAACCACCATTCCAAAACCCTCAGAGTCTAATATGGGATCTGGTGCTCCTAATACTTCACAATGTTGTTCTAGCCAAAACATAACATCTACAATATTTACTCCTTTACTACGAAAAAGAACAGTTATTAAACGAAAAGCTTGTTTGGAAAGAGGAGTAACTTGAAATGGAGTCCAAAGAGGATTCGTTTTTAATATTGCATACTTTGTCCAGAATTTCTCTAAGAGAGCTGCTGAACGAAAACTAATGTCAAAAGTATGCTCCCCAGAAATATGTATAAAGGCATAAATATCCGAAGGAGTAAAACCCCAAAATTTTTTAATCAAAACTTGTCCCACATATTGCCTGTTGGGCATTTCCTGCAACCCAGTCAGATATCTTATCCGGTTAGCATGCCTTCTTTTTGCCAAATCTAATTGCTTCCGTATTGGCCTAAAGGAAGTTTGTTTGGGCCCTGAAGATTCGGTCCCAGGAGAGACCGCCTCATTTACCTGAGCCTCCCCCTCCTGTCCTGCTTCCATAACCTCAGGTTGAACAATTAACTGTTCCCGAGCCAAATTCTGCAAAGAAATGGTCTGCTCGCCGAAACCGCCACTCAACAAAGTTTCTCGCCCCTCGCTCCGTATTCCTGGAGACGCTGGAGCTTGCACCAAAGTCGGAAAAGATGTGACTGAAAAAGTTGGTCTGTGTCCGACCGACTTACAGGCTACTTCTTGCGGTAATTCTGGCCCGGAGTCTGCAAGCCATTCACCTGTGGAAGTCCGAGACCAACCAGCGTTTTCCAACGCCATGTCAGGTGACCAATCGATACTGTCTACGTCCTGAGAGACCAACTGCTGCTCCATTTCCCTCACCTGTTTATCCGAATTCATATCCAAAGTGAACACTTTAGTGATAGGTGAAACTGACGAACCCAAAGGAACGTCTGGAATCCGTTTTCTCTTTCCTTGTTCTTCTTGACCTCCGATTTCAGTTTCCAGCAATAATTCCACAGATTTTAACTCTGTCTGCAGAATGTCTCTTTTTTCTTGGAGAGACAATTTAGAGGCTAAATCCAAAAACCCATGTCTCACACAGGTAGTAGAGTCCTGTCGACTTCCAATCGAACAAAGATGCAGCTTCTTCGTGCCTCCAGCGCCCTAGCGCTTGCAGCACCACTCCTTCCACCTCCATGTCTCACACCACACTGACCGTCTCCACCACTCGTCGAGCAGCAAAGCCACCCGCCAATCAGTAGGGGAATTTCCCCGGTGTCCTGGCCAAATTTCCCTCATTCACTAAAAATACCACCAACAGCTTAATCTGGGTCAAGGTCAGTTGGCATTCATCTGTATCCCCCTCCCCCGGGTCGTGCCTGAAAATAGGCAGGATTTGTCTAGTGCACTTACCTGGTCAACAAAAACTAAATAAATTAAATAAATTGCCCTCTCAGTGAAACGGCCCATTTGCCTGCCCTCGACCCACAGTCTTCTGACCCTACCTCAGATGGGGATAACATACCCCAGCATAGAGTCTCTTCGCCTCAAAGCTTGGTACTTGAGGAGCTAGATTTCCCAGACTCTCTGTATTCAGAACAGGTCCTAAGAATCCTTAAACTAGCTAAAAAACTAAGTACCAAAAAGACTTATACTTCCAAATGATAGAGATTCTCTTTCTGGTGTAAAGACAGGCAGAGTAACCCACTGCAAGCTAGCCTGTCTTCCATACTAGACTATTTGGTACACCTGCAAGCATCAGGCCTTTGAGCCCCATCACTGAAGGTCCATCTGGCAGCCATTTTGGTCTACATTTCAGCTGGGAAAGAGAAATTTGTAATTTCTCATCCTATTTTCAAGAAATTCTTTAAAGGCCTGCACTTTCAACCCCCACTTAAGGAACCTGTTTCCCCAGGACTTGAACCTTTATATAGTCAAGTTGATGGAGTCTTCATTTGAGCCCATGGCTACTGCAGACTTAAAATTTGTCACCTGGAAAACTGTTTTCCTAGTGTCAATTACTTCAGCCAGAATGATTTCAGAGCTGCAAGCTCTTTGCACCAAACCTAACTACATTACTTCCCACAGGGATAAGGTAGTTCTCAGGACTAACAGGAAATTTCTTCCCAAGGTAGTCTCTGAATTTCACCTTAACCAGTCTGTAACGCTCAGTGTCTTTTTCACGGAAAAAGCCACTCTTGGGGAACGCAGGCTTCATAGCCTGGATGTCAAAAGGCACTGACTTACTACCTGGAACACACCAAGCAGCTCAGGTCCTCTCACACATCACTGTTCCTCACCTATGGCGAGGTAGGCAGAGGCAGACCAGCCTCTAAGAGGACTATCTCTCATTGGATAGTCTCCTGCATCCAGTTCTGCTATGGTAAAGATGGCAGACAGCTACCTTAAGACCTCAGGGCCCACTCCACCAGGGGCACTGCAGTCTCGGTGGCAGCAGCAAGAGACATACCCTTGCTCGACGTCTGCAAAGCAGTTACCTGGAAGACTGTACACACCTTCACAAAGCATTACTGTTAGGATGTTAAGTCCAGATCAGATGCCAGATTTGGCACTGCAGTCCTATAGGACTTGTTTCCAAAGTAGGTTCTGTTCCCTGTTCCCAACTACACTGCTTTGTAGTCTGCACTAGTCGAGCACACTGAGAGATTCCTGGGGTGAGAAGAAAAAAATGACTTAACCATAGTAATATTTTTTCTTCCAGGGGATCCCTCACTATGCTTGACCTCCCACCCAACCTCCCCTCACATAACCTGGCTGGGAATAGTTCTGCAGTCCTTACCTTAGGCCAAATTTCTCTCTGCAGAGCAATAAAATATGTAACGTTCCACAGTGAAGCATGATGTATATAGTTCGCCTAGAGGCAAGTTTTCTTTTTCCTTTTTTCTTCTGTACTATTAGAATAGGTTTAGGATTTGGGGCCTTTTGCCCCTCAGGCTTTGAAATGAATCAGACTGGAGTACTTCAGCACCTACAGGCAGCACACTCTCACTACAACCTGATTGGTTAATTCCCTGGTATCATTAGCATACCTCCACCTCCGGGGCAGCTGAACCCAGCTGGCATAACTGCACTAGTCAAGCATACTGAGGGATCCCCTGGAAGAAACAATATTACCATGGCAAGTAATTTTTTCTTACTCTGTGACTGTTTAAAAAAAAAAAAAAAAAAACTACAAGGCACTTACACGTATCATTTACATCATTAGAGGGCTGGCTGGGGGGCACTGGGAGATGTAGTTGGCTGGCATGGCAGGCAGGAGATCGCTGAATGAACCAGATAAAAGCTTTTGCTATACACAACTAAGTATATAAAAAAAAATATTATTTTACTGTGTGTTGCTTAAGCAGGACCTCTAAGTTCTGCAGCATTACTACAGGGGAGCCGAGAGTTCCCTTTTTAATTCTGTGGTTCATTTTCTTTTTGCCCTTTCTCTTGTTTGAGAGCAGTTATTCCGTATCATAATGGGATACTGCCAGTCTAGGCTAGATCTCCTGGGGATCTGAATCTTCAGTTGTTCATACCTTTATGCCCTGAAACCCTACTTTGGGACTGGATGCACCATGGAAAGGAATATTGTTGTTTCTCACACAGTGTTTTTTGTAATTCATTTTATTTATTGTTTTAGGAGAATCTTCATTCCCTTACGCAAGAAGCCCACGGTCTTATTCATAAGGATCTGCCATTTGAACCATTAGAGGTTGATGCAAGCTTTGCCCTAGAAATGTTTCAGCACAACAAGTATGTAGTTATGGCTGCAGCACAGCACTGAATGCAAGCAATTCTGAAACAGTGTTGGATTTCATAGAATTCATAGAACACGGTTTCTTTTTGGTAAACTGAGTTATGATAGTATTCTGGGGGGTGTTGGGAAGGCCATGCAGCACTTTCATGAACCATGGAGTTGATTTGTGCCATGTAGTAGTAGTAGTAGTACATTTATTTATCAAGCGTCCTTTCCCTGGGGTTCATTACATTATACAGTATATCATTATAAAGAAACCAATAAACCTTAATACAGTGTTAATGATTGCATTTAAACTTACAGCTTCAACACACCCACAGGGCTTCAGGTAACATAATTCTGTAAGTATTTTAAGTCCAAAGAAATACGAAAAACTTCTAAAATTGGCCTAGGAAGGTTATTTTACTTATTTTTCTCACTTTAATATTTTATTTCCCATACAATTCACAATACTTTCATGTTTTGACTTAGGGAATTGCGTACTTCTTATGAAAGAAAAGTATCTGAAGCCTTGCTTGTTTATCTGGGCCATGAGGAGCTGGAACAATCGTCTCATCCCCAGTTCAGCCACTGGTATTAGTAACATTTTGGGATGGGTGTTGCCCGTTTTCCTCTTCGATATTCTGCTGCCACAGTGGATCTCCCATTGGCCTTGCTCACACTGCTGGTAGTAATGATTTACCACTGTGCTACAGTGGGGTTATTTTGGAGTCAGGTCTCGGGTCCCATTGTTAGGCAGTCCTTTCTGCAGCAGTATTTTTTCGAGGCATGTCCTGCCACGAGAGTAAATAAAGTGAATTAATTGGAACAACTAACAACAACAGTAAATTAACAAAACAGTCTCATGCCATACATTCTGCAGCCTGTTGAGTCAATTGTTTGAGTCCATTAGTTTTATGAACTTCAGTGTTTCTTTTTAAGTGCCAGCACTGGTAAAGTGGCAACTACCTTGGTGAGTGGTTAGGTTGGGAAAAGTGGTGTCCTGCTGGTGTATTGGCTATCTTATTTCATATGGTGTGCCATGCAGATTGATTTCTAGTTTGAAGGTGTTGTTTCGTTTCTTGCACATAGCATCCCTCTGAGTATTTTTGGGCATTGTATGACGTAAACCACTGTGCCTGATCTACAGGTGTGTGATTACATGTATTTGTAGCACTTTGTGGTGCTCTGATGGTGGTTTGTGTGCAATTTTTACAAAATACTGCTGCTTTCTTGGTTACTGGCTCCAGGAATCTGAACATTACCCCATTATTGGTCAAGCTTTACTGCTCCCAGTTTAGTATAGAAGTGACTTTAAAATGCTTCTGCTTGTATTTACATGTCATAAAGAACTTGCTCCTATATCGGACTGTACTAATCCAGGATCATTCGTCAACATGCAGTCTTCGGTCATCTGTTGCACACCTCCTCAGTGTTCCATCTCAAGAATGACTACTATTGGTGACAGGACATTTTCAGTCTATGGCCCTCACCATTGGAACAGACTGCCTCTAGAATTTAGATTATGTGCTGACCTTGAACAATTAAGAAGCAAGCTAAAAACCTACCTTTCTCTCCCAAGGAGTCCTTTAGCATTAGTAACAATAACAGTAAGCTGACCAGGTTGAACTGCTTCGGAGGTGGAGCCATGAGTATTCATCAAAACAAGAGTGGCCAATCAGAATCAAGCAGGAAGCTGTGCTGAGTGCAAAGAGCCCACAGTGCTTTAGATTTTTTCTCCGACTGAGAAACACTGCCTCTGAGGTGCTCTTTCTCATTCTTGAGAAACAAACTTTTTGTGCCTAAATCTTTACTTTTGTGCTGAGTTTGTAAGTATTTTACAGCTTAATATCATTTTAAGGGGTTTTTAGTGGTTCTTTGCCAGTTCTAAGGAACCACACTGTCCCCTTTTTTTCCTCGGTTCCTTTTAACTTTTAAAATATACTGCGTTTTAAATATTTTGACGGTTTTCAATGTCTTTTTAATACAGGCTTCCTTATTTTACTGGGAACCGCTATTTTTTTCTGTATTTCTACTGAGTTTTGTTATTTTAAATCGTGGTTCTTTACTGCTAGGGAACCGACAGCATTTTTTTTCCCCCAATTATTAAACCAGGTGAAACACACTAAGCTGAAAGCTTGTTTACAGGTACAACCTGGGAGCACAAGGAAATTAAGTGACTTTGCTAATGGTCACACAGTATGCAAGTGGGGGCTGTGGGATTCAAACCCAGGTCTCCAGATTTGCAGCTCAGAGCCTTAAACCACTGCGCCATACTGCCTCCTTACAGATCTTACTTCGAGGGGGAGCTCTTGCAGCAGGCTATAACTATTAGGACTATTACCGCAGGCCTTAGGACCCACTGGAAAAAACTTAGCTAGCAGTACCCAGCGGGGACTGCCCACCTGATGTCGGCTTCGCCCTGACGTCGGTCATGATACAAAAGGGGGTGGACCCCGGCTCCACCTCAGTTCTTTCCGGCCGTGACCTGCTCATGTTGGGAAGTTCTTAGTGATTTTTTCACAGCAGTTCCAGCAAATCTTATGGTTTTTCATCGAATTATAGGATTTTTTTCTCTGCCTTCGTGCTTTTTTTTTTTTTTTTTTTGCAGTTAGTTCTCTTCCTCTCGACCTTACTACTGTTGCATGTCGTTGGTCTCCTCCTCTGGTCCCAAGAAGACAAAGTGCTCCTGTGGCCACCAAATTCCATCCAAGGATTGTCACGACCAGTGTGTCTTTTGCCTGGGACCAGACCATGACCTCAAGACCTGCATTATTTGTAAAGGCTTTACTAGCAGGACGAGGATTAGTGCAAACTTCCTCAGGGGACAAGGGCAAAAGCTGGGAGAAGTCGCAAAAGTCCCGCAACAAGTACCGTAGCCTGTCCCATCACCACTCAAGATCCAGCCAAAATACCGTCAGTCCCATCAGGAGCTACATCTAAGCCGTCCAAGTCGAAGGCCACGCCGCTGCGTGTTCAAGTTCAAGTTTCAAGTTCAAGTTTATTGCAGGAAAACTCCATTGAGCAAGCTCATTCACAAGGAGGTCCTGACACATAGAGACTAAGCAATGTACAATACAGATAGGTAATAACAGTAAATACACGAAATGCGCGTTACATGATTGAGGCTGAAATACATACAAGGCTCCATATTGATGAGTGCAAGTGGTAAACACTAGTTTAACACAGGGAAATGACATACAGTTTGCATACTGATGAATGAAACATGAGGACTGGTATATGCAATACATATATTTTGGCAGCTAGGACAAACAGAATACAAATGATGAGGGGGATAGGAGTGAATTGAAAGTGTAGCATTGGAACTTATACATTGGAAGGCCAGGAGTAGGTGGGGAGAGAAAGCATTTAATATGGCAAGGCAATTATATCTTACCCGGTGTATAAATATGGCACACGTGGGGAAGGGAGAGATTTAATGACAGTTACAGGTGTCTTTTATTTTGGCTGAACTTAGCGATTTGTAAAAGTTTATTGAAACTGTGCTAGTTAGTTTCAGTACGGATTGCAATTGATTCCAAATGGAGGGAAGGGCATATGCAATAGCACGTTTACCAAAGGAGGTCCGCGTCCTTGGTATATCAAGCATAATAAAGTCAGATTTTCTTAACGAGTATGCACTATATGAGATACTAATGAGGGATGAGAGATAGCTTGGCAATTTCTGCAGGAGCAGTTTAAGAGACCATAGCCCAGCATGGAGCAGGCGTCTAGTAGTAAGGGAGGTCCAACCGACAGCTGCATATAAATCACAGTGATGCGAACGGTAAGGGGAGTTGGTAATGAACCGTAATGCACGGGTGATAGAGGACGTCCAGTTTACTTAGATTTGAAAGAGTGGTGGAGGAATAGATTATATCTCCATAGTCGAGCAGGGGGAGAAAGGTGGCTTGGGCAAGTTTGTTCCGAGTTTCAAGAGGGGAAAAGGGGCCTATTTCTGTAGAAGAAACCTAACCTGGCTTTTAACCTTCTAGAGACCTCCTCAACGTGGTCATTGAAAGATAATTTATTATCAATCCAGATACCCAGGTATTTAAATTTGGTTACAACTTCCAGGAGCTCATTTAGCGTGGTGACAATGAAGTCTTGGACTAGGGTATTGGGAGGGCCTGTAACAGCACTGCGGGAGAATACCATCGCTTTAGTCTTCTTCGCATTGAGCAGAAGTTTTGCCTTTATTAGATTATGCTCAAGTTGTGCGAAGTCCGTTTGAAGCACTCCCTTGACTTCAGATAGCGATGAACCAGATGTATACAACACAGTGTCATCCGCAAAGAAGTGCAGATGGGATGTAGATATGTTAGCGTCTAAATCATTAATATATATGAAAAACAAGATAGGGCCTAGGATGGATCCTTGAGGGACTCCTCTTACAACTGGCAAGGCAGCAGAGAATAAGCCTTCCGCCTTTACCTTTTGGGATCTCCCAATTAAGTAGCTAGAGAACCACTGTGTGGTATGGTATGTGGAACCTAACTTTGCAAGGCAATTGACTAATAGTTTATGGTCAGCAGTATCAAAAGCTTTGCTTAAGTCCAAACAGACAGCGCCAGTTACTTTCTTAGCATCTATAGCAGAGATCCAATCATTGGTTACTTTTGCTAGGGCAGTGATGGTGCTATGATTGGCCCGGAAGCCGGATTGCGCTGGGTTAATGAGGGAGAAGATTTCCAAATGAGATTTTAGCTGAAAATGGATCAGTTTTTCAGTACTTTAGAAAGAATAGGTAAGATGGAGATAGGCCTATAGTTGTTTACATCGCACGGGTCACCAGATTTAAATAAAGGGAGGATGTGTGCTGATTTCCAGCAGGACGGCACAGTAGCAGATGTAATGGAGAGGTTGAAGATGTGGAGAATTGGGGCCGTGAGATGGGCAGAGCCTGTCCTTAGAAAAAAGGGTTCCAAGCCATCATCCCCTGCACTTTTTTTGGTGTCCTCCACCCCGGCAGAGTCGACTAAGGCCTCTTCCTTGGCACAGGCCTCAACCCTGCCGAAGAAGGTCCCAACTATGGTAAACCATCTGAGAAGGACTGGGACCCCAAGGCTAGGGCCCCCCTTTGGGTCCCGCCCTCCTAAGTCGACCACGTCTGATCTGGTCCCAGCTAAGACACCAGCGCCGGTTAAAGTGCCTGTGGCTGACAGGGCTACCGGTGAGCTGACACCGGTCAAGGTGCCAACGCCGGCCCCTAGGGCCTCTACTCCAGAGGGCTCTTCCTCGGGTTCTATCCCGCAAGCCCTTCTGGACCCCCCAACTTCTCCAGTTCCCCCACAGGGGGTGGGGGTGTCTCGCTTCAGCAAGGAGGAGCTGGGAGAACTTTTCTCCTTTTGGTGGAGCCAGGTCCACAAAGACACCCCTCCACCTCAACCACCGGTTCCAGACCGACCGGACAACCAGGAGCCTGGGGGTTTGCCCATCGATTCACCGGCTAAAACCCCTGAGGACCAACGTGCGGCCTCTAAACCTTGCTTCCCCCCTGGCTATACGTTCCCAGTCACGGTCCGGAGACTGTGGACAGCGCCACTGTAGATTGGTCAGCCATCGTCTGTGTAAGCCCAGGAACAGATCCCATAGCCGCTGCAGGTTTTCCTGTAGGCAGACTCGTTCCCATAGCTGACGCTGGTCCTGGGACAGGCGTCTGTCCCGGAGCCGTCGTCTGTCTAAGGACCGACGTCGGTCTAGGAGTGGCAACGTTCTTCAGAGGGTAGTCTCCGTAGACGACCTAACTCGGACACTTCGAGGTCCAGGAGCAGGTTTTCCTCATCTTCCTCATCATTTTCAGGAGTTGGGGGATCTCCTGATGATAGGGATCTACCCCATTCGCCTCCCAGATGATCCCACTTTCATGCATGTCATGCGGCATATCCAGGCCACTAACGAATGGGAGACAGAGGACTTGGATCTGGAATGCTAGAGACTGGCTCGCTACCTGAGGCAGAAGGAGCCCAAACCCCTGGCGGTGCATCCTCTGGTCGATGCATTCCAAGACCTTACCAGGACCACTTGGAAGCATCCAGCCTCAGCCCCGGCTGTTTCTAAAAAGTCAGACAGGCTATACAGGACCCCGAGGGATGTGCCTTTCCTGGTGGAAAACCTTCAAGTGGATTTCATGATGATTGCGGCTGCTGATGACAAGTCAACGCAGCCAAAGCATCTAAGCTCCTAGCCTCCCAACCCGGAGTCCCATTTCTTGGACCAGGTGGGCAAAAAAGTTTATTTTGCCTCCACCTGCTCCATCTGTTCCCTTAATTTCCTCACACATATGGTCCAGTAGCAAAATGCGCTCTAAGAGAAGGGAACAGGAGCTTGTCAGTCCCTTGCCAGATTCCGCACGAAAGACGGAACTTCTGGATGTATTGAAATCTGGCTTGGATGTAGGCATGCATGTTCTGTGTGCCTCGTACGAAACTGCAGATATGGCAGCCAGGGCGTCTGAGTCAGGTGTCTGCCTTCGCTGCCACGTGTGGCTGAGATGCTCTGGCTTTCAGAATGATCTGCAGTCTGGAATCAAGGACCTCCCATTCCACGGTTCCATCCTCTTTTGGGCAGGAGACCGAGGGTTTGATCTCTCATCTCCAGGAGTCGGGCAAGTCTATTTGGTCCGTCCGCCAAATGTATAAGGGGGACTAGAGATGCTTCTGGAAGCAGCCCATTCGTAAACCCTCAGGTCAATAAGCCCGTGGTAACAACCAGGGACAGAGAGGTAGCTTCAAAAGGAAGGCCAGCAACCAGCAGCCTGGTGGCGCACCTTTTCGAGGCCCCAAGTCTTCCCACACCTCTCTCCCCACCTGCGGCTCAACCCAGTGACTCGTCACTGACCCCCGCGGAGGCTTCAGGGGAGGCAGTAGGGGTTTGCTTCTCCCTCCATCTGGAGGGATGGAGCTGTATCACGTCAGGCTCTATAAAAGGAAATGCAAGCTGTCCCATAGGGAATTACGTCTGAGCACCCTGAAGCTCGTGCTCCTTCTCCTGCTGCTATCGGGAAATGTTCACCCCAACCCTGGTCTGAACACCACCAGGGTTTCCCACCAGAACAAACCCTCTGGCGCTCTCTCAATCATATGCCTGAACATCTGCAGTTTACTCCCCAAGCTTGATGCACTGCATGCCTTTTCAAACCAACATAACCCGATATTTTGGCAGTTGTTGAAACCTGGCTCACTCCCTTAGTGCCTGACCAGGCAATCACCCTTCCTGGCTATAATGTCTTTAGGCTAGATCGAAAGTCAAAAAGAGGTGGAGGATGCACGTTATACCTGAAAGACATTCTCCTGGGACACCCCATTGATACTGCTCTCCTGGCTACCCCTGCTCAGATTCTTCCCATCAGAATCCTATTAGGTGCTCACAATAAAGCCCTCACAGTCGTTACTGTATATGTCCCACCTAAAGAGCAAGGACCTTGACTAACCACTGTCTTGGATCTCGTCAGGTCACAACCACCTGACTCTGAAACCATCCTTTTTGGTGACTTCAATGTCAACTGGCTTGCGGCTGAGGATGGGGCTTTTAAGGACTCTGCCATATAAGCCAACCTTACCCAGATGGTGGACTCCCCAACCAGAAAGAACTATAAAACTGGGACCAGCACCCTACTGGACTGGATTCTAACCAGCCAACCCTCTCAGATCATGAACACCGCAGTCCTCCCTGACTCACTCAGTGACCACTCCCCCGTCAGCTGTACTTGGTCCAGCAAATTCAGTAACCCCCAAAAAAATCATCTCCAGCAGAATCTTACCTCGTGGTCAGTTAACTTACCTCAAATTTCACCTCCTCCTACAGGCGTAGTCTCCTATCTTTAAAGCAACTGATACTAATTCTGCACTGGACCAATTCATCCACATCTTTAACGAAGCCTGTAACAAATACGCTCCTCTCAAAGAGCGCAAAGTTAAAACTCTCTGCAACCCTTGGCTGTCAGGTGACCTCCTAAAGAAACTAAAATCCAGGGACCACCTTTGGGAACAGGCTAGAACCTCCGGTAAGCAAGTTGACATTCAAAACTACAAACGAGCACAGAATGATTGCACCAAGTCCATTCGGCAACAGAAGTCTGACTACTACAAGAAAGCCCTGACTGACTCCTGGGGAAATGGAAGAGACTTCTGGAACAACATAAAAGACGTCACTGGGAAACGGTCCAAATCCTTGCCGGCCATGCTTAATATTAACAGGAGTACCATACTTGACCCGAAAATCTTTACGAACACCTTCAACACCGCTCTCAGCAATTCACTGATCTCAGCAGTGTTCTCCCCCCTGATTTTTTCAAAGATGATGATGCCCCCGTGTCCCTCAACCCCACTACCCCTGCCAGTCACCCTTCCTTCTACTTTAAAGCAGTAAAGAAGAATGAAGTTCGCAAGTACGTCACCAAAGCCATAAGCAAATCCAGATCAAGCAATGATACACTTGACCTCAAGCTGCTGTCCCTCACTCTAGAAGAGGTTCTTTGGCCTCGTACCAGGGTTTTTAACCTCTCTCTTACCATCAGCCGGTTCCTGGACATATGGAAATCGGCCACTGTCACCCCGATCCATAAAAGTGGTGACAAGACCACCCACAGGAACCTTCGCCCAATCTCTATTCTACTTCCCCTCTTAAAGGCCCTGGAATGTATTGTAGCAGACCAGCTCACCGACTATTTGGACAATATAATATTCTTTGCAGGCAGCAACATGGCTTCAGAAAAGGACATAGCACTTCTTCCGCCCTACTTGAATTCACTGGTGCCATCCACAGCTCTCTGGACGACGGACAACTTACTGGAGCTATATATATCAGCCTGACCAAGGCCTTCAATACTGTCCACCATCGCCTCCTGCTTGTCCAGCTTCAAAATGCAGGGCTTGCCTCTGAATCTGTTACGTGGTTTAAAAGCTACCTTGAAAACCGGTCACAACATGTAAAAATTGCGGATGTGCTTTCCGAAGCCAAACCTGTTTGCTCTGGTGTTCCCCAGGACTCTATTCCGGGCCCACTCCTCTTCAGCTTGTTCCTTAACACACTACCAGACTCCTGTACTGAACAAATCACACTTTACGCTGATGATGCGGTAATCCTATCCTCTCACCAGGACCCGAACCTGCTGCAAGACAACCTCCAGCAGGGTTTCTCTTCGGTCGAGAACTGGCTCATAAAGCATAAACTAATCCTTAATCAGAAAAAACCAAGGCCGTGATTTTCAGCAGCTCCCACAATAAACATAAGCATCACCACCTCTCCGTTAACACCAGACAAGGTGGCGCACTGGAACAGGTCCAAACCTTCAAATACCCTGGGATCACCCTCGACTCTCAACTCTCCTATGCTCCCCACATTAATAATGTTGCCAAAGCTGTCAGTTCCAGACTGGGCTTACTGTTCCACCACATGAAACACCTAACCCCTGAAGCCCTGGCAGCTGCCGTCCAGAGCTCCATCGTTACCATTATTGACTATGGCCTTGTCACATACGGCTTCGCTACTGCTACTGCGCTTAAATGTGTACCTACCTCCCTCAACAAGGCTTGTCGGCTCATCACTGGCTCGCAATGTCTAACACACACCTGTGACCTCTATACTCAAACTGGTTGGTTGCAACTTGCCAGTCGAATAAAATACCAAACCTGCGTGGTTGCAAAGAAAACATTGATGGGACTTGCACCTCCTGTAGTCTGTGCTCTCCTACAACCCAGAAACAACAGCTGCAACACCAGGGGGTCTAAACCGCAGCTTCTTCAAATTCCCCATTGTTGCACAACACAAGGTCAAAGATCTTTGCCTATAGGGCTCCCAGCTGGCTAAAAGGACTTTCTAGTGACATCTCCTCCTCCACCCAGCTTGGCGCTTTTAAGTCAAGGCTCCGCCACTCACTCATTGCCTCCAGCTCCTGTGACTGCCTTGACTAATAACCTGGTGGTTCCTTTGCTGTAGTGGCCTGGAGGGCCACCGCCTCTATAGCACTTTGCCTACACCCTGCCCCACTTATGCACTTCCCTCACCTGTTTCTCTGACAATGCCACCTGGCTGCTCAGCTCCTACCTTGTTTCCACCCTCCACACTTCCCAGCGCTCCTGACTCTTCCCTCCCGACTTCCTCTCCTCCTCCTCTTACTTTTTGCCACCCCCTTCCTGTTGTCTCTGTTTACCCCCCTTTTTCTTTTTTCTTCTAGTTCACACTTAGTCACTGTAATATTAAGTACTGATTATGTACCTACTCCAATGTTCATACTTCCATCATGTTTGTCTTGCTGTAATCTGTGACGTGGAACCTTTGTAAAAGAGCCTCAGCTCAAAGGTATTTGTAATCCTAGACCTAAATAAATAAAAATAAATAAATAAAAAGACCAGTGGGTCTTGGACATCATATGGAGAGGTCACATGCTGGAGTTCACCCAGATCCCTCCAGAAATGACCAAAGTCTTTGAGATACCCTCCTTCTCACATTCCTCTTATTGAAGGAGAAATTGAGGCCCTTTTGCAGAAGAAGGCAGTAGAACCAGTTCCTCTGCAGCAGCAGGGAAAGGGATATTACTCCAGTTTTTTCCTGGTTCCAAAGAAGACGTGAGATCTTCGGCCCATCCTGGACCTCAGCTCTCTAAACAATTATATAGAATACCGAAGGTTCAGGATGGCAACCCTTCCAGGTCTCATTTCTCTGCTGCACCAGGGAGACTAGCTCTGTTCCCTGGACATGCAAGATGCTTACATGCACATTGGGGTCTTTCCCCCTCACAGGAAGTTCCTGAGGTTCTACTTCAAGGGGGAGCATTATCAGTTCCGGGTTCTTCTGTTCAGCCTCTTCTCCACTTCTCGAGTCTTCACCAAATGTCTCGTGCTGGTAGCTGCGGCTCTGAGGTGCAAGGGACATTACATCTTTCCTTACCTCAACAACTGGCTCCTAGTGGCCCCTTCGAGAGAGCACCGCTTCGAGCTCTCGGAGACACTTATACGTTGTTCCGAGAGGTGGGGATCACCCTGAACCTACCAGAGTCTTCCCCACAGCCCAGCCAAAGACTCACCTTTTATAGGTGTGGTCCTGGATTCAGCCCAGGGCATGGCCTTTCTTCCTCAAGAAAGAAGAGATCGCCTGAGCGAGATGGCCAGTTCGGTCCTAGCAACCCTGCAGGTCCCAGCCAGGACCTTCCTCAGACTTCTGGGGCACATCGTGGCGGCCATCCTGGTAGTTCCCTTGGCTCGCTTCCACATGATGGTCCCACAGTGGATGCTCAGGGTACAGTAGGACCAGGGCTCCGACGGTCTGGACCATGTTGTCAGGATCACAGAGCCAGTCAGGAGGACCCTACATTGGTAGTTGGTTCCTTTGAACCTAGACAAAGGGATTCCTTTTTGTCAGGAGCCCCCAAGTTGGACTCTGACAGATGCCTCCAATTGGGGCTGGGGGGCGAACCTCGGGGGTCTCCAGACTCAAGGTGTCTGGACTTCGGAGGAGCGCATCCTCCACATCAATGTTCTGGAAATGCGGGCGGTCCTCAGTGCCCTAAGGGCCTTTCAGGAAAACCTCATGCCAGGCTCTCTTCTCGTACAGACCGACAACATGGCGGTTGTCTTTTACAACAGGCCAGGGGGAACTCACTTCAACCCCCTGTGCAGGGAGGTGATGACTGTCTGGTATTGGGCACTGGAGTATCACATTTGGCTATCCACCATCCATGTTCCAGGTGCCCAAAATGACTTGGCAGACAACCTCAGCAGGTCTCAGTCCAAGGCGCACGAGTGGGAGATGTTACAGTCCATAGTGGACCAGCTGTTCGACACATGGGGTCTTCTGGAGCTGGACCTCTTTGTGTCTTCACACAATGCCAAACTGCCAGTGTTTTGCTCGCGAGAGCACACGCCTGGTGTTTTTTGGCCAGACACATTGTCCCTGTGCTGGGCAGGGAAGTTTTACGCCTTCTCTCCCTTCCCTCTCCTTCAGCGAGTGTTGCTGAAGGTACAGGCCGACGGGGCTCGGATGATTCTGATCGCCCCGCTGTGTTCCCGGCAGATTTGGTTCTCACTATTTCAGTGGTTGTCCTCAGAACCTCCAGATTTTACTTCAAGAGGGCTCTTGCAGTAGGTAATTACATACAGGACTGACGCCGGCAGGCGGCAGGACCCCACGGAAAAATTTCTAGCTAGCAGTCCCTGGCGAGGGACCGCCCCCATGTCAGGTGACCGGCATCAGGAGACGTCGGTATAAAGGGGCGGTCCCGGACGCCTGCCTTCCAGTTCTTTCCGTTAGCTCGTGCAGCGCCTCATGTAAAGTTCGTGCCCTGCTTCCCCTTGGGACTTGAACTTTGTTCTCGAGAAACTTACTCTCCCTCCCTTCGAACCTGCAGCTTCTTCGGATTTGAAGTTCCTTTCGTGGAAGACTTTCTTCTTGGTGGCCATTACTTCAGCTCAGAGAATCTCCAAACTCCAGGCCCTGATGTGAAAAATCAAGTATGGATTTTACACAAGGAACAAGTTGCTTTTCACACGAATCCTAAGTTCCTCCCTAAGGTAGTAGCAGAGTCTACTCTAAATCAGTCCATAGAGTTACCTGCCTTTTTTACGCAGTACTCTAATCAAGGGGAGTATTTACTCCATACTATGGATGTTCACCGGATTCTGAGATACTACATCAACAGGATGAAGGATCTCAGAAAGACGGATCAGTTGTTCGTCTCTTTTGCTCACAAAAGGGAAGGCAATGCTGTTTCCAAGCAATGCCTGTCTTAAGTGGTTGGCTCATTGCATCACTTTGTGTTATGACAAATACAACAAGACCCTCCCGGGTCAAGTCAGAGGCCACTCCACCAGAGGAGTAGCTGCCTCAGCGGCTTGTTTCAAGAATGTGTCTGCGGCAGACATCTGCGCTGCCGCCACCTGGACTTCCGTCCATACCTTTACGAAACACTACAGTTTGGATGTTGCCTCACGCCGTAGAGCAGGCTTCGGGCTGGCTGTTTTGCAAGGCCTCTTGGCTTGAGACTTGCACAACCAGAACTATCTTTTGGAGTAGTTTCCTCCTCCCGGTGCCTTTCTTTGTTCCAGACTGCTTGGGACTCAGTCCTATATGTAATTACCTACTGCAAGAGCCCTCTCGAAGTAAGATAGTACAGTTACGTAAGAACTTACCGTAACAGTAGATCTTCGAGAGAGGCTCTTGCAGTAGGTAATACCTTCCCGCCCTCCATCCCTCTAGGCTTTTTCAGCTCCTTTTCCATTAAAGGAAATATCCACTTCTCTCTCGTCTGGCCTCTTTTAGCCTGTGGCGGGAAAGAACTGTAAGGCGGGCATCCAGGACCGCCCCTTTATACCGACGTCTCCTGACGCCGGTCACCTGATGTGGGGGCGCCTCACCAGGGACTGCTAGCTAGAAATTTTACCGTGGGGTCCTGCCGCCTGCCAGTGAATGTATGTATCTTGGACCGTGGAGCCACCTCTAATTTAGCCAATAGGGCTCATCTCTGTAACTAGAAATGTTTTTATCTTTTGGTATACATAATAATTATCATAGGTATATAATGTAATGCACAAGCTTTACACCTCGGAGACCCGAGAGATCCCAAGAGACAACAGAGAAACCTCGAGGTGTAGGGACTGCCATTAGAAGAGAGGAAGGAGTTCTTCTGCCAGAAGGGAAGAAATTCTGTAAGGGAACAACAAACCCAGTTAGTCTGTGAAAATAATGGTATCCTCGGTTCCATGTTGAATGAACTCGAGGGCACAGGCCACCGCTGCCATCTTGGCATACTGTGATGAGGCTACACTACAGCGCTTAGATATCTTGACAGTGTTCCCATAAGGGTAAATCACTAAAATACTCATCCCTGCAATTTGTTCTCCCTGATAGTAGGATGCTGAACCGTCAGTAAAGATATGGCACAAAGAGGTGCTGTCGAGGATTTGTGGCGTGGCAGGGAGGAAAGGACCTCGATCAGGAAGATCAGGTGACTGTAGTGTACAGTCATGGGGTTCTCCCTGGAAAAGGAGGCCATGAGCTAACATAGATGGAACTTTAGTCGGTTGTACCTGTATATCTCTGTCCTGGAGAAGAAGTGACCAATGCGTCAGTCTGGTGTTAGAGACTGACCCATCCTTCACTCTGTCTGAGAGCAGGAAGGTGGTTGGGGTGTGGTTGGTGTTAATAATCAGTGGTGAGTACCCAGTGATATACAGGAAGTGCTTGACAGCCCAGTAGGTGGCCAGAAGGTTCATAGGTTTTTACAGAGCATAGAAGACATATGTCCATACAGCTCGCTGATTAATAACAATACCCCCGAATATCCTTACCAATCAGGTAAGTGTCCAGCCTCTTCTTAAAGATATTCATGGTAGGGCTGGATACTACTTCGCTTGGTAGTGTATTCCAAATAGCTGTTATTCTTATACTGAACCAGTTCCCCCTCTTTTTTGGTATTATATTTATCTTTAATCAGTTGAAAAGAATGTGTTCTAGTATCGTAAATTTGTTGCTTGATATTGATATCCAGTTGTTCCAGTAGCTTTCCGTCACTGAGTGCCCTATATGTTTGACACATGTCCCCACGTAGTGTACGATACTCCAGTGAAAACAAACCAAGTCTTTCCAATCTTTGATCATAATCCAAACCCCAGACCTCCTTCATACCTTTTGTTGCCCTTCTCTGCACCCTCTCGAGTGCTGCCACATCCTTCCTAAAACCCGGTGCCCAAAACTGGACACAGTACTTGAGATGAGGGCGGACCAGTGACGTGTACAGGGGCAACAGCACCGCACTTTCACAACTTACAATATGTCTACGTATGCAGCTTTGGATACCACTTGCCTTCCTTATCATATAAATGTATTGCTGTCCAAATTTTAATTCATTATCTACCACCACTCCCAAGTTCTTTTCCTCCTGTACAGTTCTCAATTCCTTGTTGGCAAGTTTATATTTAAAACACTTATTATTCCTACTGAAATGCATAACCACACATTTATCTATATTGAAAGTTGACCCCTTATCATTCGCCCATTCCTCTAATTCAAAGAGTGCTGTCTGTAATTTAGTGGCTTCATATATGTTGTTGACGGGGAACCCCAGCCGTGTGTCGTCCGCAAAGGTTCCTTTCACAAAGGCCGTACTTCTGTTCCATTGGGGTCAGGAGCTGTGAGGCATATGCAATGGGTCTCAAGGTGCCATGCACCTTCTGGGCCAGCACTGCTGACATAGCAATGTCAGAGGTGGCACATTCCAGATGAAATGGTAGTGCTGGATTGGGCTTCACCAGTGCTGGGGCGGAGGCCAAGGCCTGCTTCAGTGACGTCACAGCCTGGGTGTGAATAGGGCCCCAAGTCCATGGTACATCCTTTTTGAGTAATTCATACAGAGGAGCAGCTTTCTGAGCAAAATCACAAATGAAATCTCTCGAATAGTTTACCATACCTAGAAACCTTCGAAGAGTTGCCACGCTGGTAGGTAATGGCAAGTCTTGTAATCCCTGTACCTTCCTCCAGGTAGGGCTTCGACCTTGGTCAGTTATTTTCAGACCCAGAAAGAGTACTTCTTTCTGACACAACTGTGCTTTTGCTGGGTTACATTTCAAGCCTGCTTTCTGAATGAGAGTCAATAGTTCGTCCAAGAGATCCAAATGTTGTTCCTGTGTGGCTGTTGCCAGCAACAGGTTGTCCACATATTGTAAGAGACATTGGGGGGTAGAGAAACTCTTGAGGGCATCCATCATGTGGAGATGGAAGAGAGATGGACTGTTATGGAATCCTTGTGGCAAGCAAGTCCACGTGTACTGTCTTCCTTCAAAGGTGAAGGCAAACTTATATTGACTCTTGAGGGCCAATGGCAATGACCAAAAACCATTGGAGATGTCCAGGGCACTGAACCATTTCAAGTCAGGGGTCAGAAGTCGTGGCACATCTGGTGCTGATGCCACAGTTGGGGAACAACTGGGGGTGACGTGATTCAGTTTCCTGTAGTCAATAGTAAGTCTCCAGGCACCTGTGGGTTTCTTCACAGGCCATACTGGGGAGTTGGCGGTGGAAACACAAGTTCTGATTACTCCTTGCTTGAGGAGTGACTTGATCATTTCTCTAAGGGAAGGCAAGACCTCAGTTGGGAAAGGATATTGCCTTTGCCTCTCATGTGCTGGGCCTGGCACTTAAGTGACGGTGTGTATTCTACCACAGTCATGCTTGTTGACTGCAAACGCTTCCAAATGGTGCTGCAGAATAGGTAGGAGTTTTGGAAAAAGTTCATGATTCTTGAACAAATCTATGACGTCATACTCTTTGTCATTGGCAGATATCGTTGCCACGACATGTGAATCAGGAATCAAAATGGTATGATATTGACCCTGAATCTGTATCAATAGCATGTTAGCTAGGTCCACCACACAGCCGTGTGGTGCAAGGAAGTCGATCCCTATAATACTCGGATGATCATGCAGTACCATTAGTTGGAAAGTGTGTGAGGCCTTTAAGTGGCCTAGCTCTACCGGTAAGGGTAGAGAACGGTATGCAGGTAGCCTAGTACCGTCGACTCCTGACATGTTGGTCCTCCGTCCGGTGGACCAAGGGGATGTGTCCGGGTGTTCGTCATGTAGCACAGATACAGCTGCACTTGTATCTAGCAAAACTACTAGTAGGTGGCCCCCGACCTCGGCCTCGGTGCAGGGCCTTCCGTTTGTATCCAAGACTAGCTTGTTAACAATACGGACAGGGGCCTGTAATTGTCAGTCCGTACTGCCGGAAGCATGCAGAGGTTGGGCCTGGCTCATGTGAATCACTTCACCATGCTGTACTGATGCTATATAGGGAGGAGCTTCTGGGTTTAGACCTGTGTGGGCCTGAGGGCCTGTACCTCCAGTGTCCCTATGGCCGGTTGAGGCCTGGGTTGCCGGTTGTACCGCCGCAAGGGCCTGTGCAGGAACAGCATCCGCCACAGAGCGCACTTGTCCCAGGAGCTCTCGAAATTTCCGATTCTCTTCGACTATCTCCCTATATGAGGGACCCGTTCTCTGTTGTGGTTTACCTCTACCCTTATGCTTCCTGTTCTTATGCCAATTCCGGTTCTCACCCCATTGCTGCTGTTGATGCGGTTGTTGTTGATGGGCCTGTTGGGGGTGTTGATTATCAGCTGGAGGGGCTGGCTGATGTTGGGTCTGTTGGCGTTGAGCCTGCCCTTCCACTGTGTAGTGTGTCATGGCCTCCGAGACGGGTTCCACAGCAGCTACCTTTTTGGAACTGGAGCCCAAATCACGGATATACAGTTGATACACTCTCTCGGTTTTCTGAAGAATATCGGCAAACCGATCCGTATTTGGTTAAGTGGTTGGCTTTACCTTTTCTCTTACTGCTGGAATCGTGTTCCTAAGGAACAGGGTCTTATATTCAATAAGATCTACATCCACAGCTTCTTGTGCCAGGTGCTTTCCTGCTTGGTAAGCCATCCAGAGTCTCTGGTGGTAAGTCGCTGGGTTTTCTTTTGCATTCTGCTTCACAGGGTATGCAAGCATCACTCCAATTACACCTGGGCTGTGAGCAGAAATGAGCTCAGCTGCAACCTCGTCAAAGGTAGTGTTCCCATCCTGGCGAACAGCTTCGGGGAGTTTGGCCCATAAACCAGGATTGGTGGTCTGGCGTAGTATTTGGACCTGATATTCTGCAGCGAGGCTAAGCATCTCGCATTTAGAACGAACCTTTTCCAAGTGACAGCTGAGGTTGTCGGACGGATTCATCTGACCGATGCTGTCAGCAATTTGCTGAACAGAGTAGGCCATTTGCAGGGGATTAGTGGGTCGATCAGGCAAAGGTAGATTGTCTCGAGCACCATCCAAGGCTGCGCGAGCTGCAGCTTCAGCCGCAGTGTGGACAATACCTTCCTGAGTGCCAGCCTCTTGGAAAAGCTGCCTAATCTGGGTTTTAATAGCCCTTTACTCCTCTCAGGAAGAGGAATATTGCCTTATCGCAGTTTCAATCATGGTTTCTATCTCTTGCCTATCTTCCCACGTATACTTGACTACCGGAGGTGCCGTCAGGCCAGCTTGGGCTCTCCCCCATCATGGGGGCCGCCATTCATGCCTCCCCATGATGAGTGTCAACGCCGCCGACGCAGACCTGGGAGTTAGGTCGGGACCCACCATGCTGTGGATGGCTGTGGGGAGTCTGGGCCATAGTAGGGGCGTGACTGGGCGTTGTATTGTGAAACGTCATCATCAGATAACTCCCCTTCTGATGACGAATGAAAGGCAGGGGCCACACTTCCCATTGCCTTAACATGTTCAGCCAGAACCTCTCGCTGATGGCGCAGTGTCGCCATCTTAGTTCTGCATTCATCATGATTCACACTTGCAACATCCATATCAACCTGATCTTGCTTTTGCAAAACTCTATACGTGGCGCTCAATTCGCGATTGTCCCTGTAAGCTAATTCTAAATCATTACGTACCTGGTTAATCTCGTCCTGCAGCTTACCCATTTCATCACTCAACTGAGCATTCGCAGCACTCAGCAAATCATTCATTTGCACAGCCTGACTCTTATCCTGTCTCAAACTTTCACACTCCTGCTTCAACATACATATTTCCTGTTCGCCAGCCTGGGCTGAATGATGCAATAGTGAATCCTTTTCATTCCGCAGAGTTTGGAGTTCAGACTCCAAGTTCTGCTGCAGTCTAATACATTCTGTTTCCTGCAAACCCATCTGTTGTGCTTAAGAGATGAAATCTGCAGATCAAGGGTTTGAAACCTTGCTTTGGAGGCTTCCAAAGCAGCGTAGAGCGCCGCGACCATCAACCCTTTAGCATGACACTTATTGGTTGATTGTCTCATCTCTGCATACTGACTGGGTTGAAATCCCCAGTATAGGGTTGTCGGAATTACTTGCATCCCGCACGAAGTCGGCCCATCCCCCATGGGAGGCAAGGAAGTTCGAGACATCGAGTCTCAGTTCTGCGCAGGAATCTGATACTGTGGCCATTGTGTGGGAGGGAACGAAAATTCAGACTGTGAAAAAGACAGCGTGCTGCGAATCGATCCACAGCACGAGTACTTTAAACACAGCCAGGCTACTGTATTAGTTGCAGGCTTGCAATTCAAAACTGCTATGGAGTAGGTCGAGACAGCATCGACCACACCCGAAAAGCCAGCCAGACTTTGCAAGTGACTACAAACTGATTTTAAAACGGGAGAGGTGATATGGGAATGTACACCTACTGTCCCCTTGGGAAAGGGAAAAAGTTTAAGCAACAAGTGAAAACTTACAAACACCAAATATCGCCTGCACACGGTCGCCAATTTGTTGAGAGGTCTAAACTTCACTTTCAGATTCTTGACGATATTGGGAATACAAGTAATCACAGACACGTTGCATTAGAGTAATAACAAGTTTATTACTATCAAGGGATAAATCACAGTTGCCCTAAGCAGTTCTTACCAATACGAACCGGGAGCCAGTGCTAAGCGTTCCCTATACCTCGAGGTTTCTCTGTTGTCTCTTGGGATCTCTCGGGTCTCTGAGGTGTAAAGCTTGTGCATTACATTATACACCTATGATAATTACTATGGTTACCAAAAGATAGAAACATTTCTAGTTATAGAGATGAGCCCTATTGGCTAAATTAGAGGTGGCTCCACGGTCCAAGATAACATTATACAATTCTGTAAAGTCATCAGTTTGAGAACAAAAGAGTTCTTATACAGAGTCTTACATAACTCAGTGTAGTAGTACAAATCACCAAAAGATGGCAATGCCATCTTACATATTATAATTACTTCAAGGACACAGGTGTCTAGGCATCTGACAAGTAAGAAATACACAGAAAATACATGGCAGAATATATGTGTATTAGCAAGCAAAGTGTATTACAACAATATGCATTCATATCCTGACATCTACTCTTATACAGTAGATGCCCTCAGCCCTAAATATTAGTATAACCTATACCTAAGTGTTAGCTGTCTACGGTGTACCTCTGGGGATACCAGGGTGCAGGGACCTCGTGTAACAAGGCTGTCTATCCCTCTTCATAAATCCTTGGGGAAACAGACACACACAATTTTACAAACTCCTAATTCAATACCTCCTGTGGATAAGAGAATGGACAGGAGGTATTTGTTATCAGGCTCAGCTACGGAGTTCCTTTATAGTCATTGCAGCCATGTTGGGGTAGTGCAGGCTGCAGTCTGTGACAGGGCTAACATTCCTTTGGCTTCACATACCCTGGATAAGAACTCCAGGAAAGTGGATGCCATGGCCAAAAAACGGTATTTTGCATCCTCTTTGGGACTCAGGCAGGCTACTTATATGGCCTACACAGCCAGGTACCAGAAATCCAGATGGGATACGGTTCTGGAACTGGCTAAACAGGCCTCTCCCCCAGCTAGCCAAGGAGCTGGAGGAGGTGGCTGCTGATGGAATTGAGGCATCCAAAATGCAATTTCATGCTGCTGCTGTGGACTCCAGTGATGTGGCATCTAGAGTCATGGCTACATCTGTGTGTCTCTCAGAAGACATGCTTGGCTCAGATGTACTAGCCTTTCACAGGATACCCAAACTAAGGCTGTGGATTTTCCTGTAGTGGGTAACTCTCTGTTTGGGGAGCAGACAGAGACTTACATGAAGAAAATGGATGAATACAGGACCACGTACAGGAGTGCACAGGCCAAGGAAAGGCAAGCCACTTCGCACAAGCAGCAGTCTAGGGGCAGGGGCAGGACATTTCAAAGGCCTTTTTATCAAGCCCAGGCCTCCTCTCCCTTCCCACAGAGGGGGTTCTTCAGAGGGAGGGGCAGGAGGGGGATTAGCAGGGCGGCTCCCTCCTCCTCCTCCTCCTCCTCTCAGTCTAAGGCTCCTGCCAAGTAGACACCCTGATGTGTCAGCCCGGGTCAACTCCCCATTTCCAGTAGGAGGCAGGCTGGCTTACTACTTCCAGGTCTGGAAGTCTGTGACTTCAGACAGGTGGGTCCTGGAGCTAGTAAGCCAGGGACTGGCCCTCAGCTTCAAAAAGTTCCCCAAAAAGAGGGCCAAGTCTTTTCCACCTGCATCAGCCTCAGAGACCATTGCCCTAGAGGCAGAGGTTTCCTCTATTCTAGCTCTCAGAGCTGTAGAAAGGGTTCCTGCTCAGCACAAGGGGAAAGGCCTGTACTCCAGGTACTTCCTTACCCCAAAGAAAACGGGAGTGGCGACCCATCCTAGACTTAAGGTATTTGAACAAACACATTGTAAAGCCAAAATTCAAAATGGTAACTCTGGGAATAATCCTTCTCTCTCTAAGGCCAGGGGATTGGCCAGCATCTCTGGACCTCAAGGATGCCTACTTCCATATTCCTATTAGGTGCTGCCACAGAAAATACCTCAGGTTCGAGTTGCCTTCAGGCCATTACCAATTCAGAGCCATGCCATTCGGCCTAACATCAGCTCCAAGGGTGTTCACAAAGTGCCTTGCAGTAGTGGTGGCTTACCTCAGAAGACAGGGTGTCACCATCTTCCCGTATCTGGACGACTGGCTCTTAGTGGGGCAGTCATCTTTACAGGTCAAGCCAGCTCTTCAGACTACCCAGGACCTCCTCGGGTTCCCTGGGGTTTCTTCTCAATCTTCCAAAGTCTGTCCTCGAACCAGTTCAACTTCTCACCTTTATAGACATGGAGTTGGACACTTTACAAGCAAACGCTTTCCTTCCCCTGGCAAGGGTGAAGGCCTTAGTGGATCTCGCTTCCTCCTTTCGACCTCAGTTCTCTCGCCCAGCAAGACAGTTCCTCCAGCTCCTGGACCACATGGCAGCTTCCACGGCAGTGGTGCAGGGAGCAAGGTTCCAGATGAGGGACATTCAGTTTCATCTAAGGTCTTTTTGGTCTCAAAAGAAGGACTCACTTACCAAACAGATTCTAGTGACTCAGACTCTGGTCCAAGCTCTCCAGTGGTGGCTGGACAAGGACAACCTCAGACAAAGGGTTCCATTTCTCCCTCAAGTCCCATCAGTAGTTCTAACTATGGATGCTTCTCTCCTAGGGTGGGGAGCCCACCTGGGAGCCCTGACAGCTCAAGAAGTATGGTCTCCACAGGAGTCTCTTCTTCATATCAGTCTCCTGGAACTCAGGGTCATTTTTCTAGCCCTTCAGAGCTTCTCAGATTCAGTCAAGGGCAAGGTGGTCCAAGTCGGAACGGACAACACCACCACAATGTGGTACATCAACAAGTAGGGAGGCACTCGGTCCTCGGCCTTGTGCACAGAAGCCATGAAGCTCTGGTCTCTGGCCTATTCTTTTCAGACTTCTCTGGTAGCATTTCACCTTCCAGGGAAGGACAACGTACTAGCAGATGCTCTGAGCAGAATTTTCACAGGGACATCACAAATGGTCCCTGGATCCTCGCATCCTAAAGGTCATCTTCTCCAGGTGGGGCATGCCAGAGATGGATCTCTTTGCAGCACCGGACAATCATCAACTTCCTCTGTTTTGTTGCAGACCTCCAGTCCTGGGGACGGTTCCTCAGGATGCTCTCATTTTGGACTGGAAGGGCAGGTTTCTCTATGCCTTCCTTCCCTTCTCTCTGCTGTTCAGATTTCTGATCAAGATCAGGACTCAACCATGCACAGTGATACTGGTGGTTCCAGATTGGGCCAGACAGCCTTGGTATCCTCTACTGCTGTCCTTGTCAGTGTCACGTCCCCTGTCTCTGCCCAGGACATGCAATCTCCTGTCCTCCTCCCAGGGGCGGATCTGGTACCCCAATCTCCAGTCTCTCAATCTCAAGGCCTGGCTTTTGAAGAGTTAGAATATGCAGCACTACATCTCTCTCAGGGAGTTCTGGATATTCTGAAGGTCTCCAGGACACCTTCCACTAGAAAAACTTACAACTCCAAATGGAAAAGGTTCAGTATTTGGTGCTCTCAGAAAGGCATCCTGCCTGATTCTGCAGACATTTCCACAACCTTAGACTATCTAGTTCATCTGAATGGTCTAGGCCTTAGGCCTGCCACTTTGAAGGTTCATCTAGCAGCTGTCTCTGCATTCCTCTCAGTAGGGAAGGGCTCTTCCCTGGCATCTCATCCTGTTTTCAGAAAGTTTTTCAAAGGTCTGGTTCACATTAACCTCCCTTTAGGAGCCTACTCCCTTTGGATCTTAATGTCTGCATAGCTCAGCTTATGCAGCCACCCTTGAACCTCTGGCTTTGGCCAAATGTAGTACTGACCTGGAAAACTGTGTTCCTGGTAGCTGTTACTTCTGCCAGGCGGATTAGTGAGTTACAGGCTCTGTCAGTTGAACCTGACTTCATCGCCTTCCATAGGGAAAAAGTGGTCCTAAGAACCAATAGGAGGTTCTTGCCCAAAGTGGTATCGGATTTTCATCTGAACCAGTCTATATCTCTCCCTGTGTTTTTCACTGACCATTCTTCAGGTGAAAGAAGGTTACACAGTTTGAATGTTAAGAGGGCCTTTAGCTACTACATTGAGCATACTAAGGCACGTAGAAATGACTGTTTTCAATTGTTTCTCACTTATAGTGAAGTGGGGAAAGGTAAGCCTGTCACTAAAAGAACTATTGCCAGGTGGATTGTTTCTTGTATACAATTCTGTTATGACAAGTTGGGTAGAACGCCCCCTTCAGGCCTGAGGGCTCACTCGACTAGGGGTACAGCTGCTTCTCTAGCTGTGGCCAGTGATATACCTTTGTTAGAGATCTGTAAAGCAGCCACCTGGAAAACAGTACATACTTTCACCAAGCATTACTCCCTGGACATCCAGGCTAGGAGTGATGCTAGGTTTGGCACAGCAGTACTGCAGAGCCTCTTCCCAAAGTAGGTTCTGCATTCCCTCCTCCATAGGGAACTGCTTGGTAGTCTGATTATGTCTGAATACAGCAAGACTTCATGTTGTTTGAAGAAAAAATTACTCACCATAGTAATGTTTCTTCTAATGGAGTCTTGCTGTATTCAGACCTCCCCCATCTCCCCTCTCAGAACCTGGTTTTTGGGAAGTGGGCTGGCAGGTACAGTGTTGCACCTCAGGGGTGTACCTTGTACCCTTTCTCTTGGGTGGGATAGATGATGTTGTTATTTTTTCTGGTGTTTTATACTTAAATATTGTCTCTACCTTTCCTTCTTGGGTTCTCGACTTGAGTCTTTTTGGCCCAAAAAGAATCTTTTGCCCTTTGGCTATATGTTTGAACAATTTCGTACTATAGTGTATTAGTTTGTTCGTAAGAATCTGACGGTTACACTGGGAAGTACCACAGACAGAGGTTTGAAAACTGAGCTTGAGCTCAATGTTCTATGCTTCTGCACAGAGTTAACTCTTTCCTGTCCGGGGCAGTTCAAGTGCTGGGGCTAACTGCATTATGTCTGAATACAGCAAGACTCCATTAGAAGAAGCAACATTACTATGGTGAGTAATTTTTTCTTTTGGCTTTCTGGTATTGCTTTTTTGATTGTCAGAAAAGCCAAAAAAGAGGACTGGACCCACAGCTAATATTCTTCAACTGAAACTACCTCTTGCTGGAAGCTGCGATACTGAACATAGGATTTGCAAGAAAGTGGGTTGTGCTCACAACAGAGGGAGGTGAACCTTACAATTGTCTTTGGTTTGTAGCAGATATTCTGCAGGTGGAGACTACTTCTAACTGAAAGGTGAAATAAGGAACTTAGAATTATCAGGAAAAGACAGTCTTTCAAGCAACAGAAGGAGGTGTATCTAGCTTTACGTTTGTTACAATTCTTAAGATTTTCAGTGCAGAAAGAGTTTAAACCCTGGGCTAAGAATTTGTCATAAATCCTGAAATAAGTGCAGGTACAGGTTGTGTATTTGACCCAGACAGTGCCCTAGGGGTTGGAAACTGTTTTTTGTGTTTATCTTTGTGTGCCTTATAAGGCCAGACCAGACTTTGTCAGAAAGTGCTTACATCATAGCTACTTATCAGCCAATAGCTTTGGTAACAGACCTGAGAACAGTAGTATTATAAGCAAGTGTTTTATAGCAAACTAATCAGAACAGCTAATATTCTTCAACTGAAACTACCTCTTGCTGGAAGCTGCAATACTGAACATAGGATTTGCAAGAAAGCGGGTTGTGCTCACAACAGAGGGAGGTGAACCTTACAATTGTCTTTGGTTTGTAGCAGATATTCTGCAGGTGGAGGCTACTTCTAACTGAAAGGTGAAATAAGGAACTTAGAATTATCAGGAAAAGACAGTCTTTCAAGCAACAGAGGGAGGTGTATCTAGCTTTACGTTTGTTACAATTCTTAAGATTTTCAGTGCAGGAGGAGTTTAAAGCATAGCTGACTTATTTTGGGGCTGACTGCTTTCAGAGCACAAACCACCAGGCTGTTTTGGGGCTGGGGAGGTTTACCTGAGTCTGACTTGGATGTCTGGATTTTTCTCTGTTTGATTAGCAGGGTATTTTCGCTGTCAAATTGTTGTATAGGGCATCTTGCTGACAGGAAGGCACTCATCGCAGTGGTGGGTCAGAGCTCTTAGCTGATTGTTTTGTGAGGGCACAGTTTAGGCCCAACCCCTTCCCACCCCTCACCCCACCCACCCCTGGAAATAGTTCCTGTATACCTGGGGTTCTGACATCATTTCTCAAGAGTGCAAGTGCATATCACTGTCATATCCTCTCTGCACACTGCACTGACAATATAAGCATGCACATTGTATAATATATATATTTCTATATAATAAACCAATCACACACACAACACACACAAAAAAAAAGTAGATAAGCGTGGGAGTAGTGCAATGTAATGGCTGTGGGGCAGCAGTCTTCCGGGAGTCTTTCTGGGCTGAGATGCTGCCCTATTGCAGACAACTCTCTGCCCTGAGGAGGAAGTTGCCCGTCTTCAGGCCACACTGGACAGTAGTAAGGAACCTTCTCCCAGGCCACACTGGATGGTAGGAAGGAACCTCCCCATCCAGGAGCACCAGAGCCACCACCACTACCTCAGAGGTTGCGAAGAAAGCACAGCAGTTGGACCACAGTGGGCTCAGGGAGGGTGAGGATGGTGGAACAGAGGCACACCCAGTCAGTTGTTCCACTCAACAATCCATACACCATTCTGGGGAGCATAGCTCCCCTATGGATGCACCCGCAGAGGAGACTAAGGAGGCTGAGGACAACTGTCACAAGGGAGGCCCACAGGAAGGAGGCAGAGGACACCACAAGGAAAGGAAGCAGCTCCTGGTGGGGGACTCAATTATTAGGGGGATAGAACTGGGGGGAGCAGGGAAAACTGAAGTAAGGTGCCTGCCTGGTGCCATGGCTTTGAGGACAGGAGCGCATCCTCAGGATCACGAGAACAGCTGCATGAGAGTCTGAGCTGGATGTCATTGTCCACCTAGGGACAAATGACTTGGCTCAACATGAGATTAGAGCAGTGCAGAAGGACTTTGTAGAATTGGGGACGGGCCTAAGACAAGTAGCACACACAGTATCCTTCTCAGAGGTGCTGCCTGTCAATGGCATGAGTGAGGCAAGGGTACTTTGGACCATGCAGTTTAATGAATGGTTGAAAAAATGGTGTGGAGCACAGGGGTTTGGCTTCATTGGGGACTGGGGTTCCACCTGGAGGGACATCAGCGTATACTGGCAGGATGGCCTGCATCTGTCCAGGAAGGGAACAAGTCTTTTGAGCAATCTGTTTAAATGCTTCATTGGCAAGCTTTTAAACTAGTCAAGGGGGGGAAGCACTGATAAGCAGCAGGAAAATCCCAACCTCCCTACAAAACAGGGTACTAAATGAGAAAAAGACCGAGGTAGAAAGGTCAGTGGGGGATGCTGCAACAGAAGGTAAAGCCATCAAAAAATGGAGAGCAATGAGTACCAATGCCCGTAGTCTGAGTAACAAGCTTCCTGAATTAGTGGCCTTGATGGAGGAGGAACATCTGGATATCGTGGCAGTCACAGAAACATGGTACACACAAAACCATGACTGGGACGTAAACATACCAGGATACACTATCTACAGGAGGGACAGGGAGGGTAAATGAGGAGGAGGAGTAGCTCTTTACATAAGGGAAGGAATCAAAGCAACAGAACAAATGGGAAACGGGGAGGAGAAGAAGCACTGTGGGTAAATTTGGAGACCGCAATGGCACCACAATCCGCACAGGGTTAGAATAGACCTCTTCTGAGGGAGGAAATGGACAAGGAAATGATAGAAAGTATACTTAGAATGGCAGAAAAAGGGGAGAGATTGCTGATGGGTGGTCTGAATATGCCAGATGTTAACTGGAGTGCAGTTGCAGCAGCCACTTCGAAGAGTGGGGTTATTTTAGATGCCCTACAGGGGGCATGCCTTAGACAACTAGTATTGGAGCCCACTCGAGAGGGAGCAATCTTAGACCTGGTTCTCTCAATTGGAGATGAAGAGAGGATCACAGATGTAGAAGTGGGTAGCCATCTGGGAACTAGCGACCATCGAACACTATGGTTCACAGTAAACACAGCAATAGAGTCAAGCCATACAAAGGCAAAAGTACTCGACTTTAGGAGGGCTGACTTTGCCAAAATGGGTGAGTGCCTAAGGAATGCACTAGCAAATGGGCAGGAAGGAGGGTGGAAGAACAATGGGAATAATAAAAACTGCCATCACAGAGGTAAAAGCCTTTGTGTGAAGCAAATAAACAAAACAAAACGATGTAAGAAACCACTATGGTTCTCAAAGGAAGTGGCAGTGAAGGTTCAAGAGAAAAAGAAAGCATTCAGGAAGTACAAGGAATCACAGAAGGAGTAGGACAGAGAACTGTATCAGTTAAAGCAAAAGGAAGCTGGGAAGGCAGTCAGAACAGCAAAGGCCCAAACCGAGGAAAAGATAGCCAACTCAGTTAAGAAGGAATAAAACCTTTTATAGGTACATCAGGGCGAAGGAAGACCAAGGAGGGATAGTGAGGCATAATAAAGGGAGGGAGGGTGGGCAGAGGGTGACTGTGAAAGGCAGAGATACTAAGCAAATATTTTTGCTCAGTATTTACAAAGGAAGAGGGGAGGTACCTAAAACAAACAGTAGAAACACTCTGGATACAGAAGTTGATACTAGCCCATTTACAGAAGAAAGGGTTCTGAAAGAACTCTAAAACTGAAGGTGGACAAAGCAATGGGGCCTAATGATTCATCCCAGAATTTAAAAGAACTAAGGGTAGAACTAGTGACACCACTGACTACCTTCTTTAACAAATCATGGGAGGATGGGGTGGTACCGAGGACTGGAGGAGGGCAGATGTGATTCCCCTTCACAAAAGTGTGAGCAAGGCTGAAGCAGGAAACTACAGACCTGTTAGTTTAACCTCAGTGGTAGGGAAAATGATGGAATCACTTCTGAAGGAAAGAATTGTCGAGTATCTAGAGGCCAGAGGGGCATAGGACCCAAGGCAGCATGGATTCACAGCGGGAAGGTCATGCCAGACAAATCTGATAGATTTCTTTGACTGGGTGACCAAAGTAGTAGATCAGGGAGGGGCTGTGGGCATGGCCTACCTAGACTTTAGCAAGGCATTTGACACAGTCCCACACAAAGATTAATATACAAGTTAGCCAGCCTGGGAGTGGGTCCCAAGATGACAGCCTGGGTAAAGAATTGGCTGGAGAATAGGACACAGAGAGTAATAGTAAATGGAGTCCACTCTGAAGAAAGGGGTTACTAGTGGGGTACCACAGGGTTCAGTATTAGACTGGTCCTCTTCAATGTCTTTATGGCGACATTGCAGAGGGACTGGAAGGAAAGTACGCCTCTTTGCAGATGACACAAAGATCTGCAACAGAGTTGATGCACAGGTGGGTGGAAAGGATGAGAAGGGACTTGGCAAGGTTAGAGGAATGGTCAAATGTATGGCAGCTTAGATTCAATGCTAAGAAGTGAATGTAATGCACCTGGGAAACAAAACCCAGGGAAGAGTACACAATGGGGGTGAGCTACTAACAACAACAAAATGGAAAGGGACCTGGGGTAGTCATATCAGATGACCTAAAGGCGGGCAGGCAATGTGAGAGGGCAGCAAGGAGGGCTGGGGGATACTGGGATGCATAGGAGAGAAGTCACTAGTAGAAAACAGGAAGTTATTATCCCTCTGTACAGACAGCTGGGTGAGACCCCATCTGGAGTACTCGTGCAGTTCTGGAGACCCAATCTCCGCAAAGACATAGACAGGATGGAAGCTGTCCAGAGGAGGGCAACTAAATGGTGCAGGGTCTGCAACCGAAGACATATATGAAGAGACTTAAGGAGCTTAATATGTATAGCCTTGAGGAAAGGAGGGAGAGGGGACATGATAGAAACTTTCAAGTACCTCAAGGAATCAACAAAGTCCAAGAGGGTAGCATCTTTCAAAAAAGAGGTGTGCAAGAACAAGGGCACAATTTGAAGATAGAGGCGGCTCAGAGGTAATTTAAGGAAGTATTTTTCACAGAGAGGTTGTGGATGCATGGAGCGGCCTTCGGAGTAGGTTGTGGAGTCAAAAACAGTGGTGGAATTCAAGCATGCATGGGACAGTCGTAAGGCAATTCTAGAGGTTGGGGGTAGGAAAAAGTAGGCTGCTGGTTAACTAGGATCTGCAGCTTATCCATTAGGTAGGGAAATGGGCAGACTGGGTGGGCCAAGCGGTCCTTATCTGCCGTCAGATTCTATGTAGGTTATATTAAGTGTGCTGTGTTTTCAGTGCTTGGGTCCAGAACATTTTTGCCGTAACTTCTGCTCAAAAGCTATTAAAAAGAGGGCCAAAAGACTAGAAGAGATGGCTTCTAATAATGCTTCTATTAAGGAGGGGTCCACTGCCCTGCCTAAGCCTAAAGATAAGGACCCCTTTAGAAAATGAGTTTGATAAGCAAAACAATAAAAATGGTGACATGCCAAAAAAAAAAAAAAATGGTAAACAGACCACTGAGTCTGTTCTAGCAAAAAACTATGTAAAAGACAAGCATACCACTGCCCTTCCTGCATCAAGGCAAGGGGAGACACCAGTGGCAAAAAAGCATGAAGAAAAAAAAAAAAAAAAGAGGGTCAGTCCCTAATAAAGATTTACCCCCTGTAAATGAAATGGCAGAGGCATGGTACCTATATCAAACTTTACAGGGTATGGGGGGCTTTTTCTCTGCTCCCTCTACTCCTGTTAACCCTAGCAGCTCTGTCCCAACCTACTACGTTCCGGGGATGATGATGATGATGATGATGATGATGATGATGATGATGATGATGGAGAGGGAGGAGAAGAAGAAGAGGAAGAGGAGGGAGAAGAGGAGGAGGAGGACGATGACAACCAGCCTCTGGTGCTGGACATTGTGCCTGACCCATTCTTTGGTACATCTCCAGATGGCCAGCAGGACCTTTCCTCTCTCCTGACCTTCTTATAGCACATGGTGCACACCCTGGACCTCCCTGCTCAGGAGTCCACTGAGGATGATGAAGACGATAAAATTATGATGGGTCTTCCTCCTACAAAAAAAGATTGTGCTTCCTACATACAAATCCTTCAAGAAATCCAGTGTGAAGCTCCGGCAGGCCCTTCTTCCGTGTCAGGAGTAGATAAGATAGTGGATAGAAAATATCCTGTGGCTAAACATGAGGCTGATTTTCTTTATACTCATCCCAGCCACGAAGGGGTGGTTCATGCCACAGCCTGTGATAAGGCTAAGGTCCCTCTCACCTCTATGCCTCCTGAAAAGGAGTCACAAAAATTAGATGCTATGGCTGAAAAATCTTGTACCACAGCCTCTTACTTAGCATATACTGCTAAGTTCCTCAAGGCTCTTTGGAGTTCAGTTCAGGTCATTCTGTCACACAAATCTGACCGGACGTCCCAGAACATTGCTGAAACAGTGAAATCTGGTCTGGAAGACACCAAATACCAGTTTCACATGGCTGCAGACACTAATGACACAACAACAAGGATCATGGCTCAGGCTGTCTCTCTCAGACGTTTTGCCTGGCTACGAAGAACTAATTTATCACAGGACACCCAGTCCAAAGCTGTCTCCTGTGAAAATATTCCCTTTGTTGGGACAAAACTGAAACATACATGAAAACGGTGGAGGAGTACAAGTCCACGTATGAAAGTAATGTAGCCAAGCAGAAAGCCTCTACATCCCAGAAGTCTCATCCTATGGGTAATAGAGGCGGGGTACTTCCACAGGGCATTCTATCCTATGCCCTTGTCTTTGGATTTCTCTCAAATGAGAGATTATTTTAGGGGAAGAGGCAGGAGGGGTCAGAGGAGAGCTGCCACCACTCCTGCCCCTGTCACACAGTGTAAGTCCTAACTTCTGCAATCAGGTCACCTCTCCTCCTCCAGTAGTGGGCAATCTCTCCCACTACCTCCAAGCTTGGACCAACATCACCACAGACAAGTAGGTCTTGGAGGTAGTGGAAAAAGGTCTACCCCTACAGTTCAAGCAGTTTCCTGCCCTTCAGGATCTGGCTCTGTCAAAACCCCTATCCCTAACAGAAAGATACCTGTTGGAGCTGGAGGTGAAGACTATTATCAGCCAAAGTGGTGGAGAGGGTTCCCCTTTCACAGCATGGAAAAGGTATCTACTCCAGATACTTCCTGACATTAAAGAAAAATGAGGATTGGCAACCTATTTTAGACCTGAGATATATAAATAGGCACCTACTCAAACCAAAATTCAAAATGATTACCCTTCAAATGGTAGTACACTCCAGCAGTGAGACTGGCTAGCCTCCCTTGATCTTAAGGATGCCTATTTCCACATACCAATAAGGCAGTCCCACAGAAAGTTTCTGAGGTTTCAGGCTACATTCAAGTCATTGCCAGTTTGCAGCCATGCCCTTTGGCCTCACCTCTGCTCCCATGAGTATTCATGAAGTGCCTGTCTATAGTGACATCCCTCTTGAGAAAGCAGGGCATCTCAGTCTTTCTATACCTGGACGACTGGCTCATAGTGGGCAAGACCCCTTAACAAGCCAGAGAGGCTGTAAACCATACAAGACAGACTCTGTCCTTTCTGGGGTTTCTAATCAACGAACAGAAATCCCATCTGGAACCCTCTCAGCTCCTCAACTTCATAGGAGTAGACTTGGATATTCAGCAGGCAAAAGCCTTTTTTCCCTCAGAATAGAATTCAAAACTTTGACTGCAGCAACTTCTTTTCTGCTAGGCCAGCTAAGGCCTATGTGGCATTTTCTACAGCTCCTGGGCCACATGGCCTCCATGACAACTGTGATCCCAGGGGTAAGGTTTCAAATGAGAGACATTCAGTATCATTTGCGAGCCCACTGGTCACAAAAGAAAAATTCTCTGTCCAAGCTAATACCAGTGACAAAACACTGCTTCAGGCTCTCAGGTGGTGGAAGGAAGAGGAAAACCTCTTGGTGGGCATCCCCTTTCAGCTCTTCAGTCAGTGGCACTTGGACACCAAAGGAGTCCAAAGGCCACATAAATCTTCTGGAACTCAGAGCTGTGTACCTGGCACTGAACGCTTTCACCCTTCAGGTCAGAGACACACTGTTCAGATCAGAACAGACAACATCATTGCTATATTTTATATAAACAAGCAGGGTGGCACGAGGTGTACTGCCCTGTGCACAGAGGCCATGAGAATCTGGTCTCTGGCCTATTCCCTGGATGTGAGTCTCTCTGCTATACACCTCCCAGGCAAGGACAATACACTGGCAAAAGCTCTGAGTCGCATCAGTCAAGGTCACAACGAAGGGACTCTGAACAGACAATTCTGTGCCACAGTCTTCAGGGGGTGGGGCACACCAGAGGTGGACCTGTTTGCATCCCACCTCAACTGCCTGCTTCCTCTGTACTGCTGCAGACCCCCAGCAATGGGCATTCTCCCAGCAGATGCACTAGTTTTGAACTGGACAGAGAAGTTTCTGTATGCCTTCCCTCCATTTCCCCTGTTACACAGAGTGCAAGTGAAGCTCAGGGATCAGCCTGCAGCCATGATCCTCATAGCTCCAGACTGGCCAAGGCAAGCCTGGTATCCTCTTCTACTGGCCATGTCCCACAAGAAGCCGATTCGACTTCCTCTGACTCACTGTCTCCTCACCCTACCACAAGTAGGGGTGAATTATCCAGACCTGGAATCTCTTCACCTCAAAGCCTGATTCTTGAGGAGCTAGAATTCCCAGATGCACAGTATTTGGAACAAGTTCTGAAAATTCTTTGCATGGCTAAAAAGCCAAGCACAAAGAAACCCTATGCAGCAAAATGGGAAAGATTTTCAATCTGGTGCAAAGGAAAAAGAATTAGACCCTCTGAAGGCCTCTATCCCTTCCCTTTTGGACTATTTAGTTCATCTGCAATCAGGCATCAAGGCCTCATCCTAGAGACTTCACTTAGCTGCAGTTTCAGCCTACCTTTCCACTGGGAAGGAAAAGTCTATCTTTCTAGGCCCACTTTCAAAAAGTTCTTTGAGGGCCTCCTTCATTTGCAGCCCCCAATTAGGGAACCTGTTCCCCACCCTTGGAACCTTAACCTCTGCATTACTAAGCACATGGAGCCCCCCCCCCTTCGAGCCCATGGCTACAGCCCACATCAAGTACATTACCTGGAGTGCCTAGTGGCTATCACTTCTGCAAGAAGGATTTCAGAACTGCAAGCACTCTGCACTGAGCTTAACTACATGGTCCTCCATAAGGACAAAGTAGAGCTCAGAACAAATAGGAAATTCCTTCCCAAGGTGGTCCCAAGGTGGTCTCTGAGTTCCACCTGAATAACCAGTCCATTACTCTCCCTGTCTTTTTCACTGACAATTCCACTCCAAGGAAAAAAAGGCTTCTCAACCTAGATGTCAGGAGAGCTCTGTCCTATTACATGGAGCATACCAAAAGGTCAGAGGCTCCTCTACTTAGCTTTTCCTCACTTACAGTGAGGTGGGCAAGGGAAAACCAGCCACCAAGAGAATTCTGTCTCTCTCTCGCTGGATAGTTTCCTGTATTCACTTCTGTTATGCCAAGGCTGGAAAACAGCCCCCCGCACGGCCTCAGGGCCCACTCTACTAGGGACACTGCTGCCTCTGTGGCAGCTGCAAGGGACATCCCCTTGCTAGAGGTCTGCAAAGCAGCTACCTGGAAGACTGTACACGCATTCATAAAGCATTAGTGCCTGGATGTACAGTCAAGGTCTGATGCCAGATTTGGCAGGGCGGTCCTGCAGATCCTCTTCCCTAAGTAGGTTCTGTACATGCCTCCCAACTGTACTGCTTTGTAGTCTACTATTGTTACTGATGCTAAAGGACTCCTGGGGTGAAAAGAAAAAATTACTTACCGTAGTAATTCTATTTCTTCCAAGGGGTCCTTTAGCATCAGTAACCTCCCACCCTGCCGCCCCAGGCACCTACTGTATGTTAAGAGGGCTCTGCTTCTGTATCTTTTTGCAAATTTGTTCAGTTTTTTTGGATTGTTTTTAGAGCATGTTAATGGTTAATTATAGTCTTTTTATAGTTCATGTTATTGCATGGTTTTAAAGCCTGTTGGCAGTCCTTTTAGTCATTGTTCTCCTTTTGTCTTTGAAAAAATTCTGAAGCACTTTGGGCTCTTTGCACTCGGCACTACTTCCTGCTTGCTTCTGGTTGGCCACTCTGTTTTGATGAATATTCTTGGCTCCACCTCTGAGACAGTTCAATCTGGTCACATTACTACTATTGTTATTGATGCTATAGGACCCCTTGGAAGAAACAGAATTACTACAGTGAGTAATTTTTTCTTATCAACTAGCTTTATGTTTCTTGATTGTTTTGTAACTAAAATTTGCACTGTATATTGTATAGTACCTTGATATTTTTGTAATGAACTGTATCAATTTTAGTTATTTGTCTATCTGTCTTTAGACGAGTATGTTGGGAGCGGTTCGGAAGTTGTTTTCAGGTTATAATTGTTGGTTATGGGAATATGTTTTTTCAGTTTACCATCTTCACTGAGCATGGATTGTTACTCCTTTGTAATGTTTTGGAGGATTGATGTTACGGGACAGTATGTCACAATGAGAGGTACCCAATTATATGTATTTCTTTTCTTGTACTGTAGCATGTTTTTTTCCGGTATTTATACTGTATTTTACATTTTTCTGTCTGTGGTTATCGTTAGTGACAGCCTTAAATCCATTGGTCAGTGCAACAAGGCGTATGGAAAGGCTACCAGGGTGTGGGGATATATAGGAAGTAGATTTGATGCTAGAAGAAAGGAGGCAAGGCTGCCTCTGTACAGGTCCCTAGTAAGACCCCCTGATGAAGCATCATGCTAAAGATGCAAAGCACCGGAGTTTGTGCTGTGGCTTCGGTTTGTCTTTTCACCCTGGATGCCTTGAGGTTGTAGTTATTTTATGACTTCTTACTCTATTTTGAGTGCTGCCTAATGTGCTTTTTTGTGTCTGTGGATATGTTTAGCACCCACTCGTACCCATGAGCATGTTTTCTTGTGTGTCTTTCTGCCTAGTAAGGCTGCACCTGGAGCACAGCACACAAGTCTGGAGTCCGCACCTCAAGAAAGACAGAGACCACATAGAGACCATAAAAAGGAGGGCAACAAAGATGATCCAAGTAGTCTGAAAAAAGATAGACAGACCTTAACATGTATACACTGGAGGGAAAGTTGGATACGAATCAAACATACAAATGCTTGTGAAGAATCAATGGGTGGACTGTAAAGACTTGTTCTTTAGGAGGGTCAGTCCTGGAACCTGTCCTTTTCTCTCCCCCCCTCCCGGCCTCTGACCCAGATCTCCTTAAACCTACCACCAGTGCCCTGATCCCGTCCTCCAGTCATGTCAGCCAGTCACCCCGAGACCCCTACCAGCCCACCCATGCACACCACTGTGTTGCCCCATCGACTTACCCCTTGAGGCTGGAGTCGCCCTTCAGCTCCCTGGACTTGCTATCCTCCATGCTATCTGGCCACCCATTGCAGAGGTGTGGCTGGTGGTATCTTTGGAGGCTGGCCACAGTAATGTGCTGCAGGACGGCCCAGTTTCCAGTTGTCTTGGGTGGCACAGCTGGTAGTGCAATCGGAACAGTATTCCGAGCAGCCTGGGTTCAAGTCTAAAACCAAGGCACTTACTTCTTTCTCTATTCTGTTTGTATGTGTTCCATAAATATGCACACCGCACTCTTGTGATTGAAAATATAATTATCTGTGCAGCACCAGGTTGTGCATCGGAGAAAGAGTAATGTGCTCCAGGACGGCCCAGTTTCCAGTTGCCTTGGGGGCACAGCCGGTTGTGCAGTCAGAACTGTATTCAGGGCAGCCTGGGTTCAAGTGCCAACTTACTTCTTTCTCTCTTCTGTTTGCATGTGGACAGGCTGCACTGCTTGTATGTGATGCTGCTTCATCCTGCCCTCCCATGATGCCTAATTAACTGTCACCAGGCAGCCAGACTCATGACCCCTCTCCATGGCTCATGGCATGCATCGGCACAGAGAGGGGCCATATAAACACAATTTTCAAAGGGAGCGGGAGGGAGGTCAAGGCAATACCAGAGCTGACTGGAACTCGCATCTGAGAGGCTGTGTAACTAGGCTGTAAAATGTCCCCTCTCACTGTCCTCTCTTCTAGGGTGTACCTGTTGACATTCCTCAGTCTCTTCTCATAGGGCTTCTTGTGCAACCCCAACACCATTTTAGTTGCCCTCCTTTGGACCACCTTCACCCTATCTATGTTCTTTCTGAGGTGTGGTCTCCAGAATGGGACACAGCACTTCAGATGGGGTTGCACTGGTGAGCAGTACAGCGGCAACACCACCTCTCTCCTCCTGCTGGGGATACCTCTGCCTGTGCTTCCCAGCATCTCACTAGTTCTGCCTCCTGCTTTGTCACATTGCCCTGCCCCCTTGAGGTCTTCAGATATGATAACCCTGAGGTCCTGTTCCTGTCTAGTTACTTGTCTGTATGTCCCACCCATCCTATACTCAAGAACAGTGAGCCCCAATCATTGCTGTGAGAGTGCATGTCAGGGGTGGGGCATCTGCACTGAACTAAAGAGACTTTTCACCATCGCAGCCCAGCACTCTTCCTTGCTGCCAATCAGGGTCTTCTGTGCAGACCAGCCTGCCATCTTTGCTTCAGTGGTCATGAACCTTTTTTAAGCCACTTACCTTTTGGTGCCATGTGAGCTGTCCCAGCATGTGTGGACCAGCAGGAGTGGGAGTCCTTGAGGGGAGCCACCAGAGTGAGGCATCAGGATGCCAGAGGACTCTGCTAAATTCCTTCCTGCAAACTGTAAGTGCACTTGTATCTTGTGAACTGCCTAATAATTTGGGATTACTGCTGTGGTGTTGCTGCTTCTTGATCGGACCTGTGAGTTTTGTATTGCTGTATAGTTTTTAGGCCACCTTGTATTGTACTGTCTTAAATAGCTGGGGTCTTGTATCTATCGTCCAGCACTTTATTGTATTGTTATGTATTTTAGTTCTTGCAGTCCTTATCTTTGCACAGGTGTTGAAGCTTATTCATTTATTAAATGAGTTGTTATTAGCTCAGTTTGCCTTTCCTGGTGAAACTTTTAAAATAACTGAATAAACTACGTACATACGTATGTATTCCACACCAGGTTTCATATGCCCTGTTTTTGACCACTCCTGGAGTTTCCCATGGTAACTGTGCATTTTCTTCACCACCCCCCCTCAAGTGTCCACATTATAACAGATTTTGGTATCACCTGCAAAAAGGCATACCTTTCCCCCTCCATTTCTTCTGTAACGTCCCCTATGACCACTATTGACGAGGACAGTTCCCAGTACCGATCACTGTGGTACCCCACTGGTCATTCTCCCACCTTTAGAGTGAGTGCTGTTCACCACCACCCTCTGTCTCCTATCCGTTAACCAGTTTCTAACCCAGTTAATCACTTTGGATCCCACTCCTAGGCTGGTCAACTTCTTAATCGGCCTCCTGTGCATTACAGAGGCATTGCTAGTATCCAGATAGACCCATGTACTCTGCCCTCTCCTGATCCAGTTCCCTGGCCACACAGTCAAAGAAATGTATCAGATCGTTTGGCATGATCATCCCCCTGTGTATATCTGTGTTGCTTGTGGTCCTGCAGTCTATTGAACACTAGATCCTCTAACAGTCTTTCTTTCAGTGGGGTTTCCATCAATTTCCGCAGCACTGAAGTGAGACTGACCAGCCTATAATTTCTAATGCCCTCCCTGCTGCCGCTCTTGTGTAGAGGGACCATGTTGGCCCTTTTCCAGTCCTCTGGAACCGTCTGTTTCTGGTGAGCTGTTGAACAAGGCTTTCAGTGGGGCATCTAGCACCTCCCAGAGCTCTTTTAGTACCCTGGAGTGCATGCCTTGCAGTCTCAAACCTTTATCCAAGCCAGTGGCTGGTACTTGTTTTGGACAGCCACTGCTGGCAGACTCTGCTTCAACTATATGATCCTGTTCTTGTCCCTGCCTGTCTACCCAGAACTGGTCCTCATCTGCAACACCCGGGCCTATCTTCCTGGTTCCCCCTCACCTGTGTCCTTAACCATGGCACTCCCACCCCTGCATCCTGGAGTGTTGCTACTGTAGTTGCCACTCAGGCATGCCAACTCTGGCCTCGAACCTGCAGCGGTTGCAGAAAAACCCATCCACGGCCACAGCAATGAAAGCATACATTATGCTACACGCACAGCACATTGGATGAAGTGCCATGGTCCTGGACTAATTCCCACTGTACCTTTATTTATTTAGAAATGTTTCACCAGGAGGCACACTGAGCTGAGGTTCGTTTCCAGGTGTGACCTGGGGGAAGGGGAAATACAAGCAAGTAAAACATCAGACCTAGCAACAATCAGGGGAAGTGGGAAATTCAGCAGTACATTTATATAAACTGATAGTATATATGAGCAAGTAAACATCTGACATAACAGCACTCAGGGGAAGGGAAAGCAGGAAAATTCAGCAGTATATTATTTATATAACCAGATGGTGCAATTATACATTCCAGACCCGGCTGTAGAGTGGAGTAGTGCTTGGTAAACAGTATGCAGTGATGTAAATTGGAAAAGTGTGAATATAAACAGGCAGTACAATTACAGCAGTATAACATCCAAAGCTGTGATGCGAACAGTGATTTATGAACAGGAAACGGTGACTGAGTTGGGACAAGTGTGAATGGAGAGACTTGCGTGATAGCTGGGACAGTATCTAGGATGATTAGATCACCCCCACAGAGATGGGGAAAGAAGTGGGGTAGGATCTAGAAGGGGCTAGATTAGATGTGAATAGGGGGTGGATCATGTGGAGAGAGAGAGATTAATTGCAAGTGCAGATGTGGGGAGGAGATGGAGATGGGTTGTGAGGAGGGATAATTAATTGTTAGCATTGAAAAAGTCAATCTGGTCCACTCCCTTAGTTTAATTCCAGGTCAGCACACTTCCATTAGCATTAGCCTTGTGCTCGTTCCCTCTGATTGTTTGCCACTGACTCACTCAGAGCCTGACTTATGCAGTATGGTATGCTTCTGTTCTGTGATTCAGAAACAAAAAAGTTTCAACTGCTTCCTTAACCCAAGACTACTTTACAGCTTTACAGACACATGACCTTATGCCTCAAGAGTGTGGTGTTTCTCTCATCATTTCTTCTGTGTATATCTGGTGACAGCAGATTGCATGGCTGCATATCACAGATTTTTTGTGTGACTAGGATTGAAGCTGATATTTTAGAGTTGTCTATTTTGATCAGTGTGTGTTTTTTTTTCTTATAGAGCTCAGCTTTTATATTTCCACTTTCTCTGATGTACTGTATATATTGCGGTGTCCAGTATATTTATTCTGGTGTTAGCATATTCGGTGATGAAGTTTACAGCTGGGTGGAAGTCATTGAATTCCTAGTAAAACTGTTTTGTTTCTATGTCTTCTATCCTGATGAGCAGTACACTGCGTATGTGTAGCAAAGCTAGTGGTTGGATATCTTGCTAAAGAAGAGTGGAATAAAAGACCCACTCACCATAATACTTAGTACCTTAAAAACTTTATGTATTGAAACAGAAAAAATCCAGAGGCACATAAGTGCTCAAACCAGCATTTTGGAGGAAAAAATCTCCATTAGGATATTTCAAACGTCAAACTTTATTGGATTTCAAATTGAGATTAAATTATCTCTTTTGCAGTTGAATCCACATTTAACATAACATCACATAAACAGACAGACATACATACATACATAATTTCAGTTTCAATATAATATTGATTAATTTTAGTTATACACAAACCCAAATATCAATAATTTATCCATAACAATTACAGTGTTTGCTATATAAAGTCATTAAAAAAAGATTTAAAATGATTAAATGGTAACAATACTGTGCATTTCCACCTTTTGGATATTAGTTCCCAAGTTTTAGGCACTAAATTTGAAATTGTTTTATCACCAAATTTTGTTCTGGTTCTAGATCTAATAAAACCTTTCCGGACAGAAGATCTTAAATTATATTGACTCTGTATTCTTACTTGCAATATATTTAACAAAAAAAAATAGACAATGACCATTGTACAAACTTATACACAAGTAAATTCCAATGATAATCTCTCCTATCAAATAATGAAAGAAGACCTGAATTTTGATATAGCACACAACAATGAGTTCTAAAAGGAAGATTTGTTATAAATCTCAACGCACTATTAAAGAGAACATCCAAGGAACACAGCAATGATTTTTTTTGCATTTTTGTAAATTATATCACCATAATCTAATATTGGTAAAAATAAGGCAGAAACCAATAATTTCCAAATCTTTAAACTAAAGAGAGTTATATCCCTATAAAAGAAACTCAGAAGTCTCTTCAGTCTCATTGACATAGACATTATATGCAATTCAAAAGTAAAATTTTTATCTAGTATAACTCCTAAATATTTATAGGGGTTTACTCTTTCTATGTCAATTGCTGATAAAGATCTAAGCTCCTTTATAGTTGAGTCTTTAAAATCTTTTCTACCAAACATCATCCACTGTGTTTTTTTCTCATTCAGAAGCAATCTCAAATTAACAAATTCCCTCTGTATTTTATTAAAATCTTGTTGCAAAACAACCATTGCCGTATCCACATCATCACTCATGGTGTACAAAATTGTATCATCTGCGTAAAGTTGTATACAAGTTTTAGGTGAACAATAATTTGGTAAATCATTTATATATAATAGAAAAAGGAAGGGGCCAAGCACAGACCCTTGAGGTACCCCATTTAATAGGGTAGCTGATGAACACATACCTCCTATTTTAACAGATTGTAATCTCCCAATCAAATAGCTATGAAACCAGCCTAATGCTGGAATACCTAATCCAACATTTTTTAACTGATTAAGTAATATAATATGATGAACTGTGTCGAATGCTTTCGAAAATCCAGAAATAATGATGGAACTTCCTGTTTTTTGTCAAAAGCATTCGACAGGTCATCAACTACTTTTAAAATTGTATATGTAGTATTATGCCCCTTTCTAAATCCTGATTGTAAATGTGTTATTATATTATACTTAAGATAATTAGTTAATTGAATACTCACAAGTTTTTCAAGTATTTTTGCACATATTGGTAATACTGAAATTGGCCCATAAGATCCTGGGTTTGATAAGTCACCCCCTTTAAATACTGGAATAACAAAAGCTGTTTTCAGATCAATTGGTAATTCACAACTATCCAAAGAAAAATTAAAAATATATGTAAGATGAGGTGCTAATAATTCAGCTGCCAATTTTAGAAAAAGGGGGGAGGGGGGTCTCATCACATCTAGGACCTTTTCTAATATTTAAAGTCTGTAACTGTTTTTTAATATCATATAATTGAATTGGACTAAATGAAAACACAGGTCATTTAAGTCCACTACCAAAATCAATATCCAAAACAGGGAGTGGCAAGTCTGGATGCATTTTTTTAAATGCATCACCATCAGAGACAAAAAAGGAATTCAATACATTTATTTTGTCAACATCCGTCACAAAAGGTTTTCCTTCAAATGACAAAGATGTTGGCAAGTTAACTGAACCTTGACTTCCCTTCATCAAATTTATGCCTTTCCATAGTGCACATGGATTTTTTTCTGATAAGGAGAAATAATCTTCATAATATTTCCTTTTTTTGTTTCCTAATATTTTTAGTACAATTATTTCTAACGACCTTAAATGCCAAGATATCTTTAATTTTAGCTATATGCCATAATTTTGATTTTTTTTTTAAATTAAATCCTTCAATTCTTGTGTTATCCAAGGCACTCTTTTTCTTTTATTTACGTTTTTTAATTTAAGTGGGGCATGTTTATTTATAACTTTCACAAGAGACCATTTAAAGAAAAGCCATGCTGTGTGTTCATCTGGGCAAGTATACATTAAATTCCATTGAATTTGTGCCACATCATTTAAGTATGCCTGTTCATTAAAATGATTAAACATCCTTACATAAATAAATTGTGATTGTCGTTTCTCCATCTGAGTGTCCCTAATACAAGAAATGTAACAGTGATCACTCACATCATTTTCATGAACTGCTGATATATATCTTTCAGGTCTATTTGTAAATATTAAATCCAATAAAATATGTTTTTCATTATTTGATTTATGCAGTCGAGCAGGTGTATTAATCAATTGCTGCAAATTACGAGCTGCAAACTGATTTAGAATCGTTAATTGAGGAATTAACATATTCCAATTAAAATCTCCAAGCAGTACTGTCTCACAATTTATAAAGGGAGCAATATGTTCACGCAAAGTTTGTAATGCAAAACTTTTAGCAGATGGGGGTCTATAACAGACCATAATATTTAATAAGAGACCTGTATTTCCTTGTATTTGTACAATTAACAAGCCCAATTGATCTGGAAATGTTTTAGCAAGTTTCTATTGACCCTTATATATGTTATTTAAATATAACATAACCCCCCCTTTTTATCTATCCTGCCTAAAAACATTATAATTCTCTATGGATACATCAGCATCTTTGATTTTAGATGAGAGCCAAGTTTCTGTTAAAGTTAATACATCTGGTTTAAATGTTTCAACTTGAGTTCTTATTATATCCAATTTGGGTAACACACTTCTAACATTTAGGTGTAAAAAACCCAAATTTTTCCTTTCCCCAAAATCAACCAAAGAACAGTCATTTCCCAACTGAGGACCGGGGTTCACATGTACATCACCAGAGATCATCAAACTAATCAATATCAATTTCCTAATCCATACAAACTTCTTTTTTGAATATATTTTCAATTTTTGTGTATCTCTAGTATGTTTATAGTACATCTCAGGTGCACGCACATGTGAAATCCACAGCCCTCAGTTAATACTAAAACAAAGCTCTCAATCAAATCAAACCTCTCTACATATACATTGGGAAGAAAGATCTCATTTCCTACAAATTGTATGGGAACATAATTTCCCCCATTAGGGTTATCCCTTCCCACAATACACAGTATTGCTAATAAAACTACCAGTATAACACGCATGATAACAGCGTACATACCTGCTAAAAGTCTAATAAAACAAACTGAATTATCAAACATGCAATTTATACTTTAAAAATAAAAGCAAAGACTGTTGCAGTGTAAAAATGTTCTCTTCCGAGTGACGCTCGTGCCACTCATGCTCGCGCAGTAGCAGCACAAGATTTAAATAGCTGCTCTGCCCCTCCTCCCAGTGCAATGTAGATGCTGTCTGCTGCCCCCTCACAGCTGAATCAGCTTCAGCAGACTGCAGGATGTAACAAGCACTCAGGTTGAGCAATGGCACAGTTCACAAACTAGCTGGATGACACAGTTACTGCAGCTTTCATTTACACAGCAGTTGTAGCGCTAAAAGATGTACCTGGTCAGTGAAATAGCAGCAAAAGGTTTAAATAGCTGCTCTGCCCCTCCTCCCAGTGCGATGTAGATGCTGTCTGCTGCCCCCTCACAGCTGAATCAGCTTCAGCAGACTGCAGGATGTAACAAGCACTCAGGTTGAGCAATGGCACAGTTCACAAACTAGCTGGATGACACAGTTACTGCAGCTTTCATTTACACAGCAGTTGTAGTGGTAAAAGATGTACCTGGTCAGTGAAATAGCAGCAAAAGGTTTAAATAGCTGCTCTGCCCCTCCTCCCAGTGCAATGTAGATGCTGTCTGCTGCCCCCTCACAGCTGAATCAGCTTCAGCAGACTGCAGGATGTAACGAGCACTCAGGTTGAGCAATGGCACAGTTCACAAACTAGCTGGATGACACAGTTACTGCAGCTTTCATTTACACAACAGTTGTAGCGCTAAAAGATGTACCTGGTCACTGAAATAGCAGCAAAAGGTTTAAATAGCTGCTCTGCCCCTCCTCCCAGTGCAATGTAGATGCTGTCTGCTGCCCCCTCACAGCTGAATCAGCTTCAGCAGACTGCAGGATGTAACGAGCACTCAGGTTGAGCAATGGCACAGTTCACAAACGAGCTGGATGACACAGTTACTGCAGCTTTCATTTACACAACAGTTGTAGCGCTAAAAGATGTACCTGGTCACTGAAATAGCAGCAAAAGGTTTAAATAGCTGCTCTGCCCCTCCTCCCAGTGCGATGTAGATGCTGTCTACTGCCCCCTCACAGCTGAATCAGCTTCAGCAGACTGCAGGATGTAACAAGCACTCAGGTTGAGCAATGGCACAGTTTACAAACTCTGGTACACACACTATTCTGGTATTGTGTCTAAAACAGAACTTATAAATTGTTCTAAGTAAAGTTATAGTTATTCATAATAGTAAAAAATGTATGCACATACACAATGGTGATACATAAATGGCGATATAAGAGTGCACTCGGCCCATAAAATGTCTTAATGCAAATTGTGCTCTAAATCTACAGAAGTATCACTGTATTGTTAATTTGAGTATGGGTAACCATAATACAATTTAAATTTCAAAGTAACACATATTCAAAAAGAAAAAAAAATATATATTATTCCTCCCATTTGCATACTAATTGATACCTTTTTAATAAATTTAATTGGTATAGCTCTGTAGTTTAGCAATTTTTCATACCCTTGTAATGAGAACTGACAATGCTTTGTAGCCAAGCTCACAAAACAATTATAATTTGCATAAAACCACTCTTAAATCACTTCATTCTATTTTCACTCCTAGCTTTCCCAAACCACCACATGTATTGGTGTGCGTTTGCCTGTTTTTAACTCTTAATACTGTGAAACACCCATGCTATACAAACTTACACTATAGTCTATAGTGTCCTGTACAGTTAAACATTGTGCCGGTAACATGCATATTTAAACAGAACCATTCACTTACACAAATGTGCTTTATTTTGTTTTCTCCAGCTTTTGTTTGTATATACTTCCTTCTGCAGACATGTTTCCTGCAGAGATAGCAGCACACTATTTGTAACCCCTATTACTTTTATAAATTAACATCACCGCCATGTGGTTTTATGCAAATTAATATGTTGTGAACTAGCCTGAGCAGCATTGTCAGTTCTTATTACAGGGGTATGAAAAAATGCTGAACTACATGGACCTATGAAATTTATTGAGAAGGTATGAATTTGTTTCCAAGTATTGTATATTGTATTACAAATGGAGAAAATATATATATTCTTTGCAAAAAAAAATACTTTGTTAATGCATTGGTTAGGATTATAGTGACAAAGGTAGGGAAATGTGGTGTTAGGGTTTCCAACCCTAACACCCAACCCCCACCCTGCAGGCAGCAACAGGAAAAAACATTATGGTTTCACCTCTCTTCCCTCTGTGCAAATCAGGCGGGGTGTGTGCCTTGGGGTTATCAGTGCTAATGCTTACCCCAGTCCATCAGTAAATAAGCTGAGATAGGTACAGTATATGCAAATGGGATGAGTGTTAGGGTTGACAGCCCCAAGGCACGCCCCATGCCTGATTTACAAAGAGGCAGGAGGTGAAACCGTGTTGGTTTTTCCTGTTGCTGCCTGCAGGGTGGGGGTGGGGTGTTAGGGTTGGAAACCATAACACCACATTTCCCTACTTTTGTCACTTTAAAGGGGAATTGTCATCAACAGTGTTTCTTAAAGGAGTAGTCCACCCAGAATTTGCATAAAACATATGTTATGCAGAGTGTTTTGATATGTATGTTAAGTCCTAATGTGCCCTTCCCTCTGTTTGGTATTAGGAGTTTTTCCTAAATTAGCCGGCTAGCTGTATGGTAGTTTTACGACCCCTGGGGATCTCCATCACAAATAGGTTTATTGGCTTTCTTTCTCCTGTAATGCACCCTGTCTCATGTGACACTGATGTAGCCATGCCCTTAGATTTAGCATGTGCACTGCTTTAAAATCAGTTTACAACAGCAGGTAACTGTTCTTATCCAGGGAGCAAAAATGGCAACAGTTACAGTTTAGCAGATACCTGAGAGCAAGCTAACTGGGGTCTCTGTAAGAAAACAGCTACTAAATAGCTCTAATTCATTATTTGTGTTTTCTGTGTATGTCAGGTCTAGCTAGCAGTAGTAAGTGTTTTCATTTTAAAATGTTATTTCATCAAACTACACACAGCAATAAAAAGCACAGTAATTGCCCCAGATCATCAGTGCAATATTTAGTAAAGACTGTAGCTGTTTTCTTACAGAACACCTACTCAGCTCTCAAGTATTTGCCAAACCATAAATGTAGGTACCATCATTTTACTAGAATGAACTGGGAGTTGGAGCTGATTTTGCTCTGACATCACTTTCATTTATTTATTTTTGTGTTTGTTTTTTGTTACAAATGTGAAGTGTCTTTTTAATAAAGTATAAAAATAGGTATGTGTGAGTTATTTAGTTTGGAGAATATTTGTTTTATTATTTCAAAAAGTGTGATACTCTAAATGTGTAGTGCAGTGAACCATTGTAAAATGGAATCAAATGTGTAGCTGGAATTATTTATTTATTTATTTATTGAATTGTTTCACTAGGAAAGATACACTGAGCAACTTAATGCTCGTCTCACGGTACGTCCTGGGGGAAGGGGAAGGGATATACAGAATACAGATATAACAGATATACAGAGTAAAATTTCAGGTAAATACATACATAAGGGTAATTATACATACAGATTATAAAACAGGAACATGGCACTTTGAGATACTAAAGGGTGTTGTAGTTGTAGAGTTCCAGTGCAAACAGGTCATAGGAGCGCATACACAGTAGAATCAGTACATAGGATACTAGGTTGACAATGCATAAATACAGACAGTACAGTAGTGCAATATGCAGTAGGGTGAGCACATTGAGAACCAGTCACCCCTATTTAAGAGCTGGTCAATAAGAATAAGTGCAAATAGTGGGGAGGCAGGAGAGGAGATGGGCGAAGAGCAGAGAAGGAGAGAGATAAGGAAGGGGGGGTCAGGAGCAGGTTCAAGAGGGTGTGAGGTAGTTGTGCAATGCAGTGGTAAGGGAATAGAGGGAGGAGGAGTGACTGATTTGGGAAGGGAGAGCATTCCACATTTTAGGCAGGTGGTAGGAGAAGGCTTTTTGACCAGAGGTAGTGGTTCTGCAGGGAAGTGGTAGGGTCCGAGTGTCAGCATGGGATCTCAGGGAATAGAGGTGGAGGGTAGGGGAGCCAAGAGAGGAGGAGATATAAGAGGGGAGGGAATAGTCACTGTCATCCTGTTGCTTTCCTGCCATACCACAGGCCGGAAAAAGCTGACTTCAAAGTGTTTTGCAGTTTCTAGGCTACAGCTTCATACCAAACACTTCATTTGTAAAAATAAATAAATATGAAAATCTTGTCACAGAGCAAAATCAGCACTAACTGCTAATAGAATACTGATACCTACATTTACAGTTTAGCAAATACTTGACATCTGAGTGGGGTTTCTGTAAGAAAACAGCTAGAGTCTTTATTAATTATAGGTAGCATTGATTATCTGGGCAGTTTCTGTGCTTTTATGGTTGTGTATAGTTTGATAAAATTAAAAGTTTTAAAATTAAAAAACACTCCTGCTAGCTAGACCTGATCCACATAGAAAACAAAAATAGTGAATTAGAGCTATTTAGTAGCTGTTGTCTTACAGAAACCCCTGTTAGCTTGCTCTCAGGTATCTGCTAAACTAACTGTTTCCATTTGTGCTCCCTGGATAAGAACAGTTACCTGTTGTTGTGAACTGATTTTAAAGCAGCGCACATGCTAAATCTAAGGGCATGGCTACATCAGTGTCACATGAGACAGGGTGCATTGTAGGAGAAAGAAAGCCAATAAACCTATTTGTGATGGAGATCCCCAGGGGTCGTAACACTACCATACAGCTAGCAGGCTAATTTAGGAAAAACTCCTAATAGCAGACAGAGGGAAGGACACACTAGGACTTAACACACATATCAAAACACTCTGCATAACATATGTTTTTTGCAAATTCTGGGTGGACTACTCCTTTAATGTCTCAAAGTCCATAAAAAGCTAATTTAAGTAAGTCATTGTATTTATATGTAAGTCTTTGCAGTCTAGAGTTATTCATATGTAAATCAGCCTGTAATTAAGGGCTGGGACAGCCATATGTTTTACGCTCCTGACAGGAAATGATGTCACAGATGATACAGTATGGTACAGGTTAAATAGGAAGTCATCTGTTTTATTAAGTGTGTTTTAAGGTGTCATTACAACACTTTCTACATTTATAATAATTTTGTATGTGCATTAAAACTAGTAAGTTATCACCTTTACATTTCAAACTGTTAGTAGTAATAATCCATCTTTAGGATTGCTTTAACCTCTAGGCTATACTGCCAGCTGATCATTAAAAGCTACACATATCTCAAAGCTGGCTCTGTGGTATCAACAGGTACTGGTGGCCCATATCAGGATTTCTAAACCCTGGCTGTGTTCATGTCAGTACAAATTTCTGGGGCTGTCACAGCACCCATTCTGTCTTATTCAGTTCCCTCTCTTACAGCCTTTTCTCTTACAATTTCAGGTGTGAGCTCAGGTCTACATGATGCAAATGTTGATACTTACCTACTGGCCTGGCATCATGGGGCCAGCCTTGAAATGTGTAGTTTTTGAGTTACAGCTGGCAGTACAGTCTGTAAGTTAAAACCAAGAGCTGTGAACCAGCTTCTTTCAACCAGCAGAATGGGCTTTTATTCCAACATGCTCTTCTTGTGTATTGTGTGATCAGAACAAGTCACTTAACGTCCCTGTAGTCCCAAAACACACCCAGAAGTAAGCTGTAGTTGTGTGCCTTTCCTGGACAAAGACAATAAAAAACTATCTGAGCATGTGTTATGATTCTGAAAATATTATGCTCTTTCTATCCAGATTTGACTTGGGGGTGGACGATGGTGGGGGGGACACCATTAATAGTTTATTAATTGTAAAAACACATAGATGGACAACATTGTTAAAAGATGCATAATAGAAACTGCATTATTAAAATATAGAATAATATATGGGTGGGTGGGTGTGTGTAACCAGAATTTTACACACACACAGTTTGGGGTTGCTACATTAACCCCAAGGGCAAAGTCCAAGGGGTTTATAAAAACATCCCACACCTAGGGTGTTTGCAAAATTCTGTTTTTTTCGCCCACGCATATATTATTTTATCTAATTAATGGTGATAATTTTTTTCCCATGCAGCACAGTTCAGTTAGTGCAGCACTTCACTCGAACACACACACACACACACGTGCACCCATTGACATGCATACACACACACACAGCCTGTCTCTCCCTTTTTTTTTTCTTTCTTTTTTTACATTACAGTGGGTGTGGCATTCTGGAAAGTTGCGGTCCATTGGCAGAGCTGCAGTGTGTAAGACACGCTCGAAGGGCATGAGCGGCAGGATCAACCAGATTAAATAAAAATAAAAATTAATTGTTTCCTTTACGGTAGAAAATCCCATTCCATCCAAAGTATTTCAGTAAGAAACTGTTATACTTTTAACTTCATCAAAAAAGTAAAATACTATTTTACTCTTGTAGGGATCTGCAACGGAAATTTAATCTTCTACAACTACTGCACCAGAAACTGCTCCTGAATGCCAAAAAAACAAAGGCGATGCTTTTTTCTCCCTTTTCATACATTAATAACCCCACAACTCAAGGTAATATTCCCCAGATCCACACTCTTCTTGGTGAATCGCTGGAATATGTTACTAAATCCAAATACCTGGGGGTGTGGATAGACCAAAAGCTTTCCTTTTGTGATCACATTGAGGATCTCTTAAAGAAGCTTAGGCAGAGGCTTGGCCTCTTCTATAGGATCAGACATTTTCTAACACTGGATGCCAGGAAGAGACTGGTCCAAACCACATTCCTTACCTTATTGGACTACGCAGATTTCCTTTGCAGCCAAGGCCCCTTGTCTGCCCTGGCTAAATTACACACTCTACCATCGGGCCCTGAAGTTCGTAACTGGTCTCCCATACTCCACACATCGCCGCTCCCTTTACGCCGCAGTAGGCTGGTCATCCCTCAACTACAGAAGACAGAGGAATGCAGCTCTCTGGACATTTAGGGCCATCACGAAGATGTTGCCTCAGTACATCTCGGATTGTCTTCCTCTAGGTGTGATAGGTAAATATGCCTTAGGGAGTTTCTCCATTATCTCCCTTGCAGTACCGAAGTTCAAGTCGTGCTTCGGCGGGTCTGCCATATCTCATGCTTTACCCTGTCTCTGGAACAACTTGCAAAAAACCCTAAAGTTGGCTTACCCAATCAAACTATCAGCTGTCAAAGCACTTTATTCTCACTCTATCAAGGAATCCTGTAACTGCTTCTCCTGATGTCACCTTCCCCTAGTATCAACTCCATCTGCTCCAGTGCATCCCTTTACTGGTACTTCTTTCCCACCCCTCTTGGGCAATGTTACAGCCTATAAGAACTTACCTGACTGCTCCTTCTATCCCACCCCTGTGTTATTTCCTTATTGTTAGTTCCTTTTCCATGTCCCCCTGGTTCCCACCTACACTCCTTGCTTACCCCCCCTTGACACTGTCGTGGTGTTTTGCTTTCCACTCCCTAACTGTTGCCACCTTCCCCCCTGCAATCACTACATGCCTTTTCGGGTACTCCATGTACCTCTCCTTACTCACTCTCTTGTGTCCCCTCCCACCTCCCATGCCCTACCAAGCTCCTTCAGTCAATAATTGTGTTCGAGGATGCTTCAAATACACATTGTAATTATAATTGTGTAGGTTTAACCTGTATATACTGTACTACAGTTGCTATACTTTTTAGCTGCATGCTTTTCATTGTCTTAGCTTAATGGCTCTTTTTAATACACTGTTTCATGTGTATTATAAACCTCCTGTCTATAATTACTGCTCTGTGTAAATACTATGTAAGTGTGAATTCATTTTGTATATACTGTTTACCCAATTATGATGTAAGTAAGTATTGCTTTGTATGTATTGTTAATCTCTCCCTTCCAGGTCCATGTAGAAAATGAGCTTGCTCAATGATGTTCGTCTGGTTAAATAGAGATTTTGATTGTTTGATTGAATAATCCATTTCAGATTATGCATGTTTTAACAGGGTTGTCCGTCTATGTGTTTTTGCAATTAATAAACAATTAATGGTCTCCTAATTTTTTTCTTTTCAAGTCAACATGCTCAGATTATTTTCACTGTCTTTGTCTGGGAAAGGCACACAACTACAGTACGGCTTGTTTCTGGGTGTGCTTTGGGACCACAGGGGAGGATAAGAGACTTGCTCTGGTCACACAGTATACAAGTAGAGCATGTTGGAATCAAACCCCATTCTTCTGGATGAATAAAGCTTGTTCACAACTCTTTGCTTTAACCTCTAGGCTATGCTGCCAGCTGTTAATCAAAAACTACACATTTCAAGGCTGGCTCCACGATGCCAGGCCAGTACGTACGTAGCCACATTTGCATCTTATAGACCTGAGTTCACATCCAAAATTGTAAGAGAGAGAATGGAATAAGACAGAAGTCGGTGTTGTGGCAGCCCCAGAAATCTGCACTGACATGAACACAGCCAGGGTTTAGACATCATGATACAGTATGGTGCCCCAATACCTGTTGATACCACAGAGCCAGCCTTGAGATGTGTAGGTTTTTAATGATCAGCTGGCAGTATAGCCTACAGGTTAAAGCAATCCTAAAGATGGATTATTTTTACTAACAGTTTGAAATGTAAAGGTGATAACTCACTAGTCTCAATGTACATACAAAACAATTATTATAAATGTAGAAAGTGTTGTAATAACACCTTAAAACACACTTAATAAAACAGATGATTTCCTATTTAACCTACAGTAAATGGAGGGCCAAGTTCCTTGGTGACATCATTTCCTGTCAGGAGTCTAAAATACACGGCCGCCCCTAGCCCTTAATTACAGGCTGATTTACATATGAATAACTCTGGACTGCAAAAACTCGCACATAAATACAATGGCTCACTCAAATTACCTTTTTATGGACTTTCAGACATTAGGATACCCTGTTGATGACAGTTCCCCTTTAACCCTAACTAGTGCATTAACAAAGTTTTTTTTGCAAAAAATGTCCTTAATTTTTGAAATAGTATAATTGTGTCCTCATTTTTTGGTGGGTGCTTCCATCTTTCCTTACATGCGTACATATAACAGGAACAAAATTGTCAGGATAGCTTTCTTATTACTCCACCTCTTGAACGTGGTAACGAAGATTTTTAAATCCCTGCCAAAATGTGACTGCGCCACAGCAACGCCATTGCATACCACAGGTGCAAAAACACAGTTTGGCCTGGGTTTGAAAAATAACAGCTGTGACGTTCATGATGTTGTGCAAAAAGATGATTATGAAAACTTGGTGTCAAAATATTTAAAATTGCCAAAGTTACGAGCGAGTGTAGCAAAATCTCAACATATGGGCATAACTTTGCCATTTTTACATATTTTTTTCCCCACATTTTAAACATAGCCGTCTTATGACCCCACATCATGAACAAGGGTGGTAAAAAAAAAAATTTCAAATCTTGCTCGAAATGTGATTTCACCAAGTGATTGCGAAATTGCCCTTTGGGCTTGATTTGCGAAATTCCACTGACACTGGTTATGAGATGGGGTCCCCCAAAAAAACTTATTGAAAATTTGGGATCAAAATCCACCAAAATGACAAAGTTATGCATCAGAGTTCAAAACCCCATTGAAATATATCGAACCGCATTTATCTTAATTTGTTATATTAAAGTCGGCAGTTGTAGCAGCAAGATGCATCTTCGATCGGAGAGTGGAGCTTGACCCTGGAACCTGTTCAGGTGAGTGAGGGTGTGTGGAGGGTTTGAGGGGGCTGCAGGGTGGTGGGTGCTTAATGGAAGATGGGGCTGGGGGGAGTCGGGACGGCAAAGTTAAAAAAAAAAAAAAAGACACTGAGGGAAGGTTTCCTTTTTCACAGGGTATGAAAAGACTGGGGCAGCAATTGAGTGGTGATGGTGGTGGGGGGGGAATGCCACTAGACACCAGGGAAAAAGTATTACTGACGGGAACGGCAATCTGGGAGGGAGAGCCACTAGACACCAGGGAAGTATTATATGTATTAATCATGGTGACCATGATCGGGAGGAAAATATTATATTAATTATGGGGATGTTGGTTGGATGGGGGGTGCCACTAGACACCAGGGAAATTGTCCTTTTAGGAAGGAAAGCTGCTAACCTGGGCTGGTGCATTGTAGGAAAGTACTGTGTGGTAGCTCAGTGATAGTAAGGCATTTTTGTTTGTTATATGAACTGACTAAAAAGCAAAAATTAAGTAAATTGCGGAAAGCCAAAACAGTACTGGGGCATCTTGTAATTATGAGGAAGAACTACCGCTAATTTTACTAAGCACCATATGCTTATAACTGCCCATATTACCATATTATATGTCTTGGATTGAAAGTCCCAGTCAAGACTGGTGAGAACACAGCTAGCATGAGATGGCGCAAATAATAAATGAAGTTCTGTAAAAATATAAGATGGCAAAGAAAGCCAAAATAAAGTAGATTAAATAGTCTCATAATCATGATTAAACTCCAAATGCCTATGGGGTCCAAGGTATTAAATATATCAAGTAGACTAAAGGACTCCCTATTGAGTCCAGTGAAGTAAGTGGCTAGCATGGGCTGGCGCATAAAAAAGTAGAAATGTACGGTGTCTGAGTGATAGTGCAACATTTGAAAACACAGGATTTTAATGGCAAGAAAGCCGAAAACAAAAAAAGCCACATTCATGTGCCAACTAGAATTCAAAGACATAGTGGCAACCATTATGCCAAAAAGATGCAGTATAAATCGGGTAAATTTCAGTAAAACACAACTTGCCTCAAAGAGCCAAAGTTATTAAATTATATTAAACGGACTAAGCAAATACACTAGTGACCATCTCCATGTTCATATAACCCCTAATTAATGGATGGACAAACAGTGGGACAGTGTTGAAGAAACAATTTAAAATAATAATGAGGCTGCTTGACGTCAAGCGCCTCACATTAAATTCATAGCCAGTGCTTAAACATATATTCTGTATAATATAAGCCCTCTATGTCCAATGTCCTATTCCCTTAGTACAAAGTGAGAGTTAACTAAACGAGAGAGGGTGAGGTGGTAACACACAAGATGCTGGAAGCTGTACTGTTTTGGCTTTTCGCAGTTTATTTTGGCTTCATAGCCACTTTATTAAAAAGAAAAATTCTTTGCTATCACTGAGCCACACCACAGCACAGTACTTTCTTACAGTGCAGCCACGCAGGTTACCGGCTTTGTTTCCCTATTTGTTAAGGAGTTTGTCAGCTGCTTAATTCAAAATCTATGGGATTTCTACCTAAATATTACAATTTAGATCCATCAGGATGCCCCAGCAGTGTTAACGGTGCATTGTTGCATTTTATTCCATTATGCCTTTCTAACTACTTGTACATGCTAGTGGCTTTTCTCCCTCACTTGTTAGGCAGATTTGGTTTAGGCATTTCATTCTGTTTTATGGACTAAGCTAGTACACTTCTGGACTATTACCTTTAGTATTTTGCTTCTTCTACGTGTTTGACTTTAACTACTTAGAGGGCAGTCGGGGGCACTAGACACCAGGGAAATATATTAATTATGAGGGCAGTGATCGGACGGGGGTGAGGGGGTGGATTGCACTCACCACTGAGCATGCTCAGAACCTGAAATTTGAAAATGTTGTAACTTTGGAACGGAATAATAATTTTTCCCCAAACCACCGAAAGGCGCATCTGTGGGCCAGGCCCTTCGTACCTTGACAGTTTGAGAACAAAATTCCAGACCATCTTGGCACTAGAGCTCTTGGAAAAACAGTAAGGCAAACCCAGAAAGGATGTTCTCATCACGAAAAAAGATTTATGGTGTTAAAAAAACAACAACATTTGAAGGGCCTCTCTCCAACAGTTAAGTGTATAATCCAGCTAAGGGGGTCTTTTTGAATATGTGTTGTTTTAAAATGTAAAGTTTATTATGATTACCCTTATTGAGATTTACAGTACTGTGATACTTATGTGGATTTATAGCACAGTTTGCATTACGACATTTTATGGGGTGAGTGCACTTCTAATATCACCATTTATGTATTACTGTAGTGTATGTGCATGGAATTGTTTACTATTATGAATAACTATTAACTTAGAACAATTTATAATTTCTGTTTTAGACACAATACCAGACTATCCTGATGAAGGGAGATTTTTTTTTTCTCAGAAACGTTGATTTCAGTACTTACTATACGTGTCTCTGGATATTGTGTTTCAATAAATAGAGCTTTAAGACACAAAGTATTGTGGTGAGTGGGCCTATTCTAATCTTTTCAGGATATATACCTGGCCAGGACTGGAGCAGGCTACTCCCCTTATTAAATCTTTTTTTTTTTCTTCGAGGTTGGCTGGACTAGAGGTTCTCAGGTGGAATGCATCGACTAGGTTGTCCCCAAAAAGGGTTGCATTTTATGGTGCCATTTTTGTGCCCTTAGGAGAACCCATGATCTGTAAAATCTGTCTGCCATTAAAGAAGTTATGTTCTAGAATAAATTTTATTAGACTGGTAATCATATAATGGGAGTGTCTACACCAGATGCCCTTTCCGTAGAAAACTGGGAGTTGATATGCCATCTGGCCTCTGATATTTGGAGGTGGTTTTCTTGTTAGGCTCATTTTCTGAGAAAATCAGCAGTGTCCTGGAGGTCGCTGTTTCTGGCTATTACTTGGGGCTTCAGGGTAGATTCTGCAAGTGCCGTGATGTTTTATATAAGTGTGCCAACCCTAGAAGTTGTGAGCTGACCTGGATTCCCCAGTTTGTGAATTATGGGGAACACATAGACAGCCCCTGGTACAGGATTGTTTGGGATCTTTGTTTAAATGTTCCTGCGTGTTACATAGAAGAGATCTGATATGTTCCAGTTTGTTTTTTTTTTGTTTTGTTTTCTATTTTGTTAATGCAGTCCGAAGTGAGCGCTCTGTAATAGATTTCATTCTATAGGGCTGGCCTGTCAGTTCAGTGGTAGCACTACTGCTCATGATGCCGGCTGTCCGGATTAGGAAACAAACCTGGGTTGTTGGAGGGCCGGCCGGGGAAAGGTGATGGAGCATCCCGGCTGACACACTTCTGCTTGGGGAAGGAAGGGCTCCTGGTCTCTGTTGTAGTACCTGATCCTGGGTGATCACAGGTGATAGTGCAAGCTGGAATCAGTAATTGAGGAAGGGGGACATTGTAGCTCTAATGCACATGGCATTCTCTGCATGCATATGTGCTTTGGACAGAGCCTCCATGACATCCACGGGATGGGGTAATGATAAAATTGAAAAACCCCAACCATGTGGTATGCCATCTGCTGCCCGCCACGGGTCCCGCACCACTGACTGGGCTATTGCTTCTGCTTCAACACTTTAGACTCCATCAGGGAAATTTGGGCAGCCTCCAGCAGCCCTTTCCATGGTGGATCATACATGGAGGAACAGGTGCAAAAGGAAAGCCCTAGAGATGATGGGTGACAGGGCTAGGCGGAGCAGCAGACCAATGTGGGCTGGTTGGGAGCGCAAGGGATAAAGCATAGTATCCTATAACTGTCTGACTGGCTCTTTAGTAAAACCCTCAGGACAGCATATTTGAACGTATTGTGCCATGCAAGCTGTTTACACACGCATGGTAGTTAGTGTTGCAGTCATGCTTTTTGAAGCAGCATTTGTAAGGCACAAAATAATTAGCCTGTCAGTGCAAAGCAGTGGCAGGAACACATGTTGATGAGAGCTGGAGTCATGCATGCGGGACTCAAAGGCATATTTGGAGCCTGGTGAATGTGCAGACAGCCTGTTTACATAGTGCTAGTTAATGCCATGGAAAACCATGTTTAAACAGCACACAAGCATCACGAATTATAGAAACCTCATAACAGTGGCCCATACCAGCAAGCCCTGCTGCAGTGGGGTACATAGTTGATGAAACAATCCATGTAACGGAGCTCCCTGCTGTCTGAGGAATGGAGGGATTACTATTGTGATATATCATTTGTATGGTCAGTAGACCTTAGTGTGTCGGCATACTCTGTAGTGGCCCCTAACTTAGCATATAAGAAACATCATGCTGGCCGTCCTGACATTAATATCAGCAACAGTTTGGTAACTGTGACCAAAGGTGGGCTGACCCCTCAAGTCTCACCCTTTACATGTGCATCTGGATTGGTCTGTTGTAATGTTAATGATGGAATCACTTCTGAAGGAAAGAATTGTTGAGTACCTAGAGTCCAGTGGGGCACAGGACCCAAGGCAGCATGGATTCACAGCAGGAAGGTCATGTCAGACAAATCTAATTGATTTCTTTGACTGGGTGACCAAAGTAGTAGACCAGGGAGGGGCTGTGGACACGGCCTACCTAGATTTTAGCAAGGCATTTGACACAGTCCTGCACAAAAGATTAATAATCAAATTGGCCAGACTGGGAGTGGGTCCCAGGGTGGTAGCCTGGGTAAAACACTGGCTGGCAACAGGACACAGCGGGCAATAGTAAATGGAGTCCACAGTGAAGAAAGGGAGGTTATTAGTGGGGTACTGCAGGGTTCAGTACTGGGGCCGGTCCTTTTTAATGTCTTTATAAGTGACATTGCAGAGGGACTGGAAGGGAAAGTATGTCTCTTTGCAGATGACGAAAGATCTGCAACAGGGTTGATACACAAGATGGGGTGGAAAGGATGAAAAGGGACTTGGCAAGGTTGGAGGAATGGTCAGATGTATGGCAGCTTAGATTCAACACAAAGAAGTGCAAAGTAATGCACCTGGGAAACAAAAACCGAGGGGAAAGAGTAAAAATGGGGTGAGATACTGACAACAACAAAAATGGAAAGGGACCTGGGGGTAGTCATATCAGACGACCTAAAGTTGGGCCAGCAATGTGAGAAGGCAGTAAGGAGGGCTGGGGGGATACTGGGATGCATAGAGAGAGGCATCACCAGTAGAAAACAGGAAGTTGTTGGCCCTCTATACGGACAGTTGGTAAGACCACATCTGGAATACTGTGTACAGTTCTGGAGACCCCATCTCCACAAAGACATAGACAGGGTGGAGGCTGTTCAGAGGAGGGCAACCAAAATTGTGCAGAGTCTGCACCAGAAGACATATGAAGAAATACTAAAGGAGCTTAAGATGTATAGCCTCGAGTAAAGGAGGGAGAGGGGGGAACATGATAGAAACTTTTAAATACCTCAAGGGAATCAACAAAGTCCAAGAAAGTAGCATCTTTCAGAAAAAGAGATGTGCAAGAACAAGGGGGCATAATTTGAAGATAGAGGGGGGATGGCTCAGAGGTAATATGAGGAAGTATTTCTTCACAGAGAGGGTTGTAAATGCATGGAACGACATTCCTGAGGAGGTTGTAGAGTCAAAAACAGTGGGGAAATTCAAGAATGCATGGGACAGACATAAGGCAGTTCGGGGGGGGGTAGGAGGAAGTAGGCTGTTGGTTAACTAGGATCTGCAGCTTATCCGTTAGGTAGGGAAATGGGCAGACTAGATAGGCCAAGCGGTTCTTCTCTGCCGTCAAATTCTATGTTTCTATGTTTGTACACAGCCCACTGACCCCATCCACTGCAGAGGGCAAAGTGCCTGGACAATGACATGAGAATGGCAGATAATGATATGGTAAATTGGCGTTAGTGTCCTGCATGTTGAGTATCACACATTAACACTAACACCTTAGTGCCTGGCTAACTACCCAGCCTGCCTGCACTGACAATCCTTTTCAGGTGTTTGCACAAGTGGTCATCAGTGTGCGTGTTTCCCTTGTAGTAAAAAAAAAAAAAAATGCTAAAGACTTGCATCAAGGGTTTATGATTTTTTTTTTAGATAAGTCTGTGGTAAATTTGTGGATGCTGATTTCTGGCAGTAGTGGTCAACCCCTCCCCCCTGGCATTCACTGTCTCTGCCCCTTCTCAGTACCAGTACCCTCCAACTCAGAGGCACATCTCACATTTCACCATCTCTGTTTTCTATCCCCTAGTTGTCCACCACTGTTTGATATGGCATCTCTTCCACAAACTCAGAGACAATTACCAGCTGTGTTCTATACCTGTGTCCTCTTCGGTGCATAGTCTATGCACTAGATTGCTACCCTGATTGGTGCTCCTAGATAAGCATGAGCATGAACACTTATAGGAGTAGTAGTGTCAAAATTTGCAAAACATATATTGTGCAGAGTGTTTTATTTTTTTTAAATTTTCTATTCTTTTCTGCGCTGCTCCAGCCATTGGGATATCAGCCCTGGTCACGGCGCCTTGAGCTTCCACCTCCTGTGTTGCTGGCAACTCCCTCAGTCACCCCTGGCTTGCCCCTAGAGGGTGGGGTTGCAGCGCCGTTCCCCAACCGGCACCGCGAAACTGGGACTAGTCGGGGAGCCCCAGCTCAGGAGGCTAATCGAGGCCAGGGCAGGGCTTCACAAAGACGGATGGGCAGTAGTAATTTTTTATGTTTTTCTGGGAGTCGGGGATGTGCAATTACTTTCAGCGTCCGCCCCGCCTCCTGGATCAACTTAGCGCTGGTTGCAGTGGAACTCCCAGCCTCCCTAAGGTCCTCCATGCACCCCCACCCGAGACGGAGCTGTCCATGGACGCCCATCCCTCTCCCTGGCCGCTCCATCTGATCCGCTCCCAAAATCCGGTCGCCCGGGCGTCAGAAGGAATCCAACCGCTGCGCCAGTGGGCCAGCCCGCAGAGTGTTTTGATTTGTGTGTGTAGTTCTGGTGTGTCCTTGCCTTTGCTTGCTATTGTTTTTTCTAAATTAGTCTGTTAATTATCTGGTAGTTTTATGGGCCCTGGGGTTCTCCATCTTAGCAAAGTTTATTGCTATTTTGTTTCCTACAGTCCCACATGACAGTGATGTGTCTGGGGCCATTGATTGAGGAAGTACTAGAGATAGCCTGATGTTCTGGCCACCACTAAATAGCTCTAGTTCAGTAGTTTTGTTTTCTATGTGTGTGTCAGATTTAGCCAGCAGGAGTAAATGTTTAGCTTTTAACATTTTTCATCTCATCAAACTACACACAGCCATAAAAGGCATACAGATCACCCCAGATCATCAGTGCTATAATTGGTAAAGACTCTAGTTGATTTCTTACAGAATAAACCACTCATTTAGCCCTCAAGTTGTGCTAAACTGTAAGTATAGCCATTATTACTCACTGGGTAAAGAAAGTTGCTTAATATCACAGCTGTGCTGTTGCAAATTGACTCTAAACCAGTGCTTGCTGAATCCATAGTCCCAGATTCATCGCTGTCACATGGGACAGGAGGCATTGTAGGAAAAAGAAGAGCAATAAAGCATGCTAAGATGGAGATCCCCAGTGGCCATAAAACTAGCAGGCTAATTTAGAAAAACACTCCTAATAACAGACAAAGGGAAAGATACACTAGAATGACATACACAATAACACAAATCAATTTAACATTCTGCACAACAGATTTTTTTGCAAATTCTGACTGTACTACATCTTTAAGGAAATGCCCACTTCTGTCTCTGCCTTTGACACAAGAAGTGCTGGTACCATGAAGACTGAAACGTAGTACTCAGGGGTGGGGCTGATGAAATACGAATCAGGGTGGTTTGAGTGCAAAGGCAGGCTGGCACACAAAAGAACTTGGGTTGATGGCTGAATGTGGTTAGATCAGCGCAAGCAGAACAGGGGGCTTAATCATGGGGGGTTGGGGAGGCAGGCTTAAGCAAAACACAGTGAGCTGCAAGGGCTGTGCGTGTGTGCAGAGTGGCTAAGCCTTGTAAGGCCATTGGACTTTTGGAAAAAGAAGAGAACAAAGTCCTACAGCATTTTGGGCAACTCACTGACACATGGACTTGCTGACTTGTCAGCCCCTGCTCCCACACTGGTTAGTGCTTTGTTTTGTGCAGTGCTTCCTATAGGTATACTGAAAACCAGTTAGCATGACTGGACAGAGCTTTAGTGTATGGTTTATAAATGACTCCTGTTGTCTCTCTAGCACCCGTTAGTGTGTCCTCATAGCACTTTACAAGTTGCTTTGTGTGCCAGTTGAAATATTTTACTTTTTTATTTCATTTTGATAACCGGGTAAACCCACTGAGACCAGAAGTTCCTTTTTCAGGGGCGACCCGGGATTAATTACAGATATAACACACAAAGGGAAAAATACAGCATAATCAGGCATAGGGAAAGATACAATAAGAGCACTGTTTACAGGATACAAGTATAAGTCAGACACTGGTTATATTACAATACAATGGACAGCAAATTATGGTAACAGTTTGGTATCCCCTACATTCACAGCATGAAGTGCACCTAATGTGAAGCGTAATACACCAGGGCAATTCCAAGCTGAGTGAATACATGTCTGGTATAAGTCATTTAGACAGTCGAGAATAGAACAGATATGATAAATTCAGGAGTGCAAGCAGAACATAGGACAAGGTCAAATACTATGATGTCCCGATTCATGAGGAACTATACCAGTATACCAGAACCAATATACCAGGACAGAAATATGAGGGAGCAACAGAAGCAGGAGTGCAGTTCAGGGAAGTGCTTTATTTTTTTTTGTTTTGTTTTTTCAGTTTATTTTGATATTGAAATTGTTTGTGCTGTGAGGGGATAAGTTGGTGGGGATTTAAATCATTACTGTGAGTTGCAGCTGTTACTGCATGAAATTCTGGGCTGTGATATTTAATTTGTGCTGTTTGGATTTTTTGAGCTGTTACTGGTGAGATTAACTCAGGTGGAGCTCAGGCAGGAAGCTGTAGTTTGGCCTTGTACCTTTGTGTGGGGATTGAGAGGTCTCAGTGGGGAAAGAGTCAGGGCTCATTGACTCTCACAAGAGTCTGCCCCTAACCCCAGCCTCCCACCCCAGAGTACTTTACATTTATAGGGGAGGTGCTACCCTACAATTGGCAGACAGGACTGCCAGGTGCAGCCCATTTCATTCCCTGGCCAGAAGTATGAAAACCATAGGGCGTGGAAACACATAGCTTTTAAACAGGAAAAATCTCACCCTTGGGCCTAAACCAAAAGCTTTACACAGGCAAGAGGAGAATATGGGGGGAGGGGAACCACATTGGAAGGGCAAATGGAGCAGGGTGAAGGCAGATCCAGGGCAAGATCCCAATGCTTCAAGATCTTGGGACATCTTTGGGAAGGTGGTAGGGTGTACTGGTTGTGGGTCAGCCATGGTACTGAATATAGCCTGAAAAATGATGGGATGTATGGTATGTATGCAGATTGCACAGCTAAGGGAGGAGATATGATGGCTGAGATGGTCAGTAGGCTGGGAAAGAGAGAGGAGTAGACGGGGGGGGACATGAGGGGTCCCACTGAGGGAGCTATAACAGCAAGTGGGGGGACTGTGGGGGGACAAGGCACAGTCAAAAGTGGAACAAGGAGCAAACTCAGTCACAGGAAGGGGAAGATGGCATGGGGATTGGAGGAAAGTTAGGGAGCACAAATACAAGGGTAGGGGGGTAGGGAAAAGCACCAGAAGAGATACAGGAATCCCGGATAAGGGCAACAATGTGCACAAGAGAAACCTGGGGAAATGGCAAGTGATACAGTATAGAGGTACAAAGCCTGTGCAGAGGGCAAGGGAGGAGGGAGCAAGGGGGATATGGCAGGTGATACAGTATAAAGGTACAAAGCCTGCGCAGAGGCCAAGGGAGGAGGGAGCAAGGGTGGACTATTGACCAGAGGGATACCGGCAGTGGGCTTAGAACAGAAGAATAGATTTGCACCTATAGAGGCGCTAAATGAGGAGGGGGGAGAACAGGAAAAGGGAGCTGAAGAGCACACACAGGAAGAAGGAGAGGCAAGCATGAAGGAAGGTGCAGAACAATTGGAAAAGGGGGAGGCCATATCAGTAAGACCAACAGGCAAGCCCAGAAAGGGGAGGGGGGCAGCATGCTCGGGTTCAGAGGCGCAAAAGCTGGATGGGAGAGGATGGGAGGATGGTCTCTAGGGAAAATCAGGAAGGACACCAGCAGGGACAGATAAACAAGGAGGTGAAAAGTTAGAAAATGGAGGGGCAGAGGCAGGTAGCCTGACAGAACCCGGGGGGGGGGAGGGTCCACAGAGCAAAGAAGCTGGGGGAGCACAGAGTGAGGATAGTGCTTCAGGAAGTGAAATGGGCAAAGGGGGTATTGATAATAAGGTAGGAAATAGGATGTAGAGGGTTGGGGAAAGGATGGTAGGGAGTTGCGATCAGAAGGAGATGGAGAGCAGGGTCCTACTGGTTGGGGACTCTATAATAAAAGGGATTGGATGGGGGAAGGGGAAAACAAAAACAGCGCACTGTGGGTGGAGTGTCTGTAGGGCATAACAGCAGCGAAGGTCATTCATTATATCCCCTCAAGGGGGAGGCAGCAGGATGCGAAAATGCACCTGCTGTTCCACCCGGGAACAAATGACCTGGCAGGAAGTAGTAGCCTGATGGAGGTGCAGGCTAGATTCAGAGCTCTAGCTAGATACTGTAGCAGTCTGGGGTTTAAATCAGTGGCGTTCTCAGAGGTGTTACCAGTACCGAGGGCAAGCACTGATAGGAAGTCGAGGATTAAGGAGTGCAACAAGTGGCTGGTGGGGTGGTGTGAGCAAATGGGATGTGGCTTGGTAGGGGACTGGGGATTTACATGGAAGGTCGAGAGCCTATTTGCACTGGCCAGACTGCACCAGAATAGGGAGGAGGTAGCAGAACTGAAATGCAAGCTAGGAGAATACACAGTGGATACCTACAGTTTAAACTAGATTGGTTTGGTGGTGGGGACAAATCTGCTCCACAAGGAGGAAAGCTTGGGGGCTACCAGCCCCCTCCAGGATAGCGGTACATGGCAGGCAATAGGGAGACGGGTGCAAGGGGAAACAAAGGGGGAGACTGGTGGAAGGGATTGTCCGCAAATGCCAAGAGTTAAGGAAATAAGATGGTGGACCTGGAGGCCATCATGGGGGACGAGAGATTAGATTTAGTTGCAATAAGTGAGACCTGGTGGACAGAGCATCACACCTGGGAAACAACCATTCCAGGTTATAGAATGTTCAGGTGGGATAGGGAAGGCAGGAGGGGTTGCCTTATACATCAGGGAAGGTGTAGGTGTTACTGAAGGACAGGAGGAGGAAAGGGAGACTGAACTGCTGTGGGTAACACTAGGTAGGAAGACGAGTGAATCCCTGTGGCTGGGAGTGGTATACAGGCCACCTCTGCAAGGAGAGGAAGATGATAGATGGCTAACTCAGGCAATCACAAGGTTGGCACAGAAAGGTGAACTACTATTGGTGGGTGATCTGAACCTCCCAGGTGTTGACTGGGAAATCCCAGATGCAGGTTATAGAATGTTCAGATGAGATAGGGAAGGCAAGAGGGGGGAGGGGTTGCCTTATACATCAGGGAAGGCATAGGTGTTACTGAAGGGCAGGAGGAGGAAAGGGAGACTGAGCTGCTGTGGTTAACACTAGGTGGGAAGACTGGTGAATTCCTGCGGCTGGGGGTGGTATACAGGCCACCTCCTCAAGGAGAGGAAGATGATAGGTGGCTAACTCAGGCAATCACAAGGCTGGCACAGAAAGGTGAACTACTACTGGTGGGTGATCTGAACCTCCCAAGTGGTGACTGGGAAATCCCAGATGCAGCATCAGCAAGGAGCAGGGAGGTATTAGCCGAGCTGCAGGGGATATTACTTCGACAGCTGGTCAGAGAACCAACGACGGGAAGCAGCTTGTTGGACGTGGTCCTGACTAACTGGGAGACTCTGGAGGAGGTGTAGGTTGGAGAAGCCTTGGGCACCAGTGACCACAGCACAGTACCATTCAGGGTTAGGGCAGGGAGGGAGACAAGTAAGACTAATACGACGGTCATGGACTTCAGACACACAGACTTTAATAAGATGAGAAAGAGAAAAAATGGAGGGTACAGAGAAGATGGGGGCAGTGGAGGAACTCTGGGAGGCTATCAGTGGAGGCATTCAGGAAGCAGCAGAAATGTGCATAAAAAGGTCATATAGAGCAAGGGGGGGAGGAGACCACTCTGGTTTACTAGGGAGGTGACGGGGCCAGTCAGGGAAAGGAGGAGGGCTTTCAGAAAAATTAAGATGACACTTAGAGAGAAGAGGATAGGGAGGAGTATGGGGAGAAGAGGAGTCTGGCAGGGTGGGAGATAAGAAGGGCAAAAGCAGCCACTGAGGAGAAAATAGGCAAAAGGGCCCGGAGGGGGATAAAACATTTTTTAAATATGTGAGGGAGAGGAAAAGAGCAGGCTAGGGGATTGCTAGACTTGAGGGGGGGAAGGAAGGATAAACTTGGAGCAGGACTACGAAAAGGCAGAGGCACTAAATGAATATTTTAGCTTGGTGTTCACGGAGGAGGTGGAAGGTAGGGGTCAGATATTAGCGCCTAAGGGGAAGGGGAGCAAATGGGTGAATCTGAGCCCATTCACTGTGGATAGGGTCAGGGCTGAGCTGGCTAGGCTATGGGTGGACAAGGCAATGGGGCTTGATGGGTTGCATCCCAGAGTCATCAAGGAATTGAGGGAGGAACTGGACGCACCCATGACAAGGCTCTTCAACCTGTCCCTGGATACGGTTCGGGTGCCGGAAGACTGGAGTAGAGCTGACATAGTGCCCTTGTACAAGGGAGGTAGCAGGGAGCTGAAGGAGAACTACTGCCTAGTCAGCCTCACGTCTGTGGTGGGGAAAGTAATGGAGGCATTAATCAAGGAGAGGGTGGTGAATTACCTGGAGGAGTGTGGCTTGTAGGACAGCAGACAGCATGACTTCACCAAGGGGAAATCATGCCAGACCAACCTAATTGAGTTCTTTGATTGGGTGGCTCAGGTACACAACCAGGGAGGGGCAGTGGACGTGGCCTATCTGCACTTCAGCAAGGCCTTCAGCATTGTCCCTCATAGGAGGTTGGAGAGCATGGGGTTGGGAGGGAAAATAGGCTGGGTTGAGGTCTGGCTAGTAGGGAGAACCCTGAGGGTAGTGCTTAACAGGGTGCACTCCGAGATGGTGGGGTGAGGAGTGGAGTGCCACAGGGGTCAGTTTTGTGTCCGCTCCTCTTTAACATCTACATCAGTGATATTGCGGAGGGTTTGAGAGGGAGGGTGTACTTATTTGCTGATGAAACAAAAATCTGCAATAGGGTGGACACCCCTGAGATGGTCAGAGATACGAGGAGGGACCTGAAGACGCTCAAGGAGTGGGCCAGGAAATGGCAGCTGAGGTTTAATGCCAGGAAGTGCGCTGTGATGCACCTAGGGAGAAAACATGAAAGTGGGGTACACGCTGGGGGGGGGGGGATCAGAACAGGAAAAGATCTGGGGATCGTAGTCTCCTCAAACCTTAAGGTAGGTTTCCAGTGTAGTAGGGCACTGGGAAAGACCAATGGAATGCTGGCATGCATAGGCAGGGGCATTACTAGCAGAAGGAGTGAGGTCATAATGCCCCTCTACAAAGCCATGGTGAGGTTGCAGTTAGAGTACGGGGTTCAGTTTTGGAGACCACACCTCCACAAGGTTATAGATGCATTGGAGAGGATTCAGAGAAGGGCAACAGAGATGGTGCAGGGTATGCAGGGCAGACATACGAGCAGAGGTGTAAGGAGCTGAATCTGCACACGCTGGAAACAGTGAGGGAAAGGGGGGACATGATTGAAACCCTTAAATATGTAAAGTGGCTCAATAAAGTAGGTAAAGGGGGTCAACTGAGGAGGAAGGAGGGAGCCAGAACTAGAGGGCACAGCCTCAGATTGCAAGGAAATAGGTTCAGGGGCAATGTGAGGGGGCGCTTCTTCATAGAGAGGGTGGTGAAGCCCTGGAACAGACTGCCGGATAGAGTTGTGGGGGCTGAGACTGTGCAGGAATTTTAAAAGGGCATGGGACAGGCATATGGGAGTATTGTGGGGAAGGTGGGGGTATGTGAAAGGGGAGGGTTGGGCAGACTGGATGGGCCGGAAGGGTCCTTTTCTGCCGTCAAATTTCTATGATTCTATGAGTAATATGTAGGACAGTCAACAGAGGCATGAGCAGGGGCACCTTCAAGCTGGTATGTTTTTAGTCCCTTTCTGAAGCAGTCTAGGGAGCTTGATTTTTGCAAGGCCTCTGGAAGTGCATTCCAGAGATAAATAGCCATGTAGGCAAAGGACTTTTTCCCCACAGCTGAATGAACCTGGGCACCTCGAGCATTTTTTTGCTGAAGTTATGGAGCAGCCTACTTGTGCGCTTTGCTGTCCTTTATGTTCAGAACCACTACTGCACCTTCTTTGTCGGCTGGTTTTATTATGGAAAGGGGGTGAGCAGCGGGTCGGTTTTCAGTGTCTGTTGATCTCTCTCCAGTGGAGAGAAATTGCACTGTAGTTTTTGTTTGCCTAGGAGCGTGTAGTTTGCCCTTTGACAGAAGCAGGTAATGTAAGCATCCAGTTTGGGATTGCATCCACTTGGAGGGGTCCAGTCTGTTGATTTTTTTTTTTTTTTTTTTGTGCTGTCGTTTTTTATTTGTGGTGTTTCTCAAAAAAGACGTTTTAGAATTTGTGTCCTCTAAGTAGCTGTTAAAGGAGCCTAAAGTAAAAAAAAAAAATCAGTGAGCAATGTTTTCCAGTCTGCTGTGCCAGTAGTTTTGTTTACTTTTTGTATGAATACATGCCTCCATTTTCAGTTTGGGGATCTCCATTTTCTCAGTGATCTGCTGCATTCTGATCCTGTTTTCCAGGATTCACCAAATCTTGCAAGATTGTGGCATAGACCTGCCCTTTCTTTAACAACTGTGCAGTGTAACATTACATGAAGCCGACGAAGTAGTACATTCTGTCCTTTTTTTGAATTCAGACTTCATTGGTTTTACACAAATATATACCAGCACTGGATTACAGTGAATGATTACATACATTGGGATTTAAGTTAACAAAACCTCCTTCTCTTCCCCTTCCCTCCCTCCACCCCAACCAGCCCCCCCCACACTCCCTATTAGCTATACCCCCTCCTCCTCCCCCCCAAGTGCCATCAGTCAGTTAGCGCTGTACATCAAGTGAGTTAGGTAAAACAGGTCTAAAGTAGGTCTAGAATAGCTGGTTTGTATTCTATCATAGGACTTACAGCAGGTACAAAACGTAACTTTTCCCATCTCTTTTTATAAATACCCATTTGATCATTGAGACTGGCCATCATTTTTTCCATTCGTAGGTTGTAAAGAAACTCTTGTAGCCACTGTGTATAAGAGGGTTGGAGAGAGTCTTTCCAATGTTTTAATTCAACTTTCTTAACTGACATAGCAATCAACATCATATGATAATTTCTAGTCATAGGTGGAAAGCCTGAAAAATCCCCTAGTAGGCACACCTCTGGAATAAAGTAGTTATGCAATCCCAATAATGGGTCCGTTTTAGATTTAATAAGTTCCCACAGTGGAGATATTTTAGCACATTCCCAAAATAAAGTGAAGAGAGTACCCAAGCCTTTCAGACATCTGTTACAAGTGGAGGTATCTGCCCTACCCATTTTATACAATTTATAAGGAGTTAGGTACATGTCATGAAGAAATTGCATTTGCATTAATTGTAGTCTGTCTTGTGTTATGAGTTTGTGACAAGATTCCCAAATTTGGGGCCAGTTAGGATTTGCGTTGGGATACAAGGAGTTCCAGTAGTGAGGTATGCCATCTATTTTCGGGAACACCAGTGGATACAGCAAGGTGTATAATGAGGAGACAGCATGTGGGGCTAGGGATAACAGTTTACCTGTGGTGATCCAATCCCGTGGGTCATCCATAAAAATATTTCCACTAAAATAGGCAATAAGCATATGTCAGTTCTGAAATACTTTAAATGCCCATTTATTAGCGAGGTCGAATTTTGCTAATATTTCAGTGGTATTTAACCAGTCTTGATTAGGAGTACGGAAATCTCTGGCCATACAGTTTTTAGGAAGTGGAATCCATTTGTCTAGAATTATCTTTCCTCCCAATTTGAAATTTGAGTTTTGAAATATTGGTCGAGAGGGATCTTGTATATTGTTGTATCTTATAGTTGCACATAATTGTATATGGGTACGTACAGAATGACCCACCAGGTTGTGACGGAGATAAAGGGGAAGATCTTTAAATTTCAGGAAGAGTAGTGCTGAGGGGTTTACCCCAGTTTCAGATATTAACTCTTTTTCTGTTATTAGCCAGGTGGGGATATAATCTGATGAGTCCACAGATATAGAGGGTGTGGACCAACGGAGGTACTTAAAGTGGCTGCCCCAGTGGTATAAATTAAAATATGGGAGTTTTAGGCCACCTAGGGATTTAAGGGCTGCTAATTTATGATGTGCATGCCTTGGAGGTTTTCCATTCCAGAGGAAATTCGATATACTGTTGTGAATAAGTTTAAACCAGGCTTTGGGTAACCATATATCTAGGAGATTCAAAGGGTAAAAATAAGATGAACCTCCTCCCATGTAATGATGTTCACTCGATCCCATAGGGTTAAGGGAAGGTCTTGCCATCTTTTTAAGTCTTGCTGAATTAATTTGTGCAGATTGTCTAGGTTAAGTTTCCTCATCTGGGCGACACTAATGGAAAGTTGTATTCCTAGATATTTTATGGATTTTGAGGCCCATTGGAATCACAGCTCCAGAACTTCCTGCTTATATACCTTAGAGTTTAGTGGGAAGATCAAGGATTTCTCTGTGTTTAACTTGTAGTTGGCGAGGGAGCTATATTCCTTTATTATACGTAGCAATTGTTGTATGGAGGGTTTAATTGCGGTTATATGAAGCAGTATGTCATCCGCATATACCGCAATTTTGGTGTTCATCGAGCCCAATTGTATACCATGTATCCAAGGGGATGTTTGTATAGAAACAATGAGAGGCTCTAAATATAGATTGAATAGAAGTGGGGATAAAGGGCAACCCTGTCTAGTGCCAGCTTTTAAGGGGAAACTGGAAGAAAGAGTTCCGTTACAAAAAACTCTTGCTGTGGGAGTGGAATATAATAATTGTATCCATGAAATAAATTCAGTGGGGAAGTGGAACCTATGAAGAGTCCTGAATAGAACTTGCCAGTCTACTCTGTCAAACACCGTCTCTGTGTCCAGAGAGACCACTGCTACACCCTGAAGGGAGTCTGGAAGCGGAAAAGACAAGTGACAGGCGGTGGAGGTGGTCAACGGACAACCTACCCTTCATAAAGCCCACTTGGTCTGAACTAATAAGGGAGGGGAGTACTAGCTGTAGCCTGAGGGCTAATAATTTAGCGAGGATCTTAAGATCTGTATTGAGAAGAGATATGGGGCAGAAATTGGTAACCTGTGTCAGATCTCTGCCGAGTTTAGGGAGCATGACAATTGTGGCCTTGAACATCCTTGGGTCATAAGCTGCATCTTTCAGCATACTAGAGTATACTGCGAGTAGCCAAGGGGCTAATTGGGATGCACATTTTTTGTAAAAGTTTGGGGAATAGCCGTCTGGTATAAACAAAAAAGAACTCCACAAGGCTCAACAAAATGCAATTGTAGTCCAAACGTTAGGACACAATAAAAAGGACTTTATTTAATACGAATGCCCTAATATTACAAAGCACATAAAACAAAAAGAGTAGCACCCCTAAACAAACTTGATTAACGTCAACGTTTCACTCCTCCCTGGCGCCTTTTCAAGACGTCATAGTTGCAGTAATCACAGGTTTAAATAGCTCACTACTAACATGGTATTAATTCCATTAATTAATCTGATTAAAGGCACAGAGCTCTTTAAAAATCCTATTGCCTCATTATAAAACTACTCAATATGTATTTAAACATAAAAAATGCACATTCTAAGACATCTTCCTAGTGATTTATATTTATTTAAAACACCAAAAACAAAGTAGCCCAAATGGCTACCATAATTTGTGACAGCATTATTAAACCATATTATTACTATCATGAATTAGATAAACTCATTGCTCCAATACATATGCTTTTTCTATATTATTTCGTATTTTTTATACTTTTTCTTTACTAGCCAAAATAGCTACCAAATTGCAAAATATGTATAAATGTAAGATTTTATACCAAAAAGATCACACAAAAATGATTATGGAGCATCGAGCTCTATCATTTTCATAATTAATGCACCCTAAATGTTGGCGGCCCAAATGGCTACCGCATCAGATTTATTAAATTTTGTTTTTTAAAAGTAGTTTTCATACATTATATTCTTTAACATTATTAATCCAAACTAAATTATCTAAAAAAAATGCTCTCTCTACACTTTTAATGTTGCTTTTTCAAATATGGTGATAATTGAAATATGTCATTTAAACCTGGAGGTAAAGATGCCTTCAATTTGTATTGTCAAAAAGATTCTCTACATAGGTTTGTTCTGTATATCCCCTTCTCTTGGACCCATTTCACATGTTCCAAACCTCGGAAAGTAAAAACATGTTGTCCTTTGTCTACTGTTATGTAGAGAATTCGGGACTGATTAACGAAACTGTAGTGCCACTGTTCATGAGATGGGGTCCCAAAAAGTCTATGTTGTAAATTTGGTGAAAACATTTCAAAAAAATGACTTATGAGCGTGCATTGCGCAGGTTCCATGCATGATCGTAACTTCGACAGTTTTTAATATTTTCACTCCAGATTTTTAACATTGCCATTTTTTTACACCTCCTTATGAACAGTGCAGCTGTAATTTTTCACATCTTGCCCGAAATGTGTTTTCGCACATCTGGTGCACAATGGCGTTGTCGCTGTGGGATATCAACTTTCGCGACAGATTAACAAAATCACAGTGCCACTGTTCATGAGTGGAGGTCCCAGAATGCCTGTGTTGAAAATTTGGTTTAAAAAAAAAATCCCCAAAATAAGTGTGTTACGGGCGTACGTTGTGCAGTTTCTACGCACGCTCGTGGTGACTTCAATTTTTCATATTTTCACTCCAGATTTTCAACATTGCCATTTTTTTACACCTCCTCATGAACAGTATAGCTGTTACTTTTCACATCCTGCCCGGAATGTGTTTTCGCACCTGTGGCGCCAAATGGCGCAGTCGCTGTGCAAAATCACCTTTCGACTAACGAACTGATAGTGCCACTGTTCATGAGGTGGAGTCACAAAAAGCCCATGTTGAAAATGTGGAGTGAAAATGCCAACAAATGCCCAGGGTGTTAGGATTTCCAACCATAATGCCCCACCCTTTAGAGACTGACAGGCATCGGGGTGTGACTTGGGATTGTCGGCTGTAATGCTCACGCCATTCCACCCCCACCCTGCAGCCAGTGACAGGCATCAAGGTGTGCCTTGGACTCTTCTGCCCCAAAGTTTACCCCATTCTCCTATCCTGCACCCATCTCAGTGTATTTTCTTATGGAATGGGGTGAGCATAAGGCCCGAAGACCCCAAGGCACACCGCAACACTTGTCAGTGTCTGCAGGGTAGGGTGAGGTGAAATGGTGTGAGCGTTATGGCCGACGACCCAAAGGAACACCCCAGTGCATGTCAGTCTCTGCAGGGTGACAGTGGTATTGCTGTCAGTTCAATACTTCACTGCCATTCCTACTATGTATCTCTCTAACTCCTGCACTACCAATGCCAATGCCAGCAAGACAACATTTGGGATTGACAAATGCTTGTTTCATCTTCTTCTGTGCATTACCAGTGTGTCCTTTAGTAGGATGTGAATTGATTACTGTTCTCTAAAATTTTATTTTGATTCATGATATTTGAGTGGGATTGTTTATGCTTGGTTGCATCGCTGAGTCTGTCTCATTGAATAACTTGTGGGGCCATTGCTATCACAGTATTGAGGAAACAATTACAAGAACATATCATGCTGTAGCCACGCTTAGGAAGGGTTTGAAACTAACTGAAGGTAACCAGGGCATTTCACACCTTTGTTGCTTACTTTATTTTAAATTTGCACTTATGCTGTAAAGATCATGGACAAAGTGACATTATCTTCTCGTATGCTAATGCAGCTCTAAAAGAACAAAGGAGATTTCACTTATCAGCAAATGGAGGTACCCAGGAGAGTTACAGAGGCCACTGTCAACAGTAAAAACAAACCACTCAAACTTTTCAAACCCCTAACAGCTACATTAATTGGGCTGACTGATGACACTAAACAAACAATTTACAAAAGGGTGGGGGTTTATGTCTCTCTTAATTAGCATACTTTGGCTGCAGTGCTGTCATTTCCCCTTATAGCCTGTATTTTGACTTTGATGGCTTTTGAGACCTCTAGGCTATGCCCTCTAATTACAGCCCCTTCCTTCCTTTTAAGTAAACACCCTTCCATTACTTTGTTGATCCCCGTGACATATTTAAAAGTTTCAATCATGTCCCCTCTCTCCCTTCTAGGCTCCAACATGTACAGATCCAAGATGCATCTGGAAACGAGTAGTTGTCTGCTCAGTATGCCTTCCTGGTGAAACTTTTAAATAAATAATTATGCATAGGCCTGTTTACTCTGCCATATCTGCATTGCAGCAAGCCAAGTGTTCGGGTTGCTGTGGTGCAAATGTGGCAGTGTGGACACTTAACGATCATGGAAAGTTGCTCCTTACTCCACTACTGAAGCCTCTGTAGAGTTTGGGATGTGCAGCGATGTGAGCGGAGTAAGCTGCCATGTGGAGTGGCAGCACCACTCGCATCACTGCAACATGCTTGGGTCCCACAATTCTGTCAACTGTGTGCCTACTTTGTCTTTTGCACATTTCCCTCTCCCAAACCAGCATATTTTATTTATACAGTACTGTAAATTCTGGTGATTATGTGAACACGTGGAGGGGCTTAAAACTTCTAGAATCATAATGCTCATTCACACTGCACCTTGCCACAGCAGCTAGTTTCTAATCGTTCTTAAAAATTCTTTGGAAGCGCAACAGAGCCGCCTTCACATGGCATCGGTGTTGCTGCTGCCCTTATCCTTTCTGGCGATTCAAGTGTTGTCCCTGTAAGTGTTAGGTAGGTGGGGAATTGCAGTGTTGCAGGTGGTTTAGCAGTTCACACAGCACAGGAAACCACCAACACTGCACTGCAAACCCAGGGAAAGAGAGATCGTGGTGGCAACAGCATGCAACGGACAATCAGTAAAATGGTAAGGTTCACATGTGGGCAGGGGTGCTGATCTTGCCACTGTGAGCCACTGACAATGACTCACAGTCGGCTGTGTGAACGAGCCTATAGAATCATAGAAACTTGGTGGCAGACAAGGGCCCACCGGCCCATCTAGTCTGCCCTTACCCCCCTTTACTCTTCTGTCCTCCCTCTGGAATCCCTTCTCTCCGTGCTGTACAGCCCTATATGACTGTCCCCTGCTTTCTTGAACCCCTCCACCATTTCGTCCCCTACTACTACTTCCTCAGGAAGCCTGTTCCATGCCTCCACCACCCTCTCCATGAAAAATCACCCCCTCACATTGCCTCTGTATCTTCCTCTATGAAGTCTTAGGCTATGCCCTCTAGTTACAGCCCCTTCCTTTTAAGTAAACACCCTTCCTTTACTTTGTTGATCCCCTTGACATATTTAAAAGTTTCAATCATGTCCCCTCTCTCACTTCTAGTCGCCAGCATGCACAGCTCTGTTTCCTTGCATCTCTACTCGTATGTCTTCCCTTGCATACCCTGCACCATCCTGATTGCCCTTCTCTTAGCTCCCTCAATTGCGTCTATTTCTTTCCGTAGATGTGGCCTCCAGAATTGAACTCTGTACTCCAGGTACGGTCTTATCATGGATTTGTAGAGGGGCATCAGTACCTCCCTCCTTCTGCTTTTAATACCCCTGCCAATGCATGCCAACATCCCATTGGCCTTCCCCGCCACCCTGCTACATTGGTTTCCCACCTTAAGGTTACAGGATACCATAATCCCCAGATCCCTCTCCTGTTCCGTATCCTTGATGTCCTCCCCACCAAGGGTGTATCTTCCTTTCGGGTTCCTGTTCCCCATGTGCATCACAGTACACCTTTTGGCATTGAATTTCAGTTGACAAGTCTCAGCCCATCCTTCCAGAATCTTCAGGTCCTGCATCATGTCCTCCACCCCCCCTGCGGTGTCCACCCTATTGCAGATTTTCGTATCATCAGCAAACAGGCACACCCTTCCCCTCAGCCCCTCCACTACATTGCTGATGTAGATATTAAAAAGAAGGGGTCCCAGCATTGACCCCTGGAGCACCCAGCTCGTCACCCCTCCCTATCTTGGAGTACACCCCATTTACCACCACTCTCTGACTTCTTCCCGCTAACCAGTTCCCTCACCTGGTTATTTTCCCACCTACCCCTAAAATTTCCAGCTTGCTCACCAACCTTCTGTGGGGGATGGTGTCGAAGGCCTTAATGAAATCCAGCTAGGCTACGTCCACACCCCCACCCCATCAACCACCTTCATCACCCAATCAGAAAACTCAATCAGATTTGTCTGATATGACTTCCCTTTCATGAAGCCATGCTGCATGTCATCCTGCAAGCCACTATCCTCCAGGTAGTCCACCACCCTCTCCTTTATGAGTGCCTCCATGACCTTCCCCACCACTGACGTGAGGCTGACCGGGTAATAGTTCTCCGTCCCCTCCCTACTAGCCAGTTTGTGCAGTGACACCACGTGCGCCCTCTTCCAATCCTCCAGCAGCCTCCATGAATCCAGAGACAAGTTGAAAAACCTTGTCAGTGGAGCGGCCAACTCCTCCTCCAGCTCCCGGATCACCCTTGGGTGCAGCCCGTCTGGCCCCATTGCCTTATCCACCTTCAACCTGCCTAGTTCCTCCCTTACTCTTTCTACACTGAACGGGCTTGGAGCTACCCTTTTGTCCTCCTTCCCCCTTCCCCTTAGCTCTGGCCCCCTGCCCTCTTTCTCCTCTGTAAATACCTGTCCAGCTTTTCTTTTTCACAGTCCCCTTCCAGTTGTATCCTTCCTCCCCCCTCAGCCTTGCAATTACTTGTCTTGTCTTTCTCCTTTCCCCACATATCTAAAACATGCTTTGTCTCTCCCCCCCCCCCTTGGCCTGTTTAGCTATTCTCTCCTCAGTGTCCGCCTTTGCCCACACTCGTTCTCCGTTTGCAGCTCTGCATTTTAATTACTTTCACTTTTAAGCCTGTAAACCTCTGAGAACACTTTTTTTTTTCCTGCACCAACCTCTGCCCTCCACGTTCTCTCCGGGACTTGCTTATCTGCTGTCTCTTGGCGGCAGCATTTCTGGGTGAGTATTATACAACCTACCTGTAACTAAACAGCAGACTGTCCATTGTGAGCACAGGGCCAGCAAACCCAGGTAGGCACTAACCTCACCTACATGATCAGATGTCAAGACAGCAGCCCGTCTCCAAAGTCTCAGCCCCTTTCTAGCGCAGCTTGCATCAGTGCTAAGAGGAATCATGTAGGCACGTGATTGCATTGCCGCTGGTGAGAGAGGAGCAACCAGAGTGGAATTTTTCAGTCACGGTAAAGGCCGTATAAATGCACTTCATGTATACCACCTTGCAGGCGTGGTTATTAAGCAATAAGGCAGGGGCCGAAATAAGGGGGTGCTGAGTGCTAAATCACCCCCATAAATCACTAATTAGGGTATACTTATGGCTTCCCGTGGCTGACTACACAGACACTTACCTGCCCGAGCACTACTGCCTGACAGCTCACTGTCCCGACTGATGTAGTCCCAACGTCCGCATGCTTGATGGGGAGTAAGCAGATGCTGATAGTAATGCACTACATGGTCGTGCAGGATGCGGAAGCTGGCTGAGCTGCCCCAGTGGCGTGGAGGGGTAAGCCATTGGCAGCTCAGCTAGCGTGTACTAGTAGACCTGGGTTCTGTTGCCAACCTGTCTACTGCTTTGCTGTCGACCCCGCCCCCCCGTAACTAATTTTGTTGTTTACTCCGGGGTCTGCTCCCCCTCAGAGTTTGTTTTATTGTGTTTTACAGCACATGTTGCATTGTTCCCGACATTACGTTGGGAAGGTGGTGCTGTCATACGGCTGCGTTCAGGAATGTTTACTCGGTATCTCGAGTGATGGGATACCGAGTTTCAGGATATCGTAGTATATCCCTAATTAATGCCTGCTTCATTCAGTCTGAAGGAAGCAGAGGCGCTGGATGTGTTGTGCGCTAGCTGTGGTGGCTGTGCTGCTTTTTTCTGTAGCAGTATGCTGCTGCTGTATGCTCCTGCTTGACTTGAGTGCACTCGCACTGTAAGGGTGTGCAGGACTGCTGCACAGTAAAGGACCTCCACACATTACTGACTGAGAGGAGAGGGGAGTGACTTGGCTGTGTGAGTCAGGAGGGGAAGTGACACTACTGCAGAAGGGGGAGTGAGAGAGGAGGAAATGGGGGGAGGAGGGATTTGTCTCTGCCAGCCTGTAACTTATTCGGGAGAGGGAGTGACAAAAAGAGTCTGGAGGATGTGAAGTCGGGGGGAAGACACTGAAGACTCGCTCTGCATCTCAGCTGGGTCCTAATGCTGGGGAGGCAGAGATTGACATATTTGTTTGGGCATGAGTCTAAGGGGCTTTGATACGTGACCTCTGTATGTGACAGGCCAATGAATGATCATCATTTTCACTGATAGATAGTGCCTGCACATGATTGGCTATATGTTGTGTCAGAGACTGTCTTTCAGCGATTGGGTGTTTTGGATGGAGCGACTTGAAGAGTTTTCCTCACTATCAACTCAATCTCCTGTCACAGTTCTACAGTATGAGTAGATAGTGTGGTGGGACATTGCGGTTTCTCAAAGTGCAACTACGAACGGCCAAACATTATGCAAAAAATGATTATTTAGAGGGCACCTGGCAGGATTAAGGGGCCTGTGTGCTCAGGGAAGTTTAGGGGGTGCAGTTTGTGTTATTTAATTTCTGTACTGCAGTTGCCTGCACATCAGAGAAGCATTAGAGCAGCTCAGATTGTCTTTGATTTTCTGCCTGCACTGGGCAAGATTTGTGAAACTTTTTTGTTACAAAAAAAAAATACTTTTGAGGGGGAAAAAATACAAATAATAATTTTCTTTTCTGCTTTGCAGACTGTTGAGTGTATTCCGCAGCCTAGCAACTGTCTGCACTGGGCATTTCTAAAATATTGTATTTGTTATAAAAAGTACTTTTAAGGGGACAAACTAAGTATTATATTTTCTGCAGTGCAATCTGCAGAGCAAAATTAAAAGCAGTTGTATTGTCAGCTTGTGATGTTTTCTGCCTGCACTGGGCATGGGATTTGTAAGAGTTTTTCTTGGTATAAAAAATACTTTTGAATTTATTTTCTGCACTGCAGCCTGCTGAGCAAACTTAAAAGCACTTTTGTCAGATTGTGACATTTTATGCCTGCACTGGGCATTTGTAAAATAAAGATTTTTTTGTATAAAAAAAAATACATATGAGGGGAAAAATAAGCATTATAGTTTTCTGCACTGAAGCCTACTGAGTGTAAAAATATAACATTTACTTTAAGTTACTCTGTGCCCTCTTGTCTCATTTGACCACACTGACTCTCAATCCCTGGAGTATAATCCATTCTTATTGCCAGTGTGACATATTTTTCAGTGTTTACCAAAAAATCACTAACCGCTGTGCCCACTGTCTCTTTCTTTGTGATCATTTTTAGCACGTAGGTTTTTGGAGCATACCATATAACCCCTTATTTCTGCTCACATGTTTTTTTCACGCGGTCAGGGTCAATAGGCAGTTCTGCACAAATTTATATTAGCACATTGAGGCTGTCTGTCCACTCGATGTCAGTCAGCTAAGTCAGCTGACTACAATCAGTAGTCTTCAAAAACACCAGAGAGAGAATGCAGACACACTGCGCGCCTCCTTCCCCCCCATTCACAGTAAACAGTAAAGTATTGGAATCTGTGTAGGACCCCCAGTTCAGTTCCAAGTCAGCAGATTCCCCCGCCATTCACAGTAGTACCTGTCAGCCAGCCTTGTAACCTCCTGCTGAACACCAAGAATGCCGACCGCCTACCCCCAGTTCAGTTCCAAGTCAGCAGATCCCCCCACCATTCACAGTAGTACCTGTCAGCCAGCCTCGTAACCTCCTACTGAACACCAAGAATGCCGACAGGCCTACCCCAGTTCAGTTCAAGTCTCAGCGATCCCGCCTCCCGCCATCTACAGTAGCAGTACCTGTCAGCTAGCCTCATAACCTCCTGGTGAACACCAAGGATGCCGACACGCCTACCCCCAGTTCAGTTCCAAGTCCCAGCCTAGTAATCCATTTAGGAGCTTTTTGGGTTTTGTTTTTCGTAAACTTTGTCAGCAGATGCTGCAAAACAATCTGAATCAAACAAACCACCATGTTGTCAGGTGGTATAGGTGTCTCGGCATGTTGCTATGACAACATGGTGATTTGTTTGATTCAGTTTGTTTTGCAGCATCTGCTGACATGGAACTGAACTAGGAGGGGCTGGGCAGCGTGTCTGCATTCTTGGTGTTTACCAGGAGATTATGAGCCTGGCAGGTACTACTGTGAATGGGGGGTCTCTGCTGACTTGGATTTGAACTAGGGATCCTACATGGATTTCGAGAAAGGTACTATAATATCTCTAAAATACAGTATGAGCTCTGAATGTTCTGTAGTGTACTCTCTACTCCTGGCTGACTAAGTAAGGCAATGTAGTGGCAGTCCAAGATTCAAATCTTGCTTCTATGTTTTAGGCAGAGTGGTCCATTTATTTTCACAGTAAATTTATTTCTGCAGATAACGTGTATCCCACGAATACAGCAGAAATAAATTTACCATGAAAATAAAGGGTTATACAGTATTTATCCTGGTCTAGTTTGCCTTGGTGGCATTAATATGTGTGTTTAAAAAATATTTACTGTGTAGAATAATTCTCTACATCCAGGTCTCGATGCCTCTGTGACCGCATTGTTAAGCACAGGAAGTTACTGGGAGCGCTTATCCTGGTCTAGTTGCTTTGTGGCATTAATCCGAGTGTTTAAAACAAAATTTACTTTTGGGAGATAAATCTCAACATCTGAGTCTGTCTGTGTGACCACCGTTAAGCACTAGTAGGTTACTGGGAGCACTTATCCAGACCTACTTGCCTTGTGGCATTAATATAAGTGTTTAAAAAAAGGTATATATATTTTTTTCAGGGAGATAAATCTCTACGTCCAAGTCTGTCTCTATGAACCACTGTTGAGCACTAGTTACTGGGACCGTATCCTAGCCTAGTTGCCTTGTGACATTAATCTGATGGTTTAAAAAAATATCTACGTTTGGTTCTTAGTTGTCTCTATGACCACCGTTAAAGCACAGAAGTAGTAGGAGGGAAGAAAGTGAGTGTGCAGAAGGGGTCTTGGAAAAAGCAACAATCCTGAACAAATATTTTTGTTCAGTATTCACAGAAGAGGGGGAAGGTGAGGGTCCACAATTAAGTGACAGGAGCAATATGGGGAGGGAGGTGGACACCAGTCCATTTACAGAGGAGAGAGTTCTAAAGGAACTCACAAAACTGAAAGTGGACAAGGCAATGGGATCAGATCGGATGCATCCTAGAATATTAAAGGAGCTTAGGGGGTTGCTGGCATTACCACTGGCAGCCCTGTTCAGTGAGTCGCTGGAACCTGGAGTGGTTCCAGAGGACTGGAGGAGAGCAGACGTAGTCCAGCTACATGAAAGTGGGAGCAGGGGGAGGCTGGAAACTATGGACCAGTTAGCCTGATCTCGATGGTGGGGAAAATAATGGAATCACTACTAAAAGAAAGAATTGTGGAACATCTTGAATCCAGCAGAGCACAGGATCCGAGGCAGCATGGATTCACAGCAGGAAGGTCATGTCAAACAAATCTGATAGACTTCTTTGACTTGGTGACCAGGGAAGTGGATTGGGGGGGGCACTGGATGTGACCTACCTGGACTTCAGCAAGGCCTTCGACACGTTCCACATAAGAGGCTTGTAAACAAGCTAGGTAGCCTGGGAATGGGTTCCAAGGTGGTAAACTGGGTTAGAAATTGGTTGAGGGGTAGAATGCAGAGGGTGGTGGTAAATGGAGCTCAATCCGAAGAAAGGAGGGTGACCAGCGGGGTGCTACAGGGATCAGTTCGTGGGCCAGTCCTATTAAATGTCTTCATAAGTGACTCTGCAAAGGGGCTAGAAGGAAAGGTATGCCTCTTTGCAGATTACACTAAGATCTGCAGCAGGGTAGACACACCGGGAGGGGTGGGTGGAAAAAATGAGAGGGACCTAGATAAACTAGAGGAATGGTCAAGAGTGTGGCAGCTAAGATTCAATACCAAGAAGTGTAAAATCATGCATTTGGGGCACAGGAACCTAGAGGAGGCTTACATGATTTGGGGGATACTGACGGTCACCAAACAGGAAAGGGATCTGGGGGTAATCATATCAGATGACCTAAAGGTGGCCAAACAATGTGCCAAAGCTGTGATGAGAGCCAGTGGGGTTCATAGGGAGAGGTACCACCAGCGGAAGAAAGGAGGTGGTGATGCCACTGTATAAATCATTGGTGAGACCTGCACCTGAAGTACTCTGTCCAGTTCTGGAGGCCGCATCTCTGTAAGGACATAGACAGGGTAGAGGCAATTCAGAGAAGGACAAGAAAAATGGTGCAGGGTCTGCACCAAAAGTCATATAAGGAGAGACTGGATGACCTCAATATGTATACCCTGGAGGAGAGGAGAGAGAGGGGTGACTGTGACAGAGACATTCAGGTATCTCAAGGGCATAAATAAGGTACAGGAGGGTAGCATCTTTCAGAAAAAGAGATGTTCTAGAACAAGGGAACATGACATGAGGCTGGAAGGAGGTAGACTAAGGGGTAATGTGAGGGAAGTATTTCTTCATGGAAAGGGTGGTAGGATGCATGGAACAGCTTCCCAGTGGAGGTGGTAGGAGCTGACTCAGTAGGGAAATTAAAAAACGCATGGGATAGACACAGGGGAGCCCCAGCGATAGGAATGAGAATAAAGCCAGAGATCAAGTAGGGAAAATGGGCAGACTGGATGGGCCTAGCAGTCCTTATCTGCCATCAATTTCTATGTTTCTATATCCTTGTTTGTGTTGTGGCATTTATTTTTCAGTGTAATATTCAACTTTCTTTTCACTGTTGTTCACCCTATGTGACCACTACACTTGATGGGGAGTAACATTTGGTGGGAGCTAAATCCTTGAGTTGTTTCTGGCTTCAGAGTGCTGCTTTAAAAAATACCTGTCATTTTCTACAGTGACCAGACTGAACCAAAGTCATCTGCCCAGTTTTACTGTTGCTAAAATTCAATAAACAACACAAAGTATTGTCATTCGGATTTTATCTGACCAGTCAAGACGTTACTAGCAGCACAAAATCCTGTGAACAGCTTAGCCAGTAACAGTCAGTTAGACGAGGGTGGAACTATCTCCTTCTCATTATTGTTCCCTGCCAGTCACTGATAAATGTCACTGCTAAATTTTGGATTTACCAATTCAAACAATTGGAAGCACCCTGATCCCACCCCGGAGGAAACTGCATCCTTATCTTCTGCCCTACCCGATACAACTACACCTAAGCAAAAGAAAAAGCAGGCGCATTCTTGCCTCGTATCCACAGTGAGATTGTGGCAGTGCCAGCATGCAAACCCAGATTTGTCCTGGTTACAGTTTAAATCTGAAGATCAGATCATAACTAAAATTTGGTGTAATTTTTGCAAAGAAAAAACAGACATCTTTTCGCAAGTGGGCCACTAAAGCAGGGAAAATTACTAATGTGGATTCTTACATCTCTGGCACAAACAATGTGAAAAAAAAAACAACTAACTGTGAAAGACATGCAGTACCCAAAGGACATAAACAGGCAAAAGAAAGTGTTTTTAGCCGAGGACAGACCATCAGGTGGTGAGATAGAAAAATGTATCTTAAAAATGGATAAGAAATCTCTTCATAAAGTTGAAATAACTTTTTGATATTGCCTACTACCTGGCCAAAGAAGACGACCCCTTCCACAAATTTGGGAGACTGGTAGCACTCGAGAAAAGATATGGAGTTGAACTTGGAGAAGCGTATGCCAGTGAAAAAGCTTGTGTTACATTTATCTCCTTTATTGTGGGGCATTTGAGACAGCTGATTGCGAGTCATTTGAAAGGAGACGCAACATCTTACAGATACCATTATGTATTTGTGGATGGCACAACAGACAGGACCTCTACTGAGAAGTATATGACATTCTTAGCATTACTTGACATGGAGTCTGCTGATGCAAGTGGTCTAAAGTAAGCAGTGTTATCTACATGCAAACAGGTTCTGAGTGAGGATAACATTGAGCTAAAACAACTGTCCTGCATTGGTACAGGAGCAGATGATGCTTCTGACAACTTTGGACTTAATAAAGGAATGACGGCATTGGTCAAAGAAGACTGCCCTTGGCTTATTGCTGTTCATTGCGTTTCCCATAGGCTGGAACTAGCAGCAATGGATTTTTCCAAAAATACGTGTTTTGTGCAAAATATAAACAGTATCCTAATTTCCATATTTTACTTTTATGAGACCTCCCCAGATATTACTGTGAGTTAAAAAGTGTGGCTGAAGCACAGCAGGTGACGGTCATCAAGTTTAAAAAAATTGCAAAGAATGAGATGGCTGTCACATTAAAAGGAATTACTGCTTGCTGTACTGCATAACTTTCCCCACCATTTTATGTCACTGGGATGAGCTTGTGTGCGATACTGAGTAGGATATCCTACAAGCAGATAAAGCAAAGGTAAAGGAATGGAGAAAACAAATCTTCAATTTCAAATGTTTGCTCTTTCCAGTTTTTATCTTGACATACTAACAGGCCGGTCGACAGTTTCTTGTGCATTTCAGGATGCTAGTCTCTCTCTTCCCATGGTAATGGACATTGTCATCACTGTGCTAGCTGAAGTAGAAAATCTCTTACCAAAAGATGGGACTGGACTAGCTCAGTTTATGAGAGAGGTGCTGTAATTACTAATCAGGAAGCTGATACTGCTCCTTTCAAAGGCTACAAGTTTAAAGGATTACGCAATGCTGTCGCAACACTTACAAACTGGAAGAAATTAATAGCATTATGGAGCATCTAAGCTAGTGCTTCTGTGGCTTACACAAGACCCCCTCTTAGTAAACACCAGTGTGACTGACCCAGCAAATCGGCTTGAAAATGAACAAGATCTTTCAGAATTTGGGAATGAGGAGGTGCAGTTTCTTCTAAGCCATTTCTTTCATGTCTTGTTACAGAATGGGTGTGATGTACACAATACAATAGCAGAATGGAAGATGTTAAAATGAAATATAAGCAAGCATCACAAACCGCTGTCATTTCTTGAAGTGTAGCATTGTTTTTCAAAGAAAAGCTCAATATTTCCCAAACATTCTGCATCTTATTGCTATAGTACTTGTTTATCCCATATCAAATGCATCTCTTAAAAGAGCTTTTTCAACCATGAAAATAAGTTTTTTTCAGACTGGATAGCTAGCTTGAAGACATGCACCACTGAGGACTTACTTTTGATCTCAGTGGGGGGTCCTGAACCACAACATTTTTGCAGCTCACCTGCAGTAAAAGACTGCTTTTTTAAAATCAAAATGTAGGCTAGGAGCTAAATGCCACAGGTTGCCAGCAGCAGTCCAAAAAAGCAAAGAAGTGACAGTGTAGGAAGAAATTCAGATGGCATCTGAAAGTGAGATGGAGGATCAGGAACTCCATGTCAATCATGGTCCAGAACAAGAAAATTCAGAGGAAGACTAAGCTGGCAGTGACTATAATTTGCCACAACTTATTTGTTGCATGTGATATTTGTTATAAATCCCAAAATATTTTTTTCTGAGCTTGCTGGCCTTCTTTGTCATTATCTGCAGACCGAACTTTCTCTTTCTGGCCTCTCCCCTTCTTAGCTCTCTCCATTTGTGTCAGCTGTCTTCCCTTGCAAAAAAAAACATGAGATGCTGTTTTTTGTCCACATTTTTAGCTATTTTATGCATTGGCTCCTGGTTGGTCTGAGTAGCTCCAAGTTGGCAGAAAAATGCCAGTGACCAGGAACTATTCATGGCTCTTGATTACCAAAACCTTCTTTTGGGCCCTGATTAAGGCAGAACTAAAAGATGGGTTAGTATGAGTTAATCTAAACATATGGTGGGGCATGAGGATTGGGGTGAAGCTTAGTGCTGAATGTACCTAGAGTTAGATTAATAAAAGCAACCAAACCCTTGGAGTGCCTTAATGCTATTGCTGAACTAGATTAAAACAAGCATTTGTCAATGCCGAATGTTTGCTTGCTGGCATTGGCATTGGTAGTGTAGGAGTTACAGAGCTGCATAATAGGAATGGCAGTGAAGTATTGAACTGAAGCCAACCCCATCACCACCCTGCAGACAGTGACAGGCACTGGGGTGTGCCTTTTGGGTCATCAGGCATAACGGCCATGCCATTTCACCACATCCCACCATGCAGACACCAACAAGTGTCACGGTATTCCTTGGGGTCTTTGGCCCTTATGCGCACCCCATTCCATCAGGAAATATTGTGAGATGGGTGCGGTATAGGAGAATGGGGTGAACTTTGGAGCCAAAGAGTCCAAGGCACACCTCGATACCTCTCAGTGGCTGCAGGGTGTGGGTGGGGGGGAATGGTATGAGCATTTCAGGTGACAATCCCAAGTCATAGCCCTGATGCCTGTCATTCTCTACAGGGTGGGGTGTTATGGTCGGAAACCCTAACGCCTCAGGCATTCGTTGGTATTTTCACTCCAAATTTTCATCATGGGTTTCTGTGACCCCACCTCATGAACAGTGGCAATATCAGTTTGTTAGCCGAAGCTGCTTTTTGCACAGCTTATCTACGACATTTGTCACCACAGGTGCAAAAACGCATTCTGAACAGGATGTGAAAAATGACAGCTGTACTGTTCATGGGGAAGTGTAAAAAATGGCAATGTTGAAAATATGCAGTGAAAATATAAAAAAAAAAACTGGTGAAGTCATGAGCGTTCGTAGAAACTGTGCAACGTGCACCCGTAATGTAATTAGTTTGGGAATTTGTTTACAGCAGATTGTCAACACAGACATTTTGGGACCTCCAGTTATGAACAGTGTCACTGTGATTTTCTTTATCTGTCCCGAACAACGATTTCCCACAGCAACCACGCATTTCTGTGCTGAAAGTGTGAAAACACATTTCGGCCATGTTGTGAAAAATGACAGCTGTACTGTTCATAAGGAAGTGTGGAAAAATGCCACTGGTAAAAATCTGGACTGAAAATACTACAAATTCATGAACTTACGAGGGTGCATGGAAACTGCGCAATGCTCACTCGTAACACAGTCATTTTAGAATTTTTCACAGATTTTCAAAATAGCCATTTTAAGACCTCTGCTCATGAACAATGTCACTGTGATTTTCTTAATGTGTCACGAACATTGATTTCGCACATCGACTGCACCATTGTGCGCTACGTGCGCGGAAACACATTTTGGGTGAGATGTGAAAAGTGACAGCTGTACTACTCATAAGGAAGTGTGGTCAAATGGCAATTTTGAAAATCCGGAGTGAAAATATTAAAAATTTGTGAACCTACGAGCGCACATAGGAACAGCGCAACGCACGCTCATAAAACAGTCATTTTTAGGAAATTTTTTCACCAAATTTTCAACATAGGCTTTTTCTTAAGAACACTGGCACTGTCATTTCATTAATTTGTCCCGAAAGGTGATTTCGCGCAGTGACCACGAAATCACCCTTCGGGCCCGATTAATGCCATGACAGTGACAGAATTCATGAGGAGGGGTCCCAAAAACCCCATGTTGAAAATTTGGTGCCAAAATTCAAAACATGCCTGAGATATGCAGCAAAGTTGAAAAACCCTATTCATTACATTATACAGCTTACGGCATTTCCTCAGTTAGCGATCGGCTTTGAAGAGTGCAGATGTGTTCCTGGTCCACGAAGATCGTCGCGCTGAGCTCCAGAGGTAAGTATGGGATGAGATGGGGGTGTGGGGAGGCAGGGTGCGCAGTGGGTGGGGCGCAGGTGGGAGAGGGGGGTGAAGACAGCAGGGAGGGAAGGTTTTTTCCTTTCAGGTTTTTTTTTTTTTTTTTTTTTATTTGGACTACGCGGGATGTTTGCCATGCTGGGGTGGGCTCCTAGCGTGGCAGCTGGAAGGCTGTTGGGGGGCAGTGGAGCCGATGGGGGATTGGGCACCTCCGTTGGCCATAGAACTTGTTGCCATGCTGGGGTGGACTCCAGCGTGGCACCCGTAGTCTGGGGGGAACAGTAGAGCCGATGGGATTGGGCACCCCCGCCGGGCCATACAGACTGTGGGGACAGAGAGCTGACGGGGATTGGGCACCCCGCCAGCCATACAGTGTGTGCGTGGGGAGGTGGAGCGCATGAGCACGCAATGCGCGGTGTGTGTGTGTGGGGGAGGGGGAGCGCTGCTCACCCAAGCGGTGCTCTGCCTTTCAACTGTACGGCACTGCATTTTGGATTGTCACACTATGTTTCTAAAGGCAGCTCATGTAATGGTAAACATTTGTTAACATATACCCTTTTTCTCCATTTTCTTGTGTCTTATAATATGCCCTTATCCAGATTTTGTGCCTGCTTTAGCATATTGTTTAGAATAGAAAATAAATTTAAAAAAAATCCGTATGACCTCCCATACGTTTTCATTATATGAATTTTATAATAGATCATTTCTGGGACCCAGTAGCATATGTTAAGTGGAGGTCTGCAGTGAAACATGTACAATGAGCTTTTGTTCAACTGATGCCACCATGTTCCAAAACTGATCAGTTATTATAAAAAATAAATACTGGATGGGAAAATGGCAGCACCAACAAAGACTGTAAAAAAGTTTAAAAAAAGATTATTTCAATGGAAACATGACAACGTACAGTAGGCAGATCATTAAGGAGGCTATACACATTCATGATTTTTTAATTAAAAAAAAGGTAAAGCAAGGTCTGTGTTCCCTTAACAGATGGCGTCAGCCAATCGGAATGTGCCACTCTTAGTACTGTTTTATAATAATTTTATACTTGGACTCACTGTGTGTTTGTAGAGTGCTTACTTCGCAATGTTTTAGTCCCCTTGTTCCAGATCTGTCTTAGCTGTGGAGTAGCCTCAGTCAGCTTGTGCAGGGTGTTGTATATCTGTGATTAAATATCGGAATGAAAGTAACATCAATAAACTGTGTTCTTAATTGCCATTTTAGGTACAAACAAACTACTATAGAAGAGAGAGCTTCCCAGAATCCTAGTAGGACGGTAAAATTATACAGGTGAGATATCCATGATACGCTAAATACATTTGATTTCTGAAGGACTCGTTGATTTGTTTGAATTTAAAGAGCTAATAACACTAAAAAGAGAAGGTGTTAACTTCTAATATGCAACTATTTTATTGTATTTTGTTGTGTCAGTAATTACTTTCTACTTTAGTAATAAAATATTTGTTAATGTGGTGACACAAGTGGGTTATCACCTTTGCTTTTCACTCTGCCAGCAAAAAAGGGCTTGTTAGAATTGTGGTATTGTGATGTCAGAAACTGCCAGATACTGTACTTAGGAGTCCAATATATTTCAGTGACTAACTAAATATCTGTTTCAAAAGAAATAGATAATTCTTTTGGCAACAAACTTTGCCTTTTATATGTTTGCACTATTGTGGTTCATGTAACACAGCACAAGAGTTCACACAAGGAGTTAGTACTAAACAACATATCTTCAAAAAACATGCACACGCTACCACATATGATGCTGACACCGCTGTATAGTAAAAAAAAGCTTTAATAGCTAAAAAGACATAGCATGTAATAGTAACTAGTGTAATAGTCAAGCTGAATTCACCACTAATCCCTAATGGCTTAATATGGAATTAGATTCAGCTAAGGATAGCTTAATTTGCCTGGGAGCCTTAGTTTTAATTTTAGTTTTCGCCAAACCTGTTAAACATATTAAAAATAAAATTCTTACAGTCAATGTTTTTATCCTGAAGAGATGTTCCTATCTTCTTACACTAAATCTAACTAGATCCAAAATACAACCAATCTTCTTGAATCCTAATGTTAAAACAAATGGGTGGCTCTTCAAGAATGCTATTTGGGAGATGAAAGGTATAGCCACAATTAAAAATGTAATAAAAGACAGGACCTTAGTATCTTTTGACACTTAAGCGCATAAGTATGATTTGCAACCAGAGGATGAGGATATGTACAACAGTGTAGTTAATAGTGTACAAGGCCTCACATTTGAGGATGGGTCCTACTTATACATTAACATCTACACTCAAAACTTCCTGGCCACAATTCAAGCTAGGCCCAGAATATCTAGTTTCTATGACTTACTTTTAGGGTGCATTAATGGTCCTTATCTACAGTGTATCAGGTAGTGGGCTAATGCTCTCGGTATTGATGCAAATGGTTGGAATTGGAACAAGATTTGGTTAAATTCTATTAAAACATTTAAAACAGTCAATGCCAAACTGATAACGATTCAAAACCATTCACAACCTTTATTATACCCCTCTCCAAATGAACAAAATGGAATTGAGAGCTACATTCAGCTGTCTAAGATGTGGAGACACCAATTGTGACTTGATCCATATGTTCTGGTCGTGTCCCAAAATGATATCTTTGTGGGGCAATATTGCTGATTTTTTTAAAAGACATTGCATGGCTAAAGGGGAATTTAAATGAAAAGACCGTTCTTGTCGGCCATTTTGATGAAACAAAAATATGGAGCAAAGAACAGCATTGCACCATTGCTCTCGTTTCAATGTCAGTTGGTAGCTCCACTCTCAGAATATGGCTGGAGGAGAGGGCACTGTCATTCAAAGAATGGAAGGCTGAGTGCTTGGAAGTTTTGAGATTGGAGAGGCTCGTTCACTTAATACTAGACCAAGCTCATATACTGTATTCAGCTCTAAGTAGGGCACGATTTGCAATTGTTTCTCTTCACCAACCTAGTAAGCCTTTGGTTTGCCAGTAACCTATCCCTCCTTACCTGTTCTCCCCCCCCCCTTCTGCTTTTTATGCTGCATTTCTCATGTTGACTTATTTCTTCAGGGACTGTTGTTTAAGGATTATTGGGGTAACTTCCCTTTATTACTAAGGTAATTTCTCTATAATTTATAATTAATAATGTAATCAGTACTGTGTATAGTTTTAGAAGTATCTGTTAAGTTACTAAAGTAATATTTATCTTAAGTGAGGCATTAATGATTATTGCTGTATGTTTTTTGTTGATTACGTATGGCATTATTTTTGTGTATTGTATTTTAAATCACTAAAATATTGTTGATAAAAAAGGAAATAGCATAAAATGCCCGCCTGACGCGTTTCTGGTCACCACTGGACCCTTTCTCAAAAGCTGGGGCAGTATAGGCATACACACAATATATAGTTGTTAATCTATGACATCATCATGACACATTTCAAATTCAGCAAATGGGAACATTAATACAATTAAATATTTTTTTAAAAACATTCAAAATGTTAGATCATAGGACATAAACTGAAAAGGGGAAGGGGGGAAAGAAGGACACAAACTGGAGGCATTTTGTAAGTTAACATATCAGAACTGTGAACAATGCACAAAAAAAAGGCCAAGGGAAACAAAGCTGTAAAACTGTAAATAAGGCCAGTGGGGATGGGGGGTGGTTGTGGGGTTTGTAAAATAAATACTAAGCCCCATAATTTGTATTATTTAACCACATGGCTACCTTTTTTCTTTTCTCTTCCAGGTATGGTTTGATTTAAAAACCAAAGTATAAACCTGGATGTGTGTGTGTGCCCACAACTGTAAAATCCAGAAAGTTTTTCATTTTAATACTAGGTTGTTAAATTTCCCCCTCTTGGGTTTGGGCTCACTTTGTCAATAGCCATGTATGAGAACGAGTGGACAGTATCTTGACTCCCGATATTAATAACATGGGTCGCTGTAGCATTAGTAAGATCTTCTTGAGCAGTAGCTGTCTGGTGCTCCCCCACCCGAGTTTTAAAACTCCTTGTTGTCTTCCCAGTGTAAAAAGCCTGACAGGTTCATGTGGCTAAATTTATAATCCCAGTTGTGTTGCACGTAGTCATTTGTCTAATATCAAATATCCTTCCATTGTTCACAGTGTGAAAGTATTACCAACAGGAACAAACGTACAATATATACAATTGTTACATTTATAACAACTTTTAGGTCTGCTCAACCAAGTAGTATTCTCACTTTTTTCCTGAAGATGGCTGTGCACCATCATGCTTTGTAAACTTTTGGCTCTCCTGTATGAAAGTCTGGGTTTAGCCTCAGCCACCTATTTCAGACTTTTATCAGCCGCAAGTACCCCCCAGTGTTTGTTAAAATGTCAGAAGAATAATGAGCATGCTGCTGTGGTTCATCTGTATGATTTTATGTTTTTTAAACAATAATTGACTTATTTTTTTTTCCCCTCCCAAGTAAAATCTGGTTATGAAGAAAGTGCCACCTGCTAAATTATAACCAAAGGTCACAGGTTAACAAAACATGTTATGTATTTCTATTAAATATATCATAGTTCGGTAGTAGAAAGTGTTATTACTTCATAACAATCTATAAACAGATTTGCAGTTTTTCATTGAAACCAACCTTGCCAGTGAAGCGTTTCTGACTTCATAATATAAGGATCTTGTTGGATTCTTTTTTAACTAGCAGTTTGCAGAATACAAGTAAAATGTTGAAAAGGTAAGTAAAGCAATAAATACAAGCACACTGAATGATTGCAGAGGCATCTAAAGGCCCCAGACTTCCATTCTTTAAGATATGCATCCTTACTAAACACTTGATGTAGAGGATTATTTGTAGCCGTATTGTACAAAAAGGTGAACAGAGTGGGCGATCGTATGTCTTTTATTGGACCAACAAGAAATTTTCAGAACACAAGCTTTCAGGTTACACAGAGCCCTTCATCAGGTCATAGCATTTTCTACAAAAAAAACAAGCTTTTATACAGTGGATTGTGTACTTTTTATCCACTGTATTCTTATGTGTATTTGTGCAGCTTATCATGATGTGTCTGACGTTGATTGAATGTTTGTTGGCCTATGAGTGTGTGAGCTTGTATGCACTTTAGCACTCTCTGTTAAATCAGACTTGAAAGCTTAATAACATTTTTGGTGCTGCTTGATTTCTTTGCCACTGTTTAGCTTCAGGTGCAGTCTTTTTTGCCTTAGTTCTGATACATGCTCAGATTTGCACCATAGCATTCCCCCAGTGTGCCTCCTGCCTGCTTTCTGTGCAATCCAATTTAAAATAAAAAGAAGCAGAAGGGACAAAAAGCTTGTTTTTATGTAAATGTCTTTTGTAACAAAGGGCAATTGGGGAAGATCAATACAAATATAGAACAATAATCAGTGGTTCAGAATACAAAATAAAATCGCTGGGGAACCCATAAAATCATTAAGGTGTTAGTAGCTTGTTACAGTATACTGAGACAGAAATAATAGGAAACGTTAATGGAAGGAAGGATATTCCATCAGTGGGTTCACATTTGGACATGGGGGCCCAATTAATCACAGGATGTTACTTCATCTTAAGCTGCTGTTCAAATCCTACAGTTACCTACTCAGAAACAAACTCTAGCAAGAGCCAATATGGCTGCAAAATAAAGGTATTGTGGGCAGTGGGAAATGTGTAAAGTAGCAATTTTTGCACTAAGCCACCTAACTGCACTTTCTAATTATTGTGATACACACACACACACTGGAAAAGAAAAAAAAATATATATATATATTCACACATATACAGTGAAACCCACCAGAGTGAAGCGCAGTGCTGCAGAATTCTGCATTAGAGTTATTGCGGTAAACAATGCAATTTCAATGGGGGTTAATCCCATTTGTCATGCAGTAATCCTGTCACACTGCGCTTCATCCTGGTGGGCTTCACTTTATATATACACACACACACATATGACATTAGGGCGGGCTTGCATCCGGCAATCTCTAAGGGTGATGTTGTGGAACAGTGTGAGTTCACAATACCTCAGTTCTCTTGGAGTTCCTTTTGCCGACTGGAAGTCATGGATATTATGAGGATCATCCATAGTGTGCGGTCTACGAGCTGTAGTTTGGATCCTGGACCAACTCCCCTAATTTTGGGTTGTTTTGAGGCCATCGGTCCAGTTATGGTGCAAATAGTCCAGTGCTCCTTAGAGTCTGTTGAGTCTCCTAACTCCCTGAAAGAGGCAGTGGTGACACCCCTCTTGAAAAAAGCTACTCTGGACCCAGACTGGTTTTCAAACTACAGACCTTTCTCTAAACTTCCCTTTATTGGGGAAGGTTATTGAGAAGGCAGTAGCAGCCCAATTGGAAGACCATTTAACCATCCATAATGTCTATGAATCCTTCCAATCCGGTTTTCGTAAAAGACACAGCACAGAGACTGCGCTGGTTTGGGTGCTTAATGATCTTCTGAGGGCGAGAGATCAGAAGAGACATTCCATTCTAGTTCTTCTTGATCTCTCATCAGCTTTTGACACTGTGGATCACTTGGTGGTGTTAGCACGTCTGAGGTTAATCTCTGGAATGTCGGGAACTGTTTTGAAATGGTTCACTTCATTCCTCACTGGGAGATCACAAAGAATTGTGTCAGGGGTTCATTCCTCTGGCTCAATTCCTTTGTTGTGTGGGGTGCCTCAGGGTTCAGTGCTGTCACCCCTGTTATTCGCAGTGTATAGCTCAACTCCTTTGTTGTGTGGGGTGCCTCAGGGTTCAGTGCTGTCACCCATGTTATTCGCAGTGTATATGCTGCCCCTCGGAGACATTATAAGACGGTATGGGCTGAGGTTTCACTGCTATGCAGATGATACCCAGTTATACTTGTCTTTTGCACCTGACCAGGATGAAGAACTCTCGGTGTTTAATAACTGTCTGGAAGAAATCCAAGGGTGGATGCATTCTAGTTGGTTAGAGTTGAACTCAGAGAAGACAGAGGTGTTAGTGGTGGACCCGGGTGGTCAGATAGCGAGGTCGCATGATGGCACGCCCTCTGGAATTTTTCTTGGCGGTGTGTCACTTCTGACCTCTGAACAGGTGCGCAACCTTGGGATTGTCCTAGACGATAGGCTGACCCTTCAATCTCAAGTGTCGGCCGTTGTCAGGACTTCCTTTTACCATCTTAGGAATATTGCCAGGGTGCGTCACCTTGTTCCGTCTGACTTCCTACCAAAGTTGTTCCACGCTTTTGTGTCCTCGCGCTTGGACTACTGCAACGCCCTTTACTTTGGGCTTTCTGGGGTTGAAATCCGTCGCCTTCAGCTGGTGCAGAATGCTGCAGCCTGGGTTTTGACTGGGACAAGGAGATCCAGTCACATTACCCCGGTGCAAACTGCATTGGCATCCTATACGGTGGCGGATCACCTTTAAAGTCATTTTACTGACTTTCAAAGCCCTTCATGATCAGGGTCCGACCTATCTGAAAGAACTTCTGGTGCCTTACTGCCCCGGTCGATTGCTCCGGTCAGCCGACGAGGGGTTGTTAGAGATTCCAAGAGTGAATTTAAAATCTTCTGGTAGTAGAGCATTTTCTTATGCCGCACCCACTCTTTGGAATTCTCTACCACGCCGGTTAAGGGAGTGCACCTCCGTGGAGGTATTTAAGAAAGATTTAAAAACCTATTTATGGCATTTGGCTTATCTGGATGATTAATGGAAGCTGTTTGTAAATGTTTGCTGATCGTATGGATGATCGCATGGCTTGTTTTAACTAAGTGATGTTTTAATGAATTTATTTTTATAAGTTTAAAATTGACATTGTATATTGTGGTTTTGATGTAAAGCGCCTTGATATTTTGAAAGGCGCTTTAAAAATAGTTGTTATTATTTATTATTATATACGAATATATATTCCAGTGTAACATAGCAGTGTGCTGTCTACACACATTTTTATAGATTTAAAAAAAAAAAAAAGGACCTTTTCTTCTTTTCAGGCTCTGAGGGGCTTGGGAGGGTGGGGAGTTGCCACTAGACAACTCATTTGCATCAGCAATGACATGCATAAGGCTGAAACTAATCTAGATAGCGGGGGAATGTAGACTAGCAATTTTTGCACAAACCACTGAGCCACATAACTGCACTTTCTAATTGTTGACACACACACACACACACACACACACACACACACACACACTCTCTAATACATATACACATATATGCATATACAGTGGTAGTCGCACAAATGTTTATGGGCATTGCACATGGTGCTTCATTGCGCGGTAGCAGTATACATGTTATTCAATGGGTATTGTGTTTGCTCAACGCTCAGTATACTGCACTACTGGTAAACTTTTGTGCAATTACCACTGTATGTTCCAGTATAACATAGCATTACACTGTCTACACACATAGCATTGCTACTCACCACTAACACACATACACTGCCTTACATGGTATTTATTTACTTGTACATCTAACCTTAACTTTTCCTGTATTTAGAATAAGTACTGTGTTTTGCACTGACTTATTGTACTAATCTGCGTCATGACTGAGTAAGGGTAATAGACCTGGGAGGTGCGGTGGATGTGGCCTATCTGGACTTCAGAAGGGCCTTCAGCACTATCCCCAGTAGAAGGCGAATTAACAAACTGTGCAGCCTAGGGGTGGATCCCAAACTAGTTCTTTGGGTGGAGAACTGACTAAACGGCAGGGGTCAGACGGTTTTGGTAAGCAGTGAGTACTCTGGAGAGGTGACTAACAGGGTGCCGCAGGGGTCGGTGTTTGGTCCAGTCCTCTTCAGTGTCTTTATTGGGGACACTAGATAGACTGGAAGGGAAGGTATGCCTCTTCACAGATGACACAAAAATATGCAATAGGTGGACACTCCAGGTGGTGTTGAAAGAATGAGGGAAGACATAAAACTGGAGAAATGGTCGGAAGAATGGCAACTGGGATTCAGTGCAAAGAAGTGCAGGATCATGCGCATAGGGCACAAGAAAAAAGGGGCAAAGTATGAACTAGGTGGGCAGATACTGACAGTCACAAAGCAGGAAAGAGACTTGGGAGTTGTCATCTTGGAGAACGTTGGAGAAAGTAGTTTGTGCAGTAAGGTGCCTGCAAATGTTAGCCAGATGCTTGGATGCATAGGGAGGTATATCACAAGTAGAAAGGGGGAGGTCATCTTGCCCCTGCATAAGACAGTCATGTGACCGCACCTCCAATACTGCATCCAGTTCTGGAGGTCCTGTCTGAGAAAGAACATAAGGCAGAGGCGGTGCAGTGGAGGGCAAGTAAATGGTGCAGGGCCTGCAGGATAAGACCTATGAGGAAAGACTAAAGGAGTTAGATTTATATTCCCTTGAGGAAAGGAGAGAGGGGGGCATAATTTAGACATAAAAATACATCACCAGTATAAACAGAGTACAGGGAGGAAGCATCTTCCAAAGTAAGAGATGCTGCAAGTCAAGGGGGCACAAGATGAAGTGTGGGAGGGGGAGGAGTCTCAGGGGAAATGTGAGAAAATATTTTTTCACAGAGAAGGTGGTGGACGCCTGGAATAGCCTACCAGAGGGGGTGGTAGGGGCTAGAATGGTCACAGAATTTAAGAAGGAGTGGGATAGACACGGGGTATCCTGGAGGCAAGGGGGGGGGCTCCAGAGTTCAGTTGGGGCATGTGGCCTCACACTAGGTAGAGATTAATTTTTTCTGTAATATTTTTTCACATAATACCCATAATATCCTGTGTCCTACTGTACAAAATAATGACCCGCATATTTGCTTCCCCATAGAAAATATATTAAAAAAAGTTAACTTTAAAGGGTAAATACTGTCCAAGTCCAGATAATATAGCAGGTCATCTTTTATTCTTATTGAAAGACATTTTTGCATATCCCTTCAAAATAATTTTTGATCAATTTTTAGTGAAAATGATGTTCCAAATGAATGGAAAGAGGCAAGTGTAGTACCAATTCACAAAAAGGGCCCGAAAAATAACTGGGAGAACTACAAGCCCATAACTTTGACCTGTTCTGTATGTAAGCTCCTTGAGAGCCTCATCAAGGATATTATTACTCCTGCCCTCAGTAACCATGACCCAGAGCAACATGGCTTTAAGGGTGGTAGAAGCTGCCTTACTAATTTATGTTTCTACGAACACATCAGTACCTTCCTCGACAGTAGAATGCCTTGTGACATCATATTTATTGATTTCAGCAAGGCATTTGATGTTATGCCGCATTGGGCTTTCATCAGTAAACTACGTAAACTTAACATCAGTAGTTTTATTATCAGTTGGATAAATAACTGGCTGCAAAATCGGTCCCAGCAGGTAGTTATCAGCGGGTCTAAGTCTAATAAGGGGAGAGTATCTAGTGGTGTGCCCAGGGCTCTGTCCTGGGCCCCCCGCCTCTTTCAAGTTTTTATAGCTGACTTAACAATTGATTGTCTCTCCATCACCACAAAATACGCAGATGATGTCAAAATCGGGGGCCCTTGTGAAAACCCATCTCAAGCTATAAATATACAACATGACCTGGACATCATCACTTCCTGGGTAAATACATGGGGGATGAAATGAAACACTTCAAAATATAAGGTAATGCATTTAGGATAAAAAAAACCAAACTATGCATCCACACTGGCTGATTCATTACTCAGTACAACCTCTAATGAAAAGGACTTGGGTATCACTATCTCAGACGACATGTCCCACAATAAATGTCAGCAAGGTGTTATTAATAAAACTAACAGAGTTGTCTGGTCTGTTTTACGGAACATTAGATCTAGGGATCCTGAAGTGTTAATGCCCCTGTTTAGGACATATGCAAAGCCACACTTGGAATATGCCTCCCAGTTTTGGTGCCGGTATAAAAAAATCAGATTGCTTCTCACTTGAAAAAGGAAATTCACAAAACACATTTCAGGGCTTTAAACAGTGTCATATGAAAATAGATTGAAAACTCTAAATCTGATGTCCCTCTCCACTCGTCACCTTAGAGATGGCCTTATGTTTCTTTATGACATAATCCAGGACTCTTACCTTATGTGTGAATTAGGGCTGGACTTTAAAAATTATTCTCATGACATCAGAGGTCAACCATTACTATTAGTAGATAAATCATTTAACCACATTACCCGTAAATACTTTTGCACCCTTGGAACTATTGGACCTTAGAATAGACTACCCCCTAAATGTTGTTATAAGTGAGACTAAAGGCATTTTTAAGTATCGACTTGATAATTTAATAAATACAGGTTATGATCTTTCCTACTATTCTGTGGCATCGTATAAGAGCGATATGGGCTCTGGCCTTCTTGCTCTTTAACTCACCGTAGTAGGATCCGTAGTATAATAGGGCAGACTGGGTGGTGATGCGACTCCCACCCCCCAGCCCGACTTCCCACTGAGCACCCCGCACCCCCAGACTCCCACACATCCTCACTCACCTGACTAGGTGCCAGTATAAAGATCCACTCTCCCATTGAAGACACGTCGTGCTGCTGGAACTGGGGACTGCTATATGAAAAATAAGGTAAGTGTGGTCCACTGTATTTCAATGGCTTTTCAACTGCGCTTACCTTATTTCTCATATAGTAGTCGCCGGTTCAGGCAACAAGACATGTCTTCCATGGGACAGTGGATCTTCACACTGGGATCTGTTTTGGTGAGTGAGAGTGTGTCAGGGCGTCTGGGGAGGGTGTAAGGTGGCGGGTACGCAGTGGGAGGTTGGGTTGGGGTGTGGGGTTGCATCAGTGATGGACCTTTTTATTACAGATTAAAAAGACATTGAGGGACCATTTTCTTCTTTTCAAGCTCTAAGGGACATTGGAGGGTGGGGGTTGCCACTAGACAACCTGTAAATCAGCAGTAGCATGCATAAGGCTGAAACTGATCTAGAGAGAGGGGGAATGTAGACTAGCAATTTTTGCACTAAACACTGAGCCACCTAACTGCACTTTCTAATTGTTGTGATACACACACACACACACACACACACACACACACACACACACACACACACATATATATATGCCAGTATAACATACAGTACATGTCACATTAAACTGTCCCTCCCAACTCACTGGTTTATAATTTTTCAGTGAGCTGCTTAATGTGTGCACTGCTCACTGCAATGAATTAATAAAAGTTTCCTGATGGTTTGCTTCTGGCTGCTATTCAGTTTCAGCTTACTGTACTTTGCAGTTCTCTGCAACCTTTTATTAGGGCAGTGCATCAGCAGTGCACACATTAAAGGGGCGCTATCAGCTTTCAGGAGCTACATTGAACTTGTGTGACCAGTGTGCCTGTAATAATATCTATGACAAAATGAACTATTCATGTGCTCCAGTATGACTAACAGTAAGATCTGTTACCTAAAGTTTAGAAATATATACTTTAGCTTGAACCAAGCACATTACCTTATTGTCTGGCTGATCTTCTGCCACAGGATGCCTCATTTCAGTGTGAGCATGCATTGTGCTTGTGCGAATTTCCTGAACAAGTGTAAGTGATAGTTTGGGCAAAAAGTACATGCTCTTCTGAATATGGGGATCCTTGTAAGAATAATGAAGAGCATTGCAGATCTTACTTTTTCCACCTTGAAAAACAAGCCTGTGATATTGAGCATGTGTGTCACGTCCACGGCAGTGTCATGCGCATGGTCAGGAGCACGGTCTTGTTTTTCAAAGTGGTAAAAGTAAGACTTGCAATGCTCTTTTTTGTATTCTTACAAAGATTTTTGTCTTTCCCAAAACAGTATCTAATTGCATTTGGCTAGTGGGGCCGGTGCCAGTTTTGATCCCTGTCAATGAACATCTACATGTGGTCACACAGGTGACAGTACAGGAACAGACAGTCAGGACCACCCTCACAGTATACACACAAACACCAGAATAGGTAACATATACAGTGAGAAAAAAATGCGTAAACATACTTGTATTACAACAAAAGATAAAACCATATCCAAACACAGCCCCTAATAAACTAATATGAAGCACCATCAAATTATGACAACAGTGGGTGTGCATGAGCACCTCTGCAGAGCCCCCCCCATACATACACGCAATAAACAATATGACTTGATATAGTTCAGAACTGATGAGTACAAAGACATATTAAAAAATATAGATATACAATTTGTTATGTAGCAAAGGTCAATGAGTTGCTGTACAATATAATAGGGGGCTATCACAGATGATATGAAGGACTGCAATACCTTTGTGTTGCTAAATAAAACTGACAGTGACCCCTAGATTACAGATAAAGCAATGATTAGGTATTAAGAATTAAAAATAGTAACCAATCCAAGGCAAGCCTCCAGTTTGTGTCATCTGAATCAGAACTGTGAGTCTCTACAGTATGTCCAAATCAGATGCAGCTTGTGCTCCCTCACACTGATTAACACTGGATACTGTGGGCTCAGATTGGTAAGGTTGGATACCAGTATCAAAGTTTAAATGTATGTCCTCAACATCTTTATGTTCCTCTACCTCAAACATGATGAATTGTGAGCACAAGCACAGTAAAGATTATTGAAACCCAAAGGTTAAAAAAAAAAACAAAAAAAAACCACACTCCCTGTAAAACAGCTAGCTTAGCTGATCTAAATTTTCAGGAAGAAAGCACATAACCAGCACAGACAAGAAAACTCGTTTTTCAGTATTTTAGCAACAGAATTTCAACAGCAAGGTAAGTTTTAAGATGAAAACGTACATATGAACAGTCCATTTCAAACCCCAATTGTAAAAAAAAAAACAAAAAAAAAAGAGTAACTTAAATGAAGTGTGTTAGGGGTAATCTAGCTTGTCTTCAGTGAGCCTTGTAACATCAGACAGCCATGATGCCACCACCAATCATTCTGTTGCCGGCTGGGTCATTGACACTGGTTCTGGTTTCTTGTCCAGTGCCAGATTCAGATCTCTTGAGGCCTGGCCTGGTGTCAGGTCTGCCATTGCAGGGCCCCATGATGCTGGAAACCTTCCCAGTGTCGTCTGCATTGTCTGTTCTGGCACTGATGCAGGAGTGAGGGCTGCTGATGGAGGAGGGGCCTACCTCCCACACGGGGAGACCCATGGTCGGACGCTGACTTATGCGGTGACCGAGAGCGGGAAGCTGACCAGGGCTGATACCTGTGTGTTTTCCGGTGCTTGTGCTTGCCACTGGACTTCTTCTCTTTCTGGGAAGAGGAAGAGATCAAGGCCCCGGAAACCGAGGAAAAATAGGAACTTTTTTCCTGGAGCTCCTTCTCCATCATGGCTAGTTTCTGCTGCAGCAGGAAGGCTTAAAGGGTCTTCAGTGGGCGTCTTCATGTAGCTTGGTTGAAGTCCTGGCAATGCTGGCAGGCCTTGGTGTCGTGGTCAGTGCCAAAGCAGAGCAGACAAGAAGAGTGGCCGTCCTTGGAGGGAAGCTGCTTGCTACAAGCACACTTCGTCCACTGGTCAGAAGATAAGGATGGAGAAGATGACATGCAAAATCAAGGAAACTCAAAGGATTAGTGGTAAGAAAAATAAAGAAATCATGGGTAAAACGTGAAGAAAATGGCGCTCGACTGATGCAGGTATCCTTGGTGGTCCGACTTGCATGGGTCGGCAGCAGGAAGAGAACTGAGGTTGGACTGGGGGACTGACCCTTTTATACCATAGGCAGACGTCGGGCGTGACCGATGTCAGGGGTAGTCCCCCACTAATGACTGCTAGCTGGAAGTTTTCTATGTGGTCCTAGTGCCTGGCAGCAAAGTCCTAATGGTGTTGCCTGCTGCAGGAGCCCCCTCGAAGTGAGATCCTCATTTTCTCTTCTATCCTCCTTGCAAAGAGGGCGAAGAGGGGGATGAGTCAAATCCCAGCCTCATTATTTCTGAAGGTGGGGATGATGGCATATGGACAGAACGTCGCAGTGGTAATCGGCCGTAGAGAAAATGCGCCGGACAAAATGTTGAAATTAAAGGCGGTCGCCAGTAGAAACTGTCGCGGAGCAAATGTAGCTTCCGCGTCCAAAGACTGGCTACTGCATGACCCTCTAACGGCTTGACTTTTTGTCCCTCTGCTAACTCTGTTATCTGGTTCCTGTAAAATGTTTGATCATGACCTGTAGGACAGCCGAAGAGGAGCAGCCTGAATTCTGTAAGAGTCTGTATGGCTAAGGGTGTTTAATTTCTTGTGGAGGTCAGGGGGGCAGGAAAAGGATCTGGAGGGCTTACGATCAACTGAGAATAAGATGAGACCATCATACAGGCATAGATGCACTCAGTTCCCAATATACAATATTAGAAATAAAATGATACAGTAGTTAAAACTAAAATCTTAGTTACGTCTGTCGGGAGGGGCTGAAAGGGTCGAGCTGTTTGTAGCACTGGCTGGCGGGAGGTCATAAATGTGCATTTCAGTCTTTCACAGTGATTTCTTTAATTTAACTAATGCAGCTAGTTTGTACTTGTCACTATACAGTACACTATGACTGGCTAGAATTCAGTCTAGTATGAACACTAACCAGAGGTGGGAGCTCATAAAGCTGGGGATAGTGGAGGCAACCAAAACCTGCTGCAAAGCCCAGAGCAAGAAGGCTAGGGCTAAGAAACCGATATGGTTAAGCAAAGAGGTCATGGAAAAGGTAAGGAGGAAAAGAGCTGCCTTTAGGAAGTACAAGAAAACAGGGAGGGGGAGGACAGGGAGGAGTACTTGACAGAATTGAAGGAGGTGACAAGGGCAGTAAGGGGAGCCAAAGCATCTACGGAACAGGCTGGCACAAGGCATTAAGAAGGGGGAGAAGGACTTCAAGTACATCAGGGAGAAAAGGAGCTGTAAGGACCACATAGTAAGGATTAGGAAAGAGGAGGGTTGGGTGGAAGCAGGGTGCGATAAGGCGGAAGCACTAAATGAGTACTTCTGCTCAGTATTTACTAAAGAGAAGAGGGAGGTGACACCCAAGGTGGGAGAAATGGCAGAAGCAGGGTGGGAAGTGGTGACAGATGGGGAAATCATGGAGAGCAGAGTTCGAGAGGGTTTGAAGGCACTGAGGGTGGACAAGGCGCCAGGCCCAGATGGCATCCACCCCAGGGTACTGAAGGAGCTGGCAGAGGTCCTTGCAGGACCTTTGGCAGACCTATTTAATGCCTCACTACATTCAGGGTGTGTACCTCAGGACTGGAGGATGGCTCATGTGGTGCCCCTCCACAAGAGTGGCCCCAAGGATGAACCCGGAAACTACAGACCAGTGAGCCTCGCATCCATCGTGGGTAAGCTAATGGAGACTATCCTGAAGGAGAGGCTGGTGGCCCTCCTAGAGGCCAAAGGACTGCAGGACAGCAGACAGCATGGCTTCATACGTGGCAGATCCTGCCAAACCAACCTGGTCGAGTTCTATGACTGGGCAACTAGGCAACTGGACAGGGGTAATGCAGTGGATGTCCTGTATCTGGACTTCAGTAAGGCATTCGACTCAGTCCCACATGGAAGGCTGGGAAGGAAGTTAGTAGGCACAGGGGCGGGTGCAAAGCTGGTGAGATGGGTAGGAAACTGGCTGCAGGGAAGGCAACAGAGGCTGGTGGTGGTTGGGGAGCTCTCACACCCAAGGGCAGTGACGAGCGGTGTTCCACAGGGCTCGGTGTTGGGATCAGTGTTGTTTGGGATATTCATTGCAGACATATCATGGGACATCAAGAGCAAGATCAGTCTGTTTGCTGATGATACCAAGGTAGGGCGGTGGTGCATGACCTAGGGGATGGCAGGGGTTGCAGGATGATCTGGCAAAGCTTGAAACCTGGTCAGACACTCTGACAACTGGGCTTTACCAAAAAGTGCAAGGTGCTGCATTTTGGGATGAAGAACCCAAGGAGGAGTTACCAGCTAGGGGGAGTGCAGCTAGCCCAGACAGAGGAGGAGAAGGATCTGGGTGTGCTCATTACAGGGTCAATGAACAACTCGGCACAATGTAGGAAGGCAGCTGCAAAGGCCAACAAAACGCTGGGTTGTATTGCAAGGGGTATGTCCTCGAGGAGGGAGGAGGTGATTCTGCCACTGTATAGGTCATTAGTTAGACCACACCTGGAATGCTGCGTGCAGTACTGAGCGTCCTGATTGAAGAGGGACATTAAGTTACTGGAGGTGCAGTGCAGAGCGACAAAGATGATCAAGGGGCTGGGGGACTTATCATATGAGAGGAGGTTGAAGGAGTTGAACATGTACTCACTGGAGGAGAGGAGAGACAGGGGTGACATGATTGAAACCTTTAAATACATGAAAGGAATAAACAAAACGGGTACAGAGGGGCTGTTCAAAGTAAGGGAGGGGAGGGCCACCAGGGGCCATGATATGAGACTGGAGCGAGGAAGGTTCAGGAGGGAGATGAGGAGACACTTTTTTACAGAGAGGGTGGTGGCTGGATGGAATGCGTTACCTGCTGAAGTGGTATGTAGTAGAACAGTGGACTGCTTCAAATGAGGATGGGACAGGACAAGGGGGAGGATTAATGAAGGGGAAGGATGGAAGGGAGGGGCAGCTGCAAAATAAGGGGTGCTAGCTGCACATTTGAGCAGACTTGCTAGACCTCTAGGCCTTTATCTGCTGGCAAATTTCGTATGTTCGTATATAGGGCCCTTAAATATAAAATGCTAGTTTTACTCCCTTTAGACATTAATTGTTACTCTGAGTTACTCTCTCTCCGCCCCCCCATCCCACTTGTCCCCTTATACGAGTAAATAATCTGTTACCCCCCTGCCAATTCGATAAATTAAGGGCAAAAGGTAGGGTCCACCACTGAATGATAGAGTACCCACTTCTGCCACGTAGACATGTGAGATGGATTTTTATTTTGTATCTTTACATTAAGACTTTTTAATTGGTATAAATCAGACATTATAGATCTCCATTCCTCCATTGGTATCCGTGCCGACATCCATCGTTGGGTTATAGATTTCTTTGCAGCTAATAAACATGTTGGTAAAAGGGTATTAACCCATGGAGGAGTGTGGTCTGGAAAGATCCCCAGTAAAGTCTGTTCGGCTGTTAATTCAACTGACTGGCTAAACAAAGTAGTGAGTTCCATCTGAATGGTAAGCCAAAAAGGCATCAGATTGGGGCACAGCCAAAAATATGACCCAGGGAAGCCTTAGGGCAACCGCAACCTCTTCAACAAACCCCATATTTATCTGGAAGGAATTTAAGGAGGACCGCTGGTGCTCGAAAGTAGCGGGAGCGGCATTTCCATGCAAATTCCCTCCATAAAGGAGATCAGGAGGTCTTCACCACCCTTAAGGCCGACCCCAACCATGTCTCCATGGATATTTCCAGAGATAAGTCTCTATTCCACTTCTGTAGGATAGAGGCAGTAGAGTCATGCTGTTCGTTTCTCAACCCTTTATAAATGGTTCCTATGATATGTGTTCCCAGGTTCCCTCGAGTAGCATCTATAAATAATTTTAGTAAATCAGGAGTCAGGGAAGGCATATTAACCTGGATAATCCTATTTTGTAGTATATGGTTACAAACCTGGAAGTAACGAAATTGGTCTGAGTTACGGAAATTGTATTGGGATTGTAACTTTTCAAAGGGGAGAATCCCTTGAGGGGAGAGAAATTGGAAAACATGAGAAAGTCCCAATCTTCTCCAAGTGGAAAAGACCTGATCCGTAAAAATAGGAACAAATGTCTCATCCTCAGAGATTAGCTTACAGTATTCATAAATGGTACAGGTTGGACCAGACTTTTTCATGCATCTCCAAAGTTTATATGGTTGGGCCATTATGGTGGTGAACAAAATCCTCTTAATATCAAAAAGGTTGCTCAAGTAGAACTCTAGGGTTTTCCAAGGAGACTCCTAGGACTCTGCCAACCACAAAATTAGTATCCTGAGGAGCGCTGACTTGGTGTATAAATTAAAGTCTGGGAGGTTGAAACCCCCCCTGGGCCAAGGATAGTTTAAGGATCAATAACCTTATTTTTGGGCGGCTCCTACCCCAAATGAAACCAGATATTAATCTATTCCAGGACTTAAAATAATATGTTGAGGGGAAAAAAGGAATATTCTGGATCAAATACAGTAACCTGGGAAGGCTATTAGTCCGTATGATCTCTATTTGTTGGTGAAAGGGAAAAAAAAACAGTGGACCACCTGTCGAGGTCCGACTGAATTAGTAACGTGAGAGGCTCATAATTTATAGTGTCCAGGACCTCCGAATCTAAGGGGACTTGAAGACCCAAGTATTTAATCTTGATGGACAACCATTTAAAGGGATAAGCCTTTTTTAATTGTGAAGGAGGGCGATAAGTAAAGGCCAAGATTTCTGTTTTGGCCACGTTTAACCTGAATCCTGCTATTCTTTCAAACTGATTCAATATAGTCCACATTGCAGGAAAAGATATAGTCTGAGACAATAAGGTTAACAAAATAGCGTCTGCAAACATACTAAGTTTATATTCCTGTTGATCTATTGATATACCTTCCACCGTGGTCGTAGCCCTCAGCACAGATGCCAAAGGTTTGAGATAGAGAGCAAAGAGGTAAGGAGACAAAGGACACCCGTCTCGTTCCTTTGCCCAATTGAAGCGGGGCCGACAGGGTACCATTGACTCTAACATAAGCCTTCGGGGACTTGTAAAGATTAATTAAACAAGTTATGAACGAGGAGGGAAAAAGAAAGGCCCCAAGGGTGTCCCACAGAAATGACCACGAGACACGGTCGAAAGCCTTTTCAGCATGGAGGCTAATAAATACTGATGGGAATTTTCTAGTATGGACATATTTCTGTAAAACCAGGGTCGTACGAATATTATCTGTGGTACTCCTAATTTTAATGAAGCCAGATTGATCGGGGTGGATAATCTTTGGGCTGATAAATTATAATCTGGAAGCCCAAATAGCCATGAAGATTTTATAATCTTCATTTAAAATAGAGATAGGGTGGTAAGATCTGGGGTCTGTAGGATCCTTATGTGGTTTAGGTATAGGGGTAATTGTTGCATAATCCCATTATGGAGGAGGCATACCACCCCAAGATACCTCATTAAATGAAGAGAATAGTTTGGGGGTTAGTTCCTTGATAAACATTTTGTACCACTCCGACATATAACCATCATGACCGGGGCAACGCCCAGAGTTAAGAGATTTTATTGTCTCTGTTATTTCCGACTGGGAGATGGGAGATTCAAGTGAGCAAATTTGAAGTGGAGACAATTTTAGAAGGTTGGCTTGGTTTAGAAAGTGAGAGGGATCGGATGAAGTCAGAGACAAATCTGGGGAATATAACTTAGCATAATAGTCTGAAAAAGCCTGTAAAATATGGCTATCAGTGTGGAGCGATTTCCCTGTAGTAGGTTTTTCTGAGCTTAAGGATAGTAGAAGAGCGTTTTCTGGAATGAAGCTTCTGCGTTAGTTTCCTAACCCCGCTTGGACCACCCTCGTGAACTGTTTGTCTAAGATAAATTAGGGATTGTTGTATTTTATTATCTATAATTTTTTGTAAAGCCACCTTAGTGTCCTGAATTAAGTTTTGCAGTTCAGTATTGCCCACTCTGTATAGCATTTGGTAATTTAGTAATTGTTCCGACAACATGCGGTATTTAGCCTCTCTTTCTTTATTCCTTTTTGTGGTATATGCTATTATTTCCCTCCCGAATTGTTGCCTTCATCGCATCCCATTGGATCGCTTCAGAAATGTCTGGGAAAGCATTCTCAGAAAAAAATTGGGGGCTTCTGGTTTTAGTTTCCTCCTGGAATTCTTTGTCAACTAAAGTTAAAGGGCTCAGTCTCCATAGGGTCTTTTTCTTCTCTCTACCCATGTCTAGCTTCAAGATCAGAGGGTGGTGGTCAGATAATATTTTCGGGCCTATAGAGATATCCTGAATCGATAAATGTTTACATGATACCATAAAATAGTGTAATCTAGAATATGACTTAAATCTGGGGGAATAATAGGTGTAGCCAGGTGCAGTGGGGAATAGGCGTCTCCACACATCTACAAAACCTAGGTGATCCATGGTATTTTTGAACTGTTTCATGGTTGTAGAGTTCCTCTGTCGCTGCTGGTTAGAGCAGTCAATATGTGGTGATAGGGTCAAATTAAGATCGCCCCCTAAAATTAACTGGCCATGAAAGAGGTCCAACATTGTTGATATAAATTCCCACAATGTTGGAAATTTTGTCTTGTGTGGGGAAGTATAAACATGTGTTTGTAATATTTCCAGAGGAGTATTTTGGGGAATCAGAATAGCTGCCCCTCTTTTAACCCCTCAGGTGCGATGATGCCACAACCCTGCACTTATTTCCCCATTTTAATTTAAGATGCTCAGTGTCTGAGAGGTGAGTCTCCTGAAGAAAATTAAGATCTGATACTTGTTTCTTAAGATACTGCATAAGGCGGGCTCTTTTGATGGGATCGTGGAGACCATTAATATTTTGTGATATAATTTTAACTGGATTAATTGACGTCATATTGTTTACTTAGTATTTTAGTTAAAATGTGTTTTGTCCCCAGGGTGAAAGAAGAGATATCAGTCCAGACCACATTCCTTCAGGGAACACGGTCCAGCTGTCAAAGAAAAGCTATCCACTGACTGCTTTTTAAAATATGTAAATCAATAAAGCATACTTGCTTAACAAATATTCTTGGCACGTGTGTTCTCCCCAACCCCTTTATTCGTAACAAAGATCTATTTGGTAAAATATCCTGTAGTAATCTGCAAACAGTAAAAATAAAATGTAGGCCAAGGCGTTTGGTGCTTAGGGCAATTTGTCTTAATTCCAGATATCTATATAGAGCTAAGAGAAAGTTTCCCCGACCCCCAGTAAAACTCTGAATAGCATGGGTCAAATAGCCCATGACTAAACCACAAAAACTAGAACTACAAGTAACCCTAATAACCTTAACCAAAACTATATATAATATGACTCCCAAGTGGGAGGTGCTCTTTCTGAACTCCCCCTTAGACATCCTGTCCTGATTTCCTGAGGAAGTAGGAGAGGAATGTGGGGCTCCACAGGCAAACCTAGAGATTAAAAACCCCAGGATTAACAGTAGGGCCCCTAGTGGAGTGTATAAATTACCACTTCCTGGTGCAACCGATATACAGTATCTTGGGTCATTTACCAGTCATTCCCCAAATGAGGCTGTCCACCCAAAATTCTGATACACAGTTGGCCACAGTATCTTGTAGAGTATTGGAAGAGTATGTTAAGGTGGATTAAAATAGTACTCAAAGGCCGGAAAAGATGATCTAACTTTAGATACCATATCTACTTACGGCTTGGTGTGAGCCTGTAAAAATAAAACTCCTTTAATATTAGGTAACAAAGAGATGCTCTTTAGTCCTTCATAAAATTTTACCTTCCCCAGATCAAATATATAGAAACCAAACCCTTCAAAATATTCAATTAATTCAGTGAGAAAATTCCCGACTGAATGTCCTGTCCCTATAGGAGCAGATGAAAGCTGAGGACTCGAAGCCTCCTTAGGTCCACCATAGTCAGTTAAAGAAATGAAGAATGCAGTAAAAGCAAACAAAATTGGAAAGTCACTCCAGTCCTGAAGCCATTCAGACACTTGACCCATTGGCCCGTACTCACTATCCTTATTCGAAAGGTGACCTCCAGTTAGGGACCCCCGCGAAGGTTAGCCCAGCCATCGAGACAGTGGGCTATAAGGGTAGATGGAAGGGCTCCGAGACAGCCAGAACACATGCAGAGGCAATGAAAGGAATAGGGGGCAATAGTCTTCAGAAAGTAGCCCTCTAGCCAGCCAGGGAATCTCTCCGCCATCAGAGAACTGCAGAAAGATCCAAATGGCAACATATTGCCGAATTGCATATAGGTTTTACAAGTCTGGACTTTTTGTGTTGCCTGGACCATAAAGAGACATCCCCGTCCCACCTCCCCCCCCCCGCAGCAGTCTGGCTCATCCATCGCTCCCCACCCTCGCGGAAGAAGAACAGGCCCCAAATCAAAAAATATAAACTTACAGTAGCTGTCTGTCTTAGGAGAAAGCTCAGGTAGGCATTGTAGGATTTATTTATTGTTATAAGCGCCTCAAGATTACATCCAGTGGAGTTGTCGATGCTTGGAGCTGCTTAGGACGTTCTGTCTGGTTTCTTAGTCCCTGGCAAGATTTCACTGTCTCTGCCACTTCTCAGTAATGATTCCCCTATTTAAGAGATCTGCAGTGGCTTCAGATGCTGAATTGTATGTTTGCTGACCAGTTAGAAGTAAAACCACTAATTTAGAAGGATAGGGAATGCGAAAACGTATTTTTTGAGATCGTAGTGTAGAGAACAATGGGCTGTAGTCCCGGCGTTGTTTCTGAGTACATGGTGCGTAATCGTTATCAAACAGTAAACGTTGTTGTCTGCACATCACTCTGCCCCTTTGCCAGGCTTTTCTCAGGAGAGCCTCCTTAGTTTGGTAACTTAATAAATGAATAACAAAGGAATGTGGCCTTGCTTCAGGTCAGGAGGGTTTAGGGCCGAGAGCTCTGTGGGCCCTCTCGACATCCAACTGGAAATCTGGATCCAGTTATAACACCAGTCGCAATAGATAGTCAGCAAAGGCCCTGGGATCATTTCCCTCTCTGTCTTCTAGAAGGCCAAAAATCCGAATGTTTCTTCTCCTTCCCCCAGTTTTCGGCATCCTCCTGCCTTATGGACATGGCTAATTGTTCAGCCGCAAGAGCCCTAACTGTTTGCTCAAGCTCATCAAGACGAGATGTATTTAGAGAGATCTGATGATCTGCGTCCACCACACGGCACTGTAAGGTACCCAGTTCAGTTCTGCTGTCTATTAGCGATTCACGGACCTTGCCTCTGAAGTCCGTGATTGCTTGTAGTATAGTTTCAGAATTTGGTTTGGGAGGTTGTTTTTTTTTAGCCTTTTGCCTTCAGCGCGACAGTAGGTTTTTTTTAGATCTGAACCCAGAGTAGGCCTCATTTGTTGATCGCCATCATCCGACAGATGGTCCTCAGTTTCAGTCATTTCAGCAAAGGGTTAGAACCAGTTGCGGTTTTGTTAAGCCATTTTCGTTTGAGGAGTACTTGAGTTCAGTTAGGCATCAGAAAACATGTGAATTGAGAGATTTAGAACTGTTTTTGTGCTCTTTTTTGTAGGTTTAGGTGGGAACCTCTCAATCTGCTTGCTCACCCAGACATACCGGAACCGGAAGTCACCATTCTGTGCCATTTGACATTATAGTCCCAGGGTTGTCTGCTGCTGACATATTTGAGCTATGAAACTTTCTTGAAAGACTGTTCTTACCAGATTGAAGCTTGCACACAAAATAGTGCTTTGAAACACTGCTTAGTTGAATGAAAGTGGAGTAATGCCACAAAACCTCTAATTTTATCTAGTCCATTAGGAATCAGAAGAGCTCCCTTTTTCTACTGGAATAGCAAAATGACTGCAGGGCAGTGCCCACTGCAGCTGTAAAAACTCCTATCATCCTGTACAAATAACTTCCTCCCATCAGAAATTTCCCTAGATGCTGGATTTGTAAGAAAAGAAAGAGAGTAACTACAGGAAACACAGGCTACCTGGATGGAATTGGGGGATGGATGGTCCTGGGTTCCATTCTCAGTCACAGACCATTATTTGTTTTGCTGATTTGAATTCTTCATGCTATGTGGTAGCTGTTGCCATACCAACAAATTCATTCCAACTTCATGTAAATTTAACATTTCAGTATTTGTACTGCAGAACAAGCATAGAAAAGCAAGGGCTTTTTAGGCTTACTGAAGTACTTGATGCTGAGTTGAGGTTTGTTAATACCATATTTTGCTCTTCTTATGCAGTAGCACTACGGTAGAAAGTTCTGGATGGTGACTAATTGAACCACTCATGTTGAACTGATTACTACTGCAACTCTGGCATGGAACCACCCTCTTATTTTTGTTTTTATATAGTATGTGAAGACAGTGCTTAGTTCCTTTGAGGTTTGCTAGTGGTCCTCTGAGATTTTCCTTCTTAGAGTTATGGAGTGATATCACAACAGAGTACAGCAGCATATTGTATGATATAGGTTACAGTTGAAATAAAACTGTGGACCTGCGTGTGGACATTACTGTTGATGACAAGAAGTCGCTGTTTTACCCATAAAGGCTAATGGTTTATTAGCACACTGTACTACCCTGGGCAGCATTCTACATGTAAAAAGTTTAAAATCGCATGCTGTGCATTGGGTTTTTGTTTCTCTGATGATCCCTGGTGATCTGTTTTGTCTGTAGCAAGGTGTTTTTGGTTTTTTTTTTAATTCTCTTCTCTGCAAGTTTTATGGCCCAAGGGGATAGCCATTCAGTTTCTTTTATTGCCTTTGATCTGCTGGAATTTTCCCAGAATGCTTCTGGGAATTATGTGAATTAGACCTTGCATTAGAACTAAGAGTCCCAAGATCCTGTCTAGTCACACCATCTAACTGCAACTGCTTGTGAAAGCTAACTGCTTTGAAAAAGTGTTTGCCCTCCCTCCCCAGCAAAAGTAAAAATTTTGTAAGTGCCAACTGTTGGTATTCTAATCTGGATGTGTGGCAGTTTTCTTTGTAACGTGATTTCACTGGGTGACAATAAAGGTAAAGGTAATTCACCTTTGAAGGACTTTACATAATTCCCGGAGGCATTCTGGGAAAATTCCAGTAGATAAAAGGCAATAAAATAAGCCTGAATTACCACCTCCAAGGGCCATAAAACTGACAGGAGGAAAATAAGCAAAACAAAAAAAAAATCTTGTCACATACACATGGAATGGATCACTAGGGACCATCAGAAAAAAATGCAATGCACAGCATGTGTTTTTATAATTTTTGCATGTAGTTTTTCTTCAATTTTTTTGTTTGCTGCTGCGACTTCTTGCAGTAACATATTCCTCACATTTACTCTTCCTTGTTTGAAACATGGTTCATACTATGCTTGTAACTGGTCAGGGAGGTAAGAATAGGAAATGAGCCCCGGATCAATACGTCTTTCCCGGTTACTATATTTCAAATAAATAATGCATATGAGATTTAGGCATTGACTTTGATATTTATTCCTCAACCCTGTCTGTTTGAATTGTTTCTATTGTTTTTATTTTGCTAAATCTCTTGTGTATGGCTTCATACTCTGTGCTGTTATATTAACTCTTAGGCTGCTGACAGAATTAGAACGTAGAGGAATTCTGGACTGATATATCAGTCCATGGCACAGCAAGGGTTAAAATGTTGGTTTTTGCCTCATTCAGTCACATAATTTCTTATCTTGACATCCGTGTACAATTGCAAGCCATGCTGAAGAAGTTGACACTTGCTTTGTAAAGTGAGACCCTTCTGTAATATGTCTCTGTGCTGTTTTATTTGATGTACACTTTCTTGTTTCTTGCAGATGTGGTGACTTTGTAGATGTCAGTGAAGGCCCTCACATTCCCAGAACCAGCTTCTGTTTCCAGTATGAGATCACAGCAGCTCATAACCTTAATACAAGCCAGTTCGGGCTAGTCCGCAGGTTTCAAGGTCTCTCCCTTCCTGTTCACTTAAAGGTAATGAACACTTGCTGGAATTTATTTATTTGAACTTTGCAGGATAACCCCATGAGATGTACAGTAGCATCCAGGGGATGGCATCAAGTAATACTTGGTTACACATTTCACATCTCCGTGCAAACAGCAATGTTTCCCCTAAAGCATTTATGCATTGGGGTGTCTGGGTGCATTTTTTGTGACACCCCCCCTCCCCATAATTTTGCAACACCAGTTAGCTTCCCATTATATTTCAAGCAGAGCCCTGCTCCCCTTTGTTGTTAGTTACTTGGGAAGTTTACAGGAACAGGAAAGTGCTTCAAACAGAAACGTGTGATGGTACCTTAAACAGCAGCTGACGCTATTTGGACAACTTTAGCAAAACATAATATTTAGACACAGTTCAGCTTGTATTTCACATTAGTCCTGTATTTCTCCTGCCCATTATTTATTACTTAGGCTATCTGCATATAAATGGGGTCTTTACTCCTGAACAGTTCATCTATCCCTGTTGCTTTCTCACTACCTGAGGTCATAATGCTCTACCTGTGACACCACAACTACTCCCATGGCAAGATTGTGATGTCACAACAGAAGACTATGACATGAAGTAGGGAGTAAGCTAAAGAGACAAATGAACTCTAAGGGATATAGAACATGTTTCCAAGCACATTTCTCAGTAATGAGTGTTGTGGAGGGGGAAATCTATCAAATACATATGGAATGCAAGCTAAATTGTACCTAACTATTATGTTTTTCAAAGTTTTCTTTGAGGCGTCAGCAGCTCTTTAATCACAGTCATCAGGCCTACCTCTTCAGTATTCTGTCTCCGAGTGTTCTAAATGTCCCCCAGTCATTGATATCCAGAATGTTGAAGGCAGTGCATACATGGACTCGCATTGAAAGATGGTACATTAGAGAGCAAAATGTTCTCCCAAAAATATTTTTTATTGATGAAAATGTAAAAATAAAAAAAAAATTGAATAGGTTTACAAAAGAGCAGAGTTCCCCATGGTTAATCAAAAGTGCTCTGACATTTTCAACTGAGATTGTTTAACTAGATACTGTACCTCCAGCTAATGTCTTTGAGTTGAAATCAGGTCTCTGGAACTCTTGTGTCAGTGACAGCAGGATCATTTACTGTCAACTTAAGTTACAGGTGCATTTACTTTTGTCTTGAGTCTCTGGAGCTCTTGTTCTTCTTGGGTCTGGAAAATATACTGTCACTTTGAGTTACTGTAATTCTTGTTAGGTCTGGATTAAGTTTTAGTGACTTCAGTTCTTGTTGCTCTGCAGTATGCATTGTCAGCTTGAGTTAACAAAGGTTCTTTAGGTCTGGAATGTCATCGAGACACAGGTCAGGAAGCATAAGAAAACCAGGAGCAGTTGCAGAATTCACCAAAAATATTTATTTGTACTAGCAGTAACATAAAAAATAAAATTGTTCAGTACAATTGTTTACAAAGGCAAAATAAAATGGAGGATATCCATCAGAGTTTTCCTTCAGTCTGTGTGTCCCACCTGTGAGCAATTGCAGCTCTGTCTTATAAGTCCTTCCAACCTCCCATCCTTAACAAGCATCTTCCAAAGTGTTCTTGTATGTTTCAGGCAGGTACTGGCAGGAACACAGTGTACCTGAGCTGAGGCCCCTTTTCCACAGCTCTTTTGCAAAAGGCTTAAAAGCTGCACTAAGGTAACCTATTGATTTTCCAATAGACTTTTGCAGTCATCTCAAACTATAATTACATACATTTCAAAATTAACAGTATATAGTTTCTAAACAAAGGGATCCCAATATCAGTTACATTTCCACATAATGATTTGCATAAGACAAACAGCAAGCGAAGACAGAGATAGTGAGAGGCAAAGTTGGGAACAAATCTCCAATAATAACCAGCCAGCCCTAAAAATGACCTGACATGTTTCTTTGTTTTATGGACAGGGCTGTTAGCTACAGCTTCTATTTTAGAAATCTCTGGCTTAACTTCTCCATTTCCCAACAGATTGCCCAAATATCTGGTTTCCTGCATGCCCAGTGCAAATTTGATAGGATTAATTGTCAGACCTGCATTTTGATAGCTTGGATAACTGCTCATAGATGTTCCAGGTGACTTTTCCAGTCTGGACTGTACACCACGACATCATTCAGGTATGCAGCACAATAACCAGTGTGAGGTGATAAAATGACATCCACGTACCGCTGGAATGTGGCTGGCGCACCATGTGAACCAAATGACATGGTGGTGAATTGATAGAATTCAACAGGAGTGGCAAATGCAGTTTTATCTCTGGATTCTTTAGCTAAAGGTATTTGCTGGTAACCGTTAGTGAGATCGAGGGTACTGATATACTTTGCACTCCCCAGTCTGTCCACCAAATCAACTATTCTTGGCATAGGATAACTGTCAAATTCTGAGACTTGATTGTTTCCTAAAATCAAGGCAGATTCTAACACCCCCTTCTTTTTTGTTTACAGTTACCAATGGAGATGACCAAGCACTCCTCGACTCCTCTTTGATACCCAATTCTTTAATTTTTTGTATTTCTTTAACCACGTCAGCTCTTAACTGCTCTGGTAACCTGTATGTCTTTTGCCTAATAGGACAAGCATTCCTTGGCATTATTACGTGCTCGACCCCTTTTTCTTGGCCTGGTATGGTGGTAAAAGTACTGTTAAATGTCTTCAGCACATTACGAATGTCTGCAGTTTGTTCTGAGGTTAAGGAAACATTCTTCTTTACAGCATCAACATTTACAGTTTGTTCCAGTTTATCATAAGCTACATCAGTATCTTCCTTATCGGTTTCTGGTAAAACTAGCAAAGCAGCTTTTGGCATTTTTTCAACCCATTTCTTGAGGAGGTTAGCATGGTATATCTTAGTAGGATTTTTTCTGTCAGGGGTCTCAATCTCATAGTTAACGGTGCCAGTACATCTAAGCACTCTATAAGGCCCTTGCCACTTCATTAACCATTTTCTGTTGTGGGTAACAGTAGCAAAACATTTCACCTGGCTTGAAAACGTTTTCTTTTACCCCATGGTCATAATTTACCTTCTGCTGGTTTTGGGCCTCTTCCTGATTACTGTGGGCAATTTCAACATATTTTGCTAGCTTCTTTCTTAAGACACATATGTAAGTCGTTATAGATTGTTTCTGAGTGGGGTTATCTTCCCACGTTTCTTTTGTCACATCCAGTGGCCCTCTTGGTTGCCTACCGTACAGCATTTCAAATGGTGAAAACCCTGTTGATGCCTGTGGCACTTCTCTGTAAGCAAAAAGTAAGTAAGGCAAGTATTGATCCCAATCTTTCCCTTCCCCTTTTACAAACTGTTTTAACATGCGTTTTAGGGTTTGGTTCAAATGCTCAACAAGACCGTCTGTCTGAGGGTGATAAGGGGAGGTTCTTATGGCAGTGGTACCTAGTAGTCTGTACAGTTCCTTAAGTAATGCAACACAAAAAATTACTGCACTCATCAGTAATAATCTCTTTAGGTATGCCCATTCTGCTGAAAATATTTGCAAGCTCTGCTGCCACTTTTGGGGCTGTAACAGTACACATTGGAAGTTTGGAACAGCCTCTAGGTATCGAGTAGCATAGTCACATACTACCAGGATAAATCTATTACCCTTTTTACTTTTGTCTAAAGGACCAACCACTTCCATTGCAATTCTCTCAAAAGGCACATCTGTCAAGGGTAGGGGCACCAGGGGTACCTTGTCTTTTCTAGTGACTGGGGCTACTTTCTGACACTCAGCACAAGAGGTACAATAGGTAGCAACATCTTCATGAATTCCAGGCCAGTAAAATCTATACAGCAATCTGGCAAGGGTGCGATCCCTCCCTGAGTGACCAGCCATAGGACTATCATGTGCTATCTGAAACAACTCTGATCTTATCTGTGTCAGTCTTTATCATTCATCACTAGTGGGTACAAGCCAGAGGATTAGGACCCCACGGAAGTATTTTTTGTTTTATTTTTTTGCAGGAGGAAGAGGAGCCCGACACAGAGGCATTTCCGCCCTGGATGCTGATGTAAGTGGCTCTCGCGGGTTATCCAGTAACTGCTGTCGACGCCTCCTCAGCCCCAGTTCTGCTTCTCCCACCATTGAGAGAGGACTTTGTGTGGAAGCTTCGTAGAGAAACTGCGTCAGTGGCCTAGTCTGTTGGCTGTGGCTCAAGTTCTGCTCACTTCCGTTCTTGGTGTTGTCTCCCTGTAAGATCATTCCTTTTATTTTCAAAGATGCAGAGTACCGTTGTTTTGTTTGTTGTGTTTTTGTCCAGTTACGTCTCATTTAGGGGACAAAAAGAAATTGTCTGAGACGGGTTGGCCTTCTATGCAGCGGTGTCCCTGCGGCCGACTTTTCTCTGTCACTGACCAGCATGTTCGGTGCTTGACCTGCCTCAGCCCCAACCATGACATGGATTGGTGCGATGTCTGTTTTTCCGTGGACCGCCGGGTTTTGGAATTCCATGCATTTAAAGTTGGATGAGCGCCGCTGACTTTCGGAGAACAGGCTCGCACTCAGGAAGCCAGGGTCAGGGTTCTTGGCCCTTCCTCCAAACCAGGTCCCCTCCCAGTCCTATACAGCCCGTGGAGGAGGGGAGCCCACACTTGTTCTAGCTTGCCTCGGTGGGGGCTCCTTCCATGGTGCAGGAGGCCCAGTCTGGCCCCCTTGGAGGCCAGGTGGGAGGGCTGTCTTGGCAGTCACCAGTTTGGAGGCGAAGGCTTCCCCAGTGTTGTGCTCTGGGGCCTGTGGGCTCAGGCTGGCATCATCGTCTGCGCCGCCTGTCGGTGTCGCCCCTGACTCCAGTGCCGCTTGCGGCACCAAGAGTTGGGGCGGTGCCGCAGGCGGCACCAGGCCAGCATCACCGTGGGCAGCATGGGGCCAGTTTGCAGTGCCGCCTCTGACCCCAGTGCCGTTCGTGGCACTGGGGATAGCGATCGCGGGACCGGGAGGGATCGAGGAGTCATCTAAGTTCGGGTCTCCTCCAGGGAGGATGATTCGGAGGCTGACCCGGATTGGCTGCCAGATTCCTCGGAATCCTTTGATTCCTCCATGTCCAGCGCTTCAGCCTCAACTCAGCCCCCTCCTCGGGCGTAGGCATGTTCTGCTGGTTCCAGGGTTGGTGGTACTGACCAGCCCTCTGATGCCCAGGGGGGCATCACAGGGCAGCCTGGGGCCAGTGAACTGTCTGCCCTGTGGGGGATGTACCCCCTCCTGTGATTGTCCTGGCCAGCCTGATTTGTGTCCCAGGCAGGGGAGGGTGCTCCACTCCCAGCTGTCTCCTTGGAGTCGGCTGCGGGGTGCCAGCTGCCTCAGCTGGTGGTGAGGAAGAGGGCTGTCTCAGAGTCCAAAGGGTTGAGTGGACTTGGTTCAGTGCGGCCTCCTCCCTGGAAGCACGCTGGGGCTCGGGGAGGAACCGTAGCGTTGGTCCAGTCCTCTTCCTGAGGACCACCGGGGAGGGACATCTTCTTTAGAGATCAGTGGCCGCCCTTTTGGGCTAGTGCGGCCTCAGTCGCCTCATGGGAGGAATTCTTCTCTCTGGCTCAGCTCTGGCAGTTCCAGCTCGGTTGAGCAGCCTTTGTCTGCTGGGCCCACTAGGACCCTTCCTCCCTTGGGGTCTCCTGCACGTTCCCCCTGCCCAAGCAGAGGCAGTGCCCCTCCTCGGAGGTGCCTGGCCCCTGTGCCTCTGCCAACCCCTCCCCCTCTCCCAGGTATTTCTGATCCTACGGGGCCCCTTACCTGGGAACAGTTCAGGGCCACGGCTGCACTGTACCCTGCCTACCTCTGAGCAATTTGCGAACAGGTGTTCCACTACTCCCCAGTGTAGCCTGACCCTGTCTCTCCGAGTTTGTTGGCTCCCTCGTCTTCATCTTCTGAGGGAGAAGAGTCATCTGTCCATCTTTCCCCAGCAGCTGATCTATCTAGTTATCAGTGTTTCCTGTTGGGCTTGCTCGACAAGCTCCACATTTTCACCTTAGGAGATGCAATCTTGACCGTTCGTCACGAGCCTCCTGGGCAAGTACAGTGCAGTCGACCTGTTGGTCCCCACCTGGCCTGCTCCCTTCCGGGAGGCGTTGCACCGGGTCTGGCGATGTCCCTTTGCCCCAGCTTCAGTCCCAAGGGACCTTCACCAGCAGTATTACGCCCACCCCTGTGGTCTCCAGGGATTTTTCCTCACCCTCCTTTGGGTGTGTGACGCTCCTAGACAACCCCACTGGGCATAGAAGCCTGAGCCATGACCGACCCCAGATTCGGACTCAACTAAGTTTGATTTTTGGGGCAGGAGAGTTTTCTCATTGGCATGGTCCTCACTCTGTGTGGCAGTGCATCCAGCCCACCATGCTACCTATAACAGGTATTTGTGGTCATAGCTAGGACTGGTTCTAGCCTCCTTGCCTGATTTGGAGGAAACCAGACAAGCCATTGAGGCCTGGAGCTTGCGAGGCACCAAGCAAGGGCATTGTACGATGCCAATGAGGTGGCCTCCAGGATAGTGGCGACAGCGATCTGCATCAGACAGTCGGCATGGCTTCGTCTCTCCCTGTTGTCACCCCTGGCCCGACGTAGGGTGATTTCCTCCGCCTTCCAGAGAACCCATCTTTTCTCTTGTAGGGTGAGGCGAGAGCTTCATGGGCGCCTTCATTCTCCTGCAAGGAGATCCTCGCCTCACCTGGACCAGTCCCAGGACTAGCAAGGGCTGCAGGGCTTCTCCTCTGGTATCTCCCCCACTGGAGGCTGAGGGACACTGTCCCTTAGGGAGGTGCTGGGCCCCCTTTGGGGGGGGCTCGCTACTCACCCACTAGTGATGAATGGTGAAGATTGACACAGATAAGATATGAAAATTATGTACCTACCGTAATTCTTGATTTCTAGGGATATGGATATGTTGTTCATCCACACTGTCTGGCAGGTATCCTTGCCGCTTTAAATCTTGCCGGAAGGTCTTCAAGCTGGCTCCTCCCACCCACCCGGGTGGTAAACTCTCGGCTCCGTCCCATGGCCTTAGATCTTCCTTACGCTTAGAAGCTCAGGTTTCCCTCATACGCTCTGCGTATAAGACTAGTTCCTAATTCTTGAATTTTTGAAATCAAAGTTCTTATGCTAAAAGACTGGTCTTCTCTCCCTCGGCTGCGATGGATAATCGACTCGGTTTCGGAGATGCCCTTGCGGGTAGAAGATGTCTCGGACGGATCCACACTCCACGTGCGTTTACTGCTTGGGCCTTGAGCACGACCCGCAGGCTTGCGACCTGTGCTCTTCTTTTTCGGCATACATCCTCGAAGACCATGCTGCCCGTTTACAGCTGGGGCGTCCCGAGAAAAGATTGCCTCCAGGTTAAATCTAAAGAGGCCCGGTTGGCGGTGTCCGCGGCGTCGGGCTCGGCGGATCAGCTCGAGCAGATGATCGCCCTCGAAGAGGAGGCGGCGTGGGCCGCTTCTACCTCGGCTGCGGCATTTGTCCCACTCTCTCTCGGTGCCTTGTATTCGGCTTCCGTTAAGGAGCTCTGTCTGACCCTCTCAAGAAAGGTGAGGGTCCAACTTCTTCTGGACCTTTTTCTCGGTCCAAAAAGAGCAAAAGTAAGTCTCACCGTTGACGCTCTTGGGAGCGGGAAAGATCCCCCTCCCCTGGTCGACAGTCAACTTCGGTCAACCCATCAGCTTTGGCCACTGGCTTCACGGTGTCCCCGTCAGGCCAGTTGACCGAGACTCCTGTCGACGCGGTCGAGATTTTTCTCGACCCATTAGACGGGTTGTCGGCTGGAGAAGCTGAGAACCCCCTCTCCCCGGTTCCCCCGGTGGGAGTTGAGGATCCCGTCGGCTCGTCTGTGCCTCCGGTTCCGGAGCCTTCGGTGGAATCGTCCGAACCGAGGGGAGTGCCGATTCCTGACACCTCCCCGCACTGTCCTCGGCCTAGCCGAGATTCTTGGTCTCGGACATCTTCGCGGTCCAGCCGGTCCCGCCGGTCCCGCCATCATAGGTGGTCTCGGCACCGCGGCAGGCGGCGCCGCCACTCTTCCTCCTCCTCGGATGAGGGGAGGCTTCGGCGCAAGTTGCGGCAGAAGTATGAGGAACTCATGTGGCAACAGCTCCTTCTGACCAGGAATAAGCCGACCCAGTCGTCTTCCCCGGCCATTAAGTGGCTGTCACCGGAGCGGCCGAAACAACCCCTCGTTGTAGCCGAGGAGCCTGTTCCCAGGCTGGTTGTTGGCCAAATCCAGCTGCCCCACCGATTCTGGTGGAACCTCCGCCTCCACAGCCGTTAGTTGGCGCCCGGCAAATGTTCTCGATCGGGTGGGGGTTTGCCCCATAGGCTGTCTGTCACCCTCACTCCCGATAGACCTCGGCAGGTGGAGGGTGGCTCAGGCCTGAGGCAGCTCTTTGAGGACTCTTCCGAGTCCGAGGATGATTCCTCCCTTTTCTCCAAGCGAATGGACTTGGAATCCTCAGGAGGACAGTCAATGGACGATAGCCCTTTGTCCTTCCTAGGGTTGCTTCGGCTCATCTCTGAGTCCACCGGGATGAAGCTCGAACCCGTTTCTAAACGGGCCAGGTATCCCCTCACGGAGATTCTGGACTGAGGGGATTCCCCTACGGAGGCCTTTCCGGTGGCCGAGGCCATAGTGGCTCCGGCCTTGGAGCTTTGGCAGCGCCCTGCTTCCTGCCCTGCACCTTCGGCCAGGATGGCCAGGAAGTATGCGGTCCCTACCGGTTCCCTGTCCGTTTTTGGAACACCTCTCTGCTGAGGGGTTGGTTACCGACAACGTTTTCCGGCGTGCCGGGAACACCAGGGATGTGGACAAACCTCCCGACAAGGAATCCAAGAAATTGGATTATGCCGGGCGAAAAGTCTATGCTGCGTCCTCTCTTGGCCTTCGTCAGGCCAGTTCGGCCGTCCTCATGGCACATTTTTCTCATGCCCTGTTGGGCTCCCTGGATGAGGTCGTCCCTCATCTTCCAGCGGATCTGCAGACTACGGTCAGGCAGGTGCGGGACCAGAACAGATGGCCAAACAGCAGCTCCAGACTGCTTTAGACATTGGAACTCCGTACCAGGTCTGTGGCGGCCGCGAGTGGCCAAGGCGTCGTCGGGCTTGGCTGAGGATATCCACCTTTACCTCGGATACCCAGCACAAGTTGGCGGATGTTCCCTTTTTGGGGACTGACCTCTTCGGCCCTGGGGTGGAAGGTCACCTGCAGAGGATCGAGAAGTCCAGTGCTACCTTGGACTCGGTCTCTTCCGCTCAGAAGGACAAAGGCCGTAAGCCACAGCCTAAGCCCTTTCGTCCTTCTGCGCCCGCAGCGCACCCGGCCCAGCAACGTCAGGGCCAGCAGGCTCGGGCTTGGCATCCCAAACCCAAGCCGTCGGCTTCCTCCAACAGGAAGCAGGGAGGTAAAGGCCCAGGAGGTCCCTCGGCCGGTTCCTCCTCCAAGCCTGCCCAGTGACGGGCTGAGGGGTGTCACCCCCATCCCCGTCACCTCGCCCCTGGTTTCCCCCATGGGGGGATGGCTCCGACACTTCCTTTCCGCCTGGTCCACTATTACCACGGACAGGTGGGTACTGGAGGTGGTGGGAAAAGGCCTGCCTCTGGAATTTGAGCAGGCCCCGCCCTTCAGAGCCGTCGCACCTCGGGGGGCCTCGTGGTCCGCAGCCTCACTGTCGGCTCGTCGAGCCGACATAGCTCTCCTCCTCCAAAAGGAGGTGATTAGGGAGGTAGAGGACTCCCCCTCAGACCCGGGGTTCGTGTCCAGGTACTTCCTGGTTCCGAAACGGACGGGGGGCTGGCGCCCCATTCTCAACCTACACGACCTGAACAAGTTCCTAAGGTCTCGAACCTTCAGGATGGTCACTCTGGCGCAGATAATACCATCTCTGGAACACAGCATGTGGTTCTGCTCTCTGGACCTGCAGGACGCGTTCTTTCACGTCCCTATCCGTCCGTCACATCAGAGATTCCTTGCGCTTTCGGCAGGGATCCTCCTCGGTTCGAGCCATGCCCTTTGGCCTGTCTCCAGCTCCCAGGGTCTTCACCAAATGCATTGCAGTGGTGACAGCTCCTGTGGCGCCGAGGGGTCCGGGTGTACCCTTACCTGGATGATTGGCTGATAGCAGCCCCCTCCAGACAGGAGGTGGAGCGGTCCAGAGATCTGGCCCTCCAGGTTTGCTCTCAAGTCGGCCTTCTCATCAACGAGGCCAAGTCGGAACTCGAGCCGAAGCAGGTGATTCTGTTTATTGGGGCAGAGCTCGACTCTTTTCAAGCCAGAGCACGGCTCCCGGCGGACAGGGCCGAGGTTCTTGCCTCCTTTGCCCAATCATTTCTGGTTGGACAATTCGCCCCTGCCCGGGACTTCCTGCGCCTCCTGGGCCTCATGGCGGCCTGTACCAGCGTGGTCCGTTGGGCACGCTGGCACATGCGCCCCCTTCAGTGGGGACTGGCCAGCCAGTGGTCTAGCGCTGCAATCCATTGGACCAGCTAGTGATGGTGACCCAGGGGCTGTGGAGCGCTCTCCAGTGGTGGACCGTTCCATCTCATCTGCAGGAGGGCATCCTGTTTGTCCGCCCGAGCCGCGGTCTCTCTATTGACCGATGCCTCTCTGATGGGTTGGGGTGCCCATCTGGGGAACACGAGTGCGCGGCCTCTGGTCCCAGCGGGAGTCGATGCCATATCAACCTGCTGGAGCTCCGGCGAGTCCGCCTAGCTCTTACCGCCTTTGCTCCGTTTCTCTGGGGTCAAGTGGTCCGAGTCCAGACGGACAATACCATGACCATGTACTACCTAAACCGCCAGGGCGGGACGCGCTCCATGCTTCTATGCAGGGAAGCTCGCCGCATTTGGTCACTCGTGCGCAGCCTGGAGGCGGATCTCCTAGCCATTCATGTGGCAGGAGCCTCCAACACCCTGGCCGATGCCCTGAGCCGGATAGGGACTGCATCTCACGAGTGGTCTCTCCTGCCGGAGGTAGTACAAGATCTGTTCTCCCACTGGGGCACAGCTCAGGTGGACCTGTTTGCCTCCAGGGAGAATGCGAAGCTGAGGCTGTTTCATGCCTGCCCCCCTCAGCAGGGCTCGCTGCAGGGGGATGCCTTCTTGAGGCTGTGGACCCTGGGCCTCTTTTACGCCTTTCCCCCATTTCCCTTGATTCACAAGGTGCTTCTCAAGGCAAGGAGGGACAAGGCGCAGGTGATTCTGATAGCCCCAGACTGGCCCTGCCAGTTGTGGTACCCAGATCTCCTCAGCCTTAGCTCCAGGCTCCCGAGGCAGCTTCCAGCTCGCCCGGACCTGCTCTCAGTCAGTCAGGGGAAGGTGTTCCATCCGGACCTTCAATCCCTGCACCTGACGGCCTGGTTCCTGAGCGGCTAGAGTTCCAGGCCTTGGGTCTTTCCGACGAGGTCCTCAATGTTGTTGAGGCGTCCCGTAAGGAGTCGACCAGGAAATGCTATGCCTTCAAATGGAAGAGGTTTTCCATTTGGTGTCAGCGTAAGGGCTTGGACCCTTCCTCCTTTCCTTGGCAAGCATCTTGGACTATTTATGGTCCCTTTCTAGTCAAGGGCTTAGGTCGACGACCCTAAGGGTGCACCTGGCAGCCATCTCTGCTTACCGGGCGCGGGCGGGGGCAGTCGGTGGCGCAGGAGAAGGTGGTCTGGCACTTTTCAAAGGCCTTGATTACATTTCCCTCCGGTGCGAGAACCTCACCTCGATGGGATTACTGCTGGTACTGGCAAAGCTCATGGGCAAGCCATTCGAACCAATGCACAGGTGTGAACTCTCTCACCTGTCGTGGAAGACCGCCTTCTTGGTGGCTATCACGTCAGCCAGAAGGATGGGAGAGCTCCAGGCGCTCTGCATCGAGTCTCCTTACCTGGTCTTCCACAGGGACAAGGTTGTCCTGCGCCCCCACCCGAAATTCCTTCCGAAGGTGGTGTTGGAGTTTCACCTTAACCAGGTGTTGACTCTCGGTGTTCTACCCCAATCACACCTCAGAGGCAGGAATACAGGCTCCATACTTCGGACCCTAGAAGAGTGTCGCTTATTATAAAGGCTGCGGCTGGAAATCGAGGAGAGGTTAAGCCAGCTGTTTGTCACCTACGCTGAAGCTTCACCTGGCAGACCTGCAGCCAAGCAGACGATAAGCAGGTGGGTCACCTCCTGCATAGATCTCTGCTATAAGTTGGTGGGCATGGAGCCTCCCAGAAGGATAAGAGCTCATTCTACCCGCCATACTGCTGCATCAGTGGCTGCTTCCAGGGACGTCCCTATCCAGGATATCTGCAGGGCTGCTACCTGGAAGTCAGCACACACCTTCATCACCCATTACCACATCGACCTTGAGTCACGCCGGGATGCTGGTTTTGGGGCCTCGGTTCTCCAGTCTCTCTTTCCCAAGTAAGTATCGGGGGTGTGCGCCTTGCTTCCCTCCTCCCGGAGAACTGCTAGGAGTCTGCCAGACAGTGTGGATGAACAACATATCCATGTCCCTAGAAATACAGGTTACTCACCTGTAACAGGAGTTCTAGGAATGGTATATGTTGTTCATCCTACATTCTCGACCTCCGGCTTGACGCACAACCCTGAGCTTCCAGCGGGCCAGATCTGGCGTCATGGGGCGGAGCCGAGAGTTTTACCACCCGGGTGGGTGGGAGGAGCCAGCTTGAAGACCTTCCAGCAAGATTTAAAGCGGCAAGGATACCTGCCAGACAGTGTGGATGAACAACATATACCATTCCTAGAACTCCTGTTACAGGTGAGTAACCTGTATTTTCTGTGTACCTCCACCATTCATCACTAAATCCCGACCACCTTCCCCTCTGGGGTCTCAGTCTCTGGGCAGTTTCCTCCTCCCTGTTTGTCTTCCATTGGAATCTGGTCTTAGCACCTCCCTATCCCCGCTTCCTTCTGGAATCGAGGGGAGATTCCTCTGGATGGGCAAGCAGGGAGGGTTGTGCTGCTGGGGATCGCAGGCATTCTCTCCCTCTCCTTCAATCGCGGTGTCTCTTGGTGCACTGACTCCCTCTCGGGGGGGGGGGGGCTCTTTTCTTGATCCTCTCAGTTATTCCCTTCTGAAATTTTTTTCCCCCTCTGCTTCCTCCAGAGGAGGTACTCGACTCTCCAAACATTCAGCCTACCCTGGGGTGTTCTCCAGGGCACCTGTTTAGCAGTCCGTCTGCTTTAATAATTTAGTAGGAGAGGAAGAAACCGCCCGCCCTGAATCCTTGGCCTGCGTCTACCTCTCAGTGGTTCCATTCCTCAAGCCTTGATGCCAGCTAGCTTGCCTTAAATCTGTGGCTTGTCTTCTCAATCAGTCCAGGCCAATAGTGCGGGGGGGGGCAGTGTCTCCTCCTCCTCCTCCTCCTCCTCCTTTTTCTTTACTTCTTCTTTCCTTCTACCCCCCTTCTCCACCCGTTCCTTTTGCCCAGAGATTGGGCCTCCCCCCACCAATCCCTTAGGTTTTCTTCTTTTCTGACTTCTATACAGCACATTCCTTCCTTTAGTTTTATATCCTTTCCTTTTTCTGTCCCTTGGGCTCCCTTGCCCACCCTTCCAACCCTCTTTACCTTTCTGTCTCTTGCCAGCATGCAGAACTGGGGCTGAGGAGGCGTCAACGGCAGTTACTGGCCAACTTGTGAGGGCCACGTAATACGTTGGCCTCGAGGGTGGCGCCGTCTCTGTGTCGGCTCCTCCTCCTGCAAAAAAAAATAAAATGCTCCTGCAGGGTCCTAGTCCCCTGGCTTGGACCCACTAGTGAAGAATGGTGAAGATGCACAGAAAGATAAAGAATTATGGTAGGTACTTAATTTTCATTTCCATACTTCTGTGGTATAACCAATTGTTCTGTCTGTTCCTGTGTTTGAGGTTTAACCCAAACTCTGTACAATAACCCATTACATTTTTTAAACATTGGTCCACCCTGTTTTGGTTTCACCCCCAGCTTTTTAAAATAACCCTGGAGAGAAACATTGTTAGTTTGTTCTGAAAGAAAATCACAGTTATCAGTTTAGTTTCAGCATTTTCATATTTTAACCCTTTATGTCCATCAGTCATTTGTTGCCACAGTTTCTTCAAGCATCGTCTTTCTTTCCTGGATTTCCGGATCTTGAACCTGTGCTCAAACAAGTTTGAATCATAATCACTGAAAGGATAAGTGTCCCCACCGTCTGAAATTTTCTTTGCCTGAGCTCTTGTCACCACAGCTACTCAAACATCAGGATTTACTCCCTCATTGATTAACTCAGTAAATCCTGGAAAGTCATTTCCAGTAATCACAGGTATAGGTAATTTCCGTACTACCCCCACTTTCATTTGGTGTGACACACCCTTAATGGTCAGAGTCACTTGGGTGGTGGGATAGTATTGAGTGTCCCTGTGGATGCAGATGACACCAGTACCTGGTCTTTTTGCACAGTGTTTTCCCAGCACTTCAGCATGCACTAGGGTCTATGTGTTTCCCGAATCAGTGATTCCCTTTACGGTCTTATCCCCCACCTTCTCATCTGTTAAGTACTTGCCCTAATTTTCCAAGGACAAATCTGCTCCAGTGCCACTCTCCTTACTACAGTTTCTTGCAGTATGACCTGGCTTATTGCAGTTATAGCAGATAACGTCTTTGGGCACAGATTTGTTACCCCCACCAGAGTTCGTATCAGGCTTGGAGTTTAAATGGGGAAAAAGAGTGTCTTACTGGTGCTTGGCTGTTACCTTGCTGCTGTGGTGCCTGTCTGGCCATTTGGTAGTCCTCGGCCAATGAAATGGCCTTTTCCCCACTTTCTGGTCGGTGTTCCTTTACCCAAAGCTGCATATCTGTAGGCAGGATGTTGATGAATTGCTCCATTGCAAATGTGTCGATGATGTGTGGGACTGTTTTGCCCTCTGGTTGGAGCCATTTTATCAGGCATTCTCTGAGTCGGGTGAAGGCTTCTGGAGGATTGTCGACTGAGTTGTACTTAAGAGATTGAAATCTCTGCCTATAGGTCTCTCCTGAGATGTCATACCTTTTCAGGATTTCTCTTTTCACCAGGTCATAGTTTTCTGACTGTGCAGTGTCAGTGGCTCAGCAGGTAGCACACTGGCCTCTGAGGCCGGGAGATCAGAAGGCTGTGGGTTCTATCCCCACACCAGGCACTTGGGCTAATATCCCTATACTGAGACTGCAGTGCAGCATGAGGGGGGTGCTGCACTCCTGAGGTGCCATCTTTCAGGTGAGACATTAAACCTTTTATCTAGATACCAACTCTAGAGTAAATAATAAGATTCTTGTATGTCTTAAGTGTCAGCCAAGAAACATTTGTACACAAGCAGGAGTAATAATAATAGTTTATTATAATACTTAAGCCAAGCATGTGACAGAGAAAATCACAAGGGAGATGGGTTTCTCACCACTCTCCTGAAGAATGTACATAATCTCTAGAATTTCCAAGCGCTCCCTGTGTGGAGCTAGCTTACACAAGGTTATATACTAAGATAGTATCAGGCAGCAGATGTAAAGAACATACTATATTGGTTATATATTATAAACAATGTGGTACAAAACATTTCCCATTGGATAATGACTTAGGAGACAGAATTACTAATGAGTATCATATGAGACAAAGAATATGCTCCTGTCATCATGAAGCTTGGACAAACAAAATGCTGATGGGTCCAAACTACATGTGGCACTACTTGCCTACGTGTAAGACAAAACAAAGGATTTCTGTCTGTCAGCTTAGACAAAGAGAAGTGCCGACAGGTCACTACTACATATGATTACGTGAGAATATATGTAATATATAAAGTAATCACTGATGATCCCTAAGAGTCATCTTATCAGTGATTAGGTAGATGGTAGATTATGTATGTAGAATATAATGTAAAAGACAAACATAATGCATTATAGTGAGGTATAATAATCATGTATGATATAATCCTGTAAAGGATGCAAACATTAGCATATATTAGCAGCAAAGCACATTCCTGGCACTCATGCTTATATGATGGGTGCCTAAATCTATATGTTAGTGCAAAATAGCAGTATCACAGTATAATAAACCAGGAATATAGAGTAAGGTGTATGTGGGATGATAGGGGGCATAACCCTGGCGCAACAAATCAAGGTCCTGTCTGCCTGTTCTGGTGGTAGTTCAGGTGGATGTTAAAGGTCCCATGGCACTTCTCGAAAAGAGTATGGGAATTTCCCCAGTGCCCTGACCAGATCCCCCCTTTCACTAAAAATACCACCAACAGCTTAATCTGGTTCAAGGTCAATTGGCATTCATCTGTATCGCCCTCTCCCAAGGTCGTGCCTGAAAATAGGCAAGAATTTGTCTAATGCACTTACCCGGTCAACAAAAACTAAACAAATAAATAAGATAAATATTGCTGTAGGCAGGTTGGGCTTTCTCTGTCAGGTAGGATACCAGTCTGATTGTCCATTGCTGCTTTGGGCAATGACAGGCTGTGGCAACTCTTTCAAAAGTTGTCAGGTATGCCTCGATATCATCCGAGGGACACAACTTTGTAAGTTTAATGGCTTTTAAGTTGCTTGTGTTTTGTTGCTCATCTGAATCTGTGCCAGATCCTCTGCCTTTGATAGCTTACAAGGCATCCAGCCATCGTTGCTCCTGTCGCTGCAGCTTTTCTTTTCGCTGTGCTTCTAAACGTTGAAGCTCTTTTTCTCTCTGCTTCTCCGTCTCTTTTTGTTGTATAGCCCACCATTTGAAAAAGTCCATCAGGCTTTCAGATTCTGTCACTGCCTGTTCTTTTTCCATAACTTGTGCTGGCTGTACAGTCTCAGCTTGGACTTCTGTCTCTGCTAGTTTGACTAGAAACTGATAAGGAAGATATTGATGTAGCTTATGATAGACTGGAACAAACTGTAAATGCTGATGCTGTAAAGATGAATGTTTCCTTAACCTCAGAACAAACTGGAGACATTCGTAATGTGCTAAAGTCATTTAACAGTACTTTTACCAAAGTTCCAGGCTGAGCAAAAGGAGTCGTGCACATAATAATGCCAAGGAATGCTCGTCCTATTAGGCAAAAGACATGCAGGTTACCAGAGTGGTTAAGAGCTGACGTGATTAAGGAAATACAAAAAATGAAAGAATTGGGTATCATAGAGGAGTCGAGGAGTGTTTGGTAATCTCCAGTGGTAACTGTAAACAAAAAAGAAGTGGGTGTTAGAATCTGCCTTGATTTTAGGAAACTTAATCAAGTCTCAGAATTTGACAGTTATCCCATGCCCAGAATAGATGATTTGTTGGACAGACTGGGGAGTGCAAAGTATATCAGTACCCTCGATCTCACCAAGGGTTACTGGCAAATACATTTAGCTAAAGAATCCAGAGATAAAACTGCATTTGCCACTCCTGTTGGATTCTTTCAGTTCACCACCATGCCATTTGGTTTACATGCGGTGCCAGCTACATTCCAGCAGTACATGGATGTAATTTTATCACCTCACATTGGTTATTGTGCTGCATACCTGGGTGATGTTGTGGTGTACAGTCCAGACTGGAAAAGCCACCTGTAACACCTACGAGCAGTTATCCAAGCTATCAAAAGTGCAGGTCTGACAATTAATCCTACCAAATGTGCATTGGGCATGCAGGAAACCTGATGTTTGGGCTATGTGTTGGGAAATGGGGAAGTTAAGCCAGAAATTTCTAAAATAGAAACTGTAGGCAACAGCCCTGTCCCCAAAACAAAGAAACATGTCAGGTAATTTTCAGGGCTGGCTGGTTGTTATTGGAGATTTGTTCTCAACTTTGCCTCTCACTATCTCTGTCTTCACTCGCTGTTTGTCTTTTTCTCCCTTACATATCTGCTGATATAAAAATATATGCAGATCATTATGTGGAAATGTAAATGATATTGGGGTCCCTTTGTTTAGAAATTATATACTGTTAATTTTGAAATGTATATAATTATAGTTTTAGATCATTGCAAAAAGCTATTGGAAAATAAAGAGGTTACCTTAGTGCAATTTTTAAGCCTTTTGCAAAAGAGCTGTGGAAAAGGGACCTCAGCTCAGGCAGACTGTGTTCCTGCTAGCACCTGCCTGAAACATACAAGAACACTTTGGAAGATACTTGTTAAGAATGGGGGTTAGAAGGACTTACGAGACAGAGCTGCAGTTGCTTACAAGTGGGACACAGAGACTGAAGCGAAACTGATGGATCTCCTCCACTTTATTTTGCCTTTGTAAATAGTTATACTGAACAATTTTATTTTTTATGTTACTGCTAGTACAAAGAAATATTTTTGGTGAATTCTGCAACTGCTCCTGGTTCTCCTATGCTTCCTGACCTGTGCCACGATTACATGGCATATGTACTGTCCCTTGAGGTTCTAGAGTTCTTGTTGGGTCCGACTAAGAACAAAATCTTGGATTTCAGGGGGGTGAACGTCAGGAAAATGGATGAAGTGCTAAGGAGCCATCTGGTGGGCAACAGAGCAGATATGGGGGTGGACCAAAGGTGGTCCATCATTAAGGAAGCAATATTGGTTGCCACAGATGAGTGCATTAGGCTCGGGTACGAATACAAGGGCCAAAGTGCCCAGCTGCTTCAGTTCTGGGGTTACCCAGGCAGTAAGGAAAAAGAGGTTGACCTATAGAAAATTCAGGAAGACCAAAAGAGAGGTGGATAGGGAAAATTACCTAAGGTTGGCTAGTGAGGCAAGTAAGGAAGTCTGGCAAGCAAAGGCACAGAAGGAGCTGCAGATAGCTGAAGGAATTAAGAAGGGGGAGAAAGCTTTCTTTCAGTATATAAGTGAGAAAAGGGACAAAAAGGAAGGGATTGTTAGGCTTAAGAAAGGGGTGGGGTGGGTGAGGATAATGGGGGGGGGAAGCAGAGGTACTAAATGAATATTTCTGTTCCATCTTTACCACGGAGAAGGATGGACCAGTGCCTTCAGGAGGGAAAAGAAGAGTAGGGAGGAGGGGAACACAGATATAATGATAGAGGAGGATAGAGTGAGGGAGGGAATTCTGGCATTGAAGGTGGACAAATCACCAGGCCCAGACAGAGTACATCCAAGGGTGCTAAAGGAACTGGCTGAGGAGCTTGCAAGGCCATTGGCAGACTTATTTAATAGTTCACTAGAGTCAGGAGTGGTACCGCAGGATTGGAGAGCAGCACATCTAGTGCTACTCCACAAAAGCTTCCCCAAGGATGACCCAGGGAATTACAGTCTGACCTCCATTGTGGGCAAGCTCATGGAGACCATACTAAAGGAAAGGTTGGTGGAATATCTAGTGGAGCATGGTCTCCAGGATGAGAGGTAGCATAGGTTCATGGGGGGGAGATCGTGTCAAACAAAACTGATTGACTTATTTGATTGTGTCACTAAGACAGTAGACAGGGGCCAAGCGGTAGACATCCTCTATCTTGATTTCAGCAAGGTCTTTGACTCTGTGCCCCACAGAAGGTCGATCAGGAAGTTGATGGATCTCGGGGGTTGGGGGAAAAGATGGCCAGATGGGTGGAAAACTGGCTGAGGGACAAAACCCAGAAGGTGGTTGTGGGGGGAGAGTTATCTGGCACCAGAGAGGTAACTAGTGGGGTCCCGCAGGGCTCAGTGCTGGGGCCAGTGTTGCTCAGTGTCTTCGTCAGTGACATTGGAGATGACATTGGGGCAAAATGTGCCTTTTCACAGATGACACTAAGCTCTGCAGGAGAGTGGACACAGCTGTAGGGATACAAGACCTACAGGGATATCTAGAAAAGCTGAGGAGGTGGTCTAGAATCTGGCAACTTGGCTTCCATGCCAAGAAATGCAAAGTTATACATATTGGAGCCAAGAATCCCAGGACAGAGTACTATCTGGGTGGAATCTGAGTATCTGCATCAAAGGAGAAGGACCTGGGAGTGATGATCACTAGTGACCTGAAGCACTTCTTACAGTGCAAGAAAGCAGTAGCAAAGGCAAACAAGATGCTGGGATGCCTATCTAGAGGATCAGTAGTAGGAGAGAGGAGGTTATACTGCCCTTGTATAGGTCACTGGTAAGGCCGTATCCAGAGTATGGGGTTCAGTACTGGTGTCCACACCTCAAAAAGAACATTAACCTGCTGGAAAAGGTCCAGAGGAGGAATACAAAGATGATAGCTAGTCAGCAGGGTAAGGCATACGAGAAGAGATTGAGGGCACTGAACAGGTACTCCCTGGAAGACAAGAGAGAAAGGTGACATGATTGGGACTTTCAAGTACTTGAAATGGATAAATAAGGTGGATAAGGAGAGTCTCTTTAAGCTGAGTTGCAGCCATAACATGAGGGGGCACAGTCTTAAGATAGAAGGTGGGAAGTTTAGGAGGGAGGTCAGGAAGCACTTCTTCACAGAGAGGGTGGTGGACGATTGGAATGCACTGCCGAAAGAGGTCATCTCGTTGAAGACAGTGGGCAGCTTTAAGAGAGGCTGGGATAAGCACAGGGGGAAGGTAAGGATCCTGAGTAGGGAGGATGGGAGGAGTGGGGAGGGAGGGCAGGGACAGTAGCTTGAACTGTGGACCCTGCAATACGAGCAGACTTGATAGACCAAATGGGCTTCTTCTGCTGGCTTCTTCGTATTTTTGTATGTTCGTATGTCTGGATTATGTACTGTCACTTTGAGGTACTAGAGTTCTTGTTAGGTCTGGATTATGCATTGTCACCTTGAGGTACTAAAATTTTTGTTAGGTCTGCAATATATACTGTCCCTTGAGGTACTAGAGTTCTTGTTAGGTCTGGAAAGTACTGTCACATGGAGTTAACTAAAGTTTTTGTTAGGTCTGTAATGTGCTGTCAATTTCAGTTATAGAGTTATTGTTAGTCTGTAATATGTGTTGTCACTTGAGGTATTACAGTTCTTATTAGGTATGTAATACATGCTGTTTGAGTTATTAGAGACCATCTTCGAGAATATCTCCTCCATTAGGCCAAACCTTTGGAACTATAAGCCTTTAGCGCTAGGACCACACAGAAACTTTTGCTAGCCGGGGGCCACCCACGATGATGTGCAGTGTCTAAGTGTATAAATGTGGCCGGCCGCGTCACTCCTCATTTTTTCCCACAGCCGATCATACTCAGCAGACCTGCTGAAGGAAACACTGTCAAATTAGCTGTTGCCATTTGTTCTTTTACTTTTGTGTATCTATTGATCTTACTTCGAGAGGGTTCCTGCAGTAGGTCATAACCTGTAGGACTAGCGCCACCTGGCATCTGGACTGCACAGCAGACTTTTCCAGCAACGCCTGATGGGGACCGCCCACCCGACGTCACGTGACCGACATCAGCGTGCCCCTATATAGTGGGCGTTCCCCACAGCCGCCCTCCAGTTCTTTCCCACCGTCGTCTCATGCAGTTGCGTAGCGGTAGACTTTCACAGCAATCGCCATTTATTTCTCATGGTCTTTTTTTCCCCCCGAGTTTCTTGGTTGTTTGAGCGCTTTCTGTATCTTCTCCCACGTTGAAGAACTGTGACACTTGTGGCACCCAGATCCCGCAGAAGGACGGCCATCATAAGTGCATCATCTGTCTTGGCCCGGACCATCCCACAGCTGTGTGTCCAGACTGCCAGCCTTTTAACCAGGCCACCCGGAAATGGAGACAGGAGGCTCTAGAGGCCCATTTGCTGAAGTCTCAGTTGGCTTCACTGGAGAAGCAAATGGAGTGAATCAGGGAGTCATCCTCACCTTCTTTTCCTTCTCCTTCCAAACATAAAAGAAAATAGAAACACCGGGAGCACTCTTCAGATGATTCCAGGGCCAAGTCTATCAGGCCTTCCTTTAGTAAGGCCTCCCCCCTGCCACCTCCTGTCAAGATTGTCCAGACTGCGTCCGAGGATTCCAGCGTAACCACCACTACCTTGCTCCCGATCTTAGCAGATAAGTTGGCTTCCGGCTTCACCGGTGACTGCCCTGCTTCAGTCGTTAAGTCTGTCCCCTGCTCCTCTGGGGACTGCCCGGCCTCAGCCGCTAAGTCAGCAGGGGTCTCCTCCCCCTCCCGCGTGGGTCCGGTGCCAGGTAAGCCAACCTCCTCCAGCATTCGCACAGACGCGGCTCTCCAGTCAGGGACATCTGTCTGCCCACCCGATGCCCGTATGAGCCCGGGGAAGACTACACCTTTTCCCCCTTCTCCCCTGTCAGTAGCTCAGCCTTCAAATCCAACTACCCCAGGCAGAGAGCGCGTCGGTCTCCTAGAGTGAAACACACTCCAGGATCCGACCCCCGCTCCCCCTCTGAGGTCTCTGGGATGAAGGTCCTTCCAACTCCATCTGGACCTGACACGGAGGCACCTCCCATCCGTCCCAGGAGGATTAGTTCTCTTCCGGCTTCAGACCTGACACCGGACGTTCTTCCTCCATCGTATCCGCCAAAAACGATCCCAGTGCCGGACCCTTTGATTTTTGTCTCCTTGCTGGGACCCGTTTGTCTGCCCCTGCCACCGGCTTCTTCGACAGACCAGGTTCCCCCATCAGATCCCCAGCGTCGGATGCCATCACCAGCCTCCCCGGTGCCAGATCTGTTTCCAACACCGGGCCCGGCGACAGCAGTTCCAACATCGGCTGCCCCTGCACCGGATCAGCCTCTCATTTATACCATGGCTGGTCATTCGTGGGCTCCCCAACGTCAGCTCCCCTGACATCTGGGATTTTTCCCTGAGACCCCTTCTTGTCCCACATTACCCTTCTGGATATTCTTTGGACTACCCCCCGGCTGGCCCACCACACAATTGGCATCCCACGGGGCATTACTTTCTGGGTTACTCCCCGTACCCGAGATATTCTTCTCAGGGATACCATGGGTACCACTACCCGCCACCCCATGACATCCCTCCTCCTCCTCCTCCCCCCTCCACCCCCACCTCACCCCCCGACTCCTCATCCGGACCTCAGGACCTTCATCCAGTCCTGGTGGAAGGAGGCATGGTCTGAGTTGGTGGCGAGCTGGAGAGCCGACTCCCACCACCTCGTTCCCCTCCCAGGTCCTTGTCCCCCGTGAGCTCACCTCCATCTACGGTTCACATCAGGGGGCCTAACCCGCGGGATATTGCTCTTCCGGATTTTGGTGCAGAAGACCATCCGGATTCTGGGGAGGATTCTTTGGAGGAGTGGTTGGGTCACAAATCCCCAGGCCTCTCCCAAGTCTCCCCGAGGATCCTTCCTTTTCCGACCTTTTGAGGTCCATACAGCAATTTTATGAATGGGAGTCAGAGGAGCAGGATCACATGAGACAAAGATTTGCCGAGCATCTGGATCTTGAGTCTTTGTCCCCCATTCCTGTTCCTCCGTGGATTGGGCCTCATGAAGACCTCACCATGAATATATGGCAACTGCCTCACTCCATCCCAGCTGTCCCCAAGAGAGCAGACAGGACTTACCAGCAGGGCCGGCGTTAGGCACCCGGCCCCCAAATTGTAGCAGGTCTGGCGATGGGCCCCAGCAGAGCAGTCAACAGTAAACCCAATAAATGTTATGTAGCCGGTGGCAGCACAGCCGGCCTGCACAGTCAGCACATGTAGCAGGCGAGTCCAGCGGTGGGCCCCAGCACAATCAGCATCAAACTAAACCAACATAGCTCCCTGTCCCTGAGCATTATTAATTCTTTCTTGTCCTGCCCTGCTCCTGAATTTTCTGTTGCTGATGTGATGCTGGCTCCGGATGATTTCGGGTCTTCTTGACTTGTCATTTCATTGCAGTTTGCGGGCAACTACTGACTGCCCGATTTCCCTGATCTCCAAACCACGCTGTCCACCACGCCATTTTCAACGTCTTTCTTTGCTGTTTCACACAGTTCCCCTAGTGCACTGCACAGTAAATACATGCTGACATCGGAGGTGCTGTGTGGAACCAATCACAGGACTCCACTCGATCCGTTGCTGATATCGCACCTCCTCCCACTCAGCCCTGAAAAGTTCTGCCCCCACTCAGGTCTGTAGCTGCAACATAAAAACGGCCCCTCCAGCGCTTTTGGAACATACAGCCGAGGACCAGTTCCAGAGCACCGGAGAGAAATCTGACATTGCAGCCACTAGCATCCTAACCTGAGACAGCCAGCCAGTGGGAGAGAGAGCACCACTGCTGGCCATAGCCAGAAGCGAGCCTGACCCGCCGATAAAGACCTGCTGCCTGCCCTGCTAATGCTGTGCTGCCAGAACTGTGTAATTCATTTTTATTAAAAAAAAAAAAAAAAAAAAAAGAGCTAAGCGGCTAGCAGCAGCAATTCACTGAAGTCCAGCGCAGATTGTGAGACTGCTGGTGTGCCCGCCCAGCCTTCACTTCTTTTAGGTAGGTAACTAAATAGGACGGGAGATTATAATATGGTCGGTCTGGACCATATCCTATTTGAACTATTCTGTCTATTTCTAGTCTGTTCTCTGTCTATTCCTTATTCTCTATTTTGGACTGGTCTCTGACAACAGTTGCAGACAGCTACATTACGTATAGTAGTAGGAGAGAGGAGACAACACTATAGGTAGAGAGCAGTAGCTAGATGGGAGGGGAGATTATAATATGGTTGGTCTGGGCCATGATTTCTTGATTTGGACTATCGCTAAAATAAATATTTATTTTGTTTAGCCTCTTGACAACAGATGCAGAAAGTTAATATAGTAGTAGGAGAGAGGAGACGGCGCCATAGGTAGAGAGCAGCAGAGCAGAGCTAGAACAATTAGTAGCTAGCAGCTGGGCCTGGAGGTCCAGCATTTTTTTACAATTATAGTATAGATTAATTTTATTATGAATGTAGTGTACTACTTCCTTTTTTTATGTAATTGTGTCAGTGTTGTAATGACAAATTGTGCTGGAGGAACAGTTATTGTGTTGTAAATGCAGCATTTAGTGTTGCTGTTCAGGTCACTGTGCGTCAGACTGAGAAACTGTGCAGTAGCTGGAGAAACAGTTAGAAAAAGGATTTTGCAATTTATTATATTCTAAATTATTTAAATATAAATGCAGCATTTATAGTGTTGCTCTGTAGGTCACTGTCTCCTGTGACAAATTGTACAGTAGCAGTAGCTGGAGCAGCTGGACTCTGAGTAGCAGTTTTTATGTCAACAGTTGTTTATGCCATTAAGGTAAAATATGGGCTATTTAGAAAGATCCCCGGGGGGGCCATCTGTGGGGCCCCAGTCATTGAGTTTGCTGGAGGCCCCCAAAGTCCTAAAACCGGCCCTGTTACCGGGCACCTGTGGATGCTCCTTTTCTGAGTTTGCATCCTAAGGATGACTCTGTTGTCATTTCAGCAGCTCATGATCTCTCCACTGCCCCTAAGCACATGAGCACTTCTCCTCTGGACAAAGAGTCAAGGCAGATTGACCATTATGGGAAGAAAGTCTATTCCTCAGCTACATGTGCATTGTGGTCCGTTAATTATGTAGCCCACATAGTGCCTCAACAAAAGGCCACCCTAGCCAAGCTCGAGGCCCGTGTCCAGACTATGGAAGCTTCGGACCTCAAGGAGAAGCTCGCCAAGGATATTCGCCAGTCCAAGATTTCATGCAGCCATGCTCTTCGGGCCACTTACAACTCTGTTGATGCAGTGGCCCGGACCTCGGCGACTGCCGTCTCCCTTTGGCGGCATGCTTGGCTTCGCATTTCTGGTCTCACCAATGAGGTACAGTCTACGATTCATGATGCTCCTTTCAGGGGCTCGGTGCTCTTTTTTGTGGAGACACCAAAGATATCATTACAAACCTTCAGGACCTCGGCCAGGCCATTAGGTCTGTAAGGTCCATGTACCGATCGGGCGCCCAAGCACAACAGCCCTTTCGGAAAAGGACCTGGAAGCAGTGTAGACAAGCCCAGACTCACCGTCAGGGCAAATGCAAGGACATGGGAACCCTTTCCTCCCCACCTGCCTCCAAAAATCAGTGTCGGTCCTGGGGCCCTCCCCTGGCCTGCCCTGCCACCTCCTGACTCCCTCACCTCACCCCCTCCTCAACCTCAGCGTGAGCAGCCGGTGGGGGGGGGAGGAGGTTTGCTCGCCACGCACAGGAGTGGCAGAGCATCACCTCCGACGCTTGGGTCCTGCAGCTAGTGTCCCAGGGACACACCCTGGAGTTCCTGGAACCTCTTCCTGAGTCTCCACCATGAATGTCAGCCTACTCTCAAGACCAGACCATTCTCTTAAGTGAGGAAGTTCAGGCTGTCTTGTTAAAAGAAGCAATAGAGCCTGTCCCTCTTCGGCACAGAGGGTGGGGGTTTTACTCCCACTTTTTTCTCGTTCCAAAAAAGACAGGTGACCTGGGACCCACTCTTGACCTCAGCAGGCTCAACCTGTTGAGTACAAGAAATTCAGGATGCTAACCCTTAGAGCCTCCTGCCCCTTCTTCAGGAGAACCACTGGTTGTGTGCTGTGGACATGCAGGATGCCTACCTGCACATCCTGATTTTTTTACCAGCCATCGCCGCTTCCTGCGCTTTACCTTCCAAGAGGAACACTCCCACGTTTCGAGCCCTCCCCTTTGGTCTTTCCTCGGCACCCAGGGTTTTTACCAAGTGCCTAGCGGTAGTGGCTGCTGCCCTGCGGTGCCAGGGCATAGCGGTTCTCCCCTACCTGGATGATTGGCTGATTTCTGCTCTGTCCAGGGACTCACTTTTGGAGGCCCTTTCAGTCACCCTGGATTTGTTTTCCAGACTGGGGTTCACGGTCAACATCCCCAAGTCTTCGCTGATTCCTTCTCAGAAGCTGCAGTTTATTGGGACAGTCCTGGATACATTCCAGAGCAGAGTTTTTCTCCCCGAGACAGGAGGGAAACTCTGATCAAGCAGGCTACTCTGGTAGCCTCTTCCAGATCTCTCCCTCCCTGAGAGGTTCTTCGGCTACTGGGTTTGATGGCGGCCTCCATCTCCATGGTTCCCCCGGCAAGGCTCCACATGAGAATCACTCAGTGGTCCTTGCGAGTTCAGTGGGATCAACTCCAGGATGATTTGGACCATCTGATCCCAATTTCTTCAGCTCTTCAGAGAGATTTACCTTGGTGGAGGGATCCCTCGAACTTGTCTTAGGGTCTCCTGTTTCAAGGCCCAGCCCCCCTCAGAGTTCTAATCACAAATGTCTCCAATCTGGGTTGGGGGGGCTCATTTGGGGAACCATCGAGCTCGGGGGGGCTCTGGTCCCACTTGGAGAGGTCTCTACACATCAGTGTTCTGGAAATGAGAGCGGTCCTGTACGCACCTCAAGTGTTTCAGTCTGTCCTCCCAAGGGGATTACTGCTAGTCTAGATGGACAACAGTCTGGTACATCAACAAGCAGGGAGGCACTCATTCGTGCCCCCTTTGCAGGGAGGTGATGAGAGTGTGGAACTGGGCAGTCCAGCACGATCTGTCTCTCATGGCAGTGCACGTTCCAGGACTGTAAAACATCCTGGCGGACAGTATAAGCAGGTCTTTCACCCTCGTTCACGAATGGGAACTAGACCAGGAAGTGGCAGTCACTATTTCAGAGATAGGGACGACCGGAACCTGACCTCTTTGCCTCCCCATCCAACGCAAAGCTTCCCAGCTTTTGCTCGCTCATTCCAGAGCATGGTGCTTTCTGGCACGATGCGTTGTCTCTCTCTTGGACAGGGAGATTCTTATACACTTCCCCCCATTTCCCATTCTACAGTGGGCACTCATCAAACTTCAGGCAGAAAGAGCACGAATGATACTGATTGCTCCTCTCTGGCTGAGACAAATTTGGTTCCCACTCCTTCAACAGTTGGCCAGGGAGCCCCCAGTTCCGCTTCCATTGAGGCACAGCCATTTCACGCAGAACAAGGGACAGCTGGTGCACCTGGTGCTCGGGACTCTGTACCTGCAAGCGTGGCTCCTGCAGAAATAGCAATATCTCATTTTGGGGTTTCCACTAGAGTAGCCCAAGTGCTTGTGGAGGCTAAGAAGCCCTCCACAAGGTCCACTTAGGCTATGAAATGGAAACGTTTTTCTATTTGGGTGGCTTCCAAGGGTTGGGACCCTTTTACTTGTTCAGCCCCACATCTCATGGAATACCTGCTTCATCTCTCTGATTCAGGACTCTCCTATTCTTCACTAAAAGTGCATCTGTCTGCCATTTTGGTGTATCATGTGCTTGTGGATGGTAAGCCCATGGCCCAGTTGGAGATTTCCAAAACCTTTCTGAAAGAGATTCTCCATCTGAAACCCCCCCATCCGCAGCCCTACACCACCTTGGGATTTGAATTTTGTGTTGGATAAGCTCACTCTCACTCCTTTTGAACCAGCGATGAGCTGTGATATGCTCTATCGCTCTTGGAAAACATTGTTTTCAGTTGCTGTTACTTCTGCTTGAAGAATTTCTGAGCTCCAGACCCTAGTTTTTAAGGAGCCTTTTCTTATTTTTCATAAGGACCGGGCGATCCTCAGAACTAATCCCAAGTTCTTGCCTAAGGTGGTGTCGGAGTTCACGCTGAATCAGACGGTGGAACTTCCGGTCTATTATCCGGCTCCAGTGAATAGAGGTGAGGCTGTACTTCATACTTTGGATGTGCACTGAATTCTGAGGTGCTATACCTACCGTACCAAAGATTCCTGTAAGGACAACCTGCTCTTTGTTTCCTTTGCCCCAAATCCTTGGGGAAGGCTGTCTCTAAACAGTTGCTCTCTAAGTGGCTAGCAAACTGCATTTGCTTCTTCTAACAGAAGTATGACAAACCTCTGCCGGGGTCTGTTAGAGGTCGTTCCACTAGGGGCATGGCTGCATCCACAGCCTTAATGCTTCTGCAGCAGAGATCTGTGCGGCTGCAACTTGGAGTTCGTCCATAACTTTACCAAGCACTACAGTCTGACATTGCTTCTAGGCGAAGGGCTGGGTTTGGTCTTGCTGTTTTGCAGGGCCTTCTGTCCTAAGCTGGTCCCGTTCTGTCATCATTTGGGTTTCTCCTCCTCCGTGTTTCTCTCAGTCTCTGTTCAGAGGGACTGCTTGGGATTCAGTCCTACAGGTTATGACCTACTGCAGGAACCCTTTGGAAGTAAGATAGTACAGTTACGCAAGAACTTACTGTAACAGTAGATCCTTCGAGAGAGGTTCCTGCAGTAGGTCATGTTTTTCCCTCCCCTCCTCTCATCATGTCTCCTCTTTGCAGAGCATTGTTATGGTGGATGGATCGTGAAAATCTATTGAAGGGCATTCCATTCCTTGTACCAGCTCCTGTATAGATCTCACCACAGATGCCTCAAGCTCCAGCTGGGGTGCTCATCTCTGCCCTTACGAGACATAAGGGTCATGGACCAAGGTGAAGGTTGAGCTGCATATAAATGTTCCAGAAATGAGGGCAGTTATGTGCAGCTTCCAGGCATTTCAGAATCATTTCTGCCGTGGTCCACTGCTAATCCAGACAGCCACATCAGTGTGATGCATTACATCAGCAAACAAGGGGGCACTCACTACTATCCTTTATGCAGAGAAGCAGTGATAGTATAGTACTGGGCTCTGTCTCATGGCCTTTAGCTGTCGTCCATGTATTTCCCAGCTGTCCAAAAGTCTTAGACAGGCTCAGCAGGTCACAGTCGATGGTTCATAAATAGGGACTGCTGACCTCAATGAGAAATGACCTGTTCGTAAGATGGGGTTGTCCAGAGCTGTACCTTTATGTGTCCCCACACAGTGCAAAACTGCTGCATTTCTGCTCGCTCGTCCATGGCCTGTTTTTTTCTTGGCAAGACGTGTCGTCCCTCTCTTGGACAGGGAAATGCCTGTATGCATTCATTCCTCTGGTACACAGGGTTCTGCTCAAACTGTGGGTGGAAAGTGCCACTCATCCTCATTACTTCGTTATGGCCTTGCCAGATATGGTTTCCACTCCTTCAGTGTCTGGCAGTGGAGTCTGATGTTCCTCTACCTTTGTGTCAGGTCTGTTGTCACAGGACAAGGAGTCGCTGGTCCATCCAGATATGACATTCCTACACTGCATGCATGGCTCCTGAAGACGTAGCCACTACAGGTTTTAGGGTATCTCCTAAGGTTGCCGATGTCCTGACTGTGGCTAGGAAGCCTTCTACCAGACATACATATTCACTGAAATGGAAGTATTTACCTTGGTGAGCTTCTTCTTGGAATTTGGACCCTTAACATGTTCTTTAAATGCTGTGTTTGAATACTTGCTTTCCTTGTCTGACTCTGGCCTACAGTATTCCTCAATTAAGGTGCATTTGGCTGCTGTATCAGCTTTGCAGGCCCCTATTGATGGTTGTACGGTTGCCCAGTTATAGAGGTGTCTCATACTTTTCTGAGAGGTATTCTTCATGTGAAACCTCCTATCCATAGTCCAGTCCCACTTTAGGACTTGAATTTTGTGCTTGAGAAATTCATGTTCGCTCCTTTTGAGCTTACCGTGAATTGTGGCTTGTTTCTTGTCATAGAAAACGTTTTAGTTGCAATGACTTCTCGGAGGATTTCTAAGTTGCAGGATATAATGTGTAAGCCTCTCTATTTGATTTTTCACAAAGACAATTTCTTTGCATATGAATCCTAAGTGTCTACTGAAGGTGGTATCTGAATTTACATTAAATCAAATGATACACCTTCTGTATATTGTCCTGAGCGTGCCAATCAGGGTGAGGCATGGCTCCATGCTTTGGATGTGCATAGAATACTAAGATGCTATATTACTCACACCAAGGACTGCAGAAAATCCTCTCCGCTTTTTGCTTTTATTTGCCCCCGGGAAACAGGGCACTCCTGTGTCTAAACAATGCCTATCCAAATGACTGGCACATTGTATTATGTTCTTTTATATGAAATGTGATAAGGAATTTCCTAGTGCTGTTCGTGGTCACTCCAGAAGGGTATGTCCACTTTTTGTTGCCTGTTTCAAAAATGACCCTGCTGGTGACATGTGCTCCAGCCACATGAAGCAGTTGTCACACTTTCACTAAACAGTACAGTGTGGATATAATCTCTCGTAGATGTGCTGGCTTTGGGTTGCCATACTGCAAGGCCTTCTGTCCTGATCATGTATCTGCCAGGAGGGAGGCATCTGTGGTATGACCAGGGAGGATGTGGGGGCCCTCCGTGGTGGAGACCCCAAGGAGGGTGGAGGAGGACCCCAAGGAGGAAGAAGCAACTTCTGGTGGGGGACTTGATTGTCAGGGGGTAGATTTGGGAATAGGAAAGGGGGGAGAAAGGCAGGTTAGGTGCCTATATGGCACCATGGCCCAGACGATTGGGAAGCAGATCCTGAAGATTGCTAGGGCAGCAGGATGGGAGGGAGAGATGGATGCCATTGTCCACCGTGGGACTAATCACCTGGCTTGGGATGGAGCTGGGATAATGCAGGGGGAGTTTGGGGAGCTGGGAAAGGGTCTTGGGCAGGTGGCTTACTCAGTGGCTTTTGCTGAGGTGCTGTCTGTCTACGACAGGGAAAGGAGATGGCACTCCACATCAGGAGCTTCAACTTATGGCTAAAGGAATGGTGCAGAGAGGAAGGGTTCAGCTACACTGGGGACGGGGACCCACCTGGGAGAATAAGGGCCTATACAGGGGTGATGGCCTGCATCCACTCAGGATGGGAACCGCAGTCTTCAGTGGATGGTTTAAATGTTACTTCGATGAATATTTAAACTAGCCGAGGTGGCTGGCAGAAGATATTGGGGAGGCAGAAACTGCCCCCCAGGCTGAAGTAAAGAGTAAGGAAATGTGAGGAGAGGAATCCTAGAGGACAAATTTATGAAGGAAGCAGGGTGGTAGGACATAAAGGGAGAAGGGAGTTTGAGCATTAAAAAGAAAGTGGGGAAGGAAAGGGGGAAAAAGGGAAAAAAGGGGGGCAACAAGTACAGTGGAAACAAAATCTGGAAAGTCATGTGTGCAAAAATAAGATTCTGGACCTAGAGACCATCATGGCAGAGGCCAGCCTGGATATTATGGCCTTTACCGAGTCATGGTGCACTGAAAACCATGACTGAGACATGGCCATACCAGGTTGTACTCTGTTGAGCAAGGACCAGGTGGGAAGGAAAGGAGAGGGTATGGCGCTTTATGTGAGGTAAAGCATAAAAGCAATGGAGATGCGGGGAATACAGGGGGAGACGGAGGTACTGTGGGTCACCCTGGAGATGGGGAATGGAGCCACTATTCACACTGGAATGATCTGCAGAAATCAAGCATGGGGAGGAATTAGATAAGGTACTGGTGGAAGCCGTTGGCAAGATGGCAGAAAAGAGGATGTGCTGCTGGTGGGGGACTTAAGCCTACCAGGTGTAGATTGGAGTCTCCCAGCAGTGGCTTCAGCTAGAAGCAGGAACATCCTGGACTCTCTGCAAGGGGCGTTCCTCAGGCAGCTAATCAGTGAATCCACTCTTGATGGGGCAGTACTGGCTTTGTTCTTATTAACAGGGACTGTATTGCAGATGTCAAGGTGGGAGACCACCTGGAGACCGGTGATCACCGTTTGGTGTGGTTCAATATAAGGATGACTGCAGAGTCGAACCACACAAGGGTGAGGGTCCTGGATTTCAGGAGGGTAGATTTTATAAAGATGGATTAATCCATTAGGGATGACCTGGTGGGGGAGGGGTGGCCTGGATGGGGTTGGCAAAGTTAAAAGGGAACATAGTAAAGGCAACAAACTTGTGTCAAACAATTGAGCCAAAAGCAAGAGGAAAAAGAGACCACTATGGTTCTTGGCTGAAAAGGTAAAGGCTAAAAGGATAGCATTCAGAAGGTACAAGGAAACACAGAGTGAGGAGGATAAGGAGGTGCATCAGGGGAAACAGAGGGAAGCGGGGAATGCAGTCAGGAGCACAAAGGCACAAACTGAAAAGAGAATAGCCCAGGAGGTAATGAAAGGGAACAAGACATTTTTTAGATATGCAAGTGAAAGAAGACCAGGGGTGGGATTGTAAGGTTAAAAAGGGAAGGCGGGACTGTGCAAAGGCAGACATTCTGAACAAATACTTTTGTTCAGTGTGCACAGAGGAAGAAGAAGGGGAGGGGCCCCAAAAAAGTAAGAAGAGCTTTGGAGGGAAGGTGGACAAAGCAATGGGGCCAGATGTAATGCATCCAAGGGTATTGAAGGAGCTCACAGAAATACTGGCTACACTGGCAGTTACATTTAACTGCTCACTGGAAACAGGAGTGGTTCCAGAAGACTGGAGGAGGGAAGATGTATTCCCCCTACACAGAAGTGGTAGCAGGGAGAAGGCTGGCAGTTATAGGCTAGCCAGCCTGACATCAGTGGTGGGAAAGTTAATGGAATCACTGCTGAAGGAAATGATTGTGGAATATCTTGAATCCAGTGGGTTACAAGACTCGAAGCAGCATGGCTTCAAGGGGGGAGGGGGCATGTCAAACAAATCTGATAGATTTCTTTGGGTGACAAAGGATTTAAATCAGGATGGAGCGGTGAACGTAGCCTACCTAGATTTCACTAAGGCTTTCGACACCGTTCCACGTAGGAGACTAGTAAGCAAGCTTGGGTAGCTTAGGAGTTGGTCCAAAAGTGGTAAACTGCATAAGAAACTGGTTAGGGGTAGGCGACAGAAAGTGGTGGTAAAGGGAGTTCACTCAGAGGAAGGGAGTGTGCCTCAGAAATCAGTGCTGGGACTGGTTCTCTTTAATGTCTTTATAAGTGACATTGCAGAGAAGCTGGAAGGGAAGGTCTGCCTCTGTAAAGATGACACCAAAATCTGCAGTAGGGTGGACACTCTGGGGTGGAGGTGGAAAGGATGAGCAGAGACCTGAGAAAACTAGAGGAATGGTCAAGGGTATGGCAGCTGGGTTTCAGTGCGAAAAACTGCAGAATAATGCACTTAGGCACACAAACCCAGGGACGGAGTACAAAATGGGTGCAGTGATACTGATACCCACCAAGCAGGAAAGAGACCAGGGAGTAATCATATCAGATGACCTAAAGGTGACCAGGCAGTGTGACAAGACATTCGGAGGGCGAGTGGGATGGTGAGGTGCATAGAGAGGGGTATCACCGGTAGAAAGGAGGAGGTGGTGTGTTGCCTTTGTATAGATCGCTGGTAAGACCCCACCTAGAGCACTGTGTCTAGTCCTGGGGACCAACCTTTCCGGAAGGACAAAGACACACACACACACACACACAGACAAAACAGTAGTGGGATTCAAGAATGCATGGGATAGGCACAAGCAAATCATAGTGGAAAGGAAGGAAGGTGGGAGAATGAGAAAGAGCTGTAGATCAAGTACAGTCTGTGGAAGTAACGTAGGTAGGGAAAAATGGGCAGACTAGGTGGGTCACGTGGTTCTTATCTGCTGTCATATTCTCGGTTTCTATTGCAGAGATTGCACAGCAGGGGTTCCCAGAGAGGCTCACCAGCTGTTTTGTGACCTATGCTGAAGCTGCTCCAGGCAGACCAGCAGTTAAACAAACAGGTGGCTGATGGATAACCTCTTGCATTGATAGGTGCTACAAGCTGACCGATAGTTTGAGCCAATTCAAGATTCAGGGGCAGTATCAGGAAGAACTACTTTGCAAAATGAGTTGTTGGGTGGGGAGGAGAACACAGTGATCCATCATTCTTAATTCTTTACTAAATTTGTATGTTTGTATGTACACAAAAACAAACCACACAAGTACTAGACAAGCTTATGTGGTTTCAAATAACCACTGACGTTTCCATGTTGCCCTGACAAAAGCTGCTACTGCCTACCTTACATAGGGGGCTTTTTCCTGTCCCCAGGTACAGCACGTAGAAGCATACTTCTGAGAAGCAAAATTGCCTGAGGTTTGGGAATGTGTGTGAGGTAGGGAAAGGGGATAGGAACAGGAACATCATCACCTCTGGATGTGTGCCACCTAAATCTAATTTTATGACCAAGGCCCCCTGTTCTGTACAGCACAGTAGACCCAGCGTCTGCGGCAGAACTCTGAACTTCTGCTGAGCCATTAGGCCTTTTTCTTCAGAAGGGAGCAGGTTAAGTTTTGCGACACAAAACTGAACTGGCCTCTGCATGTATACTGTTCCAAAACCAATTTGTGTTCATTAATAAACTCTCGTGTTACATGCCTGGTATCGATGTTCGCAACCCCTGGAAGCACAAGCGCATTTGGAGATCTGCCTCAAGTGCATGCGGCGTGCTCCTGCAAGGACAGCAAGCTTCCAGGCCTACTAGCAGGAGCTGCTACAGTACCAGAGCGTATTGGCTCCCTTCCCCCAGCTGGGAGAGGTTGCCATTGTCAACACTACCTCCCAGCCAGGATGCCTGGTCACGGGCTACCGAATTTGCTCCCAACCTGGGTTGCTGGCATAGAAGTGCAACACACTTCCATTGGGCAGTTGGTGGTGGTGGTGGTGGTGGTGGTGTTGGGGGTGGGGGGTGGATTATTTTTCTTTTATTAAGCCCATTTATCTATTTGGACATTTTTAAGTGAACCACCATACTACCAGAACCTAAGAAACCTGGGATGAAAGGGGGACCTTTGAAAGCTATGCCCACAGTGATAGCCTTGGAGATAAAACCAAGTGATAGAATGGCACTCTGTCATGCACAGGCTACAGTGCACCATGCTGCACCCTGCTCACATACTGGTCTGTCTGTGGATATGAACCCTTATTTGCACACAACTGGCACCCTCACTTGCTGTTGCACCTCAGTTGCAACGCACCATACAGTACCTTCTCAGTATTAGAGACACGGCAGAATCCTGCCTTAGTTACATAGGAGGCACTGCAGCAGAGCGGCACTCACTGCCCATGTGCTTGCTTGCTCCCCACCCTCCCTTAAGGATCAACACAGCTACCAATGCTGTAGAAGGCACTGCATCCACCTGCATGATGCATTCAGCTGTCCCCAGTGAGGGATCTTACTTTGAGAAGGCTCTTGCAGCAGGCCACACTGGTAGGACTAAGCTGCCAGGCGCTAGGACCATATGGAAAACTTCTAGCTAGTAGTCTACAACGGGGGACTGCCCACCTATGACGTCAGTCAGTTGACATCAGCCTCGCCTATATAGGTGGGCGGTCCCCCACACCTACCTCAGTTCTTTTCCTGCTGTCAAGCCATGCAGGATGGACCTTAGTGGATGCCGCAGCTACAGTCAACCACCATTTCCTGCCCTTACCGCGCTTTTTTATTTTTCTTTTCTCATTAGTGTTAAACATTGAATTTTCAGTGTTTTCGTCGACAAGTTTGTCTTCTCCACCAGCCTCGTCTTCCGACTGCTCCTCGAAGTGTGCCTGTGGGCAAACAGATCCCTGAAAAGGACAACCACTCTGTGTGTTTCATCTGCCTAGGCCCCAGGCACAACACCGAAGCCTGCCAGTTTTGCCAGAAGTTAATCAGCCATTTGAAGATGTTGTTTAAAAACTCAGGAGAGCCACCTGTTGAAGCAGAAGTTGGTCACGGTGGAGAAGGAGCTGCAGACCAAGAGCTCTTCGGCCTCACCTGCACAATCCTCCAGATCCTCTTCCTCCTCTCACAAAGAGAAATCTGGGAGACATAAGCACCAGGATAAACACTGGGACCAGGCCCGGTCAGCTTCCTGGTCATGGTCACCCCACAAATCGTTGACTGCGACTGGGGTGTCCCCCCATGAGGGCTATGTTTCTCCAGCCCCGCCAGCCCTCTCTTCCTCCGGGCTTCCGGTGACTCTGCCACCCAGCTTCATTTCTATTTCAGGCAGCGGCCTTTCAGGGCAGGGGACTTCATCTCCTGCTCCCCCGCCCCCGACACTCAGACCCATATCCTCCCTGGACTCTCAGACTGGTGGCTTGGCCAGTGTTGGTTCCTTGGGCATCAGCTCCACAACCATTAACACCCCCAGCCATGGCACTGCCTTCGTTAGCTCCCATTACGGGGACTGACATCAAGTCCTGCCAGGCAATGCCCACAGCAGGCTACCGCCGTCTTCTCTTCACTGGTGTCGCCTCTGCCTTTGACTCAGAAGTCTCCATCCCCTCAGGCACCAGCTTCCTCAGCTGGGCCGGCGCCTGCAGATCCTTCCCCCCGGGCACTCCATGCCATTGCCCACTGGATCGCCACCAGTGCTGCCGCAGCCCCATCCTGTGGACCCGACTCTGTCTCCCCTGCCGCAACCGATGCCTGCTGGGCCAACGCCAGATCCTCAGCTGGCATCGGGCGCACCTGCACCTGGGAACCCATCGCCGGCTCCTCAGCCATCGTACCCTTCCCAGGCACCTTCTTATCCATTCCTACCAATGTATAATATACCGCCCCCGGTGGAATATAATGCCCTCTTTTTGGCATGGTGGTCCTGCACGCAAGGGCAGACCCCACCCCTCAAGGGCATCTCGCCTCCACCCGCCCCAGGACCCCCAGCCCCATAACCCAGACTAGGCTGGTCCAACTGAACTCTGCTCATTGGAGTCCTTAGGGGCTCGGCCTGACATCAGGTCAGGCTCTCGAAGGGACGAACGCTGGCATCGGTCCCGGATAGTGATTCTTTGGAGGATGTCTTGGATTATTCAGGGTGTTCCTCCTCACCTGGGGAGACTTGAGGGATGACTAGGCTAAGAGGTAACTAAGTCCCCGGACGATCCGTCCTTCATGGATGTCACGTACAGTCCATTATGGGCTAGGAAACAGAGGATCAGGACCCGGAGAGATGCCATTTGGCCATCTGTCTCCATCAGCGAGATGCCCTCCCTGTGGTGGTGCCCTCTTTGATTCCTGTGAGGATGTCACTGGGACAGCCTGGAATCACCCTTCAACCCACCCTCCTCTGCCCTGGAGGCAGACCACCTTCTGCGCGCGGCGGGCAAGCCTTTTCAGGGGTCACCCTAAGGCGGATTCAGTGGTGATTAATGTGGCACATGACCATACTAAGAAGCCCAAGCACCTCAGTATCCTTTCCCCAGACTGGAAGTTCAGGCAGCTGGATCACCTTGGCAAATGTGTTTTTGCCACTTCTACCCCGGCTATCCGGGCCATAATTTATCTAGCTCACATGGTCTTATACCAAAATGATCTTCCTGGACATAAAGTCTCCACCACTCATTCACACTAATGGGACTACGCTGGACGCGCGAGAACTCTGCAGGAGCCAGAAACCTTCAGGAGTGCCAGTGCTGGGGTCGGAGGAAGTAGACTGTTGGTTAACTAGGATCTGCAGCTTATCTGTTAGGTAGGGAAATGGGCAGACTAGGTGGGCCAAGCGGTCCTTATCTGTTGTCAAATTCCATGTTTCTATGACCGCGCATGTGCGCCACTGCAAGACTGGCTTGCACCATATAGACAAGCTCGGCATTGACCTCCAACCGCCTCAGTTCCTTTTTTCCCCGCCGTTGAATGCGCTTCAGTGACGAAATCACTCACCCGCCAGGAGTCAAATCTTCATGTCTATATGACAGCAGCTATAGTAGATTTTTATTTTCTTATCAGTTTAAAAAAACCAAAAAAAACAACAATTTAATAGTTAAGTAGAATTTTTTCCATCAGAGGTTTTTAGCCCTCCTCCGTTCGACCATGAAAGGGCAGGTGAAGGTAGGGAGACTTTGCATAAAGCTGTGTTGTCAGCAGGGCTGGGGTCTGGTCACGCCGCCCTCTACCCGGAAGTCTGACTACAGTCAGTCCAGTGCTTAGGGGTGGATGGGCGGGCTTCCAGCTTACAAAAAAGTGCTCCCATTCTCGATCCTCATTGAGGACTCTGCACCGTTAGGCCTCGAGTTCTTCAGCCTCCCAGTTGAAAAAGAAACTGTACCGCTCAAGGTCGCCTTCTGGTACCTCTGTGCATCGGTTACTGGCAGCAGGGGCCAGACTCCATCTCCTACGGCATCTTTTTCTGGTGACCAACATCCTTGACTCCGGAGTCCCTTCCCGCCCCCTCTGGAGTCCTCTGGTCAGCAGTTTCACCGTTGGGCCGCTCTTATGGAACAATGGGTTCAGCGGTTGTCCTGTCTGCCTGAGCCGGTGAGTCCATCACCTGGGCCTTCGGGCCTTTCGATTTCAGACCTGCGGGCAGGGCGGTTGGTGCTTCCTAGTCGCGCAGTGCCTTCTGTGGTGCCATTGACACCGCACTCTGGTGCTTTTCCCCCTCATATGGCTATGGCGCAGGGGTCAACACCAGTGCCTTTATCTCCTGCTGAATTTCTCAGACTTTCCTCAGTGAGTCGGGGGTTGGGAATCTCTGGTTCAGTGGCACCAACTCCTCTGGTGCTGGCACCACATCCGGTGCCAAGTCCTATGCCGGCGCTGCCTTCTGTTCTGGCGCCTGTGGTGCTGTGTGGGGCACCGGGGTTTTCGACTCCGATTTGTGGAGCGCCTCCTCCTTTTTTTCCACCCTTTCCTATTTATTCTGTCCCTTCGGGACTAGTAGGAGATGGTATTGAGCCTGATCCTGAGCTTCGATTGGGAGGTGACTTTGATGATGACTCCTCCCTGGGGTGGTAAATAAACCTTCTCTTACATCAGAGCCTTTGGTCGAGGACCTTTCCTTTAAGTCTCTGCTTAGAAACATGAATACCACTGTCCCTCTCCAGACTTCAGAGATCGATCCTGGTAAATTGCTGCGTCTGCAGTACCTGCACGTTCCGGACATTCCTGTGGAATTGAGTCCTCTCCTGCAACCCTCTTTTGAGACTCTATCACAAATGGTGTGGGATAATCCGGTGCTTATTCACTCTGTGGCCAGGTCCGTAGATAGGAACTACACCCCTCCCAAGGATCATCCTATTCTGCCCTCGCAAGCCTTTCGCCTTTGCTGATGCCATGGTTGTCCTGGCAGAGAATGATAAGGCCGTTCTTCCTCAAGAATCTACGGCATGCCCAGTGAACAAGAAATCTCGCAAAATCGACACTTTGGGAAAGCAAGTCTTTGCTGTCTCCACCCTGGGCATGCGCAGTGCAAGCTGACATACTAAAAATTCCAGCAGAATAGGCCTAACAGTCTTTAGAGTCTGCTCGATTTTAGCACCCACACTGAGGACCGATTTTGTCCCCCGGGTTATACTGTCCTCAGTTCCAGATGTTCCACTGGTTTTGGGCCTGGTCAGATTTACCCCTACCTCTGTACCTGTCCCATCCCCTCTTAAACCTGTCCACAGTCTCCGCCTCTACCAGTTCCCTGGGCAGCGCCTTCCATGGCTCCACCACCTTTTCAGTGAAATAACACCTTCTCCTCCTCTCCCCTCTGAGCCTGCCCCCTTCCAGCTTACACCCATGACCTCTTGTTGCCCCCCCCCTTCCTTTGGAGCACCCTGACTGGGCCTCCCTTATTGATCCCTTTCATGTACTTAAAGACCTCTATCATGCCCCCCATCCCTCCTCTCCTCCAGGGTGTACATGTCGTGCTCCTTGAGTCTCTCCTCATAGGTCCTCTCCCCCAGGCCCCAGATCATTTTGGTTGCCCTCCTTTGGACCCGCTCTGAGTGTAACGTTTCTCTTTAAATGTGGTCTGCAAAACTGCACACAATACTCAAGGTGTGGCCCAACGAAGCAGTTGTACAGTGGAAAGATCACTTCCGCCTTTCTTGAGGTAATCCCCCTGGCGATGCATCCCAGCATCCTGTTTGCCTTTGCCGCTGCCCTCCTACAGGTCTTTGAGTTGTTCATTTTGACATCTACCACTACCTTCCGGTCCCTCTTACTCTCCGTGACTTGAATCATGTCTCCTCCCAGGGTATATCCCTGGCCTGGATTTCTGACTCCCAGGTGCAGAACCTTGCACTTCCCCACATTGAATTTTAGTTTCCATTTTCCTGACCACCTTTCAAGAGCCTCCAGGTCCTCCTGCAAGGCCACCCTCCCCTCCTCCTCCTCCTCATCCACCACTGCACCCAGCTTTGAGTCATCTGCAAAGAGACTCATCTCACTCCTGATCCCCTTCCTTATGTCTGAGACATAGGTGTTGAACAGGAGTGGCCCTAGCACTGACCCCTGGGGCACCCCACTAGTAACCCACCTTGGGGATGAGGCTAGCCCTTCAGCCACCACCTTCTGAGTACGCTCAGAGGGCCAATTTCCTATCCATCTTAACAACTCTCTCCCTACCCCCATTTCCTTCTGCTTAGCCAGCAGGCCACCGTGGGGTACTGAATCAAATGCCTTGCTGAAGTCCAGAAAGAGGACGTCCACTGGCCTACCCTGGTCCAGGGCCCTCGTCACCCAGTCATAGAACTCAACAAGGTTTGTCTGGCACGATCTTCCCGGGACAAAGCCATGTTGCCTATTGTCCAAATACCCAGTTTGCTCCAGTAACTCCCCTAGCCTTTCCTTGACAATACCCTCCATCACCTTGCCGACCACCGACGTCAGGCTAATGGGCCTGTAATTTCCCGCCTCCTGTCTTGATCCTCCCTTGTGGATCGGCACAACATGGGCCACCTTCCAGTCTTGGGGCACCCACCCAGTCCTCAGAGAGATGTTGAAAAGCTCTGCTAGGGGGACTGCCAGGACATCCGCCAGTTCCCTCAGCACCCTGGGATGTATCTCATCTGGCCCAGGTGCTTTATCTGTCCGAAGGGACCTGAGGGCTCCCCTTACTCTCTCTACCAGGATTTCATCCTCCCCCTTTTCACCCTGTACTGCTGTCCCCCCACATGTCTGTGGTGGACCCTCCTTTTCCCTAGACCTGTCAGGACCCTTGATCTCTACCGGTCCCACCCCTTCCTCCGGTTTTGCCCCGCAAGACATAGCCCCTCCATCCCCCCGGTAAAAACTGAGGCAAAGTACTCATTTAGGACGTCAGCCTTTTCTCCTGCCTCCTGTGCCCAACCATCCCCTTTCCTTATCATGCTGATCTGCCCCCTTACTTTCCTTTTTCCCCTATGTATCTAAAGAACCCCTTGTACCCCCTGCGGATTTCACTGGCCAAGGACTGCTTCGTTTTTGCCCTAGTTGCTCTCACCACCCTGGTGACTCTCTTGGCTGTCAGCTCATATTCCTCCTGATCCCTTTCACTCCTTGAGTGCTTGAAGCGCCTATAGGCCACCTTCTTGTCCCTCATCACCTCCTGTACCTCCCAGGTCTAGCAGAGTAATTTCTCTCAGTATGAGTATACACTCTGGCATTCACTCAAGGCCACAGTAGAGGCTGTCCCGGATTCAAAAGTCAACACACAGCTCCTTCAGACCATTACTAGAGGCATTGAATCCGTTAATCAGCAGCTAAAAGCCGCTATGGATGCCTTTGACACTGCTTCTAGAGCAGCCGCAGCTGGTATATGCACCCGATGCCACTCTTGGTTATGTACATCGATTCACGAATGATGCCCAGCAGAGAGTTATGAGTTTGCCTTTTGATGGTACGTACCTGTTTGGTCCTCAGGTCGAGCAGGCGCTAGAGGCCACACAGAAAACTAGAATGGCTATCAAAACAGCCAGACCGCCATCCGCAGCCCCTCAAAGGGGCTAGAACTGGCATCAGTTTCATAACCATCAGTCCTTTCATGGTAAAGGCAAAGGGGGGCCTCAACAGAAACCAAGCCTCTCAGCCGCAAAAGAAAATGCAGCAGAAGGCACAGGGCTCCAAAGCACCTAGTGCCACCCTCTGAGATTCTGGCCCAAGTCCCACCTCAGCTGTCCGAGGGGTACTCTTCCTCAGCAGTAGGAGGGCCTCTGTCTCAGTTTTACGACCAGTGGCAGTCAGTCACATCAGACAAGTGGATACTCAGGATAATCCTTGAGGGATACCCTCTAAATCTTTCAGAAACCCCTCCGGATCACCCACCCAAATGACAGCCCAAGCTGTCTGTCTCTCAGTCAGACTTTCTTGTTTCCGAGATGCAAGGCCTCTTTTTTTTTTTTTTTAACTATTGTATTTGTACTCCTGATCTTGCCTCCTCCCCCCACTCTCTCCGACGACCTCTATTTCCGGATCTTCCCCCGGACCCCCATCGTGATCTGCCCCATGAGTACCTCATCCACACTACATTGAATCACGCCCCGGTATACCCCCGAGGAATGGGGTGGAGAGGGCGGCCCAGTATCCCTCTCCAGACCTAGTCTCTGTTCTTGTGGATGGCACAGCGGGTCTGGTCCCACCGGTCCCGGAGGAGCTCCACGGAGGCGTCTTCGCCTAGGAGGGAGCGAGGTGTTTTTCCTCCTTTTTTTTTCATCCTTCCCCTGACGTCAAGGCAATGAGGGCTGTGAGCCCAGAGGCACACTGAGACGTGCCTCCTGCTCTGCCCCTCTGTCGTCACCACCCAATCCGCTGGCTGCTTCTCCCTTGCCGCTATCCACCCAGGCTTCCCTAGGTGGCAGCGTTAGAGGCCGGAGCCTGCAGAAACCTCCCTGGAGAAGGAGAGCTGCGATGAGCTCTGTCCCTTCTCACCCCAGCCGACCCCCGTCTGCCCGAGCTCATTCCTGAACCCGGGTCGCCAGTGTGGTGCGAGGTGTGGTGTCCAGCGCCTCAACCCTCAGCGCCACTGGGCCGGCAGATGCAAGGCCTTCTAAACAACAGGGCAGTAGAAGTAGTCCCGCTGTCAGCGGAACACAGGTTTCTACTCCCATTACTTCCTAGTTCCAAAGAAAAACAGGTGTCATGCGCCCAATTCTCGATCTGAGGAAGTTAAATTCCTTTACAATTAAAAGTTCAAGATGATACAATTTGGTACACTTTTACCTCTGATTCATTAAAACGATTGACTGGCCTCCCTGGACATGCAGGACACCTACCAGCATGTTCTCATACACCCAAACCACCACAAATATCTCAGATTTGTAGCATTGGATCAACACTACCAGTTCAGAGTCCTGTCCTTTTAGCTATCCTCGACACCGCAAGTCTTTACAAAGTGTTTTGCAGTTCTCGCAGCGCATCTCAGAAAGCTTGGAATTCTGGTGTTCCTGTATCTGGACGATTGGCTCCTTGCAAGTCCCTCCAAACAAGAAACTCAGGAAGCTGTAGCTACGACTTCAAAATTCCTCACGTCCATGGAAGTCCTGCTAAATTTGGGAAAGTTGCAGCTACAGCCCTCCCAACAGCTCGTCTTCATAGGAGCCCTTCTGGATACCTCCAGCGCAAAAGCCTTTCTTCTGGAGGACAGAAGGAATGACATTCTTCAGATGGCCCACTTCATCAGGGAGAACGACTCAGTTTGAGCTTTCTCGATGCAGCAGATGCTGGGTCTCATGGCATCGTCATTTTTCACCATGCCCATGGCTCGTCTTCACATGAGGACTACCCAGTGGATGCTCAGCACTCAGTGGTCGCCGACCACGCACCCACAGTCCTTTCACATTAAGGTGACGGAACCCCTGAAATGGTCACTCACCTGGTGGACTCAGGAAGACAACCTTCTGGAAAGTTATCCCTTCACCCCTCTAGAATCTCAGATTTCCATCACCACGGATGCGTCCCTACTTGGATGGCGAGCTCACTGCCAGGATCTCCACACCCAGGGCCGATGGAATCAGGATGAGTCTTAGCTTCACTTAAATGTTCTAGAAATGAGAGCCATCCTGTATGCAGTCCGAGCCTAGAAGGACATACTCTGTCACAAGATCATTCTCCTTCAAATGGACAACAAAGCAGTGATGTACTACATCAACAAGCAGGGCATAGCACACTCTTTTCCCTTATGCAGGGAAGAGAGGAGAGTGTGGGAGTGGTGCCTGGAGCACAAAGCACTGATCCAGGTGGTCTACCTGCCGGGGGTGTAGAACGATCTGGCGTATCGTCTCAGCAGAATGGAGACAGACCCTCACGAGTGGTCTCTCAACACAAATCTTGTGCAGCCACTCTTCGAAGAGTGGAGAACCCCAGACCTGGACCTTTTTGCGTCCCCACTCAATGCAAAACTGCCTCTCTTCTGCTCCAGAAATCCAGAATCTGGCGTTTTCTGTCAGGATGCATTCAGACTGCAGTGGACAAGACACTTTCTGTACTCATTTCCTCCTCTTCCCCTAGTTCAGAGGGTGCTGCTCAAACTGGAGGCGTAGGGGGGCAGAATGATCCTCATCACCTCGTTCTGGCCTCATCAGATCTGGTTTCCATTAATCAACAGATTATCGGAAACTTCTTCGAGACAGCTTCCATTTCATATGAACCTGCTGACCCAGGGCCCTGTGGTCCATCCCAACCTGAAGTCTCTTCACCTCTGTGCCTGGCTCCTGAAGAGATAGAGGTGAACAGGTTTAAAGTTTCACATAGGGTCTCAGATATTGTGTTAGCTGCACACAAGCCAGCTACTCGAAAAACTTACACGGCTAAGTGGAAGCGGTTCTCCATCTGGTGCGCAAAATCCTCTTGGAATTATTTTTCCTTCCCACCAAACAAAGTCCTAGAGTATCTTCTAGATCTGTCGAACACAGGCCTGCAATACTCAGCCATGAAGGTTCACCTTTGTGCGATCTCAGCATACCACAAGCCCATACACCTCGTGTCTCTGGCTCAGTTACCGGTGGTCAAGAAGTTCCTTAAGGGCATACTGCATACTAGGCCACCGGTCAGATGACCGGTAGCCGCCTGGGACATTAATCTTATGCTAGACATGCTCACCTGTAAACCTTTCGAGCCCCTAGCTACTTGTGAGCTGAAGTTTCTGACTTGGAAGACCGCATTTCTTGTAGCCATTACCTCCGCTCGCAGAGTGTCTGAAATACATGCTTTGGTCACAGACCTTCCGTATGCTGTATTTCACAAAGGCAAGGTAGTTCTTAGAACTCACCCTAAGTTTCTTCCCAAGGTTGTCTCAGAATTCCATCTGAATCAGCCCTTGGTCCTCCCAGCCTACTTCGCGAACTTCCAGAATGAGGGGGAGCATACCCTGCATTCTCTGGATGTGAAAAGAGCGTTTCGGTTCTATTTAGACAGAACTAAAGAAATCCGCACATCAAAACAACTGTTTGTCTTCTTCAGCATGGCCTGGCTGGGTCAGCCTGTTGATGTCAGATGCATTTCTGCATGGCTAGTGGCATGTCTTCGCCAATGCTACTCCATGGCACAGGTTAAGCTGGAAGGCAGAGTATACACACATTCTACCGGAGCAGTTGCGGCATCTCTGGCTGAAATCTGAAACGTGCCCATTGCGGGCATCTGCAGTGCGGCCACTTGGAGCTCCGTGCACACCTTCATAAAGCACTACCCTTTGGATATCCATGCCAGGCAGCATCAGTCTTTTGGCAGGACAATCCTTAATGGACTTCTGTTCTAAGTGAGCTCCTCTCTCCTGCCGCCCGTCTCGGGGGATTATTTTAGTTTGGTACTCTCCCATTAGTGTGAGTGAGTGGTGGAGACTTTATGTCCAAGAAGATATGGAAATTACGTACCTACCGTAATTCTTGATCTTCTTGGACAAAGTCTCCACCACTCATTCACACGCCCACCTACCATCCCCTGAGCTCACTCATCCTATCTTTGGCCTTCACCCCCTCGTTGTTGTGCTGTGAAGACTCTGTTGAGTTACCCTTCTTACACGGGTCATGCGGACTTTTTAAGTTCGGAATAGATTAGTTTCATTAGTTTAGTTTACACTGCACCTCCTCTGTAAAAATAGTACTGAGGCAGTTGGAGGGGCGACACCGATGTAGCCTATATGGCGTGAGCCATTCTCGCGGTGCTGCACATGTACAGTCCTACCTTGGCGCCAGCCCTCCTGAAGATTTTTGGCTCCCGTTGGGTTCTAGCACCTCCAGCGTAGTCCCATTAGTGTGAATGAGCGGTGGAGACTTCATCCAAGAAGATCAAGAATTACGATAGGTATGTAATTTTTGTTTCTTTGGGACCAAGCCAGGGACCTGGTGCAGACCTCACCAGAGGACTACACCAAGATGCAGCTCACCCAGCTTATGAGGTCGGGCTCGGACACTGGCAGTCATGTCCTCAGGGCAACATATGATGCTGTGGATGCCTCCAGGCATGGGGCAGCTGCTGGGGTCCATCTCCAGGGGGCCATTCTTGGCTCCGCCTGTCCGCTTTTGCCTCTGATGTGCAAGCCGCATTTTGGATGCCCTCTTCTGGGGTTCGGTTTTTTTGGGGGGGATGTGTAGGACATCATTTCTACTCTGCTGAGTCAGGGCAGGCCCTCAGGTTGGTCCATTTGCTCTATCACACCCAACCTAGAGCAGGCCGTCAGCCCTTTCGCTGGATCTCCCATTAGCAGTCCCTGAACCAGCCTGCCAAGGGCTAGCACAAGTGTAAGGCCACAGCAGCTCCTGCTGCTGCCGCCACCAGAGCCCCCCTGCCTGCACCCGCACCTCTCATTAGCCCCCGGCTGAGCATCCAAGGAAGCAGTTAGGGTCAGTTCTCCCTCCACTTAGATGGGTGGAAGGGGTGACCACAGAGAGAGCTGGGTGCTCCAGATCATAGAACACAGTCACACACTCTGGAGTTCCTACAGTGGCCTCCAGAAAACCCCTTGTTCATTCCACTTACCCCCACACACACCTGTTTCTGGTTTGGGAGGATATTTAGGCTCTGCTTCAAAAATGAGCCATAGAGACTGTCCCTCTGGCTCAGTGGGGAATGGCTTTTTACTCCCACTTCTTCCTTGTCACGAAAAAGACTGGGGATCTTTGATCTATCCTGGAGCTGAGCCATCTGAGTCTGTACATCGAGTACAGGTGCTTTTGGATGGTCACTCTCCAGGGGCTCTTACACCTTCTGCACCATGGGGACTGACTCTGCTCTCTGAATATACAGGATGCTTACCTGCACATCCAAATCTTCCCTGCCCATGGTTGCTTACACCACTTCCATTTTCAGGGAGCCCATTTTCAATTCTGGGCATCCCTTTTGGCCTTTACTCTGCCTCCCCTGAATATTTACCAAATGCCTGGCAGTGGTGGTGGCCACATTGCGGAGGCATGACTTCCATGTGTTCCCCTACCCGGATGACTGGCCGCTCACAGCTCCCTCCAGGGACCGCTTAATTCAGACCCTGGAATATACCTTCCATCTCTTCCAAGCCCTGGGGATCACTATGAATCTGCTGAAGTCCTGCATCTCCCCTCACCAGCGCCTTCTGTACTTAGGAGCAGTCCTGAACACCAGCCAGGGCAAGGCCATTTTGCCCAAGGATAGGCCAAAATGACTGATGGAGCAGGCCTGTCTGGTTTCCTCTAGCTGGCAGGTCCCAGCCAGAGTTTTCTTGCGCCCTCTGGGCCACATCGTAGCGACGATTACCACGGTCCCCCGGCCCACCTGCATATGCGGGTTCCTCAGTTGGTCTTGAAGGCCCAGTGGGACCAACGCATGGACAACCTGAACCAGTTGGACCTAGTCTCCAACCCGGTCTGGAGGGTTCTGTCGTGGTGGTGGCTGGATCTGGCCAGCCTTCTTTGGGGGATTTTTTTTCAGATCTCTACCCCCTGGCAAATTGTCACAACAGACTCCATCAGCCTGGGATGGCGTGCTCATCTGGCTGATCACCAGACCCAGGGTACCTGGACGGATGTAGAGCAGAGTCTTCGTATCAGTGTCCTGGAGATGTGGGTGGTTCTTTATGCCCTGCAGGCCTTTCAGACTCATCTCCTCCCTGGTCCACTGCTGGTGCAGACGGACAACATGGGTGGTGTATTGCATCAACAAATGGGGTGGGAACCGATTCATACCTCATCTGTCAGGAGGCGATGAGAGTCTGGTACTGGGCCATCGAGTACAGTCTGGAACTCTCGGCTGTACATGTTCCAGGTGTTCAAAACGTCTTGGCCGATGGTCCCAGCCACTTCAGGTCACATGCTCACGAGTGACAGGTGGGGTCTTCCAGAATTTGACCTCTTTGTGTCCCCACTCAATGCAAAACTGCCTCTTTTTTGATCTCTCGATTCCAGGCCTGGAGTTTTCTGGCAAGATACATTGTCCCTCTCTTGGAAGGGGAGGTTTCTGTATGCCTTACCTCCCTTCCTGCTCCTGCAGAGGATTCTGCTCAAGCTGTAGTTGGAAGAGGTGGAGAGGATCCCCATAGCCCCCTTCTGGCCACACCAGATTTGGCTCCCCTTGCTGTAGCAGCTGGCGGTGGAACCTCAGCTGCCCTTGCCTCTGCACTGGTTTGCTCTCCCAGGACCAGGGTATCCTGGTCCATCCAGACCTTAAAGTCCCTGCATCTCCATGTACGGTTCCTGTGGAGCTAGCTATTGCCTGCTTCTGGGTATCCTTTAGGGTCGCAGATGTGAATCACGTTTTGGAGTACCTCCTTTCCCTATCAGATTCAGGCTTGGGGTACTCCTTACTTAAGGTGCACCTTTCCGCCGTCTCTGTGTACCGTGCACCTATTGAGGGCAAAACTGTCACCCAGCTTGAGGTGTCCACACATTCCTTCGGGGCATTTTGCATCTGAAACCTCCCATTCGGGACCCGGTCCCTCCATGGAGCATCAACTTTATGTTGGAGAAACTCAGTTTACCTCCCTTTGAACTGGCTGTGAGTTGCAAACTGCGCTTTCTGTCGTTGAAAGTGCTCTTTTTAGTTGCTGTTACTTCTGTTTGAAGGAATTCGGAGCTACAGGCTCTTATGTATAAGGAGCCTTATTTGGTTTTTCACAAAGACAGGGTGTCTTTGCGTACTGATCTTAAGTTTTTATTTAAGGTGGTGTCAGAGTTTACTTTGAGTCAGTCCATTCACCTTTCAGTTTATTTTCCTGAGTATTCCAGTCAGGGGGAGGCATTGCTCCATACTTAGGATGTGCATGGGATTTTGCAGAACTACATGAACCACACGAAAATCTGAACAGTTGTTTGTTTCATTTGCCCCCAAGAGAGTGGGTGCTCCTGTTTCCAAATGGTGTTTGTCTAAGTAGTTAGCGAATTACATTGTTTATTACTACCACAAGTACAACAGACCCCTTCCGGGGGTCATCAAAAGCCATTCTACAAGGGGCCATGGCTGCCTCCTTGTCTTGCTTCAGAAATGTCTGCTGCGGACATCTGTGTGGCTGCCACCTGGAGTTCTGTCCACACCTTCATTAAGCATTACAGTCTGGCCATCACCTCTAGGCGCAGGGCCAATTTTGGCCTAGCAGTGCTTCAGGGCCTTCTCTCATGAGCTCTTGGCTGCTGATCTGTCCTCCTCCCGGTGGTGTTGTCCTTGTGATACTTAGTACTGCTTGGGACTTAGTCCTACCAGTGTGGCCTGCTGCAAGAGCCTTCCTCAAAGTAAGACAGTACAGTTACACAGGAACTTAGCATAACAGTTGATCTTCGAGAGAAGCTGTTGACGCAAATCCTGCTTTCCCTCCCTCCTTCCCTCTGCTGCTCTTTTCCTTCGCACTGCTTCTGCCTTTCTTTTGGCTCTTGGGGAAACCTCCTCTGTTCTCCTTTAGCTGCCCGTACAGGGTCTCCGGTGAGAGAACTGAGTTAGGCGTGGGGTACCACCCACCAATATAGGCTAGGCTGACGTCAGCTGACTGACGTCGGCGGTGGGCTGTCCCCCGTGGTAGACTGCTAGTTAGAATTTTTCCGTGTGGTGCTAGTACCTGGTGGCTTAGTCCTACCAGTGTGGCCTGCTGCAGAAGCCTCTTTCAAAGATCTACTGCTACAGTAAGTTTGCACGTAACTGTACTATTCTACAGCAAGCTCATGAACCGTGGCCTCCCAAGTGATAAATTGATGTTTTGCAGAAGTTACTGGGCAGGCCCCGGCAAGTTACTTGCACTGCAAGAGAATGCTGTGTTTAGCACACTTAAATTGTTTCTGTTTTGACGTCACTGGTTTCTGAAGAGCAGCTTAATTCTTTCTTTGTGGCCTGATGATTCTTACTGAGTCGTGTGACAACCTCTTACTGCTATGGAAACTGCCCTAAGAAACACTACAAGAACGAATCCCTCCCTGCTTGCCCCTCCGATGGATTTGATGACATATATATTATTGCCTCAGCTGTTGGATCAACAATAATAGCAACCCCCCCAATATGCTAGTGAATCAAGAATGAAAATAAAAGATGGGAAATTCATGCATGAGATAGCTTGCCACCTGTGGCAATCCTAACATAGCCATCATTAATAACTATATTTCCAATATATATTTTTTTTCAATAGCTGTTTTTCTGCTCCCTGGCAGGCTGGGCGGCTGTATCGGCCTGTCCCATGAACACTGACCGTCCCAATTCCCCCCTCGCCAATTCTGGGACCTGGTGGGCCATTAGTCCTCTCCCAGGGAAGGTTTCATGTAGCTGAGCTCCCATATTTTTCCACCGGTTTTCTACCCTGAGGCCCATGGATGTGCAATGGATGCAATGTACGAGCTCCACTTCTGTGGAGATGGCCCCAGTGTCCTGAACACAGAATCCCTTCCCTTGTGTGGTAGCATTGCGTGTGCTGGCATCCAGCCGCCACTGGGTGTCAGGCAAGCAGTGTGCCATGCTAACCCCCTTCCCTGAGGAAGGAGAGCTGTCCTAGGGACACTGAATCCTTCCTCGCCCTGCCAGTTCCGTAGCAACCCTAGTCCATTCCCGATCCCGGGTCGTCAGTGTGACAGAAGGTAAAGCGCTCAGCACCTCAGCCCTCCATGCCACTGGGCCAGCTTTGTATCTTCAATATTAATGGCTTTCAACCCCTCCATTTTTAAGGTAGTGGATGTAATGGATTGAGAAACGGGAGATACAGAATTACATTTGGTCATTCAAACAGCACACTTAAAAAACTAAAGTGACACAAAAATGGACAGTAGACAGTAAATAAACTAAATAAAAAATAATGGATAAAAACATTTTTTACACACACACACTGTGTTTTAAAATGGATATTGCCAGTAGATGGTGCTCATGGTACACTGGGCTGCATACAGATCTCACATTACATGCTAGTACAGCTGTCGGTGTCATTAACAAGAACGGACTTTTGCAGCTTGTAAAGGATGACACCTCAGTCACTATTCTGTGAAGGTTCGTGAAGTGAGAATGTCAACAATTTCAGTCAATCGGTCCCTATTTTACCAGGCGAGACACCATGGAGTTGAAACTCATTTGCAGGGTGGACCTGGACAAGGTCACATAACAGCGTACAATGCAATAGAGAACAAAGTTGATAAGTAACAATAATTGCTCGTAGTACACAGAAGTGGGAACACAAACAAATACCAAAATACAAAGAATAACAGTCATATACAACATATACATATCAGTACGGTAGATATGCACAGTAAATCTAATTAAATTCTTGAGGAGTAAGGAGTGGGTACCAGTCAGATGTCAAAAGGAGGAGGAGAAAGCAGGGGTCACGAGACTGATATCAGAAGGAGGATAAGTAGAAGGCAGGGTAAAGAGAGAAGAAAGGGAGGAGCAGCCGACAGGCGACACGAGGTAGAAGGCCCAAGCCATAGGTAGTGGATAATCAGGGGAAGCAGTTGCAGGGCTCATTGAAGGAACGTGCAAGTAACAATTTGAAGGTAGATAATTTTACAGGGATTACTAATTTCAAGTTTTTTTTGGAGTTTATTCCATAGAAAAGGGAGAGCGTAGCTAAAAGACCCTCGGCCAAAGCGGGAGTTAACTTTGGGGGTAAGGTGAGAGTTATAGAAGAGACTTCTCAGTGAGTAGCTACCGGCTGTACACAATGGCAGACACTCAGTAATGTAATGGGGACATTTTTTAGTGAGGGCTCTAAAATTCCCAATTGCACCGTTTTTCTGGCTTCTAAATTTCAGTGATGTCCACCCCACCAGGGAGTAAAAGGTACAATGATTGGTGGAGTACGGAGCTCTGGTGATGAATCTTATAGCCCAGTGGTAGAAGGTGTCCAGTTTGGAGAGTGCAGAGCTGGGACCATGTCCATAATTAAAATTAGCGTTGTCCAGAAGTGGAATAAGTGCTTTGCGCTAATCTGATTTTTGTGTCCAGAGAGAGTAGATGCTTAAGCCGGTAAAAAAGACCAAGTCTTTCTTTGAGTTTTTTTGAGAGTTCTTTAATATGGTCAGCAAAAGAGAGTTTGTGGTCTATCCAGAGACCCAAGTACTTGAATTTTGCCACAAATTCCAATGATTCACCTAGGAGCGTAGTAATCTGTGGAACTAGACCGAGGGTATAGGGATTGGGTGCATTGGCAACTGGGGAGAAAAACATAGCCTTTGTTTTTTTGGCATTTAATAATAGTTTTTGGTTCATGAGGTTTAGTTGCAGATGATTAAAGTCTAGTTGGACGTCCATACTGGCCAGTTCAGGAGTAGGCCTGTCAATATAAAGAACTGTATTCTCCGCAAAGAGATGGATGTTAGCTGACTTGATGCCTGAGTCAGTATTGTTGATATACAATGCGAATGGCAGAGGCCCCAGGATGGAGCCCTAAGGCATGCCTCTCTGGAGGACCTTTAAAGGAGAAAGATCGCCGTCCACTTTGACCTGCTGGAAACATCCTGTAAGATAGCTGGAGAACCATTTTAACGCCAAAGAATCCAGACTAATGTTTCTAAGCGTGACCAGGAGAAGGTCATGATCCACGGTGTCGAACACCTTACTCAAGTCGAGAAATAAGGCGCACACATAATTTTTGGCATCTAGGACCTTCTGCCAGTCATTGGTAACTTTTACAAGGGCGGATATAGTGCTGTGACATGGCCTAAAACCTGATTGTACTGGATTCAGTAGATTGAAAGCCTCCAAGAAGTTCCTAAGCTGCAGGTTAACTCATTTCTCCAGCATTTTAGAGAGGATAGGGAGCAAGGTTATGGGCCTGTAATTATTTAGATCACTACCATCACCGGACATGAATAGTGGAATGACACAGGTAGTTTTCCAAATTGCTGGAAGGACACCCTGTGTCAAGGATAAATTGAAAAGATGGGTAATGGGGACAGCCCAGACATGGTAGCTAAGTTTTAGGAAATACGGATTTATCATATCAGCATCTGCACTCTTTCTGATGTCCAGTTCCAGAAGCAGGTCTTCTACTTGTTTCATGGAACAGGGCTGAAAGTGAAGGCCACCTTGAGAGCAGGAATGTTCGAGGCTGGACAAGTCAGGTGCTGGCACACAGCTGGGGACAGAGATTATTAGCAGGAGAGGAGTCAAATGCTAATCCAGCAGTGGCAAAGTGGTTGTTGAGTAGATCAAGAATTGTCTGTTTGTCAGTAAAGGAGGAGCCACCAGAGGAGATTTTTGCAGGGAGGGAGTTAGCCGAGGAGTACCCCTCAATAACCTTTAAGGTTTTCCAGAATTTAGCTGAACACTTGGATGAGGAATCCAATTTGGTATGAAAGTAGTTAGCTTTTTCTGTCCTGATATGTTTCATGGACTGATTTCTGGCAACCCTAAAGGCTGTCCAATTAGAGGGCAGTTTAGTTGTTCGGCCTTTTTTCCAAAGTATGTCCCTGTTATATAGGGAGTTTTTCAGACTAGTTGTGAACCAGCGGTTGGATTTTTTCCTTTGTGCAGACTTTCACTAGGGGCACATGCCGATTTTAATGTTTCTAGTACAGTGCACTGGAAGACCTCGTAGTACTCGTCCCCAGTAGGGGCCAGGTAAAACTCTTGCCAGTTTGAGAACTGGAGGTCGGAGAGGAAGGCATGCAGGTCGAAATTACGTCTACTGCTTTTAAAAATAAACCTTGAGGAGGAAACAGGTTTAGGTGTGTCGCTCTGACACACGCTGTGAAGGAGTGGTTACTAAGGTCATTAAAGAAGATTCCAGAGTGAGTAAAAAGTTGTGATTTGTTCACTAAGATAAGGTCAACAAGGCTGCTGTTGGCTGGGTTTTTCTTGTTAGGACGGGTGGCTTCCGTAATGAGCTGCATAAGCCCGAAGGTGTCACAAATGTTTTTTAAGGGTTTGGAGCTGGCAGAAAACCAATCGAGGTTCAGATTGCCCAGGATGATAACCTCTGAGGACAGAGTTTCAAGTATATTGACAAGGTGGTTCAACACCCTAAGGCCCGCCAATGGAGGTCATAGCAGCCTACGATACCAAGTGACATAGAAGAGGAGAGCTGAACCTTTAACATTCAAATTCCTTGGGTAGTGAGGTGGAGTCCGTAACCGTGACAGTAAATTTGTCCTGGATGTGGATGGCTACTCCACCTCCTCTGGATAGTCTGTCGGTTCTGTAAACATTGTAGGAAGGGACATTTATTTTGTGATCCAGATTAGAGGGTCTGAGCCAGGTTTCCGTAACCACCAGAATATCAGGCTTAGTATGACAAATCCAAGATTGGAGTGTCAACTTTCCTTAGGAGGCTGCAGGCATTTACATGAAGTAGGCTAATCCCCTTATGATGGGCCAGTTCTGAAGGGGCAGAGATAGGGACTGTGGGGCCTGGGTTCAGATCAACATTACCTGAGCATAGCAGGAGCTTTGTAAGGGTGCATAAAAGCAGCCTATGAAGATGGGTCCGACTCCTTTTGTAAAAATATGGAGAAGGGGATGAGGAGTAACTAAGATGAATTCCAAGGGGGCCCAGAGAAGCATAAAAGAGCACCGGGGCCTCATGTAGCTGGGAGGTCAGATCGGACGAGGGGCTCAAGGATAATAGGGTGTTCCACAGGTCATGGATAAATAGCGGCCGATGATGCAACCAAGATTTTTCTCGACCCTGTCGACCGGTTGTCGTCTGAAGAGGCCAATTTGAACAGGTCATGTAACTGTTATAGATAAGAAGTGGTTGGGAAGATCATTTAAAAGTGTTGAAGTCTGCATGAGTAATCATTAGATTGCTGTTAAAAATGGCGAAGTCTGCTGCATAACGTAGTCCCTAGATTGTCAGGTCTCCTTGGTGGGTGGGTTTGTCTGTATCTATGTCTGTGTGAGTGTGAACAAAGGAAAAGTAATTTCTAGGGACGTGGATATGATGTTCTAGCCAAACTTCTGGCAGTGTCCTTTCCCTTTAAATCTTGCCAGAAAGTCTTCAAGCTGGCTCCTGCCGCTCACCCACCCGAGTGGTATTTCCCTCAGCTCTGCCCCATGACGCCAGATCTTCCTTTCCGCTTGAAGAATAGGTTCCCTCCTTACCACTCCTGCGTTGAGTAGTCCCTGTCACTTAAATTTTCAGATTTAGTTCCAAAACTTAAACTAAAACTCATTCGAGATCCGTCGTCAGATCGATCTTTGATCGCGACCGCGATACAGGATAAATCCTCGCCCGGATTTCGCTGGTGACCATACGGGCAGAAGATATCGTGTGCTGACCCCCACGCCGCGTGAGTCTACTGTCTGGGCCACGATCATGATCCTCAGGCCTGTGACTTTTGTTGGTCGTTTCACCCGACGGTCCTGGAGGACCGCACTGCCTGCCTGAAGTTGGGCGCCGCCCGGAGAAACGTTATCTGCCGGTCAAATCTAAGAATGCCCGTTGGGTGGTCTCTGCAGCTGCGGGGTCCGCTGAGCAGTTGGAACAACTCATGGCCTTCGAGGAGGAGGAGGTGGCCCAGGCCACCGCTTAGTCCTCTTCTGCCCTGGCTTTCATTCTGCTCCAGTTGCAGTCCACTTATTCAGCCTCCTTCAAGGAGCTGTGCCAGTCCCTCCTGACTAAGGGGCATGGCGCTTCCAAATTGCACAGTTCTTGCTCTCGCAAGAAGGAGTCTAGGAAGGATAAAGAGAAGACTCATCGACGATCCTGGGACCGGGAGCGTTCCAGCTCTCAGGAATCTTTGGTTTTGATAACGCTTGAAACCAGGACCATGGCTGCTGGCTTCATGGAAACCCTGTCTGGCCAGTTGGCTGAGATGCCGGCTGACGATGTGGCCGAGATTTTTCTCGACCCTGTCAACCGGTTGTCATCTGAAAAGGCTGACCACTCTCTTTTCAGGACCCAGACCCTGCTGGTGACTACTGAAGGGGCAGCCCAGCCAGCTGAGTTGGCCTCTCCGGTCGCCGACCTAGACCAGGAGGAGCCGCGAGTCTCCCCTGTTCCCTCTGAGGCCCCCAGTCAGCACCTCCGATGGCCAAGGTCTCAGTTATCTACATCCTCTGGGTCGAGCAGTTTCTGCTGTCTTTGGCAGTCTCGCTTTCAGCACCATGAGAAGCGGCACCGTTGCTATTCATTTTCATCCTCCTTGGGTGAGGAGAGGCTTCAGCGCAAGTTGTGTCAATGCTATGAAGACCTTATGTGACAACAGTTAGTGCTGATCGGGCTGAAGCCGACACCGGCTACCACCCCGGCCATCACCTGGCTGTTGCCTGAACAGCCGACACTCCCGCCGGGGCCGGTCAACACCATTTCTTCCCCAGCAGAGCCGGTCCAGATTGGCTCGGCTCAGCCAAAGCTGGTTTCTCCACCGATCGTGGTGGAGCCGCCACCCAAGCAGCCATTGACTGGGGCTCCGTCCAAGGAGTCTCAGTTAGCTAAGGGGCTTCCCCATTGGCTGTCAGTCACTGTCACGCCTGACTGCCCTCAGCGGATCAAGAGTGATTCGAGTGGTCGACCTCTTTATGTGGAGTTCGAGGATTCCTCTTTGCACTTCTGTCCACTGGATACGGAGTCGATTGGTAAACTGTCAACGGATGAAGGCCCGACCCCCTGCCTCTTGCCCTGCGCCATTGGTCTGGATGGCCCGCAAATATGGAGTGCTCACCGGTGCCCTTTCAGGGTTCATGGAGCATCCCTCAGCTGAGGTGTTGGTGGCTGACTCTGTGTTCAGGCCCTGTGGCAATACAGGGGACGTCGATAGACCACTGGATAAGGAGTTCAAGAAATTGAACTACTCGGCTAAAAAGGTCTATGCTGCCTCCTCACTCAGCCTCCATCGGATGAGCTCGGCCGTCATGATGGCACACTTCTCCCATGCCCTTCTGGGCTCTCTGGATAAGGTTATTCCTCATCTTCCTGCAGATCTCCAGACTACTGTCAAGCAGGTTCGGGACCAGGGTCATGCTGTGGCCAAACAGCATCTTCAGACGGCCATGGGCATTGGAAATTTCTCTGCCCACTTGATGGCAGCCGCGGTTGTCATGCACCGTAGGGCTTGGCTGCGGATCTTGATCTTCGCAGCAGACACTTAGCACAAGTTGGCGTATGTACCATTCTTAGGCACTAACCTGTTTAGGCCAGGTGTGGAGGGTTACCTCCAGCGCATTGAAAAGTCCAGTGCTACCCTGGACTCTGTGACATCTGCCCAGAAGGGCCCCAGGGGCTCTAAGCAGCAGAAGCATAAGCCCTTTCAGTCCTCTGCTCCTGCAGCAAAACCAGCCCAGCATCAGTCTGGCCAGCAGGCTCAGTCCTGGCAACCTCGGGCCAAGTCCGTGGCCTCGGTCATCTGAAAGCCCGGAGGGAAAGGACCCAGTGGCCTTTCTGCTGGGTCCTCCTCCTCCAAGACTGCTCAGTGACAGGATGAGCAGTGCCTCCCTCATGACCATCACAACTCGCCTGGGTCCTCCTGTGGGTGGTCGACTCCACCACTTCCTTTCCGCCTGATCAACCGTTACTACGGACAGGTGGGTTCTGGAAGTGGTCAGTCAGGGTCTGCCTCTGGAATTCGAACAGTACCCTCCAAGCCGAGCCGACGCCCCACGAGAAGACTTGGTATCCACAGACACTCGATCGGCTCTTTGAGATGACATAGCCCAGCTCCTCTGCAAGGAGATCATGGTCAGAGTTGGGGATTCTCCGGAACAGCCAGGGTTTGTCTCCAGGTACTTCCTGGTGCCAAAGCGGATGGGGGCTGGTGCCCCATTCTAGATCTGCACGACTTGAACCAGTTCCTCAGATCTCACACCTTCAGGATGATAACTCTGTCCCAGATCATACCATCTCTGGAGTAAAACATGTGTTTTTGCTCTCTGGATCTTCAGGGCATGTTCTTTCACGTCCCGATCCGTCCATCCCACCGACGGTTCCTCCCATTCCAAGCCAAGGGAACTCTTTACATGTTCCAGGCCATGTCTGTCGGCCTCTCCTCATCTCTCGGGGTCTTCATCAAATGCATAGCAGTGGAGGCAGTTTATCTGAGGCGCAGAGGGGTCCGTGTGTACCCCTTCCTGGATGACTGGCTGATAGCAGGTCCCTCCAAACAGGAGATGGAGTGGTCCAGGGACCTGGCCCTCCAGACCTGCATCGACCTTGGCCTCCTGGTCAACGAGACCAAGTCGGAACTCATGCCCTTGCAGGTGATCAGCTTTATCGGGGCAGAGCTTGACTCGTGCTGAGCCAGAGCTCATTTCATGGTGGACAGGGTGGAGGTTCTCTCCTCCTCTGCCCAATCATTTCTGGTTGGGCACTTGCGCCCTGCCCTGGGCTTCCTGCACCTTCTAGGTTACATGGAAGCCCGCACCAGCGTGGTCTGATGGGCCCGTTGGCATATGCGCTCCCTGCAGTGGGAGCTGGCTAGCCAGTGGTCTCACCGCAAAGATCACTTCAACCAGCTGGTCACTGTGACCCAGAGGATGTGGGACGCCCTCCAATGGTGGCTTGTCCCAGAGCATCTGCAGGAAGGGATCCCATTTGTCCATGCAGAGCCTACGGTCATTCTGACAACTGATGCCTCTCTCACAGGCTCGGGTACCCATCTGGGGGAACACAGAGTCCATGGGCTCTGGACCCCCCAGGAGTCCCAATGCCACATCAGCCTGCTGGAGCTCTGAGCTGTCCGGCTGGCACTGACTGCCTCGCTCTGTTTGTTCAGGGTCAAGTGGTCCAAGTCCAGACGGACAACACCACGACTGTGTACTATCTCAACAAACAAGGTGGAACACACTCCCTGCCCCTGTGCAAGGAAACCCTCCACATTTGGACTCTCGTGTGAAGCCTGGAGGTGAATCTCCTAGCCATCCATGTGGCAGGAGCCTCCAGTCATCTGGCGGATGCCCTCAGCCGGGTGGGGAAGGCATCTCACGAGTAGTCTCTCCATCTGGAGGAAGTTCACAGTCTGTTCTCCCTGTGGGGCACCCCTCAGGTGGACCTCTTCGCCTCCAGGAAGAACGCAAAGCTGAGGCCGTTTTGTGCCTGCCCCCCTGCCCCCCAGCAGGGAACACTGCAGGGGGATGCCTTCTCGAGGTCTTTTCATCCCAGGCCTTTTCGATGTCTTCCCTCCACTATCCCTTGATCCACAAGGTACTACTCAAGATCAGGATGGACAAGGCACAGGTGATCCTGGTGTCTCAGCACTGGCCCGCCAGTTTTGGTACCCCGATCTCCTCAGCAACAGGTCCCCGAGGCATCTTCCCATACGCCTGGACCTGCTCTGTCAATCAGGGGAAGGTTCTCCACCCAGACCTTCATTCCCTGCACCCAACAGCCTGGTTCCTGAGTGGCTAGAGTTCCAGGTTTTGGGTCTCTCTGAATCAATCAATCGTTTAATTATAAAATAGTGCTATTCCAAAACCATAGCGCTAGTATAACCATAACGTACGTAAAAACAATTAAGCATATAAAAACATCAGCAACAGGTCAAATAAAATCAGGAAATGCCAAAGTAAACAAATGAGTTTTTAATGCAGATTTAAAGCTCTCCACCAACAGGCACTGTCGAATCCGACAAGGTAGAGAATTCCACACCCAGATCACGCACCCATTCAGAGGTCGTCAGCTGCGACCACCGAGCCAAAGCCCCGAGGCTCGCCCCTCGGACGGTCCCTCTACCTGCTGGCCCGGGTCCACCACCAAAACCTCAGTCTTATCTGGATTCAACCTCAGCCAGCTTGCACTCATCCAGTCCTCAATTTCAGAAAGGCAGTCGTTAAAACTCGAGACAGCTCCCCTTTGATCAGGCACAAAGGACAAGTAGAGCGGAGTGTCATCTGCATAGCAGTGAAAACTCAGCCCATACCGCCTTACAGTGTCTCCCAATGGCAGCATATACACTGCGAACAACATGGGGACAGTACAGAGCCCTGCGGAACCCCACATGGCAGGGAAACTTTGTCTGAGGAGTAAACCCCACAGACAACTCTCTGAAACCTGCCAGGGAGGAAAGAATGAAACCCTCTGAGGACTGTGCCAGACAGTCCACAGATTGACCGCAGGCGCCCGACCAACACCCCATGGTCCACAGTGTCAAATGCTGCCGAGAGATCAAGAAGAACCAAGATGGCATGGCTCCTCTGATCTCTTGCTGTTAGGAGATCATTGAGAACCCGAACAAGGGCAGTCTCAGTACTATGCCATTTCCGGAAACCAGACTGGAGAGGATCGTAGATGTCGTGGATGGTCAAATGATCCTCCAGCTGCGAAGCAACCACCTTCTCAATAACCTTATCCACAAAGGGAAGGTTAGAGATGGGTCTGTAGTTAGCAAGACAGTCTGGGTCGAGAGATGGTTTCTTAAGAAGGGTACCACTACTGCCTCCTTCAACGTGTCCGGAAACACCCCAGATTCTAACGAACACCAGACTATCTCAGCAAGGACCAGGTCAGTGGTCTCAACACACCCCACAAGGAGGCGCATTGGGCCGGGGTCCAAACCACAGCAGGCCGGCCGCAAAGACTGGATAATCTTCATGACGTCCCTGATCGCCGGCTGGCCAAAGTCAGACGAGGCAGACTGAGGAGCCGCCACCTCCCACCGAACACTGTCCGCCCTGTTGGGGCATTCCGTGCGAGTCTCAGACCTGATGTCAGTAACCTTATCGGCAAAAAAATGAGCAAATTCATCGCACTTCCCTTGTGACAATGCTCTCGAGGACTGCAGACAGACTAGATTGCACAGTCTGTCTACAGTTTAGAAGAGTTGAGACGGTCGATTTTATGCCGCAGCAATCTCCCTAGACAGGAACTCTTCCTTCTTACAGGAGATAGCCGATTGATAGTCCTCATAATGGGCTAACAATGTAAGTCTGTCGGCATCAAGGCCCGATTTTCGCCAGCGACACTCCAGCCTTCATCCCACTTGCCTCAGCTATCTCAAGGTCTCATTAAACCAAAGGGACCGAGGGCGCTGGGTAAGGGGACGAATGCGGACAGGAGTGAGACAATCCAGAGCCTCAGTCACCGTGTCATTATAACCCCGGACTAAGGCATCTGGGTCACCACTATTCCTGGACAGCCCCGATAGGTCCACCACCGCCAGTAGGCCATCGGGGGATAAACCCCTTAAAGGGCAGTACCAGACCATCTCCGTAGGGGTAGTCCTATTTGGGGGGGGGGGGCCTGGTGTGATGGTCCAACCAACTGACTGGCTCCATCACTAAATCAGAGGTCTCCATACCCAGAAGGAAGTCTAGGTCCAAGGAATGACCATGCCTATGGGTCACAGAGGTAATCACCTGTGAGAAGCCCAGCGAATTCATCAGCTGGAGGAAGTCTTGACCAAACTGCGAGAGTTCGTCGTCGACCCAGGCATTAAAGTCCCCCAGTACCTTCCATCTGGGGGACTCCAACACCATGTCAACGATGAAGTCCGCGACATCCTGCAGGAATTGCTTCTCACCCCTGGGTGGGCGGTAGATGAGAGGAATCCTGCACCCCACACCTGTGCCCACGATACATTCAAAGGACCAAGTCTCCCCTACTGGCACCTCCACAAGGCTCAATTCTGATCTAAAACCAATGGCCATTCCCCCACCCCTACGATCCAGCCTCGGGCAGTGTATCATCAAGAACCCGGCCGGAATTGCTGACTCCAAAATAGGGCCAGAATTTTCATCCAGCCAGGTCTTGGTGATGCAAGCCAGGTCTGATGATCCAACAAGATCAGCCATCACTGCTGTCTTGTTTTTAATAGACCTGGCATTGCATAACACTACCCAGGTTGGATGAGACCCCAAGGTCAATAGAGTCATCCGTCCACATACAGTGGAGCCCTTGGGTATGGCCACCAGACAGTGCAAACCCCTATCGGGAACCCATTTCACCCCAGGGTGTCACCTAGTCCCCACTACTCCAATCCGGCCGCTTGGTTCCACTCTCCCAAGAGGTCCGCGGCCCCTATACCTTCTCCTAACAATCCCCAGTGCACGGCAATGAGTATAAACTTCAGCCAGCAAATGAGGACAGTCAAAGGGACGGAGGCCACAGAGCTCAACAGGAGAGTAGCGCCTAGCGGGGAGAGACCCCTGCCAACACATAATAAAAAACGAAACAAACACCTCCCAAAAACAACAAGAGCGCACTAAATTCTTCTGGTTTATAGAGAATAAACTTCTATTGTCCACTATAATCGGAGATTTGTCTTTAGAATTGTCCAATGAATCAAGCCATTTACTCCAAATAACTTGCAATAGGGAGAGGGTGCTCTCACCTGCCCCTCACCCAAAAAACTGTCCAAATGCAGTGGCCCTCTCACTGCCACGCTATTATAGTAAAAAATTATAAATCGGCAAAGAGGCACTCTCACTGCCTCCTCCACCAGTGTTGTATAAATTATAGTACCATCCAATACAAGGAAGTTTGAGGGAGAGCTTGCCACAGTTCGCCAGGCGCTGAAAATCTTTCTACTGGTCCACTCCCAAGAAAAATGGATCCTCCAGTGTCTATGCAGCCAACCCCTGGCCTCTTCCAAAGCAGATGCCCGAAACTGGAGAAACCACCCACACTTAAAACACCGGAGCCACCCGACCTTAGACAGGCAGTCGACGGTGGCTCCAGGGAACAACAAGTCAGATACCCACCCTTCGGTCAGCACCACCAATCCCCACGGGGGCCCGGACCTGACACCCACCTCAGGGTCAGCCATCCAGGCTAACCAATCCACCAAACATTAGTGGTGATCTTTCTCTGTTCCAAATGGCTCAGCTTCAGCGCAAACCTACAAAAAACAATCCAACTAAAATGGCAGCTCTTTCCACTCACAGTTGCTTTTCCAGCACACCAAGGCACTCGTCGGCTTTAGTTGGACAATCCCACAGCTGTTCCAAAGTTATTGAACTGTATCTCCCAGGTCAGTTACCTCAGTAGTGGCCCAGCACCAGCCATTCTATTGGCAGTCCTCTCAAAAAACTCCCAACGGGCAATAAGTTATTGAGGCGCTAAAGGCACCAACATTGTACATCCGGTACTACTATACATAAAGTAGCAGCAGTGGCAGACAAAGCGCACCATTAATTTTAAAATGAGCAATAGGCAATCTAAGGGCCATCAGTCAAAGTGACAAACATGTGACCGCGGCTTCACTAAAACATGCGCTAATGTTGTGTTTGGCATAAAACGGAAAAAAAACTCCTGACCTAAACTTAATAAAATGCAAACTAAAATGTAACAAAATTAAAACAATTTAAAGCAAATAAAATAAATAAAAAAGATTAACTACTGGTCACTAATCTGACGGCTGGCCCAGCGTGGCCGCCATCTTGAAGATGTCCTCACTGTCATGGAGGCGTCTAGAAAGGAATCGACCAGAAAATGCTATGCCTTCAAATGGAAGAGATTCTCCATTTGATGTCAGGGCAAGGGGTTGGACCCTTTTGACCTGTCCAGTGGCTAGAATTTTGGACTACCTGTGGTCTCTCTCCCAAGGGGGGCTTTGGTCGACGACCCTTAATGTGCACCTGGTAGCCATCTCTGCCTACTGGGCGCAGGCCAGTCAGCAGTCGGTGGCACTGGAGAAAGTTGTCTGGCACTTTTTAAAGGCCTTGATCACATTTCCCCTCCGGTGCGTGAACTACCACCACCATGGGACTTGTTGCTGGTTTTGCAAAGCTCATGGGCAAGCCATTCAAACCAATGCACAAGTGTGACATGTCTCACCTGTCATGGAAGACTGCTTTCCTGGTGGCTATCACATCAGCCAGAAGAATTAGTGAGCTCCAGATGCTCTCGGTGGAGTCTCCTTACCTGGTCTTCCACAGGGACCAGATTGTCCTGCGCCCCAACCTGAAGTTCCTCCTGAAGGTTGTGTCGAAGTTTCACCTGAACCACGTGATGACTCTTCCAGTGTTCTTCCCGAATCTTACCTCAGAGGCCGAACACAGGCTTCATACTTTGGACCTGAGGTGAGTGTACGCTTACTACAAAGAGCACACGGCTGGAGTTTGGGGAGAGGTTCGTTAGTTGTTTGTCACCTACGCTGAAGCTGCATCTGACAGTCCTGCAGCTAAGTGGATGATTGGCAGGTGGATCACTTCCTGCATTGATCTCTGCTATAGGTTGGTGGGTAGGGAACCTCCCGGAGGGCTTAGGGCTCATTCCACCTGCCATACCGCTGTGTCGGTGGCTGCTTCTAGGGATGTCCCTATCCAGGAAATCTGCAGGGCTGCTACCAGGAAGTCAGCGCATACCTTCACTTCCCATTGCCACATTGACCTCGAGTCACACCGGGATGCTGGTTTTGTGGCCTCAGTTCTCCAGTCTTTATTTCCTAACTAGGGAGTATGTGCATTGCCTCCCTCCTCCCGGAGAACCGCTAGGAGTCCGCCAGAAGTGTGGCTAGAACATCATATCTATGTCCCTAGAAACACAGGTTACTCACCTGTAACAGTAGTTCTAAGAGTGGTATATGATGTTCATCCACATGGACCCACCCGACCTCCCCAGCTTCGGCGCTCACACTCTGCTTCCAGTGGGCAACATCTAGTGTCATGAGATGGAGCCAAGGGACTTACCGCCCGTGTGGGTGGGAGGAGCCAGCTTGAAGACTTTCCGGCAAGATTTAAAAGGAAAGGACACTACCAGTCCATGTGGATGAACATCATATATCTCTCCTAGAACTACTGTTACAGGTGAGTAACCAGTGTTTACTGAGCTGTGTGCAAGCAGGGGGTGTAGGCACACAAATAGAGCTACAGGAGACATTGTTTCAAAAAGCAAAATATGTGGTACTTCCATGGATAACACTACACTCTGTGATTGCTGCCTACCCTCCGTGGTTGGTCCTGACTTCTGCAGCTGGCATCACAGAACCACGGTAAACAAGGGGCCTAGTTTATGACGGCTTCTGTTACAAGATTGTAGGTTTCAGCTGGACACTAGGAATTTCTTGTATGATTTCATTATAGCTGGGGACCCTCCATAACAGTTTGCTCTATCTAGTGGTTATAGTATTTCCTAATCTAATCAAATTCTTTTGCTGTAATGCCCTTTTACCACTAGAGGGCACAAGTGGCCTTTTTATACAAGTATTTAATGTAGCTTTGTCCAGTGCACGTTGCTAACACTATACTTTTTCTTTTAGGCCCACCACACTATATGGGAAAGATTAAGAAAAAGGGCTCAAAAACTGGTAAGATGGTTTACAGTGGCTCAGTGAATAGTTATTTAAATCAGTTGATAGTCTTCTTTAACTTAAATGTTGCAGAAAAACTTCCAATATTAACATAAAGCTGTATATCTTGAGCCTTTTTGCTGGTGTTATTTGAGGCATTAGTTTGGCTAATTTCTGTTAGTAAACTTAGATTTCAGATTTTGGTGGATGTTGTCTTTACCACTTTAAAACTGTTAAAAAGTTACAAGCAGTTACAGTTTGGGATCTGACAAGTGGTGAGCGGTTGCACGTTGCTCTGCTGAAAGATGGGCTGACTGGGGGTACCGAGCACCTTATGGAAGTGACGCTTAGGCTAACAGGTAGGAGGGGCATATATTGCCTCACCTACCCCTACCTGCTGATTGAGTGACAGTGGCATTGGCTAAAGGCCGCTGCTCACCAGGGTGCAGACGTGCCCATTATGATTGTTGTTTGGGGGGGGGGGGTACCGTGGGAAACAAAAGAGTCAACATATGAGAGGAAATGGAAAAAATATGGTTTTGTTTAATTGGTTAAAGAGTGAGTTGTAGTGGAATGTGAGTATTCTTTTTTGAAAGAAAAATATTCCTTTACCTTAGTTTTGCATGGGCGGCCATACTGTGTATCAAGGTTAAGCAATAGAAAGCTCAGACTTCAAAAAAAATGCCTCGGGTAGTAAAGAGTTAATTAGGTAATAGCTTTATGAACTGATGGCTGGCTGTCCAAACCCTGCTATTATTTCTCCTGTAATTAGGGCATGGCATATTGTATGACTAAGATTACTTAACCTTAGTAGTTGCAGTTTCACTGCTTGAACTACTGCTTTGGTAGCAGGTAGTAATTGAACGTTTGTCTGGATTTTTTCTACATCCTAACTTGAAGGCCTATGGTATCCTTATACCTTAGCAGTTGACATGCAGGTGAATATGTTTCATTCTATTAAAAATTAGAATTTTTAATTTTTTGAGGTGAGGATCTCTTGCTGCTTGACCTACCTGGTCTGCTCCCATTCCTGGCAACTCTTTGAGATTCCATCTGTCAACCCCCAAGCTCCATTAGGGTCCTTGCCTGTTTCCTCTACGAATTACCCCCCGCAGCAGGGTGGCGGGAGCCCCCATCTCACCCACCAGGTCCGGATCCAGATTCGGCAGTTTCCCCCAGAGCCAGTGTTCCGTTGGACGGCCATCAAGCCACCTGACCAGGAGGTCTTCCTTTTCCTCGCTTTTCTTCCTGGAGCTGAGGGCGTGCCATGATGCCGATGGAGGGAAGCGAGCATGCAGCCACATGCGCTCCCTCCTGGCGTCTGCCTCAACTCCTCACCTGAAGTACAGCACAGCGCCTAGCCCTCCAGCCTCTGCTAGGGGGCAATCAGGCGACAACTGTTGTGGACCCCCTTCCCCGGAGAAGGAGAGCAGTCCAGTGGATGCTCAGTCCTTCTCCCCTGCCAACCCCTGGTGACCCGAGCTCGTTCCCAAACACGGGTCGCCAGTGTGACGTAAGGTAAGGCGACCAGTGCCTCAGCGCCACCGGGCCTGGCTGAAAACAGAATATTTTTTAATATGCTTTTAAATCAGCCAATTGCCCTTCGTGTGCTTCTCTACAGATAATTTCAGATCCAGACTACTTTGTCTGCCGTTCTTCTTCATAGTTTGGATGAGTGTTGTCTAGCTACCCTGGGTTGTTGTAGGGCCCCACCTATTGCTCCCAGTCTTCCAATATGGTATGGAAGGCTGGGAGGCATCAAATGCCATTTTTTATTTTAGTTTTAGTTTTTTATAAAAATGTCCCCGTATGGGGATTTGGCAGTAACTGGGGGACTGCCGTATCCCATGATCCCCTATTGCAGACAAAGCTGATGCTGACCCTGGTATTTGATTCGGCCCCCCCCCCCCCACCTCCACAGCACCTCTGTCCCTTTGTGCTCATCCACATGTGCATATTGGGACATCCAATGTTGAGGATTGCACCCCAGGTGGAATTCCTGTGGGGGGTGTGGGTTATGCAGTCTGGCAACTTTATGAATTGCTCCTTAGTGTCATATGGTTATTGCACAAGACTCCACCACCAGAGTGAAAGTGAACAAAGCAATACTGTAGCTCTGCATATGACATACTCCCTCCACCCACTGGATAATGATCTGTTTTAGAAATGACTGCAGATTACTAGAACGATGATGCTACAACTTTATCATTTCTGTTTTGTATTTTTCAGGTTACAGAATTGGAGTGTCCAGTCCTGGAATAAAACCTTTATCCTGCTTTCATTTATTACATGCTGTCTTCATGATGTAATAAAATATTTTTGTTGGCAGATTGTGTCCTTGCCTTTCTGTTGTAAAAAATTCTTCACGTTTGAAGAAAGTGACTGGGATAGGGTTGTTTTTATGTGGTAATAGTTCCAGCCCCCAACTCCATTTTCAGTGTTAATTTATTCATGCAGCTGAGAAACAGAGCTATACACAACTATGGATTTTATTTTACCTGTCACTACTTCTGTGCTGGGTTACTGAGTAGCTGGTTGTTGTATAGAACATAGGAGGACATCCCACCTACAGTAAGTGATACGAGTCTAAATCCTACAGGAAATGTTGAGTTTAAATCCAGTCAGCGCTCTCCTTTCTGTGGCACTAATAGTTGTATCACATGGGGGCTGCAGCGAGCTAGTTAAACAACAAATGTGCACTTCCGTCCACCACATTGCCATCAGCTCAAGAGAGGAGGGAGCAAGTCAGAGAGCAGAGCACTCACTGTTAAAGGGACAGTCTCCTCAGCCTTTTATTCCATTTCCCTGTGTAGTTTGTAGGAAAGGGGAAATTGTTTAACCAGGAAAGGCACACTAAGCCAAAGCTTGTTTCCAGGTGTGACCTGGGAGCACAAGGAAGTTAAGTGACTTGCTCAGGGTCACACAGCATGCAAGTGGGGACTGTGAGATTCAAATCCAGGTCTCCAGGTTTGCAGCTCAGAGCCCTAAACCTCTACGCTATACTGCTTCCTTGTAGGCATGCACTATAGGCTCATTCACATAGCGAGAAAGTTGGATTGCCGCTGTGTGGATCGCTGCAGCCAAGCGATCTGAAATGGTGTGGAGCAGCATTCACTTGGCATAGCTCTAGAACGCTGCAGGTGCTGCAAGAGAAGTTCCGGCATTTTGAGGAGGGTTCCGGTGGGGGTGCAGTCAACAATACCACAGTGGAGGGGTCTTCAGACCAGAGTTCAGCCAAAGGTAGTTTTAGGTACATTAAGCACAGCTGAACTCAGGCAAGTAGTTCTTTTCAAAAACTGAGGGCTGTAGATTGAGAAAACATGGTCCCATAGTGGAGCCGAGACACTGGGCAGTGTATTGGATGGTGCTGGCTGTTCACACAGCCAAGCAAACCAGTGCAAAACTCCTACTCCACTGCGCGATCCCAAGAAAACAGGAATCGTGGGCACAACAGAATGCAAGTGGAAAACTGCAGAACGGTGGTGTTCACATATGCACAGGGGCACCGATCTGGGCACTGTGCACCACCAGCACCGACTCAGAACATGCAGTGTTTATGAGCCTTATGATTGCCTCTATTGTACCCTCTTAATTTCATCAGGATGTAAATGTGTAAAAGCTGCTTGACTGCATTGCAAAGGTCAGGAGTTGACTCATGTAAGGCATCCTGGAATTTTATGAAGTTTTGGTGCTAAAGTCTCACGTAGTTGCACTGTATTAGTCAGTGCTGTTGCTGTCCTCTGCAGGCTGTATGTTTTTGTCTTATGCTGGCCATGAAACTTCTCAAGGCATAGTAAGTGCCCTGCTGTTTGCTGTAGTTTAAAATTTATCTGAGGAAAAAAAAAATGCTTTCAGACAATACAGAGACTTCACAAGATATGTAGCAGAACAGAATAAGAACATAACTTCCACTGACTTGTGCATGTATGCATCAACTCCCATGATGCCTTACATGAGCAGGGTCATGACCTTTGGAATGGAGCCAACAAGTTTTCACACCAGAGCAAAGCAGAATGAAGCAACCTCATTTATATTTAAATTAGGATGACGGGGATGCAAGACAGGGAATCATTGTTCTTGCCTAAAACTACACAGGTATATAGAAAACAGGCTGAGGGGACTTTTCCTTTAAGAGTGGGACTCGAGTACTTAAAAGAAAAAAAAAAAAGGCTTCTGTTAAGGTTTTTACTAGAGGAAGGGAGGGACAGTCTGAAATATCCCTGCGCATGTTAGCCGTTTTCAAAAGGACTTTTCGGGAGAGAGAGGCAGACACTTAAGGGGAGACTACTGAGAATAACTGTCAGAAATGGCCCTGTTTAAGTCCTGTTACAAAAATGACTTGGCTATCAGATTTCAGAATCTGGTGGCTAAGAAGATGATAGACCCTAAAGCATTTTTTATGGCCATCAGATTTTGAAAGCTAGTGGTAAACCTGGCCACCAGCCCACAAACTGATTTCTCCTATCCAGATGCGGGTTTAAATATTCAGTTAGGCAGTAAATGGGTGAGAAGGTGTCGACTGATTCAGCCTCTCTGAAGTATCAAGACTGGTTTAAGGGCTTTTTTGAATTATACTAGGTCTTATACTAGGTCTGTTCGACAGGAGAAGGCAACATGCCCATAAAACCTGCCTCCCGCTATAGCGGGCTTATATTACCCTATAATCAACAGGTGTGTCTAATTTCCTTTTAAATTATTTTAAAGTTCTAGCTTCCACCACTTCCTCTGGTAACTGATTCCAGGCTCTAGCAGCTCTATAAGTAACCCATTCTTCTGTTGTTATAACTGTGAAATATTTTTATTTGTTGTTTGGGACATCTCAATCTACTCTTATCATCACAAATGCTTATACCTAAAATTTTACTTAAATCTTGATCTCCAACAACCTTACACATTTATAGCATGTCACCTCGTGTTATTCTCCTCTCCAATGAATACATGCCAAGACATGCCAGTCTGTCCTCATATGCATGGTCTCCCAGTCCCCTTACCATCCTAGTCACCCTATGTTGGACCCTCTCTATTCTAGTAATATCCCTTTTCAAATACGGGCTCCAAACTACCGAACAATATTCAAGATGGGGCCTCACATAAGATGTATATATTTTCTTAATGAAAGTTAAATCTCTGGAGACAAAAGCATTTTAATACAACTTATTTGGTTTGTTTTTTTAATTATTTTTGTACAATGCATATTAAAACGGAGTTATCGATCAACAACCCTAAATCGTTTTCACTCTCCACCTTATTAATTTTATTTTCAAAAAGTGTGTAATTTAATGTATTATGTTTTCCCATGTGTAGGACTACATATTTGTTTATGTTGAAACTCATGCCATTTTTTGTAGCCCATGTTTCACAAGTTGCAAGGTCCTTTTGTAAGTTTTCTATTTGCGTATTTGTTTGCACCACTGCCCCCAACTTAGAATTGTTTGCAAATTTCACAGCCCAATTCATTATATTCCAGTCGAAATCTGATATGATTATATTAAAAAGCACCAGTCCCAGGACCAAGCCCTGGGGCATCCCGCAGCCAACCCCTCTGATTCCCAATAAACTACCTTTGATCCTTACAACTTGAGTTCTGTTCTGAAGCCAATTGTTAATCCATACAATTATTGAGTTCTCTATTTTTAATGGCATTAACTTGTTGATTATACTTGCATGAGGCACTTTATCAAAAGCTTTCTCAAAATCCCAAAAAATGACATTCACTGGTTGATTACTTGACATTGCCTGGCTGACTTTTTCATAAAAACACAGCAGATTTGTCGTACATGACCTTCCCCTCTTAAAGATCATGTGCAATGGTTTTTGCATATTTTTAGTAAAAGCTTCAAACGCTGAAATTCAAGTCCTTGTGTCATGATTAGTGTTTCCTGAATATTTCATGCTGTTTGGTTTTGTGGTTTTCTTTAAATCAGCATTTGTTAACTTGCTCTACAGTGGCTGAAAACAGTGGAGTTATTTCTGTCCTCTCAGTCAAACTTAGAGTGCGATGACATCATTTTGGAGTAGCTTGCTGTTTCAGATTCCCAATCAGAGCAGCATTCTGTAGAGTTTATGGTTTGCTGAGCTCTCCAGGTTCCTTACAAACCCAGTCTCTGGTTTGTGTTTAGATACATCGGCTTAAAATATATCTTTCTCTTCCATTACAAAGCCGATCATTTCAGTTCCAATGCTGAACTGAAGTAGTGGAAATCTTTTTCTGTGAGAAATCAACTTGTCTGTATCACAGCTCTGTTCTTTCTAATCCAACCTCAATTTATTTCTAACTATATAACACAGAGCTGTTTAATGAATATAAAATAAATCTAAATTTTGTTAATTCACAGAAACAGTTTGTCTTTGTAGCCTTCATAAATACAATTATGTAAGAACATATTGTTTCATGTCAGATTGACAAACACTTGCTTGTCACACTCTGCTACAGTATTTCAAGCACATGTACTGTCAGAACTCACAAATGTAAGCTCTTTGGTGGTTTCTGTGTGAAAATACATCATGTACGTGTACAACTAGAACCACTATGTGGCATCCTGATGCACTGTGTCTCTGCCCCACAGTGGAGGCAGCTACAGTTTACTGCTGCCAGTCCACTGCCCCACAAGCCCCTGCCTTCTGGTCCACATTCAAGGCTGCTGCACCCTGCCGCCCACTGTCTTCTCCCACACAGTCATGGATTATGCTCCCTGCTGCCTCCATCCCCTGCCTAAAAAATCAGGACTACTGCACCCTGCTGCTCCCTGCCCAAACAATTGGGGTTGCTGCACCCTGCTGCCCTATCTCCCCTTCCCTCACAGTTAAGGAGGCTGCACCTGTTGCCCCCTGTTCCTGTCTCCGCAGTAAGGTTCCAGCAGCTAGGCCGTAAAGTGCCATGTTCCCTGCCTCCATGGGCAGGGCTACTGCACCATGTGTACCCCATCCCACAGTCAGGGCTGCTGTACCCTGATGCCCCATGTGTCCTGCCCCACAGTTGAGGCTTCTGCACCATGCTGTTTTCTATCACCTATCACCACAGACAGGGCTGCTGCGCCCTGCTCCTTTCTACACAGTTGTGGTTGCTGTGGCCTGCTGTGCCCTAGAGCCCCATGCCTCTGCAGTTAGGGCTGATGCATCATGCTGCCACTTGTCACAAGATTCAGGGCATTTGCTGCACCCAGTTGCATGCCTTCACAGTTAAGGCAGTTGCACCCTGCTGTCCCCCTGCCACCAGAGTCAGATCCTTTGTTACACTCTGCTGAGACAGGAACAGGGGGCAACATGTGCAGTGTCCCTGACTGTGAGGGTGAGAGAGAGAGAGAGAGAGAGTGAGTAGCAGGGTGCAGGAACCCCAATTGTTTGGGAAGGGTGCAGCACAAGAGAAAAGGGCATTTGCTGCACCCTGTCCCCTGCCTGTGGAGGCAAGGGGCTGTGTGGTGCAGCAGGACACAATGGTGACAGGGGACAAAGGACAGCATGGTGCAGAAGCCCTGACTGTGGGGCAGGACACAGGTGGGCATCAGGATACGGCAGCCCTGACAGTAGTACAGGGAGTATATTGTGCAGCAGCCCAGACCATTTGGAGCAATGGAAATGTGTAGCAGGGCTCAGCAGCCCAAAATGTGGATGCAGGTGGCATGAGACTCTAGAGTGTAGCACAGCACAGCAGTCCTGACTGTGGAGACAGGGACAGGGGGCAACAGGGTGCCGTGGCCCTGACTGTGAGCATGGGGACAGAGGGAAGCAGAATGTAGCAGCCCTAAATATTCAGGCAGGAGATAGGGGTGGCATCAGGATACAGCAGCCCAAACTGTGGGACAGGGTACAGCAGCCATGCTTGTCTGGGACAATGGATGTGGGCAGCAGGGTATAGCAAAGGATCTGACTCTGGTGGCAAGGGACAGCAGGGTGCAACTGTCTCAACTGTGGAGGCATGCAACAGGGCACAACAAATGCTCTGCATCTTGTGGCAAGTGGCAGCATGGTGCAGCAGCCCAAACTGCAGTGGCATGGGGAACTAGAGCACAGCAGGCCATGGCAACCCCAACTGTGTAGAAAGGAGCAGGGTGCAGCAGCCCTGTCTCTGGTGACACGGGATAGAGGACAACATGATGCAGAAGTCTCGACTGTGGTGCAGAACACAGGAGGCATCAGGGTACAGCAGCCCTGACTATGAGATGGGGTACAGATGGTGCAGCAGCCCTGCTCATTTGAGGCAATGGAAGTTGGTAGCAGGGTGCAGCAAAAGCCCCACCTCTGGTGGCTAGGGCAGAATGGTACAGCAGCCCCAGCTGTGGAGGCAGGGGACCTGGCACACTAGGGCTTAGCACGGCACAGCAGTCCTGACTGTGGAGACAGGAACAGGAGTCAACAGGTGCAGCTTCCCTAACTGTGAGGGTGAGAGAGAGAGGGCAGCAGGGTGTGTCATCCCCAACTGTCTGGGCAGGGGATGGCAGGATGTAGCAGCCCTGATTCTTTAGGCAGGGGATGGAGGCAGCAGGGTACACAATCCCTGACTATGTGGGAGAAGACAGTGGGCAGCAGGATGCAGCAGTCTCGCATGTGGAGCAGAAGGCAGGGGGCTTATGGGGCAGGGGACTGGTGGCAGTAAACTGCAGCTGCCTCAACTGTGGGGCAGAGACGCAGTGCATCAGAATGCCATATAGTGTTTCTAGTTGTACACGTACATTATATATTTTCACACAGAAACCACCAAAGAACTGAAATTAGTGAGTTCAGACTGGTGCCTGTCACACACTGCTACAGTATTTCAAGCACATATACTGTCTGTCAATCTAACATAAACACATTTTCTTACATGAACATATTTATGAAGGCTACATCAAAGACAAACTGTTTCTGTGAATGAACAAAATTTAGATTTATTTTAAATTCATTAAACAGCCCTGTGCTATATAGTTAGAAAAAAAATCAGATTTTTGATTAGAAAGAACTGAAAGCTGATACAGACAAGCTGATTTCTCACACAGAAAGATTTCCACTACTTCAATTCAGCATTGAAACTGAAATGATCAGCTTTTTATCAGAAGATAATGATATGTTTTAAGTTGATCTATCTAAACATAAACCAGAGACTGGGTTTGTAAGAAACTTGGAGAGCTCAGCAAACCATTAACTCTGCAAAGTACTGCTCTGATTGGGAATCTGAAACAGTAAGCCACTCCAAAATGATGTCATCACACTCTAAGTTTCACTGAGAGGACATAACTCCACTGTTTTCAACCACTGTAGAGCAAATTAACAAATGCTGATTTAAAAAAAAAAAACACAAAATCAAACAGCATGAAAATTTCAGGAAACATTAATTATGACACAGGGATTTGAATGTCAGCTTTTCAAGCTTTTATAAAAAAATATGTAAAAACCGTTGCACGTAATCTTTAAAACCGTGCTGATTTTGGTCACAAAATGAGCTTTTTTGAAGTTTAGTTTCAGACCTATCCTTGATGATGGTTTCCATTACCTTACATAAAATGCAAGTAAGACTGATAGGTCTATAGTTGGTAGGATTTGATTTAATGACTTTTTTTTATATTGGAACTATTATGGCGTTTCTCCAGTCCTCTGGTATGTCACCGGTCTCTAAAGATTTTGTAAAGAAAGCCAAGGGAGGTGCTATTTGTGTCCTTATCTCGTTTAATAATCTAGCACAAAGTCCATCAGGTCCAGCCAATTTATGAATATTAAGTATATTTAATTGTTCCATAACTTCTTCAGCTGTTATAGTCTGACTCTTGGTTGGATCATTAAGAAATTCAGAAGCTATATTAATAACTGAAGTATTCATATTATACTTTTGATAGACCAAAGCGAAGAAATCGTTGAACACATATGCCATATGTTCAGGTTCATTAATTTCTATTCCATCTTTCATTAAGGGACCAAGTAATCTGCCATGGCTGTTTTGTTACCATAAGCATAGAAAGCCTTGCCATTATCTTTAATACGGGCTATTTTCATTTCTATCTTATTTTTTTCCTCCTTTATTAGTTTTTTGCATGTTCTTAGGGCTGTTTTATATTTTGATACAAGTTTTGTTGCCCCTCTTCATTTCTCTATAAGTAGATCTTTTCCTATTGATTGATTTTTTTTTTAATTGTGTTGGTACCTTTAATAACTCCCATTCAATTGCTGCTGTAGTACTTATTGAAAATGTACATTGAGGTGAGCTTAGTAATTAATGCTTCTCATACGTTTGCATTGAAATGTACCTTTGTGCAAAGATGTTTAGTAAGTTTCTAGGACAAAATCTACAGTGCACATTAGACGAAATCTGAGACAAAAAATAAGCATAGTAGGCCAGATTTGTCAACCCCAATATAGTTGTGTGCTTCCTAGTTGGTATACTCTGTGTCTGCACTCAAAAAGCTGTTTCTGCACTTCCATTTTCAGGCCATCTCAAGGTTCTTTTTGATCTACAGAGACCCTTGAACCCTCATCACAACACTCTGGATCCTAACCCCCAACCAGCCTTTGATTCACTCACCTGATCCTGGCTTCATAATAGCCCATGGTTTGTTACCTATGGGTGTGATCTTGAGGGTGAGCAACTCCTCATGGACTACTTGGATTCAACAGTGGAATCAGATTGGAGAACTGGAAATGTGGGATGGAGTCTGGTGAATCCTTTGTGAATGAGGGAAAGTCTGGGTGACATCATATGCACTGGTGCTGCCTTAAGGTATTTTCTGCACAAAGGAACACCATACATGTACTCGCCAGACAGAGATGTAAAAGATAATATACTGATTGTATCAAAGAATTTAATGATTACATAAATATTAAAAATGGCCAAGTGTAAGAATCTATCATACCATAAGATTCCTGTAAAAAACAAAAAGCTATCCATGTGATATTCTCACTCCTGACTGTTTTAACATTTATGCAACAAATATGTTTTTAGAGCAATTGATATCTTTAGCAACTGCGACATGAGCCACTCCTTCCCCAGTATTTACTGGCTCAGTTTCCTTTACACAGCCAACCCTCGCATGGCGCTTCAGGTCGCTCCAAGGAGGGGCTGTGAATTCACCTGGCGGTGGATGAAATACGGCATTTGTAGCGGAGCAAGCGCAGCAAGGCGTTCACACTACCATATAATGTGCTAGCTCCGCTACTGATCCCACAACTGAGTCAGATCCCAAAAAATGATCCGACGGGCAGTTAATGCACTCCTGACAGTGTTCACACTGCCAACTTTGCAGCGCATCAACCTGTGCACATAGGTTGATGCGCTGCAAAGTCGGCAGTGTAAATGGCTTAAGTTGTGTATGTCTGGTAAGTACTGATGCAATGTTCCATTTGTTCATCTGCTTGATTATTCACTGGCACCCATATGGCTTGGTAGCAACCTCTTCCCATTTGCTGTGATGGTATTTTCACCTTTAACATCTCCCTTAACCCTCACACATTTCAGAATTCAAAAAAGCAGTTTAATTTCAATTACACACTACCTTCCTCTCAGAATTCACTATGTGACTCACAGAAGCAAAGAACAGATCTTCCAAGAATCGGTCTTAACCATTCATTGCCAATGGATCTGTGGACCCCACAGGAGCAAAGCTTTATAAGCTTTTAGCTAGGGGGCGAATGTTGGTGACTGCGCCACCCACAAGGCTAATGCATGATGTGGCGCTCGAGGACTGGCAAGTAACAGATGCCAGCCCCCGCTTACCACAGTTCTGTTGTTCCCGCCATTGAGGAAGGAACTCCGAAGGAGCGCATCAGAAATTTTCTACATCACCTCAGTTCGCCGCCACTTCACTTGACGCTGTACCTTTTCTCAGTCTATTTTGGCAGTACTTTTTTCATCTGTCTTTTTACAGCGCCAAGCACTTTTTCAGCTTGTTTTGTGTTATTTTCCATTTTTCAGTCATGTCTGGATCACAGGAGCCTGAGAAAAAGGACAATGAGAAGAAGTTGAAGGACACCCCCCATGCGTTGGTGCCCCTGTGGGGAGCCTATGCCCATGCAGGGCCGCGAGGACTCCTGCAGGACCTGCCTTGGGGATGATCATGACATGGACCACTGCAACGCCTGCTTCTCTGTGGATTTCTGAATCCTCAAGATCTGCACAATGAGGTGGGATCATCCGCATCCTACCCTCAGAGGCAGGTAGCGCACTAGGGACTCCAAGGTAAGATCCCTGAGCTGATGATCTGAGCTCCACCCCAGTACTATACGTACTGGAGGAGACCAGGCCTTTCCTTGTATTTGCCTCACCGAGCTGAAGAGCCTGAGGGAAGGGTCTGTGGGACAGCTGGTCTCCCCGAGGGGCCGGTTGTGCACCCCTTCCAGTCCGTGGCCCCTTGGGTGTAGTGGATGCCCCTGGTGCCAAGGTCAAAGCTACATGCTGGGCCTACATCAGTGGGCACCAAGGCCGGTGCCAGTGAAGTGAGGCGTCATCGACCGCAAGACCGGGTCCTCTCCCAACACCGCTTGTGGCACTGGGAGAGGAAAACTCCCTGGAACCAAACACCCCTGAGGATCTTCTGGCTCTCGTCCCCTGAGCAACCAGATGACCCAGGGCATGGGAATTGGGATGATTCTGACTGGCTGCCAAGCTCTAGTGAGGGTATGGGCTTCTCTGAGCCTGGTTCTAGGCTTAAGTTGGGCCATCGTCATCGTCGAGAGCTCCCTCTCTGCCTGGTGCTTGTCTCGGCACTGTCGCCCTTCCATCTCCCGGCACCGCCTGTGTTGCCGGGGATGGCTCCGGTGTGGATTCTGATACCGGGAGGGGGGTCTTCTCTGGCCACAGTGTTGAGGAGGGCTTCGGTACCACCTGTGGCTCTGCCTCCTCCTACAGCTCCTGTGATGTCCGCAGAGCCTGTTTTGAGGCCTACTTGAAGGGGCAGAGCCCTTTCAGGTGAGGTGGGGACTGGCAGGTCATGTTCATCAGCTCTCTCTGTACCCAGGGTAGGTGGCAGCTCTAGCAGGAGTCGTAGTGCCGACTCGAGTCCTCTGGCCCTACTGGAATCATCTGTGCCTGTCTTTGGTGGGGATAAGAGTCGCCCTGTGGGACCTTAATGACTCCAATCTCCCCTCCTGGGGGATTCTCCCAAGGCACCACCTGGGCTGTTCCTTAATGGTTGAGCGCTCCTTGGTGGGCGAGTTTGTGAGGCCCTTCCCTCAGGCAAGATTCCCTGAATGTTCATGCAGCCTTGGCAGAGGACCTGGCCTGATCTGTCATGACCATACTCCTTCTCCACCGCCCCACGGCATTATGGGTCCTTTAGGGGCCCTGATCTGGGAGCAGTTCTGGGCATCAGTGAGTGCTTTTCCCCAATACCTCAGGTCACTAGATCAGGTCATCTTCCAGCCTGCAGCTCCAGCACCACCGCTTCTTGAGTCCAGCTCATCTTCTTCATCTTCCTCCTCTGAGGAAGAGGATGCTTCCCTTCACATCTCCCATGACACTAAGTACACCCAGTACCAGCACTTCCTCTCGGAGCTGATGAGAGAGCTGCGAATTGACCATTTTTCAGGCTGCATTCTGCTAGCCTGGCACTATTCTTCCTAAAAGAGTACAGTCAAGACTACAGACATACCTTTCTGGCCTAGGCCTTTTGCAGAGGTATCTAAGGTTGTCTGGCTCCATCCCACTGCCTTCCTCCAGCCCCGAGGGATGCCCAGGGCAGGTACTGCGCTTCCATGGAGTCTCCAGGAGCCATGCCACACCCCTCTTCTGGGATCCAACTCCTTGATACCCCCACTTGGCATAGGCACCCAGTGCGTCACCACCCCCCAGAGTCGGATTCTGCTGAGTTTGATGCCTGGGGTCGTAGCATTTTCTTGGCAGCATGCAGTTGTGGTCGACACTGGGTCAGCTGCTAGTGTCTCTGCCTGACTGTGAGGCCAGTTAAGGCCATTAGTCTTTCTGTCCACGGCCTGGAGCTGGTGAGGCACCAAGCAAGGGCATCTTATGATGCTAGTGAGGTAGCCTGCAGGCTTGTGGGAGCTGCAGTCTGCGTCAGGCAGACAGAGTGGCTCTGTCTTTTCAGGTTGTCACCTTTGGCCTGGTGTAGGGTGATTGCCTTCCACTTCCAGTGGGCCCATTTTTTTCTCCTGCAGGGTGGAGTGTGAGCTAGCAGGGCGCCTTCCTGCTCCCAGGCCACGGGAGCCTCCACCTGCCCCATATCAGTCCAGGACCCCACCAGGCCAGTAAGGGTCCTCTGCCTCTTTGTGTTTATCCCCCACAGGAGGCTGAGGGATTAACCATTTCCCTCAGGGCGAGCCAGTACCGCTCTTTGGGTGGTACGCTTGCTACTCTGACCCATTGTGAAGACTGATTATTGGAAGATATAAAAATTACGAACTCACCATAAGTGTTGATCTTCCAGAATATCTTCACCATTCATTACCACAACCCACCTACCATCCCCCGCTAATAACCAGGCATCTGGGCATCTCCCTCTCTCTCTGTCTCTGTCTTCTCTTTTCCTGTCCCAATCTCTCTATTTTGCCCATTGCTCCTCTATTTTTATTTTGGGGAGCTCTTTCTGGCCACAAAAAAAAGACATATTTGGAGATCTTTTCTTTCACCACTTGGCTTACACAAAAAGGACAAAATAGTGTTAAAAAAAAAATTGTGGAAGAACTCCTTTTGAAGAGAGCCAGATGCTGCTTTCCTTTATTTTTCTCTCCTTCCCTTCAGATGGGCATCTGCAAGACTTCATTATTGTCATAGGCGTTCTCGTATCCTTTTCTTTTGTTCTACTTTTGTTTCTTGGGGCACCTCTTCCTGGGGATACAACCATGAATTCTGGGAGCACGCAGATCCCTGCTTATCCTTTTTCCCTTCAGTGGGATCTTGCTCTCCTTCTTGCCCAGACTGTCCTGGTTACCCTCTCAACCCGCTACCTAGGCCCTCCCTCCCATCCTCCCTTCTTCTCTTCTAGTAGTCCGTTTTTTATTATTTTATTCTTTTATATCCTATATCATTTGTTCTATCCCTTGGGCAAACTTGCCCATTTCTTTTTTCCCCCCACTTTGTTTCTTTCCTGACTAACAGAATGGAGGTAAGCAGAGGGCCAGTGTCAGTTACTGGTCAGTCCATGAGCGCCACATCATGTGTCAGCCTTGTTGGCGGTGCCGTCACCGATGTCAGCCCCCTAGCTAAATGCTTTTAAAGCTTTGCTCCCGCTGGGTCCTAGTGCCTCTGGCACAGACCCATTGGTAATGAATGGTGACGCTATTCTGGAAGATCAACAATTACGGTGAGTACATCATTTTTATTTACTTCTTCACAGTTCTCCACACTTGCAAGAATGAACAGGTATGGGGGTAACTGCAGCAGCCTGGGGTCATTTGAACTATGCTGTGGACAAGTAAATTAATGTTAAAATCAACTCCTGGGACACAGATCCAAGCATGTCTGCTGAAGTGCTACCCCATTCATGCTACTGTATGAAATCTGCAATGCCATTCTCCCTCAGGAATCTGTCTAGTAAAGCATTCAAAGCCTAAACAGTGCTAGCTTCCCAGATTCTCATGAGGTAGACTATTTCACATGTTAGTAGTCCTCTCTGTGAAGTATCACTAATGTTTACCTCTTGGCTCTTACCATGCCACCTTTTCCAGCTCGAGTAAATTTCCTTCTCCCTGTCAATCCGTTTAGTATTTGGAACACAGTGGTCATGTTCCCTCACAGCCTTGTCTTCTATATGCTAAATAATTTGAATATGTCAGCTCTCTCTTCATATCTGTTGCCCCTTAATTTGCTAATCATTTTGGTGATCCTGTGCTGGACCCTTGCAGTTTCCTCAGTTACCTTTCTTTACTGTGGTAAACAGGGTTCTAACCACAGCCTTGTACAGTGGAAGAATCACACTCCTAGACTTGTTCTTTACCCCTCCCAATGCATCCCAGCATTTTGTTGGCTGTCTTGACTGTGTGACAGGGTCAGGGTCCCCTCTCTGGACAGCAAAGTGGTATTAGGTAGAAAGTGCTGTAACGCCATGGCCCCCCATGGAACTGAAAGTTAATAGAGCAGTGGGAGGAAATGAACAGTAAAATGGGGATACACCAGGATCAGGAAAAAGCATAGTGGGAATAGATGCAAGAGGAAGCAAAGTGAGATTGCAGAAGTGGCTTGAGAGTGAGGTAAGGAGAGGGCTAAACTGATAAGACAGAAGAACATGTCAGAGAGAGGACAGGTGGCAAGAAAAAGAGGGTTGTCCAGCCAATGAGGAGAAATAGGAGATAAAAAAAAAAAGAATGATAGTTAGAGGGGCTAAGAGAGTAAGAGGAGGGAACAGAAGGGAAAAGTTTGTCAGGAAGGTAGGAGGGGAGGGAAGGGATAAGAACCAAAACTGAGAAATGAAGGGAGAACCATGGGGAAGGTGCCGAGAGGTTGGAAAGGAGTTCGCCAAAGGGTACGGTAATGGATGAGAGGCTCAGAGTTAATGGCAAATCAGCAGGAGGAGTGAAAAGAGAGGGTCCAGTCTGGCATGGGTGCATTTTGGCACAGTTCCATAGACCACATCTGTGTAGTGAAACAGTCGTAAGCTCATCTTGACCATGGTCTTCCACCAGACTGGGAATGCAAGATAGGATTTTTCCTGTAAAGGGCTCCTAATTGAGGTCGTAGCTTCTTGATGATGGTGTCAAGGTGGGCTGAGAAGTCAAGAAGACTATCAAGCTACATGCCTAGGTATTTGAAGTAGGGGATGACGTTAAGGGGAGTACCATCAAGAGTTGTTAAAAATAGGGACCAGCCGAGCCTAATGAGTCATTGAAAGTCAAAATTCATGGTGACAGATTTTCCAATGATCAATGTTCATCACTGATTTCTACTATTGGGTCTGAGCTGGACTCACTAGGACAGGGGCAGAAGTTTTCAGAGGCTGGCACATGGCTTGACAGTCTTGTAAGCACACCGTCAGCGTCATTACTTGCGTGGCCACTGGTTTACCATGGCATCAGCCCCAGCTGCTTCAGTTACATTTTTTCCTTCCATCTAGTGCGCATCAGTGACTTTGTCACTCATCTGCCTGGAGTCAGAATGTCACCATCTGTACAATGATTGCGTTCAGTTCTTAAGAGTTTTAACTTGGAGTTTTAGTATTTTGTCAGTTTAGTCTGTTTCACATAAAATAACTCAGCTTCTTTCAGCCCTACTGCGTGTAAACGGTCGACCATGGAGGACAGTAGGGAGCCTGAAGTGGTGGGTTGCTCTGGCAGTGGGACCATGTCCAGTCCACTGTCCTCCAGAAAGGGGTTTTGACAATGGGCAGTCCCATACTCTGGAGGAAAGACAGTTTTCCTGTAAGTACAAAAAGAAGCGGTGCCAATCCCGCACATGCTCAGTGTCGGGGTCCAAGCACCGCTAGGCCTCGGCGTCTTCCTCCTCTTGTAAGAAGGATAAGAAACGGCACCAGTCAAGGTCATCCTCTGTGAGGTCTGCTGTGTGACATTCGACTTCCTGGGGTCAGAGGTCCCCACCATCATTGGACACCGGGGACTTGTAGGCCTGGGAGGTAGATGTCTTGGGCCTGGAAACCCCTCTGTCTTTTACAGAGGGTGCTGGTGGGCAGTTACACCATTGGGCAGCTGTTATGAAGCAGTGGGTGCAGCGTTTGGCCCTGTGTGGCACTGATAGAGGCAGGAGCCCCGACACTACAGGACTGACTGGTCTGGTGCCGTAGGTGTTATCGCTGGGCACAGTAAAGTGTTTGCTTGTGGCAACAGCCTTCGGGTCCTTGCTGAGAGCAGCACCACCATCTGTCTTACTTGAGATGTCACTCCTCTGTCCTGTGAGGGGATGGGGACAACCATGATGCCACCACCAATCATTCTGGTGCCAGCTGGGTCATCGACACTGGTTCTGGTTTCATGTCCAGTGCCAGATTCAGATCTCTTGAGGCCTGGCCTGGTGTCAGGGCTGCCATTGCAGGGCCCCATGATGCTGGAAACCTTCCCAGTGTTGTCTGCATTGTCTGTTCTGGCACTGATGCAGGAGTGAGGGCTGCTGGTGGAGGAGGAGCCTACCTCCCACGGAAGGAAGACCCATGGTCGGACGCTGACTTATGCAGTGACCAAGAGCGGGAAGCTGACCAGGGCTGATACCTGTGTGTGTGCTTGCCACTGGACTTCTTCTCTTTCTGGGAAGAGGAAGAGATCAAGGCCCCGGAAACCGGGGAAAAATAGGAACTTTTTTCCTGGAGCTCTTTCTCCATCATGGCTAGTTTCTGCTGCAGCAGGAAGGCTTAAAGGGTCTTCATTCGGCGTCTTCATGTAGCTTGGTTGAAGTCCTGGCAATGCTGGCAGGCCTTGGTGTTGTGGTCAGAGCCCAAGCAGAGCAGACAAGAAGAGTGGTCATCCTTGGAGGGAAGCTGCTTGCCGCAAGCACATTTCATCCGCTGGTCAGAAGATAAGGATGGAGAAGATGACGTGCAAAATCAAGGAAACTCAAAGGATTACTGGTAAGAAAAATAAAGAAATCATGGGTAAAATGTGAAGAAAATGGCACTCGACTGATGCAGGTATCCGTTGTGGTCAGACTTGCATGGGTCGGCATCAGGAAAAGAACTGAGGTTGGGCTGGGGGACTGACCCTTTTATACCAAAGGCAGACGTCGGGTGTGACAGATGTCTGGGGCGGTCCCCCACTAATGACTGCTAGCTAGAAGTTTTCTGTGTGGTCCTAGTGCCTGGCAGCTAAGTCCTAATGGTGTTGCCTGCTGCAGGAGCCCCCTCGAAGTGAGATCCTCATTTTCTCTTCTATCCTCCTTGCAAAGAGGGTGAAGAGGGAGATGAGTCAAATCCCAACCTCATTATTTCTGAAGGTGGGGATGATGGCATACGGACAGAACATCGCAGTGATAATCGCTGTAGAGAAGACGCGCCAGACAAAATGTTGAAATTAAAGGCGGTCGCTGGTAGAAACTGTCGCGAAACAAATGTAGCTTCGCGCCCAAAGACTGGCTACTGCATGACCCTCTAACGGCTTGACTTTTTGTCCCTCTGCTAACTCTGTTATCTGGCTCCTGTAAAATGTTTGATCATGACCTGTAGGATAGTTGAAGAGGAGCAGCCTGAATTCTGTAAGCGTCTGTATGGCTAAGGGTGTTTAATTTCTTGTGGAGGTCAGGGGGCAGGAAAAGGATCTGGAGGGCTTACGATCAACTGAGAATAAGATGAGACCATCATACAGGCATAGATGCACTCAATGCCCAATACAGAATATTAGAAATAAAATGATACTGTAGTTAAAACTAAAATCTTAGTTACGTCTGTCAGGAGGGGCTGAAAGGGTCGAGCTGTTTGTAGCACTGGCTGGCGGGAGGTCATAAATGTGTAAATCAGTCTTTCACGGTAATTTCTTTATTTAATTTAACTAATGTAGTTAGTTTGTACTTGCCACTATACAGTACAATATAGCTAAAGTCTCATCTTCCAATTTTTAATCCTACCAGATGCATCTGCGTGGCTAAGACTCAACTGCATACTGCAACCCGTTTTTCTCATCTACTGACATTGCCATACTTCATTGGTTATAAAGCATATTTACAGTACAGCCATTTTTCCCTTCTTAAGTATCAAGTGCAAAGAAGTTAGGTGTAGTACCAGTAAAGAGAGATAAAGGGGATGGAAGGTGAGCGATCACAAAAACTCTACGTCTGCTCCTGTGGCCAGCGGTGTAGTCTGCCACAGAAGCATATGCGAAGTCCTTAATCAGCAGCACAACTTGCGACTGTTTGACCGTTTCGTTTCTGGTTGGGCAACATTTTATCTGGCAGCAAGATCGAGTGATGACAGTTGCGGTAACAATCTTTTGTCCCCGTGACATAATGTCCGTTACATATCGACCGCGACATTATGTTCGGGGATGACATGTCCATACAAGGGGATGATGACTCTTATTATGGTCCAGAGGTCTAATACCCAGTTCCTGTGTCTGTTCCTCAGGAAGACCTATCCTTCCTGGGTGTGCTCAGAAATATGCGCTCGGCCTTGGATTTTGAATCAACAGCTATTGTCCGGGGCTAGGTTCCTCCAGCTGGAGTTCCTGAATGTGCCTAGTATGCCAGTCAAGTTTAACCCCTCCTATCCAGCCTGCTCTAGAGACCTTGTCTGACATAGTTTGGCAGAGGCCTCCATCTGTGGCAGCTATCCCCAAATAAGCAGACACAGGGCCAGATCAAGCCATGGGGGGCCTGGGACACTCACAACTTGGGTGGCCATGTAAAACGCCCAACTTTCCATACCAAAATGTTTTATTTTGCGCAACATTTACTGAGCACGTTGTTTATTAACCATAACAACCACCATATGGGGAGACTACCCCCATTATTCACAGGAGAAAAAAGTAACTTGAAGTACAATACCCTGTCATGTTGTCATAGTCTGTAATGTTATATTTATTGTACTGTACAAGACATGAAGGCAGCCAGCTCCAGATGCTCTGGGGGTCTAGATGCTCTGTGGTGAGTTTGGGGCTTTTATTGAAGTTGCTCTCCTCTAGACCCTGTTCAGAAAAGCAAAGTAATCTTTAAGTAACCTCTTTAATCACAAGTTTATTTTAAGGAAATAAATGAAACAAAAATAAACAGTGCTTTACTAAGAATGTGCATCCTACTCAAACAACAGTAAGTTACTGTATGTACCCATTGTAACAGAAGTGTGCAGTTCCAATGTACAAATGCTATGACTCCAAATAAACAGACTGATGTCATACCTTTATCTGCTCATGGGATATCAAAGGAATGATTAATTCCATTTATTTCAGAGTTAGAGGATCCATGCATGTATACACACCCCGTCCTTTATCTCTTCTTTGAACAAGCTCAGATCAATTATCTCAGCATAAAAATAAAATACAGATATCAACTTTCTAAGCCACTTACTGAACTCAAGCTGTCTGCTGTTGCTTGGCGCTCCTTTGAAACTCCTTAGTTTAGCAGCAGCAGGCAGTTTAGAACGATGCATCGATTAATCATGCTGCTAGCGATAGAGTGGCCGTGGCGTACAGATAGCGAGTGCAGGTGCTGCGCTGGCAAAGTGCATGCTGAGCCTCAAAACTCCTAAGAAGAAGTGGTTTAAAAATGCTGCCCAGATGGATTGTATGCAAAGCTCCTGGTCCTGGCGCCGCTCCTCGTATTATGCAGCGGCAGCCCAGGTCTGGTCGCAACTTGCACCGGTCCAGGTCCAGTCCCAGACTCAAACAAGTGGAAAACCTGTCAGTATCCTAAGGAGGTAGATCACGGTGCTTGCATAGTTAGCCTTCTTCACTTCTTGTGCCTCACAGTGCCAGTTTGTTTTTCTAGCAAGTCACCTGACCCTAGCTGCAGGCTGCAAATAATGGAGGAGGAGGGTGGGGGGCGAGAGAAATCTTCTGCAATGTTGGCTTGCCGGGGGCCTATCTGTAGCAGGAGGGTCCGGGGGCTTGTGTTTTGTTTTCTTTAATTAAAGAAATCCTCTCCCAAAGTCATTTTTTTGTTTGTTTTGTTTTATGGAGCAAGCCTGGGAGTTGATTCACTCTTGACTCATGTTGGGGGGAGGCATGATTTATTACAAATCCTTACCAGTACTGTACCACCTAAGGGAAGGGGGAACGAAAGAAATCTACAATGTAGGCTTGCCGGGGGGCCTATCTGTGGCAGGGGGCTTGTGTGTTTTTTTTTATTTTATTTAACAAATGTGCTTCTTCCAAAGTCAGGCTGCTTTCACAGCATTTTTAAGGGAGCAAGCTGCTGGGGGCCTATGGGGGGAGGTTGACTCGCGCTTAACTCGCGCTTCGGCGAGGGGGAGGTGGCATGATTTACAAACCACCAGTCCACCTACTAAAAGTGTCTCTTGCTTCCGACTACTGGGGGGGCCAGTCTATGGAGGGGGGCCTGGGGCATTTGCCCCATTTGTCCCCCCCTTAATCCGGCCCTGAGCAGACAAGAAATATGCTGCTTCTAAAAATAAACCAGTGTATTTCACTGAGCCAATAACTGATGCTGTTATTATTTTCACTGAGAATGACAAGGCCATTATGCCCAGGAAGGTCACTGCACAACCTGCTGAGTTGCGCAAGCTTGTTACCATGTGTAAATGGGCGTACGTTTTAACTACACTGGGCATGAAGATATCTAGTTACTAGGGGTATTTTTCCAAGTATGAGTATACCCACTGGAGGAAGCTGAAGTCTCTGGCAGAGATTCTGTCTGATTCAGAGGCTAAACAGGACTTAATGCTGACTGTTAAGCAAGGTATTGAATCCAGCAGTCATCAGCTCAAAGCCTCTGTGGGTGCCTTTGATGCAATGTCTCACTCTGCAGCTGCAGACATTTTCATCAGGCAGCATTCCTGGCTGCAGACTGCTGGCTTCACCCATGATGTCTAGCAACAGGTAATGAATGTTCCCTGTTTGGACAGCAGGTGGAGCGGTATCTTAAGACATTTGAAAAAAGTAGAATGACTCTTGAGACCCCAGGACCAGTTCCCTTCAACTCCCAGAGAGGCAAGGGATGTGGGTCCTTTCAGATCATGTAGTCCTTTCATGGCAGAAGCAGAGGAGTTAAAAAAAACAGAAATCGACCTCCCCAGCCTCCAAAGAAAGAGCTGCTGGAGGCACAGGTGCCAAAAGCACTTAGTGCCACTATCTGAAGCTTCGTCCCCAGTCCTCAGCTGCCCGAGACAGAGCTGTCCATCATGATGGACAAGTGGGTCCTCAGGATTATCTAAGGGGGGTACTCCCTGGATTTCATAGACGCCCCCCTTTATCCACCCAGAAAATAACCCTTTGTCCACTTCTGAGTGGCAGGGCAGTGGAAATAGTCCCTGTCAGAACAGAACACATGGTTCTACTCCCACTACTAGCTAGTCCCAAATAAATCAGGGGGCATGCGCCCCATTCCCAGTCTCAGAAATCTGAACAAATTCATGGATTATGAAAAATTCAGAATGATTTTGCAGGGCTCCCTGCTAGCCTACCTCTAACCTCAGGACTGGCTAGCATCCTTGGATGTGCAAAATGCATACCAGGACATACTGGTGCACCCCGGCCACCACAGATAGCTCCGTTTCATTTTGCTTGGTATAGTATTATGAGTTTAGATTCCTGCCCTTTGGGCTTTCTATGGCACCACAAGTATTTACAAAGTGCTTTGCAGTACTCACAGTGCTCCGGTGGAAATAGGGACTCCAAGTCCTCCTGTACTTGGGCGACTGGCTAATTTCAGGCCCATTAAAACAGGAAACGGAACAGTAGTGGCCACTGCTTCTCAGTTCCTAACTTCAATGGGAGTCTTGCTGAACCTTGACAAGGCTCAGTTCGAGGCAGTATAGCACAGTGGTTTAAGGCTCTGAGCTGCAAATCTGGTGACATTCAGCAGACCAGACCTGGGTTTGAATCCCATAGCTTCCACTTACATACTGTGTGACCCTGAGCAAGTCACTTAACTTCCCAGCGCTCCCGGGTCACACTTGCAAAAAACCTTTCAGCTTAGTGTGCTACTCCTGGTTAAACAACTAAAAAAAAAAAAAAAATTTGCACAGTTCGAACTCTCCCAGCAACTGCTGTTCATAGGTGTTCTGGATACAACCCAGGCCTGGGCTTTTCTTCCAGAGAGTAGACTGTGAGCAGTACTGCAGATGGAATGCTACATCATGGAACGCAGGACTATGCAAGCCCACTCCCTACAACGCATGCTGGGTCTGATAACCTCCTCATGTTCACAGTGCCCTGGCGTGTCTGCACATGATGACTACTCAGTGCTCAATAGTCACAAGCATCGCACCCTCACTTTCACCCCATGCAGGTGACCAAACCACTAGTAATGTCCCTGACATGGTGGTCAGTGGAGATAAATCTCCAGGGCTTCCCCTTCTCCCAACCAGAGCCTGAAGTGGTTCTTACCACAGATACCTCCCTTCTAGAGTGGGGAGCTAGTTGCCAGGACCTTCAGGCACAAGGTGTCTGGAACCCATCAGGGACTCATCTCCTTATAAATGTGTTGAAGATGTGAGCTGATTTTGTATGGTCTGAAAGCCGTAGTGGACTTGGCTACCAAACAGTTTTCTTTCAGACAGACAGCAACTCTGCCATGTATTATGTAAACAAACAAGGAGGAGCACACTCTTACCCTCTCTGCAAGGAGGCAGTGAAAGTGTGGGAATGGTGCCTGGAGGAGAGGATCCTGCTCCAAGCAGTTCCAGGAGTCCAGAACACTATGGCGGATGAGCTCAATTGAACAGAGGCTGATCCTCATGAGTGGTTACTAGCTCCAGACATCGTGAGATCACTGCTCGATGAGTAGGGTACCCCAGATGTGGACCTTTTTGCATCCCCACTCAATGCCAAACTGCCTGAATTCTGTTCCAGAAATCCAGGCCATGGTGCTTTCTGCCAGGATGCTTTCAGATTGCCATGGTAAAATCTGTTTCTACATGCATTCCCTCCAGTCCCTCTTATTCAGAGTGTTGCTTAAGTTGGCGGCGAAAGGGGGCAAGATGATTCCAATGGGCCCCTACTAACCTTGTCAAATATGGTTTCCTCTGTTGAACAGACTTTCAGTCAAAAAAAAAAAAGGACTCAGCCAGCCTGGTGGCACTGAGGGTTAAAGTGCTGGACACGTTACCTTGTGCTACGCCGGCGACCTGGGTTCGGGAATGACCTCGGGGCGCCGGCATGGGGGGGGAGGGAGGAGCAGAATCGAGCAGCCCTAAGGCAGCTCTCCTCTCCTGGAGGAGGTGGTAGCCCTCCCGTAGTCCCGCTGCCTCTGGGTGGTAGTCCAGTGTTAGCACAGGCAGAGGGGGCGACATGTAGGGAGGGCGTCTCGACACACAGAGTGCACGTGCCTCCTCACGCGCACATGTGCAAGAGATGGGAGTGGGAGAAAACGGGGGTAAAAAGTCTAAAATGTATATCGAGAAAAAAAGAAACCAAGGACTCAACCCCTCAGAACAGACTTATTGATACAGGGTCAGCTGGTCCATCCCAACCTGTGCATCCTTCACCTTCAGGCCTGGCTTCCAAAGAGATAGAAGTGAACAGGTACAAGGTATCTCAGAGGGTCTCTGCAGTACTTTTGTGCTGAACATAAGCCTTCCACTTGGAAGACATACACAGCCAAATGGAAAAGATTTTCCATCTAGTGCTCCAAAACCCACATGGAGCCCTTTCGGTGTCCACCCAAAAAGGTTCTGGAGTACTTACTGGACCTTTCTGATGGTGGTCTGCATTATTCCACATTAAAGGTCCACCTGTGTGCTATTTCAGCATGTTACGAGCCCATTGGTACCCTCTACCTGACATAGCTGCCACTGTTTGAAGTTCTTCAGGGGCATTTTACACACAAGGCCTCCATCAGAAATCTGGTTGCTCCATGGGACAGTAACCTTGTGCTGCACATGCTCACTCTTAAGCCCTTTAAGCCTATTGCAATGTGTGACTTAAAATTCTTAACCATCAGAAATGCTGCTTTCCAAGTTATCACCTCTGCTTGCAAAGTATCTAAAATCCATGCTTTGGTAATAGATCCTCCATATACTGTTTTCCATAAAGACAGGTTAGTTCTCGTTACGCATTCCAAGTTTCTTCTGAAAGTGGTGTTGGAGTTCCATCTTAACCAGGCCTTAGTGCAACCTACCTACTTTGCCAGCTTCCAGAATGAGGGAGAAAGGATTCTCCACTCACTGGATGTCAAGAGGGTTCTTACGCTTTATCTAGACTGAACCAAGGACTTCAGACAATCCAATCAGCTCTTTGTCTCCTTCAGTCCTAATCAGAAGTGTTAGCCTGTTACAGTCAAGTGCATTTCTGCCTGGATTGTGAATTGCCTTCACCAGTGCTATGCCATGGCTCAGGTTAAATTGGAGGGCAGCTTACGCGCCCACTCCACCAGAGCAGTTGCCACATCCCTGGCATAAATGTGCTCTGTGCCTATTGGAGACATTTGCAGAGCTGCAGCTTGGAGCACAGTACACATTTTTACTAAGCACTTTGCCCTGATGTCCATGCCATACAGCACACCATCTTTGGCAGAACAATCCTGAATGGATTACTATCCTGAATGAGCCCTCAGCTCCAGTCACCCTGGGACCTTTTCTGAGCTTGGTACTCTGACCCACTAGCGGGAATCGGTGTGAAGATTGATACTTGGAAGATATTAAAATTATGTACTTACAGTAATTCTTGATCTTCTAAGAATATCTTCAGCATTGACTCACATGCCTGCCCACCATCTCCCGGACTCACCGCAGTATGGTTGCATTGGTCTCTTCCCCATGCTTGGTTTGGGCTGTGAAGAGATTATGTTACTGAATTTGGTAGCCATCTCGGGCCAGAGGCTATCTTATGCCCTTAGTTTAAGTGAATAGGATCTTGTTGAGTTGTAAACTCCTTGACCCTCCCCACCCCAAAAAAAAGGTATGGAGGCGGTTGGAGGATGATGCCACGGTAAACTAGCGGCCAAGTACACTGATGTCCTACATTGTGCATGCATGCTGCGTGCCATGGTGCCAGCCCTCTGAAAAGTTCTGGCTCCTGCTGGGGCCTAGCACCTCTGGCTCAGACTCTCTAGTGTGAATCAATGGTGAAGACGTTCTTAGAAGCTCAAGAATTACATTAAGCATGTAATTTTATAATTTAAATTTTTCTTGGCATTCAATAGAAGTTTGATTTCTGCAGAGCCAGCTTTGGACACTTGTCAAAATCTCACTGTAATGCCTGCTCCACCAGGATGGAGGCTTCAGTGCCATAAAGTATTGTGTCATCATGATACATCTGGATATTTGCTGAGACACATGGACGGAGAGGGGGGGGGGACTATTGAGATAAATGGAGAACAGCATATACCCCAAAATGGAGCCACAATGAAGTTAATAGGGAGAGGCTAAGAAGAAGGACTCTACCTAGACAGAGTGACAAGTCCAGAGAGGCAGGATCAAAACCAGTCAAGCAAAGAGACTGAAAGCCCAGTGCATTGTAACATCCAAAAGTAAATGGTGGGTTATAGAGTCAGTAGTTTTAGTATTTCAGTAAGTTAGACACTATTAGAGAAATATCTCAAATGTTTTTTGATCCCAAGTGGAGCACTACCCTTTTATGTTTGCTTGCAAAATGCTTGTAAGCATGTTGGTTTGGGGTCTGTATGTGTGTCAGTCTGTTAGCCAGTGAGTGACCGAGAAAGCAGTCACTCCTACTTGACAGCCAGTGGTGCTGTACGGCTGTGGTTTATACATAGAAAAATAGAAGATATAAGTTTGTCAGCAGAAGGCCTTGTGATGTATCAAGTCTGCCTGATGTGGAGCCCATGTATCGTATGTTACGTGCTGCTCCGCTCCCCTAGACACCTTTACTGTCACCTTAACTATGTCCTCCTCCCTTTGAAACTACCCACAGATTTCATGTTTGTCACCTCTAGTAGCCTGTTTCACCTATCCACCGCTCTTCATGAAGAAGTAGGGCTTCCTTCCAAAACCTTGCTCCAATCAGTTTGCAGTTGTTTCCCCTCATGTTGTTCTTGCTGCCCACCTGAAAAGCTCACGGGGGTTTACCTTGTTGATGCCCTCTGGGTAATTAAAGGTCTCTGTCATTCTGCCATTCCCAGTAGTGGCTCTAGCCACTATTGGTTACCAGAGCACAACTGGAGCACAACAGGGAGCAGCCAGGGCACTGATCTGTTGTTACTATGGGGAAAGCCTTATACCATATGGGGTACCAACAGGAGCACAGCATTTGTTTACCAGGGCACGTGTCTTGGTGTACAGCTGCCTCTGCTCCATTCCCTTCTGTCCTCCAGTGAGTCCATTTAATTTTTTTGAAACATTCTACCAGGTTAACAAGCAGAGTCCTAGCGGACTAATTTTCAGTTATGACCTAGGGGAAGGGGAACAGGGATATTCATGGACAATGAAATACAAAGCAGGGTAGACAGTAAACAAGTAAATACATAGGCAGATATGTACAGAGCCCAAAAGTACAATAGTTGCGATAAATAGCCAAAAGAAGTCTGTTTACCAAGTCCCAGAAAGATGGAGCCATAAAGCTTATATAATAAAGACATATTCAAGTTTTCCAGCCCCTGTTCATTTGAATGCCTCCATGTGACCATTTGTGCAGGGATCTGTAGCCTTTTGCATGACAGAATCATTTACGTTGCCTATTGCCGAGGTTTTCCTGCTGGATGTTAGATGTGATTCATTGGTTGAGTTGTCAGTCTGTGTATGAGGCTGTGATTCATTGGTTAATGTGTCAGTATGCCTGTGAGACAGATATGTGGAGACCCGGTAGAAGGGCAGTGGATAGGACACAGAGTGCAAGGCTTGGTTTACAAGTCCATAGCCTTTCTCTGATGCTGCTGTTAGCTGCTCAATTACCTGCAGAGCAGACTTTCAGCAATGCTGCCATCTGTGGCTCCTTAGCTGCCTGTCAAGTGGGCTTTTAGTAATGCTGCTGGAGACAGCTTATCAGTTGTGTAGCCCTTGCCTGCCTCCCCGGCCCCCCTTGCTAAACACCAGCAACCCCAAATAGTGATTCTATTGCTCAAGGATGTCATGCCAAGAAAATTTCTGGAGGGGGTACAGAATAAAAAAATTAAAGGGAACCCAGAATTACACTTATACAGGCTTCTTTAGCCCCAAATGCAATACTTGGCTGGAAACTTTGGGGATAGTGTGTACACCCCAGGCTCTGTGATGATAACACACTGCTGTCACTCCAACACTAGTGCTGCTGCTCAGCTGCTCTCTCCAGTGGTCCCCACCCCATGAACAGTAATGCTGCTGCTTGGTGTGTCTCTCTTCAGCTGTCCCCCACCCGTGAACACTGGTACTGCTGCTCAGTTTCTCTCACCCTTTTGCTGTCTTCCACCACACTGAACACTGGCACTGCTGCCCTATGGCCCTCTCTACCTTCCTGTCTTCCCCAACCCCCCCAAAACAATGGTGCTGCTGCTTGTTGGATGCCCTTCCCACCCCGAACACTAAGTACCTCTCTATGGCTCTGTCCCTCCAGCTGTCCCACATCCCCAAACATCAGTACTGTCTCTCAGTGGCTCTTTCTCCCTCAAGCTGTCCTGCATCCTCAAACACTGGATCTTCATCAAGGATATCTCCTGCATTAGGCCATACCTTTGCAACTATAAGCTGTTGGCATCAGGACCACTTGGAAACTTTTGCTAGCTGGGGGCCACTCACAGTGATGTGCAGTATCAACTCATATCTAATGTGGGCAGCCCCATCACTCCTCACTTCTTTCTCCCCCTGTCAATCATCCTTGTCAAATCTTCAGAAGGAAACACTGTCAACTAGGCCATTCCGTTTGTTATTTTACTTTTATTTAGCTTTTCGTTTCATTCAGCCCTGGAACAGAGGTGCTCCTGTGTCTAAACAATGCCTGTCCAAATACATTCTGTTATAGGAAGCATGGTAAGGAACTTCTTGGTTTTGTTGGTGGTCACTTCACAAGGGGTATTGCCACTTCTGTTGCTTATTTCAAAAATGTTCTGCTGCTGTTATATGTGCTGCAGCCACATGGAACACTTCCCACTTCCAGGAAACATTACAGTCTGGACATCGTCTCTTGTAGATGTGCTGGGTTTGGGCTTGCTGTACTGCAAGGCCTTCTGCCCTGATTACATAACAAACTGTACCATCCTCCCTGCTGCTTTGTACTGGTGGGGAGTTGTTCCAAAGGTGTGGCCTAATGGAGGGGATATCCTCAATGAAGATTGAAGTTACTTAATGATTTACTGTAACAGTGGATCTTACAGAGAATCTCCTCCATTAGACCATGATGTACCTTACCTCCTCCCCCTTTTCAGTGTCGGTGAAGGTTATATCGAATGCTGTGCCTAAAACCTTACTCTATGCATCATGTCTTCAGCCCCATGCCTCTCCCTGTCTGCCTTGTGTTGGTCTAATCTCATTCCTCATGGTTGGAGGCCCTCCTAGGCTAATATCCAGCATCGAAATAGGGCGTGATGGGGCGTAGATGCTACATGTCATTGTAGGTGGGCCCTGTCTAGCAGAAGATTTGAGTGGTCCTGACATTTATGGCTTATTGGTCAAAAGGTGTGGCCTAATGGAGGAGATTCAAAGATCTGCTGTTATGGTAATTTCTTATGTAACTGTTCCATCTTATTCGAGGATATCTTCACCATTAGGCCACCCCTTTTGAACTATATCCATTGGCGCTAGGAGCACATGGAAACCTTTGCTAGCTGGAGGCCATCCACGATGACATGCCAGAAGCGTGATCGTCCCCATCATAACTCAGTTCTTTTCCCATTGTTGATATCCTCATGTCGGACTTGCTGAAGGAAACGTCAACCTAGCCATTGCCGTTTTTTCTTTTCTTAAGTGTTTATTTTGTCATCTCTGCATGCTGCCAAAGTCAAAAGAGCCCTTATTTCAGTATTGTAAATGCAGAAACAAAATTTACAAAGAAGACACACACATGGTTTGTGTGTACTGTATGGATCTGTGTCACAACAAGAGGATTTGTGAGATTTGCCAGAGCTTCAGCCAAAGCTACAAGGTGATGCCACAAGAAAGCTCTAGAAATCTTCCTTCTCAAAACTTTGAAAGCCATGGAGAAGGAACAGGGCCCAAAGTCCGGGTCTCCCTCGTGGTCGTCTGAGAAGCGGCCACCAAAGTCAAAGGATCAGGACAGGGAATGGTTTTAGTTGCAACCCTCCTCATCATCTGGCCACAGGCACAAACAGAGAGAAAAAACTCTGCTTTGATGGCGAGGTCCCGGTCACCATTGAGACAAGGTAAATCTTTGTCACCGCCAGCTCTAGTGGCAGTGACTACAGCCCCCAACTCTCGATGAGACACTGAGGTTGGAGCTTGGCTGAGGCACTGCTTTACCTACTGTGGGCTGTGGGACGTCGTCATCTTTGGGCCAAGACCCATTGAAGCAAGTAGTCCCAGCCTCTTTACAGGGTGCCATCGACTCTCAGGCTGTGCTGGTGTCATTTTTCGAGATAAAATGCACTCTTCCTGGGCTGTCAGTACAGTCAGTTATACCCCCGGCGGTGCCTCCTGGTACTCAGCTCTCATTGTCGGATTTCTCTAGCACACTGCAGATTCCTCCCTCTCAGCCACCTCTGCTGCTGCTGGTGCATTCTGCAGCTCCTGTCATCAATAGGGACGTTGACAACAAAGTGGAATACAATCCTGACCTCATGGATTTAGAGGAGGAATATAAGGGAGAACAATATTTAGCACCTCTCTGTATTGCTACCTTCTCATCCTGCAGTGAGGACTTGGCAGTTTATACCCTGAGGTCTCCTCCTGAGCATCCAACTTTCCAAGCCATGATGCAGTAAATGCAGTCTGCTATTGGCTTTGCTGTGGAGGAGGAAGATTCCACTGAAGAAATCTAATTACATTTTTGGTGGTGCCCTGCTCTCCCTCCATTATAATTTCACCTATTTGTCCTGCATTAGAGGATTCTGCCTTTGCTGCATGGTACAAACCAAACTCACTGCCTGCAGTTCCGAAAAAGGCTGATAAGCAGTATCCTGCACCACTTGCTAAGCCTTATGCTAACCAGCTAGAACGGACTCTGTAGTCATCATGGCTGCTCATGATAGGTCTAGAGTACCTAAACACCTGAGTACTTGAATCTAGTAGGCTGGATATGATGGGCAAACATACTTGTGCCACTGCATCACTGGGCCTTAGGATTTCAAACTACCAGACCCACATAATAAAATATCAGAAGAGCTTGTGGAAAACTGCTCATACTGCAGCCCATTCTTTGCCTAATGGCTGAACCAAGAATGAGTTACTTAAAATGTAATTTTCTGGTGCTGAGGTTGGCAGGCATTTGATACGCTCAGCTTATGATGTCTTTGATGCTTCTACCAGGGCTGCTGCTTCTGTAATTTGCATGAGATATTCTTGGCTCAGAGTTGCTGACTTTGCCAGTGATGTGTAGCAGGCAGTTTTGAATGCTCCTTTTATAGGGACAAAACTGTTTAACTGTGATGTTGAAGAGACCCTATGTGGCCTTCAGACCTCAAAAATGACTCTTAAGGTTTGTAAAGAACTTGTATCCCTTTCCTGCTAGGGGTTGTGGGAGGGGCTCCTTTATAAGCAAGGCCATGGTATGGGAACTGGCCCCCTGCTGGGTCCCCTACGCCGAGGTGCCCATACAAAACCACCCAAAGCAACTGGTTCTAGTGGCCCTGATACCACCAGTTCTGTCTGACTGTTTTCCATCTCCACCCCCCACCTCCACTGTTGCCTCCAGGGGTGGTTTATTGGGGTTAGGATCTCCCTGCATTTGAAACAATGGTGGGAGATCATTACAGACGAGTGGGTTCTGAAGATAATTGCAAGGAGGCATGCTCTAGAGCTGTTAGAAATCCTCCAGATCATCCTCCGCCTCCTTCCTGTTATTCTCCAGGTCATTTGTTTCTTCTGAAGGACGAAGTTCAGTCGTTATTCCAAAACTGTGCTATAGAAACAAAGGGTTCTATTCCAGATACTTCCTCATCCCAAAATGGATGGGGATCTGCATTCTGCATTGGAGCCCAGGGATCTCAACTTCTGCATCGAATACAAAAAGTTTTAATTGGTATCCCTGCAAGCTGTGATTCCCCTTCTGCAAACTGGGAATTGGCTTTGTTCTCTGGACATGAAGGATGCATACCTTCATGGCCAGATCAGGAAGTCCCTCAGACAATACCTCCGCTTTATGCTGGAGGGAGAACACTACCGGTTCAGACTATTGCCCTTTGAATTGTCTTCTGTGCCTCGGGTCTTTAGTAGATGTAGCAGCCCTTTGCAGGGAAGGTCTGTGTGTTTTCCCCTGTCTGTACAACTGGCTTCTGAAGGTCAACTCCAGGGAAGCTCCGCTACATACTTTTTTTTTTCAGTTTTTTAACCAGGAGTAGCACACTAAGCGGAAAGCTTTTTTACAGGAGCCTCCTGGGAGCACAGGGAAGTTAAGTGACTTGCTCAGGGTCACACAGTATGTAAGTGGAAGCTGTGGGATTCAAACTCAGGTCTGGTCTGTTGGACGTCACCAGATTTGCAGCTCAGAGCCTTAAACCACTGCGCTGTACTCTGTCTCAGACATGTAAGTTGTTTGCTGACTTGGGGCTCACAGTGAATGTGCCAAAGCCTGTACTGACTCCCTGCCAGACTGCAGTACATAGGGGCAGTCTTGGACACTGAGAAGGGATGTGATCTCCTGCCACAGGACTGAGCAGACAATCTGATTGCTCAGATGCAGTTGGTATACAAGAGCCATTATGTCACTGCAAGGACAGTGTTACATCTCCAGTTTCTCATGACTGTGGCCATAGTGACTGTGCTACTTGCATACTTCAAATGAGAGTCCCTCAGTGGACCCTTAAGTCTAGTGGGATAACTTGACAGACGAGCTGGACCAAATGGTTCTTGTCACATCTCCACATCAAAGAGCATCGCTATGGTGAGTGTATCACAAAAACCTATTGAAGAGCATTCTATTGCTTGAACCAGCTCCTGTACAGATCCTCACCGTGGATGCCTTGGGCTCCAGCTAGAATGCCTATCTTGGCCCTAACCAGACATAGGGGTCACGGACCAAGGTGGAGGCAGAGCTGCATATAAATGTCCTAGAAATGAGGGCTTTCCTGTACAGCCTTTAGGCATTTCAGAATCACGTTTGTCCTGGTCCTCTGCTAATCTAGATGGACAATGTCATTGTGAAGCATTACATCAACAAACAAGGGAGCACTCACTCCTACCCTGTGTGCAGGGAAGCAATGAGAGGATGGTACTGGGCTCTGTCCCATGGCCTACAACTATCCGTCATACATTTCCCAGGTCTTCAAAGTGTCTTGGCAGACAGGCCAAGCAGGTTACAGTCCTTGATTCCCAAATGAGAGCTGCTGGCCTCTGTGGTAAATGCCCTCTTCACAAGATGGGGTCGTCCAGACCTTTTATCATCCCCACATAATGCAAAACTGATGTGTTTCTGCTTGCTCGCTCTAGGGCCTGGTGTTTTTTGTTGAAAGGTGTTGTTGCTCTCTTGGAAAGGGAAATTCCTACATGCATTTCCCCTAACACAGAGGGTTCTGCTCTGTGGGTAGAGAGTGCCACTGTCGTCCTCATTGCTGCATTATGGCCTCACCAAACATGGTTTCCACATCTTCAGCAGATGGCAGTGGTGCCTCCTGCCGCTCTACCTCTGTGTTGGTGTCTCTGTTCACAGGGCAAGGGTCCCTGGTCCATCCGGACCTGGAGTCCCTACATCTGCATTCATGGCTTCTGAAGACGTAGCCATGGAACATTTTGGGGTATCACCTAAGGTTGCTGATGTAGTGATTGCAGCTAGAAAGCCTTCTACTACATAGACTTATTGCTTGACATGGAAGCATTTCAGTTTGTGGGCTGCTTCCAGGAATGTGGACCCTTTCACATTTCCTGTAAATGCTGTGATAGAATGCTGTTGTCCTTGTCTGACTCTGACCTACAGTATTCCTCATTTAAGGTGCATTTGCTGCTATATCAGCTTACCATGCCCCTACTGATAGTCGTACAGTTGCCGAATTAGAGGTGTCATATTTTTTGTGAAAGGTACTGTATTCTCCATATGAAACCTATCTATAATCCAGTCCCGGCTTGGGACTTGAATTCTGTGCTTGAGAAATTGATGTTGGCTCCTTTTGAGCTGGCCGCAAGTTGTGGCCTTCATTTCCTATCATGCAAAACGTTATTTTTAGTTGCAGTGACATCTGCTCGAATGATTTCTGAGCTTGAGTCTCTGCTGTGTGAGTTTCCTTATTTGATTTTTTACAAAGATGGGTTTTCTCATTCACCCCTGGAAAAGAGGGGCACCTGTGATGGGAATGTGACCAGGTTAAGTTAATCTTTTTTTTTTCTTTTTTTTGTTAGTGTAATTATTTTTTGTTTCTAGTCATTCTCACATAAGTTGTTTATGTAGAGCATACAAAATGGATTCCAGGATACCCCCATTCCTTGGATGTCCCAGCAGCAGACCCTGGGAAACCTTAGGGAAAAACAAGGCAAGATGAGATAGTGCAAATTTTCCTACAAAGTCATCCTGAGCAAGCAGGATGCAATAAAGTAATAAAACAGAAGTGAGGAAGTGCTAGGTGGAAAAGACAATTTGGCCTGGAGATGTGACCCCCCCACACACATACACGCGCACACACACGTGCACCACACACTCACATGGGTGGTGAATACTGGAGGGACTGTCACTTCAAGAAGAGGTCCCATCCTACAGCCCTAAGCACACAAATTGAGGAGTTGGACCCCAACTCGCTCTTTGACTTTCTGCTACCTTTGAAGAGGACCGGCCTCTCTTGGTAAGTGTCCCAAAGAAGGGAGAGCCCTGCTCGATAGCTAGCTTATCTGTGTGAGGGAAGGGTAGTCTAGATGAATGTCCTTTCAAGTTAGCTGGCAGGTAGATATAGATCCTAGTATGAGTCTGGTCTGTGAGCTTTTTAAGTCATCCAACTGCATTATTTTTCCTTTCCTGAAAATGTGTGTACATTTTTTGGTTGCTTTATATCCTGTTTGTAAATATCTGTAGTACTTATTGGTAAATAATCTATTTTTATAGAACCTGTGGCTGTGCATCCTTATTGGAAAGGTAAATGTAATATTTCTGTTGGCAAGGTGAGAATTCTGTTTCTGGGGCATGGATATGGTGTACTTATCCGCACTCAAGCAGAATCCTTTCCCCTTTAAATCTTGCTGGAAGGTGTTCAAGCTGGCTCCTACCACCCACCTGGGTGGTATCCTCCTTGACACCACTCCATGATGTCAGATATTCTTTTCTGCTGGAAGCATCAGGTTCCCTCCATCGCAGCTCCATGCTTGGTGTAGGCCCTAATCTAAAAACCTTTGCGTCTTTGAGCTAATTTATGCTGATTATGGAATCAGGTAATCCTAAATCGGGACCCAGTTTTAAGCGGTGTCCTTGCAGCTAGCAGATGTCATGCATCGATCCGCACACATCGTGTGTTTATTGCTTGGGTATTGACCATGATCCACAGGCTTGTGGCCTTTGTTATTCCCTCCACCCTTCCATCTTGGAGGACTGTTATGCCCATCTCCTCCTGGGGCACCCAGATGAACGGGACCCACCAGTTCACTCCAAGGATGCACATCGATTAGTTTCCTCATCCTCCACGGCAGTGGGCTCGGCTGAGAAATTTGCCACCCTGGAGGAATCAGTGACCCAGGCCTCTGCAGATACTTCTTCCACACCTGCCATCATTGCTGGGATTGGCGCCTCACTCACTGGGGTGTTCAGAGATCTTTGCCAGTCCCTTCCTACCCTTGGAGAGGGCCCTTTCCGTGGGTCCAAATCTTCAAAGAAATGGGATTCCAAATTGAAGAAATCACACCATCGTTCATGGGACCACGAGCGCTCTCGGGCTTTGGGTTCCCTTCTTCTGCTAGCTTGATGGCTGTCAAGCAGTCAGCTTCGGCTGACACTTCTGTGCAGGCTGCTGTCCCCACAGCATCCCCATTGGGCCTGTTGACTGAGATGCAGGCTGACCAGGCAGTTGAGATCTTTCTCAAGGAGGTGGACCCATTGTTGTCAGATGAGGGGGATGATTCCCTCTCCAGGACCCCAATCCTGTCTGATATCTCCTAAGGTGGGTCGGAGCAGCCTGCTCACCCAAACTCCACCCATAGGGAGTCTGACCGGTTGGTACTTCCCTGGCATGTTTTTTCTGCCCCAGCTTTTCCTCACCATCGGTCACCCTGGCAGTCAAGCTTTCATAGCTTGAGGTCTAACAGTTTCTGACACCATCGATTCCACTCTTGGCATTCTGGCCAGAGACACTGTCCACACTCTTCTTCTTCCTCTTCTTTAGGGAAGGATCAGCTCAGCCGTAAGATGCAGTGCTGATACGAGGAATTCGTCTGGCAGCAGTTGCTGCTGGGCATAGACAGTAGGCCCTTGCTAGCGCCTCAGCCCCCTCTGTCACTCTTGTGGATGCCACCGCCCCATGCCAATGCCTTCAGCTTGGCCAAAGCAGGCTTTTCCACCAATTCTGGTGGAGCCTCCTATTCAGCCAAGGATGGGGCCCCTCTAAGCTGGCTCGACTGGCAACCAGGCTGCTTCTTTTTTTTTTTCCATTTCTTTTTCTCACCCCTCCACTGACCTCTCTCCAGTGAGGTCACTCAGCTTACAGCTATGCCCACCTGCCTGAAGCCCCAGCGGTACTCCTTCGATCACCAGACTCCCCACCTCTTCCAGCGCTGCCCTAACCCCCCGGGTCTGAGTCCTCTAGGGAAGGACTGCCACTCCTCTGGTGCCCTGTCTAGAATGCTGGTGGGTGACGCTGGCTCAAGGGAGGACCTGAGGAGCACCCTCCTGAGGGCCTGGCATTGTGCATGGGGCCATAGCTCCTGGACACCCATTCGCCTGTCAGTGGGAGGGGGGGTTTTCTTAGATGGTTATGCCCTTTCCCTTCTCCCCTAGCAGAGCCTGAGCCTGCAATGATGCCAGGCACATCCGTTGCAGCTCTACATCCCCCTATTCCAGCCCTTAAGCGTTGCAGTGCCTCCAGTCTCCACCAGGGGCCGCTGCGATGCCGGGCAGTCACCTGGATCCCCCCTGAGAGAGAAGTGCAGTCCTCCGGATGCTCGATCCACTCTCTCCCCTGCCAACCCCCAGCGGCCCGGGCTCGTTCCCGAACCCAGGTCACCGGCGAGGTGTGGCGTCCAGTGCCTCAACCCTCAGAGCCACCAGGCCGGCTAACCAGGCTTCTTCATTGGTGGTCGGTCACGGTGTCTTACACCAATGAACCCCGCTGAGTGGTCGGGTATTCGAGGACTCAGCCAGTGTTCGAGGAGTCCTCGGAATCTGAGACCTCTTTAATGCACTCCCATTAGATTCTGGGCTTTGAATGGGACTTCGGGAGGAACCTGTGATGGACCAAGACCCTACCTCCTTTGGGGCCTTGCTCCACCTTATCTCTGAGTCTACAGGGACCCTGCTGGGGCCTGTCCAGAAGCAGGCTCGGTACCCCCAGATGGAGATCCTCAACAGGAATGACTCCCTGGGGATTGCTTTCCCTGTTGTGGAGGCCAATCTTGGTCCAGCTATGGAGCTGTGGCAGTGTCTGGCTTCTTGCTCCACTACGTTGGCCCATATGGTCCGCAAGTATGTGGTCTCTACTGGGTCATTGTCTATATTCACCGATCAGCCTTCAGCTGAAGGTCTGGTCATGGACTCAGTCTTTTGCCACTCTGGTAACACCAGCGATGTGGACAAGCCTCCCAACAGGAAGTCTAAGAAGGAGGATCACGCAGCCATAAAAGTTTACACAGCTACCTCCCTCAGCCTTTGGCAGGCTAGTGATGCTCTTTGCATGGCCAACTTCACCCACGGCTTGTTGGACACCTTGGACCAAGTTATCCCTCAGCTCCCGACTGCAGACACAGGTCAAGTTGGTCCGGGACCAAGGCTGCACAGTTGCTAAGCAACAGCTCCCAACCACCCTGGACATCGACAATTGCTGCACCAGATCAGTGGCCACTGCAGTGGCTATGCACCACAGAGCTTAGCTGCGGATCTCGATCTTCACGGCCAATACCCAGCACAAGCTGGTGGATGTGCCCTTCTTGGGCATGGATTTGTTCAGTTCAAGCCTGGGGTAGATGGCTATCTCACTCGGATTGAGAAATCCATCACTATCCTGGACTCCATCACCTCCACCCCACGGGAGGTCAAGGGACTGAAGTCAAAGAAGAAACCCTTTCAGTTTCAGCCCTCCTCTGCCGCTGTGATCTGACCCACCCTGCTCTCGATTGAAGCCCTCCTCCTCCTCGACTACCAGACAGTCCAGAGGGAGAGAGCCAGTGGCTTCCTTGGCTGGCCCCTCAGCCACCTTCAAGCCTGTGAAGTGAGGGGTTGGGGGCTGACCCCTGCCCCTCCCATCAGTCTTAGGCCCTCCTGTGGGGGGCCAGCTCTGCCACTTCACTTCCGCCTGGTCCGCCATTACTTCGGATAGGTGAGTTCTCGAGGTGGCCGGTCGTGGCCTGCCTCTGGAATTACAGGCTCTTCTGCCCAGTTGAGCCCATGCTCCAAGGGAGGACGCAGTGCCCTTGGGCATGTTGTCCGCCCTTCAGAAGGACATCCTCCTCCTCCTCCAGAAGGACGAGGTGGTTCATGTCCAGGATGCCGTGCTCGGCCCAGGATTCATATACACATACATTCTGGTTCCAAAGTGGATGGGGGGGTGCCCCATTCTGGATCTGCACAACTTCAATCAGTTTCTGCAGCCACGCGAATTCTGTATGGTCACTCTGAACCAGATCATTCCATCCCTGGAGCCGGATATGTGATTCTGCTCTCTTGACCTTCAGGACACTTTCTTTCATGTCCCCATCTGCCTGTTCCACTGGCGGTTCCTCCAGTTCCGCTTGGAAGGGACTCTGTACGAGTTCTGGGCCATGCCATTTGGCCTCTACGCGGTGCCCAGGGTCTTCACCAAGTTCATTGCAGTGGTGGCAGCCTTCCTGTATTGCAGAGGGCTCCTGTTGTATCCCTACCTGGACAACTGGATGATGCAGATTCTTCCAGGTTGGAGGTGGAGAGGTCCCAGGATCTGACCCTCCAGACTTGCTCGGCTCTTGGCCTCTGGTCAATGAGGCCAAATCAGAACTCATTTCATCTCAGGTGATTCAGTTCTTCGAGGTGGAGCTCGACTCCTGCCGGAGGAGCTTACCTCCTTTGCCTGCTCATTTCTGGTTGGGCAACTGTGCCCTGCCCGGGACTTCCTGCACTTCCCGGTGCTTATGGTGGTGTGCACCAGCATGGTCCATTGGTCCAGCTGGTAGATGCACTCCCTGCAATGGGTGCAGGCCCGGCAATGGTCTCGGCATCACAGTCACCTCAAAAAGCTGTTCTCAGTGACCTAGCAGATGTAGGATGCCATCCAGTGGTGGCTAGTCCCAGAACATCTCCAGGAAGGAGTCCCCTTCATCCGCCCAGGGCCAATGGTCACTCTGACAACCGACACTTCCTGGCTGGGTTGGGATGCCCATCTGGGGGTCCACAGAGTCCATGGGCTCTGGAACACCAAGGAGTCTCGCTGTTGCATCAGCCTGCTGGAGCTCCAGGTCATGCACCTGGTCCAGACAGCATTCGCCCCACCTGTTTGGGGTCAGGTCATCCAAATCCAAATGGACAATATGATGACCGTGTACTACATCAACAAACAGGGCAGGATGCATTCCCTTCCACTCTGTCGGGAGGCTCTCCGCATCTGGACCCTTGTCTGCAGCCTGGACGCCGACCTTCTGGCGATTCATGTGGCTGGCGTTTTCAACTAGCTGGTGGATACCCTCAGCCAAGTAGGCAAGGCGTCACACGAGTGGTCCATTCACCAGCAGGTAATCGTTCATCTGTTTGCCCAGTGGGACACCCTCCAGGTCAGCCTGTTTGCCTCCAGGGAGAATGCAAAGCTGAGGCTTGTTTTGTGCCCATCCTCCTCAGTGTGGGACACTGTAGGGAATGTCTTTGCGAGGCCCTTCACTCTGGGCCTTATGTAAGTCTTCCCTCCCTTTCCCCTGATCCACAGAGTGCTGCTCAAAGTGAGGCGGGACAAGGTGCAGGTGAGTCTGGTAGCTCCAGATTGCTAGCACTATTTCTGGTACCCATATCTCCTCTGCCTCAGCAGCAGGCCTCCATGGCATCTTCCTCTCCACTCGGACCTGCTTTTTTGCTCCCAGGGGAAGGTCTTCCACCCAGACCTTCAGTCCTTGCACCTGACAGCCTGGTTCCTGCATGGCTAGAGTTCCAGGCTTTGGGTCTCTCCGATGAGGTCCTCCATGTTGTCAAGGCCTCACAGAAGGAGTCGACTTGCCAGTGCTACGCCTTTAAATGGAAAAGGTTTTCCATTTGGTGTTACAGCAAGGAGTTAGATCGCTTGTCCTGCCCAGTGTTGAGCATCTTGGACTACCTCTGGTCCCTCTCTCGGTTGTTCCAGTTGATGACCCTCAGGGTGCACCTGGCAGTCATCTCTGCATACCGGGCGTGAGCTGGTATGCCAATAGTGGTGCAGGAGTAGGTGGTTGGGTGCTTTTTGAAGGGCCTGGACCACTTGCCCGCACCAGCGCATGAACCACCACCACCTTGGAACTTGTTGCTGGTGTTGGCGATGCTCATGGGCAAGTCATTCGAACCTATGCACAGGTGAGAGATGTCTCACCTGTCGTGGAAGACTGCCTTCTTGGTGGCTATCACTTTCACCAGAAGAATCAGTGAGCTCCAGGTGCTCTTAGTGGCGTCTCCTTACCTGATCTTTCACAAGGACAAGGTTGTCCTTTACCCCAGCCTGAAGTTCCTTCCAAAGGTTGTTTCAGAGTTTCAGCTTAACCAGGTGATAAATCTCCCAGTATACTTTACCAACCCAACCTCGGAGCCTGAGCAACAGCTGCATATGTTGAACCTGGGGCACGTACTTACTTATTACAAGGAGCATATGGCTGGAGTTTGGGGGGAGTTTTACCAGCCCTTCCTCATGTACGCTGAAGCTGCATCTGGCAGACCGACAGCTAAATGGACGATTGTCAGGTGGATAGTCTTCTGCATTAACTTCTGCTATAAATTGGCTGGTAGGGAACCTCCCGTAGGGCTTAGGGCTCATTCCACCCAACATGCCGCTGCCTTGGTGGCTGCCTCCAGGGATGTCCCTATCCCGGAGATCTGCAGGGCTGCTACCTGGAAGTCAGCACACACCTTCCTCTCCCATTACCACATCGGTCTTGGGTCACGCCAGGTGCTGGTTTTGGAGCCTCGATTCTCCAATCACTGTTCCTTAAGTAGGGTGTGTGCACCTTACTCCCTCCTCCCAGGAGAACTGCTAGGAGTCTGCTTGAGTGCTGAAGAGGTCCAGTCCCAGTACTGGGGCCTGTGGCACCTGCTGGTCACTCTCCCCTCATTAGAGTGAGTGTCATTTACCACCACCCTCTGTCGTCTATCAATTAACCAACTTTTTACCCAGTTTACCACTATGAATCCCACCCCTAGACTGTCCAGTTTCTTTATCAGTCTCATATGTGGCACATATTTGGAGGCCTTGCCGAAATCCAAGTAGGTCACATCCACTACCCTTCCTTGATCTATTTCACTGGTCACCCAGTCGAAAAAATATATCAGATTCGTTCGGCATGGCCTTCCCTCCTCTCAACCCATGCTGCCTTTGGTCTTGTAACCGGTTGGATTCAAGATATTCCACTTACCTTTCTTTTAACAGGGTTTCCATTGATTTCACCACCACTGTGGCATGCTAATGCTTCAATACAGTTAGCTAACTGGAATGGTAATATACGATTCTCTGATTTCTAAAGTTCTCATCAGTAGGAACTCTTTTTCACATGAAAGGAGGCTCATGCGGCAAACAAATGTTTTCATACAATTAATTGGCAGACTGAAGGGTGCCAGCAAATACTGGAAGGTTAGCTAGGTCAAATTCTAAAAGTTAACACAAGCGGTCAAATGGTCCTGTTGTTTATCAAACGTTTACATGCTGGGTCATTTGAGTGACAAGATTTATCGGTTCCTGGGGGTCTGTTGATAGGAAGACATTCTGGGGAAAAATAATATCATTGATACTTTTTAAATGCATCTGTATGGTGATAAGGTAGGAACTCATGTAAGACCCTTTTTGGAACTTAATTTTTTTTTTTTCTTCATATACAGTTTTTTTCTTTTCTCCTACTCCCCCCAGGCTACGGCATACACATGCGTGTATGTGCACATACATACCAGGATCCGGTGGCCCCTTCCCTGACTTTTGTCGCCGGCTGTTACTGCCTACGTGCCCACCCGACCTCCACCCGGTGGGAGCTGGACTACGGACGGGCAGGCATCCACCCCACTGGAGGGGAGAGCCATGGCTCAATCCCACTCCAGCCCTCCCCCCCGAGCCTGCACCCCAGCAACCCGAGGTCATTCCCGAACCTGGGTCGCCGGTGTAGCGTGAGGTAAGGTGCCAGTGCCTCAGCCCTCTGCGCTACCGGGCCAGCATTGAACATAAATGTTTTTATGTGCAAGAGGCAAGGATGAACCATGAGGCTTTCTCTATAAAGAGCCTACTTTACGGTGAGAGAAAGACAAGGGGGAGTCAGCATGTGGGCTGCATATCTGAACCAGCGGAATGAAACTGATGGTGGAGAACTCTGTCTGTGTAGTCAAGTTCTCTGAAGACAACAGACTACTTCTTTTCCATGTGTTCATCAGTAAGTTTTGCTCTAGCTATAGGAAAGCTAAGCTTAACTCACTTTCTTTTCAATGTTTTCTCCTGTAAACACTTTTGTTCTGTTTTGGCCAATGTGTAAATGTGCTGTTTTAAATGAAATAGTTCTTACTTAGAACAATATACAAATTGATTGTGCATTTTATTAAAAGGGTATTTTGTGAATCTCTGGGGTACCCGTCACTCAGAAGAGGCACACTAAATCTGGTTTAAGTAATCTGAAAACATATTCCTTTCTGATACAGGGAAAGGAGTGGTGTGCAGTTTGATAAGACAGAACCAACACATCACCTGGGGTTCGAGCAGTCAGCCCTGGCTTGAACCAGGAGGACTGAAGACTGGGCTCAGCGGGTTCAGGTGTCCAGGGGTGCACCACATTTGCACAGGGTCATGCGTGGGTGCAAGGACATGGTGAGGGGGTGAACATGGGTGAAGGTCTGTGACAGCCGGCTGTGAGAGGGGCGCTGGTTGGGGCATAGGCAGGTGGGTTTGCTGCATCTGGTGGCAGTGTATGGCATCTGTGTGAAGGGTACAAGTACCAGCCAGCACTTGGTGGTTACTTGAAGGATGCTTGTGAAGTATACACAGACACCTACAGTAAATCAGAGATTGCACAAAATACTTAACCAATTATAAAAACAAAGTGCATAGGAAAAACAGTTTTTTTGTTGTTGCTTTTCACCTTTATTTTTGGGTGCAATCAGTGGTCAGAAAAATGGCAGAAAAGGTACCAATTGATCATAACAAGCTAACGTGGAACAGCTGTGAGTTGTGCACCAAAAAGGATATTAATTATGGGTCACTTAGTAAAAAGCTGCTCATAAAGGCCCTGCTTAGAAAGGACCAGGAAGAACAGGGGTCCTCGTTCCCCAAGCCATGGATGAGGTGGAGTCCCCCCAAACAACAGTGGAGGAATGTGAAGAGGGTGAGCTGATTGAGGACAGTCCAGAGCAAGTGCAGCAGCAGTCCCCAAATCAGCCACAGGCACAGCCGAGGCAGAAGCCACCACAGCAAAGGCAGCAGCCAGTGCAAAGGGACAAACCAAGAACAGATAGAAACAGAAGTTGCTGGCAGATAAGGACCACTTGGCCCACCCAGTCTGCCCTGAATTCCCTACCTATATATAATGCTGAACTGGAAAAGCTGAGGTTGCAGTTTGAATGGGACAAACAGCAGGCAAAGATCCAGCTGGAAAGGTTGCAGCTGGAGGAAGTAGTAAAGGGGGTAGGCCAACAGCGCCTACGTGAACTTGAGCTGGAGCAATTTTGTCGGCAGCAGCAGCCATCTGGAATGGTAAGTGGCATTGAGAAAGGGGGGTCAGCACACTGTCCTAAACCAAATTCTAAAATGTTTCCTCACTTTAAGGAAGGAAATTATTTAGATGCCTTCCTACGCATATTTGAGAACATTTATATATAGTAAAAATTGGACAAGGCAATGTGGGCCCTCAGTCTAACACTTTTATTATCTGGAAAGGCCCTCCATGCATTTTCCAAAATGAATACATAGAACCTTTGGGACTATGATAAAGTTAAAGATGTGCTGCTAAAGCTTATGAAGTGACTGCTGATGCATATAGAATGAGATTTTGGGGCTGGCCCGGTGGCGCTGAGGGTTGAGGCGCTGGATGCCACACCTTGCGACACGGGTTCGGGAACAAGCCCAGGTTGCCGGGGGTCAGCAGGGGAGGGAGAGGATCAAGCATCCGGAGGACAGCTGTCCTCTCCTCGGAGGGTGGGGGGTTCCTGCTCAGTGCTTGGCTGGCCTCTGGTGGAAGCTGGAGGCACAGCAAGCGCTGGAGCCTAGAGAAGGGGTGGGGAGTGGCAGACAGTGGCAACGCCTTGACATAAGGGTGCTAGCCACTCCCTAGAACAGGGGAAAATGCCATTCAGCTCTGGTGGAGATGGAGCACCGGAGCTTGCCCTCGATTTGCGGCCACCCTCCTGGCACCCTCCCAACGACACCACGGAGAAGTTCGGTGTTGGGGCCCCTGCGTCCCTTGAGGTAAACCGCAGCTATATGTGTGAAGGAGGGTTGACTAGGTAGGAGCGGACCATAGAGGGATGACTTCTAGGTGCTCCTGAGGAGATCAGAGCTGGAGGGGAGAGGAGGAATAAATAGAAAGTAGAAAAAAAAAATGACATTTTATAGAGTTAGGAAACCGAAGGAAGCAAATTATATGGAAATGTGGGTACAGCTTTTCAGTTGACACGGAGCAGGAGATGCTCTCTGTCTCCAGGGACAGGCATCCAATGTGCTGGGGAGTGGGCCACAGACAGGGGGCCTGCAGGGTTAGTGGTAGTGAATGCTGTGCCCTGCATGCATGTCTGCAGCAAGGTATGCATCTATAACGTGTACCCAGCCCACAATGGTGCATATGCACCTTTGTGAGCTGTGGAAATGGGTAGAAGCAGGTCTCCAAAGAAATGAGATGTAGCATCTCAGCTGTGAGCTATCTGGGGTCCTCCTCTGGGGTTCTTCCAGATTCCATTAGTGACCATTGTAGGGTTTACTGCTGCTGGTCCACTAAAACCCCTGCTTGGGAGCACAGATTCATCCAAACCAGACAGTTTAAAAAAACCTGATCCATCACAGTTCCACCAGGTGGCCCTGGCCACAGACTGGTCTTTCGCCAAGTTCATTAAGGATAGTAACACCACCCTTGAGGAATTTAGCAACAAGTTCCTTGCCATTTGCAACCTCCTTATTCCCCTTAAGCAAAATTAGGGTAAAAGGTAACAGCCAGGAATGGATCTCCCCTGATATCCTGAAACTCATGAGGGAAAGAGACCGTGCCTGGTTCAAAATACAGGAAACAGAAGCTCCCCCTCTTTCTCCAACTTTATAAAACTCTCTGTAACAAATGCAAATCCGCTGTCCAGTCTGTCAAAATCTCCTACCTCATTGAGAAGCAGCGCAGCTCCAGGGGAAACCCTAAGCATACTTGGAACATTCTAAACAACCTTATCGGTAGAGGGCAAACTAATGAACAGTTCAGCCTTTCCTCCAGTGGGCGTACTGCCACTGATCCTGTTGAAGTTGCCTCCCTCTTTAACAACTATTTTGGTGTTCTCGACGAATACAAGCCCACCCAAGCTCTTTTCCCCAGACCCCCTCCCAAACCCCCACCCAAGTTTCTTTTTTTTGTTACCTCACCCCCTCCGAAGTTGTAAAACTCATCAAGGCCCATGACCCTAAGCCCTCCATAGGGCTTGACAAAATTGATTACAGGGTCCTCAAATTGGTCTGCAGATCCATTGCCATTCCCCTCACCAATATTCTCAGCTACTCCCTCTGCACCGGATCCTATCCACTCAAATGGAAATACACCATAATCAAACCCCTCCACAAAACCGGGCCCAAAGATGACATCTCCAATTTTAGACCCATCTCCCTTCTGGCCCCTCTATCCAAAATGTTAGAGAAAATTGTGCATAAGCAAACCTCTGAATTTCTCGAAGTGTATGAACTTCAGACAGAAGCCTAGCACGGGTTCAGGTCCAGCCACAACACTGAGATCGCTCTTATCAAATTTACCAGCTTTATCAATAGAGCAATCGATGAAGGACTTTATGCCAGGTTGGTTTTTGTTGACCTCACAAAAGCATTTAACCTTTTAGACCACAATGTCCTATTATCCACCCTAGCCGACCTTCACTTTTTTCCAGATGTCATCAACTGATTCTAAAACTACCTTAGCCTCAGGTTCTACCAAACCATCATAAATGGTGTCCAGTCCAACCCCTGCTCCATAAGGTTCAGAGTACCCCAAGGGTCCATACTGGGTCTTCTCCTTTTCTCCCTGGTTGTCAGTTCTCTTCCCCAAATCTGCATGAACACCGAACTCATCCTGTATGCCGCTCCTTACTCAAGCTGCAGAGTGATTTCAATAGCTTCCACTCTTGGTTCTTGTCCATGGGGCTTGTACTAAATGCAAAAAAAAAACAAAAAAACAAATCATGGTTTTCTCCAGCCTGCAGAAACCACTCTCTCTTGATGTCACAGTACTAGACAATACAATTTAAAGACTCAGCAAATTTAGATACCTCGGAGTACTTCTTGACAGTCACCTCAACTTTGATTCACACATAAATCAGCTAATTAAAAAAACTCACCAACAGCTAGGCTTGCTATACAGAGTATAGCCTAGAGTGCACAGGTGTCTGTACTGGCTAAACACTCCTGCTTCTCTTTTTTAACCACATAGCTTGTTTATATTGCACTTTTGTTTTGCGAAACAGTGGTATCTTCTGGTGAGAGAAATTGGGCTCAGGTTGCCTTGGTAACTGTGAGACTCTCCAACTCTTAGTGTGTGCATCACTGTCCTGCCCAAGGCAGTCTGGTAAGGTGGAGGTGCCACCATAGCCTGCGAGTACTTGCATCACTAAATTCGCAGCTCCTGTAGTCTGTTGCATGCAAAGGTAGTGCACCAAGCCCCTAAGACCACCGCATGAGGTGGCAAATTTGATGATTATTGTATTTTGAGCATTTTATCGTTGTGTGGTGAAGGGACTACCAGAAGTGACATCACACTGCTGGTGGCCCAAACACCATTTATTGGGAGCCCCACGTGAGCGGGAGAAATCTAGCCTAGAGTGCACAGGTGTCTGCACTGGCTAAACGCTCCTGCTTCTCTTTTTTGACCACACAGCTTGTTTATATTGCACTTTTATTTTACGAAACAGCGTTATCCTCTGGTGAGAGGAATTGGGCTCAGGTTGCCTTGGCAACTGTGAGACTCTCTGTCTCTTAGTGTGTGCATCACTTTTCTGCCCAAGGCAGTCTGGCAAGCAGGAGGTGCCACCATAGCCTGCGAGTATTTGCACCACTAAATTCACAGCTCCTGTAGTCTCTTGCATGCAAGGATAGTGCACCAAGCCCCTAAGACTACTGCATGAGGTGGCAAATTTGATTATTATTGTGCTTTGAGCATTTTTTCTTTTTAAGTTTACTATACTTTTTGCCCCTTGGTCGCCATTCCTTCAGCACCGCCCCCTAGCACCCACCTCGTTTCCCTTGTGCCTTACCTCCAGGATACCCCCGGCTTGCCCCCCAGAGTGGGGCCACAGCATCTTACTAGGCCCGTCTATGACAGGGGAAGGTGTCGGCTACTGCCGACATTGCCTCCCTGGCTTCCCCTCCATGGCAGGGTTCAGGGCCTGGAGATGCCATCCGTGGAGCCATATTAGGTCGAGGAGAGGCAGAGATCAATTGAGGCCAGGCACTGGGGGCGGCTGCCATCCTCGGCAGCCAATGAGTAGTTTTTCTGTTTTTTTCTTGGGCCGGGGACGTGCAGTGACAGCCAGTGTCCGCCCAGCCCCACAGAACATTCAGGTGCCGCTACCAGGGGTCAGTCAAGCACCGGATACACTCCCCACCCTCTCCCCGGAGAAGGAGAGTCATCCTCAGGATACTCCATCCTTCTTCCCCCAGCCAGCCTTCCGACGCCCCGGGTTCATTCCCGAACCTGGGTCGCCTGCGTCACAAGTGGAAATCCAACCGCTGCGCTGACGGACTGGCCTTGTATTTTGAGCATTTTATCGTTGCATGGCAAGCAGACTAAAGTGATGTCACACTGCTTCTGGTGGCCCAAACACCATTTATTGGGAGCCCCACGTGAGTGGGAGCGAGCGTGAGCTGGGTGAGTGCGTGTTTCCGCGTGCAGAGATATGCACATCTCAGCATGTGACAGCTGTGTCTGCTGGGGAAGCTGGGGTGTGGGGACACAGATAAAAATATGGTGACACCAGCAAGTAAACATAAAAAATCTTGATATCTTTGGTCTACTCTTTTTTTTCGCTGCCCCACTCTGTCACGGCTTTAATAGTGGAGGGCCCTTTCAAAGAGTGCTGCCATTGCCACATGTTTTGCTCAGAGAAACCCAACTCTGGGTTTATCTGTGACAAATGTTTGTTGATTAGCACTCTTCACAATGAAATAGCAAGACTTTTGAGTAGCAAGGTAGTTAGCAACAAAACTGAAATGCTAGAGAATTTCATTGACAACATGGTTAGTCAATTAGAATCACCACCTACCCCCACTGATCCAAAAGTGGTCACAAGAACCCAAGCTGACTAAATAGGTCAATCCTAGCCTGTCGTAGAGGAATGGGCACTAGTGACCAAAAATAATAGGAAACGTAGAGGGGGCCAGATTCACGATAGCACTCCAATAGTGCTATGTAATAAATTTGACCCTGTAACGCCCACGGACACTGTTACTGACAATGATGAGACTCCTGCAAGCCCAGCACACCTAACTTGTCAGCACATAGGAAAACCTAATGTACTTTCTAATAAACCCGACGCACTCTCAGATGAAGTAAATAACCTTCCCCCTTCAACCAATCCCATGTATGGAGCTCCCAAAGAGGCCATATCCGACACGAATCCCTGCTCTCATTTAGCAACCAGCCCTCCACTCCAGACAAGACAAGTATACGTACTGGGTGACTCTATCATTAAACAGTTTGATAGAACCATTTGCAACCCAGACAAATTCAGCCATACTTGCTCTAGCTTCAGCATGGCCAAGGTAGCTGATATCACCACCATGATTCCTGACATCCTTAAAAATGCAGGAACCAGCCCCCTGGTTATCATTCATGCAGGCACCAATGACATATGGCATACCAACCCAGACCGACTTAAACAAGACTATGTGGCACTTAACAATCTACTTGTCAGGAGGGGCTGCACAGTATGTTTTTCTGAAATCCTGCCTGTCCCTAGAGCCACTGAAACCATCTCACAGGGCATCAAACAGATAAATGAATGGCTTAGGAAATGTTGCCTAAAACAGGGCATCCCATGCATTACCCACTGGGAGAAGTTTCTTGATAAAACCCCTGTTTTTTGCTGGGATGGACTGCACCTCAACAGGAGGGGCAGCACCTTACTGGGGAAATCCCTTTGTACTGTGATAAAAAAACATTTAAACTAAATAAAAGGGTGGAGATTGGGATCTTACCCAAGTCTCTTACATCAATACCCCTCCCTAGCACCTGTAAAATCCTAGCACTAAATGCAAGATCTCAACTTAATTACATTAGCTGAACTGGAGGCTAGAAGTAAGCTATTAAACCTAGGTATTATAGTTGTAACCAAAACTTGGTGGGGCTCTTTTTCATCTTGGATCAAAGATTTTCAAAGCTACAAATTATATCACAGATAGAACTGGCAAACAGGGAGGTGGGATCTGTATATATGTAAGAGAAGATATCCCTTCTTATGAACTTCATTATCAAACCAATACATAAAGCATTTGGGTAAATGTGCAGTTCAAGGGACAACCACCGATTACTATAGGAAACTGATATAGGCCTCCATCTTCAGATTCAAACTATACAACTGAGCTCCTACAAGACATTGCCAACTTATCTGATAATGGAGATGTAATAATTCTAGGGGATTTTAACATGCCCAGTATCAACTGGAATTCCCTTACCAGCAGCTGCGAGCATGAAAAACGTTTTATATCAACCGTTACTGATACCAGTCTTACCTGACTTATCACTCAGCCTGCTAGAGGTAATAACATCCTAGATCTTTTTGTTACCAACATAAAATATAACATTTCTAATATTCATATTTTTAGATCCCTTAGGTAGCAGTGATCACTCCACTATTCGACATAGCCAGTGAATGCCTTTGCCTAAAAAAAAAAAAGAAAAAACAACATGCAAAAATTATGACAAAGCGAATTTCAAAGAAATCATTAATATTCTGACCAAGATCCCCTGGGAAAACACTTTGCTCCATCTTCAGTGAATGATGACTGGATGAAACTCAAAACTATCATTCAAAATCTAGAAAAAACCTATGTACCAACCAAAAATAAATATAACAAGAAAGGGAGGATACCTAGATGGCTCAACAAATCAATTAAAACCCAAATTAAACAAAAGAAAAGATTATTTAAAAAGCTAAAAAACCTGTCATGCAGAGGCCGGAAACACCATTTACTCCAAATACAAAACAACTTTAACTACCCTAAAACATATGATTAAGCGCACCAAAGGTAATCTTGAATTTAAACTGGCACACACAAAAGACTGTTATAAATCATTATATTCTTATCTTAATAGTAACAAGCATTTGTCAATGCTGAACGTTCGCTTGCAGGTATTTGCAGTGGTGTTTGGTACGTATGGTGCTTTACCCTAATGGCCTGTGCGATTGCTGGTATTTGCACAATAAATTTTCAGCATGACCTTTTTGTTACCCCCATTGTGCGCTACATAGGCGAAAACACGTTTTGGGCAGGATGTGAAAAATGACAGCTGTACTGCTCATAAGGAAGTGTGGTAAAATGGCAATGTTGAAAATCTGGAGTGGAAATATTGAAAATTCGCAAAGCTACGAGCGTGCGTGGGAACTGTGCATCGCACGCTCGTAAAACAGTCTTTGTTAGGAATTTTTTCAGCAAATTTTCAAAATTGCCATTTTAAAACCTTTGTTAATGAACAGTGTCACTGTGATTTTCTTACTGTGTCCCATACATTGATTTCGCACACCGACTGCGCCATTGTGCGCTACATGGGTGGAAACACGCTTTGGGCAAGATGTGAAAAATGACAGCTGCACTGCTCATAAGGAGGTGTGGTAAAATGGCAATGTTGAAAATCTGGAGTGAAAATATTGAAAATTCGCAAACTTACGAGCGTGCATAGGAACTGCGCAATGAATACTCGTAAAACAGTCATTTTTAGGAATTTTGTCACCAAATTTTCAACACAGCCATTTTAAGACCTCTGCTCATGAACAGTGTCACTGTGATTTTCTTAATGTGTCCCATACATTGAGTTCGCACACCGACTGCGCCATTGTGCGCTACATGGGCGGAAACACGTTTTGGGCAGGATGTGAAAAATGACAGCTGTACTGCTCATGAGGAGGTGTGGTAAAATGCCAATGTTGAAAATCTGGAGTGAAAATATTGAAAATTCGCAAACCTATGAGCGTGCGTGGGAACTGTGCAATGCACGCTCATAAAACAGTCATTTTTAGGAATTTTTTCACCAGATTTTCAACATTGCCATTTTAAAACCTCTGCTAATGAACAGTGTCACTGTGATTTTCTTACTGTCCCATACACTGAATTCGGACAGCGACTGTGCCATTGTGTGCTACATGGGCGGAAACAGCTGCACTGCTCATAAGGAGGTGTGGTAAAATGGCAATGTTGAAAATCTGGAGTTAAAATATTGAAAATTCGCAAACTTATGAGCGTGCATAGGAACTGCGCAATGAACACTCGTAAAACAATCATTTTTAGGAATTTTCTTAATGTGTCCCATACATTGATTTCGCACACCGACTGCGCCATTGTGCGCTATATGGGCGGAAACACGCTTTGGGCAGGATGTGAAAATGACAGCTGTACTGCTCATAAGAAGGTGTGGTAAAATGGCAATGTTGAAAATCTGGAGTGGAAATATTGAAAATTGCAAACCTACGAAAGATGCGTAGGAACTGCAACGCATGCTCGTAAAACAGTCATTTTAGAATTTTTTCAGCAAATTTTCACATAGCCATTTTAAGACCTCTGCTAATGAACAGTGTCACCGTGATTTTCTTAATGCGTCCCATACATTGATTTCAGACACCAACTGTGCCATTGTGCGCTACATGTAGGAAACACGTTTGGGCAGGATGTGAAAAATGACAGCTGTACTGCTCATAAGGAGGTGTGGTAAAATGTCAATGTTGAAAATCTGGAGTGAAAATGTTGAAAATTCGCGAACTTACGAGCCTGTGTGGGAACTGTGAACTGCGCTCGTAAAACGGTCATTTTTGGAATTTTGCACCAAATTTTCAACATCGGGTTTTGGGACCCCTTCTCATGAATATTGTCACTGTCATGGTGTGATTCAGGCCGAAGGGTGATTTCGGCGCAGTGACTGCGAAATCACCTCTCGGCCCTATCGCCATGACAGTGACATCATTCATGAGAAGGGGTCCCAAAAACCCCATGTTGAAAATTTGGTGCAAAAATTCCAAAAAATGCCTGAGATATGCAATAAAGTTGAAAACCCCTTATCTAGCCCATTATACAGCTTACCGGCATTTCCTCAGTTCGTGGTCAGCTTTGAAGAGTGCAGACGTGTTCCCGGTCCACCAAAGATTGTCACGCCGAGCTCTGGAGGTAAGTATGGGGTGTGGGGAGGCTGGGTGTGCAGTGGATGGGTGCGGGTTGTGGGAGGGGGGACTGGGAGAAGCGCTGTGGGACTGTTTTTGGTTTACAGGTCAAAAAAAAAAAAAGACTATGTGGGATGTTTGCCACGCTGGGGTGGGCTCCCAGCATGGCAGAAGGATGGCTGGGGGGGCCGAGGAGCCGATGGGGGATTGGGCACCCCCGTCAGCAAACAATGCGGGACGTTTGCCACACTGGGGTGAGCACCCAGCGTGGCAGAAGGATGGCTTGGGGCCGTGGAGCCAAGGGGATTGGGCACCCCGTCCGCAAACAATCGCGGACGTTTGCCATGCTGGGGTGGGCTCTCAGCGGCATCAAAGATTTGGGGCGGCGTGACGCGGTGCTCTGTATGACAGCGGTGGTTTTCTTTGAAGCGAAGACCACCGCTGTCATACACAGCTCCAGCACCCATTGGTGCAGGACCGCCACGCCTGCTCAACGGAGCACTGGATTGAAAGGGAGAGGCACACCTCCAAAGTGTGATACTCTCCCAAAATGTTCCTTGTGCATGCGCACAAGTGAACGTAAAAAGGATAACACCAGAAAAATAGGTCCATTAATTCATAATGGCACAAGTTGGCAATCCGACAGTTATACTGCCAACCTTTTTAACACCTATTTTTGTTCATTTTTTCCTAAAAAAAAAATACTATCATACCCCACTAAAACACTCCAATAAAATTCCATCCCCTGCATATACCATAACAACCTCAGATATACTCTCAGGCCCAGATATTCAAAATTGCACCAAAGGCCGGTGCAAGTCCGGTGCAGTGCAAATCCAATGCACTGTGGCACAACAGGAGCCATGTTCAGGGGTTGCGCTGGCAGCACTGTGCCAGTGCAACCTGGCTGAATATGGCAGAGTTGTGCCATGGCACAGAAAGAGAAGCCCCAGGACAACCGTTGGAGCAGTGCAACAGAGCAACAAAAGGGGGGCACGGCACAGAGAGGTGACCCAGGGACAGAGCCAGGGAAGCACAGTGATAGGCCACAGGAGGCCACCACCAGCTGGGCAGAGCAGGGTGAACACAGGCACCCAGACCCCCACCCCAGAACACAACAGTGGCACAGACAGTAGACAACAGGAGGTGCCAGTGGTGAATGGAGGGCCACCAAGGGGGCTCCCCCTACAGGCTGCAGGCCGTGCCCCCTACACATCCAGACCAGAGCAGGCCACACTCAGGACCATGCAGCCAAGCACACACACATGCCACACACCCCTGACAGCCGCCCCATGGGCACTCCAAGGCACAGCCACCAACCAAGGGGAGGGACACCATCACAGTGGGACACACCACAGCACACAGCAGTGATTCACAGAAGCACAACATGCACCCTGACACATGCACACCACATGGACAGGCACTGGGCCACTGCAGCATGGCTCCTCATGCCACCTGCAAAGCAGAAACAGACACAGGCAGGTATGTCAAAAGATATATATATATATATATTGAAAAACGCAACTGTGTACAATAGAAGGGTGTGGGGGAGGGTAGAAAAGCGAGGGAAGGGGATAGGGAACAGGGACTGTACAGTGGAAAGGAGGACTGAAGGGGAGGTACCGCTGGGGAAACAGGGGAATTCAGGGTCCCAACTAGTGGTGGCCATGGCCTGCTGCTACTTGCAGTCTTCGCTGCCTTCTGTCTGCCAGCAGCATCCTGCAGACCTGCAGCACTGCCTCCATGGTTGTTGAGGTGATCAAAATAATGTGGCGGAGCAGCCAGCAGTAAAGTGGCCTCCTGCACTGCTGCTAGACACCTAGGACAAGGGACAGGACAGGTGATCAGTGCATTGTCCCAAGGAACCATGCCCATCCACAGCGCACAATGGGCAATGAGAACACACAGCCCCAGAGGGCCAGTACAGGCCATCCACAGGGGGGTGGGCCACCTGCCAACAACGCAGCACACCATGACAGTGCACAGCGGTGGTCCCCGCCACACAGTGGCCACCCAACTATGCTATGGCAGTCACATGGCACAGTGCTCCGGCAGCACCACAGCAATGTTAGTGGCAGCCGGGCACACACCCACCCCACCAACAGCTGGCACACGTGTCCAGTGGATGCACTACAGTGTGACACACACAGCTGCCATGGCACATGGCAAAGGCGGCCATGCCCGCACCCACACCCCTGCCTCCCCTCACGTACAGTGCGAAGGACCATGTCAGTGCCTACCTGCTGTCTGTGGCCCCACTGGTGCTGGAGCCACTCCTGCCCCACCATCCTGGCCTGCTGCTGCCTGCCATCCTGCCACCACTGCTGCTGCTGACCTCCTCCTATTTTCAAGCCCTGGGAATGGAACATAGACAGGTACATGTCAGTAACCAACCACAGCAGGTGCCCACCACTCCCACCCCTGTGCACAGGGTGAGCCCCTGCCCAACATGTCCTGCACAGCGGCATTGCAACGCAAGTGGCGGCGGGTGTTGCCACCCTGCGATGTGCATGATGGCAGTGCACTGCCTTGCAGGGCATGCCAGACAGCCTAGCCAACACCACAGTACAGCACCAGGGCACACATGCAATATGGGCCTACTCACCTGGCTGTGGCACAGCCCCACGCCTGACACATGCCTTCAGCCTCCTGAGGTGCTCTGGGTCCCTCCTTGCCAGGTCACCATAGTGGTGGCAACACTGCTCTCCCATCCTGGCTACCCCTGTGCGCTGCTGCAGTGTGGCAGCAATGCCCTGCCACACCACTACCTGGAGCTGCTGCAGGGTCACCTGGATGAATTGTTGGGGTGTGTGGGGCTGGACGCAGGTGACCAGGTTGACCAGTTTCACCTGCATCCAGTCTGCTGCCCATGGTGCTCTCTGTTGTGCCATGCTGCAAGTTGTAGCCAGTGAGCAAAATGGTGACAGAACGCACGTGGCCACAGCATGCGCCAGATGCGTGGGCCAAGGGGACATGCGCTGTGTCCGCCCATCACACAGTCTCAGAGATGTGCAGCATGGGCGTGGCTAGGTGGGGTCACGGGTGCGGGGGTCACCCAGGGCCAAAGGTCACTGCAGGGATCAGGGTTTGGCTGCCACACAGTGTGCACATGCGCAGTAGCAGGCCTGTGCACCATGTGCCATGGCCCCCATCGCGCAGTCTGTGCACAGTGCGTGGTTGGTGACATTAAACCATCTGGCGCATGCATACTGTGGTCCTGTGCACCGCGTATGCATGCACATTGTGCTGCGACTTGCTCTGGAGCAAACTCATTGCACATGGAGCAAAATCGAGATATTCAACCACCACATGCAAATGAGCTCATCAGCCAATGCGTGGCACACTGGGGGAATTAGCATGTCATTACCATTGGACCAAAGCTCATTTGCATGCGATATGCTATAAAAGCACCATGGATCAGCATAGGCCATGGACCGGTATTGCATCCTTTCGAGGGAAGTTGTGCATGCTGCTGTAGCACACTGGGAGCAGCCAGCACAGCAGGGGGGGATGGAACAGGGTGCTGCTGCCACTGACCCACTGTTCTGTCCATGTCCACAGGAAGTGATATGTTGGAAGGTGAGGAGGGTGAGGAGCATGGGCCTGCTCGCAAGTGCAAGCCCAGTTTCACTAAGGCAAAGACAGAGGCCCTGTTCGAGGCCTACCTTGACAGGGAGCCCCTGTTGAGTGGTGCCACGGGCACACCATAGGCCAGGGCTGGGGCTTGGGTGGAGGTGGCGGCATGTGTGAACCAGCAGGGCAGCCTCAGACCAGCGCTCAGTGCAGGAGTGCGGGAAGGAGGCGGACACAGACAAGAGGTGCATCAAGGAGAGGGTGGCAGCCATCCGTGCCTCCTGGAATGTCACTGGATGGGGACCTGCAGCTGCGCCACCGCCCATAGCACAGGAGGAGTTGGTGGCAGCCACCATGCACTGCAGCATGGTGGAGGGTGTGTCTGGCGGCGAATTCCAGATGGGTGGCAGCCCATCACTGCATGGTAAGTATGTCAGCCACGCACAGCTGGGGGCATGGAGGGTGTGGACACAGACGTGCTGGTGTGCGTGCATGCGGCCAGCATGCCTGTCATGTGTATGTTTGTGCACCAACGCGCATGCCACACTACAGGGCACAGGCAGTGGGGGGGGCACATGTGGGCAATGCATCACTAACATGTCTCTCTTTCTCTTGCAGCACCAGCATGCCTCCATGTGGATGATGGGGCAGCGGTGGCAGCAGCCAGGGCCACTGGACTGGCCCCCTGAGGACCAGCCTTCCACCTCCATGGGCATCCGAGGGCCTGACAGGCTGTAGCTCACCACCGCCGTGCAGGCGGATGTCCTGGACCTGGGGTTGGACGAGGCCCTGGATGTGTTCCTGCAGGATGGCAGCCTTGGGGTCCTGTGCGCAGGGACACAGATCGGGGTGGGGTCTGACACCGATGATGACGTAACACTCATCCTGGACAGCATGGCCACCATTGTGGGGGAGATGCCCCTTCTGGCCACTGACACAGGCAGCACGCCCAGTGCCCTGCTGGCGGTGGAACAGCTGCCCGCCACCACTGCAGGCGCAGCTGTGTGCACTGCTCAGGCTGTGCCCTGCGGTGGAAGTGGTACTGCCGCGCAGGTGCTGGGTGGCGTGCAGCAGCCGGACGGACAACAGCAGTGGGCTGCGGGTGCCACCGGGCAGCCGGACACAGGATCCACCGCCGGTGCACCTGCCATACCCTATCCCCCTGCAGGCCCTACTGTGCAGCATCCACCCGAGAGGGGCCTGTGCAGCATGGTCAGTCACCACATGGAGCCCCAGGATGCCGAGCCGCTGGCTGAGCACACCCAATTGCTGCGAGAGTCCATTCAGCAATAGGTGCTGCTCACAACTGGGGTGCACGCACTGCGCACAGAGGTACGCCAGTTAGCCAAGCAGCAGGAGAGGGGCACTATGAAGATCCTGGTGGGGATGCAGCGCATGCAGGAGGCCATGACTGCCTCCCTGGATTGCATTGCCACTGCAATCTCAGATGGCCTTGTGCTGCTGGCTGCCACAGGGCATGACCAGGCACAGATGACCCCCCCGCAGTGCACAATCCACCCCGCGTACCTGGCATTGGGCGACCCCTGCACAGTCGATGCTGGGCTCAGATGTCGGCATCCCAGGCATGCCCGGGGCTGGCGTTTGGGCGCCTCGACACACCCGCATGGACACGGTCGTGATCCTGCAGTTCCACCCCTGGGGAGCTGTTGCACACCCCCCATGGATGATGTGTAGTCTGTGGCTGCCGATCGGCCCAGGCATGGCTGCCCCCGTGTCTGCAGTGGCCAAAGTTCTGTGCAGCAGACCTGATGTGTGGCCCACCCTGTCTGCAGTCTGCAGCTGCTGCCCAGTGCGTGTGACAGCAGTCCTGCACTAGTTGTGCCTGTGCACCGGTGTGATGCATCTGATCCATGCCACATACCCACGCCTGTGTGTGTGGGTGCATATGTGTGTGTGTGTGGGGGGGGCTGTGCGGGGTGCTGTGTGTGGTTGTGTGTGGGTGTGTGCCCCTGTCACCCTTACCCCTGCTTCCCGCCTCAGTGTGTGCATGCCCATTGCCATGCATGCCCCTGCATGTGTGCTCTACCTGTTTGTGTGGCCTAGTATTTCATACCACCTACCTGTGTGCACCAAAGTGCTCCCGTGCTATGGTGTCCCTGTGCCATCTTGCCTGCTGGATCAGGTGGGGATCCCTCTGCCCAGGGGGTGGCTGTCCACCCCCTCCAGCCCATTGCCTACATTGTCCCCACTACTGTCACCCTCATCAGCCTCGACAGCTATCCCACGGTCAATGACCATGTTGTGCAGTATGCAGCAGGCCAGGAATAGGCCATAGGCTTTTGAGTGGCTGTACTGTAGGGCACCGCCTGACCTATCTAGGCAATGGAACCATGCTTTCAGCATGCCAAAGACTCTCTCAATGATGTTGTGCATGCTGGCGTGTGCCTCATTGTAGTGTTCCTCTGCTGAGGATGACAGGTGCCGGTAGGGGGTGAGCAGCCAGGGCCACAGTGGGTAGGCAGTGTCCCCTCTGTGGATAATGACATGGTTAGCCCTCAGCTATGCTAGGCTGCGCCCCTTGTGTGTCCCTACCACCCACGCCAACATGCACACCCTGCCCTCCCCCATCCCCTGGTATGCTTTGCCCATCGCCCCTTGCCTGTGCCATACTCACCCACTAGGAGGCCCGTGGGGATATCCCCACATTCAAACCTGTGGCACAGTGCAGCGCAGTGCCAGATGAATGCATCATGTGCACTCCCAGAGTGTGTGGCACAGACATTGGTTATGCACCCCATGGCATCGTACACCACCTGGCAGTTGACACTCGGGCTTCCCTTCCTATTGATGTACGCCACACCATCATGGCCAGGTGGCATGTGGATACCAACGTGGGTGCAGTAAATGGCCCCAATCATGCCAGGCATACGTGCTACCCTGTGGAAGTTCTTCATGGTTGCTACACACTCTGCCTGTGTGCTTGGGAAATGGATGTATTCTGACGCACGTGAAGGCAGAGCATTGAGGAACCGTGTGAGGAGGCGGAACGTGACCGACTGGGTTATACCTATAATGTCTCCTGTTGGTCTCTGGAAGGTGCCCGTGGTGACCAGGCACATGACGGCTGTCACCTTCATCTCCATGGGCATGGCGTGGTTCCGTCTGTTGGGTGCCTGCATCTCCTCACTGCACAGCTCACAGAGCTGCCTCAGAATGGCCCTGCTCAGGTGATACTGGCCCACAATCTTCATGTCACTGTACTGCTCGAAGGTGATGCGACTGCGGTACCAGCTGTGTCAGGCATACCGCCGATGGGCCCTTCCACAGCCACGTCGCTGTTCCTGCTGCCCCCTCACACCCCTCATTATGGCCTCCATCATGAAGGGCGCACTATCCATGGCCCTTGCTGTCTTATATCCCCCTGGGTGGTTGGCTGCTGCGGGCTGTGTGCCACCCTCATACACTGCCTGGCAGTGTGTCTGCCTGTCTGTCACACTCTCTCTGCCCCTGTCTCCCTCTCCATTGCCACCTCTGTCCCTCTTCCTCTGTGTCTGCCTTGGTCTGTCTGTCTCTCACTCTCGCTCTCTGTCTGTCTTTCTTTGTCTCTCTCTCTCTGTCTCTCTCACACTCCCTCTCCCCTGGCGCAAGTGCTTTCTGTGTGCTTGCGCCCTGTATTTACAGGAATAAGTCTGCTAGGTGCATCTCTGATTTGCTCCGTGCTTGAGCCATGGTTCCGGGTTGAATATCGCACCGCTGGATATTTGCGGGCACGGGTCCCACCCCACGCCTGCATTCATTATAGTTGTGCACTGACGCAATGGGATTTGCGATGCGCACTGGCTCCCACTGAATATTGCCATCCCTTTAAAAATAATTTTTAATGCTAGCCCAGTGGCAATGAGGCACTGGACGCCTTACCGCATGCTGTGCCGGCAACCCGTGCTCGGGAACACGCACAGGCCGCCGGGGGTTGGCAGGGTTGGAGAAGGATTGAGCATCCATGGGACTGCTCTCCTTCTCTGGGGAGGGGGAACATCAGTGGTCAGCGCTCTACTGGCCCCCGGTGGAAACTGGGGGGGCACTGCGCCGATGCTGCAGATTAAGGGGCACAGATGGGGCAAACGCTTGGGAGGAGTGCGTGCGGACGCGTGAGTGTTCCCTCCATTAGCATCAATGCATGCCCCTCCCTGTAGGGGAAACCAAGAAGAAAAATTCCCTTGGCAGCATGAAGGCTGCCTGACGGTGCCGCCATGGACATGCCCAAGTTAGCTCCCTCCTGGGCCTGCCCTCCAGGTCTCCACAGTGGTGGAGCAAGTACCTGCTGTGATGCAGCCTGGAAGGGCTGAGGTGGGGAGGTCTGAGCTCTGGCTGCATCCAGGGCAGCAGCCGTGAAGGTTGACTGGATGTGGGGAGGGGGGGAACCAAAGGTACAACCCCCCCCCCCCGCAACCGAGGTAAGAATAATAAAAAGAAAATTTTTTTAATAAATCCCTAAATGACTCTAAATTCCATCAGACTGGCTAACTGCAACAGTCATCCCAATATTCAAAAAGGATAATAGGTCCAACGTTCAAAATTATCACCCAGTCAGCTCAACGTCCATCATCTGCAAACTTATGGAAAGGATAATTAAATCATATCTTGAAAAAGAAATGGCTGAGCTCAAACTCTCTGACATCTCACAGCATGGATTTAGATCTGGTTACTCTTGTACCACTAACCTAATATCTTTTTATAATCACGTAGGCCAAGGCCTGGATAACAATACATCAATGGATGTCATCCTGCTGGATTACAGCAAGGCATTTGATAAAGTCCCTCACTGGAAACTTTAAAAAACTAGAAGCAATAGACTTTTCAACCTGCCTAACTAACTGGGTCAACGAATGGCTTTCAAACAGGTCACAAAGGGTTAGTATTAATGGTACATTATCCAATCAGGGTTTAGTCAGTAGTGGGGTACCCCAGGGTTCAGTCCTGGGGCCAACATTGTTCAATATCTACATTAGTGATATGCAAATTGGTTCACATAATTGGCTCTCCAAATTTTCTGATGATTCTAAACTGGGAGGGAGAGTGGATACCCCACAAAACTTGGAAACTCTTGTTTCAGATCTCAACTCCATTGAATACTGGGCTCAGCAGAACAATATGGGATTTAATGTCGATAAATGTATAGTCTTGCACTTCGGATTAAAAAATCCCAGAAATATCTATCATCTAAATAAAACCCCACTCAAATCATCTTGCAGAGAGAGGGATCTAAGTATGTTAGCAAACAATAGGCTTTCCTCCACCAACCACTGCACTAAAGTGGCTAACATGACAAACGGTTTACTAAGACAAACATGATGTACATTTGTCACAAAAACTGAACAGTGTCTTATTCTATTATACCAGTGGCGGAGGAATAGCCGGTGCAGCCGGTGCATTCGCACAGGGGCCAATGCACTTAGAGGGACCCAGCATGCAGGGCGGGAAGGATTTACGGAAGTTCCTCTTGGTCGCTTGGAACAGTCCGTTTTTTTTTTTTTAATGTACTGTATGCACTGCAGTACTGTCACTTTAAGAGGTGAGCACTCATTAGTGACGGGGGCAGTCTTCAACAGAAACTATAGTTGATTGAGGCATGACAGGCGTCAGCACTTCAATAAGTCAGTGGCAGATAGTGGAATGGACCAGCTGGTGATGAAAGGCACGCACGGCCTGACTCGAGAGTGACGCACTGTCTGGGAGTGGGTCTCTTCATGCCAGCCAAAGTCTACCCTGTCGCCATTGTGATTCAGCGAGTGAGTCTTGGTCAGTCTTCTGCGTAACGATGCATCCTTCGAGCAGTCGAGTTGTCCGTGAGTCAATCAAACTAACTGCGAGTTCGGTGACAGTCAGCTTTGGAGTGGTGGTGGTGCCTGATTCTTATTTGAGCCTCCTGTAAGGTAGGATTTTAATGATTCTGAAGTGGTGTTGTGGCCATGCCAATAATGGCTTAAGTGTGAACAAAGTTTATTTACACCTCTAAGGATTTTCGTCAGTGAGAGACCCAGCTTAAATGTATCTGTGAAAGTTTTTTTAATCAGATAATGGACAGTGGACCAGTGTTTTGGTGCACTTAAGACTAGTTTGACTATTGTTGGTTCTGACTTGGCTGGCCTGGGAAAGAAGGTAATGGACTAGGGGTGTAATTTATAATAAATATTAAAATAAATGAAGAAAATGTGTTGAATTTGTAGTGGTAACTGTGATTTCTGTTTGTTGGTAGAAACTGTTACTTTACGACCGTTGTTGAGAAGCAGAAGGGTAGCATGGCTGCAAAATTTCTTATAAAACTTGTTTTTATTGGCATTTCTGAGAACCAAAACATACAGTTAGGAACAGAGAATAATCAACAGCACCTCAGGCAAAGACAAGGACTGTTGACAATTCCCTGTGTGACTCCTCTGTGACTTTTTTCTCTGTGTCCAGCATCTACAGTGTCTCTCCTCCTCAGTAAGGCTCAGCAGATGCAGAGCAGCAGAATCAAACCTCTTGACCTTATCCTCCTCCTCATGTCCTGCACCTTTCCCTCCATGGCTGCCACTGCAGCAGCCTGAACCCTGAAGTAGCCCACAAAAAAAAGATGGTGGGAAGGCTGGGGCAGGGGCTGCTGGTGGGGGGCTGGGGGTGCTATTGTGGGGTTTGGGGGGTGCTGTGGGGGGCCCCAAAATTTTAACATGCACTGGGGCCCATCTTTCTCTTCCTCCACCACTGCATTATACAGGGCCTATGTTAGACCATATATTGATTATGGGTCCCCTTTCTGGAGCCCACATCTCAAAGGTGACATAGCATGCCTGGAGCAGGTCCAGAGGCGTGCTACAAGAATGATTCCTAGATTCTCCTCCAAAAATTATCAATACAGACTAAAAGAAACAGGCCTCCATTCCCTACTCAATAGGAGGCATAGAGGGGCTATCCTATTCATGTATGGTCAAGTACCTTTTCTACCAATGCACTTGTAAATGTTTATTTTATATTGTTTAGTAACTCATCGGTGCTCAATTGTCCTAAATCTTGTCTCCTGTTTCCTCAATTTGTGATCTTTGTACTGTTTTGCCTTACATTTTATAACCTCTTTTCATATTTGTCCAAAAATGGATGCTTGTGAAAACAGGCAACTTTTGCTCACCTGCCTTTCCAGTAATAATAAATAAACTGAAACTGAAATAATTTGTAAAAATAAACAAAATATTGCAGGTAGTTGCCAGGCTTTCACAAGTCCTCTCCCCCCGAGGCAGTGTGGTCTGCTGGTTGGAGCACTGTTGGGAATCTGGAGATCACAGGTTCATACATTGCTACAGCCAAATACTGTGTGACCCTAAGCAAATCACTTAACCTCCCAATAATAAGGTCCACCCAGTCGTGGAAATGGAAAGAAGCAGTATACCACTGGAAATGAGATGTTGCATATCAGTTGGGCTATCCTGAGAAAAAATTCTAAAATAATGTTGCCAACAATCTCCAGCCATTTTGGTTTGGGTCCCCCTACCCACCCAGGCAGTAGTTAGAACACTGAAGGGAACTGAGAGATCACAAGTTCAAACTCTGCTACTGCCAAATACCCACTCTGTGAACCTGAGCAAGTTATTTAACCCTCTAGTCCACCTAGCTGCAGAAATGGGTAAAACAGTGACCAACTTGAAACCAGATGTTGCATCTCAGCTGGGTTATCCTGGGTAAATAAACTGAAAATATATATATTACTTGGAGTCACTGGACCTTTACAGACACATTTCATTGGCAGCTAAGTCTTTCTAGAAACTGTTTATCCACTAGCTAAACATAACAGTTTCGCTAATAAAAACTTGCATGCAAACATTAAGATATCGACCAATGCTTGCTATACAGTGACACCACTATTGCATGCCTCCAACCACTGAGACTGCTCCAGATTTGAAGGAGTTATTAAAAGTTATTTATAATGGTTTCTCTAGTTTGTTGGTGAGCTTCTTGAGTAGCCTGAGATAGTGCATGTCTGAGTCTACTGATTTATTAACATGGGACCAGCTGAGGCACTTACAGTTCTTTCTCTCCATTGTTTGTATGTGTTCCACAATACAGTATATGCACACTGCACCCATGTGATTGTATAAATGATTTATTAACATCAAGATTTATTAATTTCTTTGTAATCCATTCTGATTGCAAATGTATTCCACCTTGGGTGATAAGTTAAACCACCCAGGATGTATAGTAATTGATAACATTTTCCCACACCCAGGAGTCTGTTATTTTGTTTATACAAAGGTCTTAAAAGTAAATAAAAAGACGAAAGCAAAATTGGAAGTGTTCAATAATGGGAGTTAACAGTCCTGTGGTACAACCGGCCCGGTGGCACTGAGGGTTGAGGTGCTGGACACCACACCTCGCGCCACGCCGGCGACCCAGGTTCGAGAACGAGCTCGGGCTGTCAGGGGTCAGTGGGGGAGGAGAGGATTGAGCGTCCAGAAGAATGCTGTCCTCTCCTGGGGAGATTGGGTGGATGATTCCCTGGCACTGGCAACTCCCAGTGGAGGCTGGGGGTGCAATAGCTGGGGGATCACGTTAGTGATGGGTGAGAGCAACGGCGGACATCCACAGAAAGGGTGTGGGAATGTGCTCGGCCCGCCCTGGACATCATTGCACATCTGTGCTCCAGGGGGGAGGTGTTTCACATTAACAAACACATGAAAACACCTGTTGGCTGGGAGGAAGACATCACCTGCCTCCAACTCCAACACCGGACCCTGTCCACTGGAACTTCATCTCACCAATCACCTCTGCCTGAGGAGCATTAGAAGAGGGAGCACCGAGGAGTCGAAGGCAGCCCCGCTCCGGGGCGCATGAACCGGGGGATTCTCCAGAGGTGTGTCGCGGGTGAAAGGAGACTGAGAATACAGGTTGGGAGGGTCTCAGATAGGAGATGAACAGGCAGGCTGACCGATGGGGCCCCAGCCAGCAGCGACAGGAGGGAAAAATAATGATAAAAAAACCCAGTCCTGTGGTACAATTGGGCCAGTGAAGTCGCTGGATTTCAGCAAGGCTCTCACCCATTTCATAATTGCCATTTGAGAATGTGCCTCAAGTCCTTTCCCACCTTTTAATTACTATGTTATGACATATGGAAGTGTATTAACCATTGCATCTGCTGGTAGATTCCCCTTCTAATACTGGGACTGCATGCTCAATCGGGAAGGGGTGCCAAGGTGCAAGCAAGATGAATGACTTCATAAGCAAATGGCCATAAAATCCTACAGCAAGAGGAATTCCTTCAGTGACAAGATATATGTGTTTGCCCTTTAAAGAAAATTGCAGTGAAAGAGCAAAGCAAAATCAGGTCACCCTAAAGATGTTAACCAAACCACACACAAAAAAAAAAAAATGTGGTATACCTCATGAGTAAAGTGTGCATTTCTCACTTCGTTTATCGGATTTTTCCACAGCCAGCAGCCAGCAGCTGGAGCCTCCTTGGTCAACCGTTATGTTTAAGTAAGGGAGTTTTGCTACTCAAAGGTGTCAGCGGCCTCCCATCACACTGAGAGATAGCAATTGACAAGTAACTGAGGTTCTTGCAGTGCTCCCAGAATGATTTGGAAGTTTTCCTGTAACTCCAGGGCAATTTTCCTTTTTTCCCCCCCATAGATTGCATTAGTTCCTATATAAGCAGAATTGCTTTGTTTTCCTGTATAACCAATGCAAGTCTATGGGAACAATTTCCCTGGAAATGGCTCCATTTTCCAGTAAAAGACAGGAATCCCTGTAGATCTGGGAGCCCTGTTCTTGGAACAAAACAGGTATGAAAAGGGAAAGCTAAAATGAGGTATACTGAAACCCTTCAGTGCACTTTGAAGGTTAGTATATTTTGCAGTTTTCAATCCAAGCTGCAACTGTCAGGATTGATTTACAGGGTGCAGCACATGAGAAATACTGTGTCATGCTTACTCTCAAAAGGGCACTCAATCCACAAGTCATTTCAGGAGTCTGAAAACATTGGATTAAACTGAATTAAGGACAGCCCAGTACCCCCAAGATGGCAACTCCAGAAGTTGAACTCTAATGATCTTTTAAGAATCAATATTTTCCGTCGATTCCAACTTATGGGCCTGGGCTGAAGGCATTATGATCCTGTGGGAGCAAAGCTTTTGCCCAGGGGGCTAGCTGGAGTCACTGGACATGATGCCTGTGCACTCCAACCTTCCTCCCAAAACAGGAGAACCCAGGAGAAGTGGTGCTGCAGGCTCTAATCCTTTCTATCTTGATAGAACCATGGACTGCAGACAAACTGTTCAACTGTTTCCTTTGAGCCCAATCAAAAGGGTGTCTCCCTTTCCAAACAGTGCTTGTCTCATTGGTTTCTCAGTTGCTTCAGCCACTGCTACATACAAGCAGAACAGCAATTGAAGGCCTCTGTTGGAGCTCATGCCACCTAAGCAGTGGTGACCTTGGTGGCATCGCTCTGTTCAGTCCCTCTTTCAGAGATTTGAAGGGCTACTACCTAGAGTAGTGTTCACACTTTCACTAAACACTATGCTTTAGACACTTACTCTAGAAAACATGTAGATGTTGGACTGGCTGTGTTGCAAGGCCAGCTTTCCTACGGAGTCTTATGTTTCCATCCTCCCTAGTCCAGGGAACGTTTTCTGACTGCCTGCTACTGAAGAACTTGTTATACAGTGGCACCACTATTGTATAACAATTGTGTTAGCTAGATTACGGCATGTTGGGTAACATGCTCCTGTAATAGTTACCGACTGTACTGTCTGTATTTAATCATGGAAACCTTTGTATCATGTTCCTGACCACATGTTGTAGTTGTAGTGTTGCTCTTTCATGTAATCTCATATGTTTTTAATACTGTCTTATCTGCTTTGTATTGTATCTTTACCTATGATATGTATGCTGCTGTTTGACTGTCACTTCGTGGTCTGGGTTGTGGCTGGAAATGACAACACGAGAAACAAGCATGCAGCTAAAAGCAAAGATAGAGCCAAATGCAAGGTACTCACATACAGCAAACAGCAGCACGGCTGCATATCACCATAGGGTTCCAAAAACAGCATGTCGCAGTCAGGCTATAAGCAAAAATACTTTCTTTGCGCAGTTGCAACATGCCCCTTCCCAAGCAGCCAAACATTTTTGCGCTAACTCACGTGATTTCTCAAGGCTGAAAATGGTCCACTGAATCAGTCCACTTACCCGTTTATCAAAAACTAAATAAAATAAAGAACAAAGATTGTGATTCTGTGGAGAAGATTGATTCTTGGAAGATAGAAAATGTACCTACTGTAACTCCATATCTTCAAGACTGTCTTCTCTATAGAGTACCCCTCACCATCTGTCCATCTCCTGGACTCACTCCAGTTCCATGTATGTTGTCTGCCCCCTTCTTGAATGGGTATGAGCTGTGAGAACACTTGGGGCCCGATAGTGGAAAAGGGGCAAAGTGGAGTGCAAAGGTTTGCCCTGTGCTTAGCCATTGCCCATGACCCTGAGGATGCTATATTCAGTCAGATAGCACAGCGGTGCTATCCGACTAAATATAAGAACATGTCAGCACAGTGGTAAGTTGAGTAGTGCTGCCCTGACATGGATCCTGGATGTGCAGGAAACAGTGCCCCAAGACCCAGTATATAGCCAGCACCATGTAAATGATCCCATTGGCATTCAAGGCACTAAGGGGCCATATACATCCTCATTTGCATGGAAAGTGGTGGCAAGTTTACACCCCTTCTGTGGCCAGCCCCACCCACCCTGATCTCCCATCCCTGTTAAAATGAATACTTCCCTGGTGTCCAGTGGTCCTCCCTGTCCTCTGATCCCTGGTTCCATGAAAATAAAAGTGTTCCCTGGTGTCCAGTGGTCCTCCCTGTCCTCTGATCCCCAGTCCCATGAAAATAAAAGTGTTCCCTGTTGTCCAGTGGTCCCCCCACCCTCTGATCTCCAGCCCAGTACAAGTAATATATTCCCTGGTGTCCAGTAGTCCCCCCACCCTCCAATCACCATACCTGGTACAAGTACTGTATTGCCCAATGTCTGCTGGTATCCCCCAGTCCCCATACCCCTAGGTTTCCAGATAGTCACTAGTTTATAGTGGCACCCCCCACCCTCCAAAAGCATACCACGGTTTTGAAAAGGATGCTCCTAGCATATAGCACCCTCCCTGCACCGCGTACACTGGGTACACCATCCTGCCACCCCCCTTACTGGAATCACCTGCATCGTGGAGAACCCATATGACCACTGGCACAGCCCTTCTCTTACCACCATGACTAGTCACTGTATGCAGTGACAGTGAGCTGCATATTCCATTTACAGTATGCAGGATGTGCACACACCCTTTCATTGCATGCGTTGGGAGCTGAGGTGTTGAGAGGAGGGCTGTGTCAGTTGCCATATGGGCTCTCTGTGGTGGTGGTGGCAGTTCTGGTAAGGAAGGGTGGCAGGGCACTGTACCCAATGTGGGCGGTGTGGGGAGGGCACTAGATGCGAGGGACATCCTTTATGAAACTGCAGCAAGTTTTCAGAGGGTGGGGGGTGCCACTAGACACCAGTGATTATCTGGAAACCTACAGGGATGGGTATCAGAGGGTGAAGGGTACCACTGGACACCAAGGAATATATTAATTGTACTGAGAATGGTGATGAGAAGGTGAGGAGCACTGGACACTAGGGAATATGTTACTTGTATATGGATGGGGGTGGGGGATCAGAGGGTGGGGGGACCACTGGGCACCAGGAAATATATAACTTGTACCAGGGATGGTGATTGAAGGAAGGGGGGGTGCCACTATACACCAAAGAACAGGTGTGCTCCCCAACCGCCAACTTGGTTGTTGGCTGCAACGGCTCTGCCAGCCGTTAGAATGGCCTGGAATAAGTATGGCTTTTTCTCAGAGGTAATTGCACTGTGCATGGTGGCCTGTGCTAACCCTGCACTTGTCACTTTAAATATTCAATTGTTTTTATGGGTTACATGTGTGTTGTGGCTATTTAAGGAATGTAAGTTTGTTGTAACCATGTCTCCTGATGAAGTCTATTGGCGAAGTGCTGGGGTGAGTGGCTGGCCAATGGATTGGGGTAAGGCTTGATACCATTGTATATTTTAACACTTTGTATGACTTCAGGAGCTGTATCAATTTAGCAAGGAAGAGAGTTTTAAAGAGGTAGTATAGCACAGTGGTTTAAGGCTCTGAGCTACAAATCTGGAGACCTGGGTTTGAATCCCACAGCCCCCACTTGCATACTGTGTGACCCTGAGCAAGTCACTTAACTTCCCTGTGCTCCCAGGTTGCACCTGTAAACAAGCTTTAAGCTTAGTATGTCTCACCTGGTTAAACAATTGGAAAAAAAAAAGAGCACCTTTCCTGCTTTAAATCTTCCCTCAGCAACACTATGGGAGCGTTACCTGCTCCAAAGTCCACTTGTGCAAAAATTATGATTTTTCTGTGGTCATAATTTGGGAGGGAGGGAAGGAATTGTAATTTGGCTCTGTGGAGCTGAGAGCCTGATCCCTTCCACTTCCTGATTTGGAGAGACACCCTGTTTTATGATGTCATAGTATGGAAATTGCAGGTGTGTGCTCCATATAGTTGTACAGGGACTGTTTTTAAGTTCTTTTTTCACATTTTTGGGTGCCGATTTCAACAAATCAAGGCCACCGCTCAACTAACAAGGCCCTTGCTAGCTGAGTGGTGGCCTTGATTTGTTAAAATTGGCACTCTAAAATGTTCAAAAAAGGACTTAAAAGTACTGTAGATCCCTATGCAACTCTAAAGAATGCACTCCCATGCTCTCCATATTATTACATCACAAAACGTGAGAGGACAGGAGAGTGTCTCCACCTCAGGAAGAGGATGGGATCAGGCTCTTGACTCCATGGAGCCAAATTATCATCATTGTCAAATTTTATTTATACAGCGCACTTTCTTACTGTGACTCAAGGTGCTTTACAATAATAATATCAAACAATCTCTAACACATTAAAACATTCTATATAATTAAAAACCTTAAATACAAATTAGCTAATCTAAACAGATAAGAACACCTGGTTAAATAAATAGGTTTTAAGCTCCTGTCTAAAAATATCCACAGACTGAGAGTTTCTAATGTGGCGAGGCAGGAAGTTCCACAGAGTTGGCGCACTGTATGAAAAGGCCCTAGCACCAGATGTTTTCAGGCGCACTCTGGGAACCTCCAGGAGACCCTCATTAGTGGAGCGAAGGGTACAGGCAGAGTGGCGAAAGAACAGAAGGTCTAGCAGGTAGCCAGGCCCCTGGCTGTGCAGGGCCTTGTAGGTCAGCAAACTGACCTTGAAGATGATATGCCACCTAACCAGCAGCCAGTGCGGAGAGTGCAGCACAGGCATGACGTGGCAAGATCTTGGAAGACCAGTCAACAACCTGGCCGCCACATTCTGCACTAGCTGCAGGCAGCAGAGATCAGCCCCCGCTAGCCCCAAGTAGACAGCATTGCAGTAATCCAGTTATGCAGTCACAAAGGTGTGGACCAGGGATGGGAAATCACTTGGGGGAACCAGATGCTTGATTCAGGTGATGTTTCATAGATGGTAATACGTACTTTGGACTGCTGCTGACACCTGAGATTTCAGCATCAAGCCGCAGTTCAAAACAACGCCCAGATTCTTCACACTAGTAGAGGTCAACAACTGGGAATTTCTGAGTATCAAACTTGAAAGCTGTTCAGACTGAACCTCCATCCCTGGGTGACTAGCTCCCACCACTAGTTCCTCAGTCTTGTCAGGATTCAACTTCAACCAATTAACTGTCATCCAGTCCTGGGTATCAGAAAGGCACTGATTAAACACCGAGACCACCACCTGTTGCTCGGGTGTAAAAGACAGGTACAGCTGAGTATCATCTACACAACAGTGAAAACTCAGTCCATATCATCTTATAATCTCCCCTAGTGGCAGCATATACACTGCAAACTACATGGGGGACAAAATGGAGTCTTGCGGTACCCCACAGGACAGGGGCATGGGGGCCAAGGAAAAATTCCCCGAAACCACTCTCTGTGTCCTGCCCATGAGAAAAGATCGAAACTAGTTTAGGACTGTACCAGCCAGTCCACAACAAATTCGCAGGTGCTGCAAATGTACCCCATGGTTCATGGTGTCAAATGCTGCTGAGAGATTGAGGAGAATTAAGATGGAATGACTTCCTTGATCTCTTACCACCAGGAGATAATTTAGCACCTGGACAAGCACAATCTCAGTGCTATGCCCCTTCCTAGAACCAGACTGGAGAGGGTCATAGATGTCGTGAGTTGACAAATGGGTCTCCAGTTGATGGACCACCACCGTCTCAATAACCTTACCCACAAAGGGAAGGTTTGAGACAGGTCTGTAATTAGCCAGGCAGTCTGGGTCCAGTGAAGTTTTCTTTAAAAGGGGTCTCACTACAGTCTCCTTTAAAGGCTCGGGGAAGACCCCTGTCACCAAGGAGCACAGGACTATCCTTGCTAGGACTGGGCCAATGGCATCAACACACCCCTCAAGGAGTCACATTGGTCCCAGATCCAAGTTACAGTAGGTTGGCCTCATCCCCTGGATGACCTTCATGATATTCATGACAGTCAACTGGTTGAAATAGGACCAGACAATCTGATTACCTGTGACTTCTGACTGATCACTGCATGCTCCATTGGAGGGAGTGACTGGATCTCTGATCTGATGTTGGCAATCTTATCAGCAAAAAACAGAACAAACTTGTCACACTTTGGTTGTGAAAAAGCTCTGCTGGACTGAAGACAGGCAGGATTACAAAGCCTGTCAATGGTGTGGAAGAGCTGAGCTGGTCTGTTGATTGCTGCAGCAGCAAGCTCCTTGGACAGGAATTCTGCCTTCTTACAGGAGATTGCTGATTGATAGTCCTTGTAATGGGACATCAATCTAAGTTTGTCCTCATCAGATACAGATTTCCACCAGCGCCACTCCAACCTTTGATCCTTCATCTCTCCTCTGGTGTGAAGTGAGAGGTCGAACACGGACAGGTGCGAGAAAGTCGAGGCTTCATAATCATCCTGTTATAGGCTAGAACCAACTCCCCCAGCTCTTCACACACTCATCATACCTGATAGGTCCAGCACCACCGTTAGACCCTGTGAGGTCAAACCACTTAAAGGGTGGTACTAGACCATCTCCATAAAGGAAGACCTTGTTAGGGGGGCTGCAAACGAGAACCTCACAGTATGGTGATTCGACCAAATGACTGGGTCAACCATAAGGTCAGTGACCTCCATTCCCAGTAGGAAGACAATGTCCACTGAATGACCATGTACATGGGTTGCAGAGGTAACAACCTGTGTTAGGCCCAACGAACACATCAATTAGAGGAAGTCCTGACCAAACTGCGAGAGTTCATCGTCGACCCAGGCATTGAAATCACCTAGAATAATCCATCAGGGTGACTCCAATACCTGATTGACAACAAACTCCTTGACTTCCTGCAAGAACTCCTTCCCATCCCCTGGTGGACAGTAGATGAGATGAATCTTGCATCCTACACCTGCAGCCCATTGAGTAGCGGCACACTCAAAGAACTTTGTTGTTCCTACTGGGAGGAACAAATCTGATCTGAAACAAATTGCCACTCCCCCTCCCCTATGATCCTTTCTCGGACAGTGAATCACCGAGTACCCAGAAGGAATAGCTGCCTCCAATATTGGACCAGCATTTTCATCCAGCCAGGTCTCAGTGATGCAAGCCAGATCAGATGTTAAAACAAGATCAGCAATAATTGCTGTCTTGTTCTTAACAGATCTGGCATTGCACATCACCACCTCAGAAGAATAAGCAGATGAGGCTGGTTGGGATACCTGTCCACTAACCGTGGAGCCCTTGGGTATGGGCACAAGGCAGGGAAGACCCCATTTCACCCCAGGGTGCCTCCTGGTTTTCACCACCCCGATCCATCCCCCTCCACTTCATTCTGAACCATAGGCCCTGCCACTCTCTGTCTTCTTCTCCCATGAGTTATTCCCAAAGCTCTGCATTGTCTATAGACTTCTGCCAGCAGAGGGGGACAATCAAAGGGATGGAGACCATGGAGCCTAGGAGGAGATCCCTTTCCTCCCAAAATATGACCACAAAAAAATTGTAATGTTTGCACCAGCAGGCTTTGGGGCAGGTAAGACTTGCATAGTGATTTTAAACAGAACACCAGAAAAGGTGCTCTTTAAATCCATACCAAAGAAATATATATAAAAAATGAAGTATAGATTATTGATCCTTTAACTGGAGAAGTTATATAGAAACATAGTAACACAGAAGTTATCGACAGATAAGGACCTCTTGGCCCACCTAGTCTGCTCAGTTTTCCCTGCTTACTATGCCACTGTAGACCCTACATGATTTCTGGTCATCTCCTCCCTTTGCCTTACTACCAACTCAGAAACAGAAACATAGACTTTGATGGCAGATAAGGACCGCTTGGCCCACCCCATCTGCCCATTTCCCTACCTAATGGATAAGCTGCAGAGCCTAGTTAACAAACAATCTACTTCTTCCTAACCCCCACCAGAATTGCCTTATGTCTGTCCCATGCATTCTTGAGTTCCCCCACTGTTTTTGACCCCTCAACCTCCTCAGGAAGGCCGATCCATGTGTCCACCACCCTCTCCGTGAAACAATACTTCCTCACATTGCCCCTGAGTCATCCCCCATCTTCAAATTGAGCCCCCTTGTTCTTGCACATCTCTTTTTCTGAAAGTTGCTACCCTCTTGGACTTTGTTGATTCCCTTGAGGTACTTGAAAGTTTCTATCATGTCCCCCTCTCCCTCCTTTCCTCAAGGGTATACATATTAAGCTCCTTTAATCTCTCTCTTCATATGGCTTCTGGTGCAGGCCCTGCACCATTTTAGTTGCCTTCTTCTGGACAGCCTCCATCCTGTCTATGTCCTTGTGGAGATGGGGTCTCCAGAACTGCACGCAGTACTCCAGATGGGGTCTCACCAACTGTCTGTATAGAGGGATAACAACTTCCTGTTTTCTACTGGTGATGCCTCTCCCTATACATCCCAGTATTCCCCCAGCCCTCCTTACTGCCTTCTCACATTGCTTTCTTTCCTTTAGGTCATCTGATATGACTACCCCCAGGTCCCTTTCCATTTTTGTTGTTGTTAGTATCCCCCCCCCCATTGTGTACTCTTCCCCTGGGTTTTTGTTTCCCAGGTGCATTACTTTGCACATCTTTGCATTGAATTTTAGCTGCCATACTTTTGACCATTCCTCCAACCTTGCCAAGTCCCTTCTCATCCTTGCCCTTCCCCCTTGTGTATCAACCCTGTTGCAGATCTTTGTGTCGTCTGCAAAGAGGCATACTTTCCTTACAGTCCTTCTGCAATGTCACTTATAAAGACATTAAAAAGGACCGGTCCCAGTACTGAACCCTGCGGTACCCCACTAGTAGCCCCCCTTTCTTTGGAGTGGACTCTGTTTACTATTACCTTCTGTGTCCTGTTGCCCAGCCACTTTTTTACCCAGGGTACCACCCTTGGACCCACTTCCAGGTTGGCTAACTTGTTTATTAATCATTTGTGTGGGACTGTGTCAAATACCTTGTTAAAGTCTAGGTAGACCATGTCCACAGACCCTCCCTGGTCTACTACTATGGTCACCCAGTCAAAGAACTCTATTAGATTCATCTGACATGACCTTCCCACTGTGAATCCATGCTGCCTTGAGTATTGTACCTCACTGGCCTCTAGGTACTCAACAATTCTTTCTTTCAGAAGTGATTCCATCATTTTCCCTACCACTGAGGTCAAACTAACAGGTCTATAGTTTCCTGCCTTTGCTTTGCTCCCACTTTTGTGAAGGTCCCCTTGTATCTGTCCCATGCATGCTTGAATCCTGTCACTGTTTTGGCACCCACCACCTCTGCTGCAAGGCTGTTCCAGGTGTCCACCACCCTCTCTGTGAAGAAGTAGTTCCTCTGAGCCTCCCCCTTCCAACTTCATAGCATGACCCCTTGTCCTTGAGCTCCTTTTTCTATGGAAAATGCTACCTTGCTGTACCTTATCAATACCTGTTAGGTATTTGAATGTTTCTATCATATCTCTCCTTTCCCTCCTTTCCTCTAGAGAGTACATATTTAGTTCCTTGAGTCTCTCCTCATAGGACTTTTGATGCAGGCCCAACACCATTTTGGTAGCCATCTTCTGTATTGCCTCCACTTTATCAGTGTCCTTACAGAGGTGGGTTTCCAGAACTGGACACAGTGCATGAGGTGGGGTCTTACCAGTGATCTGTACAGTAGTAAAATGACCTCCTTTGTCCTGCTTGTGATACCTCTCCCTATTCACCAGAGTATCCTGCTAGCCTTCCCCACTGCCTTATCACACTGCTTGGCTACAGGCAGGTCATCAGAAATGATTACCCCCAGGTCCCTTTCCTGTTTGGTGGTTGCCACTACTTCCCCTCCCAATTGATATGTAGCCCCTGGGCTTCTGTGGCCTAAGTGCATGATTTGGCACTTTTTGCATTGAAACCCAGCTACCAAACCCTTGACCATTCTTCTAACCTTTTAAAATCATCCCTCATTTTTCTACCCCCAAGTGTGTCTACACTGTTGTGGTCCTTTCCATCTGGAAATTGCTTGAAGTGATTAAGTAGGATGAACAACCGTGAGTGCTCTAGCCAGAGTGATTAAGAAATGGGGTTAAACAGTCCATGAAATTCGGCCAGCTTTAAGTGGTTTTTAAACTCTGGTTTACTTTTTTTTTCATGTTTGTATACATTTTTTAGTAAAGACAAGTTCAAATGTCAGTCAATATGAGTGGCACGCATGAAAACCATGAGTTATGTGCCATAGGGAGCACAGAGTCATTACAGAATCGCAGGCAGAACATTAAAAGCAGTTTGGAAAGAGGAACTGTGAATACTGGAGAGAGAATTGATCAGCAAGATGATCATAGCAATAGTTTTGCTAAACTGGAAAGACTTTTTTTTTTTCAAGAGATCAATACTGCCTACAGTATAACAACTTTTGAAAAGTATTTGGAACTTGAACATGTACCACGGGGGTTCCTGGTTTTGAAAGTGCCATCAGGAGGTATTGAAACATTTGAGTTTAAGGATGAATGGGAGACAGCAGCAAATATTTGCTCCTAAACTTTTGTAGAATTAATTATAAAAGTTGGCATTAACAAGCATAACTTCATTAGTGAAGAAATCAAGAATATTAAGAGCACATTGAATCAGTTTATTAATGATCCATGGTTTAACAATTTGGATAAAGCATTAAAAAACAAGATATCAAATTATGAGAAGAAATTAATCCAACGTAAACAAAATAAACTAATGAGTGATTCTGGAGATTATGAACAGGGACATTTTTTTAGTTGGCCTTGGGAGGAGAGAAATAGAAGCTAGAGTAGAGTAGAGGTAGATCAAGGTCCCATAAGAGAAATTATAATCAGAAACAAAGCGGAAGTCAGGTTTCTCGTTCAGTTTCCTTTCAGGACGAAAACCAGATTGAACTGAGTTCTTCAGATACTGATGAAGTCATGGGTTCTAAGAAGGTTTTTTTCAGACAAGGGGCAAATGCAAGAAAGGACAAAGCAATGTAAAGTAAAAACCTGGAGAGGCACAAGAGGCAAAGAGAAACAAGCTAAATCCGAGATGCACAGAAAGGAAAACAGGAATGCAAAATTACAAGTGATAAAATATTTCCAAGAAAGATTTGAATGTGCCCCAAGTTCAAGTTTTAGAAGGAGGATTATCCTTTGCATCTACTCCCTCTGTAAGTTCATTTGAAATTAATATGAAATTATTCAAGTTTTTTAGGAAAATCAAATTACATTACTTTTATATGACAGAAGATTGAGTTGTTGAATGAGAAATGGATCCAGATGTGGTAGATATGGCAGAGGAATACTCACAGGGGAGTATTACTATTGAAACATTAAATGATTTGTTTTTTTTTTGGAATTCCTAGTAATCTTGAATATTCTGATTCTCCTTTAGCAAAGGAAATGAATTTGATGAAGTTTGTTCAACTGCATTGGGAGAAATGAGTGATGAGCGGGACGGGGCAGATTCTGTGAATGTTTGGGACATGAGAAAAAGATTATTTAAGCAAAAGTTTACTTTCTGTCCAAGAACCAGTAATGTAAATATTTTAACTTTTGAGAAAACTGTAATGAGGGATATTAATGAAATTTTACACACCATGAATAAAAAGAAAGGAAGTGGAAATTTAAGTAAACATAGAAACATAGACTTTGACGGCAGATGAGGACCACTTGGCCCACCTAGTCTACCCATTTCCCTACCTACTGCATAAGCTTCAGATCCTAGTTAACCAATAGCCTATTTCTTCCTAACCCCACATGAATTGCCTTATGTCTGTCCCATGCATTCTTGAATTCTCCCACAGTTGTAGACCCCAGAAACACTGGGTGGCTTTGAAGCAGATTCAACACTGTGGAGATGTGGAGATAAAACCAGCTGATAAAGGTGGAAATATTGTTATAATGGATAAGACTAAATATGTAGAAATGGTTAACCACATTTTGAATGATTCTAAGAGGCACAGGGAATCACTGGGAAATCCTACCGTGAGGTTTAAATGAAATTTACTGGAATTGCTATTGGGGTTAAAGAAATGGGTGAGATCACTGAGAAAGAATTTGAATTTTTATTGCCACTGAGCTGATAATACTGATCTTGTATGCACTCCCAAAGATTCACAAAAATCTTGAGAAGCCATCTGGATGCACCATTGTCTCTAGGGTAGGATTGCTTACCAATAATTTATTGTTTTTTGTTGATATTTTCCTCAAGTGGGAGGTGAATAAATTGTGATCCTACCTCAGAGATACTGGGGATTTACTTTTGAAGTTACGAGATTTTGAATGGGATGAGAATTATATTTGGATAACCATTGAGATTGAACAGTTTTACTCATCTGTTAAACATGAGGATGGTCTGAATGCTTGTAAGTACTTTTTGGATAGGAGTATGACAGCCAATCTAAAGAGGTTTATTACAGAAAGTATTTACTTTATTCTTGCACATAATGTTTTTGAATGTAATTCAGACTTTTTCACTCAAACAATGGAGATGGCAATGGGGCATGTATAGCTCCCTCCTATCTGAACCTTACCGTGGGAAATTGGAAGCATATTTTTGGAGGAATTCCTGCATGTAGATGACATCATCTTGTGGTATTGTTTTATCGATGACATCATCTGCACGTGGAAAAGGGCTGAATAATTAATTCCTCTGTTCATAGACTGGTTAAATCAGAATCCAATAGGATTGAAATTTACATATCAGAAACATAAAAGTGTAATAGATTTTTTTTAGCCGGAGCATTGGAAGGCAAACATCAGCACACAGAAACTACTAAGACCTATAGGAAACTGAAAGCCTGCAACTCATACCTCCGCTTCAGTAGTGCACATCAATATGTTCTTAAGAAGTCAATAGTATTTAGTCAGATGTTAAGACTCTGAAGAAATTGCAGTAAAGATGACTTTCGTAAACAATCTGAGAAATTAATGGATATATTCCAGCAGAGGGGTATGACTTGCTGACTTGATGAGAAACTAAAATGAAGGCAGTAGAAAGAGGATGAGATAAATTATTAGCCCCAAGCTGAAATTACAAATAGAATAATAGATAGGCTAGTGTGTATTACAAGGGAGTAACACCATCAAGAGGTTCTGGGGACATAAGGAACCTCAAGAGCAAAGTTTGAGAGGTTCCCATGCCCCTAAAACCTCAAGCTGGTATCACTTCTTGAAATGCACACTAACCTATTTGTTATTTTTGTAATATATGGATCAGAGTTGATGATGAGGCTTTACCTGTGTGTTGCTTGGGAGAAGGCTAAAATCTTCAGGTTGTCTTGTGGTTTCAGGTCCAACAGCATACAAATCAAATAGTTCAGTCTTTTAAATATTTGCCAATGATTGCAGCAACAGCAGGAAACAGCAAACAAATTAACTTGTGAATGGCAAAAAAATAGCAAAAAAATTAACTTTGGTGAAAAGTGTTTTTTTTTTTATCAGAGCTGCGTTTGGAATGTTGCTGTTCACTCAGAATCAGAGTCAGAGTAAATCACATAGCACTGTTTTTTCACTGGCTGAGGAGATTGCTGAATGTTAATGGAGACATCTCCGAAAAGATTACAGTGGGAACAAAATATATTGCCGGATGTCCCCTAGAATTGAGAGCTCTTAGTGGTCAGCTTCTGAGACGTCGTCATTTCCTGCTGTATAGCTGGTGCAGCAGGGGAAGTTACCGGTGTCTGTTGTTGCTTCTGTACAGCAGGTTCTGCTTGGGAGGTGAATGGTTGCTGGTCGCCTGCAAGCATTGAGCAAATTTTCTTTTGTTTTGACTTGGATAAGGTACTGTAATTGTTGATACTTTGGATGTTTTTATGGCCAGAAAGCTGTGCCACATCGGTGCGGGGAATGTTCGAATCTGTCAACATTTGGATTGCTGTCTTCCACGTAGAATGATTTGTGATCCTTTTGTCTGGTGGCAGGCCTGCAGTTTTTTTGAGCAACTTCATTATATTTCTAATTTTATTCTCCCCAGTCGTCATACATCTAAACCAGTAACTGGTAGGTTTCAGCTTCACATTTAATGCCAGGTAGAATGGGGCATCGGGTTTATTCATGTTAAGTGGCCTTTGAGATCATGTCTGTGGTAAGCTGCTACTGGATCTCTTTCAGGATGAAGTTTGTTTTTGTACAGTCTGGGTGGCATAGGTCAGATGTCCATAGATTAGTCCCTGTTCTAGTCTTCGTCTGCTGCTCATGATATTCAATGTATTCTTTACCATCACTGTCTGTGCCAGGGACAATGTCCCCTCAACGTAATTGGTACTGCTCATTGGTTTGGAGGGCAAAGTGCAGCCCGATATTAAAAAAATAACATATGTAGGAGAGCGATTGGGGGTTGGAAACCCACTGTGCCACTGGTGTAGAGGAGGTTGATGTCTGTTTCTGTAAGAGGTTGGGCTTGTCTGGGTGGGTTGCCCATCCCTAATTTTTTGAGGTGCTTTTGTTTGGCCATTAGGGTGTCTAGTGTTTGCTTGAAAGTGACACAGGGACCCTGAAAGACTGAGTCAGGGTAATTTTTTTTTATTAAGTAGCGGTCGACACTTCCTAGCACCCCCTCCGAATGGTACTAGGCTCGTATTCAGTACCAGCATACTATTTCAGTTGAAAAATGAAATTGGCTAGACTCCTGTCAAGGTGTTCAGTAGGAATGTCTTCTATTTGATGAGACTCACCTATTTTCGTGAAGTAAATTTTGTAGGAGTCTCAGGTCAAATGCCGTTTTTTTTTTTTTATTATGTTGGCATTCTCTTGATTTTGTATAAATAGGAGCCTGTCTTTGGTTAAGTTTTCTTGCTTAGAAAGCACCATTCTTTGTAGTTTGCCACATCTACTGACTGTACAGTCAGCTTTTACGGTAAGTAGTGGTTACAGTAAAGGCCGGCTCATGGTCAGCGTGAGCTGTCATGCTGCTCTTGCGCTCTTGGAATACCATGATAATACTATTGCTCAGACCTCAGAATGATACTATTATGGGGTCTGAATGATAGTATTATGGCTAGGGAATGATATTATTATGACTTGGCTGGTGGTGTATTACCGGGAATATTTTGAATGCTTTTCGATACCATTATTTTAGAAATCCATATTTTACAAGACCTTAATGGGTCAGTCACATTCAGCATTGAGTTTAACCATTTGGCAGGGGCTATTTTGAGCATTTTATGTAAGTTTTGTCCAATATAATGGATGATTCATGAGTTGCACTAGAATTGGGTGATAAGCCATGGGTTTTGTTCCATAGGTTCCTGAATATAAAAGCTAAAATTGTGCATAGCAGATTTCAGATGGAACAATTAGACATGAGATCTATGTGGATCCCACCCCAACCAAAAGGATTTAGGAAATGTAAACATTGTAATGTTTGTTGTAATGCAAAAGGCAAAAATGTTGTTCAAATGCATAACCTGTGACACTCGTAATGTTGTATACTGTCTTGCGTAGCCCTGTGATCTTTTGTATGTAGGTAGAACAACTAGATCACTGAAACTAAGAGTGCAGGAACATGTGAGAAGTATAATACATTTGAATGTGACTACCCCTATTAGTCTGCATTTTTAGGAAATGCATGGAAGTGATCCTACTGGCATGAGATTTTATTTATTATTTATTTACTTAAAAGTTTAACCAGGAAATACATACTGAGTTGACAACAGCTAATTTCCAGATGAGTCCTGGGGGAGAGGGGAGAAGGAGAATATAACAATATAGTAACAAGGTAAATACATGTATAATACTAGCAGAATCACAATTATTAAAAGCAAAAAATAGTAAACGAAGCCTAATTGAAAATAAAAACACTTCTCAAATATATGCAGTAAGAAGTAATAATGGAACAGCAATAAGTGAGCAAGACTAGAAAATAGAGAAAGGGAGGAAGGGTCAAAGGCAGTTGCAGGTTGGACGACAAAAGTCAGAAAGAAGAGACTTTAGGGAGGAGGTAGAAGAGGCAGAATCAATAGAAAGGGGAAGGGAGAACCACAGTTTAGGAAAGCGGTAAGAAAAAGCAGATTGGACAAAAATAATTTTCCTAGGAGGCATATTGAGAGAATGGAAAGAATTGTTATGAAGAGGGTAGGAGGAAGAAGGAGGAGGAGGGTTAGAAGGGATTTGAGATACAAGGGAAGGGTGCCAAACCAGAATTTAGACAAAAAGGAGGTGCAGTGGGAAAGGTGTCTAGCATCAAGAGAAGGGAAAGAAAGAGCTGAGTAAAGAGAGCAATGGTGAGTATATAATGTATAGCACAGCATTATTCTATATAGAAATTCATCCTTTTCAAAATGCTGTTGTACCACAGTTCAGAGGTCATGGAATGTGAGTGTACCCTTCTATGGTACAGCAGTATTCTAGAATCTCTAAAGACTGCACAGGTCAGTTTCACTGTGGAAGAGGAAAGGCAACAATGCTCACATTTTTACATAATACTATACACTATAAAAAATACAGGATGAGCAATTTTATGCACAACCAGTGTGTTCTGCCACCTCAGGGTTCTGATTCCCACAGACCTCTCGAGCTTTGCTCTTGAAGTCAGAGAGAACCAGATCCCCTCTGTGGCAGAACACACTGGTTGTGCATAGTTGCCCAACCAGTATTCTCTATGTGATGGGCAATCTAAAGCAAAGTGGCAGAAAGAATGAAGAAGCGGGTTCAGTCTGGCAAGAGAGATTTTAGGGGCACTACTGTAGACTAGGTCACCATAGTCAAAGAGAAAGGATCATTTTTAGAACTTTTTCTCAGTGGACAGGGAGCGGAATACACACTTTGTTCCTGTACAAAGAATCAAGCTTAGGGGCAAAGCTTATAGTGAATTGCATCAATGTACACAGAGAAATCAAGATGCTGGTCAAGGCAGACCCTGAGGTACTTATAGGAGAAAACATCTTCAAGCTTAGCACCATCAAGGGTATTAAATAGAGGAGGAACACTAAGTTTGGCAAGACTCTGCCAGGTACCAAAAGTCACAGAGACTATTTTTTTTTTGGCATTAAGAGACAGTTGGTTTACCTTGAACCAGTGCTGAATCTTGTCAAAATCTGACTGTAGTCGGGACATAAGGTCACGGGAAGAGGATCCAGAAGCAAAAAGAACTGTGTCATCTGCATACATATGAATGGACACAGAGGAACAGACAAAAGGTAGGTCATTTAGGAATACTGAAAACAGAACAGGACCCAGGACTAGAGATGCAGCAAATTTAAAATCCACAGGCGAAGTGAACGTGAAGTGGCCACTTCGCGTTAGTGCAATGCTACGTGAAGTGGCCACTGAGGAGTGCTCACTTCACCTTGTGATTATGACTTGACTTCACATTGTTATTCCACCTTTTTTTTTTTTATACTTTCTTTTTCTCCCTCCTGGTATTTCCTACCTTCTTGGTCCTACTCCTTCGGGCCTCTCAATGCTCTTTTTGCCGTCCCCTAGATCTGCCCCTAGAGTGCCTCCTCTCCTTCCTCCTGCACAGTGGGGTCTTGTCTGGTGTGGCGGTCTGAGCGGAGGGGCCATCATCCAGGACCGCGAGGGTGATTTTCCCCTTTTTGGCCTCATCCCCTGGGGACGCCGGCGCTTGGGACTACATCCCAAGAGGTAACGTGCTGATGCACAGACCTCTCATGCGCCGTGCGATGTCCCCCCTCCCCGACCCCTAAGTAGGAGTCGCCCGTCCCTTTCAGGAATCGGTGCTTCCACCGAATTCCTTTATGGGAATGATGGACGCTTGTGCATCCCGGGTATCCCACCCCTGAGGAAGGAGAGCATCTGTAGGGACGCTCAATCCTCCCTCCCCCCCTGCCAGCCCCCGGCTCCCCAGGTCCGTTACTGAACCCGGGTCGCCGGCGTAGCGCGAAGTGTGGCATCCAGTACCTCAACCCTCAGCGCCACCAGGCCAGCTTGTTATTCCACCTTAACGTGAAGTAACGCTGAATGACAACAATAGGCACTTTATGCAGCCCCCCCCACACACATCACATGGCTTACAGTACTGTAAGTCACATGCTTTAGCCAGGCAGGAAAGAAGTGAGTCATACCAGCAGATACTTTCACTTTCTCCTTTGCAGAGGTAGAAGGAGGAAGGATAGTGTAGGAGAGGAGTGTTTATTTGTTGCTTTCTTAAACTACATAAATACCAACAGCTTTTTTAAAAGCTAATTCTTTAGTTTTTGTTGTACTGTTTTGTGGGTTCTTTTTTTGTGACTGATTTATTTGTTTTACAAGTTTTGTTTTGTATAAGTGTGTGTGAGACTGTCTGTGACTATGTGTGAAGGCGGTCGTCATCATCGCGTGACGCGTCGGCGTGGAGAGGGAAGGAGAGTTTTGTTGGATTATGGACCAGGGACAGTCTGTGGTCCGTGGTGGCCAGAGAGGAGTGCGAACACATGGGGGTCAGCGTGGGTGGGTGTTGCTGAACCGCTCCCGATTATTTGATCCTGCCCCCCCCGGAAGCAGCAGCACCACCAGTGCCACCGCCACATCCAGCAAGTCCGCCACTGCCACCACCACCACCAGTACCAGCTGCAGGAGCTCAAGCAGCACCACCTCCCACTCCACAGCAGCAGGTGGAGCCCCCTCAGGTGCGTGACAGTGCTGCCGGCAATACATCTGCCCCTGTTGTGCCTGATCCCTCCCGCAGCTCGATAGTCTGGCAGTTTTTCAACTGTGTCGGGGGGGACAGGAACATTGTGGTGTGCCTGCTTTGTGGTGTGCAGGTGCACTGTGGCCCCAAGGGGATCCATCTGGGGACTGGGGGCCAGAGGACACACATGCTTAACCACCACAAGGTGGAGTGGCAGGCTGCCACAGAACGGGCCAGGCCTCCACCTGCTGGCCTTCTGTAGCAGTGGCAGTGGGTGCTGCTGCTTTGCATCGCCAGAGCAGGATGAGGGCCACGGCAGCAGCTGCTGCTCCACCACAACCCCCACCACTGCCACCAGCACTACCCTCACCACCACCACTACCTGGCTTTCCTCCCGCAGCGGTGGACCCCGCCACAATGCCTGTAATGCAGTCAGAAATAGCATTGCTGTGGGCTGTGATGGAAGAAAGCAATCAGAGGATGGGTGCTGTCCAGCAGTAGATGAAGCGGATCGAGCAAGAGCAGCTGCAAATAGTGTCGATGCTTCATCTGCTGCTGGAACATCATGGGATTGAGCATTAGGTTTTGTTTTCTGCACACCTCCCCCCCCAACTGCTGTACTGTTTTGTGTTTTGTTTTGTTTAATACCAGACAGAGGGAAGGCCACAGTATTAGTTTAAAGGGAAGCAGTCAGCAACAGGCAGTACCATAGGAAGGGTGGGGCGGGTGATGCTTCCGCCCCAGGCGCATGCCTCCGAGGGGCACACCCGGCACAGTTTTCAAGTCAAGCTCTCATGCCAGATTCAGTGGACCAGCTGTGCTATAGCTTTAAATGCAAAGTTTGTTTTTTTTCCCCCTGTAATTACCAATTACTGTCTGCAGGGGCACATCCGTGGAAAGACCAGCAAGTGGGGGTCACATGGTCGCGCTGTCTGCACAGACAAAAAATCATGTGGTGGTGGTGGTAACTGTCTGTGGCAGGCCAGCGCCAGAGCTACGGGCAGAGTTGCGGAGCGCGTGGTTGTGAGAAGCAGTTTAGTTGGAGATAGATAAATTGAACAGAGAAAGACAGTCTACTAGTAAAACGGAAGAAAATGCAAAAGTGATAGAATATACACACAGAGTAGAGAGGATAGAGTGAGGGGACTAGGAGAGACTGAGATTTGTGTAAGCGCATGCAAAAGCATTCTTCCGTTTGTTCCTGAATCCCGAGTGTTATCGACAGTCTCTAACTGCCTGACTGGAGTGGACTACTAGGACTACTGTGCTGATTGCTGAATGATGACTGACTGACTCACTCAGACTAGAGAACATTTCCATGATCCATGTCGGGGGGGTGATTGAAAATCATTGGGCGGGCCTGGCTGCCTGGTTTAAATTAAATCTGCGGTGAATTTATGATCCATTTCAGTCTCTGTGTACTTACTGTGTGATGATGTGACTTTCTCTGGCATCTCCTCACCCATCCCTCCCTTGGCTTGCACTGAGACTCCCGGGCTGGGACCTCAACCAGTCTGCTCCGTTGCGGTTCTGAGTCCGTTCTGTTTCCACAAGTTCACGTATGCTCCAGCCCCACTATCACACCCAGCCCCAGCCGTGAGAGAGGGGACTGCCTAGATCTTGTATATCTGGTGGACTGGAACTTGGCCTGCAGTGTTGGCAGGCCCGCCTGACTCAGCTGGCTCTGTTGTGTTTTCTCTGCTGCTGATTGACTGGGTCACTGCTCCATCATGGCTCACACTCCCGGGCCAGGCCGACAAACCATGTTGCTCCTAATTAGTTCAGGTGGGCGGCCGGTGCTCAGTGGTGATGGGCCATCCCACTCATTCATTGTATTCCTAACTGAACTTTACACTGCATTCTATTTTACTGATGATCAGTAAAATAAAATGCACTAGTGAAGCTGTGAAACTGATGACAAACACATCATTTGCCATCGGAAGTCTTTTAATTTTTTATGATATAGCTAGCCAGTCAGCCAGATGGTTAATTTGTGTGCAGTGTGCAGACACAGCCAATCCAGCATGACTAGTGGTCTTTGATGATCATTCATGCAACACTGTGGCTTCAGCTAAAATAATATTCCCATTCCCTAATCCTTATCTAAGACTGTGCACAGAGTAGCAGTCTGTCAAAATCTTGAGGCAGGCACAGGTGGCAGTGAATTTATGTGTACAGGGACAAAGGGCCAGGTCTGGTGCTTCCTGCTGAACAAATGGGACAATAAAATCACACTAGTAAATCAGTTCTTGGCTGTACCTGTACTGTGCAGCAGTTTACACTGTGGGGAGATAAATAATAACAGTCAGTTTCATTTTCACAGGACATTTGATTTAAATCACATAACTGATCTCAGTTCTCCCCACCCAGAACACCGTCACCAAGCACTCACAGAACCCCCTGGCAGTCCAGTGGTACCCCCCGCCCACCCATAGCCCCGATCGCAATATATGTTTAACACAGACCTTGCAGTCTAGTGGTATGCCTCCTGTAAAGCCGTCCACTGGTAAACCCTATAGAATAATATCCCTGGTGGTCCAGTGACACCCCCACCACCCAGCTCCCCCGTCATCGGTGGGCAGCAACAAACCCATCTGAAAACTGCCCGGCTGCCCGCCCGAATGGCAGATACAGAATCAGCTGTAAGCCCATTGGTCCACACTGTGGACCAATGGGCTTGCAGTCCATACTGTAATAGTCAGTCACAAATATGTGCATGAATTACGTCATTTGGTTGGCAGTCGGGTGGTATGCGGGTGGGTTTGTTGCTGCCAGCCGATGACGGGGGTGAGCTATGTGGGTGGGGGTCCTGTGTGTGTGGGAGGGCAGGGGGTGCCACCAGACCACCAGGGATACTTTACATTTGTATTTATTGGCGTTCGCCGCTATGAGAAGGGGGTAGGTACCACTAGACCCCCTCTGGCAGTACCACTTGTGTGCAGGGTGCCGTGCACATTTCGCTGGCCAGCCCTGCACAACTCATGCAAATGGGGCCATAATGACATGCAAATGGCTCCATTTGCAACTTGCATATATTATGGCCCCATACTCACCACAGAGCATGCAAACCTCTTAGAGCTTACGGGGGCCTTGTGGCCCCCAGACCCCCGGCTCTTTTCCGGGGGGGGGGCACAAAATTAGTCTCTTGCCCAGGGCACCAAAATGCCTTCCTACGGCTCTGGCAACAGGAGTGCCTACATCCTGCCCCCTGCAAGGCCTACCCGCCGGTTAAGCCTTTTAAGTATGTTGCGGCATTTTTCTCACGCCGCAACATACTTTATTGTACTAAGGAAACGTCAGCGACCCGGAAGTATGGCAGATGCTATGGGGGCTCCATTATGTGTAAAGGTGTAGTGGTGATGCACCATGCACTTCAATACAAAAGTATTTGAAGCGCATGGTAATTAGCCGCCGCACCTTGCCTTTACAGATAATGGGGCCCCCATAGCATCCACCATCTTTCTGGGTCGCTGACCTTTCTTTATTAAAATAAAGTATGTTGAGGCATGTGAAAAATGCTGCAACATACTTAAAAGGCTTAACTGGAGGGTAAGCCTTGCACTGGGCAGGACGTAGGAGCTTCTGTTGCTGAGTGCTTCCCTTTAAATATATACATGCACATACAGTCATACATGCTCCTTATATGGGTGCCTTACCTCCAGGGTAATCTTTCTTGCTCCACATATTCTTACATTCCATAGTGCAATACTTTTCTGGCAAAACGCTCATAATTTCGGTAAACCGGGTCCCGGAGGACTTCCCGTTCTGAAGAGCCACCCAAGTTCCACCACCGCACTCAGCAATTTTATGACATGATGCCAGGGAGAGCATAGGGGCGTGCCTTATTATAGTGAATGGCCAGCAGCTTTCCGAATGTTTCTTTATGTTATAATGGTCAGGTTGTGGTGAAACGTAGGCACGTTTCCACTAACAAGGCTCTTGTTGGTCGAAACATGCCCACGATTCACCACAACGTTGCTGAGCGCGGGGGCGGAACTTGGGCGGCTCTTCAGAAGGGGAAGTCCTCTGGGACCCGGTTTACCGAAATTACGAACATTTTTGCCAGAAAAGTATTGCACTATTTAAGGACATGTGGAGCAACAAAGATTCCCCTGGAGGTTAGGCACCAATATATTGGGTGCAATACCATCCATAACTATGTAACTTGGTGAATCTCTTTAAAGCAGCAGTGCAACAATCTGTTGAAAATTTTGACCTATACTTTTTATGCTATTTCACATTGCCACTTTACTTACATCCTGACTTGTATGATACTATTCTTTCCAGTATTTGACTCTGCTTTAGTACTTTTTTTCCATGTCTGAGATAATAAAAGGAGCACTCCTTTTAATACGGTGCAGACCAGGTCTTTGTCAGTATTTTGTGCTGTTTTTCTCCATCAGTTGTTATATATTACTTCTGTTGTCAAATTAACAATTATGCAGCAGGCAGTGTTTTATGACCTCACAGAACAATAGTTGTTCAAAAAGTAGTAAAGCAGACACAAATTGTGAAAAGAAGGGTATCCTACAAGTCATGAGGTAACTAGCGGCTGGCAATGGCGGCAATGTAAAATAGCATACAAAAGTATAGGTAAAAATTGTCAGCACATTGTTGCAATGCTGCTTTAATTTGTAATTTAAGTATGACATTATGTGCTCACAATCACAACACACAAAATGCATCTGTCTTCTGTCCAGAAAATTGACAAGTGCTAAGGAAGTGAAATGGGATCATCACACCACATGCAAAGTTCCCCAGAATTTATTGCGCAGTCACTCATGCACGCAGTGGTCACACAGAGTCCCCAGATTTTTTCTGCATGTCCAAAATGCATCCACCTTGTATCCAGAAAATTGACAAATGCTAAGAAAGTGAAATGGGATCGTCATACCACATGCAAAGTCCCACAGAATTTATTTTGCAGTCACTCATGCGCGCAGTGGTCACACAGAGTCCCCAGATTTTTTTCTGCATGCGGAAAATGCATCCGCCTTGTGTCCAGAAAATTGACAAGTGCTAAGGAAGTGAAATGGGATTGTCACGCCACATGCAAAGTCCTCCAAAATTTATTGCGCAGTCACTCATGCGCACAGTGCCCCAGAATAAAATGATGACCATGAGTGAACTGTTGCTGGTCTAATGTGTGCTGCGATTCGAACAAATGCAATGTGATCATCTCAACTGGATGGAAGGGTGCCCTTTGTCTGTACACTAATAGTAGCCTTGGTGAGTTGATATATATATATATATATATAGAGAGAGAGATTTCTGTATTTGGTAGGTGAGAGAGGGTTGACATGGACATGTATTCATGGTATTGTTCTGTATCACAGGTCACAGATACTGTTTGTGTGCACATTCCAGTGCTCGGTGAGAACTTTTTGCATAGAAATTTGCAATGGATAACTCCCAAGCACATGAAGGTAAGTATATATATTTTTTTTGGGTGGGGGGAAGCATATTTGCAGGTTTGTCTGTAATGATTTATTTTGTTACTTCTTCATAGATTTCATCTGCATCCTTCTTAAGTCTGGTTGTTAATGATGGTCATGGTCATCTAATGAAACGACTTCTGCGTGTTGCATGTGTGCCCCAACCCGGGGGGGGGGGGGGCTGATGTTGAAGAACTTGTTTGGATAAGGCCACTTTGTTAGAACAACAAAGCATCTGGAAGCTTCCTAAAAAAAGAAATGAATGTCTTCTTACAACTCAATTGTTATGTGTCCCTCCCTGGTTCTCAAATCTCAATCCATAAAGTCAAGTTACATTTCAAACCCACATCTTGTCGACTAACGCAACCTGTGTGCAATGTTTGCTGCAGTCTTTACAAAACAATGAAACGGATGAAATAAAATCTTCATACTTACCAGAATGGATTTCACATGGATATTACATAGCTTCCTCTGTGTACAGTACAGCTACAGTACCATTCCCAATGAGTTTTAGTGATGGAGCCTTTTTTTGTTACCCTGTAAAAGAAACAAAAGAAGTGTACTGTATGTGTTTTACCATTGCGGCTCTGAAAAGCTACAGAAAACAAAACATACAACTAAAGGAAGTGAAGCAGCATAACAAACATGAGTACACATACTCACTTTATGGTTTAAATACTAAGAAGCTTTGTGTCTCAGGCTGATGGATGTGGTGGTCTGGACAGACTCAGGCTCAGTGGTGGCAGTGGCAAACATCAGTCCCGGTGGTGGTGGTCTGGGGGTCCGACAGACTCATGGTGGCAGTGGCTAACATCAGTCCCGGTGGTGGTGGTGGTTCGGGGGGCAGACAGACTCATGGTGGCAGTGGTGGCAGTGGCTAACATCAGTCCTGGTGGTGGTCCGGGGGGCAGACAGACTCATGGTGGCAGTGGTGGCCCTGGCTAACATCAATCCCGGTGGTGGTGGTCAAGGGGGCAGACAGACTCATGGTGGCAGTGGCTAACATCAGTCCCGGTGGTAGTGGTCCGGGGGGCAGACAGACTCATGGTGGCAGTGGCTAACATCAGTCCCGGTGGTGGTGGTCTGGGTGGGGCACACCACCTTTTAAAAATGTCAGTTAAAACCTGCCAACATTAACCACATCATCATCCTCATAAAGAAAGCTGCCCTTACAGTCATCGATGTCTGAAGTCTGACCACTGGGAAATTCTTTCTCCATTGTGTCGTCATCTACATCAGTGGTGGGCCTTTTCGGGCAGCCACTGCCAGTGCCACCAGGATGCTCCATTTCCACATCAGCAAGCCCACCACGACTAGGCCGGGGTACGAATACCGAGGTTGCAGTCTGTGCTGGTATGTGCCTCTCATTCATTTTAATGAATGTTAGCAAACTAACATTTGCAGGAGACATGTTTGTCCGACGATCCCTGACTATTGCACCTGCTGAGCTGAATATCCTCTCAACACTTACACTGGAGGGTGGGCATGTGAGGTACTTCTGTGCCACTGCAGTCAGCTCTTGCCATTCACTGACCTTTCCACTCCAGTACAAAAGAGGATCTTCAGTTATTGTCAGATGCTTGTTTTCAGACAAATATGACTCAACCATTCTCTGTGCCGCACTAAGTCCAATTGTTGATGCATCATCCTGTTCTCCCGAATCATTTATTTCACAAACATCCACTTGGGACAAAGCCTCCCAAAGTGGGTTGATGCCAACCACTTTGGATGACAGACCACCTGGAACTGCAGTCCCCTTCCCCTTGCAGGATATGCTTGAAGGCCCTCCAGGTACACCTTCAGCCAGATTATGCTGCTGAGGTTTGCTGACCTTGGCACGTGACTTCTATGCCCCATAAACCAAGCGCACCAGTTGACCACTGATATTTTTTACCTGTTCAAGCCATCCCTCCAGTACTGATGCAATTCCATGTTTGTATCCTGGGTCCAGCATTGTTGCTATGGCAAAGTTGTCACTACGCTGAATGCTCTCAACGTGATGATTCTGGTCGAATACTGTCAGCATGTGTTTCAGCAACATACTGCTACTACTGTCTCCGGCAACATCAAGACTATGTTGTACATTCACCAATGTCTGCCTCAGCATCTGCAGCAGTGGAATTGATTGGCTAATGGAGGCAGACTCACCACTTACTGCCTGCGTGGCATGTTTAAAAGGCTGCAAAATTGTGATTACAGAGTCCATGAGGCGCCACTGTTCAGTCGTCATAGACATGGAGGCCCTGGAACTGTCACGGCTAGTGTGCATAACAAGATATTCTGAGATGGCTTTGTATTGTTCATACAACCTCTCTGCCATGTATAAAGTGGAGTTCTTTCAGGTGACACTTTCAGCTTCAAACGGTGCTGAGGCAGGCTGTTTTGTATCTGCAACTGCCACAGTTGGTCACGGGCCTTTCCAGACCTTGAAAAGTGAGAGCAGATACGTTGTGCAATGGTCAGCATTTCCTTTATATCACGGTGCTGCAGAAACTCCTGAACCACAAGATTTAAACAGTGGGCCATGCATGGAGCACAAAAAAAAACACCATTCGTGATGCATTTCACCACATTTGACCCACTGTAACTTGCTATGAACCCAGCTCTCAGGGACAGAGGGTTTAGCCATCTGTCAATTTCAGTCAGTACTACATCCAACATTTTTTCACCAGTGTGTGAACAGGTCACCCTGCGCATAGCAATCGTTGCATGCTGTCGAATTCCTGGAAGATTGCTACCGCGACAATCCACCTTACTGCACTGATTATTCACACTACCAACATCACAAACAACCCCTAGCACCTGCGCCCAGTGTGCAGTTATACACAAATGTGAACTTCCTGCTGTTTTGCCACTCACTTGTCCACATATCCATACTTAAATGGATGAATGGAGAGGAGGAATGTTGAAGGGCATGCCTTACTGAGTTGGACACAGTGCGGAACAACTCGGGGACAGCACGGGTAGAAAAGTATGTCCTGGATGGGACTTTCCATTTTGGACAGGCATGTGCAGCAAACCACCGGAACCCAGAATTCTCCACAAAGGAGAAGGGCAAAAGATCAATTGCCAGCATTTCTGCTACAGCAGCATTGAGTTCACGTGACACTGTATGATTCCGGAGTGTACTTCAGCTAATGCGTAAAAACACTCTGTAACGTGGGCTGACTTAAACGTTTTACTCAGGGTGTGTTGATCACAAATGGTTGTGCTCTGTGATGAATAGCATTGGCAGGACGTGGAGTGTGGACATTTGATGAAGACAGTTGCACAGGTGATGATAACAAACCCATAAATGCTGTTATTTTGCCAGATTTGCCAACTGGGGTTGATGTACCACTTGCAGTAGACATACTGCATTCACCACCACCACCATAAAAAACTGCTACTGTCACCAACACTGGACAACATTTCAAAGTCATTATGGTCCTCCACCTCATCATGCCTGTAGTAATCCTCTGCTCTTATTACCACACTACTGCACACATTTAATTTCCTACTGGGCTTAACAGTCATGGAAGGGGATAACATGCTGGCTATGGTTGCCAGTGACGTGGGTGAATGCCCCACTGTGGTATTAGCTGCCAGCTTGTGCTGGGTCCACAGTACCAAGTGCCTATTCTTAAGATGCGTATGCTGTCCTCCTGTGCCCAGCTGGCTCTCTTTTTACCTCGACTCACATGCACATGGCAAACCTGGCAGATTGCAACTGAATCATCATTTGCATCTTGAACACAAAAATCCCAAACAAGGGATTGAGAAGCTCTACTTTTAACATGTCCATGATGTGGCTTATTTAAGTCTGTTATTTTAAGCACTGAAGTGGGGGGCACGTGATGTTTCAGGCACTGCACACCTGGACTGCAACTGACCACCATGACTACCTATCATATTAATTACTGGGTCATCATCATCATCATCAACTAAAACTGGTAGATCACAAGTTTTTACGGGGGGGGGGGGATTCCTGCAAATGACTCAGACACAGCCACTTTTAATTTCTTTTTCTCCGGTTCCCAGCTGAGGTCAATTACATCATCATCATATTCATCAACGTCACACACATCCATATCTTCTGCTTGGATGCTAACATTTGGACTGCATGTTACAACAACAGCAACATTATCATCACATTCATCATCAGCATCTACACCACCATCACCTGATATTTTTTCACCACACTGAATCACTGCATGGAAAATGCGTGATGTTAAGTGCCACAGTGGATGGAATATCACATTGTATGCTATCGTTGACGTGATCATCAGAATCCTCACGTTCAGTTACTGGGATGTTACTGGGAAGTATGACATCATCCACACTGCCACTCACTTGCACTGCTTCACACTCAATATTTTTGGATATAGTACACTGGTCAGAATTAGAACTTGACGCAACAATACTATTACTACCTCCACCACCACTAACACCAGTAACACTAACACCACCAGCTGGGAAAACATCATCTCCTCCAACTATGAGTGAAGCTACTGATTGGGCTGTAAAAAAACATTGCAGGAGAAATACCTTTCCTCACATCAGCAATGCACTTCTGCGTCTGCATACTACTACCACGCCCACAGACCATCTTGCTGCCAACATTACCATTTCGAGAAACAGCTTTGCTTGCACGTCTCTTTGCAGGCATTTTGTGGGGTCAATCACAAATATTATAACCAAATTCAGATTTTGATACGTTCACTCTCTGATTGGAGGGACGCTGGATGTGAAGCCAAATAAACAACTGTGGCTTCAGCAACAGATATGAGACTACTCTGAGATTGTCATGGAATTAAAACAACTTCAGTAACCAGTGGTGCTGATGAGGTCACTAAAACAATCCAATCTGGTAAAAAATACCTTTTGAATGTGGGGGTGGGGGGGGAGCACTGAATGCAGACAGTGCTGATTTTTACGGCACTACAAGCAGCAAAACTAAGAACAGATACCACAATTGCAGTACAAAATCAGGCAGCTGCAGTGGATAGCAGGGTCACACTGCTGCGCTTGCAATTACACTAGTCTGTAGCACAATAAAAGGTGTATTATTTGATGCACGCAACACTGCACACACACTCACACACAGAACAGTTTGTGTACAATGCTGAATGAGGAATGTGTAGCAAATACAAAAGTTCAGTACTATGCCATGTTACGTATTGTAAATTTGTAATGTAAACAACCTGAACTTATGAACTACTGCACCACATCCACACAACAAACAGCAAGAAAATGTCTACTATTACTGACAATATTACTGTATGTACATTAACACAGTCAGTTATATAACAAAAAATATTACCAAAAAACAAAGAAATCACTATTTCTCCAACTTAAATCTACCTACACCACAGATACGCCCCTCCCCCAAAGCACATTTTCATTGTCTTTCACCACACACACTGAATGTTGTAAATTAACATTCAAAATCCACACAAAAACAAAAACGCTCGATGATATGAGCACAGGAGGGTTTCCTACAATCGACGAACTAAAGTTGGATCCCCCAAAAAAATGCAAAAATGCTTTTTGAACAGCTTTTACAAGATTCCTGTCACAGACAGCTATCAGAGCACACTGTCTCCTACTCCTTCCTACTCATACTACCCCGAACTGAGGCTGTGCAGATCAACATAGAGCCCATGTGACCTGAAATCCCATGAATCACTGCAAAATTCACCTTTGGAGCTCAAAAACAGGGTGAAGTGAGGCGAAGTGCACTGCCTGCAATGCACTTCGCCTTAGATTTGGCAGAGTGTGGTCTGGGGGAGGCGGAGTAATGTGAAGTCATTGCTTCCAATGGACTTTGCGTTCCTTATTATAATGCGAAGTACTCCACTTCGCGTTGCGGAGCACTCCGCAAATCCGCATTTACTCCGCGAATCGCAGAGCGGATTGAGACCACTTCGCTCACCACTACCCAGGACAGATTTATGGGCTTGCAGTTGATAAAAAATTATCTGAGAGGGGGTGGAAAATGTAAGGGTTTGCTTCAAATAGAGTCACTGTGGATTTGGTGCTTGGACACAATTCAACTAAAAGGGGCGTAATGGAGTACTGGATTTCAAGCTCTTTCTTTAGGAATAATAGCCTCCATGATTAAGATGTTGTGGTTAGGATGTTTGAATGTTCTTGTCTGTCAGATATTCACTGAGTCTGTCTTTCTGTTTTGGTAAATTGATACACAGTAGGTGAAATGATGGATTAGAGAAAATGTACACTGGCATTCCTGCTCTTCATTTGAAATATCAAGCATGTATCCCTTTTGTTTGCATCAAAATAATATTGTATGTTCTGTTTAAAGTGGCAACACACAATATAGATTTGGGGATGATACAGACCATTAGATAGAAGAATACATGTAATTGAGTTATATGTATATCTCTATATGCTATATTCTATATTACATCTATTCTCTCTTGCCTATCCTGACTATTAAGTTATGGAATATGTTGTTTTAAGGGGTTTTAAAATTTTTATGGTTTTAGCTGTTTGTAAAAGCGCTTTGATATATTTTGAATTGCGCTTCATATACATAAAGTTTATTATTATTATTATATTTATTTAATGCAAAATCAATGTTTTTCGGGTTATTTTTTAACTTGTATTAGGGTGTGTTCTGCAGTTCTCTGTTCTCCATATGGTCTAATGGAATTCTGTTCAAATTTGAAATTGTATTTTTCAGGCAATTTAAAAGTTATTTGTTTGATTTTGAGATATGTTTGGTGAGAGGGAGTGGCATGGCAGGGCATAACTTTATTGCCCCTATAATGGATAAGTCACAAAATGTTTTTTGAATGTGACTTTTTGTCCATCATGAAGCTTCTTTTGTTCTGATTGGTTGCTTTTGAAATGGAATATAATGTTACTTTGGGGAGTTAGAAATTTTGATTGTTTTTTGCTATAAATTACTGTGATAATATCTGCTTGCTTTGATTATTTATTTATTTATTATCAGTTTATGAAATTCTTGTGCTTTCACATACATGTACTCTTTTAAGGGGTATTCTAAGATATGGTAATGTTGCACTCGTCACTTTAAATATTCAGTTGTTTCTATGGGTTACATGTGTGTTGTGGGTGTTTAAGGATTGGGAGTTTGTTGTAACCACACCCCCGATGAAGTCTTTTGGTGAAGCACTGCGGTGAGTGGCTGGCCAATCGACTGAGGTAAGGCTTGATACTGTTGTATATTTTTGCACTTTGTAAGACTTCAGGTACTGTATCAATTTAGAGAGCAAGACAGTTTTAAATCCATGCTAAAGAAAAAAAAAAAAAATATATATATATATATATATAAAAAGTAAAATATGGATTATTGATCCTTGAATTGGAGAAGTTTTATGTGTGGCGTCAGGAAATATATGTGCTATGAATCATAGCTATTTTTTGCGAAAGTGATAAAAAATTTTTTAGATTGGCCTTACCCTGTTGCTCACTTTTTCTGGTGTGTTCACATAAGGGAGCTCTTTTTTTAATTTTTGCTTCGGACTTTAGCCTAAATCCCAAAAAGTTGAACACCCTCCCTACTGCTTACAGTGGTCACACAGTGCTAGTCCTTTCCAGTTGGAAATTAGGGGGACTGCTGGACACCAGGATTTATATTACTTGTACCGGCGATGGTGATTGGAGGTCAGTGGACACTGCTGGACACCAGGGAATATAGTACTTGTACTGAGGATGATGATAGAAGGGTGTGGGGTGCCACTGTACACCAGGGAGCAGGTGTGCTCCCCCAACTGCCAACTTAGTTGTTGGCTGCAGCGGCTCCACTGGCCACTAGGGTTGCTCAGAGTAAGTCAGGCTTTTTCTTGGCGATAATTATGCTGCACTTGGTGGCCTGTGCTAATCTTGTTGTGCAGCACAAAATTCACTAAATATGGCACTGTGCCTGAATTTCTGTCCCAGCCCTTCCCTTTGCCCACTGCAAACATTATTTTTTAGCACATGCTAACCTTCTTAGCTTGCACAACTGCCCCTTTGAATATTGCACTCATGCAATATTCAATACACTATACAAGACACTAGTGAGGCCGCACCTGGAGTACACTGTGCAGTTCTGGAGACCTTACCTACGTAAGGACATAGACAGGGTAGAGAAGGTTCAGAGGAGGGCAACAAAGATGGTGCATGGATTGCATCACAAGTCCTATGAGGACAGGTTGAAGGCACTGAACATGTACTCCCTGGAGGAGAGGAGGGAGAGAGGGGATATGATAGAGACATACAAGTATCTTACAGGGAGGAACAGGGTGCAGGAATGCACTATTTTAAGCAAAAAGATGTTCCAGGACTAGAGGGCATGGGATGAAGTTGGAGGGAGGACAATTCAGAGGAAGCGTGAGGAAGAATTTCTTCACAGAGCGGTGGTGGACAAGTGGAGCACCCTGCCAGAGGAAGTGGTGGGGGCTGAAACAATCACGGGATTTAAGAATGCATGGGATATACATAAAGGAATTCTGGAGGTCAGGGGTAAGGGGCAACAGACTTCCTGGAAAACATAAACTGAACTTACAAACTTAAATGGGCAGACTGGGTGGGCCATAGGCCCTTATCTGCTGACACTGTCTATGTATCTATGTATCTATGCACAAACCCTGGGCAAATGGGGCACTATTACTTTGCCCACCACGCCCACTGGGTAAAGTTTTGAATGTCTGGCTCTATGTGTTATTGTTGCTGTCCCTTCTTATAGGGACCAAAGGGTTCTCATCTACCCTTGTGTTATTTGTTACTAATTTTCAGATAGATAGCTTCGCTCTTCCTCCTCAGTACAAAAAGGCATGGAGGTGGTTGGGGCCAGTGACGCTAAATATACCCTGCAGTTGTGCAGATGACATGCATTGGTCCTGATGCTGCTGGCCCCAAATGTTCTGGTTTCCCTGGGGTCATGTTACCTCTGGCTCAAAGAGGGGTTCTCTATGGAGAAGATATTCTTGAAGCTCTGGAGCTATTGTAAATAACTTTTTGTTTTACTAGTTAAGCCTTCAGTCCCATGTGAAGGTGCAGCCCTATCATGAAACAAATCAGATCCTTGCCATATATAAAAACAGTACCATGACGAGACCAGCCTTGTTTTGGCACATGCCAAATCTTGTTTGTTCTGGGCAGGCAGGACACATCAGGGTGGTACTGCCTCAGGGTCTCAGTAGTTTTTTTAGAGTAATAAATTAGTTAAAAGCCTTTGTTGTGTCAGTTTGTATTCTGTAAGCTTTGGAGTCTTAAGCTGTAGCTCTGCCCCTAAAACAGCATTTTAATGATGCTGTCAGGGATAAGGCTACAACATGTTGTTTTGGTAAACTTTTTTTTTTATTATTGTTATTTATGCTCCTGCCCTCACATACTGGGGGAGCCCCAGCCCCATCACCCTAGTGTCCACCATCCAGCGCATATACCCCCAGGGCTTGCCCCCAGTGGGGTCAGTGGAGGGGGCCTCCCCCACTGAAACTGGATCCAGTGTTGTGCCATGGCTGACTGGGTGCAGGGCCTGAGAGCTTCCCCGTCATCCACTGGGAGCTATTTTTCTGACTTTTTCCCTTCCTCGGGGTGACACGTGCAATGACACCCACAATGGTGCTGTGCACGCTTCTGTGCGTGACAGCTTGAAGCATCTGCACCATTCCTGTCCCCCACATTGCAGCATCAGTGCACCAGCCCCCAGCCACCACTATAGGCCAGGTGAGCACCGACTGCCAGATTCCCCCCCCCCGCAAAGAAGAAGCGCTGTCCTTCAGATGCTCAATCCTTCTCCTCCCTGCCAGCCCCCGGCAACCTGCATTCGTTCTTGAACATGGGTTGCCAGCTTGGAGTGAGGTGTGGTGCCCAGCACCTCAACCCTCAGCGCCACCGGGCCAGTGTGTTTTTTGTAAACTTTTATGCTGAATTTTCAAACAGGCTTACAGACATGCAGCAATCAAGGGTTGTAGAAATTGATACAATACTTATTGGAAACACATCTGATACATGAGCAGGTAATAACCCGAGGTAATTTCTTTGTGCTTACAGTTCATGTGTTACCGCTGACCAGTTTAGCTGATTACCAGTGACCTTATGTCCTGTCCTGTCCTGTTTGAATTCATTTACCTTAATTGGTTGAGTTGATCCCTTTTGTTTTGGCCTATAACAGCATCATCTGTTCTACCCTGAAATTATCCCATCTTGCAGTCCACTTTTTGGGGGTTCCAAATCTTCTCAAATTTGTCACTCTTCCCGTTTGCCCTGAGTTACGCCCTTTCTAATTTCGTACAAGCAAGGAGGTTGTTAATCCAGTGTACAGTTAGTTAGTGGGTCCACTTTTCCCAAGTACTGTGCTAAGGTTTTCCTTGCATTCACCAGGGATAGCTGCCTTATTAGCGGACATTGTGCACCTCTCTGCCATGTTTATTTGTTTTTGATACCGGGTAAGATACATTAGATTTACAAATGCCTGTTTTCAGGCATGATCTGAGAGGATTGCAGACTTACAGAATTATCAACAAGAAGTAACAGGCCAGAAAACAAACAGAGGCATACCACTCAGCTGCTCTGCATTATGTGTGATGTCCCAAACTTAAGCCTGCATTATGAGGCTGTACCACCACCCTGCATTGCTTCTTTAATTTCCGCGTGGCTATGCCAAATGCCATCAAACCATGAGTCACTGCCAGCTTGGTGTCTCTCCTTTGTTCCCCTGCTTCCTGTCTTCTGCTGTTCAGGTAGCTTGATTGACCTCTTGATTGACAGGTCTGCTGCTATGCTATATAGCAACTGGAGGACCAGGAGGGGGAACCATAGTGTCTGTGGCATTTTCTACCTGACTTCATCTGAGGCAAGAACATCCACTGATAAGTGAGGAGGAAGAGGAAGAGGAAGAGGATGAACACACCAAGGGATGCTGTCAGCTAAACCTATTCCCTGTTTGACCATTGGCATTCGGGCTTCAGGAGTCTGCTCAGTCAGAGTCTCAAGAGGAGAAAAACTAGTGCTAGGCACTCAGCCAGCCTTTTGCTGTAAATTAAATGTGTCTCTGTGCTGTTAGCATGCGTAAAGACTGCTGAGCGTGCTGCTGTACATGCTGTCTCTCATGGGGAAGAAGCCAAGCAAAGAAACCCCAAACAACCAAGCACAGCACAGTGTCAAGTTCTGGCTTGCTAAGGGGTCTACTTTTTAGTGCTGCAGTGGGCAGAGCCCTGCAGTCCTCTTGCTATCAGAAAAATGACTCAACATTCTTTGCATTCCTTGCAACCGGATAAAATGTTGCAGTTGCACCACAGTTGCCTCCGTGTTTGTAGAGTACTTCACTTGTTGTCCCCATTACCAGTCGCACTGCACTATTTTGTACATAAAAGCCAATTTCCTTTTTTGTAAAATTAGACATATCCCCCCCCACATGACCCTTTCTCTCAGCACTGCCCCCAGAAACATAACAATGACACTGGGGGTGCCCAATCCCCCAGTGTTGTGACTGCCGATTTCCTTTTTTAAATTAGACATATCTCCCCACCTGACCCACCTTCTCAGCACCCACTACCCCACCCCACCCCAGAAACATAACAGTGACATTGGGGTGCCCAATCCCAGTGATCGTGAGCACCAATCCATTTTTTGGGGTGGGTGCTCACCTCCACTACCATGCACACGTGTTTTATTTTTATTTTGAAAACATTTTTTTTTCACGCCCCACCCCACCCGACCCTCCCTCTCAGCATTCACCACACCACTTCCCACCCAGGAACGTAGTAGTGACATGGGAAGGGGATGCCCATTACCCCAGTGCAAGAATCCTTGGTCTTTATGTTTCTTTTATAGCTGTAAAAAGAAAAACATCCATCAATGTCTTTTGCAGCTGTTAGACACCCCCCACCTGACCCTTCCATTCAGCACCCACCCCCGCAAGCCCTTACTTACTGATTGGGGGGGGTCCAATGCCATAATCCTCTCTGGACCACAGAGACATCTTCACTCTTCAAAGCTAGACCGGGAACTGAGGAAACAGGTATGCGGTTCAATGTATTTCAATCGAGTTTTGAACTTAGCGCCATAACTTGGCCATTTTTGTATATTTTTGCCCCAAATTTTCAACATGCCTTCTTTGGGACCCCACCTCATGAACAATGGCACTGTCATTAGGCAGATCATTCCCAAAAGGGGATTTCATAGTTCCTGTACAAAATCACCTTTCGGGCAGGAATTGAAAATGTTCTCTACTCTTGTTCATGAGGTGGGGCCATAAGAAAGCTATGTTTGCAATTTGGTGTAAAAATATTAACTTTGTTGTTGTTTATGAGCCTACATTGAATTTTGCAAATGCAGGCTTGTAACATTGGTAATTTTCAATAGTTGTACCCCAGATTTACAACATAGCCATATCTTTACAGCACCTCATGAATGCGACAGCTGCCATTTTTCAAATCCTGACCAAAATATGTTTTTTTTTACATCCGAAAGGTGATTTCATGGTCCCTGTACGAAATCACCTTCCGGGCAGGAACTGAAATTTTTATCTGCCCTTGTTTATGAGGTGGGGACATAAGAAGGCTATGTTGAAAATTTGGTGTAAACATATTACAAAACAATAAAGTTATGAGCCTACAATGAATTTTGCAAATGCAGGCTCATAACTAGTAACTTTCAATATTTTTACCCCAGATTTACAACATAGCCCTTTCTTTACAGCCCCTCATGAATGTGACAGCTGTTATTTTTCAACTCCTGTCCAAAATGTGTTTTTGAATCCTGAAAATTGATTTTGCAGTCCCTGACCAAAAGCACCTTTAGGCCAGGAGTTGCCCTTCTTCAGAGGTGGGGTCATAACAAGGCTATGTTGAAAAGTTGGTGTAAAAAATATTAAAAAACAAATGTTCTATATTTTTGCCCCAAATTCCTTGGCTGCACCCCTATTGGCTCTGGCCAGAGTTTGTTTATAGGTTGACTGCACTGCTTGGCTGCTAGCTGGGTGATCTTTTGAGCTCTGAGCTCCCTTCCTGCCGCCTGCTCCACAAACAAAGTAGAGAACGTTCAGTTTCTGCTGGCTTCTGCTAGTGTGTAACTGAGTGCTGCCTGTCTATCTGCCCTGCACTTAAAAATCCCCAGCTCCTGGCTTGCCTGTACTCCCTGTGTAGTGGACTGGATGGGGAGAAAAAAGAATGAAAACTCACAGGAGTGATCCTTCCTGTCATTGTCACAAAGGTAGACTGAGGCCTGAGCTGCCTGCTCAACTGAGCTGTATAATCACTAGCAGTCTGAACATCTGCAGCCAGAAGTTGCCTTGTTGAGAGCCAGCCCAGTCAGATCTGCTGCCCTAAGTGAGCTGAGGCAACCTAACGAGTCATCTCTGACACACTCTCAGAGCAAAGTCAGTGGCCTGATTGCCTGAGGAGCCCAGCTAGGAAGTACCTGACCTACTGTTTTTGGGGAGTCCAGCCACAGTGACCTGCTGCCTAGAGGGAGTCTTTCCAGCCAGGAGGAGTGACCTGCTGCCATGAGGGGACCCAGCCAGTGTCTTTCCATCCCAAGAACCCAGCATCTTGAACTACACTGACACAAGTGAAGAACCCCTATGTTGGCATTCACTGCCAACAAAAAGAGATGAGAGGAGGAGCAGCTGAATGTAACCAGAGGTAGGTGCTTGGGGATACTTTGAATTGTTTTGGGGATGTGTAGTACATTTCTTAATCTTGACAGTCTGTGTGTTTGTGTCTTAATGAGTGTAGGACTCAAATAAAGTACAGACAACAGTATGGTAGGTTTATGTTATTGGAAAAACACAAAAAAAACATTTAGCCAGTTAAAAATACCTTTACTGATGTACTAGCAAATGACTGTGCTACTCGTGCGCTACAAAAATCAGATATTCCACATTTGCATCATTTGTCATGCACTGATCTGGTCTCTGTTCCACATTGCCAGGTTTGTAGTTTGAGAGGTATGAACAGTAGGGGCCACAATAAGCAAAAATAACATAAAATGAAGAAGTATAACAGTGTTTATCAAATATAAAGTGTAGTACAATCGGTGGGGGTGGGCTGTTTATATCTCTTTACTTAACTTAGCTGGCTACCTTTCATTTCTGGAGTACTATAATGTTTACTATGCCATTGTACTATCCAGAATGAAAGGTGATCTGCTAAACTGAGTAAAGTTACTATACGCCCACCCCACCCCATTTTTCTACACTTTACAGAGCATGCTGTAGCCCTGTCCCTCACTTGCCATTTAGCATTATCAAAATACTGTTTGGAACTGGCCTGCTGGTGCAGGTGCAGAGTGCCAACCTGCAATGCAGTGACCGGGTTCAGGAATGGACTTGGGACGTCGGAGGGCCAGCGGGGGCAGAAGGATTGAGAGCCCAGCGACTGCTCTCCTTCTTCAGGGGGGAGGGTGGCAGAGAGTACAGTGCTACGAGGACACCTAGCAGAGGCTGGGTGTACTGCACGCGCCAACGCCGATACGTTTGGGGGTGGGGCAGACGCTGGCCATCATTGCACGTCCCCACCCCCATACACCAGGGAAAAATACCACTGCTTCTGCCTCAATGATGCCTGCCTCACCACTCTGATTAGCTCTCAGGCCGGCTCCCTGATCTATCCCGACGCTTATGACACTTAGGGGCCGGTGCCGCAACCCTGCCCTGGGGGAGTAAGCCAGGGGGTATCGGGGAGTTGCGGCTCATGTAGGAGTGGGAGCGGGGAGGTCCATGACCGGGCTGAGCTTCTGGCACTGGTGGTGCACTTACAGTATAGTAGATAAAATATTTTTTTTAAAATGCTGTTTGGGGGGAGGGAAGTGGAGCTATAGCCTGAGACTCCAAAGCTTACTGAGTACAAATGGCAGTACAAAGGCTTTTACATCAATTGCTCTTTTTAAACTTTTTTAAGCTGCTGATTTAGACCCTGTGTTTGACAAGGCAGTGCTGGTATAACTTTTGTACCACTCTCCCTGGCAAAAAAAAAAAAAGTCATTTGGACTCAGAGGCCAGTATGGGTTACTCCTCAGGCTCTCTTTGCTATGCATCATTGGCTGCATTTAGCCAGTCAGGTGTTTTTCTTTTCTCTTCAGCTTTTTGTGTTAGCATACACATGTGTGCACAGCAAACATTTTGCTATGAAGAATGGCATTCCAGAGGTGTGTCACGGCCAAACCCACTGCAGCTCAAGTTGCAATTGTCTTGCCAGTGACAAACTGTACCAATGACAAAGCACTCTGGGCATGAACTACTCACTGCTTCCTGGGAGGAAACTTTGTGTAGTTGAAAAGAGCTAGCTGCTCCTATCAGAGAGTGGCTGGCTTGTTTCATCTATATAATACCTCCCAGCCACCAACTGAGCAGTGCGAGGAGGCACTCTCACTCATTCTGTCTCCCCCCATCTCATTTAATTATGCTGACAGATGCTGCCATTGCCATTTTCCAACACCAGGGTGCCCAGTCCCCAGTGTGGTCTAGTACTCCCCCACCTGGCCTGTTTCCACTGTGTGACACTAGGGAGCCCATCCTGGTACCACTAAACATGACACTTACACTGGTGTGTCCAATCCCCATTGGCAACCTTCCGCCTGACTTTGTCCCATCCCCTCTTAAAACTGCTCACCATCTTCAAGGATACCACCTCTTCAGGCAATGTGTTCCACCCTGTCAACACTCTCTCCATGAAATAGTGCTTTCTCATTTCCCTTCTGAATCTACCACCCTCCAACTTTAGATTGTGCTCCCTAGTGTCTTTCCCTTTCCTTAGTTTTAAAATTCCCTCTGTACCATCTTTATTTATGCCTTTCATATATCTGAAGGTTTCTGTCATGTCCCCTCTGTTCCTCCATCCCTCCAGGGAGTACATGTTGAGCTCCCTCAGTCTTTCCTCATACGGTTTGTCCTTCATACCAAGGATCATCCTGGTTGCTTTACGTTGGACCCCTTCAAGCAATTTAACATCTTTCTTTAAGTAGGGGCACCAGAACTGTATGCAGTGCTCCAGGTGTGGCCTTACCAATGACCTGTACAGAGACAGGATGGCCTTCCCTCTCCTGGATGTGATTCCTCTGACAATACACCCCAGCATGTTATTAGCTTTAGCTGCCGCTTTTCTGCACTGTGTTGAATGGTTAATTTGTCATGTTATTATGTTATCATCACCCCAAGATCTTTTTCCTTCTTTGTAGGGGATAACTGTACCCTCCAGTCAGTAGTGATTGCTTGCATTTCTTGCTCACAAGTACATGACTTTGCACTTCTTTGTGTTGAATCCCAGCTGCCATGTTTCTGACCAGTGCTCAAGTCTAGCCAGATTGGATCATCCTGTAGCCCCTGCCACCCCTCTGTGTCATCCACCACTTCACCTAACTTTGTGTCATCAGCAAAAAGGCTGATCTTATTCCTAATCCCATGTGAGATGCTGGCAGTGAAAATGCCATGCAACACTGGGCCCAGTACTGAGCCATGTGGTACCCCACTGGTTATGGCTCTTGGAGTTGAGAGTTCCCCCCCTTACGACTACCCTCTGCTTCCTGTCATTCAGTCAGTTCCTAATCCACACCACCATTTTCTCCCCTGCTACCTGGTATCTCAACTTGCTAATCAGTCTCCCATGTGGCACTGAATCAAAGGCCTTATGTAAGAACATTCAAAAGTGCCAGCAGAAAAGGCCACATGGTCTATCAAGTTTGCTCGAGTGTGCAGCTAGTCCCTCATCTAGCAGCTGTCCCTCCCGCCCTCCCCATTGCCATATCCTTCCCCCTTACCATGTCCCACCCCCTCTTGAAGCTGCCCGCCATCTTACAGGACACCAGGTAAGGTGTTCCACTTGTCCACCACCCTCCCTGTGAAAAAGTGTCTCCTTACCTCCTTCCTTTTAATTTTTTGGCTACTATTTTATCCTCCTTTGGCCATCTGACCTGCTCCCCTACCTTGTCCTCACATCCTCTCTGGGGGACATCCAGCTGCCGACCTCCTCTATTGCAGGCACCCTGACTCCTATGGCTTCCCCTCCACAGCGGGGCTGCAGGGAGCCCGCACTCCCCACGGAACATGGATCCAGACGGGTGCTGCGTGGCAAAACTGCAGATGGCCATCAAACCACTCGTGTCAGGTGCCATCCTCCTTTTGTGGTGTTTTTGTTCCCTGGGCGGGGCGTCAGCCGGCAATGACACGGTGGAGGGAGTGCACATGTCCGCATGGCCCCTCCAGATGTCTGCCTACAGCACCACCCCTATGCACAGCAGAGCATAGTGTCCTCCTGCCTCCGCCAGGAGGCAACTGCACAATGACTGTAGTGAACCTCCCTTCCCTGGAGAAGGAGAGCAGTCCAGCGGATGCTCAATCCCTCTCCTACCTTGCCAACCCCTGGTGACCCATGCTCGTTCCCGAACACGGGTCACTGGCATGCCGCGAGGTGAGGCATCCAGCGCCTCAGCCCTCAGCACCACCGGGCTGGATCCTTGCCTCCTTCCTAAACCTACCCCTCTCTAATCTCAGTCCATGCCCTCTTGTGTCCCTACCCCTTCTCAGCTGTAAAATCCCTTTAGTGTTAGTCTTGTTAATCCCCTTCAGGTACTTAAAGGTCTCTATAATATCCCCCTATCCCTCCTTTTCTCTAATGAATACATCTTTAATTCCCCCAGTCTGTCCTCATAGGGCTTATCCTCTAGTCCCTGTATCATCTTAGTCACCCTGCGTTGCACCCCCTCCAATAATCTTATGTCCTTCTTCAGGAACGGGCACCAGAACTGCATGCAGTACTCCAGATGGGGTATGACCAATGATCTGTACAGGGGCAGTTTGACCTCCCTCCTTCTGGATGAGATCCCCCTTGCTATACACCCCAGAATTTTGTTGGCTTGTGCTGCCACCTTCCTGCACTGGGCTGAGTTGTTCAAGCTCGCCATAATGATTACTCCTTGGTCTTCTTCCTCTAAGGTACTTCAAAACTGTATCCCATTCAAGTGATAGCTCCTCCCCTGGTTCCTTGCTCCAAAGTGCAGGACCTTGCACTTCTTTGCATTGAACCCCAACTGTCATGTATCCGCCCACTCCTGGAGTTTAATCAGGCCCTCCTGCAGCCCCTTCCACCCCCTCAATGTCATCCACCACAGCTCCCATTTTGGTATCGTCAGCAAATATTGTGATCTTGGTCTGGATCCCATGTGAAATATCCGCAATAAATATCCCAAATAATACCAGTCCCAATACAGATCCCTGTGGTACCCTGCTTGTCACCGCTCCTGGTGACAAGGGTCTCCCCCCCACTACCACCCTTTGTTGCCTCCCCCTCAACCAGTTTGTGATCCATGTTACCAATTTTGGACCTGCCCCAACATATTCCAGCTCCCCCCCAACCTCCCATGTGGTACTGAATCAAAGGCCTTGCTGAAGTCCAAGTACAGTACATCCACTGCATGGCCCTTGTCCAGTTCCAGCGTCACCCAGTCATAGTACTCCTCAAGGTTGGTTTGGCAAGATCTTCCCGTTTACAAACCCATGCTGCTTCTCATCTTGGAGCCCATTATCCTCCAGAAAGCACACTAGTCTCTCTTTGAGGATGGTCTCCATGAGCTTCCCCACTATTGATGTGAGACTCACTGGCCTATAGTTCCCTGGGTCGTCCTTTGGTCCACTTTTGTGGATGGGTACCACATGGGCCATCCTCCAATCCTTTGGTACACATCCCGTGTCCAGGGTGGTGTTGAATAGGTCTGCCAGCGGCCCCACCAGAACCCTTGCTAACTCCCTTAGCACCCTTGGATGCATGTCATCAGGCCCCAGTGCTTTGTCCACCCTTAATGCCCTTAGCCCTTCCAGCACCCTGTCCTCTGTAATCGATACATCTGTTATCCCCCCTACCCACCCACCACCATCACCTGAGGAATCTTCCCCCTTTTCTCCAGGGTGAATATAGAGCAGAAGTACTCACTGAGTGCCTCTGCCTTTCTCCACCCACCCCCATCCTTCCTTATCTTCACCAGCTGGTCCTTGTTTCTTCTTCTCTCTCCAATGTATTGAAATAAGTATTTTTCTCCAGTTTTGATACCCTGTGCCATTCTTAGCTCCTTGGATGCTTTGGCCATCCTGACCAATCTGGTAACCTCCCTGGACTTCCCTGTATGTCACCTTATCCTCCTCCCTCCCTGATTTCCTGTAGTTTCTAAATGCTGCCTTCTTGACCCTCACCCCTTCCCTGACCTCCTATTTCAGCCAACTTGGCATCTTTGCCTTACACTTCTTTCTTTTCTTCTTAGTACATGTTTCCATAGCCTCTTCCAACCCTTACTTTATAATCTCCCTTTTCTGGTTTGCATCCATGTGTTGTTGCATGCCTGCCAGATGTCTGCCCAGAATCTCCACCATTTTCCCAAAGTCTGCCCCCTTGAACTCAACCACCCATGCATTCAATCCCCCTGTATCCTTCCCCATGTTGAGCCCAAAACACATTGAATAGTGGTTGCTCCTAGCCAATGGTTCCTTCACCTCAAGATTTCTAACTGACTCCCCATTTTCTAGCACAAGATCCAGAGTCATCCCTAGATGAGTTGGCCCAAGTACCAGATGTGTAAGGAAGCTTTCCTGAAATGCTTCTAATAGGACTAGTTCTCTTGCACTTATGATGGATGGTGTGTCCCACTCCACCCCTGGTAGGTTAAAATCCCCCACCACCACTGTGTTCCCCCTCCTGCCAGACTCCCTTGATTTGATCCACCAATTTCCTATCCAGGTCACCCCCCGATCAGGTGGCCTGTACACAATCCCCAGTCTCAGTGCCCTGTTCTTAGTGTCCTGAAACTGCATCAATAGGGCTTCTGTCTTCCCCTCCTCCCCTTCCTCCCTTACGCACTTTATCCCTTCCCTTACATAAATCGCCACCCCCCACCCCTTACTCCAATCCTTTCTGTATATCCTAAACCCTGGTACCATCGGGTCCCAGTCCTGATACTGGGTGGCCCTCATTTCTGTGATTGCCACTATGTCTGCCCTCTCCACTGCCAAGAGAGCCAGTATGTCTGCTGCCTCATTCCCCAGGCTTCTTGCATTCAGTGAGACTACCCTCTAGCCTGTCTCCCTTCCCTCCCTCCCCCTATTCCTCTCCCCTTTGTTTACCCACTTTGCTCCTTCCCCACTTCTTTTACTCATAGCTAGGGAGGTGAGCTTTCCAGACTACCTTTGTTGAAGTCTAGATACAAGTTATCCACTGCTTGACCCCTGTCGAGCTCCCTAGTCACCCAGTTATAAAAGTCCACCAGGTTGGTCTGACAAGATCTTCACGAGGCAAACCCATGCCATCTGTTGTCCTGGAGACCATTTACCTCCAGAAAGGTTCCTTCAGTAATTAGATTATAGTTCATACATAATGTAGTTTATAACTGAAGCTCCATTTGGACCAATGTACATAAAATCACCACTATTGCAGTTACTGTGCCTACCCTTTAAAATAACCAATAGACCAACCATTACAAAGTTCTTAACTAACTCCTCTTGGGTGTTAGACACTTTGTCTTTTGATGATTTGTCAATGTTCAGACCACTGGGTACTGGAAAATCCTTGTCTAAATACTGTCCAACTTCATTAAAATTGCTCACACAACTATTAATGTCACCCACTATAAACAATTTGGAACTTAAATGATTAGCAGTGAACTCCCCCAATACTTAATTTAGTTAAACCCACCTATATTGTGAGTAATTAGTTGTATTTTGGGGGAGAAAATGTAAATGTTCAGCACAGTTAGGGAGCTACTAGACTTTCCTGCCTGGACTGACTGCTGAATCAAATAGCCCTGGCTCTTATACAGCTCTGAACAATGGCACACAAAGTCACAACAGACCCAGATCAAGCCATTCTGTCATTATATGGTAGAGACTTGTCTTCAGATGATATCACAATAGTGCCCCCCCCCCCGTCTTCCCAGTACATTATCATTTGCTACCTGGTGACCAGGAAAGCAGTTATATGCCTCTAGATCATTGGGAGGAGGGCATAAACATTTAAGTGGACTTTCATTTTGTAACACTAGCCCCCCTCCACACTCAGGTGTTATACTCCTGCCCAAGATCCAGTTCTCTCAGTCCCCCTCTGTACACTGCACTACTGACCTTTTCATGCTTCATTCACCTTTTTCCACAAATGGACATGCTGTGCCCTTCCCCATGGTACCTACTCAATTCATCATTTGTGACTCACCTTGGGCTTCATTCTGGGACCTTGCATGAACTGTCAGCTATGTAATTTATCTGATCCAGCACTGTACATGGTTCCTCCCAAGAGTTATGGAGTTTAGGCCCCCTCCTCTTCTTTTGGTGGGGGTTATAGAACCAGACTGAGTCTTCCCTAGTAAAGGTTTCCCCTTAAGATTGTACATCATACAGAATGTTCATTCTTTCTGAGGTTATCCTTAGGCTGTCTCTGGCAAATGTTTGCACCCTTCTTTTGTATCCTGCGTAGCATCAGCATAACTCAGGGCATCCCAGTCTGTCCGCTGTTTGATGGGGGCTCCAGAAAAAAGTTTCACCGGTGTTCTCAGTTCATGACCAAACATAAGGATGGCCAGGGTAAACCAGGTGCTTTTATTAACTGCCATGCAATATGCCATCAAGAGATATGGGATATGCTTTTCCAATCCCTCTGATGGTGATCTATGAATGCGGTCTGCTGCACTACCAGCGTCCAGTTGAATCTGTCAACCAAACCCTCAGATTGTGGTCTCAGGGGACTGGTCTGAGTCTTATGCACCCTAGAGCCTTGCACACTAGTTGGGATACTTAAGACTCAATGTTTTGACCCTGATTCAAATGTAGCTCACCCTGGACACCAAACCTCATGAAGAAAGAACAGTTACTCACCATAACAGTAGATCTTTGAGAGATCCTCCTCCATTGGGCCACACCTTTGGAACTGCAAGCTGTCAGCATCAGGACTAGTCAGAGGCTTTTGCTAACTGGGGGCAGCCAACGATGACATGCGACATCGGCACCTATATAATCGTGGGCTGCCCCATTGCTCCTCAGTCCCCCACCAGAGATAAGCTCAAAAAGCCTCTTACCATGAGGAACCAGGAGACCAGACCAGTGCCAGGCACACAAGGAGATGCATGGGACTGGATACATACTATACATAGGACACTTATGGATGTCTTCAGACAAGGTAGTGGACAAACCTGCCAGCTGATACCTCAGAAAGGGGAAAGAAGGGTGGGTATGCTGTGACCCAATGGAGGAGATTCTGCTGAAGACCTACTGTTATGGTGAGTAACTGTTCTGTCTTCATCAAGGTTATCTCCTCCATTCAGCCACACCTTTGGCAGTATACCCAAGAAGTACACAAGGAGCCAGCCCGGTGGCACTGAGGGCTGAGGCGCTGGACGCCTTACCTTGTACCACACCGGCGAGCCATGTTCAGGAATGAGCATGGACCGCCAAGGGTCGGCCGGGGAAGAGAAGGATAGCGTGCCCGACGGCTGCTCTCCTTCTCTGGGGGGGGACAACCTGCAAGCTCCCGCCGCGATACCGCCTCCTGGGGGAGCTCGGGTGGTAGCTGCGGTAGAGTGAGGTAGCAGTATGAGAACGGGGCAGACGTCGGCAGAGGGGCGGAGCCGGAGGTGAGTCTCACTGCATTTTCTCGCTTATTGGCCCTCATTGCACGCTGACGTCAAGGGAGTAAAAAGGGAAAACACCCCCTGTCTTGCCTAGGTGACGACTCCTCACTGCGCGCCTTTGGATTGTCAGGGCAGACTCCGCTGTACAGGTCCACAAATCAAGAATTGGGGAGTTAGGGTCTCTCCCCACCCCACACCGGGGGGGTAATCCGGGCATTATAGGGTCTATGTGGCACCAGGTACTCTAGGGGCAGACCCCCGGGGAGAAGAAGGATCGGAAGTCTGATTGAGTGGTGAGTAGGGGCAGTAAGATGGATAAATACAGAGTCAAAAAAAAAAAGAAGTACACAAGGAACCCAATGAGGATAGCAAAGTCTGATGTGCAATCAGGATAGAAGGCCTTGCAACACTGTAAGACCAAAGCCAACACGTCTATGAGAGATTATGTCTAGACTATAGTGCATAGTGAAAGTATGTACATTGCTCCATATGGCAGCAGTACATATGTCAGGTGTAGAAACATTCTGAAAGCAAATGACAGAAGTGACTGTACCACAAGTAGGGTGGCTACAGACAGCACCAGGGAGTTCCTTACCATACTTCCCATAACTAAATTCTATACAGTTAGCCCCCCCACTTTGGGCAGGCACTTTTTAGATGCAGGAGCCCCCTTTTTCCCAGGAGCAAATGAAACAAAAAGCTGAGAGGACTTTCTGCAATCCCTAGTGTGATCAAGATAGAAATGCAGTGTTCTGTGTACGTCAAGTGTAGGGAGCAATGCCTCACTCTTGTTAGCATGCTCTGAATAATGCACAGTAAAGTGTATGGTTTGAGTCAGTATAAAATCAGACACTGCCTTAGGTAGAAAACAAGGATTGGTTCACAAAGGCTCCCTGTCCTTGTGGAAAATCAAATAAGGAGGCTCATGAATCAGGGCCTGAAGCTCTGAAATCCCACGAGCAGACGTCATAGTGACCAAAAACATAATTTTCCATGAAAGGAAGCACACCTTATAGATTGTAGCAGGCTCAAAAGGAGCCAGAGTCAATTTCTCAAGTATGACATTTAGGTCCCAAGGTGGAACTGGTTTACAAATCAGGGGACATGTGCAGTGTACTCTTCAGAAATGTACAGGACACCTCTAGTTGTGCCACTGTGTGTCCATCAGTAGAGGCATGGAATGCCAAAACAGCAGCCAAATACACATTAATGGATGAGGACTGGACACCAGAGTCAGATAGGGACAAAAGGCAGTCCAGTAGAGTAGTGACAAGACACATAAATGGATCCACTGAATGGCAACCACACCATACGGAGAAATACTTCCATTTCAAAGGGGATACTTCAGATTGGCGAAATGCATCAGCTCAACTGGCAATATCAACCCGGGCATCAAAATATGGTTGCCCAACATTGGACTTCACCTCCCAGTGAGAATCCTTAAATGAGAGAGACTAAACCCTGAATCACTCCTGAAAACAAAATCCCAATGTTGGGCAACCGTGTTTGGTGCCTGGGGTCGGGATAATGACGGTCGGGCTGATGCATTTCGGCCAACCATAGTATATCCTTTCAAAGAATATGTGTGTCTAGCAGAAGGCTTTCTAACTGCAAGTAAAACACAGGCCACCTGGGAGGAAACCCCCAAACAGGCATTGGTTTCATCTTCAGGAGCCAAGCATGCTGATGCAGGGACCACACATCTGGATGGATCAGGGATCCCTGGCCTGCAACAGCAGTCCCCAAAAAAGGGACAGCTGAACAGGAGGCTCAGCTGCCAGATGCTGCAGAAGTGGAAACCATATCTAGTGAGGCCAGAAGAGAGCCACTAATATTAGGATGGCCTGCTCCGCCCACAGTTTGTGCAGAACCCTCTGAATGAGGGGGGGTCAGAGGAAAGGCTTAAAGGAACCTCCCTTTCCAGGAGATGGGCAATGCTTCTCACTAGCAAACTCTATGCCTAGAGTGAGTGAGCAGAATTGCAGCAGTTTTGCATTGTGTGGTGGCACAAAAAGATCTAACTCTGGATGACCCCCATTTTGTGAAGCAATCATTTACCAGGGAGGTCTGCAGTTCCCATTCATGTACCGGGAAGAAGACCAGCTTAGCCTGTCTGTCAAGACATTCTGGACACCTGGGAGAAACATGACTGCTAGCTGAAGGTTATGAGACATCACTCAGCACACACTTTCATTGCTTCTCTGCATAGTGGTTGAGTGAGGTCCCCCTTACTTGTTTATGCAGTGCATGACACTGACTTTGTCCATTTGAATGAGCAAAAGATCAGGGAAGAGGTGCTTTTGGAAAGCCTGGAGAACAAGTAGATTAGCTTGCATCTCCAGGACATGGATATTGAGATCTGAGTCTAGATCAGTCCCGGACCTTTTGGTCTGAAAGGATCCAAGATGGGCATCTCAGCCAGAACCTGAGGCATCTGTTGTGAAGATCTGCATGGGAGTCAGGGAAAAGAATGGAATGCCCTGTAACCAGTTCAGGTGGTCCATCCACCATACTAGAGCATGGCAGAGAGGGGACATGATTAGGGCCATTTGTTCTACCTCATCCATCGGCTGATCCCATTGTACCTGTAGAGTCCAATACAGTATGTGCATGTGAAGGCAGGCAAAGGGAACCATAATGATGACAGCAGTCATCAGTCCCAAGAAACGTGACATTGTCCGAGTGGACATGTAATGACTCTTTTGTATCAGTTGGTCCTGAGCAACAATAGCCTCCACCCTGTCTCTAGGCAGGAATGTCCAGCACATCACCAATATATTGTAGGTGCTGACAAGAAATAAGTATGGATGTCTGTATGTTTACTGTAACAGTTCCTGAAACAGTTGTCTCATTCTGGACAATGTGTACAGAATCGTTTTCCTGCAGGGGGCCTTCAGAAGCCAATCATCTAAATACAGGAAGACAGAGCCTTCCATCCAAAGGGCAGCTGCCACAACCACTAAGCATTTAGTAAATATCCACAATGTCAAGGATAAGCCTAAGGGTAAAACTCAGAAATGATAGTGGGTGCCCTCCAGTACAATGCAGAGGCACTGCCTGTGGCAGTTGTGAATTCTGATACAAAGGTATGTGTCCTTCAAGTTCAGGACGCAGTGCCAGTACCCCTTTTGCAGAAGAGGGGATGAGAGCCTGAAGAGACAGCATCTGAAACTTTTGTATTCAGTGAAAAGGTTTAGGGCTCCCAAGTCCAGTACAGGATGCAGATCTCCTATCCACTTGGGAACCAGGAATTGTCTGGAAAAGAAACCTTTGTTTCCTTCTTGAGTGAAATTTGTTCGATAGCATGCTTGTGTATGAGTGACTGAATCTCCTGTAGCAGAAAGGACAAGAGACATGGAGGCTTATAAGAAGAAGTGGAAGCTGAACTGGAAGGGTAGACAGCAACTCCAGAGCATGCCCCTTTTCCACTATTTCCAGGATCCCCTTGTCTGTCGTGATCTCCGTCCACTTTGGCACATGAAGGGAGATCCTGTTCCTCATCAGCACTCCCTGAGTTAACAGTGGAGAGTGAGGAAGAGGGGAGTCAGAATGTATTGGGGGCAGCAGGGTGCTGCCCTGACTGATACCTTTAGGTGCTTGGGCACCAGTAGGAAAGGGATGCTCACAGGCCTGTGAAATGAGCCCCTACCCCCTGGCAGGTTGAGGAGTCAGAGATTTGAGTGACCTTAATGCCATCCTGGATGACTGAAGCTGACATAGAGCATTTTCCACCTCACTCCAAAACAGCCTGGAGCCTCTAAAAGGGGCATTATGCACAGCCTCACTACCCTGGGGCATGCATTAGAATTTATTAATGTACACCATGTCATGGCTTATTGTTCAGATAATCTTGGCTTTAAAACGTACAATTTTACATTTTCAGAAAATGTGCTTCCCCACAAAAAAGTTCTGTATCTGCCCCTAGCAGCAACAACAGCAATAGTAGCAATAGCAGCAGCAACAGCACCAGGCTTCTGTTTCCACCTGACCCAATCTTGATCCTTGTCCCACTACTTGCCATTCTTATTTTATTGGGGGGGATTGGATTTTAAACAAAGCCCCCACCATCTACTGCATGTCTGTGACTGACTTTGTCCATCATAAAACTCAGCTAGGCCTGATTAGTACCTGTAGGTAGGCTTTGTTGTTAAAACAAATTAAAAGAAACTTTCTGCAGTTACTGTCTTAGTGTCTCAGACTCTGGCTGAGGGAAACATTGTTTTACGTTTACTAGCCCCCAACAAGAAGTGAAGCTGATCTTCCTCAGCCTTAGTGACAGTCCACCAGTAAGTGACCAACAACAAAGTTGGAGTGATTATTTAATACTGTATTCTCTGTTCTGGAGAAACTGTAAATCTGTGTCTGCCCAGATATCACAGATGGCACAGCCCCCAACACAGGTTCAGTTCACTACAGCAAACATGACTGTCAGACTAACAAAAACAAGAAAAGGAGAAAATACTTCATGAGCTGATGATTTCCTGTTAAATTATATGTATATATATATATATATATATATATATATATATATAACTAGTACAACTCCAGCTTTTCCCACTGAGATCTGTTCTCAGCTGCCAATTTGTGTATAATAAAGATGCAAGACATGATCCAGCTGAACCCCTTCCCCCCCAAAACCAAATACACTTAGTGGTACACTACTACTTCTTTATTCAAATGATAAGCTGAACCTGTAGAGGTGTAAGAGGAAATTGATCTGCCATTCCCAATAACCCCTCAGGAATATGTTGGGAAGGGGATTTGGTATCCCTTAACCCATGTAAAAGTGAGCAAGAACTTCCTGTGGCAAGCCTACTGTCCCAGAGCACCACTCCCACAGCACCCTCACATGGTAAATGAAGTCTTTTATGGGCAAGCATAGGTTGTACCTAAGGTTCAAGAAATGAGCAGTGGAATGCTGGAAAAATAAACTCTAGCTACTTTGCCTCTGGGTTCAAGTATTTGTGTGAAGAGATTGGTACCCAGTTCTACGTTTTCATATTGCATACTGAAGTCATCATATATATTTACTGAAGACACATATTAGCTCTTGTGCTGGATATTTTGAGACCCCTTTAGCTAGTGTCAGCAGGATTTTGTAACCTGAAGACCCAATCACAGTGGGTGGGGAGAACGGGGTGCATGGCCCACTGTGTTAATGCCGAGTTATCAATCTTTTTAAAGGGAAATGAAAGCTCAAGCCTTTAGGCAATCATCTGGCAGCACCCCTGCCTTCAAGCAGTTTGATAGTCAATATGGAGAGGAGGCCTGTTTTCCACATTTAGTTGCTCTGAGTTGCAGTCCCCTATGTAGTATCATTCATGGCAATACCACAATGAGAAGCTGGGAACTACAGAATAGGGTATGGTTTTTACTGTGATGTCAAAGCATTTACTGTAAGATTGGTTACTCCAATGCAATGCATAGACTGGGGAATACCAGCTATTTTCAAATGTTTATAACGTCCTTCAATGAAATCCTGGTGTTTTCCAAGATCAGGAAGTCCCTACAAAGGTGTTGGATGAGCCTTGAGATGACAACACACTAAAATTTATACAGCAAATGTTTTTGTATTTGCTTATTGTAGTCATATTATTAATTGTACTTGCCATACTGTAGATGAATGAAAGATATTTATTTATTTATTCAAAATTTGGTAACCGGGAGAGGAACACCGAGCCGAGGCTCATTTCCAGGTGTGACCCGGGAGGAGGGGGAGTACTGACATGTAAAACACAACACAGGACATCCAAAATGCAAATACAAAATGCAGCGGCAGTAAAGCCAATGTGAAAATAAGTGGGAGCCCCCACGTGACCTATCAGCTGCCTAAGGTTTGGTTAGAGAAGTACAGTAAATGGGAGTGTTTACATGGATATGTAAATCTAAAGTGCAAAGTGATGTGGAGCACATAGATTAGAGAGCAGACAGGGGACCTGAAGCTCAGGTGGCCCAACTGGGGAGAAATTAGGCAGGAGAGGATGGGAGAAAGGGAGGAAGGAGGTTCAAGAGTGGGAGTGGCAAGTGCAGGGGGAGAATAGGAGTTGTTAGTTCCACTCTTGTCTCACTCAGTGCATTAAAATAGCTGTAAAGCGTTCTTCTTTCTTGCACAGCTACACATCATGAAAATACACTCACCACTGCCAGGCATTTTTCTGCATAAACAAATATATTTATTGAGGTGCTTCATGTTTAAGCAATAATGCATGTCAGGGTGTGGTATATCATGAGATATCATCACGCCTCGGGCAGTTGGGCATAAGGTCACAGGCCGAGTGCGTCCAACTGCCTGAGAAGTGATGCTATCTCATGATATGCCACACCCTAGAGTGCATTATTGCTATTATGAACTAGACTGTAAAAAGAAAGAGGTTAGTAAAGTAATTGAAGAGTCATTTTTTTCATATTTTAATGATTTATTTGTTCTATGAACAGATTTATTTTCAAGAAGACAAAAAGTAGTCCTTTTTTATTTAGTTAATATGGAAATGCAGAACAGAAATCATTTTATATATTATTTTTAGCAACTTCCAGATATTAAGTTAATATGGAAATGAGAACTGAAATAATTTTTTTTATAATTTTAAGCAACTTCAGATAGGTAAACAGTGAAACAGGAACATGTAGCAAATAAGTAAACAGTAAATCAGGAACATGTAACATTTTACGTCTTCTATGCTAACATGAAAACCAGGTACCAGGTACTTTTCTGCAGTTCTAGTGTTAGGTCAACATTTCATTTGATTTTTTACTGACAGGCAGTGAGAATACAGCATGAACTTTGTAACATGAATAGTGACAATATCTAGACACATTTAATTTTTATTTCTCATTTTCTTTACTATCTTTATAATTGTAGACATTAAATTGGATGTTCCCAGACATTTTGCCTACTTGAATATATGGAAAAACTGTTTCTCTGAGGATGCCATGCATAAATCATCAGGTAAGGTTTCCAGTCAGTTTTGTTTTGCAGGATGCACACTGCTCATTTGGGCTTGAGGGCCAAAAGGGATATCTTGTTGTTGCTGCAGTGGGAGGAGCTGTAGAAGAGAGAGGACCAGTTAGCATGCTGCAGTACAGACTTGGATTATTCTGGTTACTTTCTGGTTTTTTTTGCCTGTAGGATACGGGGTCCTGGGTTCCCAGGGATTGGAGTTCGCTCGGAGGCGAGTTTCTGCAGTGATTTACCTCACATCTAAACACTGGATTCTACTGTATGAAGTTTTGTGAACAAATGGTAAAGGGAAGGTAAGTAATGCAAGGGAGAGGCTGCAACACATGTTGTCATTTTTTATAATGTCTTGCAGCAGTTGTGGGTTTTTTACTCTTTTGGGAACACTTGTTAATGGATGTGGGGCTCAGTGAGCTGAATTTTGGGGGATGGATCATTTTTTAAAAGTTGGGCATGTTTTTCTGGTTTCTGGCAGCATGGGTTCGAACCCCGACATTCACCAAGTTTTTGTGCTGTATGGGTTCTTTTTTGACATGTGTGCTTTGTTTTTTTGTGTGGTGTTCAGTCAGGCAAGTCCTTTGTTTTCTTCGACATACCGTTTAGTGTGAGATTTCATGTGCGCAGCATTGGCGGTTTCACTCATGACGGGGCTGGGGCATGCTTGGTGAATGACCATTGTTGGACAAGCTATTTGGGAGGTCTTTGTATTCTATTTAGTAGATTGGGCTTTGGGTGGGAGTGTTTTTAATTCTATATGGGTCTGCACTTTAAAAGGAGTTACAGATGACTATTTTTAAATTCTTTAGCTTACCAGCTCTGGAGGTGATTCCATGTCAGAAGGAGTTGTGCTGTTGTCTTTCACTTTGTGCATAGAGACCTGTGGAGCAGACAATTACATTTGTTAAGCATTATGTAGGTAAACTGTGTTTTATTTTTTGGGGGTGGATAGATTTACATAGCTGATGGTCTTACCAAATGGTGCTCTGGTACATTAGCACATGAGCTGGACTGCAGTGTTGCTTTACTTTTTTTATGTGGGACTAGTGTGTCTTTGGAGGTACTTCTGCTTGCTGTAGTCTGTAGTTGGATGCTGCTTAATTCAGTCAGGGCTCGATGGGATGTTTCTGGCTGTTCTTTACTTTGGTTTACTGTTGTGAGAATTTTACTCCACTGTTTTCTGTCCATTAAGGAGGGTTGCCAATAGCTACAAATTGATGTCTCTGATTTGTGGCCTGTAACAGCAATTATTTCCTTTGTTTCAAGGCCGGTTTTTGAGAGAAGTTGAACTGCTGTACTACACAAACTGTGATTTGTGTATATGGTGCAGAGATTTATTTCATTGCAGATTCTGGGCAGCATGGAGGCAAGGTAGTTTACACCCAAGGGTTCTTTAGAGTACCATATAGTCTGAGTGTTTAGAAACTCTTGCGGCAGTCATCTGGGATGGCAGTACAGTGCAGGGGCATCTGGTGGAAGCCTTTTTAAGCACAGCTCGAGGCTTCTGACAGGGCACAGTGGGTCAATGGGGTTTTCAAACATACACCCACTTGTACTGTCTGTATTTCTTTCTAATGGGTTGTTGTGGTTTTTGGTGTACTTGTTACAGGCAAGGGAAACATATCAGAGCCCCTGTTCATAGTTGTGAAAGACAAAACTGCTTGTTTTGAGCTGCCAAACTCCCTCTTTGCCTTGACAAGCAAAGTGCAGCTGTACATCTAGCCAAACCTTTCGTAATAAACCGACTACTGTGTTTGGATTAAGGACTGATGCATTTTTTTATAAGCAACAGATGGTTCTCAGACAACATGGGGTGATATTTGGTTATATCCTTTCCTTCACGTTTGATGTTTTCTATTACTCCAACAAACACATTGTTTGAAGTTGTGAAGGAAGGATCACTCATTAAGCAGAAACTTCTATTGAGAGGTGGCTCATTGAAAAAACGGTTCAGCCCAGCTCTTATTCCAATGTAGCTTGAAATTCCATACTATTCCCCATTAACTGTTCTTATACTACCTTAAAATTCATGCATGATTGTGTTTAAATATTCAGCTGTCACAGTTGAAAAGTCAGTGTCTAACTTTTTTTTTTTAGCCAGTCAGTGAAAACATTCACTGCCCACTTGGTTTGACATTTGGTATTCTGCTCACGTTTACGGAGTCATTTCTATGGAATCTAATTCCTCAGCTGTCACCTGAACATGACGTTTTATATCTTTTTAGCAGTTGCTTTACTCATTTTCACTTTTCTAATCGTATTAAGGTCTGTTCTATGCCCAAGTTGAAGTTTACCTGAAAAACTGCTGTTTGTTTTTCCGTCTGAGGTAAGTGCTGCTTTCTGTCAGGGGTGTAGTGAGACGGAGCTGATTATTTGACTATTTTCCTGAACTTTTTTTTTTTTTTTGGTGTGATGATGTACTTAGATATCATCACACCTTAACACAGGTACTGGCCAATCAGATTTAACGATTTGTTTTTTACCTCGTTCATAAACTAAAATGAAAAGGGAGAAGTAGTACAGGAGCTATTGGGAAACATCCTCGCACCATGCTGGACTGGTTTCAACTCAAAACTGAGTCTGCATCAGGAGGGAAACAGCAGGAAAAAATGCCAGTGCTTAAACACTAATACCAATTAACATCACATAGGCAAACATTATCTGGAAATCCACACGAGGCTGAATAGATACATTTTATTTTACAATTCATTATGACGTTTTACTAATTATTCATAACATTATTTAATTAAATTATTATCAATATAGAGTTTCAACACCAGCTCTTAACTTTCAGTTAGTTTGTAGTCATCACCAGGACTCACATAGTTTTGGCTGATCACCAACAATAGGAGCAGGAGAGTCAGAGGGCAGTCTAATGCAATTTAAAAGATGACACAGCTTCTGCCTGCTGAAAACAAAACATAGCACACAGTTATTACAAAAAACATAGAGGTACAAATTATTTACAATTATCTATAAAATACATATAAAAAGCTGCACTAAAAAATGTGTATTACTTTACTATTGTAATTTTAAAATTACCCTGCACGACATATCCATAATTAAATCACAAAAAGTGTAGCATTCACTTGCCTGAAGCCAAAGTCAGAACAAACATAGAAACATAGAATTTGTCAGCAGAAAAGGATCGCTTGGCCCACCCAATCAGCCCAGAAGCTCCCTACCTAGTCTGTCTTTTGGACCCTAACTGGTCTCCAGTGACCCTCCCTGCTTATTTACCAGTATTCACCTATGCCTATCTCATGCATGTTTGAAATGCCCCACTGTTTTTGCCTCCATGACCTCTGGTGGTAGGCTGTTCCAGGTATCCACCACTCTTTCAGTGAAGTAATATTTCCTCATGTCCCTTCTAAACTTCCACCCTTCTATCTTCATTGTATGCCCTCTTGTTCTGGTACACTTTCTCATTTGAAACAGGCTCCTCACCTGTACCCTGTTAATCCTGTGACATACTTGTAGATCTCTGTCATGTTCCCCACCCCTCCTCTAGGGTGAGATCCCTCAGTCTCTTCTTGTCTGGCTTCTCATGTAACCCCTGCACCATTTTAGTTGCCATCCTCTGGACTGCCTCCACCGTGTCTATATCCTTACTGAGCTGTGGCCTCCAGAACTGGACGCAGTACTCCAGGTGTAAACCATGACTGAATCCAACTTTTCAGTTAATTTCAAACTTTATTGTATTCGTATTGTATTTATTTGTTTTACTTGGGGGGGGGGGGACTCCACTGAGAAATGCTCATTTACAAGGAAGTCCTGGTTACAGCAGGCAACAATATAATAGATAAAGAAAATAATAGCATATTACAAGAGTCAATAGTAAACAGATACAGAAAATGGAAAAAAAGAAAATAATGTGTTAATATGAAGGATCTGGTTCTCCTACAATCCATTAAAAGCAAATTACACAGCAATGAAAAGGGGATCAGGGTATACACAGAGTTAGAACACACTGCCACCTTAGAACAGTTTAGAATATAGTATATTAAAAAATAAATTAGTAACATTCATTATTCACAAAAAGGTTGTGCACGAGGATGGGGATGCCTTTAGATAAGTCAATAAATCACAAACTTGGAATCCAGCACTCACCCACCAGTTAGACGCTGCCCTCGGTAAAAATCATATATAAAAGCCAACTTTATTGTAAGTGCAAAGCAAGGCAGGCCTTAACGTGTTTTGGATTAAAACCCTTTATCAAAAGGCATGGTTAAACAAGTGAACATACAAACTTTATATACATGTAGTATGACATTACAATTTAGTTCAGCTGAGACAATCACAAACAAACTAATTAGGCATGCCCATTTCAGTTCATTGCATCAGTTATTAAAATCTAGTTCCCATCACCATTACACAGTGTAAGTGATAGTACAAAATCACACATGCCCACACAATGCAAAGCATCATGGGCTGCATATGCAAATCAATACAGAATGCTATGCTGGTTCAACTATAAGAAACCTTAAGACCTTTTCTATTAAAAATCTTTAATGTATTTTATTTGGAGGATAATTCGCCATCCTATAACAAATAACAGCCTAGTAAAACCCATTCAAGTTGCATCTCATTTTCTGGGTGCTGCTCCTCATATATTTTTAATCCAAAACACGTTAAGGCCTGCTTCACTTTGCACTTACAATAAAGTTGGCTTTTGTATATGATTTTTATTGAGAGTAGCATCTTTCTATCTGGTGGGTGAGTGCTGGATTCCAAGTTTGTGATGTAGTAACATTTACATTTTTCTACACAGTGGTGATCAAGAAGAGCCTTGAATGAACTAAGGCCGATTAGGGAACTCAGTTTAACGATAACTTGCAACTTATTCTAAAGAGCAGGAAAAAGCCAACTAAGAGCCGTTGTTCAAAAATGAGTAAAATTCTTTAGCACATTAAGAATAACAATATTGTTTTTCCTTAAGTTATACATCCCAGCAGATCTCATAAAGAGGGTTGTAATACATAGTGGCAACAAATTATAAGACCACATATGTAAGTTTCGTAGCCTTCTGGTAGCAGGCGAAGGCCATCAGCTGAGTGATGGGAACAATGCTGTGTTCTAGAAGGCAGGCTGGTATTAAAGCCGAGTATTGTATGGCAAAGCACATCTAATTTGGCTAGTTGCATAATGGAGGAACTAACATAGAGTATGTCACCATCATCAAGCAGTGGTAAAAAGGTCACCTGCACTAATCGTTTTCTTGCCTCCATGGGTAAGACAGAGTTTATTCTTGAAGTAGAAGCCAGGCCTGAAGCATAGCTTCTTGCAAAGAATATCAAAATACAAGTTTAAAAATAGCTTGCTGGACATAAATCAGTGCTCCTGGTATGTTTTCTGCTTTACTCCCTCCCCTACACTGCTACTTTTTCTTTGGCACAGCTGGATCACAGTTATCGAGAATGGACCAGATATGGAATAATACATTGCGTGGTGAGTATTATGAGAATTTTACACACACCCAAGGTGTTGGATGCTACATAAACCCCCAAGAGCGAAGCTCAAGGGATTTATTTTAGCATCCAACACCAAGGGTGTGTGTAAAATTCAAGTTTAACACACAGCCCAATGTTTTATTTGATGTAATTGGCGGTGAGCACTTTTTCACCACAGCAATTATATAAAATAAGCTGAGATCAGTGTTGAAGTGGCAGTGGACTGGTCTGGATTCAGTGCAGTCTGCAGTTTCTCTTACATTTTAATATTGCAGCTGTGTTTGGTTGTACTTTTTTAACATTTTAATTTTTTTTGTTGTTGAACTTATAGCCCAGCAGCAGTTGTGGCATCTGTCCAGTGTTGGGAAGTCAAAAGAGTGGCTGGCACATGTGCGCACAGAGCAAAACCCAGCACTTTAGCCATGATAATCAGCCAGTTACTATGGCACGTAAAAAAATTTTCCTCAGGGAAAAAGCATGTGCCGGTAATTATTATTAAATTACAACATTTTGGAGGGAATTTAAATATCATTGAAAGAGTATTTCACAATTTGGATCTACCAGCTGGCTTTCATTCAGTCTCCCTCTATTAGAAAACTTTTACATATAGCCATAATTACAACAAAAAAATACTAAAAATTAGTTTTTAACGTATCATCCCACTATCAACCAATAGCAAAATCTTGTGATTGAGGCTTACAAATTAGAAAAGATTACAGCCAATTTAAATCACAAATATCCAAAATCTGTGTTACTATGGAAGAGACAGGAAATTCACATTGTAACTCGGAGACCAGACATTGTTTCATGAAGGTTTTTATTATACAGTATAGCCATAGCTGAGGTGCTGAACCTCAAAATTGTATTGAGGTTTTATTTATGTACTGAGTATTATGTAACTAATCTAGAGATGTAATATAACTTTCTGCATGACAAGATATTGGAATGGTCAAAAACTATTAGTGTAGAACAGCAAAATGCTGTTTCATGACGTGTAACAGGTACATGTTGTGTGTTCAACTGTGTTAAAGAAGAAAAAAATATAATAAAAAAGATATCTACAGAAAAAAAGAGAGCTTGCTGTCCAGCCAGAGACCAAGGTACTTAAATGTCTCCACAAGCTTCAGTTTGTCACCCAGCAGGATGGTGATGCTAGAAGTGGGGGCATTTATTTTTCGCTATTAGTGGGAAAACTATACATACAGTTTTTGTAACATTTAGGATCAGTTTAGAGCTGCTTATTATTCTGAAGCTGGTCAAATGCAACTTGCAGATCAAGTCACCATTGCAGCCAAGGTAGGTCTGGCTAGTAAAAAGCACAAATCTCTCATTTTCCTTTTCAGGCACACAGAAACTTTGGGCTTTTTATTGCTTGTCTGTTGTTTAGTATTTCTCATGCAGCTCATGGACTCATAAACACAGCTGTTATGCAGGTGATAGATATGATATTACTAGAGGGACTCTCTAGTTTTATGGTTTACCCCCAAGGATGTATCTTATTGATTTGGTAGGACCCCATTTAAGATGTATGTATTGAGAGGAGTGGCACCCTCATTGGTATTTGACTCTGTCATCCTTGTGTACTGAATCTGGTGGCATAACTGATTGTTTACTGTTATATCAATAAACATAAAGTTTTTTTTAAAAAGGTAGGTCTGGTTACATTCTGAACAGTGCCATCACCATACAAGTGCAGTTTGGTGGTTACAGCATCTCCTTGTTAGCTGCTGCTATCACCTGGAAATATACTCCTTGAACCAGGACACAGAGCACCAAAAAAAAAAAAGAAAAAAAAAAGGTTAATATCTATGTTCACAAGCTTACTCAGTAGCATGTTATGGTCAACTGTACTGAATGCTTTATTAAGATCTAGGAGTATTGCTACATTAATAAGTTTATCTGATTTAGCTGGAATAATAATACTGAAATTATCAAGATACTCTCAAAGCTGTTTGTTCAGAAATTTTTCTAATAATTTGATCAGGACAGGGAGAATAGAAATAGGTTTATAAATTGTTTCATTCACAAAACCTGTCAAGACCATAGCATAATGCTGCTTAATACAATGTGATATAGTAGGTATGTGATTTCTAGTGAGTATAAAATTATTTTGAGGTAGTTTATGAATGTAAATGTAATAGCAAGAAATAAAACTAAATTTTCAATGAATAAAAATAAATAACTAGAAATTTCAGAAAAGTAAAAAGAAAAATTATAAAAAATAAAAAGAATTTCACAGGTCTCTACCTATAATTATTTAAGCAGGCCTTATCACCTGACTTAAAAAAAGGATTATGCATGCAGTTTTCCAAAGCACAGGGATTTTGTTATGTTATTTGTTATTGAGAGATTAAAAAGACGAGTTATAGGAGCAGTTAGGATGTGATATCCTATTTTTAAAAGCAGTGGTTCAAAATGATCCAACCCAGCACTTTATGTGAAGGCAAAGTTTCTGAGTAGCCATTTCAACTGCATAAAAGAGAAGGGTCGAAACTAAAAGAAGGCCTTACTGTTGGGTAAAGAGTTAGTCTGTGCCTGGGTACTGTAATAGAGGTAACAGGGTACTTTCTCAGCCTATATGTCTCCAGCTTTACAAACTTACCAATCTTTGGTATTGACAGATGTACACTAGAATTTGAAATGGCAGTTTAAATGGCCATGGCAAACTAATAAATTAACAGCAGATAAAGAGACTGCTCTACAGGACCCGATATGCAGCAAGGAGACTGAAATCTCACAGCAGATAAAGGAGGACTTATAATAACATTGGACAAAAGGAAATATGCTGCTGCACCTGCATGTGATTTATACCCTGTAGCAATGCACTTTCACTGTATTAATATGTATCCACCTGCATGTGATGTATACCCTGTAGCAATGCACTTTTACTGTATTAATATGCATCGACCTGCAGGTGAGTTATACCCTGTAGCAATGCACTTTCACTGTATTAATATGTATCGACCTGCAGGTGAGTTATACCCTGTAGCAATGCACTTTCACTGTATTAATATGTATCGACCTGCATGTGATGTATACCCTGTAGCAATGCACTTTTACTGTATTAATATGTATCGACCTGCAGGTGAGTTATACCTTGTAGCAATGCACTTTCACTGTATTAATATGTATCGACCTGCAGGTGAGTTATACCTTGTAGCAATGCACTTTCACTGTATTAATATGTATCAACCTGCAGGTGATTTATACCCTGTAGCAATGCACTTTCACTGTATTAATATGTATCAACCTGCAGGTGATTCATACCCTGTAGCAATGCACTTTTACTGTATTAATATGTATCAACCTGCGGGTGATGTATACCCTGTAGCAATGCACTTTTACTGTATTAATATGTACCAACCTGCAGGTGATTTATACCCTGTAGCAATGCACTTTTACTGTATTAATATGTATCAACCTGCAGGTGATGTATACCCTGTAGCAATGCACTTTCACAGTACTCAATGTACAAATTCTACTTGTAATGTGTGTCTTTGTTTGACTTGACGTGGAACCTTTGTAAATGAACTTCCAGCTCAAAGGTGTTTTTCCCAAGATACTAATAAATAAAAAAATAAATAAATAAAAGAATCTATAGACAAATGTCAGATAGATAGAATTTATCTACTGACCCAACCATGAGCCTAAAAAACATATTACAGTTTCTAGTTTACATCCTGTGAATGGTGACCTCACTATACAAGAGACTTTGGGCCCCATTTTCAAAAGATTAGCATGGCACAAACTGGGTTTGCACCATGCTAACCTGGAATAGCACCAGCTGTTGGGGGCATGCCCATATTCAAAGGGCACATATGCACGGTGCAGCACTGAGAGTGCATCGCACAGAGTAATGTGCTGCACCTATGCAACTATGGGTTCCCCCTTGCATATGCAGTGCAGCACAATACTGAGAGTGTTCAGAAGCACTAAATGGCTGCCAGCAGTGGTGCAGTTTAATGCTTCTGAAATCTAGCCCTTAACAGTACACAGACCTGTCTGCCCACTGTCATGGGCTGAGTATCCTAATGGTTCAATGTTTTCTTCCTAGCCCCAGTCCATGTGATGATAAAACATCCCCGATTCCCTGGTAGCCTAGTGGTCCCCCCTCCCAGAGTCCCGAGCCATGTCACAATAATAAAAAAAAATCCCTGATTCCCAGGTAGATCAGTGGTCCCCCCTCCCAAAGCCCCAATCTATGTCATAAAAAAAAAAATCCCCAGTTCCCTGGTAGTCTAGTAGTCCCCCCCATCTCCGAGCCCTGATCTCATTCAGCATAACTAAAATCCCCACATCCCTGGTAGTTTAATGGATCCCCACCCTGCCACCCTGGTAGGCAGTGACCCACCACACTGCTGCCCCCAAACCCAAACGGTGATGATGACTGGCACAGCTCTCCTCACACTGCAATGACTAGCCTCTGACTGAGCTGTACCGGAGCACCTATAGTATACAGTACACGCTCATTGGTTGACTGGTCATCTTTTGATAAAGGAGTCATCTCCCAAATGCATCAAGGTGTGTGCTTTTATCTGTCACCTGCAATAAAGTTTGGCACCTTGCACTTTGGAAAACAGAGAGCAGCGTTTTTTTTTTATATTTTGGTGGTGAGTGCCAGATTTCATATGCCACTGTTCATCTGGTGTTTATTAGTAAGGATGATGTCTGGGATACTACTATTCAATAGGTTTTTTGGATTGGGTCTGGTAGTCTCTGAGATTAGCTGAGTGAAACCAAGCTCATCACACAGCTGCTTTAGTTCATCCAATATAGATGTAAGCCAATTAAAGTTTAGGTCTACAATGAGGAGGGTTTCATTGTTGCCGACACTGATCATTTTAGGTAACTAGTTTAAGATTGTCTATGTCACCTATATGAGGCCTAGGAAAACCTACCACATTAATGGATTCACTTTTTGAAAAGGGCAATGGTAACAACTAGACATTCTAGTGCAAGTATATGTGAGAGAGAAGCAGCTAAAGAAGTTGACAGTTTGTCTTTAACATATAAAGCAATTCCACCTCCCTTAATTAGTTGGTTCAGTCTACAATTTGCAATCTAGAAGAGGGACATCAGAGTCTAGACTTATTTAACCAGGTTTCAGTAAGTAATAAAATATTAGGATTGGAAGGGCTACCCAGATTTTTTAATTATGCAATTTGCTTATCATACTTCGAATATTAGTGGTCATGAACTTCAATCCATTCAAACTGATAAATTCAGAGGGAGTTAAACTTGAAGTGGAGGGCTGGAGTTTATTTTAGTATTGCTTGAACATATTAGCAAAAGTATAACAATCTACTTACATGGACGTAGGGCACTCTTGAAAAGCTATTTGTGATGCCTAGCTTTAACACTGCAATTAAGGAATTTACTGGTTAAATTATACCATTTGGGAAGGGTGCTTATATAAATCAATGATGAAGATCAAGATACTACAGGAACATGGCTAATCAGTTGCATGGCTAGCTGAGTTGTGTTAGTTGTCCACCAACAAGTCTGTGCATCAGTACAACCCACATTAGCATCTATACCATTATGCATGAATGTTGTAAATCTGTCACTCAGAATACAATATAGCACTAAGGGGTCATCCTGATAGGGGATACATACATATTGATATATGCAATAGATAACCCACTCTTAGGTGTGCGGTCGCACTCTGATATAAGCACGCCTTGGTGTGCATTGTACTCATAAGGCCACAGGCTGAGTGCTTCAACCACTCAAGGCGTGTGTATATCAGAGTACAACCGCACATCCTAGAGTGGGTTATCTATCTTATAAAATGGTAAAATTGTTTTTTGGGGGGTAAAAGTGCAGGTGTGCAGTCACGCTCTGATATACGCATGGTCATGTGATGTGTTTTATACAATCAAAACACTGGATTTGGAGGAGGATGATCTCCTCCATTATATATATATATACTGATGGGGGACCTGCATATGCCAGATGTTAACTGGAGCACCTTTGCTGCAGTCACATCCAAGAGCAAGGCCATTTTCGATGCCCTACAGGGGGCATACCTCAGACAGCTAGTTTTGGAACCCACTCGGGAGTGAGCAATCTTAGACCTGGTACTCTCAAATGGGGATGGAGAGAGGATCTCTGATATTAAAGTGGGTAGCCATCTGGGAACAAGCGACCACCAAACAGTGTGGTTCAAAATAAACTTAGCTATAGAGTCAAGCCATACAAAAGTGAAGGTACTGGACTTCAGGAGGGCTGATTTTGTCAAAATGGGAGACTGTCTCAGAAAAGCACTAGCAAACAGGCAAGAAGGTGGGGTGTAGCAACAATGGGGAAGCATCAAAACTGCCATCACAGTGGCAACAAGCCTTTGTGTGAAGCAAATAAGCAAATCAAAATGAAAGAAAAAAACACTGTGGTTCTCAAAAAAAGTGGCAAGGGAAAGTAAGGGAGAAAAAGATAGCATTCAGGAAATATAAGGAAACACAGAAGGAGAAGGACAGAGAACTGTACCAGTTAAAGCAGAAGGAAGTGGGGAAGGCAGTCAGAATAGCAAAGGCCCAAACCAAGGAAAAGATAGCCAACTCAGTTAAGAAGGGGGATAAAACCTTTTATAGGTACATTAGGGAGCAAAGAAAGACTAAGACAGGCATACTGAGGCTGAATGAAGAGGAAGGTGTTTGGGGATACTGAACGAATACTTTTGCTCAGTATTCACAATGGAAAAGCAGGGGGAGATACCTAATCCAATCAATAGAAGCACTTTGGATAGGGGGATTGATATTAGTCCTTTCACTGAAGAAAGTGTTCTGAAAGAACTCTTAAAACTGAAGGTGGATAAAGAAAAGAAGCCTGATGGGATTCACCCCAGAATTCTGAAAGAACTAAGGGAAGAACTAGTAACACCACTGACTACCCTTTTTAATAAATCTTGGGAGGATGGTGTGGTACCTGAGGACTGGAGAAGGGTGGATGTGATTCCCCTTCACAAAAGTGGGAGCAAGACAGAGGCAGGAAACTACAGACCTGTCACTTTGACCTCAGTGGTAGGGAAAATGATGGAATCACTTCTGAAGGAAAGAATTGTTGAGTACCCAGAGGCCAGTGGGGGCACAGGACCCAAGGCAGCATGGATTCACAGCAGGAAGGTCATGTCAGACAAATCTAATTTTAATTGTTTTGACTAGGTGACAAAGTAGTAGACCAGGGAGGGGCAGTGGACATGGCTTACCTAGACTTTAGCAAGGCATTTGACACAGTCCCACACAAAAGATTAATAAACAAATTAGCCAGCTTGGGAGTGGGTCCCAGGGTGGTAGCCTGGGTAAAACACTGGCTGGACAACAGGACACAGTGGGCAATAATAAATGGAGTCCACAGTGAAGAAAGGGGGGTTACTTACTAGTGGGGTACCACAGGGTTCAGTACTGGGACCAGTCCTTTTTCATGTCCTTTTTAATGTCTTTATAAGTGACATTGCTGAGGGACTGGAAGGGAAAGTGTGTCTCTTTGTAGATTACACAAAGATCTGCAACAGGGTTGATACACAAGGTGGGGTGGAAAGGATGAAAATGGACTTGGCAAGGTTGGAGGAATGGTCAAATGTATGGCAGCTTAGATTCAATGCAAGGCAGTGCAAAGTAATCCACCTGGGAAACAAAAACCCAGGGGAAGAGTACACAATGGGGGTGACATACTGACAACAACAAAAATGGAAAGGGACCTGGGGGTAGTCATATCAGATGACCTAAAGGTGGGCCAGCAATGTGAGAGGGCAGTAAGGAGGGCTGAGGGGACACTGGGATGCACAGGGAGAGGCATCACCAGTAGAAAACAGGAAGTTGTTATCCCTCTGTAAGACAGTTGGTGAGACCAGATCTGGAGTGCTGTGTATAGTTCTGGAGACCCCATCTCTGTAAAGACATAGACAGGGTGGAGGCTGTCCAGAGGAGGGCAGCCAAAATGGTGCAGGGTCTGCACCAGAAGACATATGAATAAAGATTAAAGGAGCTTAAGATATATAGCCTCAAGGTAAGAAGGGAGAGGGGGGACATGATAGAAACTTTCAAATACCTCAAGGGAATCAACAATGTCCAAGAGGGCAGCATCTTTCAGAAAAAGAGATGTGCAAAAACAAGGGGGCACAATTTGAAGATAGAGGGGGGAACGGCTCAGAAGTAATGTGAGGCAGTATTTATTCACAGAGAGGGTTGTAGATGCATGGAACGGCCTTCTTGAGGAGGTTGTAGAGTCAAAAACAATGGGAGAATTCAAGGATGCATGGGACAGACATAAGGCAATTCTAGTGGGGGGTAGGAGGAAGTAGGCTGTTGGTTAACTAGGATCTGCAGCTTATCCATTAGGTAGGGAAATGGGCAGACTAGGTGGGCCAAGCGGTCCTTATCTGCCATCAAATTCTATGTTTCTGTGCTTCTATTGCTTTGTGTGCACGATGCGTGTTGTATTACTGGATGTTTATGGTTTGGGGGTGGGGAGTATTGCGGAAGGAAGATCTGTGGTATTTTGGTCGTTTGGTACCTTGGGAAAATTATTTGTTATTTTCTCATTTATTTTTATATCTTTGGCTGATACAAGTTCAAGATAGTGCTTTATTTTACTTTTTTTCTTATTACAGTTCTGTGTTTTTATTTCAGTGTGCCAGGTACGTTGCAAGTCAAAGTAAAACTTGGTTATACTGTTCATTTGGGCATCTTTATTTGGGCTTCACATATTTGGCTTTGTTATTTTTCAGTAAGTAAACCAAAATATTGGCAATGTGCTTTTTGCCATTTTTCCAATGAAAATAAATAATGGATGTTAAATGAGTGTTGTGCATTATGTGGGTGCTTGGTGTATACTTAAAGTGCTTTCAGCAACAACCGGTTTGCAGTGTGTGACTTTCACACTGCTTTTTAGTCACTTAATGACATGCTTTTATAGTGCTATATCTTTTATTGCATAGTAGTACAGTCTCTGTAAATCGTTGTTTTCTTTGGTGTTTGAGTCAGAATCTGATTGTACAACGGGAACTTTTCGGATGTTCAGTTTTCAGTATTGTGCACCTGTAGGCAGAGGAAGAATTTGAAATACGGTTACGACAGTGATGATTTCTATAAGGTTATATTTATTAGGTGGATGTTTCCTGTATATTTACCTTGTATTATATTAAAAGTGATTTTTGTGGTATGGATGGTGGGCTAGTTAAAGCATGCTGATACTCCTTCTGGTAAACTGAAGCTCCTGCTAGGTTGAGGTTTCTCTGTTAAGTAGCCAGATGATGTTGAAGGAGCAGTTCTGAGGTACTGCTTTGGATGTTGGAAATATTTTTTTGTTTCTGGTCACTAATCTTGGAGTATTCATGTAGTGATTGGATCTTCTTATGTCTAGACACTTGTATGATCTCATTTGGAGGGATGTTACTGTCACTTAGTTTTTGAACTCAGTGTTTCCTAATGGAGTGGTTTGTGATGTTTGTCGGTATAAATGTTTGCACTTTCAATCATGTTTCTTACAACTTTGCATAATTAATTTTTTATTTTTATTTTTATTTATTTAGTTTTTGTTGACCGAGTAAGTGCACTAGACAAATCCTGCCTATTTTCAGGCACGACCCGGGGGAGGAGGATACAGATGAATGCCAACTGATCTCGAACCAGATTAAGCCGTTGGTGGTATTTTTAGTGAATGAGGGAAATTTGGCCAGGACACCAGGGAAATTCCCCTACTCTTTTCGATAAGTGCCATGGGATCTTTAACATCCACCTGAACTACCACCAATCCAGGCAGATGGGACCTCAGTTTAACATCTCATCCGAAAGATGGATTCTAATTGACTCCTAATGCTTGATTTTTGTACAAGAAGGTCAGATAATGAGCTTTGGTGGGGTGGTTTATAGCCAGGAGGAAGGAGGAACAGTCCATGTTACATTTATTAGGATGTTTACTTTTGTAAATCAAATAGTTGTTGACAGGGCATTTTTGTGGATTGTCCGATTAGTAAGCATGGGATTTTAGTAGGCGAACATCTTTAGGGTCTTCGCCTGTCCATGTTTTCGTTTGGTGTTCCTGTATGTATTCGAGGTATACATTCCCTTCTTCATCTTTTGCTATTTGTACATCTCCCCACTGTAAGTTTCTAGTTTCTGTGGTACCTCTCAAACTGAAGTACATTGTCACAGTTAGCCACTTTCAGTTTAATAATGATTGTTGACTGTGGACCTAGTAAGTTTTGTTCATATAGTTTTTCAATTATATTGTCTGTTAATTCGTCCGCTGCTTGAGGATGATTTCCCTTCCCTTGTTCTTTCAAAATGTTTTGTTTCAGTAATACTACTAGTCTGGTCTTTACAAAAGCAGTAGATGTTGAGTGGGACTCTGGGCAGGCCATTTCTTTTAAATATCATTCCGGGCTTTAAAATTTAGAATGTATTGTGAGTGGTTCATATTGAGCTCCATCCATTCTTTGTAGAGAAATGAAGTACTCACATAGGATGCGGTCTAATTGTATGGCAGGTAGGTTGTGAAACAGTTCTGTCATTCCAAGGTTTTAATTCATGTAGTTTTGCAGGTGATTAACGTCAGGCTCATTTTTTTTTTGTATTGACGTTTTTTGTACTTCTGATAAATTTGTCTATAGTATCAGTGTCAAAAGGAAATTTTTTGGGAGGCACTGCGTGCATATCTTGTGTTTTGGTAGTCCATTTGCTGTTCATAACATGGTTTGGGTCATCAAGCGGTTCCAGATCTGCTTCAAAATTGGGTGCAGCTTAGTTTTACTACTACTTCTATATTTAGAGGAAGTTTGTGTTTTTTTTTTTGTTTCTCCACTCTGTTTGATGTGTAAGATTTTCATTCAATAGTGCTTTACGGTTTGCCATTTGTATCAGATGTTAATGTTTTTCCCCCTTTTTTTAGGTTCAGATGTGCGAGCTGAGCTTTATATATCGATGTCTGGCAAAGTGGATAGAACATGAGGATTTCATGCTGGAATGTGCTTTTCTACAGGTGATTTTAATTATGTTGGATGAAATGGTTGTGGAAGTGGTTCCGACATTACTAGTGATATCAGAGAGGTGCTGCTTATGTATGCACTGTGAGAATAACTTGAAGTGACCTAGGCACTCTTGGTATAAATGTTTGGATATTTCACAGTGCCTACATCACTACAAAGTTATTCAACGGTCATGAAAATAACATGTTTTATTAGTATAGTTATTCTTAAACTCCTATTGTATGTGTGTTTGTGTGTATATATATATATATATTCATGACAACACACTGCGTTTAATGAATCAGTTAGGGTTAAAGCAACAAAAGTGAGGAAATGAAACTTTAGGGTTGAGCACCTAACCCCTCCCCCACACACCCTGCGCCCCCATCCTCCACAGACTGACAAATGCCATGGTGTGCCATTGGGGTCGTATGGCCCAACTCTCACCCCATTCCATGTGTAAGCAAGTTGACATGCTACAGTAAAGGAAAATGGGGTGAGAGTTAGGCTTTACGACCCCAATGGCACACCCTGGCATCTGTCAGTCTTTGGAGGATGGGGGTGCAGAGTGTGTGGGGGGCTTAGGGGCTCAACCCTAACATTTCATTTCCTCACTTTTGCTGCTTTAACCCTAACTGATGCATTAAACTGCAATTTTGTGCCTTGAATTTCCTTACTTTTTGAAAAAAGTATAATATAACTAGTAAAGAACATGTATTGGCTGGAGCGTGGGGGCCCTTTGGGCTCTGTCCTCCCACCAAGTTGCCCATTTCTGCATAACAGTATGCATCTGTGTTCTGCATAGCTACAGAGCCATACAGCAGAAACCCTTGTAACACTAAGTTGCCGATATCTCAGGAACCGTAACAGGTAGAAAAACATTTAAAGTGTCGTCTTAACTGTGACTGCATGCACCAACTAATGACTGGACCCATATCTCACATCAATTATGAGATACGGGCACAGAAAAGCACTGTACAGACACTCTTTGAACCCTTGTGATACTAATTTGACAATATCTCATTAACCGTGCCACCGACGAAAAAATTCCTGTCACCCCATTCTCCTATTCCTCAGCTTCTTTCCACATGTGATGGGGTGACACTTAGGGCCGATGACCCCAATGCGCACCCTGATTCCAGTTGGGGGGGTGGGCTGGAGGGGTGCAAAGGGGGTTTCAACCCTAACATCGAATTTCCTCGCTTTTGTCGCTGTGGAACAACCCTAACTGATGCATTAAATGGATTTTTTTGCCTCTAATATATATATAGATACATATATATATGAATGATAGAAACCTGTTTAGTCTACAGAGCCCACCAAGATAGGGGACTGTATTACCTGCCACTAATAATAATGATAGAAGCCTGTTAGCATTTTAGTTTACAGAGACCACCTAGATAGGGTGTTACCTGACAGAAACTCTAATGATAGGTTTACTTGGCTCAGTACAGGTTACACACTATTATAAAAGATCAGGGATATAACTATATTTTACAATATAGAACAGCACAACATATGGCATAGAGTACGTACAGTTTGAACAGCATGCCTGGCCACAAGCTGCCCCTAGCAGGTGCCAAAATCAATGCCCTTTGCACTGTAGTCCTTAGCACTCCAGGCTGTAGTGCTCCAGACTACTAGATGCTCACTAGCTTTGTGAAGAACAAAAGCCCCACCCCTTAACTGAGAAGGCTGTCTGACTGGTGGAGATCCAGTCATGGGAGTGGAGATATAGCAACCCCTGGTCCTGGCATCTCTTTGTCAGCAATTGCTGAGAGGGAGGGAGGGAGTGGAAAGAGCCCTTTCAACCCCTTGCTCAGCAAAGTCCAAATCACTCATAAAACCTAAGGCAGTGCTCCCATGGCTACTTGATATTTCATACATGTGCGTGCTGTTTTGTCAAGGGTTGTAAAGCCCCACCTTTAATAACTCTCATTTAAAGTGATATTGCAAAACAATATTGTTAAAAAAAGTGATATTGCATACTAGCCATATGACAATTCTTTAGGTAATTCAAATGGCAAAGCTAAGCTAAACTTTTAATATTCACAACTTACAATCTATTTTTTTATTTTTGTTGACATCTAAGAAAAAATAAATCATAAGCACAATAAAACACTCAGGTGTGTGCATTAGACAGTTCTAATGCACTTCAAGGGGCTGAAGGCGCTTAGCCTCCAGACTTGTGCCTATCTGCACCCCTGGGCATGCATTACAACACACCCCATCATGTCTTATTGCTTATGTATTATTCATATTGACTAACAAATCGCTCTAAACATTCACATAGGTGAATCTCTCCTCAGTCTTTGTACAAGAGACTTTTTCACATTGCTGGACAAATGCCCTTTGCAGTCAAATTGACCATATGTCCTTTTTATAGTACATGAGTATCCCTCTTGATCTAGTCAAAAAAAAAAAAAATTACTGAACCACATTTCTTAAAACAGCTCTGTGGATATCACTTGACAAATGGACCTCTTGGAGAATGGTAGGGGATTCTGGATGGTGATGATTCTTGGAGACTACCTCTGGTTGCTGCAAACAGTTGTTGGATTTTCTGGATACAACCTGAAAACACTTGGCTGGATACAGGTACCACAAAGCAGCAGGCATAATCTAAGCTTTTCCCATTCTTACTTATTGCCCAACTGTATCCGGCACTGCAATGCAGGCAATTTCTTTTGTACTAGTATACTGGTTCAGAGCTAGTCCCTGAGGCCCTACTCTCTTGTCGGCCTCTGTAGGCTGTACTCCCTCTGGTTTGGTTTGGTCTTTTCAGGTCTGCTTCCCAGCTCAGTATATCTGAAAATAAGCTGCACAGTTCCTTTTATACTCCCTGAGTATTCCACAAAACTCAAATCCTGGTCTCTGAGTGGAGAGATTCCCTCTTCCCATCCTGAGCACCAACCAGCTGATATTCCCTGTTAGAATCATACAGCAGGATAAACCACAATGGAATGCTCAAAGTTGAAATCCCAACCAGCTGTCACCAGGATTCTGCACTCTTTTCACTAAAAATGGATTTAAATCTAAGCATCTTTTACCTTTCACCTAAAATTGTATTAAAACTATGTTTGGCCATTTTCTCACTGCTAGAAAACTGACCCTTCTGGCTTTCTGTTGACATTTTATGTACAAATTAGACCATGGGGACCCTTCCTATTTGGACAACCTTAGAAAAATGTAATATTTAGACACAATGTAGCTTCTATTTCATGTTTCTTTCTGCAGTTCTCACCCTTGTCTTTTTTACTAAGACCTTTGTATGGTAACAGGATTTCTGCCCTATCTGTTGTGGCTGCTCGCCTGCACCTGACATTACAATTCTGTTTATGACATCACAGTCTGTTGTTGTAATGGTAATTATGATGTCATAAACTAGGGATTATGATCTCAGGTGTAGACATGCTACCAGATCAAATGAAATCTCAGGGAAAGTGACCCTGTCCTCAGTAATAATGAAATGGGTGACATAATTGCAGAACATTTAAAAAATATAAACTGAATTGTGTATAAATCTTACATTTTTTGAAAGTTATCCTGAAGGTGTCAGGGGCTCTTTAAATCACTTCAACCTGAAATTACCCTTGAGTACAAATTTCATATCTACTTTATAACACTGTGCCACCTTCCTGAGGTGAAACCACTAACAATGTGGCTGCATTCTCCTTTAAATCTGTCTTGTTTAATAGTATGTGTCTCATACATGTTTATTATTTAGTCCAAACTCCTCCCAGGGACTGTTCCATGGGCATTTGTTACATCTCCTGCCTGAGAGTAGCACTTCTCTTCTGCTTCTCCTTGCTGTCTTCCCTTGTTGCTCAGCATGGCTCCTGGACATGCCTCTCACGTGACCACCTCTCCTTGTCAGGTCAGCGAGCCCCTGTTCCTGGGGGGGGGGGGAGAAGGAGGATTAGGAGGAGATGGAGATGATGATGATGCAAAGGGAAGGGTAATATTGGTCAGTACAGGGGGAATATACCCTGCTCCTTGCAAAGGGTTCATTACTTCCACCAGGACAGCACCACGATGGGTAGAAGTCTCATCCCAGCAAAACCCAGCAGTATAGCACCCCCCTACTACTGCACTCGGGTACCGGCATTTTAGGTATAAGTCCAATCCTGGTGTGGGATGAGAACCCACAACCTTCTGGTCTACAGGCGGATACCAGCTGAGGCATGCTGACACAGGTGGTGCTCTCTTCAGTCTATAAACCCACCCAGCTGGTTCAAATCTGATAATTAATGGATGAGTTACAGTAGTGAGGAAAAAGTGTGCACAAAATCTGCAGTTTAAAATCTCAGCGATTTTTGCTTCACTAGGTCTGCTTTAATTAGCTCTGTTTGTATATATGTCTGACTTTAGAAAACACATATCCCAGGTCCTTAGACCCTTCTCTAGCTCTCTGTGGCTTTATTTTAATAAAATATGTATTTTCATACTGAATCGATGGAGTTTTTGTGCACTGAATGGGTACTATCTGCAGCCTCCTGCTGCCTGGTAATATGGCGCCCACTTAGTGAGTGGGAGCCCATCCCCATTTGTTTCTGTGTGCTCCTTATTTGCATTTTATTATTTTAATGGAAGCCAGTCCCCAAACCATGCCCCTGGTACTTGCCACCTGCCAACTAAATATTTATTTATTTATTAACAGAAATGGTTCCTCACTGCTAGAGTCTCATGCTCTGTCTCTCTCGCACTGCCACACATTTTGCAGGCCATAGCCTGTGTTGCGACTGTGCTAGCAGATTGCTCTGCCACTCATGACACTCCCTGAGGGGATGTCCCTCTCAGTGCAATAGTGCTGAATGCTAGAGCTGCTCCTTGTGTCAGCCTAGCTTTCTCTTCTCTCAGGCATGCTCAGTGCCACTGGCAGATCCCCCTCTGGAAACACTATAAATAAATGAGCAGCTCTCTTGTTACTCTGGCACAGCATTAGAAAAATAAACTGATAAGCTGCATTAGCAGCACCAGATCAGCCCCAACATTTATTACTGGACCAACAGGGCTGCTAGCACACTAGCCAGGACACGTATCTACTAGACCCCCATGGCAACCTCTGTATTGCTACAACCACATCTCTATCTAATGGTGCCAGGCACCCATACTACAATTAATTATTTATGATGTCTAAATGTGTGCATTTGCAGTGTAGGCTCACTCCCACCTCTTAGCCTACTCCTGTGGGACTTAATACTATGCTTATGGCCTTCCTATTTATTTTATTACTGATTTTAACCTCTTATGTGGCAAGATGCCTTTGTCTGCCAGACCTTCCTCTAGGTGACCCACAGCTCTCAGGTAGTGTTTTGTCTTGCTTAAGAAAGAGGTGTTCCATGCCTGTTTCATGGTGTTTTGAGCTAGTATCTCCATGTTTGATGATGTGTCAACATTTCAAGGGTCGGTGTCCCACATTTCAGTAACAAAGGTTGACAGTTATGGTTCTGATTTATTTGTCAGGGGATTGGGAGGTATTGATGAAGGCACTCATGTAAGATCCAGGATGAGGACACTAAGGCACTTCCCTCCTCCTAATCCTACTACTCAACCTACTACCAATGTCCTGCAAAGGTTATGTGAAGCATTGCCCCCCCCCCCCATTCTGCCTGCAGCTGAGGAAGTAACATTAGACAAGTGAGCTGGATGGGTAGGCATGCAGTGCCAACTGGCAGTGAGGGCGCTGGCACTCTATGCTGCTGAAATAGGCTGACAGAGGGGGCTGTGCTGAGGAGTTGGGGACAGTGCCCCTGATAGTCCCCTTGTAGCTATGACCCTGGGAGAGAGCAAACAAAGAATGAATAAGAGCTTCAGCTACAGTAAACTAAAGGCAGTAACAAATGAAAGCAGTGTTTCAAAGGTAAAAATAAGGTCTGTAGATTTACAAAGCTGAGAGATACTGTATGAGAACTGAAGGGGAGTTCAGGGTCAAACGCCTCACCCATGTTTCTGGCAGAAGTGGGGAGAATGAGGTTAGAGATAAATAAGAGTCATGGGGTTGTTGAGCCATGCTTGAGAAAGCTAGGTTTATCAAAGTGGAGGAATTCAGTTTCTGAGACAATAAGCTGAAGAAAGTTTTATCAAACCCAGGAATAAATGAGATTGAGATATATTTTAATTTTAAAAAGAGAAGAGTCCCACTGAGAGAAGTCCTCCATGTCACAACATAAAACAGGAAGAACCTTTATAAAGCACTGCGTATTTCTATCTTTTTTTATTTTAAACATAATCCATGATAGATGTTGGCCTCAAATCCATGTCACTGTTACTGTAACTGTATTTGTATTCTGTCACTTGCTGTTGTTAGTTTATATCTCTCTCCAGTCATGCCTGAAAATAGGCATATATATGCCTAGTATATCTTACTTGGTATCAAAAACTAAATAAATAAAATACCAAGAAATCTAATTATTATTGGAACTCACTGGTTTGGTTACTCATTTGTAAAAAGATGTGTTTTTTTTTTTGCGGGCATTATTCTGTGCAACTCTCAGTACTTTGCCTATGTGGTGGGTGGCCCAAGGCACTAAAATTAATAATTAGGTACCTAGTCCAAATGCTGCAGGTAGTGTGGAAAACACTACAGTTAAATACATGTAAATATCTGATAAAGAAGTATTTAACTGAAAGAAATTTATATATGTAAATGATTTTGTTAACGAGATGTACAAAGTAACAATGCACTCAAAGGCCAGCATAGTTTTTTTTTAATTTTGTTTTTATTAAAGTAAAGATGGTACAGTAATAAATCAAGTTGCATATCAGATATCTTCATGTAGGGTAGCATATTTAAAAATGGGACTTTGTTCCTCACTAAGTCTCTTCCCCTAGCCCTAGTTTGTGCCAGCTAGGTTCAAAGGGTGGTACAGGAGAAAATAAAAAAAAAGACAATGCTAAGGTTTTCACCGGGGAATAAAAACGACCATGCTAGGTCATCTGATTCAAATTTTTTATTAAAAGATTACGTGATGGCAGCATGACTTCCGAAATGTCAAATGTTTTTGAGCATAACCTGTGCTCTTCTTCAAGGTGCAATTGGAGGCTACAGGTGATTACCTTTATAGGGTGAACATTTAAAGTGACATACATCTTAACAGCATATCAAGCATACTTAAAATATAAATTTGAAATACAGCATATACAAGTCTCACGAAATCCACATATATCACACTGTCCCCATATAATAATAAACTCCATGCAAGGGCAATAAAAGAAGGAAAGATGGAAGGGAAGGAGTGTGGGGGAGGGAGAGGGTAAAGGCAAGGCAGGAAAGACTACAAAGGCAAATGGTGGGGGGGGAGAAGAGTGACTTATGATTTTCTGACCATCCAACATCCCATTAGGGTGGTTATAAATGGACTTCCAAAAGTACATAAAAATGTATGTTATCCCCAGCCCACTCCATTATTTCAAGTATTGGCTTTCTGATGGAGTCTTTAGCCCAGAATGTTGAAGAACCAATTAAACATTTAACTACAATTGCATCTAGTTATATTCAAGATACTAGACATGATTTACAGACTTTGGAAGACCTCTATATAGACCCTGCATGGTGACTAGTAACACTTGATGTTACCGCTGTCTATACAAATATACCGCACCGGGATGGTTTAGAGGCATGTTCTAGGTACAGAATCCAGATTGAAAGAATGGAGTGCTGAAATGCTTAAAAATTGTATATAGAAGGGGATGTAGTATTGGTGATAGTGTAACATGTATTCACTATGTACAAAACAAGTCACGCAGAACAAACCTCTACCATGAGGCAATTACAGTTGTGGCTCTTGTAACTTCTGTAAATATATTACAATGGGAGACATATCTTATGGCCAACAAAATGGTAAAGAGTGAATGACTTTACTGATTGACACACAGAGAATGTGGTATATAAGGCTACTTGCTCGTGTGACTGTTTTTATGGGGTAAAACCACAAGGGAATTTAAACTGTGAATTGAGGAACATCTGAGGGCTATTGATAAAAAAAGACTCCAACAATGCCCCAGCTACACATATTATGAATAAAGATCCACAACATTTCTTTAAATTTCAGGGAATAGAGAAGATCTTCCCTCCCTTGAGGGGTGGTGATATAGGTTACTGTTGAAAAGCGAAATCTATTGGCAATATACACTTGATGCCACTAACAGTCGTGAACTGAATGATAGATTTTAATTGACTCCATATTTATGATATTTGTATGCATTTTTAGAAGTGTTTTTTCATCAAGCAATAATTTTCTACTATGATATTACTTTGTATTTATTTTAATTTTTAAAGAGCTAGTGTAGTGCTTGGAAAATGCCTGCAATTAATTGTAACTTTCAGATGTAGTCAGCTATCACTTCTTATATCTCAAGTATTTTTTCTTTTCTGTTTGCTAATTAGAAGATTTTCCACCTGGCAGTACTGGGGTGATGTGTGGAGCAGCACTCTGTCTGGAGGAAAAGAAATGTCAGTTATGTTCCTCCCACTACATCAACACTGAGACCACTCTGACAATGACATCATTAGTAACCAATGAGAACCATTTCTCACTGCCAGGTTTCATTTTCACATGAAGCAGCAGGGACTGGCTCTCCGTGGTTACTAGTGATGTCACAATTTCCTGCATTTTGATTGGTAGCTTGTGCAAGTCACTGCTCAGACTGCAAGGACTGTGGTGCCTCAAGGTGTTTGGTCTCATTTCTGACGATGTAGTGAGAGGAACAGAACTGACTTTTTTTTTCCTCCAGACAGAGTGCTGCTCCACACACCACCCCAGTACTGCCAGGTGGAAAATTTTCTAATTAACAAACAGAAAAGAAAAAATACTTGAGATATAAGAAGTGATAACTGACTGCATCTGAAAATGACCATTAATTCTAAGCAATACGCTAGCTCTTTAATATTTAAAAGTTTGGCGAGTGCATTTGTATAGAGTGTAATGTATTTTAGAATGACATTGTGCCTATTCTATGTGTTTCCCATATTTATTTATTTGATTACTTACCCTTGCTCCCCCCTGCCATTTGCCATTGCAGTCTTTCCTGCCTTGCCTTTGCTTTCTGACTCCTCCCACCTACCCCTCTTCCCATCTGTCTTTCTTTCTTTTATTGCTCTTGCAGGGAGTTGATTATTATATGGGGACAGTGTGGTATATGTGGATTTCATGAGGCTTATACATGTATGCTAAATTTATATATTAAGTTTGTTTGATTTGCTGTTAAAGTGTCTACCACTTTAAATGTTCACCTTATAAAGGTAATCACCTATAGCATCCAATTACATCTTGAGGAAGAGCATAGGTTATGCTCAAAAACATCTGGCGTTTCGGATATGCTGCTGCCAACATGTAATCTTTTAATAAAGTATTTGAATTAGATCACATAACATGGTCTTTTTTTAGTACTTGGGGGTCAGAGGACAGGACTGATAGATTTTTACCCTGCCTTCCCCCATACCAGGGACTTAAATCCTTTGTTTTGTTTTTTTGCTTCGGCAGTGCATAAGACCAGCTCCAGACACTGCTGGTCTCAGGAGTTTTAAAAGGGGAACCAATCACAGGCACTGAAAAAGGGCGCCAAATCAGAATTTTCTGGCAATATTTTAAATAGCTGGGTCTACCAGCTCACTACAGAGGTGCTGTTGTAGTTTGCCATTGTTGGGGGTTGGAAGACAGGACTGACAGATTCTTTTCCTGCCCCCCCCCACACCAGGGACTTAAATTCTTTTTTTTTTTTCACTTCAGCAGTGCAGGACACCAGCTCCAGGCACCTCTGGTCTCAGGAGGAGGTTTGGCCCTACTTCCCCACCCTCTTGCCCACCCAATAACTCTGTAGACTACAAATTGACTGACATCAAAGGCAGGGAAATAGCAGTGGGAGCTCAGGGTGACATAAAGCAGGTAGCTCTTAAGGGTGTGTGTTTAAATAGTGCACCTGTATGTTGTTAGCCTGTGGTTAGGGGTTTAATATTGCATTAGAGGATTGATGACTGAGTTGGGGAAGTTAATAGGAAATAAAAACAAAACAAAACAAAACAAGCAAACTAAAAAATGTAGGGGTTAGTGGGTAAGGTCTAGCAAAGAGGTGAGTAGCTATGCTGGGAGTGGTGCAGAGCAGTAGCTGTGGGGCAGCAGTCTCCAGGCAGACCTTCTGGAGACTACAGTGCTGCCCCATCTGCATGCACCTCATTGGACTGAGGGAGGAGGTTACCAGACTCAAGGCCGAATAGGCTCATGTTGGGAGGACCTACTCCCCCACCCAGTCCACCTTTGCTGCCTCAAAGGGGTCCAGGAAGGAGGAGTGGCTGGACAACGGTGGGCTCAGGGAGGGTTAGGGTGGTGGAACGTAGGCACATCCCACATCCCATACCACTACAGAACTCCTATGCCATGCTGGACAGGTGGGATTGTCCCACAGAGGCACCCAGAGTAGTGACTGGGATGGATGTGGAGGTCCTCTGTGGTGGAGACCCCAAGGGGGTAGTAGAGGACCCCAGAGGAGGAGGAAGTGAATCCTGGTGGGGGACTCAATAGTAAGGGAGATACAGTTGGGAACAGGTAGGCATGAGGAGAGGGTGGTAAGGTGCCTTCCTGGTGCCATGGCTCAAAGGGATGGAAGAATCCTAGGGATTGCTGGGGAGGCAGAACGGGTGGGAGAGCTGGATGTCATTGTCCATTTATTTTTTTTCTGGGTTAAGATTTTATTATAGTCTCAGATAACACCACTTGAGCTCAGAGCTCTTTACATAGGTTCCACGTCATGATCACAATACAAAACAAGCAGTACAGTTACAGTGAAGTCGATACAACAGATATGCCAGAGTAGTACATGTTTGACAGGAGGTTAGGATAAGGGAAATAGGGCTAACTAACACACTAAGGGGTATGTGATGCCTGACGGTGAACCCATCCTTTGTCTGCAGAAAGTATGGTTCTAAGGGTGGAGAGGAAACAATATGTTGAAGGGGATGAGCCCCAAGTGCAAAAACAGAATGAGCAATATTGCGACAACATCCATTGGGGACAAATTACCTGGCTAGGGAGGAGCCAGAAACAGTTCAGGAGGAGTTCAGGAAATTGGGGAGGGGTCTTGGGCAATTAGCAAACTCTGTTATTTTCTCGGAGGTGCTACCTGTCCATGACAAGGGGGATGACAGGAGGCTCCGCACCAGGGACTTCAACATATGGTTGAGGAAATGGTGTGGAGAAGAGGGATTCAGATTCACTGGGGACTGGGGTTCCATCTGGAAGGATAGAGGGCTGTACAGGGGTCACAGCCTGCATCCATCCATCTAGAAGGGGAACTGGGATCCTCAGTGAACAGTTTAAATGCTACATTGCACTATCAGGCATCACCCCCAGACATAGAGCGTCTACCCCCCCACACTTATAGGGTCAGCAGTGGGAATCCTGAGGGTGAGAAGTCCCAGAAGGTACAAATGCAAATAGGTACTCACAGGAAGGAGAGGGAGGGGGAAGAGGAAGAAAATAGTGGATGAAATGGGGGAGGGCAAAAGGGCAAGATGAGTGAAGGTACATAAGAACATATGAAGAAGCCAGCAGAAGAAGGCCAGTTGGTCTATCAAGTCTGCTCGTATTGCAGGGTCCACAGCTTGAGCTAATGTTCCTGCCCTCCCTCCCCACTGCTCCCATTCTCCCTACCCATGATTCTTACCTTCCCCCTATGTCTATCCCAGCCCCTCATAAAGCTGCCCACTGTATTCAATGAGATGACCTCTTCCGGCAGTGCATTCCAAGTGTCCACCACCCTCTCTGTGAAGAAGAAGCCAGAAGGTGAAGGAAGGAAACATATTCAATTCAGTGCTTTAGAGTAACTGGTAATTGGTATTTTTCTTTTAAACTTAGATTGTAGGCTTGTAGTGACACAATACTTTCTTTCTGTGTTGTCTTTACTTATAATTGTTTTTGGGCTGTTGAAAATTTAAAACATAGTGGTGGTGGTGTAATTCTGTGCTGTCTTTAATTGCTGCAAATTTTATCTTGGCCTATCTGACTGTCCTGTAGCTGGGTGAAGGGTGTTAATTGTCTGGCCTCTGACCTCAGCTACGTGATAACTGGAGGTGGGGCTTAGTCTAGATTAAAGCAGCAAACAGAGGTTCATCTTCTCAGAAGAAGCCAGAAGGTGAAGGAAGAACATATTTAATTCAGTGCTTTAGAGTAACTGGTAATTGGTATTTTCTTTTAAACTTAGATTGTAAGCTTGTAGTGACACTATACTTTCTTTCTGTGTTGTCTTTACTTATAATTGTTTCTGGGCTGTTGAAAATTTAAAACATAGTGGTGGTGGTGTAATTCTGTGCTGTCTTTAATTGCTGCAAATTTTATCTTGGCTTGTCTGACTGTCCTGTAGCTGGGTGAAGGGTGTTAATTGTCTGGCCTCTGACCTCAGCTACGTGATAACTGGAGGTGGGGCTTAGTCACAGTTAAAGCAGCAAACAGAGGTTCATCTTCTTCCCTTCCCCCAACTCTTAATTATATGCCCTGATAAATCTGATTGACAGGAGCTAAACACAGGGTATAGTAAGAGGTGTGAAGTAGGAGGGGCATAAGGGGGAAGAAGACCACCCTCAGCACGACAAGTGTTTTGACTCATTTATTTATTTATTGGTTTATTTTTCCTTAAAAAAAATATATATATCTGACGATCAGTTACAGGATTTTTAGTACTGTAAATAAATAAAAGAGAACAAGAGACTTGTAGCAGAGAAGTAGGGAACTGTATAATGTGGGAAGTGGTCAATGCAGTGGCTGTGGGGCAGCCATATTCAGGCAGACCTTCTGGACACTGAGGTGCTGCCCTGTCTGCATGCATCTCTCTGGACTGCGGGATGAGGTAGCCAGACTCAGAGCGGAAGTAAACTGGGTCAGGAGTACCATCACCCCTATCCAGGGACCACCCAGTCCAATGCAGCTGCCTCAAAGGATGCCGAGAACGAGGAGCACTTGGATGACAGTGGGCTCAGGGAGGGTTAGAGCAGTCAGGCAGAGGCACATCCCAGATCCTATTCCTCTCAAGAACTCATATGCCACACTGGCAAATGAGGACAACCAAATAGAGGTACTCAGAGAAGTGGAAGGAAAGGATGGGGTAAGCCAGGAGGTGACCTCAGTGGGAAAACAGTGGACCCCAGAGGAGGAGGCAGAATCCTGGTGGGGACTCCATCGTAGAGGATCCAGCTAGGAACACAGGAGGGGAGGACAGGGAGGTGAGGTGCCTACCAGGTGCCACGGCATGGAGGGATGGAAGGAAGATACTGGGGATCACTGGGAAGGCAAGATGGGAGGGTGAGCTGGATGTCATTATCCACCTAGGTACTAATGACTTGGCAAATGGGGAGCCAAAGGAAGTTCAGGAAGAGTTTAGGAAACTGGGGAGGGTCTCAAGCAAGTAGCTACTTCTGTCACTTTCTCAGAAGTATTACCTGTGAGAGGCAAGGGAAGCATAGAGTGCATGCCCAGGAACTTTAACTCATGGTTGAAGAACTGGTGCTGTGAGGAAGGTTTGGATTCATTGGTGACTGGGGACCCACCTGGAGGATGGAGGTTTGTTCAAGCCTGACGGCCTGCATCCATCCTGGAGAGATCCAAGCACTCAATGATAAGTTTAAATGCTACATTGACAAGCATTTAAACTAGCAAAGGGGGTGGCAGGCCAGCAGGACGGTACCTACTTGCTCACCCCACAGCTAGTAGTGGAACCAGTGAACCAGAGGTGGCTATCTCTGCAAAGCAGTGTGCAAAAGATGGAGATTAGTGTCCAAAAGGTGGATAAGCAGAAAAGGGCAAAATTCAGCAGAAGGGCAAACAGCAAGGAGAACCAGGGATAAATGACAACCAAGGAAGGGGCTGGAGTAGAACAGTGAAGCAGTCTAGGAGGTCAAATCATGGAAAGCCATGTGTGCAAATGCCAGGAGCCTTAGCAACAAGATGGAAGATCTGGAGGCTGTCATGGTACAGTCAGACCTGGACATTGTGGCCATCACTGAAACCTGGTGTAATGATAACCATGACTGGGAGATGGCCATACCTGGCTACAACATATTCAGAAGAGACAGAGCAGGCAGGAAGGGAGGAGGCACTGTATGTGAAAAATGACATAAGGGCCACACAGATCCAGGAGGAACAAAATGGGGGAGAGATACTGTGGGTTAAGCTGGAAAGGAAAATGGGGCCAGCCATCCGCACAGGTGTGGTCTATAGACCACCAGCCCAGGAGGAAGAAACAGATAGGGAGCTGATGCTAGCCATCAAAGGATGGCAGACAAGGGTGAGGTAGTACTGGTTGGAGACTTCAATATACCAGACGTGGACTGGAGCATCCCAGCAGCAGCATCAACTAGGAGCAGATTTATCCTGGACTCCTTCAGGGTGCCTTCCTCAAGCAACTGGTCATGGAACCAACTCGGCAGAAGGCAATACTGGACCTTGTGCTCTACAAACAGGGACAGTGTGATGGGGGTAACAGTGGGGAGCACCTGGGTAACAGTGACCACCAGTCATTGTGGTTTGAAATCACAGAAAGAGCAGAACCAAACCACACAAAAACCGTATCCTGGATTTTAGGGGGCAGACTTTGGGAAAATGGGAGATACTTGAAAGAGGCATTAAGGGAATGGGACAGGAATCAGGGCTGAGGAACAGTGGGCAGTATTTAAAATGGGGATTATAAGAACAACAGAATTATGCATTAAGCAGGTTAGCAAGAGGAAAAGGAAGAGGTGACCATTATGGTTTTCCAAAGAGGTAGCAAAGAAAGTGAAAGCCAAAAAGATTGCATTCAGGCAATACAAAAAGACACAGGCAGAAGGGGATAGGGAGAAGTACCAGGAGAAACAAAGGGAGGCAGGGAAGTCAGTAAGGGAAGCCAAAGCTCAGACAGAAAGAACACATTGCAAAATCAGTGGGTAAAGGGGACAAAACCTTTTACAGGTACATAAGTGAAAAAAGTAAGACAAAGGGAGGGATAGTGAGACTGAAGGGGGAGGATGGGAACCGCGTGGAGGATGACAACAATAAAGCTGACATATTGAACAGGTATTTCTGCTCAGTCTTTACTAAGGAAGAGGGGGGTAATGGGTCTGAAGGGAGTACAAGGGGTGAGAATGGTGCAGAAATGGACACAAGTCCCTTTACACGAGAAAGGGTCCTGAAGGAACTGGAAGTAATAAGAACTGATAAAGCAATGGGGCCAGATGGGGTGCACCCCAGGGTCCTTAAAGAACTAAGAGAGGTGGTGGCTGAACCTCTGGCTATCCTGTTCAGCCAATCACTGGAAACAGGGGAGGTACCCAAAGACTGGAGGACAGCAGATGTAGTCCCCTTATACAAAAGTGGGAACAAAGAGGAAGCAGGGAACTACAGACCAGTCAGCCTCACCTCGGTAGTGGGAAAGATCATGGAAGCACTACTGAAGGAAGATTGGTGGAACATCTGGTTGTCAATGGACTACAGGACCCAAGGCAGCATGGTTTCACCAGGGAGGTCATGTCAGACCAACCTCATTGAATTTTGACTGGGTGACTGGGGAGGTGGATCAGGGGAGGGCAGTGGACATGGCCTATCTGGACTCAGCAAGGCCTTTGACACTGTGCCACATAGAAGACTATTACACAAACTGGGGAATATGGGTGTGGGCAGGACAGTAGTGTGGTGGGTAGGTAACTGGCTGGGTGGCAGGACACAGAGGGTGGTGGTAAATGGCTGTCACTCCACAGAGGGAAGAGTAACCAGTGGGTACCACAGGGATCAGTGCTGGGACCAGTCCTATTCAACATCTTGATCAGTGACATTGCACAGGATCTAGAAGGCAGAATTTCACTGTTCGCTGATGACACAAAGCTCTGTAACAGAGTAGACACACCAGAGGGTGTAGACAGAATGAGAAGGACCTGCAGAAACTTGAAGAATGGTCAAGGGTTTGGCAGTTGAAATTCAATGCAAAGAAGTGCAAGATAATGCATATGGGGCACAAAAACCCTGGCACAATATATCAGTTGGGGGTGAGGATATAGCATGCCCAAGCAGGAAAGGGATCTTGGGGTTGTCATCTCTGATGACCTCAAGGTAGGAAACAGTGTGACAAGGCATCAGGTAAAGCAAATAGGATGCTGGGATGTATAGGCAGGGGCATCACCAGCAGGAAAGGAGGTCATAATTCCGCTATACAAGACACTAGTGAGACCCCACCTGGAGTACAGTGTACAGTTCTGGAGACCATACCTATGTAAGGACATAGACAGGGTAGAGAAGGTTCAGAGGAGGGCAACAAAGATGGTGCATGGGTTACATCACAAGTCCTATGAAGACAGGTTGAAGGAAGTGAACATGTACTCCCTGGAGGAGAGGAGGGAGAGAGGGGATATGATAGAGACATACAAGTATCTTACAGGGAGGAACAGGGTGCAGGAAAACACTATTTTTAAGCGAAAAAGATGTTTCAGGACTAGAGGGCATGGGATGAAGTTGGAGGGAGGACGATTCAGAGGAAACATGAGAAAGAATTTCTTCACAGAACGGGTGGTGGACAAGTGGAACACCCTGCCAGTGGAAGTGGTGGGGGCTGAAACAATCACGGGATTTAAGAATGCATGGGATAGACATAAAGGAATTCTAGAGGGCAGGGGTAAGGGGAAACAGACTTCTAGGAAAACAAACTGAACTTACAAGCTCAAATGGGCAGACTAGGTGGGCCATAGGCCCTTATCTGCCGACACTGTCTATGTATCTATGTATCTATGTATCTATGTATCTAAGTGCTTCCTGACCTCTCTCCTAAACCTCCCACCCTCCAGCTTAAGACTGTGTCCCCCTTGTGATATGATTGCCACTCAGCTTAAAGAGACTCTCCTTATCAACCTTGTTTATCCCTTTCAAGTTCTTGAATGTCCCAATCATGTCTCCTCTCTCTCTCTCCTGTCTTCCAGGGAGTACATGTTCAGTGCCCTCAACTTCTCCTCGTATGCGTTGCCTTGCTGACTGGCTATCATCTTTGTAGCCCTCCTCTGTACCTTCTCCAGCAGGTTAATGTCCTTTTTGAGGTGTGGGCACCAGTACTGAACTCCATACTCTAGAAGCGGCCTTACTAGTGACCTGTACAAGGGCAGTATAACCTTCTCTCTCCTACTACTGATCCCCCCTAGCTATGCATCCCAGCATCTTGTTTGCCTTTGCTGCTGCTTTCTTGCACTTCCTGGAGTGCTTCAGGTCGCTAGTGATCATCACTCTCAGGTCCTTCTCCTCCTCTGATGCAGATATTCGAACATCACCCAGGTAATACTCTGTCCTGGGATTCTTGGCTCCAATATGCATAACTTTGCATTTCTTGGCATTGAAGCCAAGCTGCCGGATCTTGGACCACCTCCCTAGCTTTTCCAGATCATCCTGAAAGTTCAGTATCCCTTCAGCTGTGTCCACTCGCCCACAGAGCTTGGTGTCATCTGCGAATAGGCACATTTTACCTTTAATACCATCCCCAATGTCATTGATGAAGACATCGAACAACAGTGGCCCCAGCACAGAGCCCTGTGGGACCACACTGGTTACCTCTGTGGTGCCAGATAACTCTCCCCCTACCACCACCCTCTGGGTTCTGTCCCTCAGCCAGTTTTCCACCCAGTTCACAATGTAGAACCATGTGTACAAATGCTCAAAGTCTGGGCAACAAGATGGCAGACCTAGAGGCCACTATGGCAGCAACAAACTTGGACATAGTCACAGTTACAGAGACCTGATGCAATGAAAACCAGGACTGGGATGTAGCCATACCAGGGTATGTTCTGTTCAGGTGGGACAGGGTAGAAAAAAAGGGAGGTGGGGTGGCTCTTTAAATGAGGGAAAACATAAAAGCCCCAGAAATACAAAGGGAACAGGGAGAAGCAGAGGTACTGTGGATCACCATGGAGACAGGGAAGGGGGCCGCTGTGTGAATAGAGGTGATCTACAGATCTCCAGCACAGGGAGAGGAGGGGGATAAGGATATGATGGAAGAAATCCAAAGGTTGGCTAACAAGGGGAAGGTATTGCTAATGGTGGACTTCAGTCTACCAGATGTGTATTGAAGCCTTCCTACTGCAGCAACAGTTAGAAGTAGGGAAATCCTAGACTCCCTGCAGGGGGCATTCCTCAGGCAACTAGTTAAAGAATCCACTCATGGGGAGGGGTGATACTGGACCTGGTACTGTTGAACAGGGATAATGTTGCTGATGTCACAGTGGGGAGCCACCTGGGGACCAGTGATCATCGTACGGTGTGGTTCAGTATAAGGACTGGACCAAAATCAAACCACACTAAAACAAGGGTCCTGGACTTCCAGAAGGCTGATTTCAAGAAAATGAGAGAGTGCCTTAGGGAAGCCCTAGTAAGGATAGGGAAAATGTGTGGGGTAGAGGAACAGTGGGCAAAAATAAGGAAGGTCCTTGAGAAGTTAACAAACCTTTGTGTCAGACAGATTGAAAAGAGCAAGAGAAAAAAAGAGACTACTATGGTTCTCCAAGGAAGTAGCAGAGAATGTAAGGGCAAAGAAGCAGGCATTCAAAAGGTACAAGTCAAAATAGAAGGAAGAGGATAGGGTGGGTCATCAGGAGAAACAAAGGGAGGCAGGGAAAGCATTTACTAGCGCAAAGGCACAAACAGAGGAGAACATTACCACGTCAGTAAAAAAGGGGGAATAAAACATTCTTTAGGTACATAAGCAAAAAGAAGAAGAAGAACAAAGCAGGGATAGTAGGACTAAAAGGAGAAGGAGGGGAAGTGTAGAAGAGGACCAGAAGAAAGTAGACATATTGAACAAGTACCTTTGTTTGGTATTCACGAAGGAAGGGGTAGGTGGCAGGCCACAGATAGGGGAAAATGGCATTAAAGGCAGGGAGGTGGACACTAGCCCTTTTATGGAGGAGAGAGTCCTCAGGGAACTAGCAAAACTAAAAGTAGATAAGGGAATGGGGCCAGATGAGGTTCACCCCAGAATACTGAAGGAACTAAGGGAGGAGCTGACTGCACTTTTTGATGGCCCTGTTCAATCTGTCACTGGATATGGAGGAAGTTCTGGGGGACTGGGGGAGGGCGGATGTGGTCCCACTTGACAAAAGTGGGAATAGGGAGGAGGCAGGAAACTACAGACCTGGAAGCCTGACTTCAGTGGTGGCCAAATGTATGGAAACAATACTGAAAGCAAAGATTGGGGAATACCTTACGGCCAGTGATTATAAGTTCTGAGGCTGCATAGGTTCACAGTGGGGAGATCTTGCCAAACAAACCTGATCAAGTTATTTGACTGGGTGACCAGGGAGGTGGATAAGGGAGGAGTGGTGGATGTGGCCTACCTGGACTTCTGTAAGGCCTTTGACACCGTTCCACACAGAAGACTGGAAAACAAGTTGGACAGCCTGGGAATGGGTCAAAAGGTAGTAAAATAGGTATGAAGTTGGCTAAGTAACAGGAGTCAGAGAGTGGTGGTAAATAGGGTTCACTCAGAAGAAGGCACGGTAACCAGCAGGGTGCCACAGGGGTCAGTACTGGGATCGTTCCTCTTCAATGTCCTTATTAACAACATCACAGAAAGACTAGAAGGGAAAGTATGCCTGTTTGCAGATGACACAAAAATCTGCAACAGAATGGACAAACTTGGGGGGGGGGGTGGAGAAAATGAGGGAAGATCTGAAAAAGCTGGAAGACTGGTCAAGGGTTTGGCAACTACAGCAGGCTTCAAGGCCAACAAGTGCAACATTATGCACATGAAGCCCAGAAACCCAAGGGCGATGCATCAATTGGGGGGAGGTGGCAGAAACCACAAAACAGGAAAGGGACCTGGGGGTCATCATATCTGATGACCTGACGGTAGCAAAGCAGTGTGATAAGGCAGTGGGAAAGGCTAGTAGAATGCTGGGGTGCATAGGGAGGGGTACCACCAGCAGATAGAGGGAGCTAGCATTACCCCTATATAGATCCATGGTGAAACCCCACCTGGAGTACTGTATCCAGTACTGGAGGCCCCATCTCTGGAAAGACATAGATCGGGTGGATGCATTACAGAAAAGGGCAACCAAAATGGTGCATGGCCTGCATCCGAAGCTCGATGAGGGAAAGACTCAAGGAATTAAATATGTACTCTCTAGAGGAAAGGAGGGAAAGGGGAGACATGATAGAAACATTCAAATACCTCAAAGGTATTAATAAGGTACAGGAGGGTGGCATTTTACATAGAAAGAGATGCTCAAGGACAAGAAGGCATGTTATGAAGCTGAAAGGGGGGAGACTTAGAAGGGAGGTGAGGAAATGCTTCTTCACAGAAAGGTTGGTGGATGTCTGGAACAGTCTCCCAGCAGAGGTGGTGGGTAGTAAATGGTAGCAAGATTCAAACATGCATGGAGTAGACACAGGGGGACCTTGGTGGCAGGGCTGTGGGGGGGGGGGCTAAGGCTGGAGATTGAATAGGGTCTATGGTGACACAGTACATAAGGACTTTAGGGCAGACTAGGTGGGCCAAAAGGTCCTTTTCTGTCAACAGTTTCTATATAGATAAGTCAGATAAGGTAATGTTGTGCACCCATATAATTAAAAATGATATAGCAACACAGGGGAAGGAGTAGATGGAATGTGAGACAGGTAGGGGTGGATTATTAACTCATGTATTGTGTTTGTTTTTTCTCTGTCCCTTTTTTAGCCATAACTATATTGTACATTTTATTTTATATAGTTGTTATGATGGTGATATATATATTTTTAAATGTGTATGGTTTTGTTATTCTTAAGTGGAAACTTTTATACACTGTTGGGGACCTCGCTGAAAATGAGTTTTACTCAGTCGAGTTAATCCCTTATTCATACGATTTTCGATGAATAAAAATATTTTACTACTACATGTTTCCATGTCCCTATGTTATTCCCTGGTGAGAGCCTTAGCACAGTCTTTTTTTATTTTCACCTGTACAAAGTATACATCCAGAGCTTGACTTTACCATCTGGATGCCACCTCTGTGCCTGAAGCTGCAAAGGGTCATATATCTGAACAGGCACAGAGCACATGGTGAGTGCACAAAGCATGTCTTGTCCAGTCAGGGAAGAGGGACATCATAAGTGGGGTGTCATAGGGTTCAGCCCTGGGGTCAGTACTTTTCAATATGTTCAGCAATGACATTGGTGAAGGAATACAATGCAAGATGTGTCTCTTTGCAGATGACACTAAGCTCTGTGGCAGAGTAGACAGTGAGGAAGAGGTTAAGGAGCTTCATCAGGACCTGCAAAAATTAGAGAGGTGGTCCAAAGTTTGAAATTTAACGTCAAAAGGTGCAAGGTGATGCACATAGGGAATAAGAACAACAGGAAGAACTATCGGATAGGAAGGGTTAAGGTGGACACTACCACTAGGGAAAGGGATGTGGAGTCATCATAAGCAACTAAAACAATCTAGCTAACATAACAATGCCTACAGCAAGGCAACCAGGATGTAGGGGTGTATCAGGAGGCGGTTTGGAGGCAGGAGGAAGAAGGTAATACTGCCTCTCTATATATATCACTGGTGAGGCTGTATCTGGAATTCTGTGCCCAGTTCTGGAGCCACCACCAAAAAAAAAAGAAGATATTCTAGAGACAGTACAGCATACAGTATCCAATATGATTCAGGGGTTGCAGGGCAGATCCTACGAGGACTGGCTTAAAGTCCTGAACATGTACTCACTGGAGACCACAAGGCACATGGGAGATATGATGGAGACCTTCAAGTTCTTGAAAGGGATGAACAAGGTACTGTAGATTGCAGAGAAATATTCAGCAGAACTGGTCAATCAAGAACAAGGGGACAGGAGTGTTAGCTGGTGGGAGGGTGGGTGGATTCAGGAGGGATGTGAGGAAGTTTTATTTTACACAGAGAGTGGTTGAGCCATGGGACAGCCTACCATTAGAGGTGGTGGATGCAAGAACCATTAATGGTTTTAGACATTTCTGGGACCAGGTGAAGTTGCACAGGGAGACAGCAGTACGGTAGCGCAAGGAGGGGTGGGGTGAGTGCAATAACCCTAACTAAATGTTAGGTCCTGGGGTAGAATAGGAGAAAACAGGGCAGACTGGATGGACCAATGGTATTTTTCTGCTGAAATTTTCTTTGTTTTTATGTTTCTACATTTCTATGGTGGTAGTCCATGTTAATACTAAACATTTAAAGTGACATTGTGCAGTTAATGTGCAAAATATAGGTACTATATTATTTAACATATTCCATACAAAGACAGACAATATTTTATAAGCAATAATGATTGTTAGTATACTGAACAGTATAAAAACTTGATTTGAGCACCATAATTCCTAGCAAGTAATACTGATAAAAAAAACAATGGCTTCACCACTCATGAGTTTTTGTCCTAACCCCTTACTCATGAAAATAAATGGCATATTTGAACACAGGCCATTGTATATTCTCTATTTATGCAACAGGGGTCAGGATAAAAACTGTAGAATAAAACCATTTATCTTCGCTACTATGGTAATAAATTTATTTATCCACATAGTAACTACATCATCGCCCATTTATCCACACAGTAACTACATCACTAGCTCATTTATCTACACAGTTCTCTTCAGAATTCATTTAGAATGTTCGGCCTCAGAACCAGTACTAACCATATTTAAATGTCAATAACTTAAAAACGAAAAAAGATAACATGGTACTGTGAGTACGAAAATTGTTCAGCACAAAATTATCTACAAAATGAATACTGTTTCATTTATATAAACCCTATATATTGTGTATGGTTAACAGAAAACAGAAGAAAATGTAATTTTGTTTACTTTTTTGACAAACAAATATAAATAACATTAAAACAAAAAATGATAGCATGGTACTGTGAGCACGAAAAATGTTCAGCTCAAAAATATCTACAAAATGAGTGGTGTTTCATATATAGATACCATTTTGTTTTTTATAATTAGCAAAAAACAGCATAAAATTCAATTTTCTTTTCCCTTTTTTGACAAATTATTTACACCTACCAAAATCAAAATGTTCACACAACATCTAAACCTGTTGCATAAATGGAATATGCAGTGGTTCAGTGTGTGATAATGCATTTATTTTGTACAATTTCCAGTGACCTCTCGTAACTCTCACTCGTGCCTTCGGCACTCGTGAGGTTACTTGAGGTCACTGGAAACTGTACAAGATAAATGCATTATCACACACTGAACCGCTGCATATCCCTTATTTATATTACATATATTATACCATCACACACAGACATGATCATATCTGATTACATCTGACCTGTGTAATATTTGGAATCGTAGGCTTGAAATTACAGTTAGATAATTATGTTCTTGTACAATACAGAAAAGAGGAGAGGGACAACAGGAATAAAAAGGTGGGAACACAGGAAAGATCAGAAAGGGGGCTAAAAGGAGGGGGTTGTTAAGGAAGAAAACATGGAAGATATTGGGAGGAGGGCAAAGGAGAAAACTCAAAATGGGGGTCCCTTCCTACTGTATGAATGTTAATGCTCTCACAATTACTTTTCTTTCAGACAAAAAGTTTAAGAAAGGGCTGTAATTCAAAACAATCATTAAGCCCCAGTGGATGTAGTCCCCCTATTGTGTATATCCAAAATTCCTCTTCTCTGAGTAGGAGATTATCCACATTTCCTCCAGTAGGAACAACCTGTACTTTGTCTAGTGCAACAAAACTGAATGATTGTCCTTCTCCTGACTGCATTATGTGTACTGCTAAATTCTTCTTCTTTTGTTTTGCAATGTTCTGCAGGTGCTCACCGATTCATATTTTAAACCTACAACTAGTTTTACCTGTATAGAATGCTCCACCTATATCAATCAATCAAAATCTTTATTTATCCAGGCAGGCACCATTGAGCAAGGCTCATTTGCAAGGTGGACCTGGTCATGAATACATCAAAGTACAGTACAGAAGCAGGTATACAAAAAGCAATAATACATAAGGAAGGAAAAGTATATACAGTGTATACAGTACGGGTACAAGGTTGAAATAAATAAAAAAAACAGCATTATTTTACAATTGAAGAAGTCAGCAGATGTACAATCAACCATAGGCATTCAGCGGTTACAAGCAGAGATCTATATGACTGTCTAGTGTTAGATAGTAAGTTTACTGGAAAGCCACCAGTTTTTCCAGGACCTTATTTAATGCAGGTAGGATGGCAATAGGCCTATAGTTACTAATAGTTTTGGTGTTACCTTTCTTAAAGACTGGAACAATATGAGACTATTTGCAAGGACTGGGCACACTTCTAGTTATTAAGAAGTGATTGACTAGTCTAGTGATTGTAGATGCTAGCTCCCTTGAGGCAATGCGTGATGTAAGGCTCAATCGAATTGGAACTGAAAGATTTAGATGCAGGGATCCACTTAAGTTGACTATAAACTTCAGATACTTCAACTACTTTGAAGTGGAATGGTGGGTGAGTGAGAGAGTCAGAAGATGAGGAGTGACAGACAAGTAGGGGGAGGCTGAGGTGAGGAAGAGAAGCAGTCAATGTAAGGAGGGAGGTCAGCAAAGTTGCTGAAGACCAAGAATAATGCATCCACAGGATTTCCCCTGTCCAGTTCTGATGTTACCCATTCATAGAACTCCACAAGATTGGTTTGACACAATCTACCTGGCACAAACCCATGTTGCCGACTATCCAGACCTCCCACCTCCTCCAAGTACACCAATCGTTCCTTTAGTATACTCTCCATTAATTTTCCCATGACTGAGGTCAAACTGATGGGTCTATAGTTACCTGGTACTTCCCTCGACCCCCCCTTTATGGATTGGCACTACATGTGCCTTTCGCCAATCCCTAGGTACCCTACCTGTCTCAAGCGACCTGTTGAAGAGCTCCACCAGGGGTGCAGCCAGTATGTCCGCCAATTCCCATAGTACTCTCGGACTAATGTCATCTGGCCCAGGAGATTTATTTTTCTTTAGGGCCTTAAGGGCTAACCACACCCTTTCGGTGGAGATAGCATCATCCGTCCTCTCCACCCTACTGGCCTTTTTATCCTTATCCTGATGTGACACCCCTGGGATACCTCTCCCTCCCTCTTGCTCCATTTCTGTTGCTCCCCTGATCCCACTCACTACTGCTTCTATCCCCATCGTGCCTTGCTTTGTAGATATCCCATCCCCGTCCCTAGTGAACACAGAGGCAAAGTACTCATTTAATACCTCTGCCTGGTCCCTCGCCTCTTCCACCTACCCTCCTTCTGATCTCAATCTGCTGAGATGGCCCTTAGTTTTTCTCCACTCCCCAATGTACCAGAAGAACCCCTTTTCCCCTCCCCATATCCCCTGTGCCAGTCGCTGCTCTTTACTGGACTTTGCACCCCGCACCATCTGGTTGGCTTTTCTAGATGCAAGATGGTACATTTCCTTTTCACTATCCCCTCTGGTTTTAAATTTTTTGTAGGCAGCCTTCTTTTCTCTGACCACTACCTGAACCTCACTGGACCACCAGCATGGTTTATGTGACCTTGCTCCCTTACATTTCACCTTAGTGCAGGTCCTGACTGCCTCATGAAGTCCCTGTTTTTATGACCTCCCATCTCTTTTCCACATTTGTCATTGTTGTAATCCCCTTCAAGTGATCCTTCAGAATATTTTCCATGCCCACAAAGTCTGCCCCCTGAAGTCCACTGCCAGTATCCTAGATCTCTCCCATCCTCCCCCATGCTTATTTGAAACCAGACAGTATTGTGGTCGCTCCCAGTCAGGGGGATCCTCTACAACCAGGTCCCTTACCAGATCCCCATCCGCCAGAACCACGTCCAGGACATGCCCCTCCCTTGTGGGCTCCATCATGTGCTGTGTTAAGAATACATCCTGGAAGCCGTCCAGCAGCCTCTGCTCCTTGGCCACCTTAGAGGACATGGTTCCCCAGTTTGTAACTGGCACATTAAGGTCCCCCCATCAACACCACTCCCTTCTCTTTTGGTCCACACTCCAGCAAACCATCCTCCAGAACATCACCCATCCCTGGGGGGCTTATATACTACACCCAGCTTGACCTTACCTCCTGCCGGTGTTTGTAAGGTGACCCATAGGGCCTCCACATTTCTCTCTGCCACTTCTACCCTAGCACTTTCTATGTCATCTCTAATGAACATAGCCACTCCACCCCCTCTGCCCTTCTTTCTATCCTTCCTAAGCATAGTGTACCCCCTCACGTTTAGGTCCCAGTCATGGTTTTTGTTGGCCCATGTTTCTGTGACCGCCACCACATCCACCCCCCCCCGAACAACATAGCCTGGAACTCTGGCAACTTGTTTCCCAAGCTCCTGGCATTTATTAACACCACCCCCACCCCTTATCCCTGATCCCCTTTGTCAAACCCCACCCAGGTTCCTTATACTTCCATCCTCCCTCTGCTCCTCCTGAAACCTCCTCCCCAGTCTGTTTCCCCCTCCCCTTGGGTTTGAAGGCTATTCCCCTCATCTGGAGGAGAGGGCTTCTGGTCAGCCCCTCCCTTATCCCTCCCCTCAAAAGTTTAAACCCCACCTTTCTTGAATGTAGTCAGTCACCCCCTGTTTAAGGACTTCCTTCCCTAATGGGGCAAGATGAAGCCTGACCTTGGCATACAGTCCCTTATCCTCCCAAACTCCTTTCCAGTTCCCTAACACCCCCGACCCACTTTCTTCACCCCACTTCCTGAGCCAGTCATTAATCTCTGTGATCTTAATTTTTTTCTCCACTGAGGCCTTTGATACCAGCAATATCTCCAAAAAGGAAATGTTGCATCCATTATCCCAACAGCTCTGGCAAGTTCTCGGAACCTTGCTTGGATTTCCAAAACGCTATTTCCTTCTAGATCGTTAGTTCCCAAATGCACCAGGAAATCCGGTTTCCCTCCATAATCCCTAACCAGTTCGTACACCATGAACTTTGTTCTGTGCACCGTCAGCCCAGAGATGCTTGTTACCTTCACCTGGCTATGGCATCCATCCCCCGTCCCTCCCAATGGATACCCCTAATCATTGAGTCTCCCAATGACAGAACCTTAACACCGCCATCATCCTTATGGTTACCTCCACTATGCGCTCTCAGCCCCTCCTCCCCCCTTTATTTGTTATCTCAATTCCATGGGAGTCTTTCCGCCTTATTAAAGACCCCCTTGTCAACCTCCCCTTTTTGCCTCCCTTGTTATTTTGCCCACTTAACTCAGACCCCCCCAAATAGGTGTCCCCTTTAACCCTCTCTTATCCAAACCATTTATCCTGGTTCTGATGGTTTATCCTTCCCCCACACTGCCACCCTCCCCCCCTTGTAATAGTACTACTACCTCCAGAGGTCCTCTGTGGGTCCCCTTTACCTATGGCCCCCATCCTTGGTACAGACCCCCCCTCCTGAAGGGGGCCCCTCCCCCACCTCCTTGTCTCCCAGTTTCTCTCCAGTCATGCTCTCCTCCCTCATGTCTGCAATATGTTGCATGCCCCCCATCTGCTTAACATTTATGTTTCCCTTTCTCCCTCTGGGATTATTTCTATCCTTTCCATTGCAGGTCTGTGATGCCCTATGGGTATCCGACTCCCTCTCCCGGCCTCTGTTTCAGATTCCTCATTTACACCAACTCCTTCCTCCCCTCCAGTTTGCTTAGTAGCTCAAATTTATTGTAACACTCTATGCCAGCCTCCATCAAGTAACCTGAGTTTCCCCTGACTGACCCTCTAAACTGCTCCTCTTCCACCCCTCTTGCCCTGTTCTCCTTAGGAACACCCTTCCCACAGTCTGCTCTTTTAGGCTTCTTCACAACACAGCCCTTCCCTTCTCACTGTCTGCTCTTCTAGGCTTCCCCACAACAGCCCCTCCTTACTCTTCCCCCTCCACTCTCTTTGTATTCGGAGTGTTTACCCCATAAGTTTTCCCCTTAGCATCAACATCCCTATCTAAGGATCCTCTGTCCCTAATATCCCCCCTCCTGCTTGCTGTAACATAAGGTCCTGTAATTTCTGAGTGTTGCCCCAGCCTCCCCTAAGCCCCACCCTTCTGCCGCCCATTTCCACACCCCTTATCCTTGGACACACACCCCAATTCCCCCAGCTTACTCCTTAACCAGTATGCTTCACTCCTAATAAGAGATAGCTGTCTACAGAGTGGGCAGCCTCCTTCTCTCCAGGCCCAATTGAGAATTATTGCCACCCCACAGCCTGTGCAGCCTATAACCCTTCTGAAGATGCCTGCCATGGTGGAATGTGGCCACCCTGTTTGTCCCTCTCTGTCCATAATGGCACACAACCCTTTCCTCAGTCCCTTCCCCGGGAATACAGTCTCTCTCTATACTGACTGCAGTTGTTTATGAACCCAATTTCAACCCCACCAATAATGTTCCCAAGTCTCACAAACACATACTCTCCAGCGTGTGTCCAGTCCTGCTAAGAGTGTGTGTATGCAGATTTCAGGTGTCGTATGATGTCACAGGCCCACCAGTTCCTGTTGCGTCAAATTTCAGTCACAAACAGAAATGCACAGCCCTTTAATCTCAACCCCCAGTGGCTTTTCAGTATTTAAAAGTCTCAAAACAGGGTGGGTGGGAGGCTCTACCACCACCAGGCAAACATCACATTTAAATTTTACTCTAATTATCACTGCCAAACAAGTGTTCCCACAACCAGCACACAAGCTCCAATAGTTACAATATCACAGCCCAAGTAACTTTTCTAACTCAAAGTAGTAATTTTTAACATACAGAACTAATTTCAAGTGCAAAACTATTCAAATATTTCAGGTAAAACAGATGATAAACCAAACCTCTTTCCTGAACAACCTCCTACTTCTGTTCCCAAGTGGACAATGAAAGACAAGATGTTTCTTGTAATTACCCTTCCCCCAACACCAGGCAAACATCATATTTAAATTTCACTCAATTATCACTGCCAAACAAGTGTTCCCACAACCATCACACACACCCCAATAGTTACAATATCACAGCCCAAGTAACAGTTCTAACTCAAAGTAGTAATTTTTAACACACAGAACTAATTTCAAGTACAAAACTATTCAAATATTTCAGTTAAAACAGACGATAAACCAAACCTCTTTCCTGAACAACCTCCTACTTCTGTTCCCAGGTGGACAATGAAAGACAAGATGATTCTTGTAATTACCTCTCCCCCAACTCCAGGCAAACATCACATTTAAATTTCACTCTAATTATCACTGCCAAACAAGTGTTCCCACAGCCAGCACACAATCCCCAATAGTTAGAATATCACAGCCCAAGTAACAGTTCTAAATCAAAGTAGTAATTTTTAATACACAGAACTAATTTCAAGTACAAAACTATTCAAATATTTCAGTTAAAACAGACGATAAACCAAGCCTCTTTCCTGAACAACCTCCTACTTCTGTTCGCAGATGGACCTCGGTAAAAATCATGGCATTAAAGCCTGCTTGATCTGCCAGGGTTTTAACCAGGCAACCAGTAGGTGTTGCAAGAAAGCTTTAGAAAATGTTCTAGTAACAAAAAAAAAATGGAGAAACAGGTTGCGGCAAGACAGCTTCATCGTTGTCAATTGCTTCTATTCCTGGTTCACTGTTGGCCTGTTGATCACTGTGCTTGACAGCGGCCATTGCCGACTCATCGAAGAAAAAGGATAAATCCTCAAAGTCAGCAGGAAAACATTGTCATTCAGAAAACGACAAGTGCAGAAAGGAAAAATATGCTTGTCCTGACTGTTCCTGTTCACATATTAAATGGGGTAAGTCTACAGACAGAGATGGGTCCCTGGCTCCGGCCATGGGATCTCCTCCCTGACTGTCTTTCAGGCACCAAGATCAGGATCTGGTGTTGTCTTATCCTCCCCAACTGGGGACTCACAGCGTATTCCTTCATGGAGCACTGTCCCATTGGTGACTCAGCAGTTGACAACCCCTTTGGGCTCCATTGATGCACAGGCATTGTATCAAACAATGTCCAAGCTATTCCAGTGCCTGCTGCTGCCATCATCATCAGTGCCTACCCCTTCAATGATTCCAGCTGACCTGTCAGCAACATTACAGTCAGTGTTTCAATTTTCTGTCCCTGCCACAGTGCCAGGTCTGAAAAGGCTGTTGTCGATGTCTATGACAAAGTGTAATATATTCCAGAAAACATGGAGGAGGAGGAAGAGGAGGCCACGGATGAAGAGGAGGAAGAGATTATAGATTTGGTTGGCTCAAGCTCCACTCTAGTGTCTTGCTCAGAGGAGAGTGTGAAAAACATACCTAGGTCTCCCCTGAGGATGCCTGTTTTCAAGCCTTGTTTAAACAGGTTCAGGCTAAATTGGGGTTCCAAGCTGAAGACAAAGACTCTTCCAAGAAAAAATCTCTATGAGTTCTTGGAAGTTTCAGTCTCTCTTACTATGATTACTCCTCCTGTGCAATCTGCACTTGATGATGCTACATTGGTAGCCTGGCACAGACCTGCTCAGTTGCCTGAAATTTCTAGGAAGGTGGATAAACAATGTCCTGCCCTTACTACTGCAAAGCCATAAATAGACTCTTTGATAGTGATGGGTGAGCTGACTGTGATGGTTCCATGTGATAACAGCTAAGTGACAATGGTGCCAACACAAAGCAGCAAATACAAAATAGCGGGTACAAAACCAGCAACCATCACTACAGCTACAACCTAAAGAGCGAAGGTCTTTACTGACTTTCTGTGGGGGGCTGTGCCCCCTCCACACCTCCCATTGCAGGTTTTGCCCCCACACCTCCTACCTAAAATAACTATCTCCGGGGGGGGTGGGACCAACTCGGAGAGTGGGAGAAACTCAGGAAGGGAGATATTCTCCCAGGGAGGCAACTTGGGGGGGGGGATAAAAAGTCAGGAAGCAGAAACTCAGTATAGCCACTGGGGGAGGTGATCGAATTGGGGGGAGCAGGGGCAGACAATAACTCTGACACAGGAACAAACTGGAGACAGAAAAATAAAAAAACACAAAAATAAAAAATACCAACTGGGAACTGAACCCAGCTCAGCTGTATGACTCAGCTACACACAGGTGGTGACTCTAACCACCATGTTAGGCTGGCAGCATGGTTTGCAGCCCACAGTGACTGCACTACATCCAACAACTCTTCGCTATTTCTCTGCTCCCGTAATACTTGGTCTTTTGCAGCCCTTGCTACTTTAATGTTCTGGCTTTTTTTGTACTACTCACTATTATCTAAGGTGCTCAAATTGAGTCACTCAGTTGGACTCGCCCATATCACGGGATACCGGCTGGGACCCAGTTCTGATTCCAACTCAGATTTTTTTCCAAAAGGTTCCAATTTACTCTGATGAATTGTAGATCTATTTTAGTCTATTTGAGTATGAGAAATGCATCAGTATTATTCGTTTAGATCCCTTTGTTAAAAAAATAAATAAAATGTAACTGTTGGAAAAAAAAATAGTGTCTGCATTTTTGTGTTGTTTTTCAAGGTCAGCAAGCAGTCAACAGCAATAAAATAGATTGACTGTGGTTCTTTCCAATCCTGTGTGTCAGTCACCACATGACATTCATAGGAAACACTGGGCTGGATTCACAAAATTCTTGAAATCTCCACAGTTGAGGGAAAAACTCTGCTCACGTGGCTTGCCACTTGCAGAACCTCAATTTCTTCCACGGCTATGGTATTCTCAACAGTGGAGCTGGTTTATGACTGGCTCCATGATTTATGGCAGCTTGTGGGTGGTGTTGCCTTGGAAATCTCTACAGGTGCGGAAAAATGTTGTAGCTGGTGGGACCAGCCATAACATCTTCTGCAGCTGCTGTGGATGTGAATAGCAGTCTTCGCAACTGCAGAGATTTTGGTCCACAACTGGAGTGGCATTGTAGGACTTAGTCCCAAAAACATTTGTGAATCCAGCCCAGTGTATGCAAGTCATTTGGGGCTTTGCAGTGAAAGGAGGCCATGTGTCAAATGCTAGTCAGAAAGAGTGAGAGAGACCAACGAATTCAACAGCAGAAAGACAACACCAGGGTGCAGATAGACCTTCACTGAGTCTGGCATGCATTTTGGTGAGACATGTGCAGCATGAGCAGAATATGTGATGGGGCCCCAGCCATCCCTCAAGCCCTTTTGACTTGAGATGCTATTTTTTTTATTTGTAATTATTTTGCTTGCCTACTTGGTGTTATAGCAAGCGTTGAGGGCCCCAAACCATCCCACACACTCCTGCCTGATTGGCCAGTTATTTTTTTTATCACCTGTGTTTTCTAACTTACTTTTTTAATCTGGTTGACCTTGCCCCCCACAGTATTGCAGTTTTTTTTATAGAGCTGTTTGGCCCCAAATGCTACTTTCTCCTGCCATGAAGCCCACGTGCCAGTACCCAGCCCTGTTGCCACTGCTCCCCCCGACATCAAGCTGGCAGGGATCTGCACAGTACACTCCACCTGTATTCCCAAACTGAAAAACAGATATAACAATGCATATGATGTAATATACACTGTGACCACATAAGAAGGAATTTTTATACTTGATCTTTCTGTTATGGCTGCTGACCTTTATCATCTGAATTCAAAGAAATAAATCATTAAATAATATCATCACCATCGTCTTCAAGCACCACCAAGGAAGCACCCTTATTAGCACCCTTATTAGCAGACACCTGTTGCAGCTGTTCATCATCATTACTTTTATGCTCCTGCCACTCTTCACTGAACTGATAAGATAATTTGTTGAGAATGACTTATAGGGAGGTAAGGTGCTTTACATTTTCAGAAGAAAGCCTTGTGCAGCTATCAGAGACAATATTTCCATCTGTGCTAAATATATGCTCACAATAAACACCAGTGAGACGGCAATTAAGAAGCTTAATAGCAAAGGCAGATAGTGCAGGCCACATGTTTTTCTTTCCCAGCCAGTACTCAAAAAGGTCATCTGTAATATTAATGAGTGGTTCTTGTAAATAGGCATCCACGATATCAGACAAAGACAAAGAAGGCAGCTCCACAACAGACAGATCTGAATGATCAGTTTTCATGAGTTTTGACCAAAAAAGTGTGAAAGTTATCTGTGTGGTTTTCAGAATGACATGCCTTTTTCAAGGGCTGTGAAAGAGGACTTTGTGCAGGACTTCCCAATGTTGATGAAGAAGTACATGGTGGCACTAACTGGAAATTATTGCTTTCACTACCACACAGAAATTTTGTCACATAACTCTTCCAAAATATTGTCAGTGGTGTGACGCTTATCAAACATGCAAATGCAAAGAGCTGCCATTCTCTGTCTACCTTCCTGTACACTAATGCTTGTGGTGGTGTTTAAAGATGATCGTGACACCCAGTGTGCTGTGATGCACATATAATCAGTGGTTTGAGAACTCATCCTCATGTCTGTGGTCAGGTGCACAGAACCACATTCACTGTTTGAAGAGCCAGTTTTATTTTACTTTGCATACTTTCATACATTTTGGAAATAGCCAGAGTTGCAAAATATTTATGGTTCGGTATGTTGTAACGTGGAGCAAAATATTTAAAAGGGCTCTAAAACCTTCATTCTCCACCACAGAAAATGGTTGCAGGTCCTTGGTAATAAATTCAGCTATTAACTGATTAATTTTTACTGTGACTTGATGTGATCTACTATAGGCAGTTTTTTGTTCAATCATCACAGTAAGTCTGTTGTTTAGTTCGTGCAGCATGACAAACACCAATAGGATTGCAGTGGCTAAGTTGTAGCTTATCCAAATACTTTTGTCAGTGAAGTGAAACATGTTTTTTTTTTTTTGTCCTCTCAGTCTCCTCACCATCACTATTGCATGTAGGATTATTTTCATCACAGATGTTTGTCCCTTGCTCAGGACTGCTGCCCAGCTGAATGGTTGGATGTGCTCTTTTGCAAAAGCCTTTTTAGTGATATTGTCCAGAACTGACCCCTCACTTTCCTCCTGCTAACTTTCCAATGACAAAAGGCGCAGACAGCAAAACATTTATTTTTGGGACTTGTATGAAAATAGCTCCACACAGCTGAGGTGGAATGTTTTGTCATGATGCCAGGAACTGCAACACTTTTGTTTGCAGTTGTTTCTGACCCTGATTCGTGCACACTGTGGCTGTTCCCAGAAGAGCTACCATGATTATTGATTGTTTTTCCACTACCCGCTTTTCTTTTTGGGTGGGGGAACCCAGGTGGCATCCTCTACCTCATCAGTATCACATTCTGATTCATCACCTTTGGAAGAGGGTAACTGTGATACATCGTGATCGTGATCATGATCATGATCTTGTTCGTGTATATTTACAACCTCTTCTTCATCAGAGACACTGCCTTCTGATGAAGCAGCCCGATATGCATGAGTGGCATATTATGGAGTGCCATGTCTAATGGTACTAGATAGAGCCTTTTTCTTAATCATTGGCTTTCTATTATTTCTAGGTCTAAATGTTTTGGCTACCTGGTTTTGTGTTTTACTTTTATCTGATTTTTCTGGCAATGCTGACAGTGCTGCACTACTTTGATCAGAGGATTCACCAACATTCTTTTCTTTCTGGTTGTGTTGCTTCATTTTCATCAGTTGTGTTAATGACATCTTCTGCAATGAAATTCCCTTTTTTTTCTGAATTTGTTATAGGGAAATATTTTTATTGCCATGTGTACCAATTTCAGCCATACTATTGGTGTTGGCCACATGTTCCATTTCCATAACAGACTCTGATTCTGAATCCATTTTTTTGGGTCCAACTTAATTGCCTACTTAGCAGTATTAGTTCAGACACAGAAATGAATAACACAGAGTCTGAGACGTTACATCCCCCTCTCAAAATACGCACTATATGACCTAGTAGTAGTTCAGGCACAGAGATGGGCAACACAGAGTCTGAGATGCAACACCCCCTGCTTCATAATCTGTATGGCACTATGACCTATTAATAGTTCAAGCACAGTGATGGGAAACACAGAGTTTGAGACATGACACCACCCTCTCAAAATATGATAGGCACCATATGACATAGTAGTAGTTCAGGTACAGAAATGGGCAACACAGTCTGAAACATGACATCCCCCCTTCACAATCTGTATGGCACTATGACCTAGTAGTAGTTTAGGTACGGAGATGGGCAACAGAGAGTCTGAAATGCAAGCCCCCCTCAAAATATGTGAGGCACTGTATGACTTAGTAGTTGTTCAGGCACACAGGTGGGCAACACAGAGTCTGGGATGTGACACCCCCTTCTCAAAATATGTGAGGCACTATATGACCTAGCAGTTAAGGCACAGAGATGGGCAACACAGTGCTACAGCAGTATGACCTAGCAGTAGTTCTGGCACAGAGATGGACAACACAGAGTCTGAGATGTGATCCCCCTTCACAATCTGTATGACACTATGACCTAGTAGTAGTTCAGACACAGAGACGGGCAACAGTGAGTATGTGGCAATATGACCTTTCAGGGCAGCACAGAGATGGGCAACACAGAGTCTGACACGTGGGTGACAGCCCCTTCAAAATGTATATGGCACTATAAGCCCCCCTCAAAATTACTGAGGCACTATGACCTTCGGACAGAGTCCTCCTGTCTTATCTCATTCTGCTCCCCTTAGTATATATATATATTTTTTTTCTGCACTCTGCTGTTGTCTGCTGCTGAATTTGTTGGTCTCTCTCTCTCTTTCTCACAAAAATTGCAGTTTTTTTTTTACAGCAGAGCCTGCAATGTCTACACTCTACTACTGAATTTGTTGGTCTCTCTACTCTCTCTTTCTAACAGAAAAAAATCCTTGGGAGTCTTCAGCAGATATCGGGGGAAAAAGAATGGCTTTTTTTTTTTTTTTTCTGCACGTTTCTGCACCCTGCCCTGCCTTTTCCATGCAGTAGTGGTGGTGGGAGTGTTATTCCAGACTAGACCACTCTTCTGAACCAGACCACTTGGCAATTCTGGCTGAGTCGTGAAAGGCTCAGTTTTCCCAGTCAGGGCCGAGTTGGCCAAAAGCCAGTTTGCCCATCCCTGTTCTATGATAATAATGGCTGCTTATGATAAATTCAAGATTCCAAAGCACGAGTGCGCCTTCTGATAAGGAATTGAGAAAACTAGATGTGCTAGGAAAGAGAACTGTTGCTTCTGCTTCGTTAGGTCAAAGAATTGTGAACTATCAAGCATATATGATTAAATATCAGAACTGCCTTTGGAATACAATAGCCACCCTGGCTGAGAAACTGCCAGAGAGCCAAGACAAAATACTGGCTCAGCAAACAATAGCTAATGACCAGGAGCAGATAAACTCCTACTCAGAGCAGCCCATGATGCCTGTGATGCTGCGGCAAGGACTGCTGCCTCTGGGATTTACCGCCATTGGCACTCCTGGCTTAGGGTGGCTGGTTTTTCTTTTGATATGCAACAATCTGTAATGAATGCTCCTTTCAGGGACAAGAAACTATTTGACAATGAAGTTGATAACACTTTGCAGGATCTACAATCTTCTAGAATGACTTTCAGATCCCTGCATACTTTGAACCCCAAACCCCGAGGTGGGGGGTCATGGTTCTTTTCACAGGCCCTATGCCTGTCCAGGCCATGGTTATTTATGAGTTACCGGTCATGGCTCCCAAATGCCTCAGCTGTCAGCATCCCTGCAACAAACGTACACCATAGTGCCTATGCCAGGCTTACAAAAGGTCAGACAATTGCCAGCACCCCCACTGCCTTCTGACTCCCATCCCCTTCCTCTGACCTCACTGCCTCAGTAGGTACTTGTTGGGGGATGTATTTCACCCTTTCTACCAAAGTAGAGGGAGATATTTATGGATGCTTGTGTTCTGGAGGTGGTTCAGCACAGACATGCCCTAGAACTCCTTACTTTTCATCCAGTTACTACCCATTGCCAAACCGGTATCCTCTGGGATATCTTGTGCCTTTGCTGGAGGTGGTTCAGTTCCTCCTTAGTGAAAGGGCAGTGGGATTAGTCCCGGATTCAGAAATAAACCAAGGCTTTTACTCCCTGTACTTTCTGGTTCCAAAGTGTACCAGGGATTTAAGGCCAGTTCTAGACCTGTGGGGTCCGAATCTGTTCATAGAACACAAAAAGTTCAGAATGGTCTCCTGGAGTCCCTCCTGCTCCTCTTATTACAAGTGGACTGGATGGTTGCAATGGACATGAAGGATGCATACCTTCATGTCAGGATCCAAAAGTCACACAGAAAATAGTCTGTGTTTCATGCTTCAGGGCTCGGTCTACCAATATCGTGTTTTGCCCTTTGGTTTATGCAATGCACTGTGTGTCTATACCAAAGTATTTGCTGTGGTAGCAGCAGCCCTCCACTGGGGGGGGGGTCTGTATGCCTTCCCTTGCACAGACGATTGACTGTTAAAGGCCCCCTCTCAGGAGGCCATTGTATACACACTGTTTCAGATCCAGCAGTTGTTCAACTGGTTGGATATACTGGTCAATGAGCTGAAGTCATTCCTTACCCTCTGACAGAGGCTCCAGTATATTGCAGTCATTATGGCAACAAGTCTCAGTCAGATATTTCTGCCCTCAGACTGAGCCACGGCCTAGTGGCTCATGCGCAGCTGGTTATCTCCCATCATTATGTGTCAGCCCACTGTCTGTTAAGACTAATTAGCCTGATAGTGACTGCCATCTTGACTGTCCTGCTGGCCCACTTCCATATGAGGATCCTGAAGTAGCTCCTCAGAGTGTAATGGGCTCAGTACTCAGATGAGCTGGAGCTTCTAATACAGATTATTCCTCCTTGCCGTCATTCTCTGCTCTGGTGGTTGGACTCCAACCTAAAAAAAGGGTCCCAGTTCCTAAGGCCACTCACCTTGCTGATGATGACCATGGATGCCACTGTTTCAGGCTGGAGTGCTTATTTGGGCTCATTTAGAAACTGGGCTAATGGGGCTCTCTGGATATACTGCTTTACAGCAGCATTCTGGTGATGAGGGCTGTTCTTCAAGCTCTAAAGATCTTCACATTACTCTTTTCAGGGAATCAGCTATAGATTCACACAGACAATGTGTTGGGGATGTACTACATCAATCAACAAGGCTAGGTTCATTTGTACACTCTCTGTAGAGAGGCGATGAGAGTTTGGGACTGATCAGTGGAATACAACATATTCCTGTTGACAGTATTCCTCCCTGGTACCCTGAGCACACTAACAGATCACCTCAGTCAATTGCATGAGCTCTGCCACAAATGGGAACTCTTGGAGTCTGTCATGGATATGTAACCCCCCCAATTTCGGGAGGTTTACCTTTGGTATCTTCCTGGGTTCCTCTGATGCCCACTGCCAGGCAGACATCCTGCATGAGAAGTCAAATCCATGTTCCACTCTATGCTGCTGTTGCCGTATGTATGTGCGCATGTCCATGCCACTGTGCTATCTCTTTAAGAGCTCCAGCCTGTGTATAGCGTAAATAGCCTGGGCTGGGTCTGAGTACCATGGTGTTCATGACCAGCCAGGTACTTCCCTGATTGACTCCACTCTGCTGTCAATTACAGTGCAGCAGGAGCCCTTTCATGTACTGTAAATATTTATTTCTAACTCCTTGCTGTTCTTTAATTAAAATAAATTGTTTGGACTGCTAGTATAGCCAGTATCAGTTCTCCCTGATGGGAGCCACCGTCTTTGGTCCTGGACTTCCTTGTTTTGACCAATCAGGATGAAGAGGACCTTGAGGGGTCTTAATTGTAGTGCCTTATGGGAGAAACTGTGAACTTTCTTGTTAGCGCCTAAATAGACAAATGGGAGCACCGGAACTGTGATTGTCGGCTCCCCCAGCTAACTGGCATGCAGGAAAAACTGTACAAGTCTGAGACTGTTTTTTGAACAGTGTGCATTGCAGCTCGAGCCTCTGAACAGAGAGGAGTCTGTATGGCTCTGTCACCATTTGCGGGAAAGGCCTGTATTGCCTCTGCAACATCCATTTCGGTCCTAAAGGGGATCAGTTGCTTGGAACTGCCTCTTAAGCAGATCAAAAGGGTTTCTCAGCAATCAGCTGAGTAGAAATCTGGCAGAACCTAAGAAAAGGAAAGTCTGCTGCTTCTTCAGCCACAAACCTGTGGCCTACCGAGTGTGTGGAGATATCGATCATGGGACTCCTGTGCCAAAATCAGGAGCTACTCCAGTACAGGAGGACTATTGCCAAAGCCCAGCTGGTGGGTTTACCTGCATGCAGAGCAAACTTTCAAGAGAAATACTTCTCACCAGGGCCCAAGTCTTCAGAGGCTCTGCCAGACTGTTCTTGTAACAACATCATCCTGATGAGTGATCAGTATTGGGGATTCAGACGCTGTGCAGCAAGGAGATGCAGGTTGCAGCCACCTACAGTGAAAGGCAGTGAAGTGGAGGTGAGTCATGTTGGTCCAGGTCCGCACCTACAGCTCAAACAAGCAACAGGCCTTGATGTCATCAGAGACTTCTTCCATCCATCTGGGTAGAGTGAGTAAAACCAGGGTAGCTTCCTGCAACACATCATCAATTGTTTAATGGTACCATCTGATTCAGTTTGTGGTTTAAAGTGTTTAAAAATGACTGGGCCTTCTGGTCATGGATACAAATGGTTTATGGTTCACAGGTGTTCCTCAAGGGCCCCAACATCAGCTGCAATGCCGGCCAACCCACGGCACCACCTCAGGCATGCTTGTTTCCACTCTGGATACCCAGTAGTTGTAAATACTGATCAGTCAGGGGCTAAAGTAATTAGCAAGCAACAAAGCCTGTCTCAGTACAGTAAAGTAATCATTTGCCTAAATCCTCACACCTCCCTTGTTCATGTCCCCCTCCATAAATTGGATTTACTGTTTCACTGTTAACCTGGCTAGTGAGCTTACTGAATCAGTACCTGGTCTGAAGTCACTGAAATATTATTAATGCATTCTAAAAGTGCATGCTGTATTGCTGAAACTGTCTTTTGCAGGGGGTTGCAGGGTGAATGCCAAGGGACCAAACCCTGCTGGTAAGTGGGTGTTGCATGAGGATGTCATTATTGCTGGTGTTAACCTGTATTTTAAGTGAAAAGTGTTGCAGTTGTAAAACTAAGTGTACAAGGCCACTAGGTGGGACTGTGAGTGGTTATAGCTTCCCAGAGGGCTGTACCAATCCTGATAGCAACCCACTTAAGCACTGCTCTTGGTGGAGGCACCAAAATTGTATGTACTCTGTGGGTGGGAAGACCCCAGTAGCAGCTAATTATGAACTCAGGCCCCTCAACCTACAGCTAGGGAAGCAGGCAGGGGTAGTAGCCCTTGGTATAACAGCACCAGGGTTACAGATAACTTCTTCAAAAAATGGAGCCATCTGTATATAGGCCTGTTTGCATCCATGCAAAGCAAAACTGCTGAGTTTCTGCTCGCTCACAGGCCTGGAGTTTTTTGAGGAGATGCGTTTTCCCTTTCTTGGAAAGGGAGGTTTCTGTAAGCTCACCCCATTCCCCCTAATACAGAGGGTTCTGGTAATGCTAGGGGCCAAGCATGCAACCCTGATTCTGGTGGCCCCTCATTGGTCAGGACAAATTTAGTTTCCGCTTCTCCAACAATTGGTGGTGGAACCTCGTGTCCCACTACCACAGAGGGTTTTCTGATGCAGGAACAGAGTGCTCTGGTGCTCACGGATATTCAGTCCCTGCACCTCCACGCATGGCTCCTGAGGGCATAGAGCTCTCCTGCTTCAGGGTTTCCACTGTGGTGGCTGATATTCTACTGGTGGTTAGAAAGTTAGTCTATTCAATACACTTACATACAAAAATGGAAATGTTTTACTTTGTGGTGTACTTGACATGCACTAGATTCCTTCATGTGTCCAGTTCCTAAAATGCTGAACTACCTATTGTCCCTGAAGGACTCATGATTTGGGTATTCCTCTATAAAGATCCACATGGTTGCTGTGTTTGCTTTCCATGATGTAAGAGAGGGAGGGAAGGACTGTGGCCCAGCTGGAGGTTTCCCAAAGATTCTTAAGGGGTATCCTCCTTCTGCACCTATCGGTCCATGATCCGGTCTCGATGTGGGACTTTAATTTGGTTCTAGAACCCTCACTGCATCTCTTTTGAGCCTGTAGCTATTTCTGAGCTGCGATTCCTATCTTGGAAGACACTATTTATAGTGGTGATGACATCTATGAGACACATCTCTGAGTTGCAGGCTCTGATCACAGGTCCGCTGTTTATTATTTTCCACAAGAATAGGGTTCCCTTACATACCGGTCCTCATTTTCTTGTGAAGATTGTGTCTGAAAGAACATCAAATAAGACTATAGACATTCCAATTTACTTTTCATCTCCCACAGATAGTGGGGAGCATGGTATACCTATACTGGATGTCTGTAGAACACTGCATTGGTACTTGGATTGTACAAAGGATTGTAGAAAATCCTCTCATCTTTTTTTTTTTTTTTTTGCACCCTCGAATGGTGGAGTCCCCGATTACTACACAGACCTGTCCAAATGGCTGCTCAATTGTATTGCGTTTTGTTATCAGAAGTATGGTAAGTAGCTTCCTGATCCTGTTCATGCTCATTCCACCTGCAGGATGGCTACCTCAGTGGCCTGATTTCAGAATGTGTCCACTACTGATATTTGAGCTGCTGCAATTTGGAGAATATTCATACATTCACTAAACACTAAAGTCTGGACGTTGTCTCTCGTAACTTGCCAGCTTTGGCCTTAATGTTCTGCAAACCCTCCTTACTCAGGATCATTAATCCTGCCTTCCCTCCCTCTGTACTTGGTACTGCTTGAGAATCATTCCACGATGTGGCTCAGTGGCGGGAGAAATCCTCAGAGAAGATAGAATAGCCACCTACTGTAACAGTAGATCTTCAAGAGAATCTCCTCCACTGAGCCACAGTTTTCCCTTCACCCCCCCGTTGGGTGATGGGTGAATATACTACCTGCTCTCCCAAGCTACTTCTCCTCAAATGCCCCCTGTGGCATCCTTACTCAGGTTTCCATATCCTCTCCTGTGTGCCTGGTTTAGGCCTGGTCACTTCGGACCCTGCCAGTCCAATGATCCTCCTAGCTTGTTTTTGGCAGGGAACTGAGGCATGCTGGGCATGCCCACATTATATAAGTGCCAATGGAGCACATTGATGTGGGTGGTCCCAGTGCAAAAATTTACAGGTGGTCCTGACACCAATATAAAAACTTGTTATACTGCGCTCACCTGGAATAAGGGAAGGGGGGTGCATGTCCAGAGCTTGGCAGGCGCACAGACTTACTCAACAGTGAACAAAGAGGTGCACTCCATAAGTAAGAAGACCACAGGGATCGCATCTGAGTGAAGCGCCAAGGCTGCTGGGTGGGTCATACCTGGCTGTAAGTTGTATTTTCTCATAAGACCTGTGAAGACCTTTGAATTGGCACACTTGGTGCAATAAATTATACATATCGCAGCAACGCATTTAGAACATTGTTTTCTTCAGCTTCCTGTGGCCTTCTTACTAATGGAGTGCAACTCTTTGTTCACTGTTGATTAGGTCCTGACATCAGTGGCTTACAGTTCCATGGTGTAGATCAAAGATGAAGATTTTCTTGAAGAACTGCAGTTATGGTAGGTAACTATTCTATATCAGAATTGATGTGCCTGACTCAGGCTGTGAGCTCATCTAGGTTGGGGAAAGAGACTTCTAATATTTAAGTGGGTGCTTTTAGGACCCTTTACATTGTGTCAAGGGGGTTGATTGAACTGGGTGGGGATGAGTTGCATCAACCTGGGGCCTAGATTTAATTTAGTGTCACAAGCAGTGAGTAGGTGCATCAGAGCTAGAAAGATTAAAGGACAACATTTCATCTGATGAATGGAGGGATACATACTCCAGTTAAGCCTTTTGAGAAAAAAGAAAGTAGTATTCATGAGCAGTGTATTTTCATGAAACACTAACAAAAAAAAATCAGTTTTTTTCTGGTCACGTACAAATTCTTATGTATTTATAGTACAATATTACAGTGACTGAAAGTTTTTCCATGTACTGAAAATAAACAGAAATCTCACTAACACTGACAAAAATAAAATTATTTTTGTTCTGTGGGTGAACAAAACCAATATTTCTTAGATCTTTATACCACAATCAAGTCAGTATGTATGATGCTTAAGAAATTTTACTAGAGTAACTTATACTGTTTGTTTTACAGAGCAGACTCTTCTCATGTCTTCCCAAAATGTGCCTTGCACAGAGCCCTTGAGCTAGGCTGATTAGCACAGAAGTAGGGGGTTGTAAGTTAGCATTTGAAGAGCTAAACGTAGAACAGGAAATCAATATTCATTGTCACTGTCACAATCCAGTTTATTCTCCACCTGTCTTCTCTTCTGTACTTGCTCACACGAGCCAAGCACCCTTAAGACTTCTGACCCAGCCAAGCTTGTTTGCATGCATACCATGCCATTGCATGTCATAGGCCAAGGAATATTGTTTCTAACTCTCTGACCCTCCTTTCACAGTTGTGATGGATTTTACTTGGTACTGTGTCCTCAGGAAGAGGATGCAAATTGTTGGTAAATTGTTCCCTTAAAGGGACATTGTCAACCTGTTTCGCATCATGTTATTTCTAGTTAAAAACCCACATTTTATGATTGTTTACCTTCTCTAAAATTCATCAGTGTTGCTGTTTGTTTTGTCTGTCTTCTTGTTTAGTAGAACTGAAATGCATGCTAATGTATATTTATAAATGTAACCCCCCTACAAATGGGGGTTCCCAAGAAGTCTTCCTTGAGCTTGCCTAAATGCTCACTGCCAGGCTGGTGTCCTGCATTTTGGAAGTTTAAATGTGATTACCAGAGCCTGTATAGCCTCTGTGTACTGTCTCTTTAAGAGCTGCCTAATTGCAGTTTAAGTAATCTGAGAAGGAACTCTGTTGAAAGATGTAACTATTTACTGAAAATCATTTAGAGTGATAATGATAATGTAGTTTGTCTAACCTGCTTTCTTTGTAGCAAGGACTGTTTTCTTTGTCTCCATTATCTTGGTCCTGGACAGAAAATTGGACCAATCAGTACTGGTGGGACCTAAACTGAAGCCGGACTACAGCAGCTGTCTGAATTCAAAATCTGTAGGACCTGTGGTTTGAACTTTTTGTGCCTTTTTTGCAACTGAAGGGGGAACTCTTGCTTTGACTGACAGCCAAATCAGCCAACCAAATCTTTTGGATCTTGGGGAAGTCCTGGGCTGCTTGCAGTTTTCAGTTAGATCTAAGCTGAAGCTGAACAAGAAGGAGCTGAAGTGATTCTGAGCAGCAATCCTGAGTGGATTCGCATGGGAGAACTCTGAAAAGAATAAGTTTTTGGCCTGCATGTCAGTGTGCTGCTCCTGAGAGGGAGAGAAGAGAATTATTTTGGACTAAATCCAAGTTTGTGTGACTAAAGTAAGCTACTGAAGTGGGCCAGGCCCATCCTGAAGAAGACCAAAGGTTTTGCTGAATGCAATCGGCCTGTCAGGAGTTCCAGCTACCCCTAAGCAGTGTGTGCAGAGACTTTGCGATTGTGACCAGGGTGTGCTTTGCCTGGTACAGTTGAATTTGAGTACATGTAAATGTGCAATGAGCTGCTAGTGGGTTGTGAGTTAGTCCCCTACTGTGTGAACTGTGTTCTGCTTGCTGGAAGCTGTATCCAGCCCAAAACGGACTGCATCCGAATTTGTCTCCATGCGGTCTGGGCCTTGCCAAACTGTCCCAGCCAGACTACCCACTGCACAGAGAAGCCATTGACAAGAGATCTGCCTGAGGATCAGCCCCCTGCTCCACGCTTGAACAGGAACGACGTCTCTGTGACTCGTGTGGGCCCTGCTTCTCCTGGCATTCCAGATCAACCACCTGCAGTCTCGATTTTTATCCAGTCTGTGTCCAGTCTTGGGTATTATGAGTAAATACCAGGGTAGTTCCCTGCAACAACAGCTTAATCTGAGTGTGTCATCTGATTGTCTTGTTGTTTTGTTTCCTTTTCGAACTGAGCCTCAGGCTCCGGATTGCAAATATTGTGCACTGTGCATGTTGTGTTTTCCATCACAGGACCCCAACCAGCTGCAGCCCCGGGCAACTGTCCTGGCCAGCTCATCTCTTCTCCACCTGGGTACCCAGAGGTGGACTTTGTGGGGGGGGACTCAAAGAGCATGCATAACTGCTTGATTGATATAATCTTTAAGCTAATTAACCTGATTTTGCCCCACCCTTGTTCAAGTCCCCTGAATAAATCAGATCTAACTTTTTCTGCATGTAATCTGACTGAGGTTTCAGTTTGTGCTCAAAGTACTGTACTGTTGCTATTTGCTGTGCATAACCTTGTTTTACAGGGGGCCCCCAGGGTCGAGCCAGAGGAACCAGCCCTGGTGGTAAGTGCAAACAGTGTGGGTACTTATGTGGTGTACCAGGGGTATTGTGAAAGTGATTATTGTACAGTGTTCAGGCCACTAGAGGGGAAAGAGGGGGGTTACAGTGTCCCAGAGTGCTGTGCACAGGTTAGCTTGACCACTACCGACCTTGACATCCGGGTGGAGGCACCTGTTTCAGAACTCAGACCCCTTGACCTGCTACTAGCCAAGCAGGCAGGAGTAGTAGCCCTTGGGATAGCGCCACCTACCGGTTACATAAACAACTTTGTTTTGTTTCAAATTCTGCATCTATTCTTCTTGAATACTTCCTAAACATTAGATGCACTCTGAAACAGTGCAGTCACACCTGAGGCAGTAACCACCTAAACTTCCACTGCACCATGAGTGGCTGGACTGTGTTGGAGGTATTCCTATTTCCAGGGGAGATGGAGTGGAAGTTGGTCAAAGAATGTAAACAAACCTGTCTTTATGTGGTAACACCAATATGGTGGGCAGTCCGTTTTTCACTTTTTAAAAGGAAAAAAAAAGAATCAGAATCAAACTACTAGCTACATCAGCAATCTTTACAGAATGTTAGCAATCATAAAATGTGTTTTTATGTTTGCTTGCACGCATGTGCAAGAAACATAGTGCCTTCATTGGAGATTTCGGAGGTGTGTCACCTCCTCCTCCAATTCAGCCAGTGGGCTGGCAGGTGCGGCCCCTGTAAGCCAATGCATTTTGGAGCTGTCTATGGCATGCTCCAAAATGCAGTGGCATACAGTTGAAAGGGGGAGCTACGCTTGAGTGAGCACCGATAAGATATCGGCTGCTCACGCGCAGCTCCCCCATGCACAGACAGACATGTGCGCCTCAGATTGTATAACGTGACGGGTGCCCAATCCCTTCGGTTGAGCTGCTGGCCCCCCCAGTTGCTGAGCTCGCCCCCACCCCCCAGTTGTGGGTGCCCGCTGGGCCCACCCCAGCGTGGCAAGCACTGTAGTCCTTTGGCCGGCGGGGGTGCCCAATCCCCCGTCGGCTGAACGCCCCCCAGTCCTTGTGCCACGCTGGGAGCCCACCCCAGCATGGCAAACGTCCCAACGTCTTTTTTTTTTTTTTTTTTAAACCTGTAAATAAAACTGTCTCGTGGTCGTCTCCCAACCCCTCCCATAACCTGCACCCACCCACTGTGCACCAGCCTCCCCACCCCCCCTCACCCCATACTTACCTCCAGACTCTTCCAAAGCCGACCATGAACTGAGAAATGCCGGTAGCTGTATAATGGGTTACATAGGGGGGTTTGAACTTTATTGCATATCTTGGGCATTTTTGGGAATTTTTGCACCAAATTTTCAACATGGGGTTTTTGGGACCCCTTGTCATGAATTATGTCACTGTCATGGCGTTATTCGGGCCCGAAGGGTGATTTCGCGCAGTGACTGTGCAGTGACTGCTGAAATCACCCTTTGGCCTGAATACTGCCATGACAGTGACATCATTCATGAGAAGGGTCCCAAAACCCCATGTTGAAAATTTGGTGCCAAAATTCCAAAATGACTGTTTTACGAGTGCGTTGCGGTTCTCGCAGGCTCGTGACGTTCGCCAATTTCAATATTTTCACTCCAGATTTTCAACATTGCCATTTTACCACACCTTCTTATGAGCAGTACAGCTGTCATTTTCACATCTCACCCAAAATGTGTTTCCCATATGCAGCAAGAATGGCGCAGTCGATTATCTTGAAATCAATGTCACGGGACAAATTAAGAAAATCACAGGTGACACTGTTCATGAGCAGGGTCTTAAAATGGCTATGTTGAAAATTTGGTGAAAAATTCCTAAAAATGACTGTTTTACGAGCGTGCGTTGTACAGTTCCTACGCACACTCGTAAGTTCGCGATTTTCAGTATTTTCACTCCAGATTTTCAACATTGACATTTTACCACACCTTCTTATGAGTAGTATAGCTGTCATTTTTCACATCTCACCCAAAACGTGTTTCCGCCCATGTAGCGCACAATGGCACAGTCGGTGTGTGAAATCAATGTACGGGACACATTAAGAAAATCACAGTGACACTGTTCATGAGCAAAGGTCTTAAAATGGCTATGTTGAAAATTTGGTGAAAAAATTCCTAAAAATGACTGTTTTTACGTGCGTTGCGCGGTTCCTATGCATGCTCGTAAGTTTGCAAATTTAATATTTTCCTCCAGATTTTCAACATTGCCATTTTATTACACTTCCTTATGAGCAGTACAGCTGCCATTTTCATATGCGCCTAAAATGTGTTTTCGCACATGTAGCGCACAATGGTGCTGTTGGTGTGCGAAAGCAATGTTTAGGACAGATTAAGAAAATCACAGTTACACTGTTCATGAGCAGAGGTCTTAAAATGGCTATGTTGAAAATTTGGTGACAAAAGTCCATAAAATGACTGTGTTACGAGTGAGCAATGCGCAGTTTCCACGCACCCTCGTAAGTTCATGACTTTGTAATATTTTCAGTCCAGATTTTCACCAGTGGCATTTTTCACACTTCCTTATGAACAGTACAGCTGTCATTTTTCACAACCTGGCTGAAGTGTGTTTTCACACTTTCAGCGCTGAGATGCATGGTCGCTGTGGGAAATCATTGTTCGGCACAGATAAAGAAATCACAGTGACACTGTTCATGATCGGAGGCACCAAAATGCCTGAGTTGACAATCTGCTATAAAATATCCCAACCTAATTATATTACGGTGTCGTTGCACAGTTTCTATGTACGCTCATGACTTCACCATTTTTTAAATATTTTACTGCAGATTTGCAACATTGCCATTTTACACCTCCCCATGAACAGTACAGCTGTCATTTTTACATCCTGTTGAATGTTTTGCACCTGTGGTGCTAAATGCAGTAATCGCTGTGCATAAGCAGCTTTCAGGAAAAAACTGATATTCCCCTGTTCATGAGGTGGGGTCACAAAAAACATGTTGAAAATTTGGAGTGAAAATACCAATGAATGCCTGAGGTATTAGGGTTTCCAACCATAACGCCCAACCCTGTGAGAATGACAGGCATCAGGGGTGTGTCTTGGGATTCTTGCCTGTAATGCTCATACCATTCCACCCTGCAGCCAGTGAGAGGCATCGAGGTATGCCTTGGACTCTTCAGCCCCAAAGTTCACCCCATTCTCCTATATCGCACCCATCTCACCGCATTTCCTAATGAAATGGGGTGCGCATAAGGGCCAAAGACCCCAAGGAACACCGTGACACTTGTCAGTGTCTGCAGGGTGGGGTGTGGTGAAATGGCGAGACTGTTATGCCTGACGACCCAAATGCACACCCCAATGCCTGTCACTCTCTGCAGGTGGTGGTGGGGTTGGCTTCAGTTCAGTACTTCACTGCCATTCTTATTACGCAGCTCTGTAACTTCTACATTACCACTGCCAATGCCAGCAAGCAAACATTCGGCATTGACAAATGCTTGTTTAAACAAGGGACACTTTGAGGCCTAAGGGGGTTGACAGTGTCCCTTTATATAAAACGGATTCTCAGATATTAAATAATTCAGTATATTTACAAAACTGCATGTGCCCAATCACAAAACATTAACAGGACACACATACTCAGGAGTAACACAAAAATATCGTTTTGTATACCACAAAGCAAAGATAAAATGAAAGATTCTGTAACTGGATAGCAATAGCTAAGACACTGAAACAATTTGAATAAAAATAAACAACCCCCCAAATTGCTCAGCACATTAAAGGCTGGTCATTCCCACTGCCAGGGTCAAAACATAGTATATCTCTTTCAGTATAACACTTCCTGCCAGATAAGAAACCACCACAGACCCCAAATGGAAAAAGTAAGAGACTTTTATAGCAGTTTCTCCTGCTTTCTACAAATGTACTTCCCTGACAGTCCTCTTGTCCATGACAATCCCTGAATTCCTCAAGTGTGCTTTCCTGACTTTGACCCTGACAATCCCTTATTTGATGTCTCAAAGGAAATCAGTAAAGGAATGATATGGAGGTTCAAATCAAACTTACCCCGATAATGCAAAGCATCATGAGAAGTATAGGACTGAGATTATGTGTCTTTTATATTGCTTTCCTATTTTGGGCTCAATATGACCCACATCCTTAAGACCATCATGTAGCTGGTTCTGTCTTCCCCTGGGATGAGAATTGGAGATACACAAGTAGCACACTGATGAGTCCTGAGAAGGATGAAACACGTGTCTGTGTCTTCTGTTTTCAGCCTGTGCAGACTGTGTGAGTTGCCATTTGACCCTACTATTTGTGTTCTATGAACAGATTCAGACCCCACAGGTCTGGAACTGGCCTTAGATCCCTGATACACTTTGGAACCAGAAGGTACAGGGAGTAAAAGCCTTGGTTTATTTCTGAAACCGGGACTAATCCCACTGGGCTGGCTCTATGGGGCCGAGTGAAGGGGTTCGCTCAGCTTTCTGGTGACCCGGGTTTGCACTTCGTGCCTGGGTTAGGAGTGGAGTCCAGCGGGAAGGGGATTAAGAGTGTCCATTGGACGCTCCCCTCCTGGGGGGGTGAGCAGGGCCTTGGCACCTGTGGACTGATTGGGTGAAGTGCTAGGGGATGTGAAGCCTTGACATGCCCCCTGCATGTCCCAACCCGTGGTCGCCGTACTCCCACAGACCAGTTGGGGGAATTGTGGGCAGGCCAGAAACCCAGAAGGAGTGCCCCCATTTGGCCGGATGATAACCACCAGCCCCTTGCCATCACAAAGCCCCGGAGCAAGCCTGGTTCAACCCCGCAGCACCCGGGATATGCAGACTCACCGACAGGTGCCCCCCCCCAGAAGAGAGGGACACTCCCAATGAAGGAATATGCCGGGTTACCCAGAGGGGCTGTGACTGGGGTCAGTGGATGGTGGCAGGGATCAGGATGGTGGCTGGGGACCTAGGCGGTCCAATGAAATGGCCAGCCAGGGTGCCCGAGGGAGGAACATAAAGAAATTAATACAAAAAAAAAAAAACCTCCCACTATTATTAGTGTTATATGGCCAAGGGTAACTACCAACTGTGCAACTTCCTTGAGACCTGGTATTTAACCACAGGTGGATTATATACAGTAAGCAACAAGTGTTTAGCTTCTTGATGACCAAATTCAATTGTAATAACAACTATTGACATTCAGTAGTGACTACATAGTGGGGAATACAAGTATCTACATCCAGATGAGTTCTCTCATAAAATAAAATGCCCCCAACCTTATTGTCCACTCTATATTTTGGATGTACTGCATAGTTTTGTAATTAAACATCAGAGATACTGACATGAGATGTTAACCATCTCCAGTTTGGGCTAAAATATGTAGACTATGCATTGAGGCCAGGGCCTTTAAATTGGCCATTTTGGAAACTAGGCTGCAAATACTGAGAAGATTGTTCTGTCTTTTGGGCCTGTTCAGATTTTGTTTCTTTCTAGCAGTGGCTCTATTACACTCACCTGAACAGGATTTCTCTCTATGTCACCCAAGTTTACAGACAAAAGATTAATACATTTTAGGAGCAGTATGGTGCAGTGGTTTAAGGCTCTGAGCTGCAAATCTGGAGACCCGAGTTTGAATCCCACAACCCCCACTTGCATACTGTGTGACCCTGAGCAAGCCGCTTAACTTCCTTGTGCTCCCAGGTTGCACCTGTAAACAAGAAACATAGAATTTGACAGCAGATAAGGACCGCTTGGCCCACCCAGCCTGCCCATTTCCCTACCTACTGGATAAGCTGCAGATCCTAGTTAACCAGCAGCCTACTTCTTCCTATCCCAACCCCCTAGAATGGCCTTATGACTGTCCCATGCATGCTTGAATTCCACCACCGTTTTTGACTCCACAACCTACTCTGGAAGGCCGTTCCATGCATCCACAACCCTCTCTGTGAAAAAAATACTTCATTAAATTACCTCTGAGCCACCCCCCCATCTTCAAATTGTGCCCCTTGTTCTTGCACACCTCTTTTTTGAAAGATGCTACCCTCTTGGACTTTGTTGATTCCTTGAGGTACTTGGAAAGTTTCTATCATGTGCCCCCTCTCCCTCCTTTCCTCAAGGCTATACATATTAAGCTCCTCTAGTCTCTCTTCATATGTCCTCCGGTGCAGACCCTGCACCATTTTAGTTGCCCTCCTCTGGACAGCCTCCATCCTGTCTATGTCTTTGCGGAGACTGGGTCTCCAGAACTGCACGCAGTACTCCAGATGGGGTCTGACCAGCTGTCTGTACAGAGGGAAAATAACCTCCTGTTTTCTACTGGTGATGCCTCTCCCTATGCATCCCAATATCCCCCCAGCCCTCCTTGCTGCCCTGTCACATTGCTTGCCCACCTTTAGGTCATCTGATATGACTACCCCCAAGTCCCTTTCCATTTTTGTTGTTGTTAGTATCTCACTCCACATTGTGTACTCTTCCCCAGGGTTTTTGTTTCCCAGGTGCATTACCTTGCACTTCTTAGCATTGAATCTAAGCTGCCATACATTTGACCATTCCTCTAACCTTGCCAAGTCCCTTCTCATCCTTTCCACCCCACCTTGTGCATCAACTCTGTTGCAGATCTTGTGTCATCTGCAAAGAGACATACTTTCCTTCCAGTCACTCTGCAATATAAACATAAAGACATTGAGAGGACCGGTCCTAATCACTGAACCCTCGGTACCCCACTAATAAACCCCTTTCTTCAGAGTGGACTCCATTTACTATTACTCTCTGTGTCTTATTCTCCAGCCAATTCTTTACCCAGGCTGTCATCTTGGGACCCACTCCCAGGCTGGCTAACTTGTATATTAATCTTTTGTGTGGGACTGTGTCAAATGCCTTGCTAAAATCTAGGTAGGCCATGTCCAGAGCCCCTCCCTGATCTACTACTTTGGTCACCCAGTCAAAGAAATCTATCAGATTCATCTGGCATGACCTTCCCGCTGTGAATCCATGCTGCCTTGGGTCTTTTGCCCCTCTGACCTCTAGATACTCGACAATTCTTTCCTTCAAGTGATTCCATCATTTTCCCTATCACTGAGGTTAAACTAACAGGTCTGTAGTTTCCTGCTTCTGCCTTGCTCCCACTTTTGTGAAGGGGAATCACATCTGCCCTCCTCCAGTCCTTGGGTACCACCCCATCCTCCCATGATTTGTTAAAGAGGGTAGTCAGTGGTGTCACTAGTTCTACCCTTAGTTCTTTTAGAATTCTGGGATGAATCCCATCAGGCCCCATTGCGTTGTCCACCTTCAGTTTTAAAGGAAAGCAGCCCAAAACGTGGGCTCCCTCCCTCGGAAAGCTTACCCCCGGTTTAGCTCTGACCAGCAAGGCGGGATTTTCATGTGCAACAACTTGCTATGTTTGTATTTAAAACTAAGAACCGGAGTATGGAGGAAGCGGGGGGTTCCATTTGCTAAGCGGTGCGGCGCTGTACTGCCTTCTTCTGTAAATGGGCTGGTATCAACTTCTGTATCCAGAGTGTTTCTACTGTTTGTTTTAGGTACCTTCCCTCTTTGTTTGTAATACTGAGCAAAAATATTTGTTTAATATCTCTGCCTTTTCACAGTCTCCCTCTGCCCACCTCCCTCCCATTTATTAAGCCTCACTATCCTCCTTGGTCTTCCTTTGCTCCCTGATATACCTATAGAAGGTTTTATCCCCTTCTTAACTGAGTTGGCTATCTTTCCTTGGTTTGGGCCTTTGCTGTTCTGACTGCCTTCCCAGCTTCCTTTTGCTTTAACTGATACAGTTCTCTGTCCTGCTCCTTCTGTGATACCTTGTACTTCCTGAATGCTTCCTTTTCTCTTGAACCTTCCTGCCACTTCCTTTGAGAACCATGGTGGTTTCTTACATCATTTTGTTTTGTTTATTTGCTTCACGCAAAGGCTCATTACCTCTGTGATGGCAGTTTTTATTATTCCCCATTGTTCTTCCACCCCTCCTTCCTGCCCATTTGCTAGTGCATTCCTTAGGCACTCACCCATTTTGGCAAAGTCAGCCCTCCTAAAGTCCAATACTTTTGCCTTTGCATGGCTTGACTCTATTGCTGTGTTTATTGTGAACCATACTGTTCGATGGTTGCAAGTTCCCAGATGGCTACCCACTTCTACATCTGTGATCCTCTCTCCATCTCCATTTGAGAGAACCAGGTCTAAGATTGCTCCTTCTCGAGTGGGCTCCAATACTAGTTGTCTAAGGCATGCCCCCTGTAGGGCATCTAGAATAACCCCACTCTTCGAAGTGGCTGCTGCAACTGCACTCCAGTTAACATCTGGCATATTCAGATCACCCATCAGCAATATCTCCCCTTTTTCTGCCATTCTAAGTATACTTTCTCTCATTTCCTTGTCCATTTCCTCCCCCTGAGAAGGGGGTCTGTCTACAACCCCTGTGCGGATTGTGGTGCCATTGCCTGTCTCCAAATTTACCCACAGTGCTTCTTCTCCTCCGTTTACCCTTTTGTTTCTGTTGTTTTGATTCCTTCCCTTATGTAAAAAGCTACTCCTCCTCCTCTTTTACCCTCCCTGTCCCTCCTGTAGATAGTGTATCCTGGTATGTTTACATCCCAGTCATGGTTTTGTGTGTACCATGTTTCTGTGACTGCCACGATATCCAGATGTTCCTCCTCCATCAAGGCCACTAATTCAGGAAGCTTGTTACCCAGACTATGGGCATTGGTACTCATTGCTCTCCATTTTTTGATGGCTTTACCTTCTGTTGCAGCATCCCCCACTGACCTTTCTATCTCAGTCTCTTTCTCATTTAGTACCCTGTTTTGTAGGGAGAGGCTGGGATTTTCCTGCTGCTTATCAGTGCCTCCCCCTTTGAATAGTTTAAAAGCTTGCCAATGAAGCATTTAAACCGATTGCTCAAAAGACTTGTTCCCTTCATGGACAGATGCAGACCATCCTGCCAGTATAGGCTGGTGTCCCTCCAGTCCCCAATGAAGCCAAACCCCTGTGCTCCACACCATTTTTTCAACCATTCATTAAACTGCATGGTGCGCAAAGTACCCTCACCTCCCCATGCCATTGACAGGCAGCACCTCTGAGAAGGATACTGTGTGTGCTGCTTGTCTTAGGCCCTCCCAACTCTACAAAGTCCTCCTGCACTACTCTAATCTCATGATGAGCCAAGTCATTTTCCCTAGGTGGACAATGACGTCCAGCTCGAGACTCCAGTGCAACCCGTTCTCATGATCCTGAGGATGCGCTTCCTGTCCCTCCAAGCCATGGCACCAGGCAGGCACCTTACTTCAGTTTTCCCTGCTCCCCCTAGTTCTATCCCCCTAATAATTGAGTCCCCCACCAGAAGCTGCTTCCTTTCCCTGTGGTGTCCTCTGCCTCCTTCCTGTGGGTCTCCCTTCTGACAGTTGTCCTCAGCCTCCTTAGTCTCCTCTGCTGGTGCATCCATAGGGGAGCTATGCTCCCCCAGAATGGTGTATGGATTGTGGAGTGGAATAGCTGCCTGGGTGTGCCTCTGTTCTGCCATTCTCACCCTCCCTGAGCCCACTGTGGTCCAACTGCTGTGCTTTCTTCACAACCTCTGGGGTAGTGGTGGTGGCTTTGGTGCTCCCTGGATGGGGGAGGTTCCCTTCCTACTGTCCAGTGTGGCCTGGGGGAAGGTTCCCTTACTACTGTCGAGTGTGGCCTGAAGATGGGCAACCTCTTCCCTCAGGGCAGAGAATTGTCTGCAAATAGGACAGCATCTCAGCCTCCAGAAAGACTCCCGGAAGACTGCTGCCCCACAGCCATTACATTGCACTACTCCCCACATGTTTATTTACTTTTTTTTTTGTGTGTGTGTGTGTGTGTGATTGGTTTCTTATATAGAAATATATATTTATTATACAATGTTATGCTTATATTGTCAGTGCAGTGTGCTACAGAGGATATGACAGTGATATGCCTTGCACCTTGAGGAAATGATGTCAGAACCCCAGGTATAAAGGAACTATTTCCAGGGTGGGTGGGCTGAGGGTGGGCAGGGGTTGGGCCTAAACTGTGCCCTCACGAAACAATCAGCTAAAGCTCTGACTCACCGGCCATGATGAGGGCCTTCCTGTCAGCAAGATGCCCTACACAACAATTTGACAGAGAAAATACCCTGCTAATCAAACAGAGAAAAATCCAGACATCCAAGTCAGACACAGGTAAACCTCCCCAGCCCCAAAACAGCCTGGTGGTTTGTTAGCCACAAGGGAAAATCAAATATGCAGTTATTTCAACCCTTCTGAAGATGCTCACAAGATAAGCAGTTTTGAAAACCCCCTTCCTGAATTAAAAACTAAAATAATTAAACACAAAGCAATACCACTGTAAGACTGTAAAGTTGGGAAAACTTCCCTCAGATGTAAGCAAGAGAGAGATTTGTTGCAGATATCTGGTCCAATATAATATATCCCATGCAGCTTCTCAGTTGTTTCAAAGCACACCCAGTTACACAACTAGGAAGAAGATGGGCTAAAATATGTAGACTATGCATTGAGGCCAGGACCTCTAAATTGGTCATTTTGGAAACCAGGCTGCAAATACTGAGAAGATTGTTCTGTCTTTTGGGCCTGTTCAGATTTTGTTTCTTTCTAGCAGTGGCTCTATTACACTCAACAGAACAGGATTTCTCTCTATGACACCCAAGTTTACAGACAAAAGATTAATACATTTTAGGAGCAGTATGGTGCAGTGGTTTAAGGCTCTGAGCTGCAAATCTGGAGACCTGGGTTTGAATCCCACAGCCCCACTTGCATACTGTGTGACCCTGAGCAAGCCACTTAACTTCCTTGTGCTCCCAGGTTGCACCTGTAAACAAGCTTTCAGCTTAGTGTGTCTCACCTGGTTAAATAATTGGGGGAAAAAAAAACAACATTTGAAGATGTGAATACCGTTACAGAAGGTTAATGAGGGCTGTGATTTGTGACCATGTATACATAAGTGCTCTTTTAGTATTAAACCACATAAAGGACAACTGATTTGATGTGGAGCAATTTCATATGCATGACTAAGACCACAGGTGTGGTGTTTTTGACCAGTGTCTGATACAAGTGAAATAAACAACTAACCAAGTAATAAAAATAATGAGCAGTGCACTAGACCAGAAAACAAACCTTTGAAAGCCGTGAATAAATCACCACCTATTAACAGTCACCTTCACAGTTCTTTACACAATAAACACAATTAATACTGCCATCTGCACCTTATTTGAAACAGCAGAGAACTTTACAATTGTAAATCAACCTGCTAGGGAGAGGCAGCGGTTACTCACACAAGTTAGTCAATAAAAACGCCTTGTAAAGTAACTAGCACAGGCTGGTTAATTAGAACAATATCTATTTAATCATTAAGAGTCAAAGAACCTCAACACAAAAAGCAGTGAGGCAAGGGTTACCCAGAAGGGTATTGGCAATAAAGCTAGGTTAAAAATAATCACACATACCCCAATAATGTAATGTGTTATGGGAAGTATATGCAAATCACCATGAATGAATTTAGACTGATTCTACTTGAAGTAGGGTCAAATGGCATCTCACACAGTCTGCAGAGGCTGAAAACAGAAGACACAGACACGTGTTTCATCCTTCTCAGGACTCATCAGTGTGCTTCTTGTATATCTCCAATTCTCATCCCAGGGGAAGACAGAACCAGCTACATGATGGTCTTAAGGATGTGGGTCATATTGAGCCCAAAATAGGAAAGCAATATAAAAGACATATAATCTCAGTCCTATACTTCTCATGATGCTTTGCATTATCGGGGTAAGTTTGATTTGAGCCTCCATATCATTCCTTTACTGATTTCCTTTGTGACATCAAATAAGGGATTGTCAGGGTCAAAGTCAGGAAAGCCTTTAATGTACTGAGCAGTTTGGGGGGGGTTGTTTATTTTTATTCAAATTGTTTTAATGTCTTAGCTATTGCTATCCAGTTACAGAATATTTCATTTTATCTTGTCTTTGTGGTATACAAAACGATATTCTTGTGTTATTCCTGCGTATGTGTGTCCTATTAATGTTTTGTGATCAGGCACATGCAGTTTTATAAATATACTGAATTATTTAATATCTGAGAATCCATTTTATATAAAGGGACACTGTCAACCCCCTTAGGCCTCAAAGTGTCCCTTGTTTAAAAAACACATTTTATGACTGCTAACATTCTTTAAAGATTGCTGATGTAGCTAGTAGTTTGATTCTGATTCTTTTTTTTTCCTTTTAAAAAGTGAAAAACGGACTGCCCACCATACTGGTGTTACCACATAAAGACAGGTTTGTTTACATTCTTTGACCAACTCCCACTGCATCTCCCCTGGACTTAGGAATACCTCCAACACAGTCCAGCCACTCATGGTGCAGTGGGAGTTTAGGTGGTTACTGCCTCAGGTGTGACTGCACTGTTTTAGGGTGCTTCTAATGTTTAGGATGTATTCAAGAAGAATAGATGCAGAATTTGAAACAAAACAAAGTTGTTTATGTAACCCCTAGGTGGCTCTATCCCAAGGGCTACTACCCCTGCCTGCTTGGCTAGTAGCAGGTTAAGGGTCCTGGGTTCTGAAACAGGTGTCTCCACCTGGAAGTCAGGGCTGGTAGTGGTCAAGCTAACCTGGGCACAGCACTCTGGGACACTGTAACCCCCCTCTTTCCCCTCTAGTGGCCTGAACACTGTACAATAATCACTTTCACAATACCCCTGGTACACCACACAAGTATCCACACTGCTTGCACTTACCACCAGGGCTGGTTCCTCTGGTTCGACCCTGGGGGCCTCCTGTAAAACAAGGTTATCCACAGCAAATAGCAACAGTATGGTACTTTCAGCACAAACTGGAACCACTGTCAGATTACATGCAGAAAAAGTTAGATCTGATTTATTCAGGGGACTTGAACAAGGGAGGGCCAAAAATCAGGTTAATTAGCTTAAAGGTTATATCAATCAAGCAGTTATGCATGCATTTTGAGTCCCCCCACAAAGTCCACCTCTGGGTACCCCGGTGGAGAAGAGATGGGCTAGCCAGGGCAGTTGCCCAGGGTTGCAGCTGGTTGGGGCCCTGTGATGCAAAACACAACATGCACAGTACACAATATTTGCAATCTGGAGCCAGAGGGCTCAGTTCGTAAAGGAAACAAAACAACAAGACAATCAGATGACACACTCAGATTAAACTGTTGCTGCAGGGAGCTACCCTGGTATTTACTCACGATACCAAAGACTGGACACAGACTGGATGAAAATCGAGACTGCAGGTGGTTGATCTGGAATGCCAGGAGAAGCAGGGCCCACACGAGTCACAGAGGCGTCATTCCTGTTCAAGCGTGGAGCAGGGGGCTGATCCCCAGGCAGGTCTCTCGTCGATGGCTTCTCTGTGCAGTGGGTAGTCTGGGTGGGCCAGTCTGGCAAGGCCCAGACTGCATGGAGACAAATTCGGATGCAGTCCATTTTGGGCTGGATACAGCTTCCAGCAAGCAGAACACAGTTCACACAGTAGGGGACTAACTCACAACCCACTAGCAACTCATAGCACATTTACATGTATGGGAATTCTACTGTACCAGGCAAAGCGCACCCTGGTCACAATCGCAAAGTCTCTGCACACACCGCTTGGGGTAGCTGGAACTCCTGACAGGCAGATCGCATTCAGCAAAATCTTTGATCTTCTTCAGGTTGGGCCTGGCCCACTTTAGTAGCTTACTTTAGTCACACAAACTTGGAATTAGTCCAAAATAATTCTCTTCTCTCCCTCTCAGGAGCAGCACACCGACATACAGGCCAAAAACAGCCTTTTCCAAGTTCTCCCATGCGAATCCACTCAGGATTTCTGCTCAGAATCACTTCAGCTCCTTCTTGTTCAGCTTCCAGCTTAGATCTAACTGAAAACTGCAAGCAGCCGGGGACTTCCCCAAGATCCAAAAGATTTGGTTGGCTGATTTGGCTGTCAGTCAAAGCAAGAGCTCCCCCTTCAGTTGCAGAAAAGGCGCAAAAAGTTCAAACTACAGTTCCTACAGATTTTGAATTCAGACAGCTCCTGTAGTCCAGCTTCATTTTAATTCCCACCAGTACTGATTGGTCCAATTTGCAGTCCAGGACCAAGATAGTGGAGACAAACAAAACAGTCCTTGCTACAAAGAAAGCAGGTTAGACAAACTACATTATCATTATCACTCTAAATGATTTTCAGTAAATAGTTACATCTTTCAACGGAGTTCCCTCTCAGATTACTTAAACTGCAATTAGGCAGCTCTTAAAGAGACAGTACACAGAGGCTATACAGGCTCTGGTAATCACATTTAAACTTCTAAAATGCAGGACACCAGCCTAGCAGTGTGCATTTAGGCAAGCTCGAGGAAGACTTTTTGGGAACCCCCATTTGTAGGTGGGGTTACATTTATAAATATACATTAGCATGCATTTCAGTTCTACTAAACAAGGAGACGGACAAAACAAACAGCAACACTGATGAATTTTAGAGAAGGTAAGCAATCATAAAATGTGGGTTTTTAACTAGAAATAATATGATGCAAAACAGGTAGACTATGTCCCTTTAAGGGAACAATTTACCAACAATTTGCATCTTCTTCCTGAGGACACAGTACCAAGTAAAATCCATTACAACTGCGAAAGGAGGGTCAGAGGGTTAGAAACAATATTTCTTGGCCTATGACTTGCAGTGGCATGGTGAGCATGCAAACAAGCCCGGCTCGGTCAGAAGTCCTAAGGGTGCTTGGCTCGTGTGAGCAAGTACAGAAGAGAGGACAGGTGGAGAATAAACTGGATTGTGACAGTGACAATGAATATTGATTTCCTGTTCTATGTTTAGCTCTTCAAATGCTAACTTATAACCCCCTACTTCTGTGCTAATCATCCTAGCTCAAGGGCTCTGTGCAAGGCACATTTTGGGAAGACATGAGAAGAGTCTGCTCTGTAAAACAAACAGTGTAAGTTACTCTAGTAAAATTTCTTAAGCATCATACATACTGACTTGATTGTGGTATAAAGATCCAAGAAATATTGGTTTTGTTCACTCACAGAACAAAAATAATTTTATTTTTGTCAGTGTTAGTGAGATTGCTGTTTATTTTCAGTACATAGAAAAACTTTCAGTCACTGTAATATTGTACTACAAACACATAAGAATTTGTACGTGACCAGAAAAAAATGGATTCTTTTTTTTGTTAGTGTTTCATGAAAATACACTGCACATAAATACTACAGTATTACTGGTTTTCCTTTTTCTCAAAAGGCTTAACTGGAGTATGTATCCCTCCATTCATGAGATGAAATGTTGTCCTTTAATCTTTCTAGCTCTGATGCACCTACTCACTGCTAGTGACACTGAATTAAACCTAGGCCCCAGGTTGATGCAACTCATCCCCACCCAGTTCAATCAACCCCCTTGACACAATGTAAAGGGTCCTAAAAGCACCCACTTAAATATTAGAAGTCTCTTTCCCCAACCTAGATGAGCTCACAGCCTGAGTCAGGCACTTCAATCCCGATATAGAATAGTTACCTGCCATAACTGTAGATCTTCAAGAAAATCTCCATCACTGATCTACATCATAGAACTGTAAGCCATTGGTGCCAGGACCTAATCAACAATGAACAAAGTGGTGCACTCCTTTAATAAGAAGAGCACAGGAAGCTGAAGAAAACAATGTTCTAAATGCGTTGTTGCAATATGTATTTATTGCACCAAGTGTGCCAATTCAAAGGTCTTCACAAGTCTTATGAGAAAATACAACTTACAGCCAGGTATGACCCACCCAGTAGCCTTGGCGCTTCGCTCAAATGAGATTCCTGTGGTCTTACTTATGGAGTGCACCTCTTTGTTCACTGTTGATTAAGTCTGTGAGCCTGCCAAGCTCTGGATCTGCACCCCTCCTCCCCTTATTCCAGGTGAGCGCAGTATAGCAAGTTTTTATATTGGTGTCAGGACCACCTGGGACCACGAACATCAATGTGCTCCATTGGCACTTATATAATGTGGGCATGCCCAGCATGCCTCAGTTCCCTGCCAAAAACAAGCTAGGAGGACCATTGGACTGGCAGGGTCCAAAGTGACCAGGCCTAAACCAGGCACACAGGAGAGGATATGGAAACCTGAGTATGGATGCCACAGGGGGCATCTGAGGAGAAGCAGCTTGGGAGAGCAGGTAGTATATTCAGCCATCACCCAACAAGGGGGAGGATGAAGAGAAAGCTGTGGCTCAGTGGAGGACATTCTCTTGAAGATCTACTGTTACAGTAGGTGGCTATTCTATCTTCTCTGAGGATTGCTCCCTCCACTGAGCCACATCGTGGAATGATTCTCAAGCAGTACCAAGTACAGAGGGAGGGAAGAAGGCAGGACTAATGATCCTGAGTAAGGATGGTTTGCAGAACATTGAGACCAAAGCCGGCAAGTTACGAGAGACAATGTCCAGACTTTAGTGTTTAGTGAATGTATGAATATTCCCCAAATTGCAGCAGCACAAATATCAGTAGTGGACACATTCTGAAATCAGGCCACTGAGGTAGCCACCCTGCAGGTGGAATGACCATGAACAGGACCAAGAAGCTGCTTACCATGCTTCTGATAACAAAATGCAATACAATTGGCTAGCCATTGAACAGGCCCTGTGTAGTAATCGGGGGCTCCACCATTCGAGGGTGCAAGAAAACAACAGATATGGGGATTTTCTACAATCCTTTGTACAATCTAAGTACCAATGCAGCATCCTACAGACATCCAGTGTAGTTATACAGTGCTCCCCACTATCTGTGGGAGATGAAAGATAAACTGGAATGTCTATAGCCTTATTTAGTGTTCTTTCAGACACAATCTTCACAAGAAAATGAGGAGTGGTACGTAAGGTAACCCTATTCTTGTGGAAAATAATAAACAGGGGACCTGTGATCAGAGCCTGCAACTCAGAGATGTGTCTAGTAGATGTCATCACCACTATAAATAGTGTCTTCCAAGATAGGAAGCACAGCTCAGAAGTAGCTGCAGGCTCAAAGAAGATGCAGTGAGGGTCACTATGGCCAAATTAAAGTCCCACATTGGGACCGGATCATGGACCGATAGGTGCAGAAGGAAGATACTGGTGATGCTGGTGGTCTGACATTGAGCAAGGAGGTAGGAGGCTACTAAAGAAGATAGGAAGTTGCTGTCCCAGAATAGGAAGGGTGAGAGTTGTAAGGAGAGGAGAGAGTAAGCATACAGAGAAACAGGAGAGGGGACACAAAATAAGACATGATAGGAGTGGTGCAGTGCAATGGCTGTGGGGCGGCAGTGTTCCAGGAGACATTCTGGAGGCTGCGATGCTGCCCTATTTGCAGGCACCTCTCTGGTTTGAGAGAGGAGGTTGCCTGTCTCCAGGCTGACCTCGCTAGGATTCGTGAAACCTCCTCTCCCACCCAGGACCACCAGGCCAATGCCACTACCTCAGAGGTTGCTGAGAAAGAGGAGAGGCTGGTCCAGGATGGGCTCAGGAAGGGAGAGGGTGGTGGAACAGAGTTTCATCCCTCCAGCTGTACCTCTCCACAATTCATTTACTCTTCTGGTGGATAGTGGTTCCTCTATGGAGGCACCTGCAGTGGAGACCAATGAGGATGCTGGGAACCTTCTCAAAGGAGACCCACAGGAGGGTGGCATGGGACCCCACAGGGGAAGAGAACAACTCCTGGTGGGGGACTCAGTCATTAGGGGGTAGAAATGGGGGAGGAATGGGAGAGGGAGGTAAGGTGCCTTCCTGGTGCCACGACTTGGAGGGACAGGAAGCGAATCCTCAGGATCGTGGGAGGAGTTGCATGAGGGAGGGAGCTGGATGTCATTGTCCACCTAGGGACAAATGACCTGGCTAGGAATGGGATCAGAGCAGTGCATGAGGAGTTTGTAGAGTTGGGGAGGGGCCGCCTTAGACAAGTAGCGCATATGGTAACCTTCTCGGAGGTGCTGCCTGTCTATGGCAAGGGTGATGCTAGGGCACTCCTCCCCAGGGAATTCAATGAGTGGTTGAAAAACTGGTGTGGAGCTCAGGGTTTTGGCTTCATTGGGACTGGGGAGCCACCTGGAGGGATGCAGACCTATACTGGTGCGATGGTCTGCATCTGTCCGAGGGGGGGAGAACCAGGATCCTAGGTGAGAGGTTTAAATGCTTCATTGGCAAGCATTTAAACTAGCCAAGGGGGGAGGCACTGAAAAGGAGCAGAGAAATCCCAGCCTTACCCCACAAAACATGGTAATTAGTGAGATAAACACCAAGGCAGAGAAGTTATTAGGGAGCAGGACAAAGGTAAATGTAAAAAAAGGCAAACGCAGTAAGGACAGGAATGGGGCTAAAAGGGGTAAGGCTATCAAAAAGTGGAGAATGATGAGTACCAATGCCTGTAGTCTGTGTAACAAGCTCCCTGAACTAGTGGCCTTGATGGAAGAGGGTTGCCTGGATATTGTGACAGTCACAGAAACATGGTACACAGAGAACCATGACTGGGATGTCAACATACCAGGATACACAATCTACAGGAGGAACAGGGAGGTAAAGAGGAGGTAGCTCTCTATGTAAAGGAAGGGTCAAAGCAACAGAACTAAAGAGTAAACAGGAGCAGATGAGGCACTCTGGGTCACCCTGGGGACAGGAAATGGTACCACAATCCGCATGGGGTTGTATACAGACCCCATCTGGGGAGGGAATGGACAAGGAAATGATAGAAGGCTTCTTAGAATGGCAGAAAGAGGAGATATTGTTGATGGGGACCTGAATATGCCAGATGTTAACTGGAGCACCTTTGCTGCAGGCACATCCAAGACCAGGGTCATTCTTGATGCCCTACAGGGGGCATGCCTCAGACAGTTAGTATTGGAACCCACTCAGGAGGGAGCCATCTTAGGCCTGGTAATCTCGAATGGGAACGGAGAAAGAATCTCAGATTTAGAAGTGGGTAGCCATCTGGGAACAAGCGACCACCAAACAGTGTGGTTCACGATAAACACAGCCATACAATCAAGCCATACAAAAGCAAGAGTATTGGACTTTAGGAGGGCTGACTTTGGGAAAATGAGAGAGTGCCTCAGAAAAGCACTAGCAAACAGGCAAGAAGGAGGGGTAGAAGAACAATGGAGCGTAATCAAAACAGCCATCACAGAGGCAACAAGTCTTTGTGTAAAGCAAATCAATAAAACACAATGAAGGAAAAAAACACTATGGTGCTCAAAAGAGGTGGCAGGGAAGGTTAAGGAGAAAAGGATAGCATTCAGGAAATATAAGGAAACACAGAAGGAGCAGGACAGAAAACTCTATCAGTTAAAACAGAAAGAGGCTGGGAAGGCAGTCAGAATAGCAAAGGCCCAAACTGAGGAAAGAATAGCAAATTCTGTTAAAATGGGGCATAAGACCTTTTATAGGTACATTAGGGAGAGAAGAAAGACCAAAGGAGGGATACTGAGGCTTAATAAAGGGGAGGGAATGTGGGTAGAGGGTGACAGTGAAAAAGCAGGGATACTGAACTAATATTTCTGCTCAGTATTTACAAAGGAAGAGAAGGGGGAGGTACCTAAACCAAACAAGAGAACACTCTGAAGACGGTGGTCGATACCAGTCCATTTACAGAAGAAAGGGTTCTGAAAGAACTAATAAAATTGAAGGTGGACAAAACAATGGGGCCTCATGGGATTTACCCAAGAATTCTAAAAGAACTAAGGGTAGAACTAGTGACACCGCAGACTACTCTCTTTAACAATATCATGGGAGGATGGGGTGGTACCTGAGGACTGGAGGAGGGTGGATGTGATTCCTCTTTACAAAAGTGGGAGCAGGACAGAGGCAGGAAACTACAGACCAGTTAGTTTGACCTCAGTGGTAGGGAAAATGATGGAATCACTCCTGAAGGAAAGAATTGTTGAGTACCTAGAGGCCAATGGGGCACAGGACCCAAGGCAGCATGGATTCACGATGGAAAGGTCATGTCAGACGAATCTAATAGATTTCTTTGACTGGGTGAACACAGTAGTAGACCAGAGAGGGGCTGTGGACATGGCCTACCTAGATTTTAGCAAGGCATTTGATACAGTCCCACACAAAAGATTAATACACAAGTTAGCCAGCCTTGGAGTGGGTCCCAAGATGGTAGCCTGGATAAAAAATTGGCTAGACAACAGGACGCCAAGGGTAGGAGTAAATGGAGTACACAGTGAAGAAGGTAGGGTTACTAATGGGGTACCGCAGGGTTCAGTACTGGGACCGGTCCTTTTTAGTGTCTTTATAAGTGACGTTGCAGAGGAACTGGAAGGAAAAGTATGTCTCTTTGCAAACGACACAAAGATCTGCAACAGGGTTGATACACAAGATGGAGTGGAAAGGATGAGAAGGGACTTGGCAAGGTTGGAGGAATGGTCAAATGTATGGCAGCTCAGATTCAATGCAAAGAAGTTCAAGGTAATGCACATGGGAAACAAAAACCCAGGGGAAGAGTACACAGTGGGGGGTGAGATACTGACAACAGTAAAAATGGAAAGGGATCTGGGGGTAATTATATCAGATCACCTAAAGGTGGGCAAGCAATGTGAGAAGGCAGTAAGGAAGACTGGGATGCATAGGAAGAGGCATCAATAGTAGAAAACAGGAAGTTGTTATCATTCTGTACTGACAGTTGGTGAGACCCCATCTGGAGTACTGTGTGCAGTTCTGGAGACCCCATTTCCGCAAAGACATAGACAGAGTGGAGGCTGTCCAGAGGAGGGCAACCAAAATGGTGCAGGGTCTGCACCAGAAGACATACAAAGAAAGACTAAAGGAGCTTAATATGTATACTCTTGATTAAAGAAGGGAGAGAGGGGACATGATAGAAACTTTCAAGTACCTCAAGGGAATCAACAAAGTCCAAGAGGGTAGCATCTTTCAGGAAAAGAGATGTGCAAGAACAAGGGGGCACAATTTGAAGATAGAGGAGGGACAGCTCAGAGGTAATGTGAGGAAGTATTTTTTCACAAAGAGGGTTGTGGATGCATGGAACAGCCTCCCTGAGGTGGTCGTGGAGTCAAGAACAGTAGGGGAATTCAAGAAGCATGGGACAGGCATAAGGCAGCCGTAGTGGAGGGTTAGAGGAAGTAAGCTGTTGGTTAATTAGGATCTGCAGCTTATCTGTTAGGTAGGAAAATGGGCAGACTAGGTGGGCCAAGTGGTCCTTATCTGCCATCAAATTCTATGTTTCTATGTTGTTTATATACCACTTAAGAATCTTTGGGAAAGCTCCAGTTGGGCCACAGTCCTTCCCTCTCTTACATCATGAAAAGCAAACACAGCAATCATGTGGATCTTTATAGAGGAATACCCAAATCCTGAGTCCTTCAGGGACAATAGGTAGTCCAGCATTTTAGGAACTGGACACATGAAGGGATCTAGTGCATGTCAAGTACACCACAAAATAAAACATTTCCATTTTTGTATGTAAGAGTATTGAATAGACTACTTTCTAGCCACCAGTAGAATATCAGCCACCACAGTGGAAACCCTGAAGCAGGAGAGCTCTATGCCCTCAGGAGCCATGCGTGGAGGTGCAGGGACTGAATATCCATGTGCACCAGAGCACTCTGCTCCTGCATCAGAAGACCCTCTGTGGTAGTGGGACAGAAGGTTCCACCACCAGTTGTTGAAGAAGTGGAAACTAAATTTGTCCTGTCCAATGAGGGGTCACCAGAATCAGGGTTGCATGCTTGGCAACTAGCATTACCAGAACCCTCTATATTAGAGGGAATGGGGTGAGCTTACAGAAA